>CAKXYN010000118.1:4130271-5479528 GCA_935064755.1 Tragelaphus eurycerus
TTGCTTGTTTGAAAACCTTTTTATTTCTGCATCAGTTTTGAATGAGATCCTTGCCAGGTACTGTAATCTTGGTTGTAGATTTTTCCCTTTCAATACTTTAAACATATCTGCCATTCCCCTTTGGCCTGCAGAGTTTCTGCTGAAAGATCAGCTGTTAAGTGTATGGGGTTTTCCTTGTATATTACTTGTTGCTTCTCCCTTGCTGCTTTTAATATTCTTTCTTTGTATTTATTCTTTGTTAGTTTGATTAGTATGTGTGTTAGCATGTTTCTCCTTGGGTTTATCTTGTATGGGACTCTTTGGGCCTCTTGGGCTTGATTGACTATTTCCTTTCCTTTCCCATGTTAGGGAAATTTTCAACTATAATCTCTTCAAAATTTTTCTTCATATCCTTTCTTTTTCTCATCTTCTTCTGGGACCCCTATTATTCGAATGTTAGTGTGCTTGATATTGTCCCAGAGGTCTCTGAGACTATCCTCTGTTCTTTTCATTATTTTTACTTTATTCTGCTCTTCAGAAGTTATTTCCATCATTTTATCTTCCAGTTCACTGATTCGTTCTTCTGCTTCAAATATTCTGCTATTGATTCCTTATAGAGGTATTTTTAATTTCAGTAATTGTGTCATTTGTCCCTATATTTTTATTCTTTAATTCTTCTAGGTCTTCTTTAGTTGATTCTTGCATTTTCCCCATTTTGTTTTCAAGGTTTTGATCATGTTTACTATCATTTTTCTGAACTCTTTTTCAGGGATTTTGCCTATTTCCTCCATTTGCTTGGGTTTCTGTGTTTCTAGTTTGTTCCTTCATTTATGTAGTATTTCTCTGCCTTTTCATTTTTTTAAAACTTATTGTGTTTGAGGTCTCCTTTTCCTAGGCTTCAAGGTGGAATTCTTTCTTCCTTTTGGCTTCTGCCCTCCAGTGGTCCAGTGGTTTATGTAAGCTTCTTATAGAGTGAGATTTGTAATGATTTTTTGTTTGTTTTTCCTCTGATGGGCAAGGCTGAGTGATGTGGTAATCCTGTCTGCTGATCATTGGGTTTGTATTTTTGTGTTGATTGTTGTTTAGATGAGGCATCCTTCACAGGGTGCTACTGATCGTTGGATGATGCTGAGTCTTGATTTCGAGTGGTTTCCTTTGTGTTAGTTCTCACTGTTTGATACTCCTTGGATTAGTTCTCTGGTAGTCTAGGGTCTTGGAGTCAGTGCTCCCACTCCAAAGGCTCAGGGCTTGATCTCTCTGCACCTCTCAACCTGTACTCCAAATGAGGGCAACTCAACAATAGGTATGGGTTTGGGCGTGTCAGAGTCTGTGCCAGGGCTGAGCTCACAAAGTTGATCAGCCATGGGAGCCCCCAGGCCAGCAGAAGACTTCAGAGCAAAAACTAAAGCAATTCTTGATATACATGGATTAATAGCAGATTTATTATTTTTATTGATTGCCTGCCTTTTTTCTCTATTCCTATTTGTCTTCCATACTTTTGTACCTTTTGTAGTATTAATGGAATTTTCTTTGTGACTGCATTTTCTCTCTTTGCTAAGCATAACAATTATACTTTTTAAAACCTTTTTTAGTGATTTTCTTTTAGTTGCAATACATATTTGAAAATAACAGAAATTTGCTTCTAAATTATACTATAATACTTCAAAGATGATGAAAGTACAAAGTATTCCTATTTTTTCCATCTTGTCCTTTGTATAATTATCATTCATTTCACTCATACATCAGTTCAGTTCAGTCACTCAGTCATGTCCGACTCTTTGCGACCCCATGTATCACAACACGTCAGGTCTCACTGTACATCACCCATTCCCAGAGTTCACTCAGATTCATGCCCATTGAGTCAGTGATACCATCCAGCCATCTCACCCTCTGTTGCCCCCTTCTTCTCTTGCCCCCAATCCCTCCCAGCATCAGAGTCTTCTCCAATGAGTCAACTCTTCACATGAGGTGGCCAAAGTACTGGAGCTTCAGCTTTAGCATCATTCCTTCCAAGAAATCCCAGGGCTGGTCTCCTTCAGAATGGACTGGTTGGATCTCCTTACAGTCCAAGGGACTCTCAAGCGTCTTCTCCAACACCACAGTTCAAAAACATCAATTCTTCGGCGCTCAGCTTTCTTCACAGTCCAACACTCACATCTATACATGACCACTGGGAAAACCATAGCCTTGACTAGATGAACCTTTGTTGGCAAAGTAATGTCTCTGCTTTTCAAGAGGCTCACTAGGTTGGTCATAACTTTCCTTCCAAGGAGTAAGCATCTTTTAATTTCATGGCTGCAGTCACCATCCACAGTGATCTTGGAAACCAAAATAAATAAATAAATAAAGTGTGACGCTGTTTCCACTGTTTCCCCATGTATTTCCCATGAAGTGATGGGACCAGATGCCATGATCTTCATTTTCTGAATGTTGAGCTTGAAGCCAACATTTTCACTCTCCACTTTCACTTTCATCAAGAGGCTTTTTAGTTCCTCTTCACTTTCTGCCATAAGGGTGGTGTCATCTGCATATCTGAGGTTACTGATATTTCTCCCAGCAATCTTGATTCCAGCTTGTGTTTCTTCCAGTCCAGGGTTTCTCATGATGTACTCTGCATATAAGTTAAATAAGCAGGGTGACAATATACGCCGTGAAGTCCTCCTTTTCCTATTTGGAACCAGTCTGTTGTTCCATGTCCAGTTCTAACTGTTGCTTCCTGACCTGCATACAGATTTCTCAAGAGGCAGATCAGGTGGTCTGGTATTCCCATCTCTTTCAGAATTTTCCACAGTTTATTGTGATCCACACAGTCAAAGGCTTTGGCATAGTCAATAAAGCAGAAATAGATGTTTTTCTGGAACTCTCTTGCTTTTTTCGTGATCCACCAGATGTTGGCAATTTGATCTCTGGTTCCTCTGCCTTTTCTAAAACCAGCTTGAACATCAGGAAGTTCACGGTTCACATATTGCTGAAGCCTGGCTTGGAGAATTTTGAGCATTACTTTACTAGCATGTGAGATGAGCGCAATTGTGCGGTAGTTTGAACATTCTTTGACATTGCCTTTCTTTGGGATTGGAATAGAAACTGACCTTTCCCAGTCCTGTGGCCACTGCTGAGTTTTCCAAATTTGCTGGCATATTGAGTGCAGCACTTTCACAGAATCATCTTTCAGGATTTGAAATAGCTCAACTGGAATCTATCACCTCCACTAGCTTTGTTCATAGTGATGCTTTCTAAGGCCCACTTGACTTCACATTCCAGGATGTCTTGCTCTAGATGAGTGATCACACCATCGTGATTATCTGGGTTGTGAACATCTTTTTTGTGCAGTTCTTCTGTGTATTCTTGTGTAATCATATATGTGTGTATGTATATAAAATCCAATACATTGTTGCTGCTGTTATTTTGAACAAATCATTATCTCTTAGATCAATAAAGAGTAAACAGTAAATGTTTTTGTTTTATCTTTACTTTTTCCTTCTTTGTGGGTCTTCCTTTCTTATGTAGATCCAAGTTTTGTACCTATATTCTTTTCTTTCTCTTTGAGGAACTTCTTTTAATATTTCTTTCAAAGCAGGTATTTTGTCAGTGTGTGCATTTGTGCTAAGTTGCTTCAGTTGTGTCCAACTCCTTGTGACCCTATGGACTGTATCCTCTCCATGCGATTCTTCAGGAAATAATACTGGAGTGGGTTGCCATGCCCTTCTCCATGGGGTCTTCCCAACCTAATGTTTAAATCTACATCTCTTGAATCTCCTGCATTGGCATGTGAGTTCTTACCACTAGCACAACCTTAGAAGTCCCATTTTGTCAATAAATTCCCTCGTTTGTTTCTCTAAGAAAGTTTTTGTTTATCTGAGAAATTTTCTCACTGAATATTGGTTTCTAAGTTGGTAATTTTTCTCAACTCTTTTAATATTCCACTCCACTCTCTTCTTGCTTCCATTGTTTCTAAAAAGTTCATTGTAATTCTTATCTTTTCTCCTCTATAAGGAAGGTATTTTTACTTTGTTGATTCTTTCAATATTTTCTCTCTTTTTTTGACATTTGTATATGATACCCCTAATTATATATGATTTTTGGAATTTATCCTGTGGGGCTTTCTCTAAGCTTCCTGTATCTGTGGTTTGGTGTCTGACATTAATTTCAGAAAAATTCTCAGTCATGATTGTTTAAAATATTTATTTTTTCCTTTCTTTTTTTCTTCTTCTGGTATTTCCATTATGCATATGTTACACCTTTAGTAGTTACCCCACAGTCCTTGGACATTCTGTGTGTGTGTGTGTGTGTGTGTGTGTGTGTGTGTGTGTGTGTGTGTGTGTTTCCTTCAATCTTTGTTTTCATTGCTTTTCAGTTTGGGAGTTCTTTTATTAAAACATGCTCAAGCTTAGATTTTTCCTTAGCTGTGTTCAGTCTACTAATATGCTCATCAAACACACTTTTAATATCTTTTACAGTGTTTATGATATATAGCAATTCTTTTTGATTCTTAGAATTCCATATTTCTGTTTAGATTTTTTAACTGTTCTTATATGCTCTCTACTCTTATACATTATAGACCTTAGCATAATAATCATGATTTTTTCCTCTTCTTTTTTATTGAGGTACAGTTGACTGACAACATTATATTATTTTCAAGTGCCCCTGAACTGTGAAATTTGCCACTGTTCTCAGTACTTCCTCCCACCCTTAGGTAGGACAGGATAGGGACTGGATTTGGGTGTTTCCTTTATCCCATGTAGAAGGCTAAGCTACCTAGAGTTAAGTTTCCCAAAACTGAACTTCTTTCCTGATATAAGCCCAGCAAATTATGATCTGGTAAAATAGTCTCTACTTGGGGCATGCCATGTTAAGAAGAAAAGAATGTCCTACCATATTTCAAAATGATTTGTTTTCCTTCTTACAGCCAAATATATGAGGGAATTTTTCGCCAGTATTCACTGTAAGGACCTGGAAGAACTCCTCTAGGTAAATCTAACAGAACTTTATAGGCCCTTCTATGACTGGATCTTCCTAGAGTTTCAACTCTCAGAGCTGTCCACACTGAGCCTCTAGCCATTTGTCAATTACAGTTCAGATTTTCCTACCCTGGCATTGGTTCCCATAGAAGTTCCTGCTCATGGATTTCTGCTCTATAAATTATGATTCTCTATATCTGCCTGTTTGTCTCTCCAATTTTGGTACATTTGTTTGCCCTGTGACTTCATTTTCTGGTGACTATAAGAAGAGTTGTTTTTTCAATTTTTTCAACTTTTTATTTGTTGCTAGGATTGAGTGGTGACTTCTAAGCTTCTTGCATAGTTAACCAGAAATAGGGAGTCTCTAGATTTTCTAATTAATTTCTAAGGATGGGATAAAATTAATTTTTTAGGGATAGTTTTAGATAAACAGAAAAGTTTCAAAGATAGTACAGAGAGTTTATTTTAATTTAAACCCCAGACCTAATTTCTCCTGTTATTAGCCTCTTACACTGGTATGCTACATTTACCACAACTAACAAACCATCGTTGATGAAATATTACTATATAAAGTCTATACTTTGTGCAGATGTCCATAGATTTATTTAATTTCTTCTTTCTGTTCCAGAAACTGCCATCCAAGAAACCACATCACGTTTAGTCATTATGTCTCTTTAAGCTCTTTGTCTGTGAGAGTTTCTCAGACTTTCCTCGTTTTAGAGAGTACTCATAGTGTATTTTGTAGAAAACATCTCAATTTTAACGTGTCTGTTATTTTTGTCAGTGTTAGACTGGAGCAATTTTTTTGAGTGGAGGAATAATACCCCACAGGTAAAGCGGAATTTTTATCACATCACCTCAGGGTTACATAATATCAACATGATTATTTAATTTATTTATTTATTTTAATTAGAGGCTAATTACTTTACAATATTGTATTGGTTTTGCCTATCCTGCCCTAGTTAGTGTTCTCCAGGTTTCTTTAAAACATTTGCTTTTTTCCCCATTTTTATACTCTAATCTTTGTTTATTTTAACAGAATCTAGGAATTTATTAGTGACTGATATTTGTTATTTATTTTCTCATCTATGTGCCTATACTCTCTTCTTTAGAAACAAGTCACCAAACAAGGTGAACATGCAATGGAAGGAGAATAATTAAGCTCTACTCCTTGGAAGGAAAAATTATTTGAAACTTTTCTGTAAAGGACTTTCCCACTATTCCCATATTTCTTTTTTTTTTTTTTTTCAATCATTTATCTATATCAGTATAAACTTGTGAGATTTATTTTATTATTTGCATTATAATCAGATATTATATTATGTCCTATGTTGTGTAGATTGTTCCAGCTTTGGTTAGTAGGACATATTTTAGGTTGACTCCTGTGCCCCTTTGATATACCTTTATGCTTTTATTTTCTGAATACTAGTCTACTTTCTGAGCACTACCTTACTTTCTGATCCCACAAGATATTCCAGGCTCATTTTCACTGAATATATTTCCTACCTTAGCTCTAATAATTTTTCTAGGAGCCTTGATTTTCTTTTATTGGAAGGATGGTACCTGCAAACTTAGATATGGTACTGCTGTGCTCAGTGCTACTGGGGTAGTCTTTCCAAGTCCTCTCAGTTGACAGATTTGGGAAATATATATGTGTATACTAACACTTGCTTACCTACACCTATCTATAATTATTTCTATATCTCTCTATCTGTATCTACATTAGGCTATATACATAATCATGCTGATATCTTTGATCACAGTGCAATAGTATATGATTCATTCTGGTCTTTCTCCCCTTGCTTATCTTCCCTCTCCAACCATAACTAACGTACCTAGCTCCTATCATGCACTTTCCACTTACTTATTAGTTTCAATTCCAATGTTCATGTAAAGTAGTTTCAGAATTTTTAACCTGTACTTCTGTGAGAAACAACTTTACCAACTAGATTACGATGTTTATGTATAAATCTTTTTGTATTTAGCCTTAAATTTTCTAGTCAAATCACTAGTTTCAAATTTGAATTAGGTCAGCTTTTTCCCCTATCCCCTTCAGTGAAGTCATGCTGTTTTGAAAAAGTTAGATTCTGCATTTCATCCTGGATCCCTGACCTACTGTTTTTTCTTTCTTTCTTTCTTTCTTTTTTTGCATTAACTGAAATTCACTCTGGGATGTACAGTATTTTGTGGCTTGACAAATACTAGTGCTATTATCTACTACATCAGTACCTCACAGAAAAATTCCATCGCCCAAATGAATCTGCTATGCATTCCATTGTAATTGACCAGTCCCCTCCCAAACCCCTGGAAACCATGTTTGTCTTCTGTCTCTATATTTTTGCCTTTTCTAGAATGTCATATGAATGGAATCATTTAATATGTAGCCTTTTAGATCTGACTTTTCACATTTAACAAACTGCATTTGTTTTATTCATGTTATTGTATGAATTAATAATTGATTCCTTTTTATTTTTAGTGAATAATATGCTCTTTATAATTGTTCCACAATTTCCTTTTCCATTCACCTATTAAAGTAAAAAAACAGACATCTTGATTGCTTCCAGTTTTTGGTGATCATGAATAAAGCTCCTATAAACATTCATGTACAGATTTTTGTATGAATATAAGTATTTAGTTCACTTGGGTAAATATTTAGGGAAGTAATAGATGTTTTTACTGCATGAGTAACTACCAGAGTGTCTTTAAAGTGGCTATCCCACTTCTCATTCCCACCTGCAATGGATGAGAATTTCTGTTACTCCACAGTTTTGTGAGTATTTGGTATTATTGATTAGATTTTTTTAATTTCCATTTATCTAATGACATATGAAGTTGAGCATATTTTCATATATTTATTTGTCATTAGATATCTTTGTTTAGATCTTCCATTCATTGTTTTATTTATTCCCCTTGTTACTGAGTTTTAAGAGTTCCTTGGATATTCTGGACACAAATGTGATTGTTTTCATCAGATACATAATTTGAAAATATATTCTCCTATTCTTTCCCCCCTGGTCTTGTCCTTCTCTTAACAACATATTTTTCAAATCAAAGCTTTTAGATTTGATAAAGTCCAATATGATGAGGTTTTTCTTTCGTAGGTCATACTTTTGCTGTGTCTAAAAGCTCATTGTCAAACACAGGATCATTTAGATTTTCTCCTAGAAGCTTTATATTCTTTCACTTTTATAATTAGGTTTTTGATTCACTTTGAATTAATTTTTCAAAAGATATAAGGTATAGTTATAGGATTTTTTTTTCACATGGTCCTTCAATTTATTAACACTACTTATTAAAAAGACTGTTCTTTTCCCACTGAGTTTCTTTGCATCTATTTCAAAAATCAGTTCATTTGGGTGTCTGTTTCTGGAACCTTTATTTTATTCAATTGATCTATATGTATCCTTTCACCAATACCACAATGTCTTGATTTCTGTAGCTTTATAGCAAGTCTTAAAATTGAGTATTGTGCATTACCCATTTTTTTCTTACTTTTTCTATTTTTTTTTTACTTTTTTTCTTAAATTTTTTTTTTTACTATCCCACTACCTTTGAATTCCCATGTAAATTTTAGAATCAGCTTGTCATTATCTACAAAAACAAACCAAAAAAAGCTTGTGGAGATTTCTATTGAGATTGTGTGGAATATATTGAGAAATTGGAGGGAAATAACATTTTAACAATCTGGAATCTTCCATCCCATCTACATGGTATATTTTTTTTTTTCACTTATTTAGATTTTATTCTATTTTTCATCAGTGTTTTATACTTTTCTACATATAGATCATACCTATATACACATATATACACTAGATGGGTTGATGGGAAGAAATTTGAGGATTGCAATCAGCTGTTTTAAATGAATAACTGGGAGTCTAGCTTCAGGTAATATGTATCCCTTTCTTCTACCTTCTGGAGGAAACCAAACCCTACAGAAAGGGACCAGATTATCTTAGCCCACCCAGAGTCTTAAGCATCCTCTGGGCTTAGAATCAACCATTCACTGCCTGGTGAACTAAAAGGAAATTCTACTCCTAGGGAGACCAGTGAAACAGGCACTGTGCTTCAGTCCTCTCTCTACTTCTAATATTTTTGCATTCTCCTATCTCAAGGTGCCTCCTTTTGGAGAATTGGTGGTGGTGGTTTAGTCACTAAGTCATGTCTGACTGTTGTGACCCCATGAATTGTAATCCATCAGGCTCCTCTGTCCATGGGATTTTCCAGGCAAGAATACTGGAGTGGTTTGCCATTTCCCTCTCCAGGGGTTCTTCCTGATCCAGGGATCAAATCCAGGTCTCCTGCACTGTAGGCAGATTCTTTACTGACTGAGGTACTAGGGAAGCAGTACTCAACAACATTGTAATATGCTATCTTTATTGATATACTTATATTTTAAAATATTATTCCAGAAGAATTATTCAACAACAAATTACTTTGTTGAAATTTCTGGCAATGTGACATTAGTATGGAAAAATACTTTGGGATTAGGAGATTTCCCAATATCCAGTAAATCAAAACACAAAAAAGTCATTAGGCTTCCTATTCATAAAGCGATTCTAGGGTCTATGTCAGGTACACATCAAAACATGAAAATAGAGAACTATTACTTAGTGAGTACTTGCTATGTCCCAGACACTGGGTTAAGTATTTTATGTACCTTCTCTCTCCTAATCATTATTACATTGTAAGGAGGTAAGTATGGTCATCCTGATAGTACAAATAAGGAAAGAGAAATTTAAATTAGTTAAATAACATGAAATGTCAAAGAGTTAGCAAATGACATAAACTTCAGAGTATCCAATTCCTAAATAATTATGTTCATCATTATTTTATTGTTTTATGCTTTATTTACTAGAAAGGTATCCAAAATAAACAATATGAATTTTATAGATAATTTCATAAAGAAAGCATATCTTCTGATTCTGAAACAAAATTTCTTAAGAATTAGTTTTAGATGTAAATGAAAGGTTCAGTGCTCAACAAAATAAAATTAGATATAATTAAACTATCACTAATAATAAGATTAATTGATGGAAAATGTTTTGGCTTTTGAAATTCTTTTCCTCAAAACTCCCTCACTTAAAAAAATTTCTGAAGCCATGTTCAATTTCCTTTGAGCCTAGACTGTAATAGCTTTATATCCTTTCTCTTATATCCTCATCTTTTCTCAGCAACCTTCTAAAAACAGTATGCCTAACCGCCATTATTAGTATCCCTGCTTGATTATACAATTATTGGCATTATTAATTTCAGCAATATAAAATTCAGCAGAAAAAACTGAGAACTAATCAATATGGAATGTTCAGATCACAGCATGTGAGGACCTGGAGTAAATATTCATTTGGAGATTGGAAATTTAAGGTGTGCAACTTTCATTAATATTTTATAATGTACTTTCTCATTCTCCAAGTGTTGAAATTGGTACTTATAATATAGTGTGATCTAACAGGGTATCAAAAAGCATCAGCTAATTTAATTTATGCCCTGCTAGTTCTACTATGCTCAGCAAATAAGAAAGTGACCTTCTGTGTATGACAAAATGGTGGAGGTTGAAACTTCATTTGTGTTCTAAATCTGCATTAAAAAAAAATATTTTGTAATATTAGAGCTACTCCACAACATACAAATATAATGGGAACCAGGTGGAGCACTAGTTTTACTTATCTATATTCAATGCACCTTGGGTCAGAAATCAGAGCCGAGGCTAGAGGCATCATTTTAATGATGCTAGTCCAATGCCTTGAATTTTAATAGCACGTTCCTGATGAGAAGCTTAAGGCTTCGCTCACCTTCCAAGAATTCAAATAAGTGTGACATGGTATATGTCCTAAAGACTTAAGTATGGAATCTTAAGATCAGATCAGATCAGTCACTCAGTCGTGTCCGACTCTTTGTGACCCCATGTATCGTAACACACCAGGCCTCCCTGTCCATCACCAACTCCCGGAGGTCACCCAGACTCACATCCATCGAGTCAGTGATGCCATCCAGCCATCTCATCCTCTGTTGTCCCCTTCTCCTCCTGCCCCCAATCCCTCCCAGCATCAGAGTCTTTTCCAATGAGTCAACTCTTCTCATGAGGTGGCCAAAATACTGGAGTTTCAGCTTTAGCATCATTCCTTCCAAAGAAATCCCAGGGTTGATCTTCAGAATGGACTGGTTGGATCTCCTTGCAGTCCAAGGGACTCTCAAGAGTCTTCTCCAACACCACAGTTCAAAAGCATCAATTCTTCGGCGCTCAGCCTTCTTCACAGTCCAGCTCTCACATCCATACATGACATGCTTCAGATCAGATCAGATCAGATCAGTCGCTCAGTCGTGTCCGACTCTTTGCGACCCCATGAACCGCAGCACGCCAGGCCTCCCTGTCCATCACCAGCTCCCGGAGGTCACTCAGACTCGCATCCATCGAGTCAGTGATGCCATCCAGCCATCTCATCCTCTGTCGTCCCCTTCTCCTCCTGCCCTCAATCCCTCCCAGCATCAGAGTCTTCTCCAATGAGTCAACTCTTCGCATGAGGTGGCCAAAATACTGGAGTTTCAGCTTTAGCATCATTCCTTCTAAAGAAATTCCAGGATTGATCTCCTTCAGAATGGACTGGTTGGATCTTCTTGCAGTCCAAGGGACTCTCAAGAGTCTTCTCCAACACCACAGTTCAAAAGCATCAATTCTTCGGCGCTCAGCCTTCTTCACAGTCCAGCTCTCACATCCATACATGACCACAGGAAAGACCATAGCCTTGACTAGGCGAACCTTTGTTGGCAAAGTAATGTCTCTGCTTTTGAATATGCTATCTAGGTTGGTCATAACTTTCCTTCCAAGGAGCAAGCGTCTTTTAATTTCATGGCTGCAGTCACCATCTGCAGTGATTTTGGAGCCCAGAAAAACAAAGTCGGACACTGTTTCCACTGTTTCCCCATCTATTTCCCATGCAGTGATGGGACCAGATGCCATGATCTTCGTTTTCTGAACGTTGAGCTTTAAGCCAACCTTTTCACTCTCCACTTTCACTTTCATCAAGAGGCTTTTTAGCCCCTCTTCACTTTCAGCCATAAGAGTCGTGTCATCTGCATATCTGAGGTTATTGATATTTCTCCCGGCAATCTTGATTCCAACTTGTGTTTCTTCCAGTCCAGCATTTCTCATGATGTACTCTGCATATAAGTTAAATAAACATGGTGACAATATGCAGCCTTGACGTACTCTTTTTCCTATTTGGAACCAGTCTGTTGTTCCATGTCCAGTTCTAACTGTTGCTTCCTGACCTGCATACAGATTTCTCAAGAGGCAGATCAGGTGGTCTGGTATTCCCATCTCTTTCAGAATTTTCCATAGTTTATTGTGATCCACACAGTCAAAGGCTTTGGCATAGTCAATAAAGCAGAAATAGATGTTTTTCTGGAACTCTCTTGCTTTTTCCATGATCCAGCGGATGTTGGCAATTTGATCTCTGGTTCCTCTGCCTTTTCTAAAACCAGCTTGAACATCAGGAAGTTCACGGTTCACATATTGCTGAAGCCTGGCTTGGAGAATTTTCAGCACTACTTTACTAGCATGTGAGATGAGTGCAATTGTTCGGTAGTTTGAGCACTCCTTGGCATTGCCTTTCTTTGGGATTGGGATGAAAACTGACCTTTTCCAATCTTGTGGCCACTGCTGAGTTTTCCAAATTTGCTGGCATATTGAGTGCAGCACTTTCACAGCATCATCATTCAGGACTTGGAATAGCTCCACTGGAATTCCATCACCTCCACTAGCTTTGTTCGTAGTGATGCTTTCTAAGGCCCATTTGACTTCACATTCCAAGATGTCTGGCTCTAGGTCAGTGATCACATCATCATGATTATCTAGGTCTTGAAGCTCTTTTTTATACAGTTCTTCTGTGTATTCTTGCCACCTCTTCTTAATATCTTCTGCTTCTGTTAGGTCCACACCATCTCTGTCCTTTATCGTGCCCATCTTTGCATGAAATGTTCCTTTGGTATCTCTGATTTTCTTGAAGAGATCCCTAGTCTTTCCCATTCTGTTGTTTTCCTCTACTTCTTTGCATTGATCACTGAAGAAGGCTTTCTTATCTCTTCTTGCTATTCTTTGGAACTCTGCATTCAGATGTTTATATCTTTCCTTTTCTCCTTTGCTTTTCGCTTCTCTTCTTTTCACAGCTATTTGTAAGGCCTCCCCAGACAGCCATTTTGCTTTTTTGCATTTCTTTTCCATGGGGATGGTCTTGATCCCTGTCTCCTGTACAATGTCACGAACCTCATTCCATAGTTCATCAGGCACTCTATCTATCAGATCTAGGCCCTTAAATCTATTTCTCACTTCCACTGTATAATCATAAGGGATTTGATTTAGGTCATACCTGAATGGTCTAGTAGTTTTCTCTACTTTCTTCAATTTCAATCTGAATTTGGAAAGAAGGAGTTCATGGTCCGAGCCACAGTCAGCTCCTGGTCTTGTTTTTGCTGATTGTATAGAGCTTCTCCATCTTTGGCTGCAAAGAATATAATCGATCTGATTTTGGTGTTGACCATCTGGTGATGTCCATGTATAGAGTCTTCTCTTGTGTTGTTGGAAGAGGGTATTTGCTATGACCAGTGCATTTTCTTGGCAAAACTCTATTAGTCTTTGCCCTGCTTCATTCCGTATTCCAAGGCCAAATTTGCCTGTTACTCCAGGTGTTTCTTGACTTCCTACTTTTGCATTCCAGTCCCCTATAATGAAAAGGACATCTTTTTGGGGTGTTAGTTCTAAAAGGTCTTGCAGGTCTTCATAGAACCTTTCAACTTCAGCTTCTTCGGCATTACTGGTTGGGGCATAGATTTGGATTACTGTGACATTGAATGGTTTGCCTTGGAAACGAACAGAAATCATTCTGTCATTTTTGAGATTGCATCCAAGTACTGCATTTCAGACTCTTTTGTTGACCATGATGGCCACTCCATTTCTTCTGAGGGATTCCTGCCCACAGTAGTAGATATAATGGTCATCCGAGTTAAACTCACCCATTCCAGTCCATTTTAGTTCGCTAATTCCTAGAATGTCAACATTCACTCTTGCCATCTCTTGTTTGACCACTTCCAATTTGCCTTGATTCATGGACCTGACATGACATGCTTACTACTTTGTAAATAGGCCCTTTATTAAAATCGCTGAAATGATTTAATTAGAGATTAGTTCAAGATTATCAGTGCTATTTTCCACCAGCATTCTGGTGATACATTATTCTGTAATAGTGTCTGACATTCTGTCATTAGAAATTTATTCTTTTGGCTTTTATCATATAACCAGAAAAGTGTTGTTTAGGATTTCAATTTTATTATCAATTACTTACATATCCTGCTTTCTGACTTAACAACTCACCATGCTTCTCATCATTCAAGAAAGGGCTATAAAATAATTTATCAATAGCCTATTGATAGGAAATACATGTTATGTATTTTTATATTTTATATTGTTAAAGACAGTTTAGTATAATTATTAAAGTCATGTCACTAGAAATTTTATTTATCAGAGTATAGTCAATTTACAATGTTTTGTTAGTTTCAGGTGTACAGCAAATTGAATCAGTTACACATACACAACATATCCACTCTATTTTTGGATTATTTTCCATATAAGCCATTATGGAGTATTGAGGAGAGTTGCCTGTATTATACATATATAATAGTGTATATATACATATACACACTATATATTCCATAATTCCATGGGCTAGGAGTACCACTACTACATATATATAGTAGTGTGTATATGTCAATCCCAATCTCCCAATTTATCCTTCCTCCCTTTTCCCAATGGTAATCTTAAGATTGTTTTAGGGAGGAGGAGCTAACATGGCGGACAAGTAGGACGGGGAGAATACTTTCTCCTCCACAAATCCATTAAAAGAACATTTGAATGCTGAATAAATTCTACAAAACAACTTCTGAATGCCGGCAGAGGACATCAGGCACTTAGAAAGACAATCCATTGTCTTCAAAAGGAGAAAATGAGCCCTGCTGTAACTCCTTTTGTGGAGAAGCGGCACGGACACCAGCATTTGCTATTAGCAAGCGGGGGCTGGGCTAGGAGGAACAGCACGGCCTGCATCGCTTTGAGAAAGGATTTGGCCTGGCTATCTCGAGCGCTATCTGAGCGAAATAACGAGACTGTTTGTTATCTACTACATCAAAAGCCAGCCCTAACTTAAGACACCACCAGGACTGTGTAGGGAACAAAGGACTGCACAGAGATGGCCGGCTGCAGGCCATCCCACTCTGGTGACAGGCAGCCAGAGCCAGAGGCAGGCAATCACAGCCCTAGAGAGACACTGTCTACAGAAATGTAAGTAGGTTTCTGTGCTGACTCACGCTTCTTGGGGCTCTGGATGGTCAACATCTACCTGAGAAAGTGCACCGGTTGTGTACCCAGAAAACTGAGTGGTGGGGAGGCGATAAGTCACAGCAGCTGTGCTCGCTAAACACTTCATCACCTGCGCTACTCAGATCTGGGAAGGGCATAAAACCGAGTCTGTGCCTCTGAGGGTTATCTGAGTGCCTGAACCTGGCCAGCTTAAATTTGGGTGTTCATTTCTGCCCCGTCTGTAACAGGGCAGAGATCAGATATTGAAAAGACCAGTAAACCGCCTCAATAAAGAGAATTCAACAAACTACCAAAATATAGTAAGGACACTCTAAAGTTGGCAATTTTAACAAAATGAAGAGACAAAAGAATACCCAGCAGCTAAAGGAACAGGATAGATGCCCACCAAACCAAACCAAAGAGGAAGAGATAGGGAATCTACCTGATAAAGAATTCCAAATAATGATAGTGAAATTAATCCAAAATCTCGAAATCAAAATGGAATCACAGTTAAAGAGTCTGGAGACAAGGATTGAGAAGATGCAAGAAAGGTTTAACAAGGACCTAGAAGAAATAAAAAAGAGTCAACACATAATGAATAATGCAATAAATGAGATCCAAAACACCCTGGAGGCAACAAATAGTAGAATAACAGAGGCAGAAGATAGGATTAGTGAATTAGAAGATAGAATCCTAGAAATAAATAAATCAGAGGAGAAAAAAGAAAAACGAATCAAAAGAAATGAGGACAATCTCAGAGACCTCCAGGATAACATTAAACACTACAACATTCGAATCATAGGAGTTCCACAAGAAGAAGATAAAAAGAAAGACCATGAGGAAATACTTGAGGAGATAATAGTTGAAAACTTCCCTAAAATGGAGAAGGAAATTACCACTCAAGTTCGAGAAATCCAGAGAATCCCTAACAGGATAAACCAAGGCAAAACACCCCAAGACACATATTAATCAAATTAAGAAAGATTAAATATAAAGAACAAATATTAAAAGCAGCAAGGGAAAAACATCAAATAACTCACAAGGGAATTCCCATAAGGATAACAGCTGATCTTTCAATAGAAACTCTCCAAGCCAGGAGGGAATGGCAAGACATAATTAAAGTGATGAAAGAAAATAACTTACAGCCTAGATTATTGTATCCACCAAGGATCTCATTCAAATATGAAGGAGAAATCAAAAGCTTCACAGATAAGCAAAATTTGAGAGAATTTAGCACCACTAAACCATTTCTCCAACAAAAACTAAAGAAAATTCTCTAGATACAATCACTAAAAGGGTGTATAAATTTGAACCCAAAACAATAAAGTAAATCCTATTTATCAATAATTGCTTTAAATGTTAATGGGCTGAATGCCCTAATCAACAGACGAGACTGGCCGAATCGATACAAAAACAAGACCCCTACATACCTTGTCTACAAGAGACAACTGAAAGACTAAAATGGATCAAATGGATACAAAAACTAGACCCCTATATATGTTGTCTACAAGAGAACCACCTTAAAATAGGGGATATATACTGACTGAAAATGAAGGGCTGGAAAAATATTTTCTATGCAAATATGGACCAAAAGAAAACAGGAGTAGCAGTACTCATATCAGATAAAATTGACTTTAAAGATCCTGAAAAGGAGACAATCAAGGTTATACATAATGACTTAAAGGAACAATCCAAAAAGAAGTTATAACAATTATAAATATATATGCACCCAACATTGGAGCATTGATATATCTAAGACAAACATTAATTAATATGATAGAAGAAATATGCAACAATACAATAATAGTGGGAGACTTTAATACCCCACTCATACTTATACAATCTGGCTGTAATAGGCAAAGTAAAGAGGAAAACATATTCACTTATGAGCCTCAAAAAACTCAGTTCACTCAGGAGAGCTTTTTTTAAAAAATAGACTTATTTGTTCACTCTGTAAATGTTTATTGACTATTTTATGGGTCTGGTACCACTTTGGGTAGTAGGGAGGAAGAAGTGACAAATGTGATCCTGTCCTAAATAATATATTGTGGTAAAGATAGACCTACCAATACAAAATACCAAGATGTGCCTAAGATGAGGACACCCAAACTGAACTTTCAGTTTCCTGAACTTTTCATTTCCAGATCAAACCTCCTAATATAGGATGAATTCAACATGATTTTTTTAAAGTGTTCTTTGTGATTAAAAACAGAAAGCCATTAGTTAAGAAATTACATATACTCCTCCCCACCATCACTCCCCTTATTTCTTCCCATTTCCCTCCCACCCTCATTGATCCTTTCCTTTGTCCATTTTCCCCTGCAAAATATATATATATAGCCCAGTTTGAAATTTTTGGTACCCAGGGGGAAAAAAAAAAAAAAAGATTGTTTTATACATAGGTGACTCTTCCTGTTTTTTAAAAACTTCATTTGTACCAATTCTTAGATTCCACATAAAAGTGATTTCATATGATATTTGTCTTTCTCAGTCTGACTTCACTCAGTATGACAATCTATATCCATCCATGCTGCTGTAAGTAGCATATTTCATTCTTTCTTTGTAACTGAGTAATATTATATTGCATACATGTAGCACATCTTTATTCATTTTTCTATCAACAGTCATTTATTAATAGGTTGCTTTCTTATTTTGACTATTGTAAATAGTGTTGCAATGAACATCAGGGTGAATATATTCTTCTGAAATAAGTTATTTTTCTGGGTATATGCTAAGGAGTGGGATTTCTGGATTATATGGTAGCTCTATTTTTAGTTTTTTAGGAACCTCCATACTGTTACCCATAGTATTTTCACCAATTTACATAACCACCAACAGTGTAGAAGTGTTCCCTTTTCTCCACAACCTTTATAGCATTTATTGCTTGTAGATCTTTTGATGATGGCCATTCTGACTGGTGTGAGCTGATACCTCATTGTAGTCTTGATTTACATTTATCTAACAATTAGTTATCAAGCATTCTTTCATGTGTTTTTTGGTCATCCATCTTCAATGGACAAATGTCTATTTAGATCTTCTGCTCATTTTTTTGATTGGATTTTTAAAAATTGAGCTGCATGAGCTGTTTGTATATTTTGGAGATTAATCCCATGTCAATCACTTCATTTGCAAGTATTTTCTCCCATTCTGTGGATTGTCTTTCCATTTTGTTTATGGTTTCCTTTGCTGTGCAAAAGCTTTTTAAGTTTAGTTAGGTCTCATTTGTTTATTTTTGTTTTCATTACTCTAGAAGGTGGATCAAAATATATCTTGCTTCCATTTATACCAGAAAATATTTCACTCTATGCTTTCCTCTAAGAGTTTTATTGTATCTGGCCTTACATTTAGGTCTTTAATCAACTTTAGTTTATTTTTGTGTGTGGTGTTAGGGAGTATTCTAATTTCATCCTTTTACATGCAGCTCTTTAGTTTTCCCAGCATATGTTAATGAAGAGACTGTCTTTTCTCTACTGTATATTCTTGCTGCTTTTGTCACAGATTAGTTGGCCACATCTCCTGCTAGACCATGTCCAGTTTACCTTGATTCATGGACCTAACATTCCAGGTCCCTATGCAATATTGTTCTTTGTAGCATCAGACTTGACTTTACCACCAGACACATTCACAACTGAGTATCATTTCTGCTTTGGCCCAGACTCTTCATTCTTTCTGGAACTATTTTCCACTCTTCCTCAGTAGTATATTGGACACATAACAACCTGGAGGGCTCAACTTCTGGTGTCATATCTTTTTTTCCTTTTACTGTTCATGGGTTTCTCAAGGCAAGGATATAGGAGTGGTTTGCCATCTCCTTCTCCAGTGGACCACGCTTTATCAAAATGCTAAAGCTTTTGACTATGTGGATCACAACAACTGTGGAAAATTCTTAAAGAGATGGGAATGCCAGACCACATCATCTGTCTCTTGAGAAACCTGTATTCAGGTCAAAAAGCAACAGAACCAGACATGGAACAATGGCCTGGCTCAAAATTGAGAAAGGAGTATGTCAAGGCTGTATATTGGCACCCTGCTTATTTAACTTATATGTAGAGTACATCATGTACAATGCCTGGCCAGATGAGCCACACACCAGAATCAAAGATGCCAGGAGAAATATCAACAACCTCAAAAATGCAGATGATGCCACTATAATGGCAGAAAGTTAAGAGGAGCTAAAGAGTCCCTTGATGAGGGTGAAAGAGGAAAGTGAAAACTCTGACTTAAGACTCGATATTGAAACAACTAAGATCATGGCATCGAGTCCCATTAATTCATGGCAAATAGATGGGGGGAAAGTGATGGATTTTATTTTCTTGGACTCCAAAATCACTGCAAATAGTGATTGCAACAAGAAAAGTAAGTCATTTGCTCCCTGGAAGAAAGCTATGACAAAACTAGACACTGTATTTTTTTTTTTTTACTTTACAATATTGTATTGGTTTTGCCATACATCAACATGAATCTGCCATGGGTATACACGTGTTCCTCCTCCTAAACCCCCCTCCCACCTCCCTCCCCATACCATCCCTCTGGGTCATCCCAGTACATCATCCCCAAGCATCCTGTATCATGCATCGAACCTGGACTGGCGATTCGTTTCACATATGATATTATACATGTTTTAATGTCATCCTTAGACAGTGTATTGAAGAGACATCAGTTTGCCAACAAAGCTCTGTATAGTCAAAGCTGTGGTATTTTCAGTAGTCATGATGAACGTATCTGAGAGTTCATCCATAATAAAGGCTGAATTCTGAAAAATTGATGCTTTGGGATTACGGTGCTGGAGAAGACTCTTGAGAGTCACTTGGATAGCAAGAGTCCAAAACAAGCAATCCTAATGGCAATCAACCCTGAATATTCATTGTGGAAGGATTGTTGCTGAAGCTGAAGCTCCAATACTTTGGCTGCCTGATGTAAAGATGTGACTCATTGGAAAAGACCCTGATGTTGGGAAAAATTGAGGGCATGAGGAGAAGGGGTGACAGAGGATGAGATGGTTGGATCACTGACTCAATGGACATGAGTTTGAGCAAACTCTGGGAGATAGTCAAGTACAGAGAAGTCCATGGGGTCACAAAGAGTTGGACATGATTTTTTGACTGAACAACAACAGATGACCACAAGTGTATGGGTTTATCACTGGGCTTTCTATCCTGTTAAATTGGTCTATATTTCTGTTTATGTGCCAGTTCCATAATGTTTCGATTACTGTATCTTTGTGATACAGTCTGAAATCAGGGAGCCTGATTTCTTCAGCTCCATTTTTTTTCTTCAGGTTGTTTTGGCTATTCGGGGTCTTTTGTGCTTCCATACAAATTGCAAAACTTTTTTTCTAGTTCTGTGAAAAATGTTTTTCATAATTTGATAGGATTGCTTTGAATCTGTAAATTGCCATGGTAGTATGCTACTGCTGCTACTGCTAAGTTGCTTCAGTCGTGTCCGACTCTGTGCGACCCCATAGACGGAAGCCCACCAGGCTCCCACGTCCCTGGGATTCCCCAGGCAAGAACACTGGAGTGGGTTGCCATTTCCTTCCCCAATGCATGAAAGTGAAAAGTAAAAGTGAAGTCACTCAGTCGCGTCCGACTCAGCGACCCCATGGACTGGAGCCTACCAGGATCCTCCGTCCATGGGATTTTCCAGGCAAAAGTACTGGGGTGGGGTGCCAAAAATATTGACAATATACGAACATCATATGTTTTCAATCTGTTTCTGTTTGCATGATCTTCGATTTCTTTCATCAGCATCTTATAGTTTCAGAGTATGAGCTTTTTACCTCATTAGATAAGTATACCTAAGTATTTGATTCATATTGATGGAATGGTAAATGGGATTCACAATAAACTGGAAATTTCTGAAAGAGATGGGAATACCAGACCACCTGACCTGCCTCTTGAGAAATTTGTATGCAGGTAAGGAAGCAACAGTTAGAACTGGACATGGAACAACAGACTGGTTCCAAAATGGAAAAGCAGTACGTCAAGGCTGTATATTGTCACGCTGCTTACTTAACTTATATGCAGTACATCATGAGAAACGCTGGACTGGAAGAAACAAAAGCCGGAACCAAGATTACCAGGAGAAATATCAATAACCTTAGATATGCAGATGACACCATCCTTATGGCAGAAAGTGAAGAGGAACTAAAAGCCTCTTGATGAAAGTGAAAGAGGAGAGTGAAAAAGTTGGCTTAAAGCTCAACATTCAGAAAACGAAGATCATGGCATCTGGTCCCATCACTTCATGGGAAAGAGATGGGGAAACAGTGGAAACAGTGTCAGACTTTATTTTTCTGGGCTCCAAAATCACTGCAGATAGTGACTGCAGCCATGAAATTAAAAGATGCTTACTCCTTGGAAGGAAAGTTATGACCAACCTAGATAGCATATTCAAAAGCAGAGACATTACTTTGCCAACAAAAGTTCACCTAATCAAGGCTATGGTCTTTCCTGTGGTCATGTATGGATGTGAGAGCTGGACTGTGAAGAAGGCTGAGCACCGAAAAATTGATGCTTTTGAACTGTGGGGTTGGAGAAGACTCTTGAGAGTCCCTTAGACTACAACGAAATCCCACCAGTCCATTCTGAAGGAGATCAGCTCTGGGATTTCTTTGGAAGGAATGATGCTAAAGCTGAAACTCCAGTACTTTGGCCACCTCATGAGAAGAGTTGACTCATTGGAAAAGACTCTGATGCTGGGAGGGATTGGGGGCAGGAGGAGAAGGGGACAACAGAGCATGAGATGGCTGGATGGCATCACTGACTCAATGGACGTGAGTCTGGGTGAACTCCTGGAGTTGGTGATGGACAGGGACGCCTGGCGTGCTGCAATTCATGGGGTCACAAAGAGTTGGACACGACTGAGCAACTGACCTGAACTGAAATGGGATTGTTTCCTTTATTTCTTATTCTGATCTTTTGTTTTTAGTGTATACAAATGCAATAGATTACAATATATTAATATTGTATCCTGCAACTTTACTGAATTCACAGATGTGCTCAAGTAGTTTTCTGATGTTATCTAGGATTGTCTATGTATAGCATCATGTCATATGCAGTGACCATGTTGCTTCTTCTTTTCTGGTTTGTACTTATTTATTTGTTTTTCTTGTCTTATTGCCATGGCTAAGAATTCCAAAACTATTTTGCAAAAAAGCAATGAGAGTGGACATCCTTGTCTTGCTCCTAATCTTAGAGGAAAGTCTTTCAGTTTTTCACCATTGAGAATGATGCTTGCTGCAGGCTTGTCATATATGGCCTTTATTAGACTGAGGTATGTTCCCTCTATACTCACTTTCTGAAGAGTTTTTATTATAAATGACTGTGGAATTTTGCCAAAAGTTTATTCAATATCTATTGAGATGATCTCATGACTTTTATTCTTTAGTCTATTAATGTGGTGTATCTCATTGCTTGATTTGTGTATATTGAAGAATCCTTGCATCTCTTGGATAAAATCCCATTTGACCAAGGTATATGATCCTTTTAATATGTTGATGGATTCAATTTTCTGGTATTTTGTTAAGGATTATTACATCTATGTTCATCAGTGATATTGGCTGATTCAGTTTGCTGGTATTTTGTTAAGGATTATTATGTCTATGCTCGTCAGTGATATTGGCTGATGAACATATATCTATGTCCATCAGATATATGATATCATAAGAGATCATATTTCTCTTATGATCCTTTATATTCTGTGGTGTCAGTTGTAATGTTTTCTTTTTCATTTCTAATTTTATTGATTTGAGCTCTCTTTTTTGTTTTCTTGATGAGTCTGACTAAAGGTTTATCAATTTTGCTTATCTTTTCAAAGAACCAGTTTCATTGATCTTTTCTATTGTTTTCTTCATCTCCTTGTTATTTATTTCTGATCTGATTGTTATGATTTATTTCCTTCTACTAACTTTGGGTTTTTCTTGTTCTTTCTCTAGTTGCTTTAGGTGTAAAATGAGGTTGTTTGTCACCAGAATTTTAACTGTGGTTCTGTTGATTGCTAATCATGTAACTTTGGATACTTTTCTCACCTTCATAAGTCTTAATCATCTATAAAAGAAGAATACCAACAGTACCTCCCAGAGTTCTTATGATGATTGAAAAATAGTCATCCAAAGTACTTAACATAGTACATGATAACATAAATAGGTGCTAGCTATTATTAACAACTAGCATATTTATTAATCTATGAATCCATCCATTTAATGAATCTTGAGTTCATACTATGTGTTAAGCACTGTGCTGTGCCTGGGATTAGAAGCTAAAGAAAACAACAAATGATCCCTACTTACAAGGTCTAGATCTATAGGCAAAAATTCAAGGACAAATAAAGGTAATCACAAATCACAGTCACAAGTAAATATAATAAACACCATGTAGGAGAACTGCCTGGTATCATATGATTAAGTCACAGAGGAGTTCTACTTCTGAAGAAGACTAGATACCAGTTAGAGAAAGGAAAAAAATATTTTAAAAATGCAAAAGCAAGTACAGATACCATGGAGGGAAAAGAATAATGAATATGAATGAATGGGAAAGCCCAGCTGGTTATAGCAGAAAGAAAAATCAAGGTTGAAATGTAGTTAAGGATGAGACAATATAGGCCCTTGAACAAAATATTAAAAATTTTGCTGTTGTCTTAATGGAAATAGGAAGTTATGGAAGGTTTTAAGGTGTGTGTGTGTGTGTGTGTGTGTGTGTGTGTGTGTGTGTGTTTAAAGCTCACTGTATTTTGGGGGAAAAAAATCATTAACTTCATTGTGAGAATGTAAGGTAGATGAAGACAGACCAATTAGGAGGATATTACAGTAGTTCAGCCATGAAATTAAAAGACGCTTACTCCTTGGAAGGAAAGTTATGACCAACCTAGATAGCATATTCAAAAGCAGAGACATTACTTTGCCAACAAAGGTTCGCCTAGTCAAGGCTATGGTTTTTCCAGTGGTCATGTATGGATGCGAGAGTTGGACTATGAAGAAGGCTGAACACTGAAGAATTGATGCTTTTGAACTGTGGTGTTGGAGAAGACTTTTGAGAGTCCCTTGGACTGCAAGGAGATCCAACCAGTCCATTCTGAAGGAGATCAGCCCTAGGATTTCTTTGGAAGGAATGATGCTAAAGCTGAAACTCCAGTACTTTGGCCACCTCATGCGAAGAGTTGACTCATTGGAAAAGACTCTGATGCTGGGAGGGACTGGGGGCAGGATAAGGGGATGACAGAGGATGAAATGGCTGGACGGCATCACTGACTCAATGGACATGAGTCTGGGTGAAGGCCGGGAGTTGGTGATGGACAGGGAGGCCTGGAGTGCTGCGATTCATGGGGTTGCAAAGAGTCGGACACGACTGAGTGACTGAACTGAACTGAACAGTAGTTCAGGGAACAGATAATGTTCCCTTGGATTAGAGTGATGGCAGTGAAGATTGAAAATACTGGATGGATTTAAATAGTAAAATCAGCAAGACTTGATGATGGATTGAATATATAGAGTGAAGTTTCCCTGGAAAGTCACCAATTTTTTTTGATTTGTATAACTTGGTTAACAAATGTGCCATTCACTGAGTTATGGGATACTGAAAAGAACCAAAGTGGCAGTAGAGATAGCATATATTCTGTTTTGAATATGTTCTATGTGAGTTAATTTTGAATTTAAAAATATATGTCACATTTTATTTTTTTAAGTTGTGGTATCTTTTATTATTATTATTTTTTACTTTACAATATTGTATTGGTCACAAACACATTTTATTTTTTATAATTTTTATATTTTTTTTCCAAATGAAGTATAGTTGGTTTACAGTGTTGTTAGTTTCAAGTGTATAATAAAGTGATTCAGATATATGTATGTATGTATGTATATACATATATACTATTTTCAGATTCTTTTCCCTTATAGGTTATTACAAAATATTTAGTATAGATCTATGTTCTATACAGTAAGTCCTTGATGATTATTTTATATATAATAGTGTGTATATGTCAATCCCAAATTCCTAATTTATCCTCTCTTTACTCTTTTGTAAACATAAGTTTGTTTTCTATGTCTATGAGACTATTTATATTTTGGTTATAAGTTAATCTGTGTAATTTTAAAAAGATTCCACATATAAGTGATAGCATATGGTATTTGTCTTGTCTGATTTACTTCACTTAGTATGATAAACTCTAGGTCATCAATATTGCTGCAAATGACATTATTTCCTTATTTTTATGGCTGACTGATATTCCATTGTATATATGTTCCACATATTCTTTATCCATTCATTTATCTATTGACATTTAGGTTGCTTCCATGTCTTGGCTATTGTTATAGTGCTGCAATGAACATTGGGGTGAATGTATTTTTGAATTATGGTTTTCTATGGATATACGCCTAGGAATGGGATTGCTGGAACATATAATATGTTCCAGAATACACAGAAGAACTGTACAAAAAAGGTTGTAATGAACTGAATTACTATGATGGTGTGGTTAGTCACCCAGAACCAGACATTCTGGAGTGCAAAGTCAAATGGGCCTTAGGAAACACTGCTGTCAATAAAGCTAGTGGATGTGATGGAATTCCAGTAGAGTTATCCAAAACTCAGAAGGATGATGCCATCAAGGTGTTGCATTCTATATGTCAGCAAATTTGGAAGACCTAGCAGTGGCCACAGGACTGGAAAAGCTCAATCCTCATCCCAATTCCCAAGAATGGTAGTACTAAAGAATGTGCTAACCATTGGACAACTACACTTATCTCCCATGCTAGTAAGACCGGGCTTAAAATCTTGCAAGCTAGGCTTCAGCATTATGTGAATCAAGAACTTTGAGATGTCCAAGCTGGATTCAAAAAGGAAGAGAAACCAGAAATAAAATTGCCCACATTCAAAGTCTCTGGATAATAGAAAAAACAAGGGAATTCTGGAAAAAAAAAATCTACATCTATTCCATCAACTACACTAAAGCTTTGCACTATGTGGTTCATGACAAACTATGGAAAGCTCTTAAAAAAGATGTGAATACCAGGCCATCTTACCTGTCTACTGAGAAACCTGTATGCAAGTCAAGAAGCAACAGTTAGAATCCTGTATGGGACAAATGATTGGTTCAAGATTGAGAAAGGAATACAACAGGGCTGTCTGCTGTCACCCTGTTTGTTTAACATATATGCTGAGCACATCATAAGAAAGGCCGGGCTGGATGAATTGCAAGCTGAAATCAAGACTGTTGTTCAGTCTCTCAGTCATGTCTGACACTTTGCAACCTCATGGACTGCAGCACACCAGGCTTCTTTGTCCTTCACCATCTCCCAGAGCTTGCTTAAACTCATGTCCATTGAGTCAGTGCTGCCATCCAACCACCGCATTCTCTGTTGTCCACTTCTCCTCCTGCCTTCAATCTTTCTTGGCATCAAGGTCTTTACCAAAATGAGTCAGCTCTTCACATCGGGTGGCCAAAGGTCTTTACCAAAATGAGTCAGCTCTTCACATCGGGTGGCCAAAGTATTGGAGCTTCCGTTTCAGTATTAGTCCTTCCAATGAATATTCAGGATTGATTTCCTTTAGGATTGACTGGTTTGATCTTGCAGTACAAGGAACTCTCAAGAGTCTTCTACAACACCACAACTTCTTTAGCACTCAGCCTTCTTTGTGGTCCAACACTCACATCCATACGTGACTACTAGAAAAAATATAGCTTTGTCTCGATGGACCATTATCGGCAAACTAATGTTTTTTTGCTCTTTAATACACTGTCTAGTTTTGTCATAGCTTTTCTTCCAAAGAGCAAGTATCTTTTAATTTCATGGCTGCAGTCATCATCTTCAGTGATTTTGGAACCTAAGAACATAATCTGTCCCTTTTTCTCCATCTATCTGTCATTAAGTGATAGGACCAGATGCCATGATCTTGCCTTTTTTAAGGTTCCATTTTAAGCAAGCTTTTTCACTCTCCTCTTTCACCGTCATCAAGAGGCCCTTTAGTTTCTCTTCACTTTCTGCCATAAGGTAGTGTCCTCTGCATATCTGAGGTTATTGATATTTTTACCAGAAATCTTGATTCCAGTTTGTGCTTCATCCATTTTGCATGATGTTCACAGCATATAAGTTAAGTAAGCAGGGTGACAATATACAGCCTTGACATATTCCTTTCCCAATTTGTAACCAGTCCATTTTTCCATGTCTGATTCTTACTGTTGCTTCTTGACCCACATACAGGTTTCTCAGGAGGCAGGTAAGGTGGTCTGGTATTTCCATCTCTTGAAGGACTTTCTAGTTTGTTGTGATCCATACAGTCAAAGGCTTTGATGTTGTCAATAAAGCAGAAGTAGATGTTTTTCTGGAGGTTTCTTGCTTTTTCTATGATACAACAAATGTTGGCAATTTAATCTCTGGTTCCTCTGTCTTTTCTCAATCCAGCTTGAACATCTGGAAGTTCATGGTTCACATGCTGTTGAAGCCTAGCTTGGAGAATTTTGAGCATTACTTTGCTAGCTTGTGAAATGAGTGCAATTGTGCAGTTTTCTGAACATTCTTTGGCATTGACCTTCTTTGGCTTTGAAATGAAAACTGACATTTTCCAGTCCTTTGGCCACTGCTTAGTTTTCCAAATTGCAGGCATATTGAGTGCAGCACTTTCACAACATCATCTTTAAGATTTGACATAGCTCACCTGAAATTATATCACTTGCCCTAGCTTTGTTTGTAGTAATGCTTCCTAAGGTCCACTTGCCTTCATACTCCAAGATGTCTGGCTCTAGGTGAGTGATCACACCATCATGGTTATCTAGGTCATTAAGATCTTTTTTGTATAGTTCTGTGTATTCTCGTCATCTCTTCTTAATATCTTCTGCATCTGTTAGGTCCAAACTACTTTTTTCCTTTATTGTGCCCTTCTTTGCATGAAATATTACCTTGGTATCTCTAATTTTCTTAAAGAGATCTCTAGTATTTCCTATTCCATTATTTTCCTCTATTTCTTTGCATTGTTCACTTAGAAAGGCCTTCTTATCTCTTCTTGCTAGTCTTTTGATCTCTGCTTTCAGTTGGATATAGCTTTCATTTTCTTCTTTGCCTTTAGCTTCTCTTCTTTTCTTGTAAAGCCTCCTCAGACAACCATTTTGGAATCAAGATAGGCTGGAGAAACATCAACCACCTCAGATAGTCCGATGATATCATTCTAATGGCAGGAAGCTAAGAGGAACTAAAAAGCCTCTTGATGAGGGTGAAGGAGGAGAGTGAAAGAGCTGACTTAAGACTAAATATTAAAACAGCTAAGATCATGGCATCCAACCCCATTATTTCATGGCAAATAGAAAGGGAAAAGGTGGAAGTAGTGACATATTTTCTCTTCTTAGGCTCTAAAATCACTGCAAATGGTGACTGCAGCCATGAAATCAGAAGACAATCACTTCTTGGGAGGAAAACTATGACAAAGGTAGACAGTGTGTTGAAAAGCAGAGCCATTACTCTGCCAACAAAGATTAATATAGTCAAGGCTATGGTCTTCCCAGTGATTGCTAGAGTTGTGATAGCTGGACCATAAAGAAGGCATAATGCCAAAGAATTGCTGCTTTCTAATTGTGGTGCTGGAGAACACTTCAAAATTCCCTTGGAGAGCAAGGAGTTCAAACGAGTCAATCTTGAGGGAAATCGACCCTGAATACTTGTCAGAAGGACTGATACTGAAGCTGAAACTCTAGTATTTTGGTCATCTAATGCGAACAGCTAACTCATTGGAAAAGCCCCTGATTCTGGGAAAGATTGAGGGCAGAAGGAGAAGAGGGCATCAGAAGATGAGATGGCTAGATGGCATCACCAATGCAATGTATGTAAACTTGGACAAACTTCAGGAGATGGTGAGAGACAGGGAGTCCTGTTTTTCTGCAGTCCATGGGATGGACCATTCAGGTATGACCTAAATCAAATCCCTTATGATTATACAGTGGAAGTGAGAAATAGATTTAAGGGCCTAGATCTGATAGATAGAGTGCCTGATGAACTATGGAATGAGGTTCGTGACATTGTACAGGAGACAGGGATCAAGACCATCCCCATGGAAAAGAAATGCAAAAAAGCAAAATGGCTGTCTGGGGAGGCCTTACAAATAGCTGTGAAAAGAAGAGAAGCGAAAAGCAAAGGAGAAAAGGAAAGATATAAACATCTAAATGCGGAGTTCCAAAGAATAGCAAGAAGAGATAAGAAAGCCTTCTTCAGTGATCAATGCAAAGAAATAGAGGAAAACAACAGAATGGGAAAGACTAGGGATCTCTTCAAGAAAATCAGAGATACCAAAGGAACATTTCATGCAAAGATGGGCACAATAAAGGACAGAGATGGTGTGGATCTAACAGAAGCAGAAGATATTAAGAAGAGGTGGCAAGAATACACAGAAGAACTGTACAAAAAAGAGCTTCAAGACCCAGATAATCATGATGGTGTGATCACTGACCTAGAGCCAGACATCTTGGAATGTGAAGTCAAATGGGCCTTAGAAAGCATCACTAGGAACAAAGCTAGTGGAGGTGATGGAATTCCAGTGGAGCTATTCCAAATCCTGAATGATGATGCTGTGAAAGTGCTACACTCAATATGCCAGCAAATTTGGAAGACTCAGCAGTGGCCACAAGATTGGAAAAGGTCAGTTTTCATCCCAATCCCAAAGAAAGGCAATGCCAAGGAGTGCTCAAACTACCGAACAATTGCACTCATCTCACACGCTAGTAAAGTAATGCTCAAAATTCTCCAAGCCAGGCTTCAGCAATATGTGAACCGTGAACTTCCTGATGTTCAAGCTGGTTTTAGAAAAGGCAGAGGAACCAGAGATCAAATTGCCAACATCCGCTGGATCATGGAAAAAGCAAGAGAGTTCCAGAAAAACATCTATTTCTGCTTTATTGACTATGCCAAAGCCTTTGACTGTGTGGATCACAATAAACTATGGAAAATTCTGAAAGAGATGGGAATACCAGACCACCTGATCTGCCTCTTGAGAAATCTGTATGCAGGTCAGGAAGCAACAGTTAGAACTGGTCATGGAAAAATAGACTGGTTCCAAATAGGAAAAGGAGTACGTCAAGGCTGCATATTGTCACCATGTTTATTTAACTTATATGCAGAGTACATCATGAGAAATGCTGGACTGGAAGAAACACAAGTTGGAATCAAGATTGCTGGGAGAAATATCAATAACCTCAGATATGCAGATGATACCACCCTTATGGCAGAAAGTGAAGAGGGGCTAAAAAGCCTCTTGATGAAAGTGAAAGTGGAGAGTGAAAAGGTTGGCTTAAAGCTCAACATTCAGAAAACGAAGATCATGGCATCTGGTCCCATCACTGCATGGGAAATAGATGGGGAAACAGTGGAAACAGTGTCAGACTTTGTTTTTCTGGGCTCCAAAATCACTGCAGATGGTGACTGCAGCCATGAAATTAAAAGACGCTTGCTCCTTGGAAGGAAAGTTATGACCAACCTAGATAGCATATTCAAAAGCAGAGACATTACTTTACCAACAAAGGTTCGCCTAGTCAAGGCTATGGTCTTTCCTGTGGTCATGTATGGATGTGAGAGCTGGACTGTGAAGAAGGCTGAGTGCTGAAGAATTGATGCTTTTGAACTGTAGTGTTGGAGAAGACTCTTGAGAGTCCCTTGGACTGCAAGAAGATCCAACCAGTCCATTCTGAAGGAGATCAATCCTGGAATTTCTTTAGAAGGAATGATGCTAAAGCTGAAACTCCAGTATTTTGGCCACCTCACGCGAAGAGTTGACTCATTGGAGAAGACTCTGATGCTGGGAGGGATTGAGGGCAGGAGGAGAAGGGGACGACAGAGGATGAGATGGCTGGATGGCATCACTGACTCGATGGATGCGAGTCTGAGTGACCTCCGGGAGCTGGTGATGGACAGGGAGGCCTGGCGTGCTGCGGTTCATGGGGTCGCAAAGAGTCGGACACGACTGAGCGACTGATCTGATCTGATCTGATGGGATCACAAATACTTGGACACAACTGGGTGACTGAACAACAGCAACACGGATATATGTCTAGCAGTGAGATTGCTGGAACATATGGTAGCTGCATTTTTAGTTTTCTAAAGGACACGCCTACTGTTCTCCTTCATGACTGTACCAATTTACATTCCCATCAATGAGGTTTCCTTTTCTCCACACCCTCTCTAGCATTTATTATCTGGTGCTTTTTGATGATAGTCATTCTAACTGGTGTTGGGTGATACCTCATTAGAGTTGTTTGCATTTCCTTGATGATTATGATGCTAAATATCTTTTCATGTGCCTGTTGGACATCTCTCTGTTTTACTCTTAGAAAGGTCTATTTAGGTCTTTTATCCAGTTTTTGATTGGGTTATTTGCTTTTTGTTATTGAGTTATATAAGCTGTTTCTATATTTTGGAGATTAAACCCTTGTCAGTCACATCATTTGCAAATATTTTCTCCCATTGTATAGACTTTCTTCTCATTTTGTTCATCGTTTCCTTTGCTGTACAAAAGCTTTTAAGTTTAATTATGTCCCATTTGTTTATTTCCATTACTCTAGGAAATGGCTTGGAAATGATCTTGTTTCAGTTTATGTCAAAGTGTGTTCTGGTTATATTTGCCTCTAAGAGTTATATAGTATCTGGTCTTAACACATAGGTCTTTAATCCATTTTGAATTTATTTTTATGTATGGGGTTGAAGAATGTTCTAATCTCATTTTGTAACATGTGCAGTTTTCCCAGCACCATTTACTGAAGAGTCTGTATTTCCTTCATTGTATAGTCTTGCCTCCTTTGTTATAGTTAATTGACCATAGGTGTGTTGGGGGGGGGGGGTGGCTATTTCTGGGCTTTCTATATTAGTTTATTGATCTATGTATCTGTTTTTGTTCCAGTGTCATACCATTTTGCTTATTATAACTTTGTAGTATAATCTGAAGTCAGGGAGCCTGATTTCTTCAGCCTAATGGTTTTGTTTTGTTTTGTTGGCCACATTTTAAAAAGCTGAATTAGTGTAATAAATGTACCATATGGGAATAAATGTACTATGCGGATAAAGAGGATGAACTTTTGGGGGTTTCTTCCAATTTTTAGATTATGAAATCTAATATTGATTTTATCATCAATCAGCAATGTGGTCTTTAGTAAGACATTCACCTTTTTGAGACTTTACTTTTTCAACTGCAAATTGAGGAAGTTGAACAATGTGATCTACAAAAATAAGGTACCTGTACTATCTATGAACTATTTGATTTTACAAGTGCTTATAAAATCAAGCCAAGGGTAAGATATAACTTTTATGCTTTCATATTCTAATTATACAATTCCACTTCCTCTTATTTCCTAAAGGAATGGCCCAGAGCTAACTGCTACTTTAAATTAGGAATAGAACAACAGGTAGAATATGCCATCTAGGATATTAAAGTCAGTTATTTGACTAATAAAAATCAAATCATGGCTATTGTGGATCAAATTTCTGGAGACTAAAGTTTCCTGCCTTTTTGTTACCTTTCTTTAACGACAATCAATCAATTTGCTATTCTAAATTTCTATATTATTTTATTTAAAATAGCATCTGATTTATTATTATTGGTGTTATTTGAAAAGCTGTAGTTATATTTGATTATTCCAAAAATAACTTGAGGAAGCTAATAATAAAAGGTAACTCAGTGCAGTATAGTTGCTAAAATGAAAGTAGATATATATACTAAATATGGAAGAAAGGTTAGCAAAGGTGACTATAATCATTGTGAGTATGTATGAGGCTTAAATGAACTTCTTGGCAAATAAAACAGAAAGAAGTGTGAGCAATTATATAATATTCATGGTCTGATCAAAGGAAATATGTTTGTACTCCAAGAGCAAATTTTCTCCCCAGACTACATTCTAAAAGAATTAATTACATAGGCTCTTCAGATCAGATCAGATCAGATCAGTCGCTCAGTCGTGTCCGACTCTTTGCGACCCCATGAACCGCAGCACGCCAGGCCTCCCTGTCCATCACCAGCTCCCAGAGGTCACCCAGACTCATACCCATCGAGTCAGTGATGCCATCCAGCCATCTCATCCTCTGTCGTCCCCTTCTCCTCCTGCCCTCAATCCCTCCCAGCATCAGAGTCTTCTCCAATGAGTCAACTCTTCGCATGAGGTGGCCAAAATACTGGAGTTTCAGCTTTAGCATCATTCCTTCTAAAGAAATTCCAGGATTGATCTCCTTCAGAATGGACTGGTTGGATCTTCTTGCAGCCCAAGGGACTCTCAAGAGTCTTCGCCAACACCACAGTTCAAAAGCATCAATTCTTCGGCGCTCAGCCTTCTTCACAGTCCAGCTCTCACATCCATACATGACCACAGGAAAGACCATAGCCTTGACTAGGCGAACCTTTGTTGGTAAAGTAATGTCTCTGCTTTTGAATATGCTATCTAGGTTGGTCATAACTTTCCTTCCAAGGAGCAAGCGTCTTTTAATTTCATGGCTGCAGTCACCATCTGCAGTGATTTTGGAGCCCAGAAAAACAAAGTCTGACACTGTTTCCACTGTTTCCCCATCTATTTCCCATGAAGTGATGGGACCAGATGCCATGATCTTCGTTTTCTGAATGTTGAGCTTTAAGCCAACCTTTTCACTCTCCACTTTCACTTTCATCAAGAGGCCTTTTAGCCCCTCTTCACTTTCTGCCATAAGAGTGGTGTCATCTGCATATCTGAGGTTATTGATATTTCTCCCGGCAATCTTGATTCCAACTTGTGTTTCCTCCAGTCCAGCATTTCTCATGATGTACTCTGCATATAAGTTAAACATAGACTCTTAGACTGGGAATATTGAAAGTAGCATAGTGTTTCCCTGTCTTTCTAGAAAATGAGAGTGCCCAAAGTCAGTAGGGATGTAAGAGGTGATAGGAATAGTATGAACATTAATGGTACCTACAGGTAACCTGTATTAGGTGTTTTATATGTCTTTTATCTTCATCAATGTCTTACGATTTACTTATTATTCATATTTTAAATAGGAGAACATTGAGATTTGTAAAGATTAAGTATCCATTGCCTTTGTTTTAGGTATCTGCAGACTTTGGTGTGTTATACATCAAATTTAACAGTGTTTGTTCATATCAATTTTTACTGTTTATTGCCCATAGTGCTATTTTTATGCCTGATTCATGTCTCTGGGCTATATTGTTTTAATGTCACATTTGTGGCATAAGGATATGAAAGACACTCACATCCTAGTCATAAAGTTCAACTTCTCTAGTTGTACTAAGCATCCAACCCATCCATTTGCTATGGCACCCTAAGGATGCTGCTACCATTTTGTACATGGATTTCATGATTTTTATATGAATTTCCAGAAATCTCTTTTCCTCTTCTCCTTGAACTTATATGTTACTTTTTCATTACATCTGTCACTTAAGGGCACTGGTATTATTTTTTGTGTATTCAGACTTTTACAAATGGCTGAGGCTCTTTCTGCTTCACAAAATTCTGGTCTTCTGATTGAAATGAGGTGAGGGAAAGCCAAACAACATACTTGTCCCAAGATATATCCTACAACACTATTAAGCTGAAATCTTATAAATAAAATCTAGGTGTGTGTGTGTGTGTGTGTAAAGTTATGTGTGTTTTACCAATGTAGCATAGATCTTAAATTCATAGTCTTAGGAGTTAAACAGAAATGACTTGAATCCCAGTTTTGCCGCTTAGTAGGTAGGTTTGTGTTTCTGGATAACTTATCTAACTTTTCAGCACACTTTCTGCATTTCCAAAGTTGGGATACACTATATTTGCCTAATAAGACAATTTGAGGGACTAAATGAGATCATAGATATAAAGTGTTGAACACAATGTACAACATACACTAAATGTTCAACCATTAGAATATTCTCAAGTAACCCTAACTTTCTCAGGGTGCATAATGAGCAAACCATATAAAAAAATTAACTCAAATGGACCAAAGATATAAAAGTAAGAGTGAAAACTTATAAAACTCTTAGAAGAAAAGAAAGGGAAGCTTCATGGCACTGGATTTGGCAATTATTTCTTGGATATTGCATCAAAATACAAGCAAAAAAAAGAGAAAAAAATAGACAACTGACTTCATTAAAATTTAAAAGCTTGGTGCATCAAAGGACACTATTAGCACAGTGAGAAGGAAACACACAGAGTGGCAGAAAAAATTTGAAAATCATATATTTAGTGAGAGATTATTATTCACAATATATAAATAAATCCTACAACTCAACAACAGAATAGAAAACAACATGTTTAAAAAATGGACAAAGAACTTGAAAGGATATACAAATGGCCAATAAGTACATGAAAAGCTTCTCAGCATCACTAATGATTAGGGGAGTTAAAATCAACGTTGATAAGATGCCACTTTAAATTCATTTGGAGAACTACTATCAAACAACCACAACCACTACAACAACAAAAACAGAAAATAATGTGTTAGCAATATGGAGGATTGGAGAAATGATACAGAGAAATGGATATGGAGGATATGGGGAAATAATAACTCTTATGCATTGCTGGTGTAAATGTAAAATAGTACAGTTGCTATGGAAAATGGTATGATAGTTTCTCAAAAATTAAACATAGAATTATTATATAATCCAGAAATTCCACTTCTAAGTTTATGTGGTTGTTGTTGTTCAGTCACTAAGTCACGTCCAACTCTTTGCAACCCCACGGACTGCAGCACACCAGGCCTCCCTATCCTTAAGTCTATATCCTAACAGAATTGAAAACAGGCACTAAGAGCACCTCACCGGCTGCAACCGGCACACTAAGAGTGCGGCCGAGAGGAGCTACCCCACGACAGAGGTCAGGAAGGGCGACGGTGAGGAGATACCACTCCTCCAAGGTCAGGAGGGGTGGCGGTGAGGAGAGACCCCTCGTCCAAGGTAAGGTACGATGGCTGTGCTTTGCTGGAGCAGCTGGGAAGGGATACCCCATGCCCAAGGTAAGAGAAACCCAAGTGGGACGGTGGGTGTTGCAGGAGGGCATCAGAGGGCAGACACACTGAAACCATACTCACAGAAAACTAGTCAATCTAATCACACTAGGACCACAGCCTTTTCTAACTCAATGAAACTAAGCCATGCCTGTGGGGCAACCCAGGATGGGCGGGTAATGGTGGAGAGATCTGACAGGGTGTGGTCCGCTGGAGAAGGGAATGGCAAACCACTTCAGTATTCTTGCCTTGAGAACTACATGAACAGTATGAAAAGGCAAAATGATAGGATACTGAAAGAGAAACTCCCCAGGTCAGTAGGGGCCCAATATGCTACTGGAGATCAATGGAGAAATAACTCCAGAAAGAATGAAGGGATGGAGCCAAAGCAAAAAGCATACCCAGCAGTGGATGTGTCTGGTGATAGAAGCAAAGTCCGATGCTGTAAAGAGCAATATTGCATAGGAACCTGGAATGTCAGGTCCATGAATCAAGGCAAATTGGAAGTGGTCAAACAAGAGATGGCAAGAGTGAATGTCAACATTCTAGGAATCAGCAAACTAAAATGGACTGGAATGGGTGAATTTAACTAAGAGGACCATTATATCTACTACTGCGGGCAGGAATTGCTCAGAAGAAACGGAGTAGCCATCATGGTCAACAAAAGAGTCTGAAATGCAGTACTTGGATGAAATCTCAAAAAACGACAAATGATCACTGTTCGCTTCTAAGGCAAACCATTCAATGTCACAGTAATCCACGTCTATGCCGCAACCAGTAACGCTGAAGAAGCTGAAGTTGAACGGTTCTATGAAGACCTACAAGACCTTTTAGAACTAACACGCAAAAAAGATGTCCTTTTCATTATAGGGGACTGGAATGCAAAAGTAGGAAGTCAAGAAACACCTGAAGTAACAGGCAAATTTGGCCTTGGAATAAGGAATGAAGCACGGCAAAGACTAACAGAGTTTTGCCAAGAAAATGCACTGGTCATAGCAAATACCCTCTTCCAACAACACAAGAGAAGACTCTATACATGGACATCACCAGATGGTCAACACCAAAATCAGATCAATTATATTCTTTGCAGCCAAAGATGGAGAAGCTCTATACAATCAGCAAAAACAAGACCAGGAGCTGACTGTGGCTCAGACCATGAACTCCTTATTGCCAAATTCAGACTTAAATTGAAGAAAGTAGGGAAAACCACTAGACCATTCAGGTATGACCTAAATCAAATCCCTTATGATTATACAGTGGAAGTGAGAAATAGATTTAAGGGCCTAGATCTGATAGATAGAGTGCCTGATGAACTATGGAATGAGGTTCGTGACATTGTACAGGAGACAGGGATCAAGATCATCCCCATGGAAAAGAAATGCAAAAAAGCAAAATGGCTATCTGGGGAGGACTTACAAATAGCTGTGAAAAGAAGAGAAGCGAAAAGCAAAGGAGAAAAGGAAAGATATAAACATCTGAATGCAGAATTCCAAAGAATAGCAAGAAGAGATAAGAAAGCGTTCCTCAGTGAACAATGCAAAGAAATAGAGGAAAACAACAGAATGGGAAAGACTAGGGATCTCTTCAAGAAAATCAGAGATACCAAAGGAACATTTCATGCAAAGATGAGCTCGATAAAGGACAGAAATGGTATGGACCTAACAGAAGCAGAAAATATTAAGAAGAGGTGGCAATAATACACAGAAGAACTGTACAAAAAAGATCTTCACGACCCAGATAATCATTATGGCATGATCACTGACCTAGAGCCAGACATCCTAGAATGTGAAGTCCAGTGGGCCTTAGAAAGCATCACTATGAACAAAGCTAGTGGAGGTGATGGAATTCCAGTGGAGCTATTCCAAGTCCTGAAAGATGATGCTGTGAAAGTGCTGCACTCAATATGCCAGCAAATTTGGAAAACTCAGCAGTGGCCACATAAGTCTATGTGGTTGTTGTTGTTCAGTCACTAAGTCACATCCAACTCAGTTTTCATCCCAATCCCAAAGAAAGGCAATGCCAAAGAATGCTCAATCTACTGCACAATTGCACTCATCTCACACGCTAGTAAAGTAATGCTCAAAATTCTCCCAGCCAGGCTTCAGCAATATGTGAACCGTGAACTTCCTGATATTCCAGCTGGTTTTAGAAAAGGCAGAGGAACCAGAGATCAAATTGCCATCATCCGCTGGATCATGGAAAAAGCAAGAAAGTTCCAGAAAAACATCTATTTCTGCTTTATTGACTATGCCAAAGCCTTTGCCTGTGTAGATCACAATAAACTGTGGAAAATTCTGAAAGAGATGGGAATACCAGACCACCTGATCTGCTTCTTGAGAAATCTGTATGCAGGTCAGGAAGCAACAGTTAGAACTGGACATGGAACAACAGACTGGTTCCAAATAGGAAAAGGAGTACGTCAAGGCTGTATACTGTCACCCTGCTTATTTAACTTGTATGCAGAGTATATCATGAGAAACGCTGTACTAGAAGAAACACAAGTTGGAACCAAGATTGCTGGGAGAAATATCAATAACCTCAGATATGCAGATGACACCACCCTTATGGCAGAAAGTGAAGAGGAACTAAAAGCCTCTTGATGAAAGTGAAAGTGGAGAGTGAAAAAGTTGGCTTAAAGCTCAACATTCAGAAAACGAAGATCATGGCATCTGGTCCCATCACTACATGGGAAATAGATGGGGAAACAGTGGAAACAGTGTCAGACTTTATTTTTCTCGGCTCCAAAATCACTGCAGATGGTGACTGCAGCCATGAAATTAAAAGACGCTTACTCCTTGGAAGGAAAGTTATGACCAACCTAGGTAGCATATTCAAAAGCAGAGACATTACTTTGCCAACAAACGTCTGTCTATTCAAGGCTATGGTCTTTCCTGTGGTCATGTATGGATGTGAGAGCTGGACTGTGAATAAGGCTGAGCACCGAAGAATTGATGCTTTGGAACTGTGGGGTTGGAGAAGACTCTTGAGAGTCCCTTGGACTGCAAGGAGATCCAACCAGTCCATTCTGAATGAGATCAGCCCTAGGATTTCTTTGGAAGGAATGATGCTGAAGCTGAAACTCCTGTACTTTGGCCATCTCATGCGAAGAGTTGATTCATTGGAGAAAACTCTGATGCTGGGAGGGATTGAGGGCAAGAGGAGAAGGGGATGACAGAGGATGAGATGGCTGGATGGCATCACTGACTTGATGGATGTGAGTCTGAGTGACCTCCGGGTGTTGGTGATGGACAGAGAGGCATGGCGTGCTGCGATTCATGGGGTCGCAAAGAGTCAGACACGACTGAGCGACTGATCTGATCTGATCTGACTGCGATATTTGTACAATCACATTCATAGCAGCATTATTCACAATAGCCAAAAGGTGAAAACAACCCAAGTGTTCTTGAACAGATCAATGTATGACTAAAGTGTATTATATACATATAGTGAAATATAATTCGTCTCCAAAAAAGAATGAAATTTTGATAAATGCTACAACATGAATGAACTATGAAAATATTAGTCAAAGTGGAATAAACCAGTTAAAAATGGACAAATGCTGTATTTTATGTGAAATGTCTAGAGCAGTCAAATTTAGAGATAGAAAATACAATGGTGATGGTTAGGTGTTAGGGGGATGGGAGGCTGCTTTCTGCACACTTAAAAGCAGTCAAACTGGTAAATTGTATGTTATGTATTTATATTTGTTGTTGCTGTTTAGTTACTACGTCGTGTCTGACTCTTTTGCAACCTCATGGACTGTAGCCAGCCAGGTTCCTCTGGAGTGGGTCCATTCCCTTCCCCAGAGCGTCCTCCCAACCCAAGGATTAAACCTTTGTCTCTTGCATTGACAGGCAGATTCTTTACCATCTGAGCTGCCAGGGAAGCATTATATATATTTAGCCACAATACAGAAAGTAAAATAAAAGAGAGAGAGAGAACGCTTACTAACTCTCAAGACTTTCAGGCAGAAATACCCTCACCTTCACTTATAGAACAGGAAGTTCAATATGACAATTCAAGATGCATTAGCTATATCACAAAATAACCCTTACAAACATGTTATAAACTCAAGTATATGTTCTTATAAGTTAAGGATAGGTTTATGATTAGTTAGAAAATTCCCATCCCACTTACTGGTGTTCTCAGCACTCAGTTTCAGTCTTTCATTATGACATATTTTTCTCTGGAGTATTTTGGCCTTTAGGTGCCCTTTAGGTTAATATCATTAATCATTTAGCAAACCTGTGAATTAGCTTAGCCTGTGCTTTGTTTTTAACACATGTACATTTAAGATTAGCCCTAGGCAGGATTTTTAAGTAGGAGTGGTTTCCTTTTAATCTTTTTTTTTTTCTTAACCTGTTTTCCGCCATCCAGAAACCTCACTTACAGCAGTTGATCCAAGTTATAGGACTTACTTTCTTTCCCAATCAATGCAGATTTATCCTCTACCCCATTTTGGAAATCAAACCTCATACGAGATAAATTATTGTTTGATAATGGCTTAACTATTTCCCATGTTTTATATGGTTTGCACTTTGACATTAGCTTTCAGTGCTTCACCCCAAATAGATGATGTGAAATTTTTAAGACACCACGGCAATGTTAAAGAAAATTATGAGGGGTAATTGGAAGATGAATCTTCCTTTGTGCAGCTGAAATTGTAAGAAGGATGCTGTCTATTAAATATGAGTCTGATATTATAGAAACCAAGTGTTTTGTTTTTTTTTTTCTCTCTCTCTCATAAACACTGGGGAAAGACAGGTCTAATAATTGGCCAGTGTGTTATCTCTTGATATATTTATTTAACTTCTTCTAGTGTAATTGGGGGAAGGCAATGGCACCCCACCCCAGTATTTTTGCCTGGAGAATCCCATGGATGGAGGAGCCTGGTAGGCTCCAGTCCATGGGGTCGCTAAGAGTCGGACACGACTGAGCGACTTAACTTTCACTTTTCACTTTCATACATTGGAGAAGGAAATGGCAACCCACTTCAGTATTCTTGCCTGGAGAATCCCAGGGACGGAGGAGCCTGGTGGGCTGCTGTCTATGGGATCGCAGAGTCGGACACGACTGAAGCGACTTAGCAGCAGCAGTAGCAGCAGTTTAGTTAATTCTGAGTACTTTTTAAATGATTTCTTGAGAGCAACACACCCTGACACACACAGTTTCCTCTTTGATCAAGAAATAATAGAATGGCATGCCATTCATTGGCTCATTGGTAACAAAGGACACAGAAGACCTCATTTCATGAGGGAAAAGCTGCCTTAAAAATAAATAAGTGAAGAGTGACAGTATTTCTAGGTAACATCACAGGGATTCATTTCCCAATTTGAATAGGCGGAACTACCAGGCTGAAAAAGAGATTGATCTTCACCTGTAGGCATGACACAGAGTATAGAAACAGGTACTGGGTATTAGCATCATGTTGCGCTCATAATTTATTTTTTTTTTAATTTATTTTCAGCTGTGAAGTTTTATCTAATGCTTCTCCTGTGGCCATGTTGTTTTTAACTTTGGCATGTTTCTTTTATTTTTTTTAAATTTTATTTTGCTTAACTTTACAATATTGTATTGCTTTTGCCATACATCAAAATAAATCCGCCACAAGCATACATATGTTCTGAACCTTCCTCCCTCCTCCCTCCCCATACCATCCCTCTGGGTTGTCCCAGTGCACCAGCCCCAGGCATCCAGTATCAGGCATCGAACCTGGACTGATGACTTGTTTCATATATGATATTATACATATTTCAATGCTATTCTCCCAAACCATCCCACCCTCTCCCTCTCCCAGAGTCCAAAAGACTCCACGCACATATGGACAGCTTATCTTTGACAAAGGAGGCAAGAATACACGCACATATGGACAGCTTATCTTTGACAAAGGAGGCAAGAATATACAATGGATTAAAGACAACCTCTTTAACAAGTAGTGCTGGGAAAACAGGTCAAACACTTGTAAAAGAATGAAACTAGAGCACTTTCTAACAACATACACAAAAATAAACCCAAAATGTATTAAAGATCTAAATGTAAGAGCAGAAACCATAAAACTCCTAGAGGAAAACATAGGCAAAACACTCTCTGACATACACCAGAGCAGGATCCTCTATGACCCACCTCCCAGAATACTGGAAATAAAATCAAAAATAAACAAATGGGACCTAATTAAACTTAAAAGCTTCTCCACAACAAAGGAAACTATAAGCAAGGTGAAAAGACAGCCTTCAGAATGGGAGAAAATAATAGCAAATGAAGCAACAGACAAACAACTAATCTCAAAAATATACAAGCAACTCCTACACCTCAAGTCCAGAAAAATAAATGACCCAATCAAAAAATGGACCAAAGAACTAAATAGACATTTCTCCAAAGAAGACATACAGATGGCTAACAAACACATGAAAAGATGCTCAACATCACTCATTATCAGAGAAATGCAATCAAAACCACTATGAGGTACCATTTCATGCCAGTCAGAATGGCTGCGATCCAAAAGTCTACAGGCATGTTTCTTTAAAAAAAAAAAAAAAAAGAAGAAGAACTCACAGGCAATGAAATTCAGTGAACAAAATGCCCTCAGCTTAGCTTTCTTTAACAATACAAAAGAGTTTGTGTTGCTTTAGGGACAGCAGAAATAGAAGTTGTACTTCAGTAAAACTCTAAAGGAATAAAATTCATTAAGGGATAATTATTTCATGTTTGCAATTTCATGATTCACCTCCTCAAAAGAGACATTTCTATGCATATAAGTATAAGTCGCTCAGTTGTGTCCAACTCTGGGACCCCATGGACTGTAGCCTACCAGGCGTTCATGGAATTCTCCAGGCAAGAATATTGGAATGGATTTCCATTCGCTTTTCCAGGGGATCTTTCTGACTCAGGGGTCGAACCGGAGTCTTCCACATTGCAGGTGGATTCTTTACCATCTGAGCCACCAGGGATGCATGGAACTTCAGTAAATGAACAGTAGAGAATCATTCCTATATTGTTGCAAAGAGAAATTTATTTTCCTTCCTTTATATTCTTTCACTTCTTCTCTTAGTTATTTTTCAATGTCTTCTAGTCCCTAGTGGTTTTAATTTCAAATTGCTTCCTACACAAACTGTGAGATCTAGATCTATACCTCTGACAGTTCATATTGCTTCCTCTCACAGTTCATTTTGCATAACATCTCTTCAACTCAATATTAAACTCAGTTGAAAAATAAGAAATAAAATGACACTGATAGTATAACCTATGGGTCACCAATAGAAAGAGAAAAATGATAGCATATGTAATCAGATCAGATAAGATCAGTTGCTCAGTCGTGTCCGACTCTTTGCGACCCCATGAATCGCAGCATGCCAGGCCTCCCTGTTCATCACCAACTCCCAGAGGTCACCCAGACTCACGTCCATCTCATGAGAGTCTTCTCCAATGAGTCAACTCTTCGCATGAGGTGGCCAAAATACTGGAGTTTCAGCTTTAGCACCATTCCTTCCAAAGAAATCCCAGGGCTGATCTCCAACCAGCCCTGGACTGGTTGGATCTCCTTGCAGTCCAAGGGACTCTCAAGAGTCTTCTCCAACACCACAGTTCAAAAGCATCAATTCTTCGGCGCTCAGCCTTCTTCACAGTCCAACTTTCACATCCATACATGACCACAGGAAAAACCATAGCCTTGACTAGACATGAAATTAAAAGATGCTTACTCCTTGGAAGGAAAGTTATGACCAACCTAGATAGCATATTCAAAAGCAGAGACATTACTTTGCCAACAAAGATTCATCTAGTCAAGCATATGTAATAAACACCTTTAATATTCAAATGGGCTATACTTATAATTTTTTGTCTTTCTAAAAGTCAGATGAGAATACATTTCTGTGAAAGGGAAAGAAAGATAAGCTATGAAAAATGATAAATATCCTACACCAAAGACATAAAATGGAAACTGTCACGTTTTCCTCTTGTATTTTTTCTTTGAGGTAAATATTTCTGAAAACCTCTTATATTTGAGTTTGTTCTTTTTCTAGGCCAGAAAGGATTCAATGTTTACCTCTAGAAAAGCCACAAGTTGTACTGTGAATATCAGTATTTAAAAACCAATTAGTTCTCAAATTAATTTTCTTTAAAAAGCTAGATCACTTAAGTATAGATTATAACCTAATTGCCCTGGGGCCAGGAAACAGGCAATGTCTACCCTAGTTGTTTTGTAGGGGACATATAATATTTCTGGAACCATACTCCTTAGTGATCATTCCATTCAATAATATCATAGCTTTGAGATTCAGTCTGAGAATTCTTGAGAAGAAAGAAGATGTAAATTTCCTCATTACATTCTATTGTTTTCTTCCCTTTAGACCCTAACCTTAACCTGTAAATTATCACTTTATAATGAGTGAACTTTTGCCATAACCCATGTGCCTCTTGCTTTTCCCTGTATTTCTAAAGCCTAGGGGCATAAAAAGCAGATGCTTTTATTTCATACCAAAAATGTAGAAAAGATAAATTCTAAATCAAGTAGTTAAAGCAAATTCAAGTAATTTATTCAGAAGTCATGATATGAAAAACAACTACTGAAGGAAATGGGGGGGGGGGGCAAGATTTTCAACATACAATGAAGCCATAGTATGAATCCCATTCTTGTTTCTGCTAAAAATTACATTGGAACATTGTTGTATTGTACAGACTTGCAAGAAATACTTACTTTAATAAGATCCATATTGTACTATAATCATCAAACCTTGTAGAGGATTGAGTACAGAGCTCCATTACATGGATGTTACTAAATTTTAAAATGTCTTATAATTACAGGATAAACCATATTTCTTTGATTTTTTTTCACAGTTTAATATTTCCAAAATCAAAATGCCCCTTAAAATTGATGGTTTCAGAGTTTAGCAAGTTGAATCTTTTTATTTCTTGGGGTAAATATATAATTTCATATAATTGATGAAATTCTAGTTTTCATAAAATATGGTATTACCTTGTATTGTTACTGTATTTAAATTTATATGTACTTTATTTTCTACTTTTGATTATTGAAGTATCCAAGAATGGGAAGTTTCTGCCTTAAGAACTTCCTAAATCCTGAAATAATAATGTTATTTTGATATCTTTCCTTGTGACTATTCATAATTTAATCTCATGCTACTTTGGTGCAATTCTCTTTCATATAAACTAAAATACTGTAAGGGTTGTCATGCAATATCCTCACTCTGAGATATTTATTGACTAGACTAGATCGATAGAAGCATCAATTATGATACTTTCAATTTCTTATGTATAGTTTTTTGATAGTTTCAATTTTGTTACTAAAACAACTCCTCTATCGTCTATTACAGAAAACTTCTTTAGCACCACAACAGTGTTAGTATTTTAATTCGCCAGTGGCGAACAAATTCAAATTACATCATGAAGAGCATTTTAACTTTGGTCCTAAATTTTATTTTGGCAGAGAAAAATAAATAAATAAATTCAATAACATGGCAATGATAAAAATAAGAGTTTTATTGTAGTTCATTTGTCATCAAAATTCCATTTGGAAATATGGATTAACATTTACCATAAAAATGCAGACAATAATTAAAACGATTTATCAGATAATATCAATCTCTTGAAACATACACATTGAGGCTGTATTATACTCAATGCTGTGCTAAGCCCTTCAGGTGTGTCCGACTCTTTGCAATCCCATGGACTATAGCCCACCAGGCTTCTCTGTGCATGAGGATTCTCCAGGCAAGAATACTGCAATGGGTTGCCATGCCCTCCTCTAGGAATCTTCCCAATCCAGGGATCGAACCCAGGTCTCCCACATTGCAGGCACATTCTTTACTGTCTGAGCCACCAGGGAAGCCCATTATACTGAATACTATAATTTGTAATATAAAATACAATTTCTAATAATTAACTGTGAAAAGTGAAGTCGCCCAGTCATGTCCAACTCTTTGTGACCCCATGGACTGTAGCCTACCACACTCCTCTGTCCATGGGATTTTCCAGGCAAGAGTACTGGAGTGGTTTGCCATTTCCTTCTCCAGAGGATCTTCCCAACCCACAGACTGAACCTGGTTCTCCTGCATTGTAGGTAGAGGCTTTACCATCCAAACCACCAGGGAAGTTCTATAATTAATTGTGGCTTCACTCAAACTTAAAAATATTTGGGTTGCTAATTTACTGTGGGCATAGGTCTTGTAATCAATATACACCAAGCAATTAATGTGGAATCAAAAACTAAATTTAAATAAGTTTATGATAAATTAACATAATAGGATCTTTTCTGTGCGCTTGGATTATCTATATTTGCATCCTATACTAAGCAAATTAATCACTAAATGATTATTCAAGCAAAGTGTTATATAATAAACTCCTAGAAGTCTCTTTTTATTTGGTTTTTATTCCCTCAGTACCTAGCGAAGTGCTTTGAATACAATAGCATTTTATTAATGGTCTGTGAAATAAACTGCAAAAGTAGAAAAGCATGTTGCCTAGATCTGTCTATAACTAAGTGTTTGGATAAGGAATTGTATATTTGTTTGTTTGTTTTCTGGACAATATAATATTTGCATATGCAAACATAATAATTCCAGACTTGAGGAGCATTTGTAATAAATGCTTGATACATTTATAATACTAGTTATGATTATAGATGAGAAACTCACCTCTTAAATACTCAGTATCATCATCTATAAAATCAAGAGATGAGACTAAAAAGTCCACATATAGACAAATTATACAAATATAAGTTAAAAAATTAAAAAAATAAATTCAGCACTTTGAAATTGCATGACATTAGGGTGCATCATTCCTCTGTGTGGGCTTGCTGGATGGTGATAGTGGTAAAGAACCTGACTGCCAATGCAGGAGACATAAAAGACATGGTTTGATCCCTGGGAGGAGAAGATACACCAGAGGAGGGCATGGCAACCCACTCCAATATTCTTGTCTGGAGAATCCCATGGACAGAGGAGCCTGGTTAGCTACAGGTTTGCAACAGGGTCACAAAGAGTCAGACACGACTGAAACTACGCAGCACACACACATTTCTCTGTGTAATAAAAAAGGTTGATATCATTTCTGATGTTTCACTTCCGACAGCTTTCAAGTCCCATCATTCTTCTTTCCTACATCTGTCCTTCTGCCCTACATCTGAGCAAGCTGAGGAGAATAATGGAGTGTTCTCTTCTTTTTGGTGCCAGCAGGAAGTTAAAACCACACAAATCCTGAACTGCTTGTAAGAGCCCTAACCCTGACCTCAACCTCTAATCACATAAAAACCCCAAGCCAATCTCCTTTCCCTGACTCGCAAGCCTTTTTCAGGCCAGCTTGGTAACCACACTGCTCTGTCTAGAATGCTTCATTATATAAGTAAGAAACTTTCAAAATAACTTCTTGAAATCACAGAAAAAAATAATTTATGCAAAGTCCCACATTATTTAGTAAAACAGAAAACACTAGAATCCAAAATATCAAGTTTTGGTCCAATACTATTTTCACTATGCAACTTTGTTTTGTGACTATCAACTCCAAAGATACGTGGCCTTAGATTTTCCAGGGAGTGAGTGTCTTTCTCTTCACCTATAAAAAGTTATTCAGTATAGAGTACAAATTTCATAGCATCCTGAGCAGCCATGTCCACTGACCTAACAATACCCTGAAACTTTAAGCAATTTCCTGCAAATTTACTCAAACTTCCTAAAAGGATCACTTTATAATTAGGAATCTCTGAGTATAGTATATCAAATTAGTTTTAATTACTTTAATTATTTTAGTTATTTACTTTAATTATTACTTATTGTATTATTATATGTGTCATAAATGTACAGATAGTGCTGGGCACACAGTAGTTGATCAATTAATATTCATCTGTTCATTACTACATGTGCACTGTCAAGTGATCACCACACCATATTATTAGAGGAAGAGAATATAAACAATTTGTCTTTGATCATTATATTCAGAATTTTTCTACAACCCAAGTTTTATATTAAAAGTAAAATATAGAAAAAAGTTGGTTCTATGAATGTCTTTTAAGTCCTTTAACTGATTTTGATTCAGAGTTATATTTCAAGCTGCTTCTTTTTCTTTAATCAGTGCAAATGTCCTAGTTTCATTCTTATGGATGTTTTTCTGATGGGTTGTTGGTCGTTGACTAGCACATTGTACTTAATTTATCTAAGCAATGAATATTATTTTATAGGAGATAAAAGCAAGAGAAACAACAAAGGGAAATATAAAAAAGAATGTCAATAGTCCTTGTCTAAAATCTCCCTTTGGAGAGAATTACATAATTGACATATTTCAAAATTTTATCAGGTTCATGTGACCTACTGTAATTTTCCCCTTATGTTACATTATCTTTATAAAAAATTCTAGTTGAGTCCCTGTTTTCCAACATTCATGGACTTAATGAAACAGGATTTTAATGTTTTAGAATATTATTATGGAGGAAGATGATTTAGAGAAGAAAATTGGCAACGGGGTTGCTATCCATCTTCTCTAACTCTGCCCGACTTTCATGACTTCTTTGATTCCACTATCACTTGTGGGAAAGTTGGCACTGTCGAACACAGTTAGTGAGTCAGGACTAATTCACCCCACCCATACCCCCTAGGTCAGAGTTGCCTCCAAATTTGCTTCTACTAAATATATCCCAAGCCCTGGAAATGACATGGGAACAGAGGGAATTATACCAAGACCCCAGAGCAGGTAAGTGGGTTCTTAGTAGGACAGGCTTCAATTTAGTGAAAGTGGCAGTTGGATGGAAGAAATGAATATGGTTTCTGACTCTGTTTCCTTTGGACTGGTGCCGGCTGCCAAAACCCAGGATGTGATGCTGTGAACAAGAGGTTGTGGAGGATTCAAGCATGTGGCTAAGAGATGAGACACCTGAAAGATGACTGGGTATAGATATTAGGCTGCACTCTCTCCATCATGATGTAGTAGAGAAAGCATAGCTGGCATTTAGCATCTTACAAGATACATGACACTCTTATGTTGGGTCTCCATTTCCCAATGCTCTTGGATAATCCATAGGTACAGATTATTATCTAGCAATGGAAACTATACATTTTACTGTGAAAACATTTTCAAGAATGTTTTCATGAAATTCATTTTCATGAATGTTTTCATGAATAACTATTAAGTTATTCAAACAGATTTTGCAGCAATTAGAGTTTAGATCACTAGGGATTGATATATTTAAACAAACCATACCAGGTATCAGTTCATAATGTCTGTTCAATCATTGATCCAATGTGTTGCAGCTCTAAAATATAATTAAATTAACACATAATTTTCCACTGTGTAGAACAACTGCAGAGATAGGGAGACAAAGGAAGACACAGAACAAAGCAATAAAAATATAACGTTTCATCAGTTCAGTTCAGTTCACTGTCATGTCCCATTCTTTGAGACCCCATGAACTGCAGGATGCCTGGCTTCCCTGTCCATCACTAACTCCAAGAGCTTGCTCAAACGCATGTCATAATGTTTCATACTTTAACCTCCTCCCAACGTTGATACAGCATTTGTAAGTTTACCAGGTGGAGGCAGGTCATCTTTTTATCCATTTCATTAAGGCAACTGATTATCAGTAGTTGGCATGAAATTTCTTTCCAAATGAGAACTCTGGTTGGTGAAAGAAAGAAAAATAATACATTCAAGAAATCTCCCACCATACAGTCCCAAATAATTGGGTGTCAGAATTTATTTTTGTTGGTATGTGTCATTTCTATAAACTAATCAACATATTATCTAGATCTCTTTTCTATACTGCCACTAAAATGTTATCTAAAATAACATAGTTTATATTTTAAAATTTCTAAGTAAAAAAAAGTCTATCTTAAAAAGTGAGCATGTAAACCAATCTTACAGGTTAAAACCTAATTGTAATTATATTGTCATAATTGTGATAAACATATTTCTTTTTTTTTTTCCAGTCCAGGTTAGATGCAGGATACAGGAATCTTGGGGCTGGTGCACTGGGATGACCCAGAGGGATGGTATGAGGAGGGAGGTGGACGGGGGCTCAGAATTGGGAACACGTGTAGACCCATGGCGGATTCATGTTGATGTATGGCAAAACCAACACAATATTGTAAAGTAAAAAAATAAAAAATAAATAAATATATATGACAAACAGATTTCTAGGTTCTACTATCTAATCATTGTGATGTTCTGAAAATATGAATTCTTTTAATTATAATATACATATAACATGCGGGGGAAGGCAACGGCACCCCACCCCAGTACTTTTGCCTGGAAAATCCCATGGACGGAGGAGCCTGGTAGGCTCCAGTCCGTGGGGTCGCTAAGAGTCGGACACGACTGAGCGACTTCACTTTGACTTTTCACTTTCATGCATTAGAGAAGGAAATGGCAACCCACTCCAGTGTTCTTGCCTGGAGAATCCCAGGGACAGGGGAGCCTGGTGAGCTTCCGTCTATGGGGTCGCACAGAGTCGGACACGACTGAAGCGACTTAGCAGCAGCAGCAGCACATATAACATGATGATGGAAAGACAGTTACAATAACCTATATAACTGTTTTTCAAAAATATCAGCACAAAACTGAAACTGCACTTAACATAGCAAAGCATTATCAACAAGGTTCTGCACATATTCACTATATTAGAGACTTGATGATCAGATCAGTCGCTCAGTCGTGTCCGACTCTTTGCGACCCCATGAACTGCAGCACGCCAGGCCTCCCTATCTATCACCAGCTCTCGGAGGTCACTCAGACTCACATTCATCGAGTCAGTGATGCCATCCAGCCATCTCATCCTCTGTCGGCCCCTTCTCCTCCTGCCCCCAATCCCTCCCAGCATCAGAGTCTTCTCCAATGAGTCAACTCTTCACATGAGGTGGCCAAAATACTGGAGTTTCAGCTTTAGCATCATTCCTTCCAAAGAAATCCCAGGACTGATATCCTTCAGAATGGACTGGATGGATCTCCTTGCAGTCCAAGGGACTCTCAAGAGTCTTATCCAACACCACAGTTCAAAAGCATCAATTCTTCAGTGTTCAGCCTTCACAGTCCAGCTCTCACTTTCATACATGACCACAGGAAAAACCATAGCCTTGACTAGACGAAGCTTTGTTGGCAGAGTAATGTCTCTGCTGTTGAATATGCTACCTAGGTTGGTCATAACTTTCCTTCCAAGGAGTAAGCGTCTTTTAATTTCATGGCTGCAGTCACCATCTGTAGTGATTTTGGAGCCCAGAAAAATAAAGTCTGACACTGTTTCCACTGTTTCCCCATCTCTTTCCCATGAAGTGATGGGACCAGATGCCATGATCTTCGTTTTCTGAATGTTGAGCTTTAAGCCAACTTTTCACTCTCCACTTTCACTTTCATCAAGAGGCTTTTGAGTTCCTCTTCACTTTCTGCCATAAGGGTGGTGTCATCTGCATATCTGAGGTTATTGATATTTCTCCCAGCAATCTTGATTCCAACTTGTGTTTCTTCCAGTCCAGTGTTTCTCATGATGTAGTCTGCATATAAGTTAAATAAACAGGGTGACAATATACAGCCTTGACGTACTCCTTTTCCTATTTGGAACCAGTCTGTTGTTCCATGTCCAGTTCTAACTGTTGTTTCCTGACCTGCATACAGATTTCTCAAGAGGCAGATCAGGTGGTCTGGTATTCCCATCTCTTTCAGAATTTTCCACAGTTTATTGTGATCTACACAGTCAAAGGCTTTGGCATAGTCAATAAAGCAGAAATAGATGTTTTTCTGGAACTCTCTGGCTTTTTCCATGATCCAGTGCATATTGGCATTTTGATCTCTGGTTCCTCTGCCTTTTCTAAAACCAGCTTGAACATCAGGAAGTTCACGGTTCACATATTGCTGAAGCCTGGCTTGGAGAATTTTGAGCATTACTTTACTAGCGTGTGAGATGAGTGCAATTGTGCGGTAGTTTGAGCACTCTTTGGCATTATATACACACACATGTATGTATGTATATATGTATACATATATGTATGTGTGTATATATACATATATGTATACACATATACGTATACATATATACATATGTATGTATATAATGCCAAAGTATGTATGTATACATATATACATACATACATATGTATGTATATATGTGTGTGTGTGTATATATATATATATATATATATATATATATATATTATTATTATGTGTCCATAGGGTTGTAAAGTGTCAGACACGACTTAGCACAACTGAACAGCGAAAACAATATATGTAAAGGTGATGTACACAAACCATCTATTAGGACCTAAAATAACTCAGAGAAAACTATACTTACTGAAGTAGTTTGGAAAGCTCTAAGAACAACATTACAGCAGTTGGCAAAAGCATAGTCCTCTTCACTTCTACATCCTAAGTTCTTACAATTATTTAAGACAGCACCATGATTGTACCTTTTAAATAGAGTTCTAGGGACTATACAAGGATTGCATTTTTAACTCAGTATTTAGAAACCTAACAGCGGTTTTATGACTATAGAAAGAGGTCATAATCTTAGCGGGAACAAACTGAATGGCAGAATAAGAGGGCTAGCTAAAAGTAATCTGGGTTCTCCATGAAAGATTCCTCAGAAATAAAATCCTCATTTGATGGCACTAAGTCTGTGTCCTCCATGGTAGAACCCTCAAGAACAGAGTCATCCAATAAAGGAACTGAAGAAGTAGTTAAAGTTATTTCTCTGTCAGATGCCATTTTAATATAACCACCAAGCCTCTGATATAAGGGTTCATTGGTTCTGGACAAAGTAAAATGTAATGTAGCATTAAATGTAACTAGTTTGGATTGATATATATTTTTCCTAACCAGTGAAAGGCCTTGGTGGATGGCATGAAAGGCCTACTCATGTGTCCACCTGGTAAAATTTGAGGGTGCCCACTCAATGGGAAAAGGAGGCTAAGTCCTGTAATTGAGTGGTGACACTGATGGCAAAAACTAGCTATAAATATTTGATCTAGGTCAGCTTCTGAATAATCATTTTGAACAAGTCTAGTCTAGAGTAACCAGTGACCTAGACCCAGAGTAGGGAGACATGGCTCTTTACAATCAGGACAACACCACTTGTCCAAAGACATCTTTGTGGCAAGATTGTAGAATCAATTAACAAGAAGCAACAGTGCTAATTACAAAAGTAATTTTAGACTTAAGATTTAAGTCTGAGAAAATATGCTGTGTTTACTTATCCCCTAGTTTGCAGCCTCTATATTCAGTAAAATAGAGTAACAGCAGTGGAAGAATAACTTATCCACAAAATAATGATGTTCTAGTTAACAATTTTAACTTTGTAAACTCTCAATACATTAAATGGTAAATAAAGCTATTGACATTAAATTAGAATAGTAAAGAGAAATAATTAGATAGCATATTATTAATCTTGGGATTAATTTTAGCAACAGTATACTAGTCTATCCCACACTTGAAAGAGTTCCACTATCCTCAGTGGAATTTGTTGAGAACTCATGTCTCTTTTTCTCTCACTTCTAAGAACAATCTTAGTTCTTAAGAACCAGTTCAGTATAGGGAGGAGCTTGTCACTTTCCAGTGGCACAGTTCACAGACTTGGAATATTAGTCCTCTAAGATGAGATGAATTCTGTCTGACTAGTGCAATTTTATATACATTCAAATGCTTAAGAAATCTTTCAGAAAGATCTATACAATCATCTCAGCTGGTGTTATTATGTCCACTTGATTTTCAGAAGTTGAGCTGTTCAGATGTTGTCTGGTGTAGGTGATTTACACCAGTGAGGTGTGTAAGTTTTGTCCTGTAATGTCCTGTAATGTGTAAGTTGACAGAAAAATCTTGTCAGGCTCCTTCTCAGACCATCTCTGGAAGAGTTCTTCCTTTGTGCCCCTAGACCTTGACCCAGTCTCTTAGAAGCGACTGATGAAAGGAATATGATTATACTCAGATCAGATCAGATCAGATCAGTCACTCAGTCAGGGTACCTGTAAAAAATTTTTTACAAATCCTATGAAAACTTTGGTAATGTATATAGCGAAATTAAAATTTTTACTGGCTATTTTGTGTTAAGTCTTTGTAAGTGTGGTTTGTTTTTCCTAGTTGTAATTATCTGATGTTTAATTCAATTCAGTTCAGTTCAGTAGCTCAGTTATGTCTGACTTTTTGCAACCCCATGAATTGCAGCACGCCAGGCCTCCCTGTCCATCACCAACTCCCAGAGTTCACCCAAACTTATGTGCATCCAATCAGTGATGCCATCCAGCCATCTCATTCTCTGTCTTCCCTTTCTCCTCCTGCCCCCAATCCCTCCCAGCATCAGGGTATTTTCCAATGAGTCAACTCTTCGCATGAGGTGGCCAAAGTACTGGAGTTTCAGCCTTAGCATCAGTCCTTCCAATGAACACCCAGGTGTTTAAGTAAGCACAAGTTAATTAATGTGAATGTTGAATAAGTTTATGTAACCATTTGTCACATTATTGTATTTCTTGAAACTTAAAAAAAAAAAAAAAACTATAAACTTGTTAATTTTAGTTAATACATTGTAAGTCTATCATACTCAAATAACATCAAATAATAAAGTTAGGAAATAAAGTAGCAATTAAATATTTTGGTCATTTTAGGAGCTTTACTTCTTCATTTTAATAGCTGACAAATGAAGTTTCTGATGTAGAGTTATTTATAATTATTTATTGTTACTCTGTCTTTTTAACAGAGTATATTTAAATTGCATTTTTAATATTAACATTAAAGCAAAGTTGAGTAGAGTAGCATTTTTGCAAGACTTTTTAAAAATATATTGGATTCAAAGGGATGAAGGACCAAGCCTGTCGGCTATTTGATAGGTTTTTAATTCAAGGTGGGATATTGATCTTTATGATGATATGCAGATGATACCAGCCTTATGGCAGAAAGTGAAGAACTAAAGAGCCTCTTGATGAAAGTGAAAGAGGAGAGTGAAAAAGTTGACTAAAAGCTCAACATTCAGAAAACTAAGATCATGGCACTCAGTCCCATCACTTCATGGCAAATAGATGGGGAAACAGTGGAAACAGTGGCTGATTTTATTTTTCTGGGCTCCAAAATCACTGCAGATGGTGATTGCAGCCAGGAAATTAAAAGACACTTACTCCTTGGAAGGAAAGTTATGACCAACCTGCTGCTGCTTCTAAGTTGCTTCAGTCGTGTCCAACTCTGTGCAACACCATAGACAGCAGCCCATCAGGGTCCCCCATCCCTGTGATTCTCCAGGCAAGAACACTGGAGTGGGTTGCCATTTCCTTCTCCAATGCATGAAAATGAAAGTGAAGTTGTTCAATCATGTCTGACTCTTTGTGACATCATGGACTGCAGCCTACCATGCTCCTCCATCCATGGGATTTTCCAGGCAAGAGTACTGACTAACCTAGACATCATATTAAAAAGCAGACACATTACTTCATCAACAAAGGTCTGAGACAGTTGGGTGGTATCACCGACACAATGGACATGGGTTTGGGTGGACTCTGGGAGTTGGTGATGGACAGGGAGGCCTGGCATACTGTGGTTCATGGGGTCACGAAGAGCCAAATATGACTGAAGAACTGAATTGAACTGTCTTAATGTAAAAGCTAAAATCATTTTTACTTAGATATGATATTGTATTATGAATTTACCTTTAAGTTAGTGAGATATCTATATGTTCTAAGCTAAACTACTGTAGAAAACAAAAGCAGATACTAAATAAGAATATACTAAAGAGATGAGAATTTGACAAAGTTATAAAGCAACGGTTTAAAATGTATTAACACTTTATGTTTGAAATCTCTCCCAATTAAGGATTTTCAAATTTTATTTATTTTTTTGTTTCATTTTAATGTAAGATAACTACAATGACAAGACAAATCTTTTGGTGTGTTTTCTGAGGCCATATTATATGGAGAAGGACTTGAAAATATTTGTTTGCCTTGTCACAAGGTAGTATTACTGCAGACAAAAGTAAACATAGATACGAGAGATAGATTTATAGTTGATAAATATGAAATTTTGGATTTTATAGTTGGTATTTACATATTATAATAATAGATACACTGTTCAATATATCATGAACTGATTGTAAACTTTTCTGATAAAAATTCACTTGGTCGAAAAAAAGCATGGTCTCGTTTTGGACATTGATTATAAGATAGATAACAGATGCTATTCTGAAATTAATCTCTTTCATATGAATCTGCATTAATTTATTTAGAAATTATACAATTATTAGAATATATTTATCCTAAATTTACTCGTAGAAAGCTCATTAAAATTAAATAGAAGGCTCAGGTTGCAAAAGTGAGGCTTTAGTTTGACAGATAGGGTATAAGATGTAATAGCCTTAAGCTTCATTAGAATTATTTATAGAGCTTCTCTCTTGGCTCAGATGCTAAAGAATCTGCCTATAATGTGGGGAGACCCAGGTTCAATCCGGGGATCAGGGAAGATCCCCGGAGAAGGGAATAGCTAGCCACTCCAGCATTCTTGCCTGGAAAATTCCATGGACTGAGGCATTTCATTAGAATTTTTTATAAGATATAAATTGTTAAATATTGTCCAATCAGACACTCATGTTATTGATTAATAACTGGATTTTTGTATTAATGAGATCATATTGGTCAACGTTTACTGATTATTTAATTAGGTTTCATGGCTAGTGCCATCATTCCTCTCTTTTTCATGGGTCATCCTGCATGTCACAAGACTATGATGCCACAAATATTTGAAGTACAACATTCATCTGCTCTTTTTGTTCAATATTAATTTCTATGACCTTGTGTGCTATAATGTTAAGCTTGTAAGATCTGACACTGAGAAGCTTTTGAGTTATTAAAATTGACAAGATTTTTGGAAGAACAAAAGCTACTGACTCAGGATCAGAATTTGTTGAAAATAGAAGTAATTTCCTAGGAATTTAATGAATACAAGTTTTGTAGAATTCACATTTGGTTATATTAACCTGGTAAATAATTAAATCTGCTTGGTCATTGTAATATTGAGTCAGTTCTAGAAGAATTTGTTTTCTTTTTTTCTTCTGAAATATTTTTTAATTTATTTATTTTAGATCAGATCAGATCAGATCAGTCACTCAGTCGTGTCCAACTCTTTGCAACCCCATGAACTGCAGCACGCCAGGCCTCCCTATCCATCACCAGCTCTCGGAGGTCACCCAGACTCACATCCATCGAGTCAGTGATGACATCCAGCCATCTCATCCTCTGTCATCCCCTTCTCCTCCTGCCCTCAATCCCTCCCAGCATCAGAGTCTTCTCCAATGAGTCAACTCTTCGCATGAGGTGGCCAAAATACTGGAGTTTCAGCTTTAGCATCATTCCTTCCAAAGAAATCCCAGGGCTGATCTCCTTCAGAATGGACGGGTTGGATCTCCTTGCAGTCCAAGGGACTCTCAAGAGTCTTCTCCAACACCACAGTTCAAATATTTATTTTAATTTGAAGCTAATTACTTTACAATTTATTTTAATTTGAAGCTAATTACTTTACAATATTTTAGTGGTTTTCCCATACACTGACATGAATCCACCATGGGTGGACATGTGTTCCCCATCCTGAACCCCCCTCCCACCTGCCTCCCCTTACCATCCCTCTGGGTCATCCCAGTGCACCAGCCCAGAGCATCCTGTATCATGCATCGAACCTGGACTGGCGATTTGTTTCACATATGATATTATACATGTTTCAATGCCATTCTCCCAAATCATCCCACCATCGCCCTCTCCCACAGAGTCCAAAAGACTGTTCTATACATCTGTGTCTCTTTTACTGTCTCATATACAAGGTTATTATTACCATCTTTATAAATTCCATATATATAGTGTGTTGGTGTTTTTCTTTCTGGCTTACTTTACTCTCTCTAATAGGCTCCAGTTTCATCCACCTCATTAGACCTCCCAGAATATTGGAAATAAAATAAAAAATAAACAAATGGAACCTAATTAAACTTAAAACTTCTCCACAACAAAGGAAACTATAAGCAAGGTGAAAAGACAGCGTTCAGAATGGGAGAAAATAATAGCAAATGAAGCAACAGACAAACAACTAATCTCAAAAACATACAAGCAACTCCTACTGCTCAATTTCAGAAAAATAAATGACCCAATCAAAAAGCGGGCCAAAGAACTAACTAGACATTTCTCCAAAGAAGACATACAGATGGCTAACAAACACATGAAAAGATGCTCAACATCACTCATTATCAGAGAAATGAAAATCAAAACCACTATGAGGTACCATTTCATGCCAGTCAGAATGGCTGTGATCCAAAAGTCTACAAGCAATAAATGCTGGAGAGGGTGTGGAGAAAAGGGAACCCTCTTACACTTTTGGTGGGAATGAAAACTAGTACAGCCACTATAGAGAACAGTGTGGAGATTCCTTAAAAAACTGGAAATAGAACTGCCTTATGATCCAGCAATCCCACTGCTAGGCATACACACTAAGGAAACCAGAATTGAAAGAGACACGTGTACCCCAATGTTCATCACAGCACTGTTTATAATAGCCAGGACATGGAAGCAACCTAGATGTCCCTCAGCAGACGAATGGATAAGAAAGCTGTGGTACATATACACAATGAAGTATTACTCAGCCATTAAAAAGAATACATTTGAATCAGTTCTAATGAGGTGGATGGAACTGGAGCCTATTATACAGAGTGAAGTAAGCCAGATAGAAAAACACCAATACAGTATATTAACGCATATATATGGAATTTAGAAAGATGGTAACAATAACCCTGTATACGAGACAGCAAAAGAGACACTGATGTATAGAACAGTCTTTTGGACTCTGGGAGAGAGAGAGGGTGGGACGATTTGGGAGAATGGCATTGAAATGTGTATAATATCATATATGAAACGAGTCGCCAGTCCAGGTTTGATGCACAATACTGGATGCTTGGGGTTGGTGCACTGGGACGACCCAGAGGGATGGTATGGAGAGGGAAGAGGGGAGGAGGGTTCAGGATGGGGAACACATGTATACCTGTTGCAGATTCATTTTGATATATGGCAAAACCAATACAATATTGTAAAGTTAAATAAAATAAAATTTTAAAAAAAGAACTGATTCAAATGTATTTTTTTAATGACTGAGTAATATTCCATAGTGTGTATGTAACACAGATTTTGAGTAAGATAATTGTTAGTTCTTCTCTAAATTTTTGGTAGAATTCAGCTGTGAAGCCGTATGGTCCTGGACTTTTGTTTACTGCAAGATTTCTGATTACACTTTCGATTTCTGTGCTTGTGACGAGTCTTAAGAATTTCTATTTCTTCCTGGTTCAGTTTTGGAAAGTTATATTTTTCTAAGTATTTGTCCATTTCTTCCAAGTTGTCCAATTTATTGGCATATAGTTGCTGACAGCAATCTCTTTTGATCCTTTGTATTTCAGTGTTGGTTGTTGTGATTTCTCCACTTACATTTCTAGTTTTGTTGATTTTATTCTTCTCCTTTTGTTTCTTGATAAATCTGGCTAATGTTTTATCAATTTTATTTTTCTTCTCAAAGAACGAGATTTTAGCCTTTTTGATTTTTGCTATGGTCTGTTTTGTTTCTCCTGCATTTATTTCTGCTCTTATTTTTAAGGCTTATTTCCTTCTACTAACTCTAGAGGTCTTCATTTCTTCCTTTTCTAGTTGCTTTAAGAGTAAAGTTATGTAATTTGTTTGACTTTTTTCTTATTTCTTGAGGTAACCCTGTATTGCTATGAACCTTCACTTTAGCACTGTTTTTACAGTGTTCCAAAGGTTTTGAGTTGTGTTTTCATTTTCATTCATTTCTATGCATATTTTGATTTCTTCTGTTATTTTCTGGTTGTTCAGAAGTGTGCTGTTCAGCCTCCATATTTTGAAAAATTTAATAGTTTTTCTCCTGTAACTGACATCTAATCTTACTGTATTGTGGTAAGAAAAGATGCTTGTAATGGTTTCAATTTTTTTGTATTTACCAAGGAGAGATTTATGGCCCAGGATGTGATCTAGCCTGGAGAAGGTTCCGTGTGCACTTGAGAAAAAGATGAAATTCATTTTTGTGGAGTGAAATGTCCTATAGTTATCAATTATGTCTGACTGGTCTATTGTATCATTTAAAGTTTGTTTCCTTGTTAATTTTATGTTTGGTTGATTTATCCATAGGTGTGAGTGGGGTATTAAAGTCTCCCACTATTATTGTGTTATTGTTAATTTCCCCTTTCATACTTGTTAGCATTTGCCTTACATATTGTGGTGCTCCTATGTTGGGTGCATATATATCTGCAAGTGTTATATCTTCTTCTTGGATTGATCCTTTAAGCATTATGTAGTGTTCTTCTTTGTCTCTTTTCTCAGCCTTTATTTCAAAGTCTATTTTATCTGATATGAGTATTGCTACCCCTGCTTTATTTTGGTCTCTGTTTACATGGAGTATCTTTTTCAAGCCCTTCACTTTCAGTCTGTATGTGTTCCTTGTTTTGAGGTGGGTCTCTTGTAGACAACAAATATAGGGGTCTTTTTTTTTTTTTTTTTATCCATTCAGCTAGTCTTTGTCTATTGGTTGGGGGCATTCAACCCATTTACATTTAGGGTAATTATTGATAAGTATGATCCTGTTGCCATTTACTTTGTTGTTTTGAGTTTACACACCCTTTCTGTGTTTGCTGTTTAGAGAAAATTCTTTAGCATTTGGTAGAGAGCTGGTTTGATGGTGCTGAATTCTCTCAGCTTTTGCTTGTCTATAAAGCTTTTGATTTCTCCTTCATATTTGAATGAGATTCTTGCTGGGTACAGTAATCTGGGTTGTAGGTTTTTCTCTTCCATCACTTTAAGTATGTCCTGCCATTCCCTTCTGGCCTGAAGAATTTCCATCAAAAGATCAGCTATTATCCTTATTGGAATCCCCTTATGTGTTATTGTTCCTTTTCCTTTGCTGCTTTTAATGTTTTTTCTTTGTGTTTGATCTTTGTTAATTTGATTAACATGTGTTTTATGGTGTTTTGCCTTGGGTTTATCCTGTTTGGGACTCTCTGGGTTTCTTGGACTTGTGTGACTATTTCCTTTCCTGTTTTAGGGAAGTTTTCAACTATTATCTCCTCAAGTATTTTCTGATGGCCTTTCTTTTTGTCTTCTTCTTCTGGGACTCCTATGATTCAAACGTTGGGGCATTTAATGTTATCTCAGAGGTCTCTGAGGTTGTCTTCATTTCTTTTAATTCTTTTTTTTTCCTTTTTCCTCTCTGCTTCATTTATTTCCACCTTTCTGTCTTCTACCTCACTTATCTTATCTTCTGCCTCAGTTATTTTACTGTTGGTTCCCTTCAGAGTGTTTTTTTATCTCATTTATTGCATTATTCATTATTGATTGACTTTTTTATGTCTTCTAGGTCCTTTTTAAACATTTCTTGCATCTTCTCAGTCCTTGTCTCCAGGCTATTTATCTGTAGCTCCATTTTGTTTTCAAGATTTTGGATCATTTTTACTCTCATTATTCTGAATTATTTTTCAGGTAGACTCCCTATCTCTGCCTCTTTGGTTTGGTTTGGTAGGCATTTATCATGTTTCCTTACCTGCTGAGTATTTCTCTGCCTTTTCATCTTGTTTATATTGTTGTGTTTGGGGTGATCTTTTTGTATGCTGGAAGCTTGTGGTTCTTCTTTATTGTGGAGGTTCCTCACTGTGGGTGGGGTTGGACGGGTGGCTTGTCAAGGTTTCCTGGTTAAGGAAGCTTGTGTCCGTGTTCTGGTGGGTGGAGCTGGATTTCATCTCTCTGGAGTACAATGAAGTGCCCAGTAGTGAGTTTTGAGGTGTCTGTGGGTTTGGTGTGACTTTGGGCAGCCTGTATATTGAAGCTCAGGCCTATAGTCCTGCATTGCTGGATAATTTGCATGGTATGTCTTGCTCTGGAACTTGTTGGCTCTTGGGTGGTGCTTGGTTTCAGTGTAGGTATCGAGGCTTTTGGATGAGCTCTTATCTATTAATGTTCCCTGAACTCAGGTGTTCTCTGGTGTTCTCAGGTTTTGGACTGAAGCCTCCTGCCTCTGGTTTTCTGTCTTTTTCTTATAGTATCCTCAAGACTTCTCCATATATACAGCACAGAAGACAAAACATTTAGGTTAATAATGAAAAGCTTCTCTACAGTGACAGACACCCAGAGTTACAGAGTTCACAGAGATAAATGGAGAAGAGAAGATGGAGGAGGGAGATATAAGTGACCAGGAGGAGAAGAGGGGGAATCAAAAGCAGAGAGAGCAAGGTAGCCATTAATCAATTTCCTATGTGTTCTCTATAGTCAGGACCCCTCAGACAGATTCATGCAGTTACACAGGGAAGAGAAGAGGGAGGAAGGAGACAGAGGTGACCAGGAGGAGAAAAGGTGGAATCAAAAGTAGAGAGACCAATCTAGCCAGTAATCAGTTCCCTAAGTATTCTCCACAGCTCAGAACACACAACGAGATTCACAGAGTTGGGTAGAGAAGAGAAAGGGGAGGGAGGAAATAGAGGTGACCTGGTGGATAAAAAGGAGACTTGAAAGGGGAAAAGAGCAATCAAGACAGTAATCACACTCCCAAGTAAAAAATGGTTACTGAAGATTGGGTTCTTAAAGGTACAAAATTGATAACATTATCAAAATGCAAAGATTAAAAATCTAAAGTAGAGGTTAGACTCTCAAAAATACAATATTAAAAAAACAAAACAATGTCCCAAAATTTATAAAATATATATATGAAGTTTGCTTTAAAAATAGGGTCTTTTTTTGCAAAGTAATTGTAGGTTATAAAAATGATAATTAAATGAGCAATAGAGGACTTAAAATTTAAAAAAAAATTAAAAATTTAAAAAATGATAATAGTAAAAATATATTTATGAATCTCTCTGGACCTGTTGCAGGCAGTATGGGGTCAGTTCAGTTTCAGATATTTCCTTGATCCAGCTTATACTTCTCAAGGTCTATAGGCCCCTTCCAATGTAGTCAGTGCCAACTACAGGGTTTTAATCTGTTGCACCTGTCACTTCCCAAATGGTTCCATGTGTTTGTTTTAGCTTCTTCTCTTTTCTGGTTTCTTCAGTGTCTAATTTCCAACCTGACATATGGGGGCAAAGGTGGTCACTTACTTAGGCTCACTTGTTCAGTCGTGCTGTGGGGAAGGAGGAACACTCCAAACAAATATCACTGGCATGTGTGGGGAGTGCTCATAGTGTCTCGACCATGCTGGGTTTGTCCCCGCTCACGGCGTGTGCACTTTCCCAGTCTACACTTCTCAGGCTCTAGGTTGCTCTGCCAGGGAACTGTTTAAGTGGGCCCTTGGTTGCATGAACTTCCCAGGTCTAAGCCACTCAGGTTCAGGTTCTCAAGTACTCCACAAAGGTGCAGACTCGGTTGGGTGCCCTTCCCAGTTCTGATCAGCTCAGGCAGCCAGGCACTCATCATCTCCCCAGGTGGACAGTGTGTCTTATCACCTCCCCATTCCCAGCCACTCAGCTTCCTGGGTGGCAGGGCCTGCGCCCATCTCAGGTGTGCCATGTGTCTCTTCTGGGGAGCTGATCTATGGCTGTGACTCTTTCAGCAGATGTCAACCATCTAGAATCCCACGGAGTCTTGGTTAGCAACTGGGAGCCTGCTTGCAGTTTGGTAGTAGATGCCTCTCTGGGGCCGAGATTGCCCCTTTTCCAGCTCTGGCTGCCCCCAGCCTGCCTCCCTGTCTCCGGTGGGGAAATGGGTTTATCCACTCCTGGCCAGCTCTCCTTTCGCGTTTTCTTAGTCCTTTGTTCTGTGACTGGGCCGGGCAGTGTCTTAGGTTAAGGCTTTTTGTGGGATAGTTCTCTCTCTTTCTTTCTCTCTCTCCTCTTTTTTTTTCTCTCTCTCTCTCTGGCTATCCCACTGTTTGGATTGCTCTCTCACCTTAGCTCCCTCAGATTGCCCTCAGGGCATTCAGGTCCGGTCCTTACCCTAAGCAATGCATCCCGTGCCTCCCTGTTCAGCCTCTGCTTTCTGGTGGCAGATGTGAGAGCTGGGAGTTGCTGTTAGACACATAATCTATGGGTTTCATTTATTTATTTTTCCTCCCGGTTATGTTGTCCTCTGAAATTCCAAAACTCCCCACAGACCCGCTGGTGAGAGTGTTTCCTGGTGTTTGGGAAGTTCTCTTTTAAGACTCCCCTTCCCAGGAGGGATCTCTGTCCCTACCTCTTTCTCTTTTTATCTATTATTTTTTTCCTACCTCCGTTTGAAGACAATGGGCTGCCTTTCTGGGAGCCTGATGTCCTCTGCCAGAATTCAAAAGTTGTTTTGTGGAATTTGCTCAGCATTCACATGTTTTTTCGATGAATATGTGGGGGAGAAAGTGGTCTCTCTGTCCTATTCCTCCGCCATCTTAGGACCGCTTCTAGAAGAGTTTATTTTGGATTGAAACAGTTTTCTGAATTGTAATTTCCTATTTAAGAATGTAGGACCATTAACAGTCATGAAAGTACAATTTAATATTGGAACTGCATGATTAAGACCTTTTTGTCTTTTATTTCTGTAAGTAGTACTGAATATCAACTGAAGATGGTCAATGCTTTTAGTTTCATGGCTAACTAAGACCTCAAGTATCTGGATAAGTGAATAATAAACTCCAAATGAAAGTGATTTCACCTATTTTTAAAATATAATAAAATTTCTTTTAATAATGTGTATATATGAGCCTGATATTTTTTAGAAGTGAGATTCATTAAGATAATTTCTCCATGGTTTAGTATCTGTTATTGACATTTGATAGGAGACTCCCTAAATTTGATAATTCTTTTTCATTTTGGTACTTATAAGTGATCTGATAACCTTTACACAAATTTCCGTGGTGGCTCCATCTGCCTACAATGCGGGAGACCCGAAAACAACAGAATAGGAAAGACTAGAGATCTCTTCAAGAAAATTAGACATACCAAGGGAACATTTAATGCAAAGATGGGCTTGATAAAGGGCAGAAATGGTATGGACCTAACAGAAGCAGAAGATATTAAGAAGAGGTGGCAAGAATACACAGAAGAACTGTACAAAAAAGATCTTCACAACCAGATAATCACGATGGTGTGATAACTGACCTAGAGCCAGACATCCTGGAATGTGAAGTCCAGTGAGCCTTAGAAAGCATCACTACGAACAAAGCTAGTGGAGGTGATGGAATTCTAGTTGGTGTGAAAGTGCTGCCCTCAATATGCAAGCAAATTTGGAAAACTCAGCAGTGGCCACAGGACTGGAAAAGGTCAGTTTTCATTCCAATCCCAAAGAAAGGCAATGCCAAAGAATGCTCAAACTACCGCACAATTGCACTCATCTCATACGCTAGTAAAGTAATGCTCAAAATTCTCCAAGCCAGGCTTCAGCAATATGTGAACCGTGAACTTCCAGATGTTCAAGCTGGATTTAGAAAAGGCAGAGGAACCAGAGGTCAAATTGCCAACATCCGCTGGATCATGGAAAAAGCAAGAGAGTTCCAGAAAAACATCTATTTCTGCTTTATTGACTATGTCAAAGACTTTGACTTTGTGGATCACAATAAACTGTGGGAAATTTTGAAAGAGATGGGAATACCAAACCACATAATCTGTCTCTTGAGAAATCTGTATGCAGGTCAGGAAGCAACAGTTATAACTGGACATGGAAAAACAGACTGGTCCCAAATAGGAAAAGGAGTATATCAAGGCTGTATATTGTCACCCTGCTTATTTAACTTATATGCAGAGTACATCATGAGAAATGCGGGGCTGGAAGAAACAAAAGCTGGAATCAAGATTGCTAGGAGAAATACCAATAACCTCAGATATGCAGATGACACCACCCTTATGGCAGAAAGTGAAGAGGAACTCAAAAACCTCTTGATGAAAGTGAAAGTGGAGAGTGAAAGAGTTGGCTTAAAGCTCAACATTCAGAAAACAAAGATCATGGCATCTGGTCCCATCACTTCATGGCAAATAGATGGGGAAACAATGGAAACAGTGTCAGACTTTGTTTTGGGGGGCTCCAAAATCACTGCAGATGGATTTGGGAGAATAGCATTGAAATATGTATAATATCATTTCTGAAACGAGTCACCAGTCCAGGTACGATGCCTGATAACAGATGCCTGGTGCTGGCGCACTGGGACGAACCAGAGAGATGGTATGGGGAGGGAGGAAGGAGGAGGGTTCAGGATGGGGAACACATGTATACTTGTGGCGGATTCATTTTGATGAATGCAAAAGCAATACAATATTGTAAAGTTAAGCAAAATAAAATTAAAAAAAATAAACTAAGCAAATGATAAAAAAAAATAAAAGACGCTTACCCCTTGGAAGGAAAGTTATGACCAACCTAGATAGCATATTCAAAAGCAGAGACATTACTTTGTCAACAAAGGTCCATCTAGTCAAGGTTATGATTTTTCCAGTAGTCATGTATGGATATGAGAGTTGGACTGTGAAGAAAGCTGAATGTCAAATAATTGATGCTTTTGAACTATGGTGTTGGAAAAGACTCTTGAGAGTCCCTTGGACTGCAAGGAGATCCAACCAGTCCATCTTAAAGGAGATCAGTCCTGGGTGTTCATTGGAAGGACTGATGCTAAAGTTGAAGCTCCAATACTTTGGCCACCTCATGCGAAGAGTTGACTCATTGGAAAAGATGATGATGCTGGGAGGGATTGGGGGCAATAGGAGAAGGGGACGACAGAGGATGAGATGGCTGGATGGCATCACTGACTCGATGGATGTGAGTCTGGGTGAACTCCGGGAGTTGGTGATGGACAGCAAGGCCTGGCATGCTGTGATCATGGGGTCACAAAGAGTCGGACATGACTGAGCAACTGAACTGAACTGAACTGAACCTTGAGACATTACTGATACCCTCTGGGACCTAACTAAGATCATAACCCTGACTTTTGAGTCTATCTGTTGTCAGTCATATCAGCTTGAGTTCTTCTTGGGGGCACTGACTGAAGATAAAGCCTTTGTCATTATCTGAGGACCTGTGCTACCCAGGGTCTAACCAAGGGTCATCCCTGGTACCCTGAAAACCATTTAATGCTCCTTAACCCAATTCATAGAAAAAACTGAAAACCAACATTCAGGTAATTATTGCCTTGAAACAATCTGTCCTGAAGGGTGATATGGTGTATTGATGAGGAGTTTGAGTTGGATTGTCAGGTTATGAATCCAAGTTCTAAAATTTCATCACTGGGTAAATTGGATTCTCTCTGCCTCAGTTCCCTTATATGTTAAGTGATGAAAATAAGGATATCTAAATCACACTGTTGTGAGTTAAGCACATGTAACCATTCCTAAGCACATAGTGGGAGGTATAATAGGCTTAAATATGTCACGATCATATGGCCATCTGTCAGATGACCTGACTAAAGTCAACTTATCATCAGAGTTATGACTAGAAAATTTCTTACTTTAGTTTTTATTTTAGTGTTGCTGAAGAGAGATTCCTAACTCTTCATATTTATGTTAGATCACAAGACTATTAATTGTTGTGGTACAGGAATTGGCATTCCACACTGGTAATTAATCTGTAAGCAAAGTTTATGTTAGCAGAATAGGATATAAGCTGACTTCTATTATAAAGATGGATGAGGCAGTGAACTGAATTTAAGGTTTTACTATTTCATTTAAGTATTATAAGGAGTCATGCTACATTGGAAGATTCACATGGATAACATATCCACATCTCATCCAAACCATTTTTCATAGGGTTAAAACAACATTCTTTAAAAAAAAAAAAAAAAAAAAAAAAACTGTCCTAAAAAATCACAGTTTAGGAAGCTGAGCTTTGAGGTAAAAGGGAGGGAGTAGAAAGATGAATTGATTTGAGGGACTGGCTATAATTCTAATTATTTTTCTTTCATTTCATAGAACTATGCTGTTTGAATCAAGTAGTGATAGAGGTTAAGACAGTGTGCGTCAAACACAGTCAGCATCAGCTTCATTAGAATCACCTGAGGAAGTGTAAAAATTCAGATTCCCAGGATCCACGACAAAGCTAATGAATATTTGTGGGAAGTGCAGAAATTTGTAATTTTTAACCTCCTTCAGCCACCTCTCACAAGCATCTCTCATCCCCATTATTGCAAATAGATCTTATGCACAGTGAAGTTTGTTGATCACTGGGTTAGCAACTCTCTCCAAAGGTTAACTGTGTTTAGAACTCTCCATGACAGTCCTGCCACAGTTAGGCCTGAAGTGAGAAAAGTGATTGCAGCCTGGAAGATCAGACTCTGAATGCTTTTGTTATTGTTGTTCAGTAGCTAAATTGTGTCTGACTCTTTGCATGCTTAATACCATTGTAAATCACAAAGGAACTTCTTACCCTCATACTCTAAAAATGTTCAAGCATTCTACTTAGAAGCTAGGAAATGTTTTTAAAATATAGAAATTTTCCATTAGAATATAATGACTTCTTCCAAAAGAGAATTTTGAGATTCATAACATAATCACACTGAACTGAAACAAAATATTAAAATATTACAAAGGCCTTAAAATGTGTTATGCACTAAATACACACATATCTTTATGTGCTCTGTAAAAACACTATATAAGATGAAATTCAAACAGATTTATACAAAAAATGTACATACCACTATTGTTTTCTAATCTCTATATAATAATCACATTAAATTTTAATTCCCATTCTTTAAACTAAGAGTCTGGTATTCTTTAGCTCTAAAATAGAAACACCTAGAAGAAATTCCTACTTTCTTATTCCCTTATATTATGTTTTTAGCCTTTTAGAGGGGGCAAGGAGAGATCATAGACCACTTGTGGGAGCTAACAAATAAGAACTACCTCCTCTGCAAAATTTTGTAGACAGTTTTTCTACAAGTTCAAGAATGTTCACAGACACTCTGTGGCTTACGGACTCTGGTTAAGAACACCTGCTGTACAAGAAAATTGGGGAAAAAAAATGTATAAGCATTCCAAATTTGCTGGCATATGGAGTGCAGCACTTTCACAGCTTAATCTTTCAGGATTTGAAATTAAAGATATAATTCATACACCATAAATTCACCCTTTTAAAGTATACACACCAATGGATTTTAGCCTAGACTTGCCTATGTGTAACTATTATTACACTTTATTTTATTTTATTTTATTTTGGCCACATTGCATGACTGGCAGGATCTTCCCCAGTCAGGGATTGAACCGAAGCCATGGCAGTGAAAGCCCAGAATCTTAACCTCTAGGCCACCAGAGAAGTTCCTCACCACATTTGGTTTTAAAATATTTTCATCAATTTTAAAAAAAACAACCCTGAATCATTATCAGTGTCTACTCCCCATCCCTCTCCCATACCTAATTAAAGAAGAAAGAAAGTGTTAGTTGCTCATGTCTGAATCTTTGTGACCCCATGGACTGTAGCCTGTCAGACTCTTCTGTCCATGGGATTTTCCAGGCAAAAATACTGGAGTGGGTATCCATTCCCTTCTTTAGAGATCTTCGTGATGTAGTGTTCAAAGCTGGATCTCCTGCATTGCAGGCAGATACTTTACCATCTGAGTCACCACAGAAGCCCCCCATACCTAACTAAATAACCAGTACTTTTTTTTTCTGTAATCACTAATTTTTTTTCTGTCTCTATAAGTCTTTCTCTTCCAGATTTCCACAAGAGTAATATTAATATAACATAATAATGTGGTCTCTTGTGACTAGCTTCTTTTACTCAACATAATGCTTTCAAGGTCCGCCCACATAATACCATATACTAGTATTTCATTCCTTTTTAGGGCTAAATAATACTTCACCATATGGATATACTACATTTTATCCATTCATCAGTTGATGAACATTTTAATTGCTTCTACCTTTTGGCTATGATGAATAATGCTGCTAAAAACCATCATCTACAAGTTTTATGGATGTATGTTTTCATTTCTTTGTGGTATATACCTAGGAGTGGAATTGATTAGTAATATGGTAACTGTATGTTTAATCATTTGAAGACCTATCAGACTTCTCTAAGATGGCAACACTATGTTACATTCCCAGCAGCAGCATATGAGCGTTCTAGTTTCTCTACATCCTTGACAACATTTGTTATAATCTGACTTTTTTAATACTAGCTATCCTAGTGTAAAGTGATACCTCAGTGTGATTTTGGTTTGTACTCCCCCAATAACTAATAGCATTAAGAATTTTTCATGTGTTTATTGGCCATTAATATATCTTCCTTGGAGAAATGTATATTCATATCCTTTCCTCATTTTAAAATTGTGTTGTATTTTTATTAATGAGTTAGTGTTCCTTATATATTCTAGATACCAATCCTTTATCAAATATATGATTTGCAGAAATTTTATGCCATTCTGTGGGTTGTCTGTTCACTTTTTTGATGATATACTTTGAAGCCCAGAAGTTTTTATTTTGATGTAATTTAATATATTTAGTTTTGTATTGTTGTAGCCCATACTTTTGGTGTCATAGCTAAGAATCTTTTACCAAATTCAGGTTCATAAAAATATTTTTCTAAGAGTTTTATGATTTTAGCTTTTACATTTAGATCTTTGATCTATTTCAAATTAATTTTTATATGTAGCATGAAGTAGGGGTCCAACTTCATTCTTTTGCACATGGATATTCCCCTGATAGCTCAGAGGGTAAAGCATCTGCCTACAATGTGAAAGACACAAGTTCAATCCCTGGATCAGGAAGATCCCCTAGAGAAGAAAATGGCAACCCATTCCAGTACTCTTGCCTGGAAAATCTCATGAACAGAGAAGCCTGGTAGGCTACAGTCCATGGGGTTGCAAAGAGTTGGACACGACTGAGTGACTTCACTTTATTGTTACCTCAGCACCATTTGTTGAAAAGACTATTCTTTCCCCCATTGAATGGTCTTGCCACACTTACAGAAGTTGTGTGTTGACCATAAATGTGTGGTTTTACTTTTGGTCATGATTATATTTCATTGATCTATATGTCTATCCTTGTGCTAGTGTCATAGCCATGTTTACAGTTTCTTTGTAGTTAGTTTTGAAATCAAGAACTTTGAATTCTCCTACTTCATTTTCTTTGTCAAGATTGCTTTGGTTATTTTTGGTCCATTAAAATTCTGTATGAATTTTACAATCAGGTTGCCAATGTCTGCAGTCAGCTGAGATTCTGATAGGGATTAAGTTAAATCTGTAGTTTATTTTGAGAAATGTTACCATCTTAGTATTATGAAATGTTCTAATCCATGAACATGGAGTGTTGTTTTATTTACTTAGATCTTTAATTTCTCTCAACAATGTTTTGCAGTTTTCAGACTATAAATTTTACATTCATTCATTAAATTTATTCTCAATTATTTAATATGCTTTGATGCTATTTTAATTTATTCCTAATTATTTCATTTGCTTTAATGCTATATTTAAATGAAATTGTTTTCTTAATTTTATTTCAAGATCATTCATTACAAATTATAGATTACAACTGATTTTAGTATATTGGTCTGAATTGATGCATGCTCTTCATGTTTTCATCCTGTAAGTATCAAACTAAAATGTTGAATGTGTTATGCTAGGAAACAAAGAATAAAAGAGTCATATAATTCTTAACTGGATTAAAATTTATTATATTATGTAGTCACTTATACTAAAGTGACTACACCAAAGCCTTTGACTGTGTGGATCACAACAAACTGGAAAATTCCTCAAGAGATGGGAATACCAGACCACCTTACCTACCTCCTGAGAAATTTTTACTCAGGCCAAGAAGCAACAGTTAGAACTGGACATAGAACAACAAACTGGTTCCAAATCAGGAAAGGAGTATGTCAAGGCTCTATGTTGTCACCCTGCTTATTTAACTTATATCAGAGTACATCATGTGAAATGCCAGGCTGGATGAAGCACAAGGTGAAATCAAGATTCCAGGAGAAATATCAATAACCTCATATATGCAAATGATACCCCTTATGCCAGAAAGCAAAGAAGAACTAGAGAGCCTCTTGATGAAGGTGAAAGAAGAGAGTGAAAATGTTGGCTTAAAATTAAACATTTCATAAAACTAAGATCATGGCATCTGGTCCCATCATTTCATGGCACATAGATGGGGAAACAGTGACAGACTTTATTTTGGGGGCTCCAAAATCACTGCAGATGGTGATTGCAGCTATGAAATAAAAAGACACTTGCTCCTTGGAAAAAAAGCTATGACCAACCTAGACAGCATATTAAAATGCAGAGACATTACTTTGTTAACAAAGGTCAGTCTAGTCAAAGCTTTGGTTTTTCCAGTAGTCATGTATGGATGTGAGAGTTGGACTATAAAGAAAGCTAAGCACAGAAGAATTGATGCTTTTGAACTGTGGTGTTGGAGAAGACTCTTGAGAATCCCTTGGATTGCATGCAGATCAAAGCAGTCAATCTTAAAGGAAATCAGTCCTGAATATTCATTGGAAGGACTGATGCTGAAGTTGAAATGCCAGTACTTTGGCCACCCAATGTGAAGAACTGACTCATTGAAAAATACCCTGATGCTATGAAAGATTGAAGGCAGGAGGAGAAAGGGATGACAGAGGATGAGATGGTTGGATGGCATCATTGACTTGATGAACATGAGTTTGAGTAGGCTCTGGGAGTTGGTGATGGACAAGGAAGCCTGGCATGCTGCAGTACATGGGGTCACAAAAAGTCGCACGACAGAGTGACTAAATTGAACTGAGTCACTTAAAATAATTTCAATTCAAGACAGACGTCTTTAGATCAATATATCATAGTTTTGGGGGACAGACTTCCACATCTGGGCTCTGACATGTAAGAATGATCCTAACATTAGCCTGTACAAAGTGATTGCAGCCCTTTCCCTCCTGGCTCTGACAGCAAGAATCTGCCTGCAATGCAGGAGACCTGGGTTCAATCCCTGGGTCAGAAGAACCCCTGGAGAAGGAAATAGCAACCCACTCCAGCATTCCTGCCTGGAGAATCCCATGGACAGAGGAGCCTGGTGGGCTACAGTTTATGGGGTCACAAAAAGTTAGACATGACTGGGAACTGAGTGTTAAGGACCCATATGAACAGCTAAAAGTATAATACAATATAAAAGAAATCTGTCATTTATAAAATATGCTTAGATGGTAGGGTAGGAGATATGGGAAAGTATAAAAGTTGAGCTGGAAAAGTACTGACCATCAAATTTGGAAATAATCATCACCCTATTTAGAAAGTGGTGGGTTTTTTTTTTTTTAATTTTTAATTTTTTTAATTTATTGTCTTTTTTTTTATTTTGCTTAACTTTACAATATTGTATTACTTTTACTATACATCAAGATAACAACTACATGCAAATATTACTTTCGAAGGAACAATTGAATAAAGTATTCTTTAGATATTTAAGATATATGCTTGCAAATAAAGATAACTCTTACTTGTTGAAGAGAGGGTAATGACGTTTTTAAACCAGGACAGTGATGGAAATGTGGTCATGCCATAGGTTCAGTGAGCAGATACAAAAAGAAAGTAAAATTAATAGTTCTTTGATGAACACTTCCCTAGATTCTGTGTTACAGAAGAGGACAAAAGGAACTGATTCCTTTTTCCCCATAAAGTAATAAAATCATAAACACTAAGTAAGTTAAATGACTTATTTATGGCTACAATTATTTCTAATCTGTGAAAAGTTTCTAAAGTTTTAGTGTTTTTTGGTTCCCCTTAAAATTTGCCATAAAATATCTGACAACTATTTTAATATGAGGAAGTGAAATCTGTTCAAGCCACAGGGAAATCTCTTTAATTTTCAAAACCAAATATTTTCTTTAGAAAATTTCCCTCCCTCCCCCATTTCATTCTAATTTTTAATTACTGAGCTACCAATTAATATTTGAAGACAAACCAGGGAAAAATGCCAGGCAAAATTGTAAAACGTGACTAAGCTGGTCTTCCTAACCCTCACACTCTGTTATACAAACCCTTCCCCTTTTCCTGGTTGCTGCTGCCCAACCCACATGCACAATCCATTAATGCTGCTCCAGGCTTCCCAAAACCTTTCTAGAAGCATTTTCTATTTTGAAACTTTTACAAAGTTTTCATCAAACTTTCCCTGTCCTGTCTAATAGGCTTGACATATAGGAGAATGTGTCTGATAAGCATTTCAAGTTTGAACTTTAAAGGATGAGAGCTTAATATGCTTCATTTCTTTGAGTGCAATCTGATTTTAAACTAGAGCTCCCTAGAGACCCTGTATACGCTATGACATATGCAACTGGTTTTGGAAATTGGAGATCTTATTGAAAGCCTAATACAAAATAAACAAACAAAAAACACGATTCCTTGTCTGCCTATGTTTAAGGATGCATGGATTTGAGTAATAACAATAATAGGTATAATTACATAACTCTACTTCTCACTTTCTTTTATTTCTCCAGGGTTCAACTGGAGTATCACAGACAGAAAAAGGCCTACTACTTAGTTGTAGTAGTTTTTATTTAGTTACTAAGTAATTACTTATTGACTACATAACTATTAGTAACTATTAGTAATTACTTAGTAACTACTATTAGTAACCATTAGTTACTAATAGTAATTACTTAGTAACTACCAATTAGTAACTTAATAACTAGTAACTAAATAACTAAGCAGTTACTTAGTAACTAAGTAGTAACTACTTTAGTTAAATGGTCCCAAATAAAAAATATAACTTATTCATATTTCAAACTATAATTGGTTTACCTACAACCTTTATACCTGTGGTGGATTCATGTTGATATATGGCAAAACCAATACACTATTGTAAAGTTAAAAAATAAAATAAAATTAAAAATAAAAATAAATTAAAAATAAAAATAAAAAATATTTTAAAGAGACTTTCTTACTTTCTGGAGAGCCAATTTTTCTGACATTGCACAAATTTTAGCATAATGATATATGCATAGCTAATTTTGAGAAATGGAGTTGAGAAATAGAATGTGCTCATACTTACTTTCAACTATCACAATTTAGGTATTTGTTAAGGCAAATATAGTAAGAATAGCTATCCTTTTCTTTTTTCCTCTGAAAAGAGATCTGAAATGAAAAATTCTAAGTTCTTGGATGGTACATTGGTTCTGTAAATAAATAAATAAACTTATGCCAGCATTTGCTATCTTTTAAATAAGTTCAGCATTTATTCATTCACAAAACAAGTGTTTATTGAGTGTCTCCCACATTCCAGGTACTCTTCTAGACACAAAAGTGGAGAAGAAAGACTACATTTACAAACTATGAAACAGGTCACTCAGTATTCTGTTAAAAAAAAAAAAAAAAAAGACAATCTATTTAAACCCAGTAATTAAATCTCTGAACCTTAAAAGGAACATTGTTTCCTAAAGACTTTTTCTTTCTCTTCAGGAGAGCTAGTCTGGGATAAGGTAGAACATGTTTTAGTAAGTATGTGTGTACATTATGCATATTTTTATTCATGTGGGTTGAGCTCCTTCTAGATGATATACTTCTTTCCTGCTCTAATTTTGAAAATAAAGATATGAGAAACTGAATTGAAAAGGCAAGAGAGTCTACCTAGTCATCTAAAGAATATAATTATAAGTGTGTTTTTCATCCTTCATAAGGTTCATCTCAGGACAAGGTACTAAAATTATAACCAAGCTACCTCATTAGATTTTAGGATAGATGGATAGAGATAAGTAGATAATAAATACTATTAATACATATTTATATCTCTACCTGTCTACCTACTTATCTAATGATAGATCTATCCAGATCTATCTACCTACCTATGTACTAAATGCCTTTTTTAAAACAATGTATATATATATATATAGTATACAAATATATATATACAATGTATATATATAGTATATATACAATGTATATATATATATATAGTATATAATTTATACAATGTATATATATTTTTTTTCTTCTCTCATTTTTTCTCTTTCAATAAGAAAAAAATATGTTTTTACGCCTTTATTGATTTTTTACGGACTTCCCTGGTGGCTCAGACGGTAAAAGCGTCTGCCTACAAAGCAGAAGACCCAGGTTCAATCCCTGGGTTGGGAAGATCCTCTGGAGAAGGAAATGGCAACCCACTCCAGTATTCTTGTCTGGACAATCCCATGGATGGAGGAGCCTGGCAGGCTACAGTCCGTGGGGTTGCAAAGAGTCGGACATGACTAAGCAACTTCACAACAACTATTACTAAAAATATTCAGGGTCAAAATAGGAGAAAAGAAAGTTAAATTACATATATAAGTCTGTAATCTTAATAAAAAAATCACTTGGACTTTGTAACTATCAGTAAAGTAAATAAAAAGCTATGAAATTATTCTCTAAAGAGGTATATTTACATGATAAAGACTAGTTGAAAATTTGAATATATACAAAGTAGTCAAATACAATACTTCTGTAAAGTTTTATAGAGTAACTAATAAAGAACTAGGAAGAGACAGTAGAAAATATGTAATTGGCTGGAGCCACTGTCAACTACAAATTGGCCCTTGCCAAGACCATTTGCCAGTGACTCAACAACAACAACAAGGACATTTGTCATCTGCCTCTGCAGAGAATGAACCCTGTGCTGCAGCTGTTGACCTTCAACAGTCCTTGAGAGAGTTCAAGGTGGAATGAGGCACCCTGTGCTCCAGCGAGTCTGGTGGAACAGGTCTTTGGACAGTTAGCTATTTTCAGGAACTGATCTCATGATCCCAATCCTTGCATCTCTTCATATCTCGAAAAGCACTACATCCTTTCATAATAACATCAGCTTCTCATAACTAGCAGAAAACCTCTTTTAAAGTAAGTGCTTGATTGCACTGAACTCTTCCTTTACCAAAATATTATATGTTGACCTTCCCCTACTATTTCTTTGGAGCAGTCTCTCAGAACTAACTGAGGTGCTGTCTCCTCGGCTGCAGTCCTCATTTTGCCCTAAATAGAACTCAACTCAAAACTCCCAAGTTGTGCAATGTTTTAGTTGGCAACACGTAGTCAACCTTTTGTGGTAAGAAGCGTCAGATTTAGCTTGGCATTGGGGATTTAGTTGACTGTACACATTGCATTTCTGGTCAAGCAGAGCATTTACTTCTAAGTTGCCAAACTTTTAGTTTCCTGATGTGGAACTCCAAGCAGGAGTGGTCCCAGCTTGAGCCTAGAAATTTATTTCAACAGTCTTTTTTCCTCCTTTTGATCATCCTCTTGACCATTCAAAATTTTGATGAAAAATATTAGTTTAAGAGTAGTGACCAAGATAGGAGAAGTTCACAGCCTCCCACAGGCAACAAAATTACAACTACTGGCAGAGAAACTATTGATGACAAAGACTGGAAGTTGAGAATAAAATACCTTCCATAGAAAAAAACATAAGTAAGAAACCACAATGAGACTGGTAGAAGTGGCAGAGACACAGTAAAGACTCATACATACCCTGATGTGGGAAACACAGAAACAGAAAGATAATTACAATTGCAGGGGTTCTCCACCTCACATTGAGCTCCTGAGCCTAGGGAGGTACTGCACAAGGAGGACAAGACCCCAAGACATTTGGCTTTGAAGGCCAGTGGAACTTATATTCAGGAGACCCAGGAGACCAAAAGAAATAGAGACTCAACTTTGAAAGGGAGCACATGAAATTTCACAAGTTCCAGGACCAAAGGCAGAAGCAACAATTTGAAAGGAGCTTAGTCAGACCTACCTGCTCATCTGGGAGAGAATCCGGAAACTGGATTTCATGCCAGAGACATAGACATTGGAAGCAACCATTTTGGGGAGCTCATACTACCAAGAGGACACTGCTGCTGCTGCTACTGCTGCTAAGTCGCTTCAGTCGTGTCCGACTCTGTGCGATCCCATAGACAGCAGCCCACCAGGCTCCTCCGTCCCCGGGATTCTCCAGGCAAGAACACTGGAGTGGGTTGCCATTTCCTTCTCCAATGCATGAAAGTGAAAAGTAAAAGTGAAGTCGCTCAGTCGTGTCCGACTCCCAGCGACCCCATGGACCAGGCTCCTCCGTCCATGGGATTTTCCAGGCAAGAGTACTGGGGTGGGGTGCCATTGCCTTCCCCCAAGAGGACACTAATGTTGGTAAATGACATTGTGGAATCCTCCCTCTATCTTATGAGCTCTGGGACCTGGCTGTGTACACTAGCCTGTGGGAACTAATACTAGGAAGCCTCAGGTGAAGCAAATGGTTTCAGGTGAAGCCAGCTGCTTTAAGAACTCCTGAGTCAATAGCCACCCTGGGACCCAGCCCAGTCCACAAGAGGGCCCAGGACATGGCTTTGTATACCAGTCCAAGGACCAGTACAGCCCTGAAATGTGCCATGTTGTGACCAAACCCATCCAACAGCAGACAGGCATCAGCCTCTGGACACACTGAGCACAGGCCCTATAAACCAGCATGTGAACATTATCTCTGGAACACTATGTGTGCTGCACCCAGCAGTAGCAGAAACTAGACCCATTCCCAAGCAGACCAATACCAACTCTGCATCCCACAGCAACCTTTATTCAGTGCCCTTCATCCAGGGCCCTAGCTCTGCCCACATATAGGTGACCACTAGCCCCAGGGGCCCCAGGGGCCCCAGGGTCAGGGACCAACTCTGAGACATATCAGACACTCTAGCTAGCAATGTCAGAAACTTGTCCCATCTAACAGCAGATCAACACTAGATTTAGGACCTTATCCCTAGGGACTCCACAGCCAGCTCCCACTTATGAGAGACCAGCAGACTCCATGGAAAGCAAGACCTGGCAACAAACTAGACAGGGACCATTCACACCTATAAAACTGCCAAGAGTAGTGAGCCCACAACAACACAAGGACTCACAAAGCCCACACAGTTGGCACCCATAAAACATATAGTCCTGGAGATCAGAGGGCTAGAATATATAAGATCATAGCAATACAAGCTTACCTCAAGAAACAAGAGAAATATCAAATAAATAACCTAACTTTACACCTAAATAAACTAGAAAAAGAAGAAATGAAGAGCCTCTAAATTAGTAGAAGGAAACAAATCATAAAAATCAGAGCAGAAATAAATGAAAAGAAACAAAGGAGAATACAGCAAAAATCAACAAAACTAAAACTTGGTACTGTGAGAAGATAAGTAAAATAGACAAACCATTAGCAAGACTCATCAAGAAAAAAAGGGAGAAGAATCAAATCAATAAAATTAGAAATGAAAATGGATGTTACAACAGACAACCCAGAAATACAAAGGATCATAAGAGACTACAATGGGCAAATATATGCCAATAAATTGGACAACTTGGAAGAAATGGACAAATTCTTAGAAAAGTATAACCTTCCAAAACTGAACCAGGAAGAAATAGAAAATATTAACAGAACCATCACAAGCATGGAAACTGAAACTGTAATAGAAAAAAAAAAAAAATCTCCCAATAAACAAAAGCCCAGGACCAGATGGCTTCAGAGGTGAAGTCTACCAAAAATTTAGAAAAGAGCTAACAGCTATCTGACAAAACACTTCCAGAAAATTGCAGAGGAAGGCAAACTACAAAACTCATTTTATGAGGCCACCATCACCCTAATACCAAAACCAGACAAAGGCCACAAAAAAAGAAAACTACAGGCCAATATCACTGATGAATATAGATGCAAAAATTCTCAACAAAATTCTAGAAAACAGAATCCAACAACATATTAAAAAGATCATACCTCATGACCAAGTGGGCTTTATCCCAGTGATGCAAGGATTCCTCAATATGTGCAACTCAATCAATGTGATACATCACATTAACAAATTGAAAGATAAAACGATATGATTATCTCCATGGATGCAGAGAAAACCTTTGACAAAATTCAACATCAATTTATGAAAAAAAAAAAGACTCCATAAAGTAGGAATAGAAGGAGCATACCTCAACATAATAAAAGCCATCTACAATAAACCACAGCAAACATTAGCCTCAATGGTGAAAAACTGAAAGCATTTACTCTAAAGTCAGAAAGAAGACAAGGGTGCCCACTCTCACCACTACTATGCAACATAGATTTGGAAGTCTTAACCACAACAATCAGAGAAGAAAAATAAATAAAGGGAACGCAGATTGGAAATGAAGAAGTAAAACACTCACTGTTTGCAGACGACATGATCCTCTACATAGAAAACTCTAAAGACAACACCAGATAATTAATAGAGCTAGTCAATGAATGTATTAAAGTTGCAGGATATAAAATCAATACAAAGAAATTCCTATACACTAACAACTAGGAAAAGGACTACATTAAGGCTGTATATTGTCACCCTGTTTATTTAACTTATATGCAGAGTACATCATGAGAAACGCTGGGCTGGAAGAAGCACAAGCTGGAATCAAGATTGCCAGGAGAAATATCAATAACCTCAGATATGCAGATGAAACCACTCTTATGGCAGAAAGTGAAGAGGAACTAAAAAGCCTCTTGATGAAAGTGAAAGAGGAGAGCTAAAATTTGGCTTAAAGCTCAACATTCAGAAAACTAAGATAATGGCATCTGGTCCCATCACTTCATGGGAAATAGATGGGTAAACAGTGGAAACAGTGTCAGACTTTATTTTTTGGGAGGCTCCAAAATCACTGCAGATGGTGACTGCAGCCATGAAATTAAAAGACGCTTACTCCTTGGAAGGAAAGTTATGACCAACCTAGATAGTGTACTCAAAAGCAGAGACATTACTTTGCCAACAAACGTTCGTCTAGTCAAGTGTATGGTTTTTCCAGTGGTCATGTATGGATGTGAGAGTAGGACTGTGAAGAAAGCTGAGCACCGAAGAATTGATGCTTTTGCACTGTGGTGTTGGAAAGACTCTCGAGAGTCCCTTGGACTGCAAGGAGATCCAACCAGTCCATTTTGAAGGAGATCAGATCTGGGATTTCTTTGGAAGGAATGATGCTAAAGCTGAAACTCCAGTACTTTGGCCACCTCATGCAAAGAGTTGCCTCATTGGAAAAGACTGATGCAGGGAGGGATTGGGGGCCAGAGGAGAAAGGGATGACAGAGGATGAGATGGCTGGATGGCATCACCAAATCGATGGACATGAGTTTGGGTGACCTCCGGGAGTTGGTAATGGACAGGGAGGCCTGGCGTGCTGCAATTCATGGGGTCACAAAGAGTCAGACACGACTGAGTGACTGAACTGAAGTGAACTGAACAATGAGAAAGCAGAAAGAGAAATGAAGGAAATAATCCCATTCACCTTTGTAACGAAAAGAATAAAATACTTAAGAATAAATTTACCTAAAGAAACAAACGACATATATATAAAACTATAAAACACCAATGAAAGAAATCAAAGATGACACAAAAAGATGGAGAAATATGCCATGTTCATGGATTGGAAGAACCAATATAGTGAAAATCAGTATACTATCCAAAGCAATCTATAGATTCAATACAATCCCTATCAAGCTAACGATGGTACTTTTCTGTGAACTAAAACAAATAATTTCAAAATTTGTATAGAAATACAGAAAACTTCGAATAGCCAAAGCAATCTTGAGAAAGAAGAATGGAACTGGAGGAATCAACCTGCCTGACTTCAGGCTCTACTACAAAGCTAGTCATCAAGACAGTATGGCACTGGCACAAAGACAGAAATATAGATCAATGGAACAAAATAGAAAGCCCAGAGATGAATCTATGCACCTATGGACACGTTTTCTTTGACAAAGGAGGCAAGAATATGCAATGGAGAAAAGACAATCCCTTTAACAAGTGGTCCTGGGAAAACTGGTCAACTACCTGGAAAAGAATGAAATTACAACACTTTCTAATATGATACACAAAAATAAACTCAAAATGGATTAAAGATTCAAATGTAAGACCAGAAACTATAAAACTCCTATAAGAAAACAGAGGCAGAACACTTACTGACATAAATCACAGCAGTATCGTCTATGACCCATCTTTCAGAGTAATGGGAATAAAAGCAAAACTAAACAGATGGAACCTAATTAAAATTAACCACTTTTGCACAATGAAGGGAACTATAAGCAATGTGAAAAGACAGCCTTCAGAATGGGAGAAAGTAATAGCAAATGAAACAATGGACAAAGAATTAATCTCCAAAATATACAAACAGCTCATGCAGCTCAATACCAGAAAAATAAATGACCCAATCAAAAAAATGGGCCATAGAATTAAACAGACATTTCTCCAAAGAAGACATACAGATGGTTAACAAACACCTGAAAAGATGCTCAACATCACTCATTATCAGAGAAATTAAAATCAAAACCACAATAAGTTCAATCTCACACTGGTTAGAATGGCTGCCATCAAAAATTCTACAAGCAATAAATGCTGGAGAGGGTGTGGAGAAAAGGAAACACTCTTACCCTGGTGGTGGGAATACAAACTAGTGAAGCCACTATGGAGAACAATGTAGAGATTCCTTAAAGAACTGGAAATAGAACTGCCATACAACCCAGCAATCCCACTGCTGTGCATACACACAGAGCAAACCACAATTGAAAGAGACAGGTGTACCCCAATATTCTTTGCAGCACTGTGTACAATAGCCAGGATGTGGAAGCAACCTAGATGTCCATTGGAACATAAATAGATAATAAAGTGGTGGTATATATACACAATGGAATATTACTCACCTATTAAAAAGAACACATTTGAGTCAGTTCTAACAAGGTGGATGAAACTGGAGCCTATTATACAGAGTGAAGTAAGTCAGAAAGAAAAACATGAATACAGTATATTAACACATATATATGAAATTTAGAAAGATGGTAACAATGACCCTATGTGCAAGACGGCAAAAGAGACACAGATATAAAGAACAGATTTTTGGACTCTGTGGGTGAACGTGGTGGTGGGATGATTTGAGAGAATAGTGTTTAAACATGTATATTATCATTTTTGAAATAGATCACCAGTCTACTTTCGATGAATGAAACAGGGCACTCAAAGCCAGTGCACTGGGATGACACAGAGGGATGATATGGGGAGAGAGGTTGGAGGAAGTTTTGGGACAGGGGGACACATGTACACCCATGGCTGATTCATGTCAGTATATGGCAAAAACCACCACAATATTGTAATTACCTCCAATTAAAATATATAAATTAGTTGAAAAAAATGCTGGCAGAGATTGTGAGTACGTAATCCGATGCCCCTTTCCTGGTTGGTTCCAAAAAGCGTCAGGCTGTAAACTGCTTTAAAGTAGTTCTGGACTGACTCTAAGTGCCCGACCCAAATACATATCCTTTCTGGAGGAAGGCTCCATCATCCTAGGCCTCCAAGAATCTCAGAAATATGAGCAGTTAACATACTAACAAGCTCATCAGGAAATGAGACATCAGAAGCCAGAAATACAACAGAAATCAGCAGAAATTCATCTACAGTGGCTTCAGGTATCCTTCATTATCTACATTCTTATTTTGACTTCCAGAAACCAAATAGATTGAATTACTAGAATTCTCACTCTGTACAAGTTTGCCACATACTGCCCAGATTCAAGAACCTAATAGATTTGCATGACAAGACGATAAAAATCAATAAGCAAATGACAGACATTTTATAAACTGGGGAAAGACTTGAACAGATACTTCACAGACAAGAATATCCACATACCAATAAACACATGTAAAGTGCATACAGAATGAGAAAATTAACACCACATTATGATAACAACTATACAGTCCCAGAACAGCTAAATCAAAGTAGAAAGACAATATGTAAAGTATTGATGAACATTTGAATTGACTAGAAGTTTCAAACACTGTCATGGAATTAGAACCTAATAAAGTTCATTTTGGAAGACTGCTTGCACTATAGAACAAAGACATAACCTACGACCTAGCAATTGTACTCACAATTGTTTCCTTAACAGAAATTCATGCTTATGCTCCCAAAAGATGTCTACAAGAATGTCTATTACTATCTGTAATAGCCCCAATTAGAAATATCACAAATGTATATCTTCAATGGAGTGGATTAATCTATTGTGATAAATTCATACTGTGGAAGACTACACCTTATGACAATGAAAATAAATAAAATATGGCTATCAGAATAACGTGTACGTATTTCATAAGCATAAAGCTGAAAAAAAAAGCCAAGTACACATTTTGTGATTTTTTTCCTATGTAAATAAAGTTCAAAAGCAGACAACATAAATATATATTATTAAAGTAAAAAAAGAAAAAGATGTCTCCTATAAAAGCCATTAGTTCAAGATCATGAACATAACCTACTACATATGTAGAAATAAAAACATCAAATTAGACAAAATGATGTGATAGATGAATGTGTTCCAAATGAAGCAACAAGATAAAATCCCAAAGAAGTACTAAATCAGAGACAAGCGATCTATCCAGTAAAGTACTCCATGTAATGACTGCAAAGATGTTCAAAGAACTTGAGTGAAGATTCAGTGACAGAGTGAGAATTTGGAAGCTTTTTAACAAACATAAAGTATAAAGAAGAACCAACAGAGATGAAGAATATAATACCTAAGATAAAAGTACACCAGAAAGGATCAACAGTAGATAAGAGTATACAGAGGAATAGGTTAGCAAGCTGGAAGACAGAGCAGTGGAAATCACTGAAATTGAACCGAAAAAAGAGAGAGAGAATAGTGGAAGAGAACTCTAGGACAACATCAAGAATACTAACATTCACATTATAGGATCCCAGAAGAGAGAAAGAAACAGAACATATTTGAAAACAGTAGTTTAAATGTTCCTAACCTGAAAAAGGAAGCAGATATCCAGGTCTAGAAAGCACAGAGAGTCCCAGACAGGATCAACTCAAAGAGGACCACACCAAGACACAGCATAATTAAAATAGTAAAAATTAAGGATAAAGAGATAATATTAAAAGAAGCAAGGGAAAAACAACAAGTTATATATAAGTGAACTTGTGTAAGGCTATTAGCTGACTTTATAGGCCAGTAGGTATGATACATTTGAAGCGATAAAAGGGAAAAACCTACAACCAAGATTACTCTACCAGGAAAGGCTTTCATTCAGATTTGATGGAGAAATCAAAAGTTTTACAGAAAAGCAGAACCAGAAAGAGTTCAGCACTACCGAACCGACTTTATAAGAAAGTTTAAGAGAACCTCTATAAGAGGTAAATAACAGATCATCACTACATATATGAAAATTACAAGGGAAAAATATCTCTATGCTGTGCTGTGCTAAGTCACTTCAGTCATATCTGACCTTTTGAGACACTATGGACTGTAGCCCATTGGGCTCCTCTGCCCATGGGATTCTCCACATAAGAATACTTGAGTGGGTTCCCATAACCTTATCCAGGGAATCTTCCTGACCCAGGGATTGAACCTGCATCTCTTATATCTCTTGCATTGGCAGGCAAGTTCTTTATAAGTGGCACCACCTAGGAAGCCCAAAATATCTCTGGTAAAGGTAAACATACAGTAAGGAAGTAAATTATTGCTAGTAATGAACTATTAGTAACAGAAAGAAAAAAACATGATCCCATTTAAAATCATATAAACATATGTATACCTAGAAATAAATTCAGCCAAGGAAGTGAAAGATCTGTATTCTGAAAGGTATACAATGTTTATGAAGGAAACTAAAGGTTACACAAAGAAATGGAAAGATACCCACATTCTCAGAGTGGAAGAATTAATGTTGTTAGAAAGTCCATACTCAGTTCAGTTCAGTCACTCAGGCGTGTTCGACTCTTTGTGACCCCATGAATCCCAGCACACCAGGCCTCCCTGATCCATCACCCACTTGCAGAGTCTACTCAAACTTATGTTCATCGAGTCAGTCATGCCATCCAGCCATCTCATCCTCTGTCGTCCCCTTCTCCTCCTGCCCCCAATCCCTCCTAGCATCAGGGTCTTTTCCAATGAGTCAACTCTTTGCATGAGGTGGCCAAAGTATTGGAGTTTCAGCTTTAGCATCAGTCCTCCCCATGAACACTGAGGACTGATCTCCCTTAGAATGGACTGGTTGGATTTCCTTGCATTCCAAGGGACTCTCAAGAGTCTTCTCCAACACCACAGTTCAAAAGCATCAATTCTTCGGTGCTCAGCTTTCTTCACAGTTCAACTCTCATATCCATACATGACCACTGCAAAAACCATAGCCTTGAATAGATGGACCTTTGTTGGCAAAGTAATGTCTCTGCTTTTGAGTACACTATCTAGGTTGGTCATAACTTTCCTTCCAAGGAGTAAATGTCTTTTAATTTCATGGCTACAGTTACCATCTGCAGTGATTTTGGAGCTCCCCCACCAAAAAACGTCTGACACTGTTTCCACTGTTTCCCCATCTATTTCCCATGAAGTGATGGGACCAGATGCCATGATCTTTGTTTTCTGAATGTTGAGCTTTAAGCCAGCTTTTCCACTCTCCTCTTTCACTTTCATCAAGAGGCTTTTTAGTTCCTCTTCAATTTCTGCCATAAGGGTGGTGTCATCTGCATATCTGAGATTATTGATATTTCTCCCGGCAATCTTGAATCCAGCTTGTGCTTCTTCCAGCCCAGCGTTTCTCATGATGTACTCTGCATATAAGTTAAATAAGCAGGGTGACAATATACAGCCTTGACATACTCCTTTTCCTATTTGGAACCAGTCTGTTTTTCCATGTCCAGTTCTAACTGTTGCTTCCTGACCTGCATATAAGTTTCTCAAGAGGCAGGTCAGGTGGTCTGGTATCCCCATCTCTTGAAGAATTTTCCACAGTTAATTGTGATCCACACAGGCACCTGCAACAGCACACAAGCACCGTCGGCTGCGATGGCACACAAGCATGGCCAAGAGGAGCTGCCCTACGCCCGAGGTTGGGGCAGAAGCCCAGAGGAGCAGTGGGCCCGAGGGTCAGTGGCTGGGAAGAGCTAACCCCCACCTGAGGCCAGGGGCAGTGGCCAGGAGGAGCTACCCCATGTCCAAGGAGTGTTGGCTGTGCAGGTGGGAGAGGACCTAGAGGAGCTACTCCACGTTCAAGGTCAGGAGGGGCGGCAATGAGGCGATACCCCTCATCCAAGTTAAGGAACAGCAGCTGCGCTTTGCTGGAGCAGCCATGAAGAGATACCCCATATCCAAGGTTAGAGAAACCCAAGTAAGACGGTAGGTGTTGCAAGAGGGCATCAGAGGGCAGACACACTGAAACCATAATCACAGAAAACAAGTCAATCTAATCACACTAGGACCACAGCCTTGTCTAACTCAATGAAACTAAGCCATGCCCCTGGGGCCACCCAAGATGGGCGGGCCATGGTGGAGAGGTCTTACAGAATGTGGTCCACTGGAGAAGGTAATGGCAAACCACTTCAGTATTCTTGCCTTGAGAACCCCAGAGGAATATTACTCAGCTTTAAAAAAATAATGAAATCCTGCCCCCTGTAACAATGTGGATGTATGTAGTGATTATTATACTTAGTGAAATAATACAGGCAGAGAAAGATAGTATCACACACACACACGGTATCACTTATATATATAATCTCAAAATTAAAAGAAATGAATGTATATAATAAAACTGAAAGAGTATGAAAGAGACTTACAGATACAGAGAGCAAAGTAATTACCAGTGGGGAGTGGAGAGGGGTGAGGGGAAAAACAGGGGAATGGGATTAATAGATACAAACTACTATGTGCAAAATAGATGAGCAACTAGGATGTATTATATGGCACAGGAAAATATAGCCATTGTCTTGTAAATAATTTAACAAGAGCATAACCTATGAAAATATTGAATCATTATGCTTTATACTTGAAACTAGTATAATATTGTATCATATATTTTTGCATTTTCATATCATTCATGGGATTCTCAAGGCAGAATACTGAAGTGGTTTGCCATTCCCTTCTGCACTGGATCCACTTTTGTCAGAACTCTCCAGCATGATCTGTCCATCTTTCAAGGCCCTGCACAGCATGACTCATAGTTTAATTGAGTAACACAAGGCTGTGGTCCATGTGATCATTTTGATTAATTTTCTGTGATTGTGGTTTTCGTTCTGGGTGCCATGGGATTATAGCTCTTACTTCTGTCTGCCTTCTGATGGATGAGAGTAAGAGGCTTGTACAAGCTTCCTGGTGGGAAGGACTGGATGTGGGGAAAACTAGGTCTTGCTCTGATGAGCAAGGCCATGCTCAGTAAATATTTAATCCCATTTTCTTCTGATGGGGTAGGGCTATGCTCCCTCACTGTTGTTTTGCCTGAGGCAGCCCATCCCTGGAGTCTGCAGTCTCTGTGGTATAGCTAAGTATCTATGGTAAGGCTAATGTTCACCTCCTCCAAGAGGACTTATGCCAACACACCATGCCTCATAAGACTGCTGCTGCCAGTAGCCCTGACCCTGCAGTGGGTCACTGTTGACCCACGCCTCCACAGGAGACTCCCAAACATTCACAGGCAGGTCTGGCTCAGTCTCTTGTAGGGTCACTGCTCCTTTCCCCTGGGTTCTGGTGCACACAAGGTTTTGTTTGTGCCCTCCAAGGGTCTCTGTTTCCTCCAGCCCTGTAGAAGCTCTGTAATCAAAACCCTCTGACCTTCAAAGTCAGATTCCCTGGGGATTCCCAGTTCCTTTGCCAGATCCTTAGGTTGGGAAGTCTGATGTGGAGCCTAGAACGTTCTCAACGGTGCAAGGATTTCTTGGGTATAATTGTTCTCCAGTTTGTGGGTTGCCTACCCAGCAGCTCTATGGGAGGGCTACAGGCTCTTTGATAAAGCTAATGATGACCTCCTCCAAGAGGACTTATGCCACATGGCCTGCCTCTCAGGAATGCTGATGCCAGTGCCCTGTCCCTGTGGCAGGCCACTGTTGACCCATACCTCTGCAAGAGACCCCCAAACACTCATAGGCACGTCTGGCTTAGAACAACACCATTATAATATTGTAAATCAACTGTAATTTAATAGGAATCAAATACGGATATATCTTGCATGTGAAAAAAGAAAGAACAGTCTTATTTACAATCACATCAAAATAATAAAATATCTTGAAATGATATAACTAAGGAACTAAAAGACTTATACTCAGAAAACTATAAGATATTGATGAAAAAATTAAATATGATACTAAAACATGGAAAGACATACCTTCTCGATGGATTAGAAGAATTAATATTATTAAAATGAATGTACTACCCAAGGCAATCTACAGATTTAATGCAATCCTTATCTAAACACCAATGGCATTTTTTCACAAAAGTAGAATGATATTAGAATTTGTATGGAAGCACAAAAGACCCTGAATAGCCAAAGGGAACTTGAGAAAGAAGAACAAAGCAAGGGGTATCATGTATCCTCATTTCAAACTTAATTTTATTTTATTTTTTAACTTTACAATATTGTATTGGTTTTGCCATATATCAAAATGAATCCGCCACAGGTATACATGTGTTCCCCATCCTGAACCATACTACAAAGTTACACTAATCAAAATAGTATGTTACTGCCACAAAAACAGACACATAGATCAATGGAACAGAATACAGAGCCTAGAAATGCACCCACACTTATTTGGGTGATTGATCTATGACAAAAGTGCCTTAATATACAATGAAGAAAAGATAGCCTCTTCAATAAACAGTGTTGGGAAATGTGTATGCAAAAGAATATAAACTGGACTACTCTCTCAGATGATATACAAAAATAACTCACAATGGGTTAAAAACTTAAATCTTATATCAGTAACCATAGTACTTCTAGAAGAAAACAAAGGCAGAACACTCTTTAACATCAGTCTTCTTAGTATTTTGGGTGTATGTTTCTTTAGGCAAGGGAACGAAAAGCAAAAATAAACACATGGGGCTACATCAAGCTAAAAACTTTCACACACCAAAGGAAACTATAAACAAAATGAAAAAGTCACCTATTAAATTGGAATAGGTATTTACAAATAATGTATCTGATAAAGATTAGTATACAAAATATACAGAGAACCCATACAACTCAACATAAAAATAATCTCTGATTAAAAAATGGGCAGAGGATCTGAAAAGGCATTCTTCCAAAGAAGACATACAGATGGCCAACAGGTACCTGAAAAGATGGTTAACATTAGGGAAATGCAAATGAAAACCACAATAAGATGTCACCTCACACTTGCCAGAAAAGCTATTATCCAAAAGACAACAAACATTAAGTGCTTGTGAGGATTTGAAGAAATTGGAACCCTCATTCACTGTTGGTGGGAATGTAAATTGGTAGAGCCAGTATGGAAAACAGTATGGAGATTGCTCAAAAAATTAAAAATAGAACTACTATATGATCGAGCAACTCCATTTCTTGGTATTTATCCGAGGAAAATGAGAACACAAGGAAGGTACAAGAGAACACTTTGTAAAGGTACATATATCCCTATGTTCGTCATAGCATTATTTATTATAGTCAATATATGAAAGAAACTTAAGTGACCATGAATAGATGAATGAATAAAGATGTGGTATGTATGTATGTACACACACACACAGACATATACATACACACACAGGCACACAGTGGAATAGTACTTAACCATGAAAAGGATGATATCTTACCATTTGTGATAACATAGATGGGTCTATATGGTATTATGCTAAATGAGATGTAATTCAGAGAAAGACAAATATTATATTATTTCACTTATATGTGGAATCTAGAAAACAGCATAAATGAACAATAAAACAGAAAGCAAGCTATAGCTTCAGAGAAAAAATAGGTTTTTGCCAGAGGGGAGTGGTGTGGAGATAGGTGAGAAATAGGGAGATTAAGAGATACTAACTTTCAGTTGCAAAATATATATCATGTGTATGAACTGTACAGTGTGGGAAATATGTGTGTTAGTCGCTTGGTTGTGCCCAACTCTTTGCTACCCCATGTACTGTAGCCCACTAGGCACCTCTGTCCATGGAATTCTCTGGGCAAGAATACTGGACTGGGTAGCCATTCCCTTTCCCAGAGGATCTTCCCAACCCAGGGATAAAACCTGGGTCTCCTGCATTGCAAGTGGATTCTTTACAGTCTGAGCCACCAGGGAAGTCCTATCTTTGTGTGGTAATATGTCATAACTAGATTTAGCACAGTTATTATTTTTAAAAGTATAGAAATGTTGAGTCACTATGTAGTGTAACAGGACTAACACAGTGTTATACACCAATTATACTTCATAAACAAACTCCTATAAAAAGAGATCAGATTTATTATGACCAAAGGTGGAGTTGGGGGAAGGGGAGTTAGATAAAGGCAGTCAAATGGTACAAAATTCCAGTTATAAGATAAATACTAGGAATATAATGTTCAACATGATAAATACAATTAACACTGCTGTTTGTTACATATGAAGGGCTTCCCTTGTGGCTCAGCTGGTAAAGAATCTGCCTTCAATGTGGGAGACCTGGGTTTGATCCCTGTTTTGGGAAGATTCCCTGGAGAAAGGAACAGCTACCCTCTCCAGTATTCTAGCCTGGAGAATTCCATGAACTGTATAGGCCATGGGGTTGTAGAGTTGGACACAACTGAGCAAATTTCACTTCACCTGTTACATATGAACATTGTTAAGAGAATAGATTCTAAGAGTTCTCATTACAAGGAAAATATGTGTTTCTTTTTTCTTTAATTTTGCATCGGTATGAGATGATGGATGTTTATTAAACTTACTATAATAATCATTTCATGATGGATATAAGCCAAATTATTATGTTCTATACCTTAAACTTGCTGCTGCTGCTAAGTCACTTCAGTCGTGTCCAACTCTGTGTGACCCCATAGACGGCAACCCATCAGGCTCCCCTGTCCTTGGGATTCTCCAGGCAAGAACACTGGAGTGGGTTGCCATTTCCTTCTCCAATGCATGAAAGTGAAAAGTGAAAGTGAAGTCACTCAGTCGTGCCCGATTCTTGGTGACTCCACAGACGGCAGCCCATCAGGCTCCTCTGTCCATTGAATTTTCCAGGCAAGAGTACTGGAGTGGGGTGCCATTGCCTTCTCCACCCTAAACTTATACAGTCCTTTATGTCAATTATGCCTCAGTAAAATTGGAAGAAAAAAATTGGTCTTTGCATGACTCTCTGTTGCCATTACCTCTCCAGGTATCACTGTAATATTCACAAGAGATGTTAGGCTCCTATTCTTGGAGCTGGTTACATTCTTCTGTTTCCTTTTGTTGTTCCAGTCAGAGAGAAACCATGCGTTGGCTGATCAATGGCTTCCCACATGCATATAAATCTTTTGAGAGAATGAAGAGAATTAGGGAGGTGGTAATAATTTTGAGTGTTCCTGGGCCAGGAGCCTCATGACTCAAACCAGTTAGAATCAAGTCAAGAAATAAACCCAAAGAGGGGGATACTTCTTTAAGCAAATTGGTCTGTTTATGTATTTCATATAACTGTGTCTTCCCTCCCCCAGAAGTGTTTATCCAGAGAGGTTGTTTTAGAGAAACTCAGGCATTAGAAATCAGGGATATGTTTGCAATGGGCAGAAAGACCTACAGGACCAGCAGCATCTTAGCAAATTTAACAGTCAGTTGGAGTTTGAATTACCCTCTTTTGCAATGGTCTGGGATATAGGAATAATGGCATTATCTTTTCAGACCAGAACAAAGGAAAAGATAGGTTAAATAATCATAACTTTCATGGTTTAAGAATTAGGGAAGGATGGTCAGAGAGGAAAGGAAGAATAGAAAGAAATGTTCTTGGTCTGACATCTTGGGAAGAAGCAGTGTATCTCAACGTTAACAACTTCTCATCCTGGTCAATTTGATTTTGTGGTCTCTGGCATTTACACAGGACCAGATGTCAGAAAGAAATGTTCTTGGTTTGACATCTTGGGAAGAAGCAGAGTATCTCAACGTTAACAACTTCTCCTCCTGGTCAATTTGATTTTGTGGTCTCTGGCATTTACACAGGACCAGATGTCAGGTGGAGCATTCTTCAGTTTTGAAATACGCAATCCTAGTTTAGGCACCTTGTAATTTGGCAAAAGTGTTAGCTGCCAAATTATAGGCAGACCACTTAAAAAATAAAGAAAACTTTGTTTAAAATTTCTTATTAAGAGTATACCAACATTCTAAGAAAATGCTGTCCTTTTAACAGAGAGAAAACCAAATTCTAATTTTGCACCAATGTACTTTTGATATTAAAACTCATTTTTAAAAACTTGAATAAATTCATTCCCTTCTTAGCCAGTAGGAACACATATAAAATTCCTTCCCTAAGATTCAATTTCCAAAAACCTTCAGTGAGACTTTTTTAAGTATTTTTAATTCCTAATGAAAACTAAGAAGTAGGCAATGGTAATCTTACTGTTACACCAGCAGTCTTTGGATTGGCAAATGTATAAATACATTTAATAATTTCAGGAATATATCCTCCCTTATATAAATCTTTCAATATGGCATAAAACATTGCTAATATAATCAAATGATTTTAGTTCCTCTGTGAAATGAAGCCAAAAGTAGATGAACCTGAATTCAGTAATTAATGTTTCAGTATTTTATTTTACTTAGAAAATATCTAGATAGTCTATGAATATCCATCTTTTAACTTATAAAACTAAGGTTTCAAGACTTCGGAAACTATTTTTAGGTAGACATACCATAAAGCATAATTATTGTTGAAAAGTTACTTATAAGCTTTTACTTTATATCTATTTAATTTACTTGTTCATAACAATTATGTTTAGAATTTAATTTACTTGTTCATAACAATTATGTTTAGATTACTCATGAAAATTTCATGAGACATTCAGCAGCTAATCATCATCTTAGGTTATCTTTCTTGCTGACAATTTCTGTAACAGTTATCTCTGTCATATCTTATTTGACTTTTAGTAAAATTAAGTAGAAAAATATTGTTTGTCAGCATTATATTTAATTTTGACAGATCTAAAGATATACCTGTTTTAATTAAACCAAGAAACTTTAACTAGTGTTATTTACTGAAGATTATCCTCAATCATGTGAACTTAAAAAAATATTTGAGTTAATTTTATATTTCTGAAGGTATGCTTGCTTTATAAAATGTCTAATTTTCCTGAAAGAAAGTGAAGGTGAAGTTGCTCAGTCGTGTCTGACTCTTTGCAACCGCATGGACTGTAGCCTATCAGGCTCCTCCATCCATGGGATTTTCCAGGCAAGAGTGCTGGAGTGGATTGCCATTTCCTTCTCCAGGGGACATTCCCGACCCAGAAATCGAACCCAACTCTCCCACATTGCAGGCAGACGCTTTACCATCTGAGCCACCAGGGAAGCCCTTAATTTTCTAAAGGCCAATTAAATAAAACTTTGTACAATTTAATTTGGTGACATCATCCAAAGGTAAAATGATATAAAACATCTACAGCATATATATGCAGATAAGCATAGAGACAGACACATGGACCTTATAACTTTTATTTTACAACTTTAGTCGTGGATTTTCAAGATGGCAGGGGAGTAGGGGGATATGGAGTGCATCTCTCTGCATGAATGAATCAAGAATACAACCACAGATGCAACATTTCTCACAGAACACTGGCTGAACACTAGCAGGAGTCCTTGACCACTGGAAAGAATTATACACATCCACGCATAACTGGGTTCAGTTCAGTTCAGTCACTCAGTCGTGTCTGACTCCTAGCAACCCCATGGACTGCAGCACGCCAGGTTTCCCTGACCATCACCAACTCCCAGAGCCTACTCAAACTCATGTCCATCATGTCGGTAACACCACCCAATCATCTCATCCTCTGTCATCCCTTTCTCCTCCCGCCTTCAATCTTTCCCAGAATCAGCATCTTTTCCAATGAGTCGGTTCTTCACATCAGGTGGCGAAAGTATTGGAGTTTCAGCTTCATCATCAGTCCTTCCAATGAATATTCAAGACTGTTTTCCTTTAGGATGGACTGGTTGGATCTCCTTGCAATCCATGGAACTCTCAAGAGTCTTCTCCAACACCATAATTCAAAAGCATTAATTCTTCGGTGCTCAGCTTTCTTTATAGTCCAACTCTCACATCTATACATGACTACTGGAAAAACCATAGCTTTGACTAGACAGACTTTTGATGGTAATATCTTTGCTTTTTAATATGCTGTCTAGGTTGGTCATAGCTTTTCTTCCAAGGAGCAAGCATCTTTTAATTTCTTGGCTGCAGTCACAATCTGCAGTGATTTTGGAGCCCCAAAAAATAAAGTCTGTCACTGGTTCCATTGTTTCCCTGTCTATTTACCATGAAGTGATGGGATTAGATGCCATGATCTTAGTTTTCTGAATGTTGAGTTTTAAGCCAACGTTTCCAGTCTCCTCTTTGATCTTTATCACAAGGCTCTTTGGTTCTTCTTTGCTTTCTGGAGTAAGGGTGGTGTCATCTGTGTATCTGAGGTTATTGATATCTCTCCCAGCAATCTTGATTCCACCTTGTGCTTCATCTAGCCTGGCATTTCTCATGTTGTACTCTGCATTTATGTTAAATGAGCAGGGCAACAACATATGGCCTTGACATATTCCTTTCCCAATTTGGAACCAGTCTGCTGTTCCATGTCCAATTGTAACTGTTGATTCTTGACCCGCATACAGATTTCTCAGGAGGCAGGTCAGGTGACTGGGTGGGATGAAAGAAAGAATGAAGAAGGAGGAGAGCAAGAAGGACCAAACCTGCACCCCAGGGTAGAGGGGCTGAAGCAGGGGAGAGATTCCTCCATCCAGGGAAATTGGTTGGGACAGAGGGGAAGAAATTTAGTCTGTTGGAGGGTAAAGCAGCAGATCTGTGATAGTCTGAAGGGAGTGAGAACCACACAGACAATCCTTATCATGGCCCTACATACCCTGAACTGGGGTATTGGCATTGGTGTGTGTGGCTGCTAGCAGATGGAGAATGGGGATTGGAGGGCAATCTCAGAGCAAGGACTGCTATTGATGGCAGGGAGATAGCTGAGGGGATGGAGGGAGGAAATCCGCACCAAGAATGCCTTTGGAGAAAAACCAGGTGGCCACCAGAAACAGGATGTTACTGCTGAGTCACACAAAGAGGGTGGAGCCACCACTTTAGCCTCTCTCTCACCATATGCCAGCATCAGCAGCTGATCAATACAGAAGGAGCAGCTTGAGCTGCCCTTTGAATGCCTGTTGCACTGAGCAATAGAAAAGGACCACCTAGGGCTGTCCAGTAAGTGCCTGCTGGGCCAAGCAATAAAGAAGGACCAGCCAGAGTAGCCCTTTGAGTGCCTGCTGCCAGAGGCTAGAAAAGTCTTCTAATAAAGCCATATGTCTTGCACCCATATCTGCCCGTTTCCCTGTGCACATGGTGCCTCCAGAGTCCCTACAATCCAAGCAGTTGCACCATCTCATACCCTGTCCTCCCTCACTACAGCAGACCCATATCCTCCACCAAACTCCTGTGGATGGTCCACATGCAGAAGTGGGGATAAAAACACAATTGAACTCCAGGGGTAAAGTGGGTAAGGAAAAGGGTCAAAAACCTTTCCATTAGTTGCACAAGTTACAGATTAAGTCAGCACCATCAACTAGACAGACTGTGTGTATGGAATATCTTAAAGGACAATGAGAGTTCCCACAAGGAAAATTCTCTAGCTCTGGCAGCTGTGGAGGCAGAAGGCAAGCACACGTGGGAGGAGGGCCAGATTAGAGTCTGAACTGTCCCCTCAGCAGATCCAGAGACCAGCTCTCCCCAGCACTGGAGGGCCCCTTAGAGAAGTGGAGGTGGGCTATGGCTCATAGCAAGGGCAAGAATACTGACAGCTAAGACCCTAGGAAAGCATTTATTATTTTTTTCTTTTGAATTGTCCTGTTGTTGGTTCTGGCTTTCTTGTTTCTCTGTTGTGGTTCTTGTTTTTATTATTGTTATTACTAGTTAGGCTTTTGGGGGATTTTTTAATAATACTTTTATTTCTTTTATATATTTCTACTATTTTGGCTTTATGCTGTGCTGTGTCTCTTTTTTGGATTCCTTTTTGTTGTGGTGGTTGTTATATCTATCTATCTATCTATCTTTTTATTACATAATTCCAACTTTGCTTTCCTAATTTTATTTCTTTTATCATTTTTGTCTGTCTTATTTTATTTGCTTTATTCCTCAGTTGGCAATCTGCTTTTGTTTTACTTTCTATTTTGTGTTTTACTTAGTTTTGTTTTTAATTGATTGATTTCTTTGGTTTTTGTTGTTCATTAGGTTGCTCTTGTAATTTGTTTTCTTTGGTTTTGGTTTCTTGTGTGTATGTGTGTTCCTTTGTTTCTGTTTTTATTAGACTGATTTTGCTTTTATTATTTGTCTCTGCTTCATTTTTTGTTTCCTGTATTTTTGTTTTGTTTTATTCCCTTTATTGTCATAATAACAAACTTGTGGAGTCTTGGCTCCCTGACTGGAAGTCAGTCCTCAGCCTCTGTGGTGAAAGTGATGAGTTCAATAAAATGGACAACTGGAAGAAGAAATAGAAAATGTGAACAGACCAATCACAAGCACTAGAAATGAAACTGTGATCAAAAATCTTCCAACAAACAAAAGCCCAGGGCTAGATGGCTTCACAGGTGAATTCTATCAAATGTTTAGAGAAGAACTAACACTCTTGAATTCTTTCAAAAAAACTGCAGGGGGAGGAACATTCCCAAATTCATTCTACAAAGCCATCATCACCCTGATATGAAAACCAGCAAATATAGCACACACAAAAAAGAAAATCACAGGCCAATATTACTGATGAACATAGATGCAGAAATCCTCAACAAAATACTAGCAAACAGAATCTAAGAACAAATTGAAAGGATCATACACCATTATCAAGTGGGGTTTATCCCAGTGGTGTGAGGATTTTTCAATATATGCAAATCAATCAATGTGATACACCATATTAATAAACTGAAAGCTTAAAAAAAAAAACATGATAATTTCAATAGATGCAGAAAGAACTTTCAACAAAATTCAATACCCATTTATGATATATATAAAAAAAAAAAAAACTACAATAAGTGGGTAAAGAGGGAAACTACCTCAGCATAATAAAGGCCATACATGAAAAATACACCACAAACATTATTCTTAATAGCAAAAAACCTAAAGCATTTCCTCTAAGATCAGGAATAAGACAAGGGTGCCCACTCTTGCTACTGTTATTTAATATACTTCTGGAAGTCCTAGCAATGGCAATCAGAGAATAAAAAATAAATAAAAGTAATTTAGATTAGAAAAGAAGATGGAAAACTCTCACTGTTTGGAGGTGACATGATACTAAACATAGAACACCTTAGAGATGCCACCAGAAAATTATTAGACCTAATCAATGAAATTAGTAGAATCAGGATGCAAAATTAATACACAGAAATCTCTTGCATTCCTACACACTAATAACAAAAAATCAGAAACAGAAATTAAGGAAACAATTCCATTCACCATTGCAAAGGAAAAAAAAAATAAAACTATGAAGAAACCTATCAAAGGAGACAAAAGACCTGTATGCAGAAAACTATAAGACACTGATGAAAGAAATCAAAGATGGCACATAAAGATGGAGAAATATACCATTTGGCTTGACTGGAAGAATCAGTATTATGAAAATCACTATACTATCCAAAGCAACTTACAGATTCAATGCTGGTGGCTCAGACAGTAAACATTCTGCCTGCAATACAGGAGTCCCATGTTCAATCTTGGGTTGGGAAGATCCCCTGAAAAAGGGAATGGCTACCCACTCCAGTATTCTTGCCTGGAGAATTCCATGGACAAAAGAGCCTGGTGGGCTACTGTCCATGGGGTTGCAAAGAGTCAGACACGACTGACTGAATAACACTTTCACTTTCACCCAAAGCAATATATAGACTCAATGCAATCCCTATCAAATTACCAATGGCTTTGTTCACAGAACTAGAACAAAAAAGTCACAATTTGTATGAAAACACAAAAGACCCTGAATAGACAAAGCCATCTTGAGAAAGAAAAACAAAGCTGGAGGAATCAACCTTCCTGACTTCAGACTATAATATAAAGCTACAGTAATCAAGACAGTATGACATGGCACAAAAACAGAAACACAGATTAATGAAACAAGATAGAAATCACAGAGATAAACTCACACACCCATTGATACCTTGTCTTTGACAAATAAGGCAAGAACATACAATAGAGAAAAGACAGCCTCTTCAATAAGTGGTCCTGGGAAAACTGGACAGCTGAATATAAAAGAATGAAATTAGAACACTTCCTAGTGCCATACGCAAAAATAAAATAGAAATGAATTAAAGATCTAAATGTAAGGCCAGACACTATAAAACTTTTATAGGAAAACATTGTCAGAACACTCTATGACATAAATCACAACAAGATCCTCTTTGACCCACCTCCTAGAGTAATGGAAATAAAAACAAAAATAAACATATGGGACCATTTCCACAGCAAAGGAAATGATAAGGTGAAAAAACAACTCTCAAAATAGAAGAAAATAATTACAAACAAAAAAGTGATGAAGAATTAATCTCCAAAACATATAAGCACCTCATACAGGTCAATATCAGAAAAATGAACAACCTGATCAAAAAAATGGGTGGGAAATTTAAACAGACATTTCTATAAGGAAGACATACAGATGGCCAACAAACATATGAAAAGATGCTCTACATGGCTCATTATTTTGTTGTTGTTGTTGTTCAATTGTCCACTTGTTCGACTCTTTGTAACCCCATAGATTCTTTGCAACTCTCTGCAGCACACCAGTCTTCTCTGTCACTCATCATCTCCCAAAGTTTGCCCAAGTTCATGTCCATTGCATCGGTGATGGTATCCAGCCATCTCATATTCAGATGCCCTCTTCTGCCCTCAATCTTTCCCAGCATCAGAGACTTTTCCAATGAGTCAGCTGTTCACATCAGATAACCAAAATACTGGAGTTTCAAATTCAGCATCAGTACTTCCAACGAGTATTCAGGGTTGATTTCCCTAAAGATTGACTGGTTTGATCTTTCTGTCCAAGAGACTCTCATCAGTCCTCTCCAGCACGATAGTCTGAAGGCATCAGCTCTCCGGAGCTCTGCATTTCTTATGGCTCGTTATTAGAGAAATGCAAATCAAAACTTTAATACGATGAGGTATCACCTCACACCAGTAAGAATGACTGTCATCAAAAATCTACAAACAATAAATGCTGGAGTGGATGTGGAGAAAATGTGAAGAAAACAAATTCTTGCACTGTTTTTGGAAATATAAAATGATATAGTCACTATGGAAAACAATATGCAAATTCTTTAAAAATACACTATGAACAAAAACTTAGCCATGAAATGGGTATAATAATGGAAAACTCTCTAGTTTATAAAAGAACAGTTTGTTGCAAAATGTGATTTCTGGTAGAAGAGATAAGATTACGTGTTTAGATGACTTATACATTTTGTTACTATTTGTAGAGAAGACTATTTAATTCATCTAGTTTCCAAAGAGCCTTTCCCTTTTATTTATTTTTTTCTTTTTGAAAAGAAATACCTTGATTCCTAAAAAAGACCAGGTAGAACATTTAAATCTCAAAAGTATGTAGAAAGAATGTAAATTCCTCCAAGAAGGATTTTTGTTTCCTAAGGCCAGAATTTTTACAATAGGTATAGACTTTTGAGATAAATAGGGGAACTCTGGGGATTGGTAAAAGTATATGTGGCCTTTTTCTGTTTTTGTGAAGACTCAATTTTTTAAGGCAAGTTGTCCTCAATTGGTAGGATAGTTTTTAATTCTTCAAAAAAGTGGGCTGTAACCTGAATGATATTAAGGCACTGACCCACCCATCTAACTCCATTATCTTTAACTTGCTTCTTTGTATCAGAGAATTCTTGAACTAAGATAGAAATCAGAGGATTCCTATGTTCAAGATTTAGACCTATTAATCTTTGGAATGTTTTTCTTTCTGTCTGGGTACACAGTTTCATTAAGCTTATGGGAGAAGGCCAAAAAAAGTTCCCATTGGTCTCTGAATATCAGCTTACAATCTGTCCAACTTCTGACCACAGAGCTACTTGGAAAAAAAAAATCCATTCAGATTTATTGTTGGGCTTCAGTTGGTACAAACAGTAAATATTCCTGGCACAACTGAATGACACCATGGATGAAATTGACAACCCCAAAGAATGCACAAAAGATACAATCCTCCAAAGATTCAGAGCCACTCCCAAAGATAGCTGAAAGAAAGAAAGACTTAAACAAGATCCCTGAGAGCTGGAATCAGTTAGTAGAACCCTAGCTGAAAATGGAATGCAACCCAATTTCTGTATGGCAACTTGTGAGTTGAATTGCCTGCATATGCAAGAACAAACGGACTTCCCTATTAGTCCAGTGGCTAAGACTCCTTACTCCCATCGCAGGGGGCCCAGGTTCCATTCCTGGTGAGGTAACTAGACTCCACATGCCACAATGAACCAACAACCTGTATGCCCCCAGCATGCAGAAAGCCAAGCCAAGTTCTCAGGACACAAAATGAGACAAACAAAATAGTTATCCCTGGAAGAGAAAGGGTTGATAAGCAATGGGCACACCAAAATCAAATTCACAAGATTTTATATTTGGAAAGGAAGAAACAACAGAAAATTGTATCTTCCTTTCTTGACCAGTTACTACAGGCAGATTCAGGAGATATGACACTGAAAAGAATTCTTACCTTTTGCTGGCTTCTGCCAGTTTTCCCAGGATCCCCTCTGCAGTCTCCAGAACCAGTAGGGGTTAAAGTAGAAACTGTAGCCCTGGTGACTACCAGAATTTGACAAAATTTTCCATTTATTTTAGCTTCCCCTTGGCTGTTTAAGTGAATAAGGAGTAGCAGTTTACTGATGAATCCTTCTGAGTTCTATATGTGAAAGGGGATAAACAGGGACTAGGTTTAATTGTAAGTGTTAGTCGCTCAATTGTGCCCAACTCTTTGTGACCCTATGGACTGAAGCTCACCAGGCTCCTCTGTCCATGAGATTTTCCAGGCAATGATACTGGAGTGGGTTGCCATTTCCTTCTCCATAGGGGCTAGGTATAGGGACATTCAATTTGGTGTAGAAGAATTAAAAAAAAAAAAAAAAAAAAAAAAACCTTTTAAGGACAACCTTTTTTTCTAGTGTCTCAGATGATTGCAAATGAGACATCAATAACTGGGCCAGTGCTTTGATGATTTGTTGCTGTTGTTTGGTCACTCAGTCACATCTGAATCTTTGTGACCCCATGGGCTGCAACGCTTCAGGATTCCCTGTCCTTCACCGTCTCCAGGAGTTTGTTAAAACTCATGTCCACTGAGTCAGTGATGCCATTCAACCATCTTATTCTCCATCTTCCCCGTCTCCTCCTGCCTTCAATCATTCTCAGCATCAGGGTCTTTTCCAATGAGTCAGTTCTTTGAATCAAGTGACCACAGTATTGGAGCTTCAGCTTCAGCATCAGTCCTTCCAATCAATGTTCAGGACTGATTTCCTTTAGGATTGACTGGTTTAATCTCCTTGCAGTCTAAGGTCAAGGGTCTTTTCCAACACCACAATTTGAAAGCATCAATTATTTGGCACTCAGCTTTTCTTATGGTCCAACTCTCACATCTGTACATGCTGCTAAGTTATTGCTAAGTCGCTTCAGTCAAGTCCGACTCTGTGAGACCCCATTGATGGCAGCCCACCAGGCTCCCCTATCCCTGGGATTCTCCAGGCAAGAACACTGGAGTGAGTTGCCATTTTCTTCTCTAATGCATGAAAGTAAAAAGTGAAAGTGAAGTCACTCAGTTGTGTCGGACTCTTAGCGACCCCATGGACTGCAGCCTACCAGGTTCCTCCACCCATGAGATTTTTCAGATAAGAATACTGAAGTGGAGTTTCATTGCCTTCTCCAGTAAAGGAGACTGCTGCTGCTGCTAAGTCGCTTCAGTCGTGTCCGACTCTGTGCGACCCCATGGACGGCAGCCCACCAGGGCTCCGCAGTCCTTGGGATTCTCCAGGCAAGAACACTGGAGTGGGTTGCCATTGCCTTCTCCATTGTGTGAAAGTGAAAAGTGAAAGTGAAGTCGCTCAGTCGCATCCGACTCCTAGCGACCCCATGGACTGCAGCCTACCAGGCTCCTCCATCCATGGGATTTTCTAGGCAAGAGTACTGGAGTGGTTTGCCATTGCCTTCTCCGAGTAAAGGAGACTAGAGGGGAATAATACAAATCATGAGAGTCTTACAGTCTTTTGTTTTAGGTACCTCTTGTGTCTTTAATTTTTCATTAACCTTTGCAGTGGACTATTATGGAAATTTGAAGACTTTTGAACTCTTCAGCCTGCCTATTAAAATAGTTATCCTATTGTGTTTGTTGATTTGGAAGCCCTTGCTTTCAAGTGCACTTCTTGAATGACTTTATCTAATTGGAATGTTCCCCATAACGGTCATTGTAATTCTAGGATTTGTAAGATTTTGCTATTTTATAGATATCTACAGCTTCTGTGACCACAGTTCTTAGATATAAAATAAGCGGTTGTGTCATAAGGGGATGCATTTTATTCTTTGAAACTTGAGGATCCCTCTTCTTCAGCTATGCCATGGGTCTCTTGGAGCCAAATTAATTCCTAAAAGGTATATGCTTCGGGATTGAGTATTTTGTGGCGTTCTACAGCATACCTCATTGCATAGAAACTTTCTTGAGGCTGGTGAGTGACTTAGTGTCAATATAACCTGTTTGGTGACCAACTTATCCTAACATGGGAGTCTTACAGTTAGGTGATGAGCACTGTAACGGCTTTTAAGTGCTCGAACCATGCCTACCAGTTTCACACCTTTGGTTTCCAAGACATCCATTAGCAATAGATCTATGATTCCTTTCACTAGGTTTCTTCATATAGTTGGCCCTCCATATCTGTGGCTGTGGAGCCCACAGATACAGAGGGCAAAAATATATGATGACATTTTATAGAAGGGACTTGAGGATCCATTGATTTTGGTAACTGCAAAGGATCCTAGAACCAATCTCTCACAGGTACTGAGGGTTGATTGTAGGGGGAGACACCCTTGATAGCTTTTTAACAGTGTGACCTATGCCACCTTAGATTGTGGTTTTGAGGTCAGAACATTCTGAATCTTTGGTCTACATTTATTTTACCAAGTTTAATTTCCTCAATACTTTAGGCTGTCAACTTACCCAAGGCTTTGTGAGTGCCCTAGTTGTTGTCACCCATCATGGACTCTCAATATAAATATCCCAGAAGCTTTCCAGGGAATGATAACCTTTCTGGGAACGGTATTTTTAAAATAAGGTTTATTTGGCTCAGAGAGCTATACAAAGGGGAATGAAGCTCAAATCCAGGAGTGACTTACCCATGACTCTTGGTAACAAAGATAAGAACAGTGAACTCAAAGTGTTCTGAGGGCACCTCTCCTGTGAATCTCATTGCCCCATAGGCCATTAACAGTCAGTTTCAGATCCCATTCTTCATCACCAAAAACTTTGGAACCCAAGAAAATAAAGTCTCTCACTGTTTTGGTTGTTTCCACACCTATTTGCCATGAAGTGATGGGACTGGATGCCATGATCTTAGTTTTTTGAATGTTGAGTTTTAAGCCTGCTTTTTCTCTCTCCTCTTTCACTTTTATCAAGAGGCTTTTCAGTTCCTCTTTGCTTTCTGCCATAAAGGTGGTGTCATCTGCATATCTGAGGTTATTTATATTTCTCCCAGCAATCTTGATTCCAGCTCATGCTTCATCCAACCCAGCATTTCACATGATGTACTCTGCATATAGATTAAATAATCAAGGTTACAGTATACAACCTTGACCTACTTCTTTCCCAATTTGGGAATCAGTCCATTGTTACATGTCCAGTTCTAACTGTTGCTTCTTGACCTGTATACAGATTTCTCAGGATGCAGGTAAGGTGATCTGGTATTCTCATTATTTAAAGAATTTTCCACGGTTTTTTGCAATGCACACAGTCAAAAGCTTTAGCATAGTCAATGAAGCAGAAGTTGATCTTTTTCTGGAATTCTCTTGCTTTTTCTATGATCCAATCAATGCTGGCAATTTGATCTCTGGTTCCTCTGCTTTTTCTAAATCCAGCTTGAACATCTGGAATTTCTTGGCTCATGTATTGGTGAAGCCTAGCTTGGAGAATTTTGAGCATTACTTTGCCAGCATGTGAGAAGAGTGCAATGGTGCAATAGTTTGAACATTCTTTGGCATTGCCTTTCTTTGGAATTGGAATGAAAACTGACCTTTTCCTGTCCTATAGCCAATGCTGAGTTTTCCAAATTTGATGGCATATTGAGTGCAGCTCTTTCACAGAATCATTTCTTAGGATTTGAAATAGCTCAACTGGAATTCCATTACCTCCAGTAGCTTTGTGGTATAGTGATACTTCCTAAGGCCCACTTGACTTCACACTCCAGGATGTCTGGCTCTAGGAGAGTGATCAGACCATAATTTTTATCTGGGTCATTAAGATACTTTTTGTGTAGTTATTCAGTGTTTTGTATAGTTCTTGCCACCTCTTCTTAATATCTTCTGCTTCTGTTAGGTCCATACTGTTTCTTTCCTTTGTTGTGCCCATATTTGCATGAAATGTTCCCTTGGTATCTCTAATTTGCTTGAAGAGATCTCTAGTTTTTCCCATTCTATTGTTTTCCTCTATTTCTTTGCATTGACCACTTAGGAAAGCTATCTTATCTCTCCTTGCTATACGTTGGAACTCTCCATTGAGATGGGTGTATATTTCCTTTTCTCCTTTGCCTTTAGCTTTTCTTCTTTTCTCAGCTATTTGTAGGGCCTCATAAGGCAACCATTTTGCCTTTTTGCATTTCTTTTTCTTGGGGATGGTTTTGATCACGATCTCATGCATAATGTTATGAACCGCCATCCATAGTTCTTCAGGCACTCTGTCTATCAGATTTAATCTCTTCAATCTATCTGTCACTTCTACTGTATAATAAGACTTCCCTGGTGGCTCAGAGGATAAAGCGTCTGTCTACGATGTGGAAGACCCGGGTTTGATCCCTGGGTTGGGAAGATCCCCTGGAGAAGGAAATGGCAAGCCACTCCACTACTATTGCCTGGAAAATCCCATGGACAGAGGAGCTTGGTAGGCTACAGTCCATGGGGTCCCAAAGAGTCAGACACGACTGGGCAACTTCACTTTCACTGTATAATCATAAGGGATTTGATTTAGATCATACCTGAATGTTTCAGTGGTTTTCTCTACTTTCTTCAATTTAAGTCTAAATTTCACAATAAGGAGTTCATGATCTGAGCCATAGTCAGCTCCTGGTCTTTTTTTTGCTGACTGTATATAGCTTTTCCATCTTTGGCTGCAAAGAATGTAATCAATCTGATTTCAGTACTGGCCATCTGGTGATATTCATGCGTAGAGTCATCTCTTGTGTTGTTGGAAGAGGGAATTTGCTATGACTAGTGAATTCTCTTGGCAAAGCTCTGTTAGCCTTTGCTCTGCTTCATTTTGTACTCCAAGGCCAAACTTGTCTGTTACTCCAGGTATCGCTTTACTTCTTACTATACAGTCCCCTATGACAAAAAGGGCATCTTTTTTGGTGTTTGTTCTAGAATGTCTTGTAGGTTGAATACTTCACAGAAGTATTCAACTTCAGTTTCTTTGGCATTAGTGTTTGGGGCATCGATTTCGATTATCATAATATTGAATAGTGGTTTGCCATGGAAACAAACCAAAATAATTCTGTTGTTTTTGAGATTGCACCCAAGTACCACATTTCAGACTTTTGTTAACTATGAGGGCTACTTCATTTCTTTTAAGGGATTCTTCCCCACAGTAGTAGATGTAATGCTCATCTGTATTAAATTCACCCATTCTAGTCTGTTTTAGTTCACTAATTCCTAAAATGCCAATGTTCACTCTTGCCATCTCCTGTTTGACCACTTCCTTTTTACCGTGATTCATGGATCTAACATTCCAGGTTCCTATGCAAAATTGTTCTTTACAGCATCAGACATTACTTTCACCACCAGACACATCCACAGTTGAGTGGCATTTTCATTTTGGCATAGCCAGTTCATACTTTCTTGAAGTATTTCTCCACTGATCTCCAGTAGCACATGGGGCACCTACTCATCTAGGGAGTTCATTTTTCAGTGCCATATCTTTTTGTCACTTCATACTCTAATATCTAGTCACAGAAAAAATAATCTGGATTCTAGAAGGTGAAAGTTGATAACAATTAACTTGAAAGGTGTTTCTTCAAACATGTTTTGATTCAGAAAAGGTAGTATGGAAAAGTATTAAGAAGATTTCATAGTTTTTTTTTTTTTTCAAGACAGATTTAGTTGGCTTTATTTTTTAAATAAAATTTTTAAAAAATCTTAGAGTATTATATTTCCAGAAAAAAATGCTAAGACAGTAGGAAGTTCCCAAACATTCACCTCTCAAATTCCCTTAGAGTACTGTGGTATTTTGTCACAAATAAAGAACCAATATCTTTACATTATTATTAACTAAATTCCACAGTTTCTTCAGGTTTCACTAGTATTTCCTTAATACATTTTCTCTGTTACATTTGTCATGTCATCTAGTCTCTTCTGGACGATGATAGTTTCTCAGACTTTCCTTGTTTTTGATAACGTTGCAAGTTTTGAAGAGTACTGGTCAGGTATTCTGTGAAACATCCCTCAATTGGGATGTTTCTGATTTTTTTCTAATGGCTAGAATTGTGTTATGGGCTCTTGGGAGGAAAACAACAGAGGTAAAGTGCCATTTTCATCAGACATAAGATCATGGGTATATGCAATGAACGTGACTTGTCACTGGTGATCACCTAGATCACTCAGTAGCGGTAGTGGTTGCCAGATTACTCCAATGAAAATTACTTTTTCTCCCATTCCATACTATATTCTCTCATGGTCTAGTCATTTAAAAGTATGTTCTTTATGGAGCAGTCTTAGAATGACATTCTATTTCATCTTTTTTTTTTTTTTGTCTAAGAATAACATCTTTTTCTAATCTAGTTGGAAATATCTAACCATTTACTTAATATATTCTTTGTGTGAGACAATATTGCTTGTCTCTTAAAAGAAGAGTCAAGATACAATTATTACTTTATTGATTCTCAACATGAATATTTTTATGCCATTTGATTATTTCTTTTCATGATATAGCAACATATGGTTATAAACTTACTCGTTCTTTAAAGATACTGCTATCCTTGGACTTTATATTTTGGCTGTTACTATAGGTCTGTGCTAGAGCCTTTTGGCCTAAAGAAGGCATTGAATGGCAACGTTATCACTGCCCCTGCCATATGACATGGAACTGGAAGGTGATCCCTTGGAGAATATCAGGTCTCTTGTCTGTATAGTGCCTCCTCCCCAGGTGACTGACTGGGATTATCTCAATTGAATCCTTCTTCCTGGAATTTCCACAATGGACCAGTACCTAGTTGTATTTTCCTGTTTTAAGGTTAGGACAGCAATTTGACTTATTAATATAAATAACAATAATCCTTTTACAGCTGATGAGTACATTTTTTTTGCACCACAAGGCATATAAATAGAGAATCTGTAGTGCATTAACTATCAAAAATACAGGCCCACCAGGATTCCGAAGTTCATCCCTAACCTACCAAATAAATCTTTCAGATGATTGACAATAGTGTGAAGGATTTCAGTGTTTTCTCTGCTTCTCTGGGATTTTATGCTAATTCTGGAATCACTGGAGATTTTGAAATTGCAAGACTTCACTCAGATTAGCTTTACTGATCCTGGAGTTGGCTAGTGAAGTCTTTATTTTAACTGTTAAGCACCTTTATAATTTTGTTGTTCTTGCCTTTGTTTGGCAAGGCTAGAGCTCAGTTAGTGCAACTTGGCTTGTTAAAGTGAGGGGTAGGTAACAAGAGAAGACAGATGGGGGATGAAGCAAAGAACTGCTAGTGATTGCTATTGGAATCTTTTTTTTTTTTTTTAAATGGGGGTCGATGTGCAACTTGGATATTTTTAGGTGCATCAGCAATAGCTTTGACTTCAATGCATTTCTCTTTTTTTTAAGCTTGCTTTGATGCAAGTAATCAATATTGTAGTTTTGGTGAAAAAATCCTTTTTGACAAAAGCTCCAAGATTGATTACCTAGATCAATACCATTTTTAAGGACAATTCATCAAGATTGTATTTAAACAGAGACTATGATGCATTTAAACCATTAATAACACAAATCTTTTCCCCCTCCTCTCCTCCTTGTGGATTATCTCTTTTCATCCTCAACACAGTAGTAGATTTCACAGTAGAGTATAATGTCACACAGTTTTCCAGAGATTAAAATAAGATGACATGTCTTCCAAACTGTTGTTCCTCTCCTCTCTTCTGTTTCTCTCATGACTCTCTGTTGTTCCTAATTTGCATATAAACACTCTATTGTCCTCACAATACTGAGGTTCTGGAATCTTTTGTTTTCTTGTCTTATAAAAGTCAAGAAAACATATCCTGGAAGAAAATGAAGATGAAGAACTGCAGAGCTTTGCTGCAAGCAAGCTCTTACACTTTTCAATCATCTGCCACTCTAGGAGTAGGTGTAATTGGCTCCATAATTCAGGTAAAGGCACATTTTTGGCCCTAGTCACTATTGTAATTGTGGCTGTGTGGCTCCAGTTTAGTGGAGGATAAAAATGGTCCTCATATGTCAGGGTGTACTTCTAAAAATCATAACAATGAGAAGCAGTGCCTAGCTATTAGTAAAACTCAGAATGGTTTGGTGGTGGTGAAATCACTCAGTCATGTCCGACTCTTTGTGACCCCACTGACTGTAACCTACCAGGCTCTTCCATCAGTGGAATTTTTCAGGCAAGAATAGTGGAGTGGGTTGCCATTTCCTTCTGTAGAGGATCTTCTTGACCCAAGGATCAATCCCAGGTCACCTGCATTATAGACAGATGCTTTACTGTGTGAGCCACCAGAGAAGTCAATCAGAATGGTTTACCACAGTCTTTAAGAATTAAATAACTATCCATTTGTTCAGAATGCAAAACTGACCTGAAAGTACCGAGATGAGAATGGTCCTCCAAACCACTTTTTCTATACTCTTTCTGAAAATATGAGTAAAATGAAACATGGATAATGGGGGGACTGCTCTGTGACAACTATCAATTGGTAGCTTTAAAATTGCTTTTAACTTTTACCCTAATGGGGTCATTGGAGACTCAGCTGAAGGCTTCAAGAAGATCCACAGTAATCCCCTGCAGTTTGCCTTGGAATTCAGGTGTCATTTTTAAAGCTCTTTCTATATGTACTTTCTCAGTTTGCCTCTAGATTGTGTTATCAGTTCAGTTCAGTTCAGTTCACTCACTCAGTGTTACATGCAGTGCCAAGTGGGCCAAGAAGTGCTGTATGCAAACTAAAGACATATAACACAGGCCAAGAAGAGGTAAACTGCATGCTGATTTAGGATGGTAAAAGACCCAAAATATTATTAATGCATGAGTTTTTCTTGGCAAGATTGACTGCAAAAAATTTCTAAGTTTCAGCTAAAAGTATCGTGCAAGTTCATTTTTAAAGGCATCAGTGAAATTGATGCTGAGCATTCTAAGTTGGTATACCACGAAGTTTCAAAGCTAATACTCAATTCACTTTGGATGTTCTACCTGTCCTTTGTGTGGAATTTATGTAGAAAAAGTGAGTTGTAGAAGATTTTCTCGAATACATGGTGGGTTTACTAATGGCAATTTTACTTTCCACAGAGCCACTTTCCGAAAGCCCCTCAGCTTTGTTTTTACTTTACCCATTTTCAGTGAAAAAACATAAGTGAAGTGTCCAGTTCATTAATAATATTTTATAGAGATTATGGTAATTTATAAATCAGAGTTCAAGTGGCTCTCCTGAGTCCCTACACCTGTATTCAATGTCTGTCAGCATAAAGGCAGGTGGGTCAGATGAGGTCTTTGGAGTATCAATGTTTTCTGTAGTACATCCATCCTCACTCTAAAGCATATCTTCTCTATCTTAATACATTTGCCATGTTCAAGAACAACATTCAAGTGAATCTGAAGATCTAAGTGACTTTGTTCAATGACTCATGAATTGGGCAGCATCTCATGTAGTAAATAGAAGGATGTTCTAAGGAGGTGGACAAAATGGAAGGATTTTCTAGAAACGGTGAGACAAAGATGTTATTAGGAAAATAAAAGAAATATTGTTTCAGGTAACATTACTCCCTAGGGCCAACCTAAAAATGTCAGATACTCCTTTCCTAGGAGAAGTTGAAACAACAATTAAATCTTGGCTTAATGTCCTGGAGAGATGTGGCTCCACCTTGGACCTGTTGTTGTTGTTGTTCAGTAACTAAATCATATCTGTCTCTGCGTGACCCCATGGATTGCAACATGCCAGGCTCCTCTGTTTTCTCTTTCTCCTGGGATTTGCTCAAATTCATGTCCATTAACTCAGTTGATGCGATCTAAACATTTCATCCTCCGCCACCCTCTTCTCCTTTTGCCTTCAGCCTTTCCAAGTATCAGGGTATTCTCCAGTGAGTAGGGTCTTCATATCAGGTGGCCAAAATGTTGGAGCTTCAGAATCAGTCCTTCCAATGAATATTCAGGGTTAATTTCCTCTAGGATTTATTGGTTTGATCTCCTTGTGGTTCAAGGGACTCTCAAGAGTCTTCTCCATCTTCTTCACCACAGTTCAAATGTATAAAATCTTCATCACTCAGCTTTTTTTTCTTTTTTAATATTTATTTATTTTTTAATTGATTGATGATTGGTTTACAATATTGGTTTGATTTCTATCATACATCAGTATGAATTAGCCATAAGTGTACATATGCCCCCTCCTTCTTGAATCTCCCTCTCAGCTCCTTCCCATTCCCAATCCTCTAGGTTACTATAGAGCCCCAGTTTGAGTTACAAGAGTCATACAACAAATTACCATTGGCCATCTATTTACATGTGGTACTGTATATGTTACCATGCTACTCTCTCCATTCATCTCACCCTTTCCCTCTTCTCCCCCACCCTTGTCCATAAGTCTGTTCTCTATGTCTCTGTCTCCATTTTTACTCTGCAAACAGGTTCATCAGTATCATCCTTCTAGATTCCATATATATGTGTTGATATATGATATTATTTTTTTCTCTTTCTGACTTACTTCATTCTGTATAATAGGCTCTAGGTTCCTCTACCTCATGAGAACTGACTCAAATATGTTCCTTTTTATGACTGAGTAGTATTACACTGTATATATGTACCACAGCTTATTTATCCATTCATCTGTTGATGGGCATCTAGGTTGTTTCCATGTCTTAGCTATTGTAAACAGTGATGTAATGAACATTGGGGTACATCTGTCTTTCTTCAGTTTTGATTTCTTCAGGGTATATGCCTAAAAATGGTATTGCTGGGTCATATGGTAGTCTTGAGAAAAGAATGCTCAAACTACTGCATGATTGCACTCATCTCTCATGCTAGCAAGGCCATGCTCAAAATTGTCCTAGCCAGGATTCAATAGTACATGAACCGTGAACGTCTAAATGCTCAAGCTGGATTTAGAAAAGGCAGAGGAACCATAGATCAAATTGCCAACATCCGCTGGATTATCAAAAAAGCAAGAGAGTTCCAGAAAAATCTCTATTTCTGCTTTATTGACTATGCCAAAGCCTTCGATTGTGCGGATCACCACAAACTGTTGAAAATTCTTAAAGAGATGGGAATGCCAGACCACCTTACCTGCCTCCTGAGAAACCCATATGCAGGTCAAGAAGCAACAGTTAGAACTGGACATAGAATGACAGGCTGATTCAAAATTGGAAAAGAATACGTCACAGCTGCATATCGTCACCCTGCTTATTTACCTTGTATGCAGAGTACATCATGTGAAATGCCATTCTGGATGAAGCACAACCCGAAATCAAGATGTCTGGGAAAAATATAAACAACCTCAGATATGTAAATGACACCACCCTTATGGCATAAAGTGAAGAGGAACTAAAGAGCCTCTTGGATGTGCAGTTCTAAGATGGCAGAGGAATAGGATGGGGAGACCACTTTCTCCTCCACAAATTCATTGAAAGGTCATTTGAATGAAGAGCAACTTCCACAAAACAACTTCTGAATGCTGGCAGAGGACACCAGACACCCAGAAAAGCACCCCACTTTCTTTGAAAGGAGGTAGAACAAAATATAAAAGACAAAAGATTTAGGGGCAGAGACACATATCAGGGAGGGAGTTGTGAGGGAGCAGAAGTTTCCAAACACCAGGAAGCCCTCTCACCAGCGGGTTTGTGGGGAATTTTGGAATCTCAGAGGGCAACATAACTGGGATGGAAAACAAAACACAGAATTAGTGCCTTAACCACAATTCCCAGTGGAGAAATCATCCAGATGCTCGCATCTGTCATGAGGCGTGGGTGGGTTGCATGCTTAGGGTAAAGACCAAGCCTGAATGCCCTGAGGACAATCTGAAGGCACTAATGTGAGATAGCTACCCAAACTGTGGGATAGCCAGAGAAAGAGAAAGAAAGAAAAAAGGGAGAGACAGAAAGAACTTTCCTGCAAAAAACTCTAACCTAAGGCACATCCTGGCAGGCTCACAGAACAAAGGACTGAGCAAATACCCAAGGAGAGCTAATTGGCTGCAGACCACCTCATGCCCCTGCTGGAGGTAGAGAGGCAGGCGGGTGACAGCCATAGTTGGAAGGTGAGAGGCAATCTTGGCCCCAGAGACATCATCCTCCACCAAACTGTGAGCAGATTCCCAGTTGCTAACAAGTCTTCCTGGGATCCTGGATAGTGGAAATCTGCCAGGAGGGTTGTAGCCTGATATCAGCTCCCAAGAGGAGACATATGGCACACCTGAGACTGCACTCTTGCAGCACACCCAAGAAACCGAGTGGCTGGAACCAGGGAGGTGATAAGATGCACCGCACATCTGGGATAGTGCACTTGCCAAGCAACTGGTCGCCTGAGCTCCTTGGATCTGGAAAAGGCACAAAACACAAGTCCAACTGAGTCTGTACCTTTGTGGAGTACTGGAGAACCTGAACCTGATCAGCTTAGACCTGGGAAGTGTACACAACCCAGGACCCACTTTAGACAGTTCACCTGCAGAGCAACCTGGAGCCTGAGCACTGTAGACAGGGAAGGCACATGCTCTGTGAGCTGGGGCAAATCCAGTGTGGTCCATATACTGCAAGCACTCCCCACACATGCCAGTGATATTGTTTGCAGTGTTCCTCCCTCCCCACAACAAAACTATAAAAGTGAGCCTAAATAAGTGACCACCTTCACCCCCTTGTGTTAGGGTGGAACTTAGGCACTGAAGAGACTTGCAAACAGAGGAAACCAAAATAAACAAAGAAGAGGGAGCCACTCTGGAAGTGACAGGTGCAACAGATTAAAACCCTGTAGTTAGCATTGACTAAGCATTGGAAGGGGCCTATAGACCTTGAGAAGAAGTATAAGCTTGAACAAGGAACTATCAGAAACTGAACTGACACCACACTGTCTGCAACAGCTCCAGAGAAATTCATAGATATCATTTTTTATTTTTTTATTTTTCAGTTTTTATTACTACTTTAATTTTCATTTTTATAACCTACTATTACCTTGCAAAAAATGACCTTATTTTTAAGCAGATTTCCTATATATATAATTTTTATAATTTTTGTGATTGATTTTGTTTTGTATTTTTAATATTGTATTTTTCAGAGTCTAACCTCTATTCTAGATTTTTAATATTTGCTTTTTGATATTTGTTATCAATTTTGTACTTTTAAGAATCTAATCTTCACTCCCCATTTTTACTTAGAAGTGTGATTATTGGCTTGTTTACTCTCTCCCTTTTGACATTCCCTTTTCTCCGCCATATCCCCACTATCTCCTCCCTCCTCCTTCTCTTCTCTACTTAACTCTGAATCTCTGTGGGTGTTCTGGGCTGTGGAGAACACTTAGGGAATTGATTACTGGCTAAATTGGTCTCTCTTTTGACTCCCCCTCTTCTCTTCCTGGTTACCTCTATCTCCCTTCTCCCTCTTTCTCTTTTCTAAGGAACTCTATGAACCTCTCTGGGTGTTCCAGACTGTGAAGAGCACATAGGGAACTGAATACTGTCTAGATTGCTCTCTCCCCTTTTGATTTCCCCTCTTGTCCTCCTGGTCATCTCTATCTCCCTCATCCCTCTTCTCTTCTCCATGCAACTCTGTGAACCTCTCTAGGTGTCCCTCATTGGGGAGAATCTTTTCACAATTACCTAGATGTTTTATCATCAGTGCTGTATGGATGGAGAATTCTTGAGGCTACTGTAAGAATGGAGAATTCTTGAGGCTACTGTAAGAATAAGACTGAAAGCCAGAGGCACTAGGCTTAAATCCAAAACTTGAGAACACCAGAGAACTCCTGAGTTCAGGTAACATTAATCAACAAGAGCTCATCCAAAAGCCCCATACCTATACTGAAACCAAGCTCCACCCAAGAGTCAACAAGTTCCAGAGCAAAACATACCATGCTAATTCTTCAGCAACACAGAAAAATAGCCCTGAGCATTAAAATACAGTCTGCTCCAAGTCACACCAAACCAATAAACACTTCGAAAGTCACTACTGGACATTTTATTGCACTCCAGAGAGAAGAGATCCAGCTCCACCCACCAGAACACTGATGAAAGCTTCCCTAAGCAGGAAAACTTGACAAGCCACTAGTTCAACCACACCCACAGAGAGGAACCTCCACAATAAAGAGGAACCACAAACTTCCAGCATACAGAAAGACCAGCAAAAACGCAGCAATTTAAACAAAAGGAAAAGGCAGAGAAATACTCACCAGGTAAAGGAACACGGTAAATGCCCACCAGACCAAACAAAAGAGGAGGAGATAGGGAGTCTATCAGAAAATTAATTCATAATAACAATAGTAAAGATGATTCAAAAATCTTGAAAACAAAACGGAGTTACAGGTAAGCAGTCTGGAGACAAGGATTGAGAAGAAAGGTTTAACAAGGACCTAGAAGAAATAAAAGAGTCATTCAATAATGAATAATGCAATAACCGAGATCAAAAGAACTCTGGAGGGAACCAACAGTAGAACAACTGAGGCAGAAGATAGGATAAGTGAGGTGGAAGACTGAACGGTGGAAATAAATGAAGCAGAGAGTAAAAAAAAAAAAAAAAAAAGAATTAAAAGAAATGAGGACAACCTCAGAGACCTCTGAGACAATGATAAACACCCCAACATTCAAATCATAGAAGTCCCAGAAGAAGAAGACAAAAAGAAAGGCCATGAGAAAGTACTTGAGGAGATAATAGTTGAAAAATTCCCTAAAATGGGGAAGGAAATAGCCACCCAAGTCCAAGAAACCCAGAGGGTGCAAAACAGGATAAATCCAAGGTGAAACACCCCAAGGCACATATTAATCAAATTAACAAGAATCAAACACAAAGAGCAAATATTAAAAGCAGCAAGGGAAAAGCAACAAATAACACACAATCCTTATGGGATTCCCATAAGGATCACAGCTGAACTTTCACTAGAAACTCTTCAGGCCAGCAGGGAATGGCAGGACATATTAAAGTCGTGAAAGAGAAAAACCTACAACCCAGATTACTATACCCAGCAAGGATCTCATTCAAATATGAAAAAGAAATAAAAAGCTTTACAAACAAGCAAAAGCTGAGAGGATTCAGCACCACCAAACTAGCTCTCCAACAATTGCTAAAGGATCTTCCCTAGACAGAAAACACAGAAAAGGTGCATAAACTTGAACCCAAAACAACAAAATAAATGGCAATGGGATCATACTTATCAATAATTACCTTAAATGTAAATGGGTTGAATGCCCCAACCAAAAGACAAAGACTGGCTGAATGGATACAAAAAGAAGACCCCTATATATGCTGTCTACAAGAGATCCACCTCAAACCTAGGGACACATACAGACTGAAAGTGAAGGGCTGGAAAAAGGTATTTCATGCAAATGGAGATCAAAAGAAAGCAGGAGTAGTAATACTCATATCAGATAAAATAGACTTTGAAATAAAGGCCATGAAAAGAGACAAAGAAGAACAATACATAATTATCAAAGGATCAGTCCAAGAAGGAGACATAACAGTTATAAATATATATGCACCCAACATAGGAGCACCACAATATGTAAGGCAAATGCTAACAAGTATGAAAGGGGGAATTAACAGTAACACAATAATAGTGGAAGACTTTAATATCCCACTCACACCTATGGATAGACCAACTAAACAGAAAATTAGCAAGGAAACACAAACTTTAAATGATACAATGGACCAGTTAGACCTAATTGATATCTATAGAACATTTCACCCTAAAACAATGAATTTCACCTTTTTTTCTCAAATGCACATGGAACATGCTCTAGGATAGATCACATCCTAGCCCATAAATCTAGCCATGGTAAATTAAAAAAAAAAATTGAAATCATCTCAAGCATCTTTTCTGATCATAATGTGATAAGATTAGATGTCAACTACAGGAAAAAAAAAAAAACTATTAAAAAACACAAACATGTTATGACCAACCTGGATAGCATATTCAAAAGCAGAGACATTACTTTACCAACAAAGGTTCGCCTAGTCAAGGCTATGGTCTTTCCTGTGGTCATGTATGGATGTGAGAGCTGGACTGTGAAGAAGGCTGAGCGCCGAAGAATTGATGCTTTTGAACTGTGGTGTTGGAGAAGACTCTTGAGAGTCCCTTGGACTGCAAGAAGATCCAACCAGTCCATTCTGGAGGAGATCAATCCTGGAATTTCTTTAGAAGGAATGATGCTAAAGCTGAAACTCCAGTATTTTGGCCACCTCATGTGAAGAGTTAACTCATTGGAGAAGACTCTGATGCTTGGAGGGATTGAGGGCAGGAGGAGAAGGGGACGACAGAGGATGAGATGGCTGGATGGCATCACTGACTTGATGGGTGTGAGTCTGAGTGACCTCCGGGAGCTGGTGATGGACAGGGAGGCCTGGCGTGCTGCGGTTCATGGGGTCGCAAAGAGTCGGACACGACTGATCGACTGATCTGATCTGATCTGATGGAGGCTAAATAACACACTTCTGAATAACCAAGAAATCACAGAAGTAATAAAAAAATGAGTCAAAATATGCATAGAAACGAATGAAAATGAAAACCCAAAACTTATGGGATTCAGTAAAAGCAGTGCTAAGGGGAACGTTCATAGCAATACAAGCTTACCTCAAGAAAAGAGAAAAATCAAATAAATAACCTAACTCTACACATAAAGCAGCTAGAAAAAGGAGAAATGAAGAACCCCAGGCTTATTCAAAGGACAGAAACATAAAAATTAGGGCAAAAATAAATGAAAAAGAAACAAAGTAGCCTATAGCAAAAATCAACAACAACAACAACAACAAAAGCTGGTTCTTTCAGAAGATAAATAAAATAGACAGAGGGAGCTGCCCTAATATGGCAGACGAATAGAATGGGGAGACCACTTTCTCCCCCACAAATTCATCAAAAGGTCATTTAACATTGAGCAACTTCCACAAAACAACTTCTGAACGCTGGCAGAAGACATCAGGCACCCAGAAACGCAGTCCATTGTCTTCAGAAGGAGGTAGGCCAAAATATAAAAGACAAAAAGAGAGACAAAAGAGTTAGGGGCAGAGACCCATCCTGTGGAAGGAATCATAAGAAAGGAGAAGTTTCCAAACACAAGGAAATCCTCTCACCATGGCATTTGTGGGGAGTTTTGGAATCTCAGAGGGCAACATAATCAGGAGGAAAAAACCAATAAATAAAACCCACAGATTATGTCCCTAATTACAACTCCCAGCAGATAAGTAGCCCAGGTGCTCGAGTCCACCACCAGCAAGCGGGGGCTGAACAGGGAGGCGTGGGCTGCATTGCTTAGGGTAAGGACCGGGCCTAAATGCCCTGAGGGAAATCTGAGGAAGCTAAGGTGAAATAGTAACCCAAACCATGGGATAGCCAGAGACAGAGAGAGAGAGAGAAAGAGGTAAGAGAGAAAGAGAGAGAGAGAACTTTCCTGTGAACAGCTCTAACCTAAGGCACTGCCAGGTCCACTCACAGAAGAAATGATTGAGAGAATACCCAAAGAGAGCTAGCTGACTGCAGACCTGCCCATCCGCCTGCTGGAGGCAGAGAGGCAGGCAGCTAGTAGGAAACACACAAGGGCTGTTTGTTCATACAAACATATGGAGGCTAAACAACACCCTTCTGAATAATCAACAAACCATAGAAAAAATCAAAAAAGTAATCAATATATGCATGGAAATGAATGAAAATGAAAACACAACAACCCAAAATCTATGGGATTCAGTAAAAGCAATGATAGGGGAAGGTTCATAGCAATATAAGCCTACCTCAAGAAACAGGATATAAATCAAATAAATAACCTAAGTCTACATCTAAAGCAACTAGAAAAAGAATAAATGAAGCACCCCATGTTAATAGAAGGAAAGAAATCATAAAAATTAGAGCAGAAATAACTGCAAAAGAAATGAGATCATAGTGAAAATCAACAAAGCTAAAAGCTGGCTCTTTGAGAAAATAAATAAAATAGACAAACCATTAGCCAGACTCATCAAGAAACAAAGGAAATGAATCGAATCAACAAACTTAGAAATGAAAATGGAGAAATCACAACAGACAAGACAGAAATACAAAGGATCATAAGAGACTACTATCAAAAACTATATGCCAATAAAATGGACAACTTGGAAGAAATGGATAAATTCTTAGAAAAGTATAACTCCAAAAACTGAACTAGGAAGAAATCGAAATTTTTAACAGAACCATCACAAGCATGGAAATCGAAACTGTAATCAGAAATCTTCCAGTAAACAAAAGCCCAGGACCAGACAGATGGCTTTAAAGCTGAATTCTACTGAAAGTTTAGAGAAGAGCTAATACCTATCCTACTCAAATACTTCCAGAAAATTGCAGAGGAAGATAAGCTTCCAAACTCATTCTATGAGGCCACCATCACCCTAATACCAAAACCAAACAATGATGCCACAAGAAAGAAAGAAAGAAAGAAAGAAAACTACAGGCCAATATCACCGATGAACATAGATGCAAAAATCCTTAATAAAATTCTTGCAAGCAGAATCCAGCAACATATTAAAAAGATCATACATCGTGACCAAGTGGGCTTTATCCCAGGTATACAAGGATTCTTCAATATCTGCAAATCAATGGATGCAATACACCACATTAACAAATTGAAAGATAAAAACCATATGATTATCTCAATAGATGCAGAGAAAGCCTTTGACAAAATTCAACATCCATTCATGATAAAACCCTACAGAAAGCAGGAATAGAAGGAACATACCTCAACATAATAACAGCTATATATGACAAACCCACAGCAAATATTCTCAACGGTGAAAAATTGAAAGCATTTCCTTTAAAGTCAGGAACAAGATAAGGATGCTCACTCTCACCACTACTCTTCAACATAGTTTTGGAAGTTATTGCCACAACAATCAGAGAAGAAAAAGAAATAAAGGGAATCAGATTGGAAAAGAAGTAAACTCTCATTGTTTGCAGTGAGAGTAAATGCAGAGTTTTCTATGATCTTCTACATAGAAAACCCTAAAGACTCCAACAGAAAATTACTAGAGCTAATCTGTGAATATAATAAAGTTGCAGGATATAAAATTAAGACACAGAAATCCCTTGCATTCTTATACACTGAGAAAACAGAAAGAAAAATTAAGGAAATAATTCTATTCACCATTGTAGTGAAAAGAATAAAATAGGAATAAAACTACTTAAATAAACAAAAGACTTACATATAGAAAACTATATAACACTGATGAAAGAAACCAAAGATGAGACATATAGATGGAGAAATGTACCATGTTCATGGATTGGAAGAATCAATATAGTGAAAATGAGTGTACTACCCAAAGCAATCTATGGATTCAATGCAATCCCCATCAAGCTACTAATGGTATTTTTCACAGAGCTACAACAAATAATTTCACAATTTGTATGGAAATACAAAAAACCTTGAATAGCCAAAGCAATCTTGAGAAAGAAGAATGGAACTGGAGGAATCAACCTGTCTGACTTCAGGCTCTACTACAAACCATAGTCATCAAGACAGTATGGTACTGGCACAAAGGCAGAAGTATAGATCAGTGGAGCAAAATAGAAAGCCCAGAGATAAATGCACGCACCTATGGACACCTTATTTTTGACAAAGGAGGCAAGAATATATGATGGAGAAAAGACAATCTCTTTAACAAGTGGTGCTGGGAAAAGTGGTCAACCACTTATAAAAGAATAAAACTAGAACACTTTCTAATACCATACACAAAAATAAACTCAATATGGATTAAAGATCTAAATGTAAGACCAGAAACTTTAAAACTCCTAGTGGAAAACATAGGCAAAACACTCTCTGATGCAAACCACAGCAAGATCCTCTATGACCCACCTCCCAGACTAATGGGAAAAAAAGGAAAAATAAACAAATGGGCCCTAATTAAACTTAAAAGCTTCTGCTCAACAAAGGAAACTATAAGCAAGGTGAAAAGACAGCCTTCGGAATGGGAAATATAATAGCAAATGAAGCAACTGACAAAGAATTTATCTCAAAAATATACAAGCAACTCCTGCAGCTTCATTCCAGAAAAATAAACGACCCAATCAAAAAATGGGCCAAAGAACTAAACAAACATATCTCTAAGAAGACATACACATGGCTCACAAACACTTAAAAACCTGCTCAACATCACTCCTTATCAGAAAAATGCAAATCAAAACCACAGTGAGGTACCATCTCATGCCAATCAGATTGGCTGCTATCAAAAAGTCTACAAACAATAAATGCTGGAGTGGGTGCAGAGAAAAATGAACCCTCTTACACTGTTGGTGGGAATGCAAACTAGAATAGCCACTATGGAGAACAGTGTGGAGATTTCTTAAAAAACTTGAAATAGAATTGCCATATGACCCAGAAATCCCACTGCTTGGCATACACACCAAGGAAACCAGAATTGAAAGAGACACATGTACCCTAACGTTCATCTCAGCACTGCTTACAATAGCCAGGACATGGAAGCAACCTAGATGTCCACTGGCAGACGAATGGATAAGAAAGCTGTGGTACATATACACAATGGAGTATTACTCAGCCATTAAAAAGAATACATTTGAATCAGTTCTAATGAGGTGGATGGAACTGGCCTACAGAGTGAAGTAGGCCAGAAAAAAAAAAAAAAAAAAAAACACTAATACAGTATATTAATGCATATATATGGCATATAGAAAGATGGTAACGATGACCTTATATGCGAGACAGCAAAAGAGACACAGATGTAGAAAACAGACTTTTGGACACTGTGGGAGAAGATGAGGGTGTGATGATTTGAGAGAATGGCATTGAAACATATATATTAATATATGTGAAATAGATCGCCAGTCCAGGCTTGATGCATGAGACAGGGCACTCTGGAATGGTGCACTGGGATGACCCTGAGGGATGGGATGGGGAGGGAGGTGGGATGGGGGTTCAGGATGGGAGACACATGTACACCCATGGCTGATTCATATCAAAGTATGGCAAAAACCACTACAACATTTTAAAGTAATTAGCTTTCAATGAAAAGAAGTCATTTAACTTAAAAAAAAAAAAAAAGAGCCTCTTGATGAAGGTGAAAGAGGAGAGTGAAAAAGCTGGCTTAAAACTCAACATTTAAAAAAAAAAAAAAAAGATCATGCCATCTTATTCCATCACTTCATGGCAAATAGATAGGAAAGAATGGAAACAGGGACAAACTTTATTTTCTTGGGCTCTAAAATCGCTGTGGATGGTGATTGCAGCCATGAAATTAAAAGACACTTTCTCATTGGAAGAAAAGTTATGACAAACCTAGACAGCATATTTAAAAAGCAGAGACATTACTTTGCTGACAAAGATTTGTCTAGTCAAAGCTATCGTTTATCAAGTGGTCATGTACGGATGTGAGATTTGGACCATAAGGAAAGCTGAGCACTGGAGAATTGATGCTTTCAAACTGTAGTGTTGGAAAAGACCTTTGACATTGTACTGCAAGGAGATCCAACCAGTCAATCCTAAAGGAATTCAGTCCTGAATATTGACTGGAAGGACTGGTGCTGAAGCTGAAGCTCCAATATTGTGGCCACTTGATTCAAAGACCTAACTCATTGGGAAAGACCCGGATGCTAAGAACGATTGAATGCAGGAGGAGAAGGGGATGGCAGAGGATGAGATAGCTTGATGGTGTCACCAACTCGATAAGCATGATTTTGAGCAAGCTCCAGGAGATTGTGAAGGACAGGGAAGCCTGGTGTGCTACAGTCCATGTGGTCAGAAAAAGTCAGACACGATTGAGCAATTGAACTGAACTGATAACCATATATAGCTATATAACTTTTCTTCATCCCTCCCTCCCTTCCTTGCGCTCCAGAGTGTCCACTATAAGTATAAATATTTTTTTTTCAGAGATTCTCTTGGAATATAGATGAATACATCTACCAGATAGCTAATTCAACAAACCAATATAGAAACCCGATCCAAGAAAATTCTCCCTTCTAGCTTAAGTGTAGAAAATCAGCCTTCTGTCTGCTTCTACTCACTTCCTTAGACATTGGGAAGTGGAATGGTTTCTCTTTTGTGAATCTTCAGAAGATTGGGCAACCCACTCCAGTACTCTTGGCTGGAAAATCCCATGGATGGAGAAGTCTGGTAGGCTGCAGTCCATGGGGTCACAAAGAGTCGGACACGACTGAGCGACTTCACTTTGACTTTCCACTTTCATGCATTGGAGAAGGAAATGGCAACCCACTCAGTGTTCTGGCCTGGAGAATCCCAGGGACAGTGGAGCCTGGTGGGCTGCTGTCTATGGGGTCGCACAGAGTCAGACATGACTGAAGTGACTTAACAGCAGCAGCAGCAGCAGCAACAGAAGGTATACTAAGGAACTTCAGAAAACAGAATGAGAAGCAGCAGGTAATTCAATAAGTTATTTGGCAACCATTTTAGGTATTATTTTATGCGTACTGCTCTAATAGAAAACTAAACTAAGGCATTTGTTTCTTGCTTTATATTGCCAGAGGTGATAATTTTTGAACTTAGAACTGTTTGAAGAAAACTGTTTTCTGTATATATTCTTATAGAAAATCTTAACTGCTGCTAAGTCGCTTCAGTCATGTCCGACTCTGCGGGACTTCACAGACAGCAGCCCACCAGGCTCCCCCATCCCTGGGATTCTCCAGGCAAGAACACTGGAGTTGCCATTTCCTTCTACAATGCATGAAAGTGAAAAGTGAAAGTGAAGTCGCTCAGTCGTGTCTGACTCCTAGCGACCCCATGGACTGCAGCCCACCAGGCTCCTTCATCCCTAGGATTTTCCAGGCAAGAATACTGGAGTGGGGTGCCATTGCCTTCTCCGATTGTTCACAAATCCTCTAAGAGGATTTTACTGCTGCCGGGTGTACTCTTGTGTAAAAATTATACAATAAAGTAAGAAAAATGCATCTCCATTGTGGACTGACTGAGAAACTCTATTTTGGAAGACTGAATGTTACTGACATAAGTGTGGGTAAAGAGTATAATCATCCTCAGAGTAACAAAATGCCATGATTATTTTATAATATTTATATTAAGGTGTTTTTTTTTTGGTGTTTATTGAATATTTCCAAATTCATCTTTTACCCGAGAATTGTAATTAAAAAATCAGATGTTCAGTTTGTCAAAATAGAGCCTATACACATATTATGGCTATTGTATACTTTTCTGTATGTATATTACACTTCAAAAGCTGTTATTTTAAAAAGTCACCCAATCAACTCACAGCATACATAGAGATAAGTACTTTAAAATGTCACAATCCTTGCATATCAACACATTAAAAAAAAACTTTCTATTTTATATTAGAGTATAGCTGATTAACAATGTTGTGATAGTTTCAGGTGGATAGCAAAGGGACTCCGTCATACATATGTATGTATCCATTCTCCCGAAAACTCCCCTCCTATCCAGTCTGCCACATAACATTGAGTAAAGTTTCCTGTGCTATACAGTAGGACCTTATTGGCTATCCATTTTAAATATAGAAGTGTCAACACAAATTTCCATTGCAGTTTTCTAGTTGCACAAGGAATCATCCCAGAGTATAAATATATATGCTGCTAAGTCACTTTAGTCATGTCCAACTCTGTGCAACCCCATGGACTGCAGCCTACCAGGCTCCTCTGTCCATGGGATTTTCCAGGACAGAGTGGGGTGCCATTGCCTTCTCCATATATTTGCTAGGATAACACAAATCAAACAAGATATTTCAAGATGTTTTCTATGATAGCCTAGAGAAATTTTGGGAATTCCATCCATCTGCATGCACACACACACACATACACACACGGATATACTCCATTTGTTTATATTCACATGCTGATAGACATTTTTCTCACTTTTGAGCTATTATGAAGAATTCAGTTATAAACATTTGTGTACAAGACACAGGTTTTCATTTTTCTTGGGTAGATCCTAAGGGCAGATTTGCTAAGTAATATTGTAAATATATGTTAATCTTTGGAAGAAACATCAAACTTTTCTAAACCAGCTTGCCATTTTATATACCCATTATTAATATATGAAAATTCTCATTTCTCCAAATTCTCACCAACACATATGATTATATATGTATGTTTATTATAGTTATTCAAGTGGGTTTGAAGTAGTATTCTATTGTAGCTTTAATGTGCATTCCCTTCACAATTAATGTCATAATCATGTTGTGCATCTTTGTTTGTGCTTATTGACCATTTCAATATCTTTTTTAATGAAATTACTATTCATATCTTTTCATCATTTTTAATTGGGCTACTTGCTTTCTTATAATTGAACAGTAAATATTCTTCATGTATTCTGACTGCAAGTTCACTACTGGATGTTATATTATTTGAAAATATGTTCTCTCAGTTTGTGACCTTCCTTTTCATTTTCTCAATGGTGTCTTTTGAAATGCAAAAGACATTTTAATTTTGATGAAGTTTAATATTACAAAATTTTCTTTTAGTACTTTTGTTTTTGGTGTCTTATTTTTAAATAAATGACTATGAATTCAAGTGCTACCATATATTTTTGGCTCATTCATATGTGACCACAAAGATACACATAGGTTGTTATGCCAATATATCATTCTCTGGAATCAACTGAATATGAAGATTGTAGTTTAATCACTTTCTGAATCTTCAGGAGAAAGCACTTTTCTAAGGCATTCTAAACACCAAATAGTTTTCAACTTTAAATTGCCATAAACTCCATAGACTGTCGGGGAAGGCAATGGCACCCCACCCCAGTACTTTTGCCTGGAAAATCCCATGGATGGAGGATCCTGGTAGGCTCCAGTCCATGGGGTCGCTAAGAGTCAGACACGACTGAGCAACTTCACTTTCACTTTTCACTTTCAAACTCCCTGGTCCTATAAATGCTGGAACATCTCAGGATTTAGTGCTGGACTCCCTTGGCTCCTCATTTTGTTCTCTTCATGATATCTTACCCCTTTCTGCATCCAGGCTAAGATTGGTACTCACCTCCTCAACTGCCTAAACAGCCTTTGTTTAACTCTGACTGTATTTACATTATAATGGAACTTGCATTACAAGCCTATCACCATCCTACTGTTAGTTCATGAAAATACTCTATTCATCCTTGTACAGACAAATCCGTGTATAGTGCCTGACACAGGAAGGTTCAAAAATATGTATTACATACTCAAAAGAGGCCTATATTTCTAGCCTCATCTCCTATCATGTTTCCATATAAACAGTTCCCCAGCTATACTAATGTTGCTCAAAAAACAAATTTAATTTTTGTGCATACTGCTTCTCTCTGCCTGAGATACCATTATTCCCCTTTCTCTGTCTAATGTTCATTACATGCTTTGGCTGACTGTTTGAAAACATTGTATTTATACAAATGCTACACTCTTTCTTAAGTTTCCCCTCTGACAAGCCTAGGAATGCTTATTAAGGCTGGAATAGACAATCTATTAGGAAGCAATATCTACAGAGAGAAGGCACAGATAATTTAGATATTATATTGTCAGGGCTGTATATTGTCACCCTGTTTATTTAACTTGTATGCAGAGTACATCATGAGAAACACTGGACTGGAAGAAACACAAGTTGGAATCAAGATTGCTGGGAGAAATATCAATAACCTCAGATATGCAGATGACACCACCCTTATGGCAGAAAGTGAAGAGGAACTAAAAAGCCTCTTGATGAAAGTGAAAGTGGAGAGTGAAAAGGTTGGCTTAAAGCTCAACATTCAGAAAACGAAGATCATGGCATCTGGTCCCATCACTTCATGGGAAGTGGATGGGAAAACAGTGGAAACAGTGTCAGACTTTATTTTCTGGGCTCCAAAATCACTGCAGATGGTGACTGCAGCCATGAAATTAAAAGAAGCTTACTCCTTGGAAGGAAAGTTATGGCCAACCTAGATAGCATATTGAAAAGCAGAGACATTACTTTGCCAACAAAGGTTCGCCTAGTCAAGGCTCTGGTCTTTCCTGTGGTCATGTATGGATGTGAGAGTTGGACTGTGAAGAAGGCTGAGCGCCGAAGAATTGATGCTTTTGAACTGTGGTGTTGGAGAAGACTCTTGAGAGTCCCTTGGACAGCAAGGAGATCCAACCAGTCCATTCTGAAGGAGATCAGCCCTGGGATTTCTTTGGAAGGAATGATGCTAAAGCTGAAACTCCAATATTTTGGCCACCTCATGCGAAGAGATGACTCATTGGAGAAGACTCTGATGCTGGGAGGGATTCGGGGCACGAGGAGAAGGGGACGACAGAGGATGAGATGGCTGGAACATCACTGACTCGATGAATGTGAGTCTGAGTGACCTCTGGGAGTTGGTGTTGGACAGGGAGGCCTGGCGTGCTGTGATTCATGGGGTCGCGAAGAGTTGGACATGACTGAGCGACTGATCTGATCTGATCTGATCTGATTGTCAGGGAATAAAATGAAGTCTTGATTACCAGAGTTTGCAAAAACAAAGTAAAACAAACCTGTATAGTTGATTACAGGCGGAGAGTCCGCACTGGCAAAAGACTAAAATGGACACTGGCATATAGAAAAAATAAAGAACTGCCAGTAAGGATTATCACTCCTCACATTCACAAAAATACTCGGAACTATACGGTTCAAGATTCTAAAGCCTGCCATTTGCATGAATAAAGAAAAAGCAAAAAGCAACTGGATGGGCATAAATACTTGATATTTGGATTCTTTAGCTACTGTCACTTAAAGCAGATAATACTTCTGTACAGAAGCAAATCACTGCCGAAGAAAACAGTGAAAAGTCTAAAATCAGCTTACAACTGACTACTGATTCACCATATTCCATTTATCACTAACACAGTATTCATTTTCATGTTTTTGTTTTGAGTCCAGAAGACATCCTTGTAAGTTTGTATTTTTCTCCTTATCTCTGATTCCTCTAGTTCTCAGTTCAGTTCAGTTCAGTTCAGTAGCTCAGTCGGGTCCGACTCTTTTTGACGCCATAAATTGCAGCACACCAGGCCTCCCTGTCCATCATCAACTCCCAGAGTTCACCCAAACTCACATCCATCGAGTCGGTGATGCCATCCAGCCATCTCATCATCTGTCATCCCCTTCTCCTCCTGTCCCCAATCCCTCCCAGCATCAGAGTCTTTTCCAGTGAGTCAACTAGTTTGCATGAGGTGGCCAAAGTACTGGATTTTCAGCTTTAGCATCATTCCTCTAGTTCTAGATATACCTAAAGCCTCCATTGTCTTAGGACCTGACTCAAGGGTTTCACTGGAATAGCATTAGCCTTCCTTTGTCCATCTCTGTCAGATGATTCTCAATACAACTTCAATTAGTATTGATTATATTCTTGAATACTTTCTGCATGTCTTATGCACTTTGCACAAAACTCTGTAATTGTCACTCTGCAACTATTTTCTCTGTGATCAGCTTGGATTATGTGGGTTGTAACTGAAAGGGGATTAGACATGAGACACAAGACTGTATGTTTTATTTTTAAGCTGGTTTTCCTTTACAAAATCAGGAATTACATTTGCAAAATAATCACAACTGGAAAATTATTAGTCCATGTATTTTTCCCTAAAGGAGATATGTGAAAAATTACTTATGAGGCAAAAAAAGTACCACAGAAATAAAATATCTTCTCAGTACTTTTATTTCTTAGGCTAAAGACAAGAGTCTATGAATATTAAAATACAGATGTTTCTTTGACCCAACAAAAGAACTAGAAAAGTTCACATTAAGTAGTACAGCTGGATCTCTGTATCTGAAGATTCAACCAAATTCAGATTGAAAATACTTGGAAAAAATTCCAGAAACTTCCAAAAAGCAAAAATTGAATTTGTTGTGTGCTGGCAACTATTTTCATAGCTGTAAATCCATAAAAAATTGTAAATTGATAAGTAATTTACACTGAATTAGGTATTATAAGCAATTTAAAGATGATTTAAAGTATACAGGTGGATGCTTGGTTATATGCAAATTCTATGACATTTTATATATGGGACTTGAGCATCCATGAATTTTTGATATCAGAAGGGAGTCCTGGAATCAATCCCCAAGGATACTGAGGGATGACTGTATATGAATTGTTATCAGATATTCTTTATAAGTCTTCAAAGAGCATTATATGCACATACTTCTTATGGTGTATAAATTGATTTCATATATTTATTCATATCTATATTTGCATAACAAGAATATCTAACTCTACATTTTAATGATTTATATGCAAGTATGAAAGTGAAAGTGAAAGTGAAGTCGCTCAGTCGTGTCCGACTCTTTGCGACCCCGTGGACTGTAGCCTATCAGACTTCTCCATCCATGGGATTCTCCAAGCAAGAATACTGGAGTGGGTTGCCATTTCCTTCTCCAGGGGATCTTCCCAACCCAGGGATCGAACCCAGGTCTCCCGCATTGGAGGCAGGCGCTTTAACCTCTGAGCCACCAGGGAAGTCCATATGCAAGTATGGTTACCTTTATGACTTTTACAAGTTCATGTATAAGCAATACAAAGTATTAATTCTAAAAAAGCACCTCCACCAGTGACTTATAAACAAAAAAAATGTGAGTTGGCAGGTAGAGTTTCTTTCCCTCTACCAAAAGTTAGTCACAAAAATAAATAATTCTATGAGGCAAAATATCAAAATAGACTACAAACTTCAAAGATTTTAATTCAACTCAAGGGGTGTGGGCAGCTCTGACCTACATTTAAAAAAAAAAAACAATTTTGGAATTTTTTTATCTGTACATCCATAGGGTACTCCCATTCTTTGACATGACACTGGCTAATTGGAAGGTGAAGAGGGAAAAAAGAAATACAAGGTCGTATACTATTGTTCCAGTATTCTTCAGGTTATGTATAGGTGTTTGAGGAATGGACTCTCATTCTTTCTGGGGTAGATTGAACTCAAACCTGCAACCAGCAAGTATTTGAGGCTCTCAGAATTCTAAGGAAGGCCAGGAGACACAGAAAGCATCTCAGTAGGCTCCCCTTTACTATATACTGCATGTTGTTTAGTACGTGGTGATGGAGGATGAATCTTCTTCTCTACCAATTCTTCTTTAAAAAAAAATGTTAAATATGTATATCTGAGATTACCATGATTGAACTGCCTGTTTAAGTGGTATTATCAAGAGAAAGGCATATTTTAATATCTACACGTGTCACATCAAGCAGTTCTTGAAACTGCCATGTTTATGTGGTCTTCCTACAACCTGGAACATTTGTCTCTTCTTATGCAGATGGCAAAAAGTTCTTTTTAAATAGCTCTCATGTAGCTAGAAGTCTGGAAGCTGGATTCAGTTGTTAAAAACTTTTGATGTCAAATTAACTTTAGTCTGTGTCCAGTGGACTACATTTAGCTGGATCACTATTTGGATGTACTCAAAGTTAGTAGAGAACAGTATATCCTAAATTATCATTTTTCAAACTATCTGCTAGCCCTCTCAACTTAATTGAAGTAATGGGCACTGGCAGTCTCTGTGGAAAATGAAGAGGAAAAAGAATAAGGGAAATCTCACTTTATCAAACAACCAACTAGACCAAGTATGTCAAACACATGCATTTTCATTTCACTAAAGAGAACAGGTTCAACAGAGCATTAAAGAACATATTACCACAGAGACAGGCCTATGTCAGCATATCAAATCAGGATACCTTCCTGATTTATGGGTCCCACAGCATGCTTCTGCCAAGGTTGAGTGCCATGAAAAGAGAGGCAGATTAATTCTAAAGGCATAAGTCATCTTTCATTTTCCCCCCATTCTCCAACAATTATAAATGAGATACTGACATCTAAGGGATGACCAAATTAAGAGCTATGAATACTACAGGCCTGGTCTAGATCTCAGTAAAACAAAGCTAAATCGGGTATACCATGTTCCAGGAAATACAAATATTATGACAGTCTGCATGTATTATAGCACTTGGTCTCCCTACCCTCAAAGCAGCAAATCCTGACTTTATATCTCTAGCTTCTGTGTCACTTGTTCTGTGATTTATTTTGTTTGCTTTTACAAGCAGTCCACATTTGCAAAAATACCTTTGATGACTGTCTGGGTGCCTACATTTATTCATTCATTTATCCACTTCCTAACAAAGAAATCTCCAGTTCTTTCAATTCCCCAATATATATATTTTGATTTAATGTGGAATAAGAATAAATTACAAGTCAGAATTATGGATACTGTACTGCTCATAAGGAAAGTTAACATTAGGAACTTGATGCCAATATTTCAGTACCTAAAATATATTAAGTTGTGTGGCACCATTGCCATGGGAAACTAAAGCTAAACAGTATAGATTTTAATTTCTTTAGACCTGGCAGTGGAAAGGAGTCATTTTAAAACATTTTAGACAGTTAAAGATGATGGATCATGTTGTGTGGGAAGAGAGTACCTCAGTGAGCATAATAATTCTCATTAGGGACAAAGTGTTGATACAATCTTTTTAAAAATATTCTTTTTTACTGCCTCAGAAGTAATTACAGTAATGATGTGTTGTCTTTTTGGTAACCAAGATGATACTATTGACCCAAGATCAGTAGGCTAAATGCTTTGAATTGGGTATCCAGAAAGTAGGACTGTCTTTTCACTGGTTCATTTACATGTAGCCCTCTGATCCAGCATCCCCAGGAACAAGCATTTGCAAGGCTAACGACTAGGGTCATGAGTGCAGCCTGTAGCCATATAATTGAATAAAGCTAACCAGCCCACAAAGGGGTCAAACTATGACATCAGCCATAGTCTAATTAGAAAAAGAGCCACAGGTAAATAAGCCATCAGTGTGTCTCATTAATTTAGAAACACAGAGGGTAAAATGCCCCTAAGATTCTCATTCTAGTGAAAGCAGGAGCTAAATCGAGCTTTGGCGTCTTTGTGGTTATTTCAATTGGTTTACAAATGACACCAAAATAAGAAAATTCCAATAGCACAGCCTCTTCCATAAGAAGATAGGTCAGATCTCCAAAGGGAAAGTAAAAGTTGCTCGGTTGTGTTTGATTCTTTGTGATCCCACAGGCTACACAGTCCATGGAATTCTCTAGGACAGAATACCGGAGTGGGTAGCTGTTTCCTTCTCCAGGTGATCTTCCTAGCCCTGGGATCGAACCCAGGTCTCTCACATTGCAGGTGGATTCTTTGCCAGCTAAGCCATCAGAAAAGCCTGAGAATACTGGAGTGGGTAGCCTATCCTTTCTCCAGCGGATCTTGTAGACCCAGAAATCAAACTGGGGTCTCTTGCATTGCAGGCATATTTTTTACCAGCTGAGCTACCAGGGAAGCAGATCTCCAAAAACTGTGGCAAATCAGCATTCAAGAAGTAATCTGCAACAGGTTCATCCTCCCAGAGACCAGTTAAACCAAGTATTTTTTTAAAATGTGGTCCTCAGAATTCTAGTGTTGTGTTTATTTCAGTAAGCGTTTAGTGAGTTTCTTAAAACACACACACACACACACACAAGAAAAAAACTGTACCAGATATATATATATATTATGCTTTGTGTTGAAACCTTTAGGTTAAGTATGGCACGGTGTCCATGAGACGCTCACAAACAGACACATATATATGCACCTAGATGAAAATGCATAAAAGGGGTGCAAAATGTTCACAGAGGGAAACAATAAAGATTAGGCTGACAGGATGGGAATAGGGTGGTTGGCTGAGGAGAAAATAAAGGCATTTGAGGAAGAATGTTCAGAATGAACAAAGGCACAGGTGTATGGAACATCTGAGATGTAGGAGCAGCTGGGACTTCAAATAGTTTATAATTAAAGTGTGAGCCGAGGATTTTTTTTTTACCTAGAGTTTTTAGTTTCACCTTTGTTATGAAATAATTCATTTTCACTATGGTTTAATTTCATAGAGGGAGTTTTAAAAATACAGTTCCCTTTCTCTTATCTCCAAATAATGGCAAATACACATATTTGTGGAGAGAAAGAAGCAGGTATTATTATTAACCATATGATTTTTTTAATGAGTAATTGCAGAAATTCACTGAGAACAAGTGTGTAGAGACAGAATCTGTGGTGTGGTGCCATGGAGGAATTAAAAACCCTCCTCTCAAAAAATCAAATATTTGAAAGAATACAAACACAAATTACTCAATTATATTGGATAGGCAGGTCTTTCCTGGTGGGTCAGGTAGTAAAGGATCTAGCTGCAATGCAGGAGACCTGGGTTTAATACCTGAGTCAGGAAGCTTCCGGGAGAAGGGAATGGCTACCCACTCCAGTATTCTTGATAGGCAACATAAGGAAAAAGTAGCTAAACTAAACATTCAAAATATTGAGTTTTTGTCTTCAAATGAAAGGAAAAGTTAATACTCAATATTCAGTAATCTAGACAGTTATGATGAATCTATCTACACTGACTCACCATGCTAGAAATCAGAAATGCAAATGACCACCAGAAAAATCCCTTATACTTATTTTAACTATGATGCAGATATGGAATAATATAACAATATCAATGCTTTCAGATACTATTCTAGAGAGATAAACAAAATATATATCCATGCAATGTAATATTATTCAGCCATGAAAAAGGATAAAATACTGAAACAGGCTCCAACATGGATGACCCTTGAAAACAGTGAGCTAAGTGAAAGAAACCAGACACAAAGGGTCATAACTGTATGATTTGCGAGGGTTGAGGGGAAAATGAAGAGTGACTAATTAATGGGGTATGGAATTTCTTCTCAGAGTATAAACAGTTTCTAAAATTAGCTAGTGATAATGATCTGAACAAATACACAAATATACTAAAGAGATCAGATCAGTGAATCCAATGGTATGTAAATTATGTCAAAACAAAGCTTTTTTTTTTTTTTTTTTTTTTAATTTTTTACTGTGATTTTTAAATCCCTTCAGCACAACCTGTGCTTCCCTGGTAGCTCAGCTGGTAAAGAATCCTCCTGCCATGCAGAAAACCCCAGTTTGATTCCTGGGTCAGGAAGATCTGCTTGAGAAGGGATAGGCTACTCACTTCAGTATTCTTGGGCTTCCCTGGTGGCTTAGCTGATAAAGAATCCACCAGCAATGCTGGAGACCTGGGGTTCGATCCCAGGGTTAGGAAGATCCCCTGGAAAAGGGAACCGCTACCTACTCCAGTATTCTGGCCTGGAGAATTCCATGGACTATACATGGGTCACAGAGTCAGACATGACTGGACGCCTTTCCCTTTCACTTTTCAGCATAACCTGCAGGCATTGTGCTTTCCCCGTAGTCCACTTTCCAGTCTACCCGCCTCACCTCCATTCCCATTCCTGACCCCAAATATTGCTGCGGACAGGAAAAGGATGGAAAAGGAGAGCAATGAACAAGTGCGCAGGCTTCATCTTGAAGAAACTAACAAGTTTTAACAAAATTTAAGAGATGCCATCTGAAGAGAACAAGATGAGAAGTCACTGCGGCTCCTGACAAACTTTCTTTTTATTGGGTTATTATTTTTTTCTTAAGGACAGAAACTTCACATGCCTGAAGCAAACCAACTTCCACCAGGCAAATCCCGCTCACTCTCATGTACAACCAGGCACTCTCCTCAGAGCTCATTTCAAAGTTCAAACCACTCACTCCCAATATCTCACGTCACCACATCCCTGTTTCATCATCTTCCCACCAATTCCCATATCCCCTTTCTCTGTCAGTTGAGCCTCAGTCAGCTTTTAGTCAGCGACACGGCTCTGCAGCCACCAGCCTCTCTTCAGAGATGCCATGAGCTTCATGATTAACAAAATCAAAGATAAACATCTCCTTGAGGGATCCCAAATCAAAGCCACCAAGAATCAGAATGATGCCCGTAAAATGTTTATCGAGGGAATAGCCCATAATAACACTAAGTAAGCTCTTCTCCAATACTTGACCCAATTTGGTGAGATCATAGACTTTACTCTTAAAACCATCCAGACACTGGACTTTCCAGAAGCTTTGCATTTGTGCTTTTCAAAAATAAAGCCGCCATTGAAAAGTTAAAGAGCACAAACTGGATGGCAAAGTGATCAATCTTAAAAAGGCTAAAGCCTTAGACTCGTAATTCCCCTCAAGAAAAATTTTGGTAGGGGGTTGAATCCTCGGATGTCTGAAGACAAATATCAGAGAGTATTTGGGGGCATTTGGCATGATTCATAATATTGAGCTTCCACTGTGTCCAAGAACAAACCAAAGACAAGCTTTCTGTTTTATCACGTACACTGACGAAAAACAAGTGAGGAAGCTGTTAGAAACCAGATACCACCTGATTGGCTCTGGGTGGTGTGAAATTAAAATTATACTCCCAAAAGAATATGCAAAGTCACAGCCTAGGGGAGTAAGAGAGATTCCATTTGCCAGGCAAGGTAACCGCTGGGGAGTAATAGGCTCCTAGGCAAACCTGATTCCTTGCAGCCCAAACCAAATGCCATGTGATGCTAACCCCATGTCTTGCAGACCAAACCTGATGCCTTTCAGCAGCAGACCAAACCCGACACCTTGCAGCGCAAGCAAACCGGATGCCTTTCCTCCGCGGACCAAATCTGATGCCTTTCGATGCAAACCAGATGCCTGGCGGGGCAAACCCAAATGTCTTTGGTGCAGATCCAAGTGTTTATGGGGCAGCAGTTGGAGGTGCCAGCAGCAGAAAACCTCCTATCGTGTTTCTACCTGTTCCCTTCTCAGCCAGTAAAAAGGGTTTAATTTTTCTGATCAAATGTATGGCAATTTCCACAATGCCTACAATGATCAATCAATTTTTAATACCTATGGTGGAGATTGTTCCGTTGGATATAGCTATGGGCTTCAAGGGTTCAGAGCTCCATTTACTAATTGCAATGCACAAATAAATGAAGCAGCTCCTTACAGTAATAGTTTCCAGGGACGTTGCCAGCTGGTAATGGTTTCCATCGGAGAAAGCAATGGCACCCCACTCCAGTACTCTTGCCTGGAAAATCCCATGGATGGAGGAGCCTGGTAGGCTGCATTCCTTGGGGTCGCTAAGAGTTAGACACGACTGATCGACTTCACTTTGACTTTTCACTTTCATGCATTGGAGAAGGAAATGGCAACCCACTCCAGCATTCTTGCCTGGAGAATCCCAGGGATGGCGGAGCCTGGTGGGCTGCCATCTATGGGGTCGCACAGAGTTGGACACGACTGAAGTGACTTAGCAGCAGCAATGGTTTCCATTAAGGACTTCTGGTAAGGATTTCCTTGGTGGTTCAGACAGTAAAGCATCTGCTTGCAATGCAGGAGACCTGGGTTCAATCCCTGGGTCAGGAAGGTCTCCTGGAGAAGAAAATGGCAACCCACTCCAGTATTCTTGCCTGGAAAATCCCATGGACCGAGGAGCCTGGCAGGCTATAGTCAGTCCATGAGGTTGCAAAGAGTTGGACACAACTGAGTGACTTCACTTCAAATAGTTTCCAGGCACTTTGCCAGCCTTTCTGAAGATGAAGAAAGAAGCCACCTCAGAGCCACTCTGTCCTCGAATGAAATGTTACATTACTGAAATAAGGAATGACTGAATTTACTGAGTTCACAAGGACATTGTTACTAACTTTCTCTATATCTAGCTGCTTTTAAGAACTAGTGCTTTTCCCCCCATAACCTTTTGACACTGTAAAGACAAGAAGATAACACAAGGATTTGAGACTTTTATTTTATGAAAGTTAATGTTTTCTAAAAATAAATGTTTACTGGTTTTATATGCAACTTTATACTGGCTTGTTTCCTGTTTTTTGTTTGTTTGTTTGTTTCCGGCAAGGGAAGTGGGGGGAATGTGGGGTCTGTTTTTTTGTTGTTTTTGTTTTTGTCTAGGGTGGTTGGTTGGAATAAGAGGTATCATCTACATTCAGAACTTAAAGTTTCTCTTTAGATTTGATATTCAACCAGGTATTTCTTGCATTTATTCAACAAACTTTAATAATTATTCTAAGCCAGAAAGAAGTTCAAAGCAGGAGATGCAGAGAAGCAGCCCTCTGGCTTAAAAGAGGCAGAAGTAAACAAGAAACACAATACAGTATGATAAGTCTTAAATAAGGCTTTGTGAAAGATGATGTGGTTATACAGACACAGGGCATCTAAAAGAGGCCTTCAGAGTGGTCCAAGGTGGAGTGCAGAGGGTAGGCTTTTGCCAATGTGCTAGAATGAGAGAGAATACCAAGAAGACATGCAAAGAAATCAAAGCAGGAACTTAGCACACACTTTTGGAAGAGGGCAAAAAGACTTTTTAAAGGTAGAAACAAAGTTCATGTGGAAAATAAGGGAAAGGAGGTGGGCAGGAACTTGAGCAAGTTCACCAGTATCACAGGTAAGCTACATATATAATTTAAAAGTTTCTAATTTATTTTTTAAAAGCAAAATAAATAAATAAATAAATAAATGTATTTTAATAATAAACTGTATTTAATATAAACAGAATTTCATTTCAAGGTAATTATTCATGAGACCTTTTACAGCATAGTTTTGGTACTGAGTCATTGGAATCTAATGTGTATTTTACAGCACATCTCAATTCAGACTAGCCATATTTCAAGTGCTCAATACATGTGATTAGTGGCTTAAATTACAAAGGCCCTAGCTTATACGCTGAGGGATTGAATTGTATCTTTAAGTCAATGAGAAATTAAAGGATTTAAAACAGGGAGTGACATGAAACAGCAAACATCTAGTACATGAGTAACACTGAGCTCCATGCTAGGAATCGAAAATCAGTGAGACTCAATCTCTGCCTTCAGGTAATTCAGTCAAGAAGCAAAGACAGACATGAAATCAAGATTCTTGTGGGACTAAATTTAAAAGGTGAGAAAGAAGTCAATTTTACTTATAAAGAATCATAATGTTTTTACTTTCTTATTATAATACAAATATTCTGAGGCCAATAAATTGCATTCTTGTTTTTCCTTAACCTGTAGCAAGCTAGCTAGCTCTATAGCAAAAGCACACTATACCTCTTGCACAAAGTAGGAACTTAAAAGCAAATACTGCATAATAACACAGGAGCAAAGCTCAGGAGCAGATACACCATCATGAATAAGAGAGAGAAACAGAAGGAGACAACATAAAGAAAACATGAGGTAATTATTTCATTTTTAGTAGGAAATGTTCATTTAAATATCTAAGCAAGTGCTATCACTTTGATGGTGGAAGAATTTCAAATATATAATATGTAATAATTACAATTTGTTAAATATATGGAGATGGAGATTAAATGAAATAATAGATGTGAAACTGCTTTGAAAAGTTGAAATAACTGTACCGAAATCAGGTGTTATATACACACATCCCAGAATGAGCTTGCAATGGAGATTTTGATGCTTACTGCCTTTTGGTATTAAAAGTTATACCAAATACCAATCTGTAGTTTGAAAATTCCAGATCAACCAACTGAATGAATTGAAATACTGTTTCACATAATGCTTTTTAGAAAAATCTATAAAATCAGGCATGTTGTATTGGCACAAAGTAAAAGAAAATTCCTAGGTAGACTAATAAAAAAATTCATAAAACTAATTGGTATTTTGTAATATTTGAAATCATAAATGTCTGTCTGTATATATTCAAGACCAAGGACAAATATACAGATTGTTCCAACAGAAAATGTTCAGGAGGAATTAGCTTTAATTTACCAGAGTTAATTCGATGAAGCTAGGTGATTTTTGATTAAGAGCTTTTGTTCCTGGTTCCTCTGAGAACTAACTTGTCTATCGAACCAGACAAAATATAGCTATATCCACATTTGGTTGTTTGAACTAAAAAGTTAAAGTTTCAACCAATTCAGAATCAGTGTAGCAGATGTTTTGATATTTCAGTTTTGCCCTGCATTGATATTTCATTTTTAGAAGCTATGTAATTTTTTTCCCCAGTTCCAGCTGGTTCGTTTGTTGATTTCAGTTAAAAATCTAAGTAGCAAAAGTATGGATTGGTTCAGATTTCAGTATATTATATAAGCTCAGCAAATTAGCATATTTTTTAAAATTTTTTAATGGGGGGGGGGTGCAATTCATGCTTAGTGCCAGGATGTTATTTTAGTTGTTAGAAATTAGATTATGCAATTATTTGGCAGTTATGTCAAAACAACTGTTTCTGATCATAGTGACCCAATTAACCCTCAGACAGCAATATATGTATTTATGTATATGTATGTATTTAGATGCTATCTAAAAATATGAGATGTGAAAGCCACAGTTCAAGAGTTTGTTGCTATTCTTAGGGTAATGGCTAAGTCATATTTTCATTGGGTCTGGATTGACTGTCAGTTCAGTTCAGTTGATCAGTCATGTCCTACTCTTTGTGACCCCATGGACTGCAGCCTGCCAGGCTCCCCTGTCCATGACCAATTCCCAGAGCTTGCTCAAACGCATGTCGATCACACTGATGATGCCATCCAAGCATCTCATCCTCTGTCATCCCCCTTCTCCTCCTGCTTTCAATCTTTCCCAGCATCAGGGTCTTTTCTAATGAGTCAGTTCTTCACATCAGGTGGCCAAAGTATTGGAGCTTCAGCTTCAGGATCAGTGTCTCCAATGAATATTAAGGGCTGATTTCCCTTAGGATAGACTGGTTTGATTTCCTTGCAGTCCAAGGACTCTCAAGGGTCTTCTCCAATACCACAGTTCAAAAGCATCAATTCTTTGGCGCTCAGCTTTCTTTATAGTCCAACTCTCACATCCGTACATAACTATTGGATAAACGATAGCTTTGACTAGATGGACCTCTGTTGGTAAAGTAATGTCTCTGCTTTTTAATATGCTGTCTAGGTTGCTCATAGCTTTTCTTCCAAGGAGCAAGTGTCTTTTAATTTCATGGCTGCAATCACCATCTGCAGTGATTTTGGAACCCAAGGAAACAAAGTCTCTCACTGTTTCCATCATTTCCCCATCTATTTGCCATGAAGTGATGGGACTGGATGCCATGATCTTAGTTTTTTGAACTTTAATTTTTAAGCCAGCTTTTCACTCTCCTCTTTCACTTTCATCAAGAGGCTCTTTAGTTCCTCATACCTTTCTGTCATAAGTGTGGTGTCATCTGAGGTTATTGATATTTTCCCTGGAAATCTTGATTTCAGCCTGTAAACACTGTAAAAATGCTTATATAATAATAAGCCTTAATGGCTGACCCAAACTGAAACTGCCAATTTTAAATAGAAATGTATATTCTAGTAAGACTAGTTATTATTCAACTTTATTCTTCTCAGAGTTTGTATGTTACTGGTGTTTACATCAGCATATTTGAAGAAACTAGATTTTTGAGAAAAGCAAATGCTATTAAAGAGTTTAAAAATTGGACATATAAGAGAAAGGGACTGGTTTGTTATAGAGAAAAAGTACCTGAAGGATAATTAAATACAACCCTTTAATATTTTTAGTATTTCCTAAAGAAAAATGAGCAAAGCTAAATTGAGGTGTGTCAAACTGGAGGCTATTAGTTTTTTCTTGTAGGAAAGACACATTTTAAAATTATGTCATAGCTGTATAACTAATTCCAGATACATATTATCTATGGACTTAGTGGAATTCCCACTTTGGAATACAGTTAGAGATAAACTCTATTGTCTTTGGCCTAAATCCATGGTTTCAAACCTAGTTTGTCATAAGAATTCCTTAAAGGCACTGGAAAAAATTTCCTGTACTCTGCAACTCCTGAAAAATTTTATTGAGTAGGTTTGTTTTGGTATCAGGAATCTGTTTTTTAAAGCTCCTCACATAGATGGTAATGATGAACCATATATGAGACCAATGAAGACAACTAAATAGAAGTTCAAGATCAAGATGTTGGGAGATTTAGTGTCTAGTAATGGCTTCCTGGTTGAAAGCTGACTCTCTTTTAACTCTGCTCATAAGGCAGAAGGCTTAAGGGATCTTTGTTAGATCTCTTTTATAAAGGAGAGGGCTCCCACTCCTGAGGGCTCTGTACCCATAACCTAATCATCTCCCAAAGTCCCCACCTTCAGATTCCATCAACACTAAAGATCAAGTTTCAACAAATGAATTTGAAAGGGAACACATTCAGTTTATGGCAAAAACTTTTTAACCCTCAGATTCTTAATTCTGTGATAAGTGTCATATGAAGGCCTCATTCAACTCTAGGGCTTTATGATTATAGTGTTAATGTTCACATGAACCAGTCGGTTTTTATTTCATATATACCCTAAAGATCCTCAATTATGTAAGACAGCATCAATTTCAAAATTTTATAGTAGCCCTTGAAGCATAATTTGATTGAATTTCAGTTATATGAAAAATGAAACATCTCTTTTCAGAGAAGTAGAGAGAGCGCCCCCCACCCCACTGTGTAAACTAGCAGGGTTCCTGCTAAGTAACACAGTATGATACATTAGTATTGTAAGGCATGATTCTTTTTTTTTGTAAAAAGATGGACCTTGGAGCTGAAATTGAGATTAGAAAATAGTAAAATTTCTAATTTATGGAATAAATGACATTTTCTATATTATATATATAGATAGATGTTGAAATATATATATATATATATTTCCCCTTTCCCCAATCCATTAGATTTCTCACTTGCTAATTCTGCAATCTGTAGTCTTACAAATACATGGTAAATTTTCCCAATTGTCTGCTAGGAAACTAGCCCTGAAGTGCAGACAAGATTCTATAATTTATGTTAATGATTGCTTAGAGTCCTTTTTAGTGGTACATAGCTTTAAAACACAGAGAAGGCAATGGCACCCCACTCTAGTACTCTTGCTTGGAAAATCCATGGACAGAGGAGCCTGGTAAACTGCAGTCCATGGGGTCCCTAAGAGTCGGACATGACTGAGTGGCTTCACTTTCACTTTTTACTTTCATACACTGGAGAAGGAAATGGCAAGCCACTCCAGTGTTCTTGCCTGGAGAATGCCAGGGAAGGGGAGCCTGGTGAGCTGCCATCTATGGGGTCGCACAGAGTCGGACACAAATGAAGCGACTTAGCAGCAGCAGCAGCAGCTTTAAAACATTCATCTATAGTTAAGAGTCCAAGCACATGTGTAAATAAATGTTTGCCACCTCTAAAAATATGTCCTAGCCAAAGCCTATTCTCATACTATGGAAAAGAGCTCTGATGTGATGATACTTGAGATGAATGCAGTTGGTTTCCTGAGTTGATAAAAATCCCTTAATATCCACTTACTCAGTATAATATGTTTTACAATCACTGTCGACCTTGAAAGACAGTAACTGCTGCTGCTAAGTCGCTTCAGTCGTGTCCGACTCTGTGCGATCCCATAGACAGCAGCCCACCAGGCTCTGCCATCCCTGGGATTCTCTAGGCAAGAACGCTGGAGTGGGTTGCCATTTCCTTCTCCATTGCGAGAAAGTGAAAAGTGAAAGTGAAGTCGCTCACTCGGCGCTGGCCGGGCGGCTGACTTGTAGCGACCCCAAGGAATGCAGCCTACCAGGCTCCTCCATCCATGGGATTTTCCAGGCAAGAGTACTGGAGTGGCTTGACATTGCCTTCTCCGAAGACAGTAACTGGGAGGTGTTAATTAATTCTTCTCCGTTTACACTTTTCCATAATCTGCAACATTCTTTCTCACATACACAAATATGTAAAAGGTGGGCTTTAATAAGTAATAGCAGTCAATTTTGCTAGCTATAGTCCTTGTTATAAAACTATATAATTCACTGGTCTGCAAAAGAACTATAATATAAAAAATATTAAAGATTGTATATAAATGCAAATACAACAAAAAACACAATTGATATTTATGGATTTGGAGTCTTATATATAAGTAAAATCTGTGTAGACTACTAGACACAGTCTGATAAAATGTCAAAATGGTTCCCTGAGGAAAATCAAAATGATGTTTCAGCATACCATTTTTAACAGCCCCCACTGTTCTTTGATACTCTCTGATTTGCCTGGGGAAAGGGTTGTCACAGAAGTGCTAAAAAGGCACCTACAAAAAATAAAACCATAAGCAGATATTGCTAACAGGGAAAAGACACATGGTAGCTGTCTTCAAGATTTCTCAGCTGAAATTCACTTTTGTAATTACATTTATACAGTCTCATGAACATATAGGACTTCTAAACTGATTCATTAAAACCATAATAAAGGTTTCATTTGAAAACAATAAATAACCATCACTACAACCTAGTACTTACAGATTTTTATATGGTCAACACCTTTGGAGAAAACTAATCAGCTAATAGCCATCACTATTCCATACATAGATTACTTATTTCTTCCATATATATAGAGAGAAAGATTTGAGTAATTTTCCTAGCCCTTGGAGGCAATCAAGGATAATATTGAAATCTATTTCCAACCCCTTGTATCAGTCAGTAGAGCAGGCTGCTTAGTTCTTCCTGGTCTCTCAATCTGAAAAAACAACAAAGAAGAATCTCCACCCCAAACAAAACACAATGGTAACAATAAAAATAATAGTAACTACCATATTCCAAGTACCACCTATTTGCCAGACCTGAACTAGATGTTTACATCTGTTATTTTATTTAATTTAACCTACACAATGACTATTTGAAGGAATAGATGACTGTTTACATTATATAAATGAGGAAGCCACAGTTATTGGTGTATAAACCCACATCTAGTCAGTGGCACACTTGGGCTGTTTGTGAATGCAGCTGTTTCTATTTCTCCAGGGCTTGTATGCTTCTTCCTGAATGACACTTCCTCTCTCAGCATAACATCACATGCAAACTTAGACTAACACTTTCAAGGTTTTCTAAGAAAACAGTAGTCAGGTAAACATAAGAATAAGGTCCAGAAATATATAAGGGTAAGTTAAGTTGCTCAGTTGTGTCCTACCAGGCTCTTCTGTCCATGGGATTTTCTAGGCAAGAATACTGGAGTGGGTTGCCATTTCCTTCTTCAGGAGATCTTCCAGATCCAGATATTGAACCTGGGTCTCCCACACTGTAGGCAGACGCTTAACCGTCTGAGCCACCAGGGAAGTTCAGAAATATATAGATGAAATATAAAGTGGTTAGGACAGGAGGTGAGATGGCAGTGGTAACAAAAGTGAAAATAAATTGGAGAGCAAGAAACCACTTTGAAATGTAGATAAAGGATATATTTTCAAGTTGTGAAACTGCCAGGAAAGTAAATTTTTCTATAAAAAAATTTTTTTTAAGTGAAAATCACTTAGTCATGTCTGACTCTTTTTGTGACCCCATGGAACTCTGCAGGCCAGAATGCTGGAGTGGGTAGCCATTCCCTTCTCCAGGGGATCTTCCCAACCCAGGGACTGAACCCAGGTCTCCCGCATTGCAGGCAGATTCTTTACCAGCTGAGCCACCAAGGAAGCCCCTAAAAAAATAATTAAGTTTCAAGAAAAAAAGATGATACTTCTGATGCTTGGTCCTGAATATTCAACTGACCAAAAATATATTTTTAGAAAATGTTGTTTTGGTACAAAAAAAAAAAAAAAAAGAAGGGAGGGCACAGCACCAAAATTAGTTTAAAGAGACTAATCCTTTTGTCTGGTATTAGGAAACTTAATCTTTAAAACTTCATCAAATATTATTTTCAAATATTCCCAAAATATAAATAGTCAGTGGAGAGCAAATTTGTGAAAAGTTTGAGGGAGAGAGAAAGCTGAACTCATTTCTTGGTATTGCAGTGAGGAAACATTCCTAATTCTGATATGCTATCCTCTTTATTGTATTATCTTTATATTTTGGCTATACCTTAAAGTAACAATGTTAAAAAATTGTCTGGAATAATAATGTCATCACAAACTATACTGGCTTATATGTTATTTCTAGGTGGTATTCCCACCCATGCATAAAAAGATGACTCTTAAATCACATTAATCTGTGCATAGTTCAGTTCAGTTCAGTTCAATTGCTCAGGCATATCCGACTCTTTGCAAGTCCATGAACTGCAGCCCACCAGGCCTCCCTGTTCATCACCAACTCCTGGAGGTTACCCATACTCATGTCCATTGAGTCGGTGATGCTATCCAACCATCTTATCCTCTGTCCTCCCCTGCTCCTCCTGCCCTCAATCTTTCCCAGAATCACGGTCTATTCAAAAGAGTCAGCACTTAGCACCAGGTGGCCAAAATATCAGAGTTTCAGCACTAACATCAGTCCTTCTAATGAACACCCAGGACTGATCTCCTTTAGGATGGACTGGTTGGATCTCCTTGCAGCCCAAGGAACTCTCAAGAGTCTTCTCCAACACCAGAGTTTAAAAGCACCAATTCTTCGGAGCTCAGCTTTCTTTATAGTCCAACTCACATCCATACATGACTACTGGAAAAACCATAGCCTTGACTAGACAGACCTTTGTTGACAAAGTAATGTCTCTGCTTTTTAATACGCTGTCTAGGTTGGTCATAACTTTCCTTCCAAGGAACAAGCACCTTTTAATTTCATGGTTGCAATCATCATCTGCAGTGATTTTGGAGCCCCCCAAAATAAAGTCGGACACTGTTTCCACTGTTTCCCCGTCTATTTATCATGAAATGATGGGACCAGATGCCATGATCTTCATTTTCTGAATGTTGAGCTTTAAGCCTACTTTTTCACTCTCCTCTTTCAATTTCATCAAGAGGTTCTTTAGTTCTTCTTCACTTTCTGACATCAAGGTAGTGTCACTTGCATATCTGAGGTTACTGATATTTCCCCCGGCAATCCTGATTCCAGCTTGTGCTTCCTCCAGCCCAGCATCTCTCATGATATACTCTGCATAGAAGTTAAATAAGCAGGGTGACAATATACAGCCTTGACATACTCCTTTCCCTATTTGGAACCAGTCTGTTGTTTCATGTCCAGTTATAACTTTTTCTTCCTTACCTGTATACAGGTTTCTCAAGAGGCATGTCAGGTGATCTGGTATTCCCATGTCTTTCAAAATTTTCCACAGTTTATTGTGATCCACTCAGTCAAAGGCTTTGGCATAGTCAATAAAGCAGAAATAGATGTTTTTCTGGAACTCTCTTGCTTTTTCCATGATCCAGTGGATGTTGGCAATTTGATCTCTGGTTCCTCTGCCTTTTGTAAAACCAGCTTGAACATCTGGAAGTTCACGGTTCACGTATTGCTTAAGCCTGGCTTCGAGAATTTTGAGCATTACTAGCACGTGAGATGACTGCAATTGTGAAATAGCTTGTATATTTGGGACTGGAATGAAAACTGACCTTTTCCAGTCCTGTGGCCACTGTTGAATTTTCAAAATTTGCTGGCATATTGAGTGCAGCACTTTCTCAGCATCATCTTTCAGGATTTGAAATAGCTCAACTGGAATTCCATCACCTCCACAAGCTTTGTTCAGAGTGATGCTTCCTAAGCCCCACTTGACTTCACATTCCAGGATGTCTGTCTCTAGATAAACGATCATACCATCATGATTATCTGGGTTGTGAAGATCTTTTTTGTACAGTTGTTCAGTGTATTTTTGCCACCTCTTCTTAATATTTTCTGCTTGTTTTAGATCTATACCTTTTCTGTCCTTTATCGAGCCCATCTTCGAATGAAATGTTCCCTTGATATCTCTAATTTTGTTGAAGAGATCTCTAGTCATTCCTATTCTATTGTTTTCCTCTATTTCTTTGCATTGATCGCTGAAGAAGGCTTTCTTATCTCTTCTTGATATTCTTCGGAACTCTTCATTCAAATGGGTATATATTTCCTTTTCTCCTTTGCTTTTCACTTCTCTTCTTTTCACAGATATTTGTAAGGCCTCCCCAAACAGCCATTTTGCTTTTTTGCATTTCTTTTTCTTGGGGATGGCCTTGATCCCTGTCCCTGTACAATGTCACGAACCTCTGTCCATAGTTTATCAGGCACTCTATCAGATCTAGTCCCTTAAATCTGTTTCTCACTTCTACTCCATAATCATAAGGAATTTGATTTAGGTCATATCTGAATGGTCTAATGGTTTTCCCCACTTTCTTCAATTTAAGTCTGAATTTGGCAATAAAGATTTCATGATCTGAGCCACAGTCACCTCCTTGTCTTGTGTTTGCTGACTCTACAGAGCTTCTCCAACTTGGCTGCCAAGAATATAATCAATCTGATGTTGGCGTTGACCATCGGGTGATGTCCATGTGAAGAGGCTTCTCTTGTTTTGTTTGAAGAGGTTGTTTGCTATGACCATTGAGTTCTATTGGCAAAACTCTATTAGCCTTTGCCCTGCTTCATTCTGTATGCCAAGGCCAAATTATATCAAGCTGCACCCAAAAGTCGGGATTTTTTTTTTTTTTTTTGCCAGTGGTTTCCTTTAAGACTATCTCCACTTATGGGTGTACATGTACGTGTATGTATGTATAAAAAGCTTTATTCCAAACCTAAAGTTTGCAGCAAAAATTCAATTAGATGAAGTTTCCTCAGTGAAATACAGTACACACAAAAAAATGTCAGGAGACGCTAGTTTTAGAAGATAGAGACAGAGTGAATTAAAATATCTGAACATGGACTCAAGTCTCTTAAGACAACAACTATCAACAGCTAATGTCTTCAGAGAAAACACCTTCCCCTACAAGCTAAGATAGGATAGAAAAGGGAGATGCTATAACCAGAAAAGAAAAAGGCATGGGGCACTTACTGGAGCTGAAATACTCTTTCTGCCACTGAGTCCCCTTGGAAATAACAAATGAAGTAGATGGAGGGGAAAAAAAAAAAAAAAAAAAGCATACCTGTGTGTAGCCTATGTGAACAGATATATGGCAGGGCATAGAAAGATGTGTGTTTATATATCAGATCAGATCAGTCGCTCAGTCGTGTCCGACTCTTTGCGACCCCATGAACTGCAGCACGCCAGGCCTCCCTATCCATATACATATTCACAAACACAAATTTTCCTAAAGGGCTTTTGAACTTTCAAGCACCTGTGCAAGTAATGTCTATGATATTGGAAAAACTCATGTTCTTGAAAATGAACTGAAAAGAGAGACTTGCTTTTAATCCACCAACAATATGCTATCTCCAAAGTCAAGGTCTTATATAGACTTTGAGGTTATCAGGAAAAGTATTATCTGTTTCTTCTTGCTTTAGAGAGTACCCTGCAAAAACAAACCAGGGAGATTCACGTGGGAAATGAGAATAGGAGGAAGTTTTATATTAAAAAACTTTATTGCAATACAAGAAGTATTAAACACTAAATTAGTAAACAAAATTGCAACCAAACTTATCCACGTGACATTTCATACATTATATGAGCTAAGATTCAATTTTGAGGTTTTAGGAAAATGCACAATTAATTACATGCTATAATCTGAATCTCATATAAAGATAGCCTTTGAAGTATACTTTAAAAGACTGCTTCTCCATTAACACTATCCCAAACAGTTATCACAGGGCTCCATTTTAAACTTCCAATATTTTATTTGTTGGTAACTACAGTGATTCACAGAGAGTACCTGCACCATACCCATGGCTTGAAGCTACAAATGTCTTTGACAACACCCTCAAGACATTTGATCATTTATTCAGTCTTTAGTAAATAACTTCTCTAAACAGTTCTGGACTAGGAGATTGTGTGTGTGTTTGTGTGTGCAGGAAGAAAGAAAGTTAATACGAAGGAGACAGAAGCACAGTTCCCTTTTTTGGGAATTGTTGGGAAGATTATAATTTAACTGGAGGGGAAACACGGCCACATGGGCGTCCTGACATTATGACTAGAATAAATTCATCACTGGATTACAAATCACTGAAGAAATAATTATCCATTATCATAATAAAGAATAGCTAAATAAATACATAAATAAATAGATGAAGAGTGGGATAATCCATGATAAAATTATAGGGATTGCTACAGTTAGGGAAATAATCATTTGCAACTGTCATAATAAAGATTGATACAGACAAAGATTATCAGTGTATACTAAATCTGGAAGAGCCAACGTGATCAGGAAGGACTAGAACATTTTTATGCTCTTAAAATGTCTTCCCAAAGATTACCTATTATTTGAAAAAAACTTTTTAAAGTTTACTATTGAGAAATTAGCAACACTTTCTCTAAATGATAAAATTAACAATACCATTAATGTGCAAAGGTACATTGTGTGTCTAGGGATGTCACACTCTAAGAAGGATACATCACTTATGTAACATTTCACCCCAGGTTGTATAATCTTAATCTAATCATCAGGAAACAAGAGGTAAACTCAAAATGTCTATTACTATTTTTAAAGCCCTGCCTTCTTCAAAGCTGTAAACATCTTAAAAAACAAAGAAACTTGGAGGAATTATTCCCAGCTAAAAATGCATGATTAGATAAACTGAAAAAATTCAGAACACAGATGGACATCCTCATTCTTAGTCAATGCAGACTGAAGTGTTTACTTTCAGTGGTTCAGAAAAAGTGTGTGTGTGTGTGTGTGTGTGTGTGTGTGTGCATGTGTGTGAGAGACAGAGAGAGAGAGAGTAAGGGAAGCAAATGAGGCAAAGCAAATAAGTCAAACTGTTAATAGTCAAATTCAGTAAAAGAAATGCAGGTATTCATTATACTATTCTTATAACTTGCCTCAGTGTTTGAAATTATTTTCAAATAAAAGTAAAAACTGAGTGAATTTAGTACTTCACTTTTTCCTCCTCTCCAAATACACACACAATGTATATACAAAGTTTTGATTTCAACTTATTTTATACTCTGTAACTTGTTTGGTTGTAAGTCCACATGCACCCAGAAATCTAAGCCAGAAATTTGGAGATTTTATTTCACTTATCCTTTAGTATTATTAACAAATCTGTCATCCAGAGACTAGCATGATTCTCTAGACAACGACAATATCATCAAAATGCCAGTGTTCCCTAAATCAACTTATAAATATGTAAACTGCTTAAAATACCAACAGGTTTTTAAACTAGACATGCTGATTCTTGAGTTCATATGGAAAAATAAGCAAAAAATAATCATGAAAAATTGAAAACAGAAGGGCAAGCAGGAGAAACCAGCCTTTCTAGGTATTAAAATTTAATATAAAGCCTTAAAGTAAAACAGTCGTGTAGTTGCATGAATTGACAGACAGATCAATGCAACAAAAAGAAATGCAGAAATTGAGCCAATGCATAGTGACATGGAAAATACAGAATAAACAAATTAGCAACAGTTAAATGTGAAATGTGAGGTAGGACCTAGGTACAGGAGTTAATAGGAGACTTTTCACTTTGTTTATAGTTGTTCATTGTTGAGCCATGTGAATCTTTTCACAGAATTAAATTAATTAAGTGTAAAAAATCAAACAAAAATAAAACATTCATTGTGTTAAAGTTACTGAATTTGTAATTGTGCCAGAGTGAGACAGTAGGCAACTCTTTCCACGTGTAAGGCTGCTCTGAAATCAAACCAGACTGTACAAAAAGAAACTAGTGGCTGCACTTTCAGGGTCATATTGCAAAGTGCATCTAACAGTTGGTTTCAATATACTCAATTCAAGAGTCATTGAAAGGAATCTAACTTTGCCTTTACTTTCCCTAAGCTCAAACAAAGGAAGAGGGTTTTAATCATGTTATATGGAATATAATTCTCTAACAGCATCCCATTAAAATCATAATACATCTAATGCTTAGGAATACTTGAATGTCCATAACTCTTTAAGACATCTATGAGACATTTAGAGGTAGAAAAGGTGTGGCAGCCAACAGACTACCTGCTTAAATTCATTATAATATATATCACATGTCATATACATACGCAAAAAGTTTATTTATTTCTCTGATAGTTACTTTATAAAAGGTGCTTTAGGTTAAGAGGATAGACAAACCATATAATGGAGAGCCTAAGCGATGCCAGTGGAAAATATTAGAAACCCTAATTATATGATTATATGACTAACCTTAAGTTATTTAGGATTGACTAGAGATTAATCAACTGCAAAGGCGTCAATCACCCAAACAATAAGACCTGGATGATTGACATTCTGTATTTCACATCAGAGCATATGGATTCAAGTTTAGATAACATACTTTTCAAGCTTAATATTGTCTTTCCAGTAGGTACAGTATCTAGACAATAGTAGCGAGGGTCACTGGTTCCATCATCTCATCCCATAAAATCTGGAGATCATATATGAAATACATTTGTGTTGCTGAATGGGAAAGGACTCAAAGTTGGGTCTGTTCTCTGACCAGTAGTTATTTTTAGGGACCTACCCTCTGATAATCAGTGAAGCAGAAAAACCTTCCTTGGAAACAAAGTGCAGTTTTTAACTCCTACTGCTTTAAATCATGACATATAATTTTATATAAAGAAAATTACATCTTCCCAAAATTTAAGTACTTAGGAAATGAAAAGCACCAGTAATGCAAATCATCAAAGAGAATTTTCTCAGTTTTCACCCAACAGGTCATCCTGCAACATTATAAAATGTAAAAAGTATAGTACCATATGTTATATACAGTCAAAAAAAATCCCCAAAGGTAATAATGCCACATTAGAGAATTATATTCATGTTTAACATTTTTTCACCTAGCTATGATTCAGCTGGCCTTTGAATAATGCTTTTTGAAATTCATTTTGAGTAGTTTTTACCCTCCTGTTCTTGAGTTTTTTATTATTGTTAATTAATTAATTTTTAATTGAATGATAATTGCTTTACAGAATTTTGCTGTTTTCTGTCAAACCTCTACATGAATCAGCCATGCTGCTGCTAAGTTGCTTCAGTTGTGTCCAACTCTGTGTGACCACATAGACGGCAGCCCACCAGGCTCCCCTGTCCCTGGGATTCTCCAGGCAAGAACACTGGAGTGGCTTGCCATTTCCTTTTCCAATGCATGAAAGTGAAAAGTGAAAGTGAAGTCACTCAGTTGTGTTCGACTCTTAGCGACCCCATGGACTGCAGCCTACCAGGCTCCTCCATCCATGGGATTTTCCAGGCAAGAGTACTGGAGTGGGGTGCCATTGCCTTCTCCTGAATCAGCCATAGGTATACATATATCCCCTATTTTTTGAACCTCCCTCTCATCTCTCTCCCCATTCCACCCCTCTAGGTTGATACAGAGCCCCTGTTTGAGTTTCCTGAGCCATACAGCACATTCTCGTTGGCTATTTATTTTACATATGGTAATGTAAGTTTCCATGTTACTCTTTCCATACATCTCACCCTCTCCTCCCCTCTCCCCATGTCCATAAGTCTATTCTCTATGTCTGTTTCTCCATTGTTGCCCTGTAAATAAGTTCTTCAGTACTATTTTTCTAGATTACATATATATATGTGTGTGTTAGAAAACAGCATTTAACTTTCTCTTTCTGATTCACTTCACTCTGTATAATGAACCTAAGGTTCTAGGTTCATCCACCTCATTAGAACTGACTCAAAGGTGTTGCTTTTTGTGGCTGAGTACTATTCCATTGTGTATACGTACCACAACTTCTTTATCCATTCATCTGTTGATGGACATCTAGGTCGTTTCTATGTTCTGGCTACTGTATATAGTGCTGCAATGAACAAATGCATACATGTGTCTCTTTAAATTTTGGTTTCCTCAAGGTATATGCCTAAGAGTGGGATTGCTGCGTCATATGGTGCTTTTATTTCAAGATTTTAAGGAATCTCCACACCAGCTTCCATGCTAAGTCACTTCAGTCGTGTCCGACTCCAAGTGCCCAGCTTCCATAGTGGCTGTATCAATTTACATTTCCACCAACAGTGCAAGAGTGTTCCCTTTTCTCCACATCTTCTCCAGCATTTATTGTTTGTAGATTTTTGATGAGGGTCATTCTGACCAGTGTGAGTTGATAACTCATTGTAGTTTTGATTTGTATTTCTCTAATGATGAGCAATATTGAGCATCTTTTCATGTGTTTGTTAGCCATCTGTATGTCTTCTTTGGAGAAATGTCTCTTTAGGTCTTTTTCCCACTTTTTGATTGGATTGTTGTTTTCCTGGTATTGAGTTGTATGAGCTGATTGTATATTTTGGAAATTAATCCTGTGTCAGTTGTTTCGCTTGCTATCATTTTCTCCCATTCTCAGGGTTGACTTTTCACCTTGCTTATAGTTTCCTTTGCTGTGCAAAAGCTTTTTAAGTTTAATCAGGTCCCATTTGTTTACTTTTGTTTTTATTTCTGTTACTCTAGGACGTGGGTCATAGAGGATCTTGCATTGATTTATGTCATCGAGTGTTCTGCCAATGTTTCCTCTAAGAGTTTTATAGTTTCTGGTCTTACATTTAGGTCTTTAATCTATTTTGAGCTTATCTATGTGTATAGTGTTAGGAAGTGTTCTCATTTCATTCTTTTCATGGAGTTGTCCAGTTTGCCCAGCACCATTTGTTGCAGAGGCTGTCTTTTCCCCATTTTATATTCTTGCCTCCTTTGTCAAAAATAAAGGACCCATAGGTGCATGGGTTATTTCTGGGCTTTCTATCTTGATCTATTGGTCTATAATTCTTTTTTTTTTTTTTTTTTTTTATGCCAGTACCATACTGTCTTGATGACTGTAGGTTTGTAGTATAACCTGAAGTCAGGAAGGTTGATTCCTCCAGCTCCATTCTTCTTTCTTAAGACTGCTTTGGCTTTTTGGAGTCTTTTGCGTTTCTATGTGAATTGTGAAGTTTTTTCTCTAGTTCTGTGAAAATATTGATAATTTGAATCTATAGATTGCATTTGGTAGTAGAATCATTTTCAAAATATTGATTCTTCCTACCCAGGAACATGGAATATCTCTCCACCTGTTTATGTCATCTTTGATTTCTTTCATTAGTGTCTTATAATTTTCTGTGTACAGGTCTTTAGTCTCGTTAGGTAAGTTTATTCCTAGATATTTAATTCTTTTTGTTGTAATGATGAATGGGATTGATATCTTAATTTCTCTTTCTGAGTTTTCATTGTTAGTATATAGAAATGCAACTGATTTATTTGTATTGATTTTGTATCCTGCAACTTTGCTAAATTCACTGATTCAGATCAGATCAGAGATCAGATCAGTCGCTCAGTTGTGTCCGACTCTTAGCCACTCCATGGACTGCAGCCTACCAGGCTCCTCCATCCATGGGATTTTCCCGGCAAGAGTACTGGAGTGGGGTGCCACTGCCTTCTCCTCTACTTTTTCCTATCAGTGGTTAAAAGGCACTGTAAGATTCTATAGGAAAAAATAGTACCACTCTTTCTATAGCAATTTGAATACATGTCTGAAGAAAGGATCACCCATATGAGATGCTCCATGGTTTTGAGGCACGTTTACATTGTCCTCTGGACCAGGGCAGAAAACGAAGTGGAAAGTAGAAGCATTTCCCCTACATACTTTCCAACATGCTTCCTCTCACCCTTCATTCCCTCTGCCTGACAACCACACTGTGTCCTCATGTTGCTCTCTATCCTTCACCACCATGCGTATTTGTTCTCCTATCTCACCCGAGAAATATTCATAATTCATATTTCCTTCAATATACAGAGAGTTCCACATTCTCTTAGCAGGAGCCTTGCTTCTTAAAAAGGTGAGATTATCTGAGGGCCTATCCTAATCATCAAATCAGATCAGTCGCTCAGCCATGTCCAACACTTTCCGACCCCATGAATCGCAGCACGCCAGCCTCCCTGTCCATCACCAACTAACGGAGATCACTCAGACTCACATCCATCGAGTCAGTGATGCCATCCAGCCATCTCATCCTCTGTCGTCCCCTTCTCCTCTTGCCCTCAATCCCTCCCAGCATCACAGACTTCTCCAATGAGTCAACTCTTCGCATGAGGTGGCCACAGTACTGGAGTTTCAGCCTTAGCATCATTACTTCCAAAGAAATCCCAGGGCTGATCTCCTTCAGAATGGACTGGTTGGATCTCCATGCAGTCCAAGGGACTCTCAAGAGTCTTCTCCAACACCACAGTTCAAAAGCATCAATTCTTCAGTGCTCAGCCTTCTTCACAGTCCAGCTCTCACATCCATACATGAACACAGGAAAAACCATAGCCTTGACTAGACGAACCTTTGTCGGCAAAGTAATGTCTCTGCTTTTGAATATGCTATCTAGGTTGGTCATAACTTTCCTTCCAAGGAGTAAGCATTTTTTAATTTCATGGCTGGTGTCACCATCTGCAGTGATTTTGGAGCCCCCCAAAATAAAGTCTGACACTGTTTCCACTGTTTCTCCATCTATTTCCCATGAAGTGATGGGACCAGATGCCATGATCTTCATTTTCTGAATGTTGAGCTTTAAGCCAACTTTTTCACTCTCCTCTTTCACTTTCATCAACAGGCTTTTGAGTTCCTCTTCACTTTCTGTCATAAGGATGGTGTCATCTGCATATCTGAGGTTATTGATATTTCTCCCGGCAATCTTGATTCCAACTTGTGTTTCTTCCAGTCCAGCATTTCTCATGATGTACTCTGCATATAAGTTAAATAAACAGGGTGACAAAATACAGCCTTGACGTACTCCTTTTCCTATTTGGAACCAGTCTGTTGTTCCATGACCAGCTCTAACTGTTGCTTCCTGACCTGCATACAGATTTCTCAAGAGGCAGATCAGGTGGTCTGGTATTCCCATCTCTTTCAGAATTTTCCACAGTTTATTGTGATCTACACAGTCAAAGGCTTTGGCCTATTCAATAAAGCAGAAATAGATATTTTTCTGGAACTCTCTTGCTTTCTTGATAATCCAGTGGATGTTGGCAATTTGATCTCTGGTTCCTGTGCCTTTTCTAAAACCAGCTTGAACATCAGGAAGTTCATGGTTCACATATTGCTGAAGCCTGGCTTGGAGAATTTTAGCATTACTTTACTAGCTTGTGAGATGAATGCAATTGTTCGGTAGTTTGAGCAATCTTTGGCATTGCCTTTCTTTGGGATTGGGATGAAAACTGATCTTTTCCAGTCCTGTGGCCACTGCTGAGCTTTCCATATTTGCTGGCATATTGAGTGTAGCACTTTCACAGCATCATCTTTCAGGACTTGGAATAGCTCAACTGGAATTCCATCACCTCCACTAGCTTTGTTTGTAGTGATGCTTTCTAAGGCCCACTTGACTTCGCATTCCAGGATGTCTGGCTCTAGGTCAGTGATCACACCATCGTGATTATCTGGGTCGTGAAGATCTTTTTTGTACAGTTCTTCTGTGTATTCTTGCCACCTCTTCTTAATATCTTCTGCTTCTGTTAGGTCCATACCATTTCTGTCCTTTATCGAGCCCATCTTTGCATGAAATATTCCTTTGGTATCTCTGATTTTCTTGAAGAGATCCCTAGTCTTTCCCATTCTGTTGTTTTCCTCTATTTCTTTGCATTGATCACTGAAGAAGGCTTTCTTATCTCTTCTTGCTATTCTTTGGAACTCTGCATTCAGATGTTTATATCTTTCCTTTTCTCCTCTGCTTTTCACTTCCCTTCTTTTCACAGTTATTTGTAAGGCCTCCCCAGACAGACATTTTGTCCTTTTGCATTTCTTTTGCATGGAGATTTTCTTGATCCCTGTCTTCTGTATAATGTCACAAACCTCATTCCATAGTTCATCAGGCACTCTATCTATCAGATCTAGGCCCTTAAATGTATTTCTCACTTCCACTTTATAATCATAAGGGATTTGATTTAGGTCATACCTGAATGGTTTTGTGGTTTTCCCTACTTTCTTCAATTTCAGTCTGAATTTGGCAATAAGGAGTTCATGATCTGAGACACATTCAGCTCCTGGTCTTGTTTTTGCTGACTGTATAGAGCTTCTCCATCTTTGGCTGCAAAGAATATAATCAATCTGATTTCGGTGTTGACCATCTGGTGATGTCCATGTATAGAGTCTTCTCTTGTGTTGTTGGAAGAGGGTGTTTGTTATGACTAGTGCATTTTTTTGGCAAAACTCTATTAGTCTTTGCCCGCATCTGAGGTCAGGGGCAGCAATGAGAGGAGTTAAGCCACATCCGAGGTCAGGGGGGACGGGCAGGAGGAGCTACCCCATGCTCCTAAGCTTGAGGCCAGGGGCAGCGGGTGGGAGGAGCTACCCCACTCCCCAACACCCAAGGCCAAGTGTGGCAGCCAGGAGGAGCAATCCCACGCCTGAAGCCAGGGGCAGTGGCTGGGAGGACCAACCACTGCGCGGGTTGCAGGAGGGACTAGAGGAGCTATCCCACATTGAAGGTCAGGAAGGGCGGTGGTGAGGGGAGACCCCTTGTCCAAGGTAAGTTGCAGTGTCTGTGCTTTGCTGGAGCAGCCGTGAAGAGATACCCCACACCCAAGGTGGGAGAAACCCAAGTAAGACGGTAGGTGTTGCAAGAGAGAATCAGAGGGCAAGCACACTGAAACCATGCTCACAGAAAACTAGTCAGTCTAATCACACTAGGACCACAGCCTTGTTTAACTCAATGAAACTAAGCCATGCCTGTGGAGCAACCCAGGATGGGCGGGTCATGGTGGAGAGATCTGACAGGATGTGGCCCGCTGGAGAAGGGAATGGCAAACCACTTCAGCATTCTTGCCTTGAGAACCCCATGAACAGTATAAAAAGGCAAAATGGTAGGATACTGAAACAGAAACTCCCCAGGCCAGTAGGGGCCCAGTATGATACTGGAGATCAGTGGGGAAATAACTTCAGAAAGAATGAAGGGATGGAGCTAAAGCAAAAAGAATACCCAGCCGTGGATGTGTCTGGTGATAGAAGCAAGGTCCAATGCTGTAAAGAGCAATATTGCATAGGAACCTGGAATGTCAGGTCCATGAATCAAAGCAAATTGGAAGTGGTCAAACAAGAGATGGCCATAATGAATGTCGACATTCTCGGAATCAGCAAACTCAAATGGACTGGAATGGGTGAATTTTACTCAGATGACCATTCTATCTACTACTGTGGGCAGGAATCCCTCAGAAGAAATGGAGTGGCCATTCAGAAGAAATGGAGTGGCCATCATGGTCAACAAAAGAGTCTGAAATGCAGTACTCGGATGCAATCTCAAAAACGACAGAATGATCTCTGTTCGTTTCCAAGGCAAAGCATTCAATACCACAAAATTGGAAAAGGTCAGTTTTCATCCCAATCCCAAAGAAAGGCAATGCCAAGGAGTGCTCAAACTACCGCACAATTGCACTCATCTCACACGCTAGTAAAGTAATGCTCAAAATTCTCCAAGCCAGGCTTCAGCAATATGTGAACCGTGAACTTCCTGATGTTCAAGCTGGTTTTAGAAAAGGCAGAGAGGAACCAGAGATCAAATTGCCAACATCCGCTGGATCATGGAAAAAGCAAGAGAGTTCCAGAAAAACATCTATTTCTGCTTTATTGACTATGCCAAAGCCTTTGACTGTGTGGATCACAATAAACTATGGAAAATTCTGAAAGAGATGGGAATACCAGACCACCTGATCTGCCTCTTAAGAAATCTGTATGCAGGTCAGGAAGCAACAGTTAGAACTGGTCATGGAACAACAGACTGGTTACAAATAGAAAAAGGATTACGTCAAGGTTGCATATTGTCACCATGTTTAGTTAACTTATATGCAGAGTACATCATGAGAAATGCTGGACTGGAAGAAACACAAGTTGGAATCAAGATTGCCGGGAGAAATATCAATAACCTCAGATATGCAGATGACACCACTCTTATGGCAGAAAGTGAAGAGGGGCTAAAAAGCCTCTTGATGAAAGTGAAAGTGGAGAGTGAAAAGGTTGGCTTAAAGCTCAACATTCAGAAAACGAAGATCATGGCATCTGGTCCCATCACTGCATGGGAAATAGATGGGGAAACAGTGGAAACAGTGTCAGACTTTGTTTTTCTGGGCTCCAAAATCACTGCAGATGGTGACTGCAGCCATGAAATTAAAAGACGTTTGCTCCTTGGAAGGAAAGTTATGACCAACCTAGATAGCATATTCAAAAGCAGAGACATTACTTTACCAACAAAGGTTCGCCTAGTCAAGGCTATGGTCTTTCCTGTGGTCATGTATGGATGTGAGAGCTGGACTGTGAAGAAGGCTGAGAGCTGAAGAATTGATGCTTTTGAACTGTGGTGTTGGAGAAGACTCTTGAGAGTCCCTTGGACTGCAAGAAGATCCAACCAGTCCATTCTGAAGGAGATCAATCCTGGAATTTCTTTGGAAGGAATGATGCTAAAGCTGAAACTCCAGTATTTTGGCCACCTCACGTGAAGAGTTGACTCATTGGAGAAGACTCTGATGCTGGGAGGGATTGAGGGCAGGAGGAGAAGGGGACGACAGAGGATGAGATGGCTGGATGGCATCACTGACTCGATGGATGCGAGTCTGAGTGACCTCCGGGAGCTGGTGATGGACAGGGAGGCCTGGCGTGCTGCGGTTCATGGGGTCGCAAAGAGTCGGACACGACTGAGTGACTGATCTGATCTGATCTGATCTGATATATATATATACACACATATATATATATATATACACAAAACTAATACAATGGGTGAATTAGATAAATGCATCTTCACGAAATACGTTATCTGGTTAATGTGTGATCTCTCTAAGAAACAGAATGTCTAAAAACACTTAAAATTCATATGTTGCAAAGATACATTTATCAAACTCAAAAGTAAAATGTTAGGAATGGCATTATGAATATAATAAAAGTAAAATTTGGAGCAAATGTATTAAAGGAGATAACGAGGGTCATTTTCTAATGATATGAGCTATAATCAATAATGAAGATATAACATTATTAAAATGTATATGCCTATAGCAAATCCCTAAGGAATGAGACTAAGCATATGAATTAGAAACTTTACATAGGGATTGGACTTCAAATCACATCACATAAGCATCTATCTCTTCTACCTTTGAATAAGGTCAGTCTTGCCTAGATGCAAATTTGGGGAGATAACTCATGATTAGAAAATGAATCAGCACTGAAAAGTGAATGACTACTTGTAAATCAATATGCTCAAGACTGTGGTAACAGACATGACACAGTTAATTTATAATACATGTCAAATTATTTGCACAGCTCACCCAAAATAGCAGAGGCTAGCCAGATCCCTGGAGAAGGCAATGGCACCCACACTCCAGTACTCTTGCCTGGAAAATCCCATGGGCAGAGGAGCCTGGTGGGCTGCAGTCCATGGGGTCGCTAAGAGTCGGACACGACTGAGCAACTTCACTTTCACTTTTCACTTTCATGCATTGGAGAAGGAAATGGCAACCCACTCCAGTGTTCTTGCCTAGAGAATCCCAGGGATGGGGGAGCCTGGTGGGCTTCCGTCTGTGGGGACACACAGAGTCAGACATGACAGAAGTGATTTAGCAGCAGCAGCCAGAATCCCATGAAAGAACCTTTCTTCACACTTGGAGACTGCAGAGTATCTAGTACGATGGATTTCACTGGCAAAAAATTTCATAACTCTTTAGACGTGATAGGCAGCCTTGCCTAACTCGAAGAATTCACAGATCAGCAAAAACAAAAGCCAAATATAAGAATCACACAAAGTGAAACTGGCCTGAAACTTGATGAGATAGTTTGGGATAGTAGAAAGAATATTCTAGTTCTTATATTTGTGTAACCTTAATCATACTATATCACTTCCCTAATGCTAGTTTCCCCATCAGTGAAATAAAAGAAGCTGAGGTAGATAATATAAAAGTGTTCTCTTCACTCTGATATTTTTTTTGATGATCCCTATGTATGGTTATTTTATTTCCTCTCTTGATTTTTTAACTTGTTGTTTTATATTGGAGTATGGTTGATTAACAATGTTTGAAAGGACCGTAGACCTTAGAATCCACTGCCCGTCAAATGTGCCAGAAATATTTTCCCTCACAGATACTCATTCTTATTGATCAGTGGCTGAGAATCCATCTGATAAATCTTCCCACTTGGCTACGTATCATCTTGGACATGGCCAATTTCTTAGCATGGCGTTCAATTTGTTCACAATGCCCCAACCTATATTCGCAGCCTCTTTTTATCATTGTTAGACCAGATGACTTACTGTTTCATAAACATATAGACTATGTTTTTTCCAGTAGTCATGTATGGATGTGAGAGTTGGACTATAAAGTAAACTGAGCGCTGAATAATTGATGCTTTTGAATTGTGGTGTTGGAGAAGACCAAGAGTCCCTTGGACTGCAAGGAGATCCCACCAGTCCATCCTAAAAGAAATCAGTCCTGGGTGTTCATTGGAAGGACTGATGATGTTGAAGCTGAAACTCCAATACTTTGGCCAGCGAATGTGAAAAGCTGACTCATTTTAAAAGACTCTGATGCTGGTAAAGACTGAGGGCAGGAGAAGGAGATAACAGAGTGTGAGATGGTTGGATGGCATCACTGACTCAGTGGACATGGGTTTGGGTAGACTCCAGCAGTTGGTGATGGACAGGGAGGCCTGATGTGCTGTGGTTCATGGGGTCACAAAGAGTCAGACACAGCTGAGTGACTGAACTGAACTGAAACATATTCCATGCCTCTTTGACTTTACTCAAGCCTTGATTCAAAATCTAATTCATTATCTGTAAAAACACATCTCTCAATTTCTAGGTTAAATATCAACTCATTTATGAAACCTTTGCCAACTCATAATAGAGAACTACTCAGGAGCTTCCTAAAGTTAAAGTTCAGGATCACGTTCCTGCCCCACATAGGATTTTCAAAGTCCTTTCTATAAATGAAATGTTTATTCATTTATTTATTTGCCAAGTCCCAGGACACAAGGTGAAACAGCAACTGTTGGTGGGTATTAGCCCACAGATTCACTTGTTTGGCCAATATATTATTTTCTTAAGAATCTGAATTTGACTGCCTTCAAACATACATTTCATTCTCCAAGTTGCCACACACCCCATCACTCAACAATGGTCTTGCACTATATGCTTCACATATACATGCTCTGCAAGTACACCATTTTATTTTATTTTTTAAGGCTGTCACCAGCCACAGTATTTCTTGGATCTTCAACCCCCAGGTCTAATTGTAGACTACAATGCAGTTTCCATAATTATAAATGCATGTTCAGAGCCTCTTGTTAAAATGATTTTTACTACTGTTTACAAAAGGAAAATCAGATCAGATCAGATCTGTCACTCAGTCATGTCCGACTCTTTGCGACCCCATGAACTGCAGCACGCCAGGCCTCCCTATCCATCACCAGCTCTCGGAGGTCACTCAGACTCACATTCACCGAGTCAGTGATGCCATCCAGCCATCTCATCCTCTGTCGTCCCCTTCTCCTCCTGCCCTCAATCCCTCCCAGCATCAGAGTCTTCTCCAATGAGTCAACTCTTCGCATGAGGTGGCCAATAGGAAAATAGGGGATAACAAATTAAGAGACATAGATTAACCAGTTCCTTCTCAAAAGTACACTCTCTTCTCAAATCTCCTGAAGCTTTATTATTTACTGCCTTCCTGGAGAGAGAAGTGCTGTTTAACCTTGTCTACTTCTTCTGATACAAGATTTATTTTAAATGGCATTTTTATTAGAGAAACAACCTATCATCTTCTAGTTTATTCTCCTTATACACAAACAAGAAAACTACATAATAAAGGTAACTGCTAAAATGATTATAAAATTTTTGTTTCCTTTTGAACTAAAACTAAACAAAAGAAACTACATGTCATTCAATTTTTAAGTACTCAGACTCAGGATTTGTTCCATTAAAACTTTGACCTACAATCCTTTATTTCTATTTTCTTTTTGAGATTCACTCTTGCATTCTGCCAGGGCCTCAGGATTGCACAGCCAGTGGTAATGATCTAAGAATGCTTTAATTTCCTCCTCTACTGTCCCCAAAAGATGTAATATGTCACATTAAATAAATTTCACTAACAGAGTAGCATCTCTTTCTGCTCAAAGGAATTTAACTTAGTACAGATGAAGAAGAGAGATATTTGAATTTCAGCAAATATTCCATGCCACACTTCTTTAAGAGATTATCTCTGTTTTGTTTCTTTTTTCGTATGCTGCTTTTTATTGGTGACTTCCTGCTAGCATTTTTTAAGAAGCAAAGATATATGTTTGCTGATCTCACTCTAGTCCCCAGGCAGTCAGCATTTCTCCCACCACCAAATGCAGAAAAATGCTTCTCTTTTGCTGAGCAGAGCTGCGTGTAATTAAAATTTGGCAAAGGCAGAGCAGGTGTCACAAGGATCTGCTAAACTTAACACTATTGTGAATTGAAGCTAGTTAAATAAAATTTTTAGCAGGATACTTTATTTTTTTCTCCTACTGCAAGTTGAGGTGACATGGAGATGATACGTTAAATCATCAAGAGGACTTCCATATCTAAAGAGGCCACAAAGCTTTCTATCCAAGGTACACTGAGTTATTCATGCCCATGTGTAGTTAATTGTAGAAAAGTGTGAAAGGGCCAGCCTGGCACCCCCTCACTTCCCCATTACCAGTATTCATTGTATCCTCTCTCCTTCTACACATTCCAAGTTCCTATGTTAGATGATGTTTCTATCAATTTAACTAGGAATTTATTGGAAGCAAATTAAGTCATGATCCCTCTGATGGAATAATTGCTTTAAAATAGCTAAAGCCTTCAGTGTGGTAGACTCTAGGGATATCATAAGGGTGGATTATTTATTTGAGGACAATACCTCCTTAAAGCCCATTCCTAGTCTAGTTACTCCTAGGTCCAATTCCTATTATCTAAGGAAATGTATTATGGGCAAAAAAAGTCCTCATTTGAGACTGATGCCGTATTCAAAATTTTAATTTTTTTTTTTTTCTTGTAAGGCATGTCACAATGTTCCATAGTTCCTACTTAGAACCTAAAGTAACACCTTCCTTAAAACAAACAAGCAAATAAAACCCCCTTTGTCTCTGAAACTAAACAGGCTTAATACAGCTAATATACAGAGGGTTTCCAGTAGACTTCTTCTAGCATAAGAGTTTTTTATTAAAAATTTGAAATTGATTATACATTCACACATTAAACCATTGACCACTGCTTCAAATCCATTCTAGTCAAATTCTATATATCTCAGCTTTCATAGACTGAAAATGATTTGTTTGTTTTTTATTCTTGGCAAACAAAGCCTTATGTGAAAATAACATAAGTATTTTTTTTAATTATTCCATATCAAGAAACAGCAAAATCAACCAGTAGGATTACTCAAAAGCGTCTGCACAGCAAAAGAAAAAACACTATGAAAAGATAATCTACAGAATGGCAAAAAAAAAAAAAAAAAAAAAACACATCTCAGATAAGGAGTTAAGATTCAAAAATGTAGAATGAACCCAAACAATTTAATAAAAAAGCAAGCAATACAATTAAAATGGGCAGAAGAACTAAATAGTTCTTTTTCCAAAGAGGAACATCAAAATGGCCAAAAGGCACATGGAAAGATGCTAATCATTGAGAAAATGCAAATCAAAACCATAGTGAGATGTCATCTCACACCTGTTAGAATAGCTGTTATGAAGACAACAAGACAAAAGATGTTATTGAGGATGTGGTGAAAAGGGAACCCTTAGACATCGTTGGTGGGACTGTAAATTGGCCCAGCCCTTATGGAAAACAGTATGGAGGGTCTTCAAAAAGTTTAAAAATGTCTCTGTTTTCTTGTCCTTCCTTAGTAACTGAATCAACAGGTATCACTATACACAAAATCATGTTGAGTCAGTAAAAGTTAATTTTTAATTTCCACGTGACTATATATCATGAAACTAGTCATCTCTGTCATGGTTTTAATACAAAAAGAAGTTACCATATTCACATTTTAACTCATTACTTTCATATTTTAACTTATTGACGTCCTAGGGAATGCATTTCATCAAAAAGAAAAGGCATATTTCTATTCAAAAAGTTAAGAAATATCTAGAAAAAAATACAAACAAGTATTCTAATCATGAAACAGAATAAAGGGCAGTGGATGGTTGCATTTCTGGCTGGCAATAATGACTGAACATTTTATTTATTTATTTTGACTGAATATTTTAAAATGATAAACATGTCAAATATACTCTTAAATTACTGAGAGTAAATTTTCACTCTAGCTATTTGCCATGCTTTTATTGATTTCTACCAATTGTATTAAATGACCTCATAAAATTAAATCATTCATGCAGAAAGTATCATGCACACTTACACTTAAGAATCACATTATATGTGTTGAAGCTATAATTCATCTTTCCTTTAATATTTAGTATCATGCCTTTGCATCAATAACCTAGTAAGTACTTTTTGGATTCTATGTTCACCAAAAGGAGTAATTACTTATAACTTTGAAAACTGCTAAAGAATATATTCTGGAGGGCCAACCATAATTGCTACTTGTATTAAAGAGAATCACCAAGGTGGGAATGCAAATTGGTGTAGCCACTATGGGAAAAAAGTATGGCGGTTCCTCAAAAATCTAAACATTGAGTTGCCATATGTTCCAGCAATCCTACTTCTGGGCATATATCCAGACAAAACTATAATTTGAAAAGATACATGCACCCTTAAGAACATATCTTAGCAACACTATTCACAATAACCAGGACATGGAAACAATCTAAATGTTCATTAACAGATGAACAGATAAAGAAGATGTGGTACATATATACAGTGGAATACTGCTGCTGCTGCTGCTAAGTTGCTTCAGTCATGTCCGACTCTGTGCAACCCTAGAGACGGCAGCCCACCAAAAAGTATGGGACTACATGTTTATTTCAAGCTTCAGGTTCTCTTTTATACTTTGACAAAAGCATTAGGTCAGAGGTTTGACGTTTTTAAGTTTCCCTGACCCAGATTTACTGTACTTAACTTGTTGATTACATTGTAATTCATGCTACATTCCTCAGTTTATTTCTTATCTTTAAAAATCCTGTTTGCCCCTAGCATCTTAAGATCAGATCAGATCAGGTCAGATCAGTCGCTCAGTCGTGTCCGACTCTTTGACCCCATGAACCGCAGCACGCCAGGCCTCCCTGTCCATCACCAGCTCCCAGAGGTCAACCAGACTCATACCCATCAAGTCAGTGATGCCATCCAGCCATCTCATCCTCCGTCGTCCCCTTCTCCTCCTGCCCTCAATCCCTCCCAGCATCAGAGTCTTCTCCAATGAGTCAACTCTTCACATGAGGTGGCCAGAATACTGGAGTTTCAGCTTTAGCATCATTCCTTCTAAAGAAATTCCAGGATTGATCTCCTTCAGAACGGACTGGTTGGATCTTCTTGCAGTCCAAGGGACTCTCAAGAGTCTTCTCCAACACCACAGTTCAAAAGCATCAATTCTTCGGCGCTCAGTCTTCTTCACAGTCCAGCTCTCACATCCATACATGACCACAGGAAAGACCATAGCCTTGACTAGGCGAACCTTTGTTGGTAAAGTAATGTCTCTGCTTTTGAATATGCTATCTAGGTTGGTCATAACTTTCCTTCCAAGGAGTAAGCGTCTTTTAATTTCATGGCTGCAGTCACCATCTGCAGTGATTTTGGAGCCCAGAAAAACAAAGTCTGACACTGTTTCCACTGTTTCCCCATCCACTTCCCATGTAGTGATGGGACCAGATGCCATGATCTTCGTTTTCTGAATGTTGAGCTTTAAGCCAACCTTTTCACTCTCCACTTTCACTTTCATCAAGAGGCTTTTTAGCCCCTCTTCACTTTCTGCGATAAGAGTCGTGTCATCTGCATATCTGAGGTTATTGATATTTCTCCCAGCAATCTTGATTCCAACTTGTGTTTCTTCCAGTCCAGCATTTCTCATGATGTACTCTGCATATAAGTTAAATAAACATGGTGACAATATGCAGCCTTGACGTACTCCTTTTCCTATTTGGAACCAGTCTGTTGTTCCATGACTAGTTCTAACTGCTGCTTCCTGACCTGCATACAGATTTCTTAAGAGGCAGATCAGGTGGTCTGGTATTCCCATCTCTCTCAGAATTTTCCATAGTTTATTGTGATCTACACAGTCAAATGCTTTGGCATAGTCAATAAAGCAGAAATAGATGTTTTTCTGGAACTCTCTTGCTTTTTCCATGATCCAGCGGATGTTGGCAATTTGATCTCTGGTTCCTCTGCCTTTTTTAAAACCAGCTTGAACATCAGGAAGTTCACGGTTCACATATTGCTGAAGCCTGGCTTGGAGAATTTTGAGCATCACTTTACTAGCGTGTGAGATGAGTGCAATTGTGCGGTAGTTTGTGCATTCTTTGGGATTGGGATGAAAACTGACCTTTTCCAATCTTGTGGCCACTGCTGAGTTTTCCAAATTTGCTGGCATATTGAGTGCAGCACTTTCACAGCATCATCTTTCAGGACTTGGAATAGCTCCACTGGAATTCCATCACCTCCACTAGCTTTGTTCGTAGTGATGCTTTCTAAGGCCCACTTGACTTCACATTCCAAGATGTCTGGCTCTAGGTCAGTGATCACATCATCATGATTATCTGGGTCTTGAAGCTCTTTTTTGTATAGTTCTTCTGTGTATTCTTGCCACCTCTTCTTAATATCTTCTGCTTCTGTTAGGTCCACACCATCTCTGTCCTTTATCGTGCCCATCTTTGCATGAAATGGTCCTTTGGTATCTCTGATTTTCTTGAAGAGATCCCTAGTCTTTCCCATTCTGTTGTTTTCCTCTATTTCTTTGCATTGATCACTGAAGAAGGCTTTCTTATCTCTTCTTGCTATTCTTTGGAACTCTGCATTCAGATGTTTATATCTTTCCTTTCTCCTTTGCTTTTCGCTTCTCTTCTTTTCACAGCTATTTGTAAGGCCTCCCCAGACAGCCGTTTTCCTTTTTTGCATTTCTTTTCCATGGGGATGGTCTTGATCCCTGTCTCCTGTACAATGTCACGAACCTCATTCCATAGTTCATCAGGCACTCTATCTATCAGATCTAGGCCCTTAAATCTATTTCTCACTTCCACTGTATAATCATAAGGGATTTGATTTAGGTCATACCTGAATGGTCTAGTAGTTTTCCCTACTTTCTTAAGTACTTTTTAAAGTACTTTCTTAAGATCAGTATCTCCTAAAAAGGCTTTCTAGCTATTCTTATTTAACCCTAAACCCTAAACTCAGCAAACTTCTTTTGCCATAAACAGTCCCCTCACAAACAGTTCTCAGATAATAATCCTTCCCTTGGCCTCTGCTGCTCATCCTGGAACATTCTTTGTAAAGATCCTTGAACAGATTATTTTCTGGGCACAACTGCAAAAGGCTTTGTGCTTTCTCATGTTTCTCTCAAGAACAATAAGTACCTTAACATTCTTTCCAGCCAACTCAACCAAAGAAAGGAAAGAACAAGTCAGAATAACAAGGCCTAACTCCTTCATCCTGGGACCATGCCTGTGAGAGGAGGAGGGGGTTGGGGCCGTGCCTCCATTTTGTCAGTAATGCCTAAAGCGGCTTCCAACAGTAAACCAACTATATTTTATCAAAATTTTTAAGACAAGAGAAATGCCAAGGTTATAGCAAGGGATGTTACATAAACTCAAAGTTCCAAAAACATTTAGTTCATTTTTAAAATACTAAACATTGCCTTCCTTTCTTGTAGACCAATATAAGTGACTAGGTCATTTTAATTATAGTTTAAATATTAAGGTTGAAATCCAACTATGTTGTCCCATGGCTTTTTAGTCCAATAATATTTTCTGCTCTTCTCTACTCAACCTGCAAGACCCAAAGTATAGACTGCATCCTCCAAAAACCTTCTTTTCCACAGCACGAGTATAAATCTTACCTGACATCCTACATCATATTCTATATTACCTAGCATTTGTTCATGCTATCTTTTAAACACTTCACTAATAGCTTCATGTTTGCTAGTCTAACCTCTCTAAAGTAGCTTTACATGCCTGGGTTAGGAATCAATGTCTTCTATTTCTCTTGAGTCAGATCATATGACCTTAAGCCTGTAAAAATCCAAAGGGCATTCATCCTGTGACCTTTCTTCATTGTACACATGCTGAGACAATTGAGATTCAGGGAAGACTGTAACAAGATTAGAATCCAAATCTCTAGACTTCCAATTCCTGTTCTTATCACTACACTATGTTCTTTTCTCTGTTCCCCTTAGCATCTAGCTCACTGCTAGACTCCCAGGAAGCTGCTCAGAAACCTTGTGCAGATGAAGCAAACTTCAGGGACCTGTAGTCTATACTTATTGCTACTGTCTCCAAACACTGCCAAGTTCCATACTCAGCTAAGAATGCTTCATAAGCTCCATCTAGAATTCTCTGAAAATTGTGACATTCATCATTTATATTCTAATATTCCTTCTTCGTTTTTTAAATGTTATTTGAGCTATTGCAGTGATCTGATAAATGTACATGTATGTGTATTACATGTATATACCTATGCATGGATTATTTTAAAATGGAAATATGAATAAAACATGGCTTGAATTAGATTTTGGTTTTAGAGTGGGATAAATCTCTCACAGTTTTGAAAGCTGGTACCAGATAGCCTAGGGGAAAAATGCCACAAACCCTAAAAATCCTGCAGTTTAGGTTAAAAACAACTTTCTTAGGCCTTGTGGGATTTCAGGTTCATCTTTCTTATACACATACACATCTATTGAAAATGGCCAGCACATAATAGATTTTTACAAATAGACTAGAATGTGTATCTTCTTGTTTTGGGGGAGTGGGGGAAAATGAGGACCTGTGGGCTCTTTGTTGCAGTGCATGGGCTTCTCTTGTTGTGGTCTGGGGCTCTAGAGCACAAGCTCAGTACTTGCAGCTCAAGAGCTTAGTTGCCCTGTGACATACAGAATCTTAGTTCCCTGACCAGGGACCAAACCCACATTCCCTGCATTGGATGGTGGATTTTTGACCACTGGACCATCAGAGAAGTCTGTAGAATGTGTATCTTCTTAAAGCAACTGAAACAATTGCAAGAAATGCCTGTCATAGTTCACAAAGACATGTTATACCTAACAAATGCATTTTGCCCCTATTTCCATTAAATGAGAATACAGCTGACACTTAGGGGTAAAATAACAACAGCAACAACCACCACCACATCTACACCACCACAAAATCTGCTGAGGGATGGATATTTGCCCTCTCCTTTCTTTTCTTTGAGTGAATGGTAAAGAAGTTGAATGCACCACACACTATATGAGCTAGAATGAATGAATCTCTATTGGTGTTCAGCCAAACTGAAAATTACATCGAAGCTATGCAATCTCAGTCCAATCAAATGCAAAGCTGATTAAATGGTCCTTTGTTTAGGAGTTGTAAGTGACTTGGCAAGGATTGAAGTGAATCCAAATATTGAAGTACTTTTGAAGTACCTACCTCATAGATTTTCTAATCTTAATGATTGATAACCCTAGGTATGCTGGCATTTTTACTCATCCTTGAATTATAACTGCTACCTATGCTTTTCACATTCTAATCTTTACTATTAGCTTCTTATCCAAGTGATCACAACAGATTCATCAGGTAGCCCACTCTGCCTCAGTATTAATGAAAATTCTTAAACAATATTTAGGGGTTAGGTATTATTTCTTTTAAAATGAAAAGAAACAGTTTTTAGGAAGTAAACAGGCAACACAACCTATCTGTATTAATGTGCCTTAAGTTATAGCTTTCATATTCTGCCACGTATCTAGGATCAGTTGTACAACAACAACCAGGAAGGTGATTTATTTTTCGTTTATTTGTTTCAGTCAAGCTGAAAGCTGCAATAATCTTGGAAACTGGAGCAGCCTCTGGATCGAATATGATCAGTTTAAAGGGACTCAGTATAAATATCACCCATAACTCCTACATCCTAATTAATAATAAGCTCTAAGACAGTTTAGCTTAAGTCTAGGTCTTCCCTGGTGGCTCAGATGGTAAAGAATCTGCCTGTAATGCAGGAGACCGGGTTCAATCCCTGGGTCGAGAAGACCTCCTAGAGAAGGAGATGGCTACCCACTCCAGTATTCTTGCCTGGAAAACCCCATAGATAGAGGAATCTGGCAGACCATAGTCTATGAAGTCGCCAAGAGTCAGACACGATTGAGAGAATAACACTTTCACCTTTCAGGGAACTGTAAATTTTGGTGTATTTGGTCAATTAAGGAAATTAAGAAGAGATATTCACCAGAATTTTAAATTATTTCTCATAAATGACCAAAATAGAATTTTACTGAAATTGCTCCTTGATTGTCTGCATCCAAAACTGAATTACAACATCTTGGGGTGTTGGTATGCTATCCTTTTCACTGTCATACTCCACCTGCAACACATACTTATTGGTACTCAATAAATAATTAAATGGAATTAGATCTTCAATATCTTGAGGTATTTGACACCCATAGTGAGAAAGTACCATTTATATGGGCTTCCCTGATGCCTGAGATGGTAAAGAATCTGCCTATTGCAAGAGGCCCAGGTTTGATCCCTGTGTCAGGAAGATACCCGGAAGGAGGGCATGGCAACCCACTCCAGGATTCTTGTCTGGAAAATCCCATGGACAGCAGAGCATGGCGGATTACAGTCTATGTGGTCCCAAAGAGATAGACACGACTGAGAAAATAACACTTGAACTTTCTTCAACCAGTTGTCTTTGTTGTTTTTAAATTATTAAACTTTCAAATTAAAAATAAAATAATTTTGACAACAGTATGGAGAGGACATATGTATACTTAATGGCTGATTCACATTGTTGTATGGCAGAAACCAATGCAACATTGTAAAGGAATTATCCTCCAATTAAAAAATAATAAATAAATGAATATCATCTATAAATATTAGAAAAACATAATGATGTGAGTAACTTTGAAGCTCCCTCACAATGCATGCAGATTATTTATGAGTTACTTTGTAGAGTGAATATTCCCTAATAAATAGTTGATTTTCAAAAATTTGTATGAAGATATATAAAAATATAAAATCTATATGGTGATCATTAGATAGCATGATATTTCTCCATATGCCCAATTACTTTTCTCATTCCCTTGAATCTGTGTCATATTCTGTTTCTAAAGTTCATATTTAATTGCAAATTTTCACAGCACTAAATTTCTTGTCAAATAGAACAAATCAGATGAGAAGTGATCATGTATTCAAAAAATAAGGTAGATTAATATAACTACATTAAAATGTCCTTCATCTGCTCTTGCCTTATCTCTGGAACTCAAGCTATTAGTACAATAAAATACTTTCTCAGGCCTTAACAAGTTCTTTTAAGGACATCCAGCCAAATTGACCAAATCAGTTCTAGAGGATTTGGGAATCATATCAATAAGTCTATGCTTATTTTGCTAATATTAGTCTACACTGGCTCTTTCATTTTCTGGTTACTTTTATACTCACAATATTCAATATTTCTACTAAATGTATCACTGAAGTATATTAGACTAGAAAAATTCATACCTAAATCTATTGTTTTTACTACCTGTAAAATAGACCATGGCCTTTTAGAAAGGGTGACAAAAATGTAGTATCTTATTGACTCACAGACATAGAAAACACACTTGTGGTTGCCAAGTGGGACAGCGTATGGGGGAAGTATGAATTGGGCATTTGAAATCACCAGATGCAAGCAATTATAGAATTGATTTTAAAAAATAAGGTTCTACTGTATAGCACAAGAAAATATATTTAATATTTTGCAGTTATCCATAATGGAAAAGAATATGAAAAATAATATACATATATATGTGTGTACTGACACTTTGCTATATAGCACAAATTAACACAACACTGTAAATCAACTGCATATCAATACAATAAAAATTTTCTAAAACTATGGTTCATTGTTCAAAGAAGTTTTAATAGCAGAGATGATCTATTTGGGCAATTCAAGCTTGAATATCTTTTGGGTTTTATTTTTGTTTAGGAAATCTTCAACCATGCTCATATATATATATATATATATATATTTGTAAAACTTGGATATCAGTCTCTTCTTCCTAGAGAGGTGTTCAATTCAACCTCTTATTTATCAAAACAAACTACAAAAAAAACAATCAATAGATGTGACTTGCCTATAAAATATCAAGTACAAGACAGAACTCTGGGGATGAATATTCAACAATATCTCTAAATGTAATTTATTCACTTGGAAGAATTAGTGAGGGAAAGTCTATTTATAGAAAAGAGAAGGGAGCTTCACTATGCAAATAAGCCATTTACTTCTCAGTCTGTACAAGGTAGTGAATGGCAGACCAAATATCTTGCCCCATCACTTCTTTTTCTTTATTATTTGCTATTTCTGAGAGAGGCTGCTAATCACAGTAGACTAAGTTTAGAAGTTGTCATCATTATTATCATGTTTAGTTAATTTTGAGGCTATACTGTCAAAACCTTAATACTTTTAGGTTACATCTATTTCAGAATATGTGAAACTCTTTGCTACCAAATGTAGAGCAAATTCCTGTGTTGGAAGGACTCAACATTATATCTATATCTCAGGATGCTGGCTGGTTTGGTTTTAAATTATCACAATAATTTCAGGTTGAAGGCTTTTTCTTGGCATTCATTACACACATGAATGTTGCCATTTTAATCTTATGTGATTTCAGTCTAGTCTATTTTAAAGTTTATAATGGAAACCCCAGGGCTAGGATCTAGTTAGAAAACTACAAACGATATATACTGTATTGGAGAGATCAGAGAAAAGTTCAGCAACAATTCTTTAAAAATTATTCGTATTAGAATATTAACAAAGCAGTGTACTCATTTGCTTCCCCAGCAAAGATTCATACATTGATTCAGTCTCACTTTTCCAGCCTCTCCAGGACACAGATGTACAATAATTCCCTCTTCTATCTGAACTAAACTATCAACTAGAGATATTAACTCTAGTCTTTTCACACTCAAATTCATCAGGCTTACAGCTTCCAGACAGATTTTACTTAAATAACCCTTAGTCATGTCACTACTCTACCTAAGAATCTATTGCCTAACATATCAAATAGAAAGTCTTCCCCACTTTTGAAGGTTTTCAATTCTGTCTCCATAGATAAACGTCCAAAAGGAAAACTTGAAAAAAAAAAAAAAAAAAAAAGACAGCTCAGTATTTAAGCAGGAGGGATGACAGAGGATGAGATGGCTGGATGGCATCACTGACTTGATGGATGTGAGTCTGAGTGAACTCCGGGAGTTGGTGATGGACAGGGAGGCCTGGAGAGCTGCAATTCATGGGGTCGCAAAGAGTCAGACACAACTGAGCGACTGAACTGAACTGAACTGAAGACAGAGACTCTGAAACTTCAAACATAGCTATAAGTAGGCAGAGGATGGATGAGGAGCCCAGATAACTGGAATGTCTGAAGTTCTTACAGGTAAGAGCAACTTATCAATTCTAAGGAACTAAGCAAGGTTTGCAGGGATGGAAGTTCTTGAAGATGAAGACAGAAAATGTCTCCAAATACAGTAGGAATGTTGGTTATATGCTATGTACCACCACACAAAGTAAATAAAGAACAACTCTTTATCAGTCTAGGGTCACTAGGTGGTTCTGCTGATCTAGGCCAACTGCGGCCGACTGCTACTGGGATCACTAATGTCTGTGTAGTCAACTCATGGGTCAACCGGGGACTAGTTTGTGCAGCATGGAATCTTCTCAGATAAATTAACTTTCCTCCATTTGTTTCTGACATCTTTCCAGCAAGCCTGCCCAGACATCTTGTCATGACACTGGCAAAGGTCAAAGAAAGGAAACAAAAATGCACTTGAATTTTGAAAATCTCTGCCTACATTAACGTTGCTAACATCTCATTGGCCAAATCAAGTCACATAGCCGAGAGCAGAGTCAGTCTGGAAGAAAGTAGAGTGAAAGGAGCTTTAACCTTTATATTAGTATAGGCCTTACTTGCATCCTGCCTATTCTCCTTCTTCATTTCATTTGTAAAGAAGTGTGTTCAGGGGTGAAATATCTATGAGTTATAATAGCAGTTGCTGAGAATTTCCTAATATAACTTTGTGGTAAAAGTGTTTGTCCTGTATTTTATATATTCCCAGGAGTCATAGAAAGGAGGAATATACCACCTGGAAATGTTCCATGAAACTAATTACCTTGGGGAATTCATAAACATTTCACAGATGGGAGTGTTATATGAAAAAAATAAGTGATTCTCAGTACCTCAAGATATAAAACCTATACTTCTAAACTAAATTTCAATGTTGTTCAGAAAGGTAATGACTGTTCATTCTAGCTCTGGGCTTTTAGTCAGTCCTACCATTTTTCTAGCAAGTAGTATTTTAAATATTTACCCCAGAGTTCTCTCCCACCTTTTTACTTATTCCTAACCTACCTATTTCCTAATTCTATTTCCACTGGGCTTTGAACTTTAAGCTTTTTGATCCTAAAGTAAATCTCCATCTCTGGATCCTGTGTATTTATTTTTTTCTCAAGTATTTGAACAACCTTCAGTTAGTAAAAGAGTTGTGCCTTAAGTAGGCCTGTCCCCTTTAAAACAAATCCCCATCCCTAATAATTAGTCAAGTGATTCCATGGGAGGTGGGGTGCAGGCTGGCGTGGGAGCCACAGTGGTGACCAGGACAACCTTGGTGTCTGCCCTCACTAGAGCTTAAAATTTAGTGAAGACATATAACATTTAAATATAATTGAAGAAAGTAATCACAATCCTAAGCCATCATTTTTCTTCCCATTTCTTACTCACTGAAAACAGATACCTATAAAGGAAGTGAATGAGTAGGTCACAATGCATGTGACCTAAAAACATAGCTGGACACTCTAGCTTGTCTATGTAAGTCTCCTAATATGTGAGAACTCATTCTCTGTGTGTTTGTATGTGTATGTGTTTAGTCCCTCAGTTGTGTCTCACTCTGCAACCCCATGGACTGTAGCCCACCAGGCTCCTCTGTCTATGGTGTTTGTCAGGCAAGAATACTCAAGTGGGTTGCCATTTTCCTCATCAGGGTATTTTCCTGACCCAGGGATCGAGCCTGCGGTTCCTGCCACTTTTCTTGCATTGCAGGCGGATTCTTTACCACTGAGCCACTGGGAAAGCCCCATTCTATGTAAGGTACTGTATTTGGTATAGTGGTAAAATAAAATAGGTAAAAGAAGAGAGTGAAAAATCTGGCTTAAAATTAAACATTAAAAAACTAAGATCTTGCCATCCAGTCCCATCACTTCATCATAAACAGATGGGGAAACAATGACAGACTTTATTTCCTTGGGCTCCAAAACCACCGTGGACTACAGCCATGAAATTAAAAGATGCTTGTTCATTGGAAGAAAAGCTATTACAAACCTAGACAGCATATTAAAAAGCAGAGACATTACTTTGCAGATAAAGGTCAATATAGTCAAAGTTATGGTTTTTCCAGTAGTCGTATATGGATGTGAGAGTTGGACCATAAAGAAAGCTGAGCACCAGAATTGATGCTTTTGAACTGTAGTGTTGGAGAAGACTCTTGAGAATTCCTTTGACTGCAGGGAGATCAAACCAGTAAATCCTAAAGGAAATCAACCCTGAATATTCATTCAAAGAACTGATGATGAAATTGAAGCTCCAATACTTTGGCCACCTGATGCAAAGAGATGACTCATTGGAAAAGACCCTGATGTTGGGAAAGATTGAAGGCAGCAGGAGAAGGGGATGACAGAGGATGAGATGGTTGAGTGAACTCCGGAAGATGGTGAAGCACAGGAAACCTGGCATGCTGCAGTCGAAGAGGCAACAAAGAGTTGTAAAGGACTGAGAGAGTGAAGAACAACAAAATAAAATAAGGCCCTGATATCTGCTCTTAAGGAGTTTACATGCTAGTAAGAAAGAAATACACTATCTACTTATAGTTCAGATAGATAGATTCTAAAATCTTCAGAGTTCCAGCAGTAAAAAGATGATAAGATAATGTTCTTTTTCACCTGGAAAATGGATTTCCTTAAAAGTTTGCATGCCGATTATGAAAAGAGGTTTTCTCCAATAAGGAAAAAAGACCATCAAATGGTGTTCACGGAGAAAATAATTTACAGATGTCTTAACCATGTAGTAATCTACTTTGTATATCAAAAATTTTCCTATGAAAACAGAAAGAAGTTATAGGGACTGCAGAGAGTAGCCATGGAAAGAAAACCCTTTCACTTTTCTCACTGGTAAATTAGTAAAATAACAGTAAGTAAAATCTTGGTCTGCTTTGATGGGAAATATTTCAAAACAGTGGGGGGAAAAAGAAGTTTATTTTTAAAAACTACTGATCTGACAACCCCCCAAATCACTAATGTCCCCAAATGCATGTCCTATAATGTAAAGCTGCATCTGAGCCCCATCTACCTGCCCAAAAGCACCCTTTGCTATTCTTTACTTGGCTGACCCTACCACAAGACTACTGGCCTCATTTCAGCTTCTGGAACAGGCCTAAGCTCTCTATCATCTCAAAATCTTTACATAGCCTGTTTTTTTTTTTTTTTTTTCTTCTTCTTCTTCTTCTTCCTAGAGATCTGGTAGCTCAGCTGGTAAAGAATCTGCCTGCAGTACAGGAGACCTGGTTAGATTCCTGGGTTGGGAAGATCCCCTGGAGAAGGGACAAGCTAGCCAATTCAGTATTCTTGGGCTTCCCTGGTGACTCAGATGGTAAAGAATCTGCCTGAAATACAGGAGACAGGAGTTTGATCCCAGGGTTGGGAAGATCCCCTGGAAGAGGACGTGGCAGCCCACTCCATTCTTCTTGCTTGGAGAATCCCATGGACAGAAGAGTCTGGCGGGTTACAGTCCATGGGGTTGCAAAGAGTTAGATATGACTGAGCAACTAAGCACAAGCAGAGATCTTGAAGCATTGGTCACATCCTTCAGAATCTCAATAGCCACTTTTGACTTTACCCTAAAGCTTTCAACTTAGCTGTCACTTCCTTAGAGGGAATCCCTTTTTATGCTATCTAAATATTTTCCTGCTACCTTTTGCCACCACCACATTATTCTCTAATGATTTCCCTATTTAATTCCTTCCTAGTACTAATAGCTCATTATAAACTGTAATTAAATGTTTTCTTTATTTGTTTAACATAAGTTTTTTCCCCTAAACTGTAAGTTATGTGAGGGTAGGGACCTTGTCTATCATATTCACTGTTGCATACTCAAATCATAGCAGAGTACTTGGCACCAAATAGATATTCAAAAATACCTTTTGAATAAGTGAATGAAATATATATATATATTTCATATGTATATATATACATATTTCATATATATATACACACAGTAACTTGAAACTAATATTAAGTAATAGGTAATATTGATTTTATTTATATTTTTGTTTAATCTTAGAAGAAAAAACATGACGGGGCTTCCTCTGGTTTGTTTCCATGATGATGGACTCATCTTCCAAATATTCTGAGGCTTTCGGTTGCTGTACACTAGGATGATATAACAACTGTTCCTTGGCTTCCATAATAGATAGCAGCACTTGCCTCATGAATGGCCAAGGTACATGATCTGTGCCTAAAAGGAACAAACCCTTCCCTAAGAAGCAGGCTTAAATTGATTATTATTTCTGTGTGAACAACAGTCTCAAATTATTGTCAAGGTTCTTTTGGAAAGGTCATATTTGAAATCATCAGTAAAGCAAATTATACATTGACATAGGTATTTCCTATACTTGTTTGCCACTGGATTATTGGTCATCAGCATCTGTTTATTTACTGGCAACAAGTCAGGTTTGCCAGTAGAATATTGACACTTTTAGGCCATTCTTGCAGTTCTGTGAGTAAAACGTAGGGAGCGTAAACACTCATCTTTGAATTAACATCATGCATACCACCAGTATTGGCAACCCACTCTAGTATTCTTGCCTGCTGGAAAATCCTATGGATGGAGGAGCCTGGTAGGCTGCAGTCCATGGGGTCGCTAGGAGTTGGACACGACTGAGCAACTTCACTTTCACTTTTCACTTTCATGCATTGGAGAAGGTTCTTGCCTCCAGTGTTCTTGCCTGGAGAATCCCAGGGATGGGGGAGCCTGGTGGGCTGCCATCTGTGGGGTCGCACAGAGTTGGACACGACTGAAGAGACTTAGCAGTAGCAGCAGCGGCATACCACCAGTATTTGCTAGAAGAAGCTATTTTCATAGTTTCTAAGTGACCAACTATAGATAAATCAAACACCTATGTCTTAAACTGATGGAATTGGTAATTTATGTCAGGTTAGAATGAATGGCATTCTTTCATGTTCAGCATTTTCTAGGGTTTGTGTTCCCACACCCCACCTATCCCACCCAAGCCTTAATACACATGAGATACTAGTCTTCTAACAATGGTGAAAGATTGTGTGTGTCTGTCTCCACCAACTAGAAAACAGCTTTCATTCTACAGTAAAAAAAAAAAAAAAAACTTTTCATTTAAGAAAATTTTCTCCCCCTAATTCATTTAATGATGGACTAATTTACATAATAGATACCCTCATGCTGTATATTGGAAAATTCTTAAGCTTTAATCAATATCATCTCAGAATCTTAATGCTACATGTATTAAATGATTGTAATCAGAGGACTTACAAACAGTATGAGAGACTTCCCTTGTAGCTCAGCTGGTAAAGAATCCACTTGCAATGCAGGAGACCCCAGTTCAATTCCTGGATCAGGAAGATCCGCTGGAGAAGGGATAGGCTACCCACCCCAATATTTTTGACTTTCCCTGGTGGCTCAGTTGGTAAAGAATCTGCCTGAAATGCCAGAGACCTGGGTTCAATCCCTGTATTGGGAGAATCCCTTGGGGACGGGAATGGCTACCCAGTCCAGTATTCTGGCCTAGAGAATCCCATGGACTGTATAGTCCATGGTGTTGCAAAGAGTCAGACACGACTGAGTGACTTTCACTTTCCCTTTCAACAGTATATTCTTTAAAGTGTTTTTTTTTTTTTTTGTAAGTAAAATTTAAGGTTTGGGAATATGACCAGCATAATAAAGAAATTAAGAAAAAAAATTAGATTCTGTACATGTAATAATTAGTTCCATAGCAAAGTTCTATGCTACTTAATATCACACATTTTCTTTTACTGTAGTCTTATTTTGGTGCCACAGAGATATAGTTAGTCTCCTTAGCTCTTGTATAACTTCTTTCAACCATTTAAAATCTGGTAATTTGATATTTTTTTCTTCCATGTAGATTCATTTAAAAGTCAAATATATTTGGCATTTACAAAAGTCATAACTTTTCCTCTTCTTGGAAATTCTCTGAAACCTTACATTTTGTTAATAAAATTCATCTACAGTAGCATAAAAATTCACAATTCCAATTCTGTTTAAGTTTTGAATGACAAATTGTCCTATTGCCTCATTTCTTTCTTGCTTCACTTGACTAAACAAATGCCCTATAGTAGGAACATCTACTTGTGAAGAAAAGATTAATCCATCTTTTTAAGAACTCTGTAATAAAATCTTTATAATCCCCCACATCAGTGAAAGTAGTGAATACTTCATATCTAGTTTCACAATTCTATTAAAAGCATCACAGACATTCATATTTTTGTAAATCAAAAACCTGCTTTATCTTGCTGAATCCTACCATTTTTAAATTTCAAAATATTTAAGCAATGAATAGAAGTCTTCTTTTAAATTTCAGAGCCTATCTTCCTTTTTTAAAAGGATCTTTCTTCTAAATATAAAATGGGTATTTCTTAGCAACAGTAAGTAGCATTTATGTCTTAAATTATTTTGCATTTTTCATCTAAAAATTAAAAGAGCTACAAAATACTTTGTGTTTACTTCCAAATATATATTTTTAATTTGATCCCTTTCCCCAAAATCTCCTATTTTCTCTTGTCTCTCAGATGATTTCATTTGCTACTATTATTTTTGAAATTCGTAGCATTTAACTAAATGTTCTACTAAGTACCTAGACTAGATAGGTAGATTTTAATCACTGATGTAGCAAATAATTAATCTTTCCAAAAATAATAAGAAAAGATAAACAACATGTGACAACAGTAAGGAGGGAGGAAACAATGTAAAATCATGTGCATCTGGGAACCCATCTTGAATCTTTTTTGCTGATGATTAAAATAATTTAAAAGATGGAAAGAGGGAAAGTTATGACCAATCTAGATAGCATATTCAAAAGCAAAGACATTACTTTGCCAACAAATGTCCATCTAGTCAAGGCTATGGTTTTTCCAGTGGTCATGTATGGATGTGAGAGTTGGACTGTGAAGAAAGCTGAGCACTGAAGAATTGATGCTTTTGAACTGTGGTGTTGGTGAAGACTCTTGAGAGTCCCTTGGACTGCAAGGAGATCCAACCAGTCCATTCTAAAGGAGATTAGTCCTAGGATTTCTTTGGAAGGAATGATGCTAAAGCTGAAACTCCAGTACTTTGGCCACCTCATGTGAAGAGTTGACTCATTGGAAAAGACTCTGATTCTGGGAGGGATTGGGGGCCGGAGGAGAAGGGGACGACAGAGGATGAGATGTTGAATGGCATCACTGACTCGATGGACATGAGTCTGAGTGAACTCCGGGAGTTGGTGATGGACAGGGAGGCCTGACGCGCTGCAGTTCATGGGGTCACAAAGAGTCGGACATGACTGAGTGACTGAACTGAACTGAACTGAAAAATATATATGGGTCAAAAAATATGCAACATAGCAAGTATGAAAAATTTACATCTACCTGATTGTATGCTACTGCTTCTAACTCACTTCAGTCATGTCCGACTCCGTGTGACCCCATAGACGGCAGCCCACCAGGCTCCCCCATCCCTGGGATTCTCCGGGCAAGAACACTGGAGTGGGTTGCCATTTCCTTCTCCAGTGCACGAAAGTGAAAAGTAAAAGTGAAGTCGCTCAGTCATGTCTGACCCTTAGCGATCCCATGGACTGCAGCCTAACAGGCTCCTCCATCCATGGGATTTCCCATGGGATTTTCCAGGCAAGAGTACTGGAGTGAGGTGCCATTGCTTTCTCCGACCTGATTGTATGATATGCTAGATGCTATAACACACTTAGAGGAAAGTATAGGCAGAACACTTTGTCATAAATTGCACCAACATGTTTTTTTTTTTTTTTTTTTATCAAGAATCTCTTTTATTGATTATCAGAAACATTACAAACATCTAGTATGAACAAATTGTAACATGATAGTGTTTAGTTTGAACAATTAATACATTTCAGATATAATATTATACATATTTCAATGCAATTCTCCCCAATCATCTCACCCTCTCCCGGTCCCAGAGTCCAAAAGTCTGGTCTATACATCAGTGTCTCTTTTGTTGTCTCGTAAATAGGGTTAATTTTTACCATCTTTCTAAATTCCATATATATGCGTTGCTGCTGCTGCTGCTGCTGCTAAGTCGCATCAGTCGTGTCCGACTCTGTGCGACCCCATAGACGGCAGCCCACCAGGCTCCGCCGTCCCTGGGATTCTCCAGGCAAGAACACTGGAATGGGTTGCCATTTCCTTCTCCAATGCATGAAAGTGAAAAGTGAAAGTGAAATCACTCAGTCGTGTCCGACTCTTAGCGACCCCGTGGACTGCAGCCTACCAGGCTCCTCCATCCATGGGATTTTCCAGTCAAGAGTACTGGAGTGGGGTGCGTTAGTATACTGTATTTGTGTTTTTGTTTCTGGCTTACTTCACTCTGTATAATAGGCTCCAGTTCCATCCACCTCCTTAGAATTGATTCAAATGTATTCTTTTTAATGGCTGAGTAATACTCCATTGTGTATATGTACCACAGCTTGCTTATCCATTCATCTGTGGATGGACATCTAGGTTGATTCCACGTTCTGGCTATTGCAAACAGTGCTGTTATGAACATTGGGGTACACGTGTCTCTTTCAATTCTGGTTTTCTCAGTGTATATGCCCAGCAGTGGGATTGCTGGATCATAAGGCAGTTCTATTCCCAGTTTTTTGAGGAATCTCCATACTGTTCTCCATAGTGGCTGTACTAGTTTGCATTCCCACCAACAGTGCAAGAGGGTTCCCTTCTCTCCGCACCCTCTCCAGCATTTATTGCTTGTAGACTTTTGGATAGCAGCCATTCTGATTGGCGTGAAATGGTATCTCATAGTGGTTTTGATTTGCATTTCTCTGATAATGAGTGATGTTGAGCATCTTTTCATGTGTTTGTTAGCCATCTGTATGTCTTCTTTGGAGAAATGTCTATTGAGTTCTTTGGCCCATTTTTTGATTGGGTCATTTATTTTTTCTGGAATTGAGCTGTAGAAGTTGCTTGTATATTTTTGAGATTAGTTGTTTGTCAGTTGCTTCATTTGCTATTATTTTCTCCCATTCTGAAGGCTGTCTTTTCACCTTGCTTATAGTTTCCTTTGTTGTGCAGAAGCTTTTAAGTTTGATTAGGTCCCATTTGTTCATTTTTGATTTTATTTCCAATATTCTGGGAGGTGGGTCATAGAGGATCCAACATGTTTTTTGATCCAACTCTAAGAGTAGTGAAAATAAAAATTAAAAATATGAGACCTAATTAAACTTAAAGGTTTTTTTATAGCAAAGGAAACCATAAGCAAAAAGAAAAGACAGCCCTCAGAATAGGAGAAAATATTTTCAAAGGAAATTAGCAAGGGACTTATCTCTAAAATATACGAACGGCTTGTGCATTTCAATATAAAAAAACTAACCAACCAATCAGCTTCCCTGGTGGCTCAGATGGTGACGAATCTGTTTGCAATGCGAGAGACCCAGGTTTGATCTCTGGATTTGGGAAGATGCCCTGGAGAAGGAAATGGCAACCTATTCCAATATTCTTGCTTGGAGAATTCCATGGACAGAGGAGCTTGGCAGATGAGTCACCAGTCAGAATGGCCATCATCAAAAGGCCTACAGACAACAAATGCTCCAGAGGGTATGGAAAAAGGGAACCCTCTCATACTGTTGGTGGGATTGTATATTGGTACAATCACTATGGAGAACAGTATGGAGGTTCCTTAAAAACTAAAAATAGAGCTACCATATGATCCATCAATCCCATTTCTGGGCATGTATCTGGAGAAACACACGATTCAAAAGTATACATGTACCCCAATGTTCATTGCAGTGCTGTTTACAACAGCCAAGATATGAAAGCAACCTAAATGTCCATCCACAGAGGAACGAATAAAGAAGAAGTGGTATGTATGTACAATGAAATATTACTCAGCCATAAAAATAATGAAATAATCCCATTTCCAGCAACATAGATGGACCCAGAAATTATACTGAGTGAAGCAAGCCAGACAAAGACAAATATATCACTTATATGTGGAATTTAAAAACATGATGAAAATTAACTTATTTAGAAAATAGAAACAGACTTCAAAATCAAACTTATGGTTATCAAGAAGGTAATATCAGGGAAAGAATGGATTGGGAGTTTGGGATTAACACATAAATGCTACTGCTGCTGCTAAGTCACTTCACTCTTGTCTGACTCTGTGTGACCCCATAGACTGCAGCCCACTAGGTTCCTCTGTCCCTGGGATTCTCCAGGCCAGAATACTGGAATGAGTTGCCATTTCCTTCTCCAATGCATGAACGTGAAACGTGAAAGTGAAGTCACTCAATCCTGCCCGACTCTTAGCGACCCATGGACTGCAGCCTACCAGGCTCCTCCATCCATGGGATTTTCCAGGCAAAAGTACTGGAGTGGGTTGTCATTGCTTTCTCCATAACATATAAATACTACCATATTAAAGATAGATATTCAACAGGGACCTACTGTTTGGCACAAGGAACCTTACTCAATATTCTGTAATAACCGATATGGGAAAAAAATCTGAAAAAGAATGGATGTATGTATATGTATAACTGAATCACTTTGCTGTACAGCAGAAACTAGCACAACATTGTAATTCAACTATTGCTGTTGTTTTAGTCACTAAGTTCTATCTGAGTCTATTGTGACCCTATAGACTGCAGCCTGTGAGATTCCTCTGTCAATGGGATTTCCCAGGCAAGAATACTGGAATGGGTTGCAATTTCCTTCACCAGGGGATCTTCCAGATCCAAGGTTCAAATTTCTGCTTGGCAGGTGGATTCTTTACCACTGAGCCACCATGGAAAACTCCAACATAAAAAAAAGAAAAGAAAAGAAAAAGAAAGCTTAATGAGTCTAGGATAGTGAATCTTCAGCATTAGAATGGATATGTTTTCTAAAGCGAAAACTCCTAGAATCATCATTTTTATTTTATATTTCACATCTTGTTATCATACAGAAGTCAAAAATTATTTTCAAAGAAAACATTTGCTTCAAGACTACTTTATCATGGCTCATAAGTCATACAGTTCCATACAGAATAGAACTGTAATTGATTAAGAGGTCCATCTATTTAGGAGCAATTTTGAACATAGCATTTTACTATTATGCTCTTATTTTCTCATATTTTACTTAAAATATCATTAGTGCTTACTTTTTAAAAGCCATACTGAGACTAACAAAGTAAATTTTAGTAGCCCCATTTTTCTTATTGAAATGCAAAGTAAAGATACTCTAACAACCTTTACTATAAGTTGCCATTTGCTTGGGCTTCCCTTGTGTCTCAGCTGGTAAAGAATCTACCTGAAATGCGGGAGACCTGGGTTGGGAAGATCCCATGGAGAAGGGAAGGATTACCCACTGCAATATTCTGGCCTGGAGAATTCCATGGGCTGCATAGTCCACGGGGTGGCAAAGAGTCAGACATGACTGAGAGACTTTCACATTCACCCTTTGTTTAAGATTTGTAAGGATAAAAAATAAATTTATTCATTCTGGGATTTTTGTAGTGGATAATGATCAGATCAGATCAGATCAGTCACTCAGTCATTTCCGACTCTTTGCGACCCCATGAATCGCAGCATGCCAGGCCTCCCTGTCCATCACCAACTCCCGGAGTTCACTCAGACTCACGTCCATTGAGTCAGTGATGCCATCCAGCCATCTCGTCTTCTGTCGTCCCCTTCTCCTCCTGCCCCCAATCCCTCCTAGCATCAGAGTCTTCTCCAATGAGTCAACTCTTCACATGAGGTGGCCAAAGTACTGGAGTTTCAGCTTTAGCATCATTACTTCCAAAGAAATTCCAGGGCTGATCTTCAGAATGGACTGGTTGGATCTCCTTGCAGTCCAAGGAACTCTCAAGAGTCTTCGCCAACACCACAGTTCAAAAGCATCAATTCTTCAGTGCTCAGCTTTCTTTACAGTCCAACTCTCACATCCATACATGACCACAGGAAAAACCATAGCCTTGACTAGACGAACCTTTGTTGGCAAAGTAATGTCTATGCTTTTGAATATTCTATCTAGGTTGGTCATAACTTTCCTTCCAAGGAGTAAGCATCCTTTAATTTCATGGCTGCAGTCACCAGATGACCATTATATCTACTACTGTGGGCAGGAATCCCTCAGAAGAAATGGAGTGGCCATCATGGTCAACAAAAGAGTCCAAAATGCAGTACTTGGATGCAATCTCAAAAAGGACAGAATTATCTCTGTTCATTTCCAAGGCAAACCATTCAATGTCACAGTAATCCAAGTCTATGCCCCAACCAGTAACGCTGAAGAAGCTGAAGTTGAACGGTTCTCTGAAGACCTACAAGACCTTTTAGAACTAATGCCCCAAAAAGATGTCCTTTTCATTATAGGGGACTGGAATGCAAAAGTAGGAAGTCAAGAAACACCTGGAGTAACAGGCAAATTTGGCCTTGGAATACGGAATGAAGCACGGCAAAGACTAGTAGAGTTTTGCCAAGAAAATGCACTGGTCATAACAAACACCCTCTTCCAACAACACAAGAGAAGATTCTACACGTGGACATCACCAGATGGTCAACACCGAAATCTGATTGATTATATTCTTTGCAGCCAAAGATGGAGAAGCTCTATACAATCAGCAAAAACAAGACCAGGAGCTGACTGTGGCTCAGACCATGAACTCCTTATTGCAAAATTCAGACTGAAATTGAAGAAAGTAGGGAAAACCACTAGACCATTCAGGTATGACCTAAATCAAATCCCTTATGATCATACAGTGGAAGTGAGAAATAGATTTAAGGGCCTAGATCTGATAGATAGAGTGCCTGATGAACTATGGAATGAGGTTCGTGACATTGTACAGGAGACAGGGATCAAGAACATCCCCATGGAAAAGAAATGCAAAAAAAGCAAAATGGCTGTCTGGGCAGGCCTTACAAATAGCTGTGGATAATGACAAAAGTATAATAAAACTAGAATCAATGCAATTAATCAAACTGTCACAAAATAGAAGAGTGGCATTTAAATGTACTGCATCAATGACAAAAGAGGTAAAACTTTTCAAGAAGTTAAAATAAGAAAAATGTTAATTGAATATAAAAATAAAATAAGTGATCTCAATGTTTAGAAGAAATACTAGACATATAGACTTATTTATAGACATGTTTTTAAATATCTGCAGGAAATCTTAACTGTTTTTTGCATCATAACCTCTTCTACAAAGTTTGAGGTTATAAAATCCAATGCAAGAATTAAAAGAGACGTGTTTACCCCAATGGTCATTGCAGCACTGTTTATAATAGCCAGGACATGGAAGCAACCTAGATGTCCATTAGCAGATGAATGGATAAGAAAGCAGTGGTACATATACACAATGGAGTATTACTCAGCCATTAAAAAGAATACATTTGAATCAGTTCTAATGAGGTGGATGAAACTGGAGCCCATTATACAGAGTGAAGTAAGCCTGAAAGAAAAACACCAATACAGTATACTAATGCATATGATCCAGCAATCCCACTGCTGGGCATACACACTGAAAAAAACCAGAATTGAAAGAGACAGGTGTACTCCAATGTTCATAGCAGCACTGTTTACAATAGCCAGGACTTGGAAGCAACCTAGATGTCCATCCACAGATTAATGGATAAGAAAGCAGTGGTACATATACACAATGGAGTATTACTCAGCCATTAAAAAGAATACATTTGAATCAGTTCTAATGAGGTGGATTGAACTGAAGCCTATTATACAGAGTGAAGTAAGCCAGAAAGAAAAACACAAATACAGTATACTAACGCATATATATGGAATTTAGAAAGATGGTAACAATAACCCTGTTTACGAGATAGCAAAAGAGACACTAATGTATAGAACAGACTTTTGGACTCTGGGAACGGGAGAGGGTGGGATGATTTGGGAGAATAGCATTGAAATATATATAATATCATATCTGAAACGAGTCGCCAGTCCAGGTACAATGCCTGATAACGGATGCCTGGGGCTGGTGCACTGGGACGACCCAGAGGGATGGTAAGGCGAGGGAGGAGGGAAGAGGGTTCAGGATGGGGAGCACGTGTATACTTGTGGCGGATCCATCTCGATGTATGGCAAAAGCAATACAATATTGTAAAGTTAAGCAAAATAAAATTTAATTAAAAAAAAAAAAAAAAGATGGTAACGATAACCCTGTATGCAAGACAGCAAAAGAGCCACAGATGTATAGAACAGTCTTTTGGACTCTGTGGGAGAGGGCAAGGGTGGGATGATTTGGGAGAATGGCATTGAAACATGTATAATATCATATAAGAAATGAGAAAAAATAATTTTGAAACATGCAAAAAATATAAAGGTAAAAACATTCTGAAAAAAAAAAAGAATCCAATGCAAATAAGCTTTATTACATTTGAGACTTTCTGATAAAACTTTAGATCAGATTTACATTAATTCTCATAAAGTTTCAATTTGTTATTTATTTAATCCTTGTTATTACTAGATGTACAATTTTATATCTGTAATTCGGTACATATAAATATCCAGAGGTTATCATTCATTTCAAATGTGCACTTACTCAATGTATCATGGCTCCTATTACTGTTAGGATTTCATTCCCTTTTTGTTTGTTTTCTGACAAGGAACATAACTCTTCCTGATGTTAATAGCATTGTAGGAGACCAGAGAGACTTTGTTCCTTTCAAGGGGAGTAACTGAAGTCATTAAAGATAAGCTGAGATAGTCAGGCAAAGAGCCAAATGAGGTAGAAAATATAAAAGTAGCTAGAAACCTAAATTTCTTCCTTTATTCTTCCATGTTCAAGAAAAAGATTTAACATATACTGATAGGTTGGGGGGACATGATCTTAGCTATATTCATATTAGGAATAGAACATTAGTGGTCATGACTAAGGTATTCGGGGTTCTGTTAATCTTCAACTGGAATTGAGAAATAGTGATGATAAGACACCACCACCATGCCAACATGTAGATGTTTCTAAAGGTAGAGAACTGTGTTGATAATTTTTGTAGTACCTCAAGAAGGACTATGCTTCAATAAGCATAGAGTGTTTTGAGAATCCAATTTTGTTTCAGGCTTATGGGAGAGTGGTAGATAGACCAAATCCCCATATATTATAGGCATATCATCCCTGTCCTGAGCTGGAAGAACTGGAGAGGGTCAGAGAAAGATAGAAACAGTAATCTAAACATTGAGGCCAGGAAGAATAATGGTGGTGTTAGAATATGATCCCAACTTCTTGTTTTCATGACATTTAAGATAGGGTGGAGTTCATAGTATTTGAAAGTTTTCAATAGGAACATTGTAAAAGTCAGCAAATGTCTTGAATTAACCTGTATACTTGATGTATAGAGGTATCTGATATTAAAATTTCATGTCAGTAATTTATCTTATATTGTTATTTTGTATTCATTATCCTTACATGTCAAAAGCTTCCCACAGATTCTGAAATTGAGGAAACAGAGCATTCTAAAGCAGATTTTCTCATTTCTCTACTGGATTCTACAAATTTCACACATTCAAAGACTGTGTAGTAGGCTGAATAATGGCCACCCAGGGATATCTGGTTCTCATCCTTGGAATCTATGAAAGTTACCTTATAAGAAAAAGGGGTCTTTGCAAATGGGGACTAAATTTTAAGGATCTTGAAATGGAGAGATTATTTTGGACTCTCCACGTGGATTCTATAACAAATCACCAGTGACAGAGGCAGAAGGGGGTTTTGACACATATGGAAAAGAAGATGATGTAATCATGGAGGTGAAAACTTGGAGTGATACAGCCACAAGGCAAGAAAGACAAGGAATACCAACAGCTACAAGTAGCTGGAAGAGGCAAGGAAATAGTTTTCCTCCTTTCAGCCTCCAGAGAGAGGGCAGACCTGCTGACACCTTGATTTCAGCCCAGCACTATTGGTTTCAGATTTCTGATTTTAGTGAGAGAATAAATTTCTCTTCTTAAAATTCACTAAATTTGTGGTAATTTATTAAAGCAGATTGATGTCCCCTCCACCTCCTACTACTAAAGGTATCCACACCCTAATTCCCAGAACACATGAATATGTTATATTACATAGCAAAGGGGAACTAAGGTTGCAGATGGAATTAAGTTTCCTAATCAGCTGACCTTAAAATAAGGAGATTATCCATGATTATCCAAATGAGCTCAAAGTGAACAAAGGGTCCTTAAATGGAAAAAATAAAAGAAGGCAGAGCAATCAAAACTATATAGATGGTATCATGCTATGCTATGCTAAGTCACTTCAGTCGTGTCCGACTCTGTGTGACCCCATAGACAGCAGCCCACCAGGCTCCCCCATCCCTGGGATTCTCCAGGCAAGAACACTGGAGTGGGTTGCCATTTCCTTCTCCAATGCATGAAAGTGAAAAGAAAGTGAAGTCGCTCGGTCGTGTCCTACTCTTAGCGACCCCATGGACTGCAGCCTACCACAGTCCTCCGTCTGGGATTTTCAGGCAAGAGTACTGAAGTGGGGTGCCATTGCCTTCTCCGAGATGGTATCATAAGAAAGACATAATCAACCACTGTAGGCTTTGAAGATGGAGGAAGGGATACCGAGTTGAGAAATTCAAGTAGCTTCTTCTGCTGCTGCTGCTGCTGCTGCTGCTGCTGCTGCTAAGTCGTGTCAGTCGTGTCCGACTCTGTGTGACCCCATAGACAGAAGCCCACAAGGCTCCTCTGTTCCTGGGATTCTTCAGGCAAGAACACTGGAGTGGGTTGCCATTTCCTTCTCCAGTGCATGAATGTGAAATGTGAAAGTGAAGTCGCTCAGTCGTGTCTGACTCTTAGCGGCTCCATGGACTATAGCCTACCAGGCTCCTCCATCCATGGGATTTCCCAGGCAAGAGTACTGGAGTGGGGTGCCATTGCCTTCTCCAGCAAGTAGCCTCTGCTACTGCTGCTGCTAAGTCACTTCAGTCATGTCCGACTCCGTGCGACCCCATAGACAGCAGCCCACAGGCTCCCCCATCCCTGGGGTTCTCCAGGCAAGAACACTGGAGTGTGTTGCCACCACCTTCTCCAATGCATGAAAGGGAAAAGTGAAAATGAAGTCGCCCAGTAGTGTATGACTCCTAACGACCCCATGGACTGCAGCCTACCAGGCTCCTACATCCATGGGATTTGCCAGGCAAGAGTACTGGAGTGGGTTGCCATTGCCTTCTCCCAAGTAGCTTCTAGAAGCTGCCAAAGTCAAGAAAATGGATTCTCTCCTAAAATCTCCAGAAAAGAACACAGCCCTGCCAACATCTTAATTTAAGCTCAGTGAAACCCACTTGACTTCCAGAACTGTAAGATGATAAATACTGTTGTTTTAAGCCCCCACGTCTTTGATACTATGTTATAGCAGCCATAGGTGCTAATACACTATCCCGTAAGAAGAAAATGTAGGGAATTCCCTGGTGGTCCAGTGGCTAAAACTCTGTGATCCCAATGCTGGGGGCCTGGGTTACATCCCTGATCAGGGAACTAGATACCATGACTAAGAGTTCAAATGCTGCAACTAAAGATCCCACATGCCACAACTAAGACCTGGCACAGCCAAATACATTAATTTTAAAAAAAAGAAGAAAATGTATGTAAAAGTAAAGTGAAGACATGTACATTTATGCTGAAAACTGTTCAAAGTATGTAACAAACATACAAAATATTAGTACATTTTCTGTAACTACAATATCCCATCTACATCCCCTGATATTCTATAGTTTCCTTTTCACATCTAATGATGGCACATATACTAGCACATAAAAAGTATAACTTCCTTGACTATTAAACACTAAGAATTTCATTAGCCCCATCGATTTTTAATTCAAAATCAAGTCTAACTTTTAATTCAAAAGTCAAATGTGAATATTACCAGTTAACCAACTTACCCAGATAGTGTTAATTTTATATGTCCATTTGATTGGATGACAGAGTACCCAAATATTTAGCTAAACATTATTTTTCAGTGTGTCGGTAAGAGAATTTCCAGGTGAAGCTGGCATATGAAATGGGGAACTCAGTTAAGCAATGTACTATCCTAAGTATGGGTAGGCATCATCCAATCTGTTGAGTGCCTACATATTTCAAAAAGACAAAGGAAGGAAGAAGTCAGCCTCAGCCATTCCTGCCTTATTTCTTGAGATGAAGCATCAGTCCTCTCACTCCTTCCCTTGGCACTTCTGATTCTCAGAAATAATGGTTAAGATGGACTTCATTAAAAAAAAAAAAAAACTTCTGCTCCGTGAAAGGTAATAGCAAGAGAATTAGAAGACAAGCCATAGACTAGGAGAAAATATTGGCAAAAGATACATGGTAAAGTACTGTCATTCAAAATATACAAAGAACACTTAAAACTCAACAATATTAAAATGAGCCACCCATTTAAAAAATGGGCCAAAGACCATAACAGACACTTCATCGAACCCAGGTCTTCCACATTGCAGGTGGATTCTTTACCAAGTCACAAGGGAAGCCCAAGAATACTGGGTTGGATAGTCTATCCCTTCTCCAGTGGATCTTCCTCACCCAGGAATTGAACTGGGATCTATTGCATTGCAGGCAGATTCTTTACCAAATGAGCTACCAGGGAAGCCTATCAAAGAAGATATACAGATAGCAAATAAGCATATGAAAAGGTGCCACAACATATGACTACAAAGAAATACAAATTGAAACAACAAGACAATACCAATACATATCTACCAGAATGGACAACATGCAGAACACCGAAACCACTAAATGCTGGCAAGATTATGGAGCAATAAGAATTCTGATTCACTGCTGGTGACTGCAAAATGGTACAGCCACGTTCTGAAAAACAGTTTGGCAGTTTCTTACATAGCTAAACATACTCTTACAATAGTATTTACCAATGGTGTTCCTTAGTTTTTTACCCAAAGGAGTTGAAAAATTATGTCCACACAAAAGCCTGCACATAGATGTTAATATAAGCTTTATTGATAACTGCCCAAACTGCAAAACAACCAAATATCCTTCAAGAGGCAGAGGGATAAATGAACAGTGGTACATCGAGACAATGGAATATTATTAAGCACTAAAAAGAAATGAGCTACCAATCCATGAAAAGACATGGAGAAAACTTAAATGTGTATTACTCAGCGAAAGAAGCCAATCTGAAAAGACTGCATAATGTACAATTCCAACTATATTACATTCTGGAAAAAGCAAAACTATGGGGACAACAAAAAGATCAATGATTGCCAAGGGTAGATAGCACAGAGAAATTAATAATCAGAGCAGAGAGGATTTTTAGGGCAGTAAAAATATTATGTGTGATATTATAATGATGGTTATATTTCATTATATATCTATCTAAAACTGTAGAAAATACAACAGCAAGAATAAACTGTAAGATAAACTAAGGACTTTAGGTGACTATGACATATCAATGTAGGTTCATCCTTGATGAAAGAATGTGCCATTCTGGTGTGTAATGTTAGTAATGGGGGAAGCTATATATGTGAGGAGATAGAGGATACACAAGAATGCTCTGTACCTTCATCTCAATTTTGTTGTAAACTTAAAACTATACTAAAATTTAAGGTCTTTCCCAGCACCACTTGTTAAAGAGATTGTCTTTAATCCATTGTATATTCTTGCCTCCTTTGTCAAAGATAAGGTGACCATATGTGCATGGACTTATCTCTGGGCTTTCTATTTTGTTCCATTGATCTATATTTCTGTCCTTGTGCCAGTACCATACTGTCTTGATGACTGTGGCTTTGTAGTAGAGCCTGAAGTCAGGCAGGTTGATTCCTCCAGTTCCGTTCTTCTTTCTCAAGATAGCTTTGGCTATTCGAGGTTTTTTATATTTCCATACAAATTGACAAATTATTTGTTCTAGCTCTGTGAAGAATACCGTTGGTAGCTTGAAGGGGATTGCATTGAATCTATAAATTGTTTTGGGTAGTATACTCATTTTCACTATATTGATTCTACCAATCCATGAACATGGTATATTTCTCCATCTATTAGTGTCCTCTTTGATTTCTTTCACCAGTGTTTTATAGTTTTCTGTATATAGGTCTTTAGATTCTTTAGGAAGATATATTCCTAAGTATTTTATTGTTTTCATTGCAATGGTGAATGGAATTGTTTCCTTAATTTCTCTTTCTATTTTCTCGTTATTAGTGTACAGGAATGCAAGGGATTTCTGTGTGTTAATTTTATATCCTGCAACTTTACTATATTCATTGATCAGTTCTAGTAATTTTCTGGTGGAATCTTTAGGGTTTTCTACGTAGAGGATCATGTCATCTGCAAACAGTGAGAGTTTTACTTCTTCTTTTCCAACTGGTCAAACACTTGTAAAAGAATGAAACTAGAACACTTTCTAACACCATACACAAAAATAAACTCAAAATGGATTAAAGAGCTAAATGTAAGACCAGAAACCATAAAACTCCTAGAGGAAAACATAGGCAAAACACTCTCTGACTTACATCACAGCAGGATCCTCCATGACCCACCTCCCAGAATATCAGAAATAAAATAAAAAATGAACAAATGGGACCTAATCAAACTTAAAAGCTTCTGCACAACAAAGGAAACTATAAGCAAGGTGAAAAGACAGCCTTCAGAATGGGAGAAAATAATAGCAAATGAAGCAACTGACAAACAACTAATCTCAAAAATATACAAGCAACTTTAAATGACCCAATCAAAAAATGGGCCAAAAAACTAAATAGACATTTCTCCAAAGAAGACATACAGATGGCTAACAAACACATGAAAAGATGCTCAACATCACTCATTATCAGAGAAATGCAAATCAAAACCACTATGAGATACCATTTCACGCCAATCAGAATGGCTGCTATCCAAAAGTCCACAAGCAATAAATGCTGGAGAGGGTGCGGAGAGAAGGGAACCCTCTTGCACTGTTGGTGGGAATGCAATCTGGTACAGCCACTATGGAGAACAGTATGGAGATTCCTCAAAAAACTGGGAATAGAACTGCCTTATGATCCAGCAATCCCACTGCTGGGCATATACACTGAGAAAACCAGAATTGAAAGAGACACGTGTACCCCAATGTTCATAGCAGCACTGTTTGCAATAGCCAGAACGTGGAATCAACCTAGATGTCCATCCACAGATGAATGGATAAGCAAGCTGTGGTACATATACACAATGGAGTATTACTCAGCCATTAAAAAGAATACATTTGAATCAATTCTAAGGAGGTGGATGGAACTGGAGCCTATTATACAGAGTGAAGTAAGCCAGAAAGAAAAACACAAATACAGTATACTAACGCATATATATGGAATTTAGAAAGATGGTAAAAATAACCCTATTAACGAGACAGCAAAAGAGACACTGATGTATAGACCAGACTTTTGGACTCTGGGACCGGGAGAGGGTGGTATGATTGGGGAGAATAACATTGAAATATGTATAATATTATATCTGAAATGTATTAATTGTTCAAACTAAACACTGTCATGTTACAATTTGTTCATATTAGATGTTTGTAATGTTTTTGATAATCAATAAAAGAGATTCTTGATAAAAAAAAAAGAAAAAAAGAAAAACAAAATAAAATAAAATTTAAGGTCTTTACAGGAAAAGAAAAGAAAAAATAAAAGTACAAGTTTCAACATTTGGGTTTGTTTGTAGGAATTAGAAACAAAGATTCTTTGCACACGTCATGACTTAAAATTTGATGTTTCCAAAGGCTTGAGTTTGACTATTAAATTCAAATAAGTATCTAAATTTAGATACCAAACAAAAACATTATCCATTATTCAAGCAAATGCAATGTAAATATAAATTTAATTATTAACAACGTACCTCACACGATTCTACTATCTTATACTGCTAAGCACAGTCAGGCAATACAAACATCTTCCTCAAAGATATTCTAATACTTAAATTATAATTCCCAGTTGTCTAACATTTCACAGTAATCAAACATGCAAAATACAAATATATAAACCACAATTTGTAACCAAAATTAGTTTTCTCTGAAACTAGCTCCTATTTCTTAATTGCAACACCTTGCTTAGATTTTTACAAAGTGTGATCTTTCTTCTAACTAGTTTTACTAAAAATAATATTTTCCTAAAGCTTATTCGGGCTTCCCAGGTGGCACTAGTGGTAAAGAACCTACCTGTCAATGCAGGAAATGTAAGAGATGCTGGTTCAACCCCTGGGTAGATAAGATCCCCTGGAGGAGGACATAGCAATCCACTCCAGTATTCTTGCCTGGAGAATCCCATGGACAGAGGAGCCTTGTGGGTTACAGTCCACATAGTCACAAAGAGTCTGACACAACTGAAGCGATTTAGCACACAGCATGTGTGCACACAGTGCACAATGCTTATTCAATTCTTTATTCAAAATCCCTTCTAACTAATATCTGATATGTGGTTACTGAGCTATTTCATATTTTCTCTCTATAAATACAGAAAAGGAATGCTATCATTTCCTGTGAACATATTTTTTAAACAATCAGCTATACCTCCATATTTTATTATTGATATTACTATTGAAATATTTAGGTGATATGACTTTATCCTATTTTTTTTTCTTATAACTATCTTGAATTTTGCATTATCATTTTCTGTCACAATTCTATTCATGTCATCAAGTCACTGCATAACTTGCCTGCGACTTTGGAAGTCTTTCCAAGGAAGTCACACATTTATCAAAGTCAACTACATTGTAATTTCTCAGATCAGATCAGATCAGATCAGTCGCTCAGTCGTGTCCGACTATTTGCGACCCCATGAACTGCAGCACGCCAGGCCTCCCTGTCCATCACCAACTCCCGGATGTCACTCAGACTCACATCCATCGAGTCAGTGATGCCATCCAGCCATCTCATCCTCTGTCATCCCCTTCTCCTCTTGCCCTCAATCCCTCCCAGCATCAGAGTCTTCTCCAATGAGTCAACTCTTCGCATGAGGTGGCCAAAATACTGGAGTTTCAGCTTTAGCATCATTCCTTCCAAAGAAATCCCAGGGCTGATCTCCTTCAGAATGGACTGGTTGGATCTCCTTGCAGTCCAAGGGACTCTCAAGAGTCCTCTCCAACACCATAGTTCAAGAGCATCAATTCTTTGGCGCTCAGCCTTCTTCACAGTCCAGCTCTCACATCCATACATGACCACAGGAAAGACCATAGCCTTGACTAGGCGATCCTTTGTTGGCAAAGTAATTTCTCAAGATACTGCCAAACATTTCCTTAATCTGGGGTATGCTAAACACAATAGAGTCAATCATGTTTTATAAGAAGTTTATTTTTTTTAGGTAAAGAACCACTATGGAAAGTCAACTTTTTGATACTCAATTAGTAAGAATCACAGCATGACTTGAAATTTGTATTCAAGTACTCAATACCTCAATGACCTATTAGATGACTTTATGTCATAATAGATAGGAGTTTTCAACTCAAGAATTTGCTCCAACAATGCTGTCAAAACTAGCAAGATTGTGGGAATGATTCTAAGTGGACTCTGAAAATGTCTTTGATGCAACCAATACCACCATTAATCATGATTGTATGGTTACTTACCTAGAGCTAGATATCCTGGAATGGAAAGCTGAGTGGGCCTTAGGAAGCATCACTATGAACAAAGAAAGTGGAAGTGATGGAATTCCAGTTGAGCTATTTCAAATCCTAAAAGATGCTGCTGCTAAAGTGCTGCACCCAATCTGTCAGCAAATTTGGAAAACTCAGCAGTGGCCACAGGACTGGAAAAGTTCAGTTTTCATTCCAATCCCAAAGAAAGGCAATGCTAAATAATGCACAAACTACCACACAATTGCACTCATCTCACACACTAGTAAAGTAATGCTCAAAATTCTCCAAAGCAGGCTTCAACAGTACGTGAACCATGAAATTCCAGGTGTTCAAGCTGAATTTACAAAAGTTAGAGGAACCAGAGATCAAATTACCAACATCTCTTGGATTATCAAAAAAGGAAGCTAGTTCCAGAAAAACATGTACTACTGCTTTATTGACAGTGCCAAAGCCTTTGACTATGTGGATCACCACAAACTGTGGAAAATTCTGAAAGAGATGGGAATACCAGACCACCTGACCTGCCTCTTGAGAAATTTGTATGCAAGTCAGGAAGCAACAGTTAGAATTGGACATGAAACAGCAGACTGGTACCAAATTGGGAAAGGAGTATGTCAAGGCTGTATATTGCCACCCTGCTTATTTAACTTATATGCGGAGTACATCATAAGAAATGATGGGCTGGATGAAACACAAGTTGGAATCAAGATTGCCAGGAGAAACATCAATAACCTCAGATATGCAGACGACATCATCCTTATGGCAGAAACTGAAGAACTAAAGAGCCTCTTGATGAAAGTGAAAGAGGAGAGTGAAAAAGTTGGCTTAAAGCTCAACATTCAGAAAACGAAGATCATGGCATCCTGTCTCATCACTTCATGGCAAATAGAGGGGAAAAAAGTGGAAACAGTGACAAACTTTTTTATCTTGGGCTCCAAAATCACTACAGATGGTGACTGCAGCCATGAAATTAAAAAACGCTTACTCCTTGGAAGAAAAGTTATGACCAACCTAGATAGCATATTAAAAAGCAGGGACATTAGTTTACCAAAAATGGTGCATCTAGTCAAAGCTATGGTTTTTACAATAGTCACGTATGGATATGAGAGTTGGACTATATAGAATGCTGAACACAGAAAAATTGATGCTTTTGAGCTGTGGTGTTGAAGAAGACTCTTGAGAGTCCCTTGGGCTGCAAGGAGATCCAACCAGTCTGTCCTAAAGGAAATCAGTTCTGAATATTCATTGGAAGGACTAATACTGAAGCTGAAACGTCAATACTTCAATACCTTGGCCACCTGATGGGAAGAATTGACTTGTTTGAGAAGACCCTGATGCTATGAAAGATTGAGGATGGGAGGAGAAGGGGATGACAGAGGATGAGATGGTTGGATGGCATCACGGAATCAATGGACATGAGTTTGAGTAAACTCCAGCAGTTGGTGATGGACAGGGAGTCCTGGCATGCTGCAGTCCTTGGGGTCGCAAACAGTCAGACCTGACAAAGTGACTGAACTGAACTGAAGTGATGGGCTGTTTGGTGCACTGTAAGACAAATACTCTTTTTAGAAAGGATCAGCAAGCACATCAACACGCATTTCATTTCTGATCCTTTCTTCCTTGGGTTATACTAAATATGGCAGCTAAGTCTAACAAATTTTAATAATTGGTAGCCATAATTTTTTTTCAAATGTCATGAGCCAGAGAGACATAGTAAACAAATTTGGCTAATAAATCACAATCACAGAAACACATCTAACGGACCCAAGACGTTCCCAAATTTCATCATTTAAAGGGATCAGATCATTTAACACTAAAATGTATCTACCCTCAGGCTGAATAATAACATCTGTGAAGCAGCACCCAGCAACATTATGAAGTTAAGAATATCTAATTGAGACACTAGAAGGAATTCCAGCTGTTAAACATGAATCATGAAGGATCCAATGACATCTAATGTCTCACAAACCATAAGTAGGACAAGTTAACTTTTAAGAAAGTAACAAACTATGAAAGAAAAATTCCCGAGTGAAGTGTATATGCCCAGTCAATTGAAATTGAGAAGGCAAACATTTATCTGGTAAGAGTGTATAGCTGCTGACTCACCTAATATTTTAATCCAAAATACTTATCTAAAGAGGATGACTCATTCTTATACCTCTCCCGGAACCCTCAGTCCAGCAATAGTTCTTTAAGAAACGAATCGCCAGTCCAGGTTCCATGCAGGATACAGGAAGCTTGGGGCTGGTGCACTCGGATGACCCAGAGGGATGGTATGGGGAGGGAGGTGGGAGGAAGGTTCAGGATGGGGAACACGTGTACACCCATGGCGAACGCATGTTGATGTATGGCAAAACCAATACAATATTGTAAAGTAAAATAATAATAATAATAATAAATAAATAAACTGAAAAGAAAAAGAAATTTTCAAAGCTATTTATTCAATCAGAGACCAGGGTTGGTCCTAAGATCCGTCCAGTTCCCGCCTCTTAAAGAAAAGCAATTTAGAGCTAGAATGTACACAAAATTGCCTATTTCAATACCTAGTACCAATTAAAGTACAAACAGGGAACACAGCTTACTCAAAACATAGCAATTAAGTAATCAAGTTAGGACTATAGAGTAAGGGCAGCTGGAGTCTCAGTGTAGGGCACTTTCTACTTTATTGTCTATTTTTGCTGTCTCTATTGATGATAATAGTCACCTAGACAGGGAATCAGGAATCCAGTGTTTTTTCCAAGATATCACTAACTTTCAATTTGCCCTTATACAGATCACATTTGCCTTTACTAAATTATAATGTTTTAAAAAGCATGACTGTGACAGTGGCTTGAAATGGCTATGTACTGTCATAGTTCAGTCATGGGCATACTTACCTGAACTACACAATGATGATATGGTTGACATTGTAGGCTACCTTACCACATAAATATTAAAAGTGGTCAGGTTCAAAGCTATTATGATACCCTTTATATGGCCAATATAAAGTTCAGGAATTCTCTGTGTCATTGACAACCTGGTGGTGGGAATAGAAAATACTATACAGATAATATACTAAGGTGCTTGAAATGACTGACTCAATGCAGAATTTATGAGAAAAGGCTAAGGCAGCAATTACAGATAAATGGAATATTAAGGATCAAAGGAAATAAAACTTGGATTTATTTATTCATTGAAAGATAAAAGCAACTGAGTGTATAGAGAAGGAAGCTCAGACTCAGTGATCTCTGACTACCTGGTTTATAGCTACATCTGGTTTATAAAATACTAGTTGATAAAGCACAGCAAAACAAGGACATAAAATGAAAGTATTTTGAGAAATAAGGAAATCCAAAAGAAAGAGTTTGGAAAATTAAACTGACTAAAAATAAAGAATCATATAAAATGTGGTAGTCACTAACTTATAAGAAAATAAAAGAAAGTAAGAGTCATTCAGGTTTCATGAGACATTGCCACTAGTTCTATAAATGGAATGGAATAAAACAAAGAGATTGAGTCTGGACACACTAGCAATTTAAAGAGGATTCTTACTGAAAGCAGAGAGTGAGAAACAATACAGAACATGAATATCAAGTGAGTCAAGGCTTTCCTAGAAAGGGGTATAGATGGAAAAGGAGAAAAGTAATTCAGTCAGTCAGTAGTCCTATAAATGATATAAAAATGGATTTTTGCAAATAGACCAGAAATTCTAAAGAAAAAGCAGATCAATGAATATTTAAATAGGAAAAGAAAAAAACTAAACCGACTAATCTCCATTTCATAAATTGCCTATATCAAATTATAGATTGGTATTCTTAAATATTAAGCACCAACATTATGATATGATAAAACTTTTACTATATCCAGATACATACATTATGCATATGCTGAAAATTTTTGAATATAAAATAACCTAAAACATCTTTTTTTCAAATAAAAAACAAAGCCAAGGGAGGAAAAGAAGTTTACCTAATGAACAAATAATTTTAAGAAAGCAATGAAGCCAAAATAGGACTAGACCAACACCAAATGGGGAACAACAATTGGAGCAAGTTATTGCTAGACAATATTTAATACATAAAGATTTTAGAGCATGAAACTAAATAGTCATATATACAGATAATAATGGGCAGAGTCAGTTTCCTTCAGTTCAGTTACTCAGTCGTGTCTGACTCTTTGTGATCCCCATAAACTACAGCACACCAGGCCTCCTTGTCCATCACCAACTCCCGGAGTTTACCCAAACTCATGTCCATTGAGTCAGTGATGCCATCCAACCATCTCATCCCCTGTCATCCCCTTCTCCTCCTGCCCTCAATCTTTCCCACCATCAGGGTCTTTTCAAATGAGTCAGATCTTCACATTAGGTGGCCAAAATATTGGAGTTTCAGCTTCAACGTCAGTCCTTCCAATGAACACCCAGGACTGATCTCCTTTAGGATGGACTGGTTGGATCTCCTAGCAGTCCAAGGGACTCTCAAAAGTTTTCTTCAACAACACAGTTCAAAAGCATCAATTCTTCAGTGCTCAGCTTTATTTATAGTCTAACTCTCACATCCATACATAACTATTGGAAAAACCATAGCTGCCGGGGTCCAGCCCCGGTGGATCCAGGGAATTCGAAGGGGAGACAGCATAGGCGATCAGGAAACAACAGCTTATTTAAATGTTAATTAAAGATATAAAGAGTGGTTAAATAAGGATAGCTCAGTGAGAAAATTTAGTGAAGAAAAGACGCTGAAATAATTCTGCCAGAAGGTGAGAGAAAGAACGACATGGGGAGACCAAGCTTCGGTGAACAAGGCCCGCACTTTATTTTCCAAAGTAGTTTTTATACCTTAAGTTATGCATAGAGGATAATGGGGGAAGAGGTAGAGTCATACAGTAAGCCAGGCTTTCTTCCTGCAAACTTATCATATGCAAAAGTTTAGGTGATTTGCATCATCTTCTGGCCCGGAGGCCTGTTAACATTTTAAGACCCTTTCTTCAGAAAACTTATTTTTCTCCAAAGGTGATTATTCTAAAGTCAGGCACCAGCCTCCAAAAAGCATTAGATAAAGTTGCACTCCTACAGGGCAAAGGCGAGGTGGGCTCAATCAAGAAAAGAATTAACTCAAGGGTCCAAGGTTACAAACATTAAAGCTACTAATTACATTTATATACACCAGCATATTCAAAAGCAGAGACATTACTTTGCCAACAAAGGTTCGCCTAGTCAAGGCTATGGTCTTTCCTGTGGTCATGTATGGATGTGAGAGCTGGACTGTGAAGAAGGCTGAGCGCCGAAGAGTTGATGCTTTTGAACTGTGGTGTTGGAGAAGACTCTTGAGAGTCCCTTGGACTGCAAGGAGATCCAACCAGTCCATTCTGAAGGAGATCAATCCTGGAATTTCTTTAGAAGGAATGATGCTAAAGCTGAAACTCCAGTATTTTGGCCACGTCATGCGAAGAGTTGACTCATTGGAGAAGACTCTGATGCTGGGAGGGACTGAGAGCAGGAGGAGAAGGGGACGACAGAGGATGAGATGGCTGGATGGCATCACTGACTCGATGGATGCGAGTCTGAGTGACCTCCGGGAGCTGGTGATGGACAGGGAGGCCTGGCGTGCTGCGGTTCATGGGGTTGCAAGAAGTCGGACACGACTGAGTGACTGATTTGATCTGATCTGATCTATATCAATCAAGACACTGCCAAGGACACAGTAGGTAAGGGATATGGAAACTTAGCAGCAAACATTGGCCCAACAAGTGAAAAACCCTTCACCAATACAATTTCTAATCAATCTTTTAACTGCTCAAAGAAATCTGTATTTAGACAGTTTAGAACATCTCATGCCTCTCACAGCTGGGAGGCTCTGAACAATCACATGTGGCCGGAAAAACTTATTCAGGCAGGCTAGAGGATTTCCAAAAGAGTTTGTAGGTTGAAACACTGTCACACCCAGGCATTTATTAACTGGAGCTGTAAGTTAACTCTTTTCTCAGAGAGAGGTAGTGGGGGACAACCCCCCATAAAGTCAGAGGTGTAGGTGAGAGCACAAATCAGAAAGTAGGCAGACTCTGGTTTTGGGGGTAGATGCTCGAGAATTTCCAGGGGGCTCATGAGGCTAGATCTCGCATTTGCATATGCCGAGCTTCCTTCCTCATGACCTTTGCCACTGGTGGAGCTCGCTCCCTGCACATAGTCTTGACTAGATGGACCTTTGTTGGCAAAGGGATGCCTCCGCTTTTGAATATGCTGTCTATGTTGGTCATTGCTTTTCTTCCAAGAAGCAAGCATCCTTAAATTTCATGGCTGCAGTCCACCGTGATTTTGGAGTCCAAGAAAATAAAGTAGGTTACTGTTTCCATTGTTTCCCCATCTATTTTCCATGAAGTGATGGGACCAGATGACATGATCTGAGGTTTTTGAATGTTGAGTTTTACCATTTAGCTTTGGTAAAACTTTTTATGGACTGATACTTGAGAACTAGTATTCAACACTGGTTCTTCCATTGTTTTAAATTGAAATATAGTTGATCTACTGTATTATATAGTTTCAGGTATACACATAGTAAATCAATATTTTTATAGGTTATTCTCCATTTAAAGTTATAAAATGTTGGCCATATTCCCTGTGCTGTACAGTAGATCCTTATATCTTATTTTATATATTGTAGTTTGTACCTCTTAATCCCCTACCCCTGTTTTTACCTTCCTCTTTTCCCCTTTCCCCACTGGTAACCACTTGTTTGTTCTCTGTATCTATGAGTTTGCTTCTATTTTACCATATTTACTGCTTGTTTTGTTGTTTAGATTCTGCATTGATACCATACTTTATGTGTCTTTCTCTGTATTCAAACTTCACTAAGCATTTTACCTTCCAAGTCCAACCATATTGTTGGAAATGGCAAGATTCCATTCTATTTCATGGCTGAGTAGTATTCCATTGTGAGTGTGTGTGTGTGTGTGTGTGTGTGTGTGTGTGTGTGTGTGTCAGTGTCTGTGTGTATGTGTGTCTGTGTGTACATCCTCTTTATCTGTTTGTTTTGATGGGCATTTATGTTGTTTCCGTATCTTGGCTATTGTAAATAATACTGCTATGAAAATGGAGGTGCATGTATTTTTTCAAATTAGTGTTTTCTTTTCCTTCTGATATATAACCAAGAGTGGAATTGCTAGATCATATTGTTGTTTAATCACTAAGTCTTGTCTAACTCTGCAACCCCACGCCCAGCTCCTCTGTCCTCCACTGTCTCCCAGAGTTTGCTCAAATTCATTTCCATTGAGTTGGTGATGCTATCTAACTATGTCAACTTCCGTTGCCTGCTTCTCCTTTTATCTTCTATCTTCCCCAGCATCAGAGTTTGTTCCAATGAATGGGCTCTTCACATCAGGTGGCCAAAGTATTGGAGCTTCAGATTCAGCAACAGTTCTTTCAAGGATTATTCAGGATTGATTTCCCATAGGACTGACTGGTTTTATCTCCTTGCAGTTTGGATCATGTGGTAGTTTTATTTATTTATTTGAGGAAACTCCATATTGTTTTTCATAATGACTATACCAATTTACATTTCCACCAACAGTATACTAGGGTTCCCTTTTCTCCACATCCTTGCAAACATTTGTTATTTTGCTCTTTTTATACCATTCTGACAGACGTGAAGTGATCTCTCATTGAGGTTCTGATTTGCATTTCTTTGATGATTAGTGATGTTGGGCATCTTTTTATATGCCTCTTGGCTATCTGTATGTTTTTTTTGGAAAAAAGTCTATTCATATTTCCTTCCCACTTTTGTAATCAGTTTTTTTTTTTCTTTTTGCTATTAGGTTGTAATAGTTGTTTGTATATTTTGGATATTAACCTCTTATCAGTCATATCATTAGCAAATATTATTCATTAGGTTGTATTTTCATTTTCTCAATGGTTTCCTTTGGTGTGTAAAAGCTTTCAAGCTTAGTTAGGTCTCATTTGTTGATTTTTGTGCTCCCTTTGTCTCAAGAGACAGATCCAATAAATTATATCTATAAGTTATGTCAAAGTAGTTTCTGCCTGTGTTTTCCTCTAGGAGTTTTATAGATTTCAATATCTTACATTTAGGTCTTTTATCCACTTTGATTTTATTTTTGTATATGGTATTCAAGAATGTTCTAATCTCATTGTTTTAAATATAGCTGTCCTGTTCCCCAACACTGTTTACTGAAGAGGCTTTTTCCTATTGTATATTATTTCCTCCATTGCCATAGATTAATTAACTAAATGTGCTATTTTGTTCCATTGATTTATGGATCTGTTATTGTGCCAGTACAATACTGTTTTGATCACTGTAGCTTTGTAGTGTAGTCTGAATTCAAGAAGCGTGATACCTCCAGCTTTGTTCTTTTTGCTTATGATTGCTTTGTCTATTTGTGGTCTTTTGTGGTTTCATATAAACTGTAGGATTATTTATTCTAGTTCCTTGAAAAATGTCATAAGTATTCTGATAGGAATTGCATTAAATCTGTAGATTACTTGGGTAGTATGGACATTTTAGCAATATTAGTTCTCTCAATCAATGAATATAAGACATCTTTCTATTTCTTTGTGTTTTCTTCAACTTCCTCCATCAGTGTTTTATAGTTTTCAGAGTAAAAGTCTTTCAACTCTTTGGTTAAGTCTGTTCCTTGGTATTTTATTCTTTTTGATGAGGTTTCAAGCAAGATTATTTTCTTGGTTCTTGAATTTTTAAAAAAGTTAAACTTTAGGGACTTCCCTACCAGTCCAGTGGTTAAGAATCTACCTTCCAATGCAGGGGATGCAGATTCGATCCCTGGTCAGGGAACTAAGATCCCACATGCCACAGGGTGACTAAGACTGCATGCCACAACTACAGAAGACTGTGTGCCTCAATGAGAGACTCTCCATGCCACAATGAAGATATCCTGTGCTGCAACCAAGACCTGATGCAGCCAAATGAATAAATAAATACATATATATTTTTAAAGTTAACTTTTAGATCTCCCCAAAGGGATGGCTTTCATTTTTCACAAAGTATTTAGTTTTGGATCTATTTTCCTTAAAAATATCCACAGATAAGTGAAAGGTCCTATTCAAGTCTTGGAAAAGAATGTTTGCTGCTGCTGCTAAGTCGCTTCAGTCGTATCTGACTCTGTGCAACCCTATAGACGGAAGCTCACCAGGCTCCCCCGTCCCTGGGATTCTCCAGGCAAGAATACTGGAGTGGGTTGCCATTTCCTTCTCCAATGCATAAAAGTGAAAAGTGAAAGTGAAGTCGCTCAGTCGTGTCCGACTCTTAGCGACCCCATGCACTGGAGCCTACCAGGCTCCTCCGTCCATGGGATTTTCCAGGCAAAAGTACTGGGGTGGGGTGCTATTGCCTTCCCTGAATGAATGTTTAGAGCTCAATATTTCTCTCTCTTTCTCTCTTTCACACACACAGAGTCTTTTCTTATTGCATGTCAAATAAAATATTGATAGGTCATAATTCAAATACTCAAAATTTTGAGCAAACCAGTAACATACACACACACACACACACACACACACACACACACACACACACACACCCGCGTGCGCGCGTGCAACTTGGTCAAAGCTCTGGAGCTCCAGAGTCAGTAAAAATTTAGCTCAATCCTTTAATCCCTTAAAATATATAGGATTGAAACATGAGGCAGGACACAACCTTTCAAAGAATGACATAGCCTGAGAACACAACATAAACTTGTTAGAATCAAATGCATCCTAGATGGCAGAAAAGTTAGCTTCAACGAGACCTCAGTATAAGCTCATTGTAACGTATCAGCAAGCTAAATGATACACTCAGAAGCACCATGACAGTTACAAGGCCAACCATCAAAGTTCAAAAAGTGGTCCAATTCCTGGAAATCTCTGCTCTTTCCCCAAAATAGTTTGAATAATAATCCTCCTACTCATTAGCTTATGATATTACCCAACCCATAAAAGCTAACCACACTACATTTTGAGGCCACACTCACCCTCTGTGATGGCCCACACTCTTGTCTGTGGAGTATGTTTCTCCCAAGGTTACTCTCGCCTTCAGTGATGGCCCACACTCTGTCTACAGAGTGTGCTTCTGTCTAAATAAATTCACTTCTTATCTATCACTTTGTCTCTCACTGAATTCTTTCTGTGATGAGACATCAAGAACCAGAGCTACATTAGGTCCTGAAACCAGGTGGGTGATTTCAGTTTGAAGATTGTGGGTTTTGGCTGGGTTTGATTCCTGGCCATGTGAGTTCAAGTACCAAGCAGGGTTTTGGCTGGGTTTGAGGCCAGGTCAGATCAGATCAGATCAGTTGCTCAGTCGTGTCCGACTCTTTGCGACCCCATGAATCGCAGCACGCCAGGCCTCCCTGTCCATCACCAGCTGCCGTAGGTCACTCAGACTCACATCCATCGAGTCAGTGATGCCATCCAGCTATCTCATCCTCTGTCGTCCCCTTCTCCTCCTGCCCCCAATCCCTCCCAGCATCAGAGTCTTCTCCAATGAGTCAACTCTTCGCATGAGGTGGCCAAAATACTGGAGTTTCAGCTTTAGCATCATTCCTTCCAAAGAAATCCCAGGGCTGATCTCCTTCAGAATGGACTGGTTGGATCTCCTTGCAGTCCAAGGGACTCTCAAGAGTCTTCTCCAACACCACAGTTCAAAAGCATCAATTCTTCAGTGCTCAGCCTTCTTCACAGTCCAGCTCTCACATCCATACATGACCACAGGAAAGACCATAGCCTTGACTAGGTGAACCTTTGTGGGCAAAGTGATGTCTCTGCTTCTGAATATGCTATCTAGGTTGGTCATAACTTTCCTTCCAAGGAGTCTTTTAATTTCATGGCTGCAGTTGCCATCTGCAGTGATATTGGAGCCTAGAAAAATAAAGTCTGCCACTGTTTCCACTGTTTCCCCATCTATTACCCATGTAGTGATGGGACCAGATACCATAGGTTCAAATCCTAATTTGAGGTAAACAGTTTCCGTGTTACACTGAATCATTGATATGTCCCTACAAGTCATTCAACCAGCTAAGAAAGATATATGCAATAATCTTCAGCATACAGAGCTCTGTAGAACAAGAGATCCAATTAATATATTTTACAAATATTTTCAATAACAAGTTATAAAATAAAATATTTTATTTTTATTTAACCCCTAGCTTTCCCAGAAACAAAGAGCTCTGGACATTCCAGGAAATTAATGCTTTAAAACTTTTAATAAACCATGTGTAACTGTAGATGGAAGTGCTGACCAAATAAAGACAAGAAGGCCACATTTATTTGTAAAGGTTAACCAACCAGCAAGGATAAGAGTCCAAAAGGAGTAATGATGTGAAACTGTAGAAGGACATTTCCAAAACAGCTAATATGTGTGTTTTGTGTGGAACCATCTCTAAGAAGCCATAAAACCCTTATAAAGCCATTTAGAAATCAAAGCATATAAAGACAGACTTAAAATGCTTAATTGTTCCTCTTATTTTTTTCTTGAACAATTAATATGTATTTTACACTAATCCACCAGTGGAGAATTCTTAGTTCAAAAAAATAGTTTGTAATTAGCATCATGAAAGCTATTAAAGACATCAATTTTATCAGAAAAATATATTGTCAAGAATTCTTGAGTAATTAAACTGCCTTTGGCCATTTTTTTTTTTTCAAATACAAAATACAAAGTCCTGAAACTGCTAATAGTGTTTTACAGACTATACACAAATTAAAATACCTTCCTTAAAATTTGCAAGAATTCGTGTATTTTTTACTTTATTGAGATCAGTAGAAATGCTTGTTGTAAGACTGATTGCCTTATGAAATGAATATGATGAGCTTAAATAAAATATATTTCAGGAAGTCCAATAACATCTAAAGCATAAACATCCCCATGTATGTTTTAAAATCCAAGGCAATTCAATAGAGTTTTGGAAAAGAATCCTTAATTCAGTCTTTTATCTGGGGGAAGTAAAGTAGTATTAATGTTTTAGAGAAATGTTTCTCAAAAGATCATATGCAATGTCGCAATTTGCCTAAAGATAGTGTTAAGTCGTGTTCGACCCTTGTGATCCCATGGACCTGTAGCCTTCCATGTTCTTCTGTCCATGAGATTCTCCAGGCAAGAAAACTGGAGTGGGTTGCCATTTGCTTCTCCAGGGGAACTTCCCAACCCAGGAATTGAACCCAGGCCTCCCACATTTCGGGCAGATGCTTTAACTACTGAGCTATGCAAGATTTGCTTAGGTAATTTGTTCATTTAAATAGAGATTTCTGGGCCTCACTTTAGACATATTTGGACCCAGGAATAGGCATTTTTTTCATACTCCTCATGTGATTCTGGAGTAAGATACAGCTGGAGATTCACTGACAGAAACAGAGAACTTGAATGAGAAAGCTGGAAGAAAAAGGCACGGATTTTCATTGCTTTAATTTCATTATTATACTTTAATCATCCTGCTAGTCATAATTTTCCTAAAAGACAGAGACTCACACAATTATATTTTTAAAGCAACTATCATTCCATAGAGCTCCATTTCAAAATGAATGTGTGTGTGTGTATGTATATATATATATTAAGTGGTCCCTGTTGTTTGTTGTTTAGTCACTGAGTCATGTCTGACTTTTTTGTGAGCCCATGAACTGTAGCCCAGGTTCCTCTGTCCATGGGATTTTCCAGGCAAGAATACTGGAGTGGGTTGCTATTTCCTTCTCCATGGGATCTTCCCAACCCAGGGATCAAACTGGTGTCTCCTGCATTGCAGACAGATTCTTTACCTCTGAGCTACCAGGGACACAATTAAGTGGTCCCTAAGAAGACCCATAAGCCACAAACACTAATTTTAAACCAAGATTAGCATATTATTGATAAAACAGAAAAAACTGATTTGAACTCTAATTGTCTTTGAAGGCTCAAAGCAAATCCACAAGACCTTACCAGTTTGTGCTAGTTACTTTAAAACAGGAAGCTGTAAAGGACTTTCCTCGTGGGCCAGTGGTTAAGACTATGTGTTCCCAATGCCGGTGGCATGGATTTAATACCTGGCTGGGAAACTAAGGCTATCCAAGCTGTGTGGAAAAAAAAAAAAAAAAAGGAGCTGTAAATATTTTTTAAATACATAAACATGTCGTAACAATATATTGTGTTTTGGTCTTTGCTTATCCAAGTTATTGCATTTTGAATAAGAGTTCTTTCAAAGAACGTTGGACAGGAAACATGACAGTTTGAATTCTTTTAAAATTTATTTTTAATATCCCTTGCTAATACAAATAATATTTTACACAATTTTGACATACTGTTTTTGTTTGCTTATTTATTAACAGTAGAGCAGATGCTCACACTTAACTCATTAATGGTTTCAGGTTGATCAGATTTGTCTGTGTATTTTTTAAACTAATAATAAATCATTTTGTTGATGGCTCAATCAATTTTTGCCATTTATTATTTCATTTCATCACCTACTTAATTATCCAAATCAATCTTTATTTGTAAAAAAACTTGTCCTCTTCCTCTTCTGTGTCATAATTCATGTTATACATTTTGATCCCTATGGACCAAAGACAGAGCCAGAATGTGAAAGTAGATACAGAGTACAACAGAAAAAGCAGAGACACTATTTGGTCACATGCTGGAGTAGAAAACATAGTGTATCAAAATTATATTGCTGCTGCTGCTGCTAAGTCGCGTCAGTCGTGTCCGACTCTGTGTGACCCCATAGACGAAAGCCCACCAGGCTCCTCTGTCCCTGGGATTCTCCAGGCAAGAACACTGGAGTGGGTTGTCATTTCCTTCTCCAATGCATGAAAGTGAAAAGTGAAGTCGCTCAGTCGTGTCTGACTCTTAGTGACCCCATGGAATGTAGCCTACGAGGCTCCTCCGTCCATGGGATTTCCCAGGCAAGAGTACTGGAGTGGGGTGCTGTTGCCTTTTCTTAGCTTCATTTAAAGAGAAACCTTTCTTACAATTATTAATTTTACAATTGTGCCATTTTTTTAAGTTAATAGAACTATGTCATTTGGTAATATCATTTATAAACTGGAGCTGGGCATGTTATCTCATATCTAAAATCTTTGACTACGTTTATAATTCATTCAATTTTCTTATAGAAAAGTAAAGCTTCTGTCTCCGGAAATAATAAATCCTCTTTCTGATAGTTTATTTCCACATTTCAATGTTCAAAGTTTGTTTGGAATTAAAAAAAATTCTAATACTTATTTGTTGTTTAAGTTAAATTAAAACCAATAATATAGTATAATTTCTAACATCCATTTGTAATTTTTATTATATTCATTCATTCCATTAAGCATTTATTTTATCATCTACTATATGCCAGACACTGATCCATCTGTACTTTTAAAATTTTAATATACATATGCATAAACTCTAAAATACAAATTCTGCACTGCTAACAAACCAGATTATACCAACTGTACTTTGAGTTGCAAGGGTCTAATCCATATTGAGGCAAGAGGCAGATGAGAGAAACCCCATGAGTTCCCCAGGGTAAATAATTGGAGATTCATTATCTATTGACCAAACTCCAAGATAAGGATAGTAGGTCAATTAAGGGAGGAGGCTAGACCTTGCCTAGACCACATATTTCTCATTTCCAAAGTTAGGAGACCTCCTTGACCACACATGCACAGAAAAGTCTTCTTGGATGCCAAAGGGGAGTCATGTTAAGGGATGTTCTACCCAGAGACCTTTTTGGTAGGATCCATCTTGGCTAAGAGATACCTGCACATACATGGAAGTAATCTGAGATATACCAAATATGGACTATGCACCAGGCAAATCAAAATGACTGACCAAAGGAAACCCAGAAAAAATGCCCCACATAATTGATTTAAACTACTATGTGGGATGACCCAGACTCTCCCTCTGAGTCTGCCTGTATGTTTTCCACATGTATTGTACTCTTTCTTCTCCTAGTAAATAGTTTACTTGCTTCACTACTTTCCATCTTTGTGGAAATTATTTTCTGGAAAGCCAAAGGGCAAGGGTTCTTGTCACTGACCAGTGCTCTAGTGGGCTAGGATCTGGTGCTTACACCACTGCAAGAAAGCCTCAGTCTCTGGCTGGGAACCCAAGCCCCACTCCAAGCCTTTGCAGGCTGAGGCCACCTGAGATCAATATGTCTAACTTGAAAAGAATAAAGAAAATATCTCAATAATACCATCCTAGAAGAATACGTAATCTGTCATTGTAGATTGCAGTCAAAGTATTGATTGTAGTAAGGGTTGTTGTAGTTTTAAAACTACCATAAAAGCTGTGCTGTGCTTAGTTGCTCACTCTTGTCCAACTCTTCCTGACCCCATGGACTGTAGCCTGCCAGGTCCCTCTGTCCATGGGGATTCTCCAGGCAAGAATACAGGAATAGGTTATCATGCCTTCCTCCAGGAGATCTTCCCAACCCAGGGATGAACCCAGGTCTCCCTCATTTCAGGCAGATTCTTTACCAGCTGAGCCATAAGGGAAAGCCATGAATACTGGAGTGGGTAGCCTATCCTTTCTCCAAGGGATCTTCCAGATCCAGGAATGGAACCAGAGTCTCTTGCATTGCAGGCGGATGCTTTACCAGCTGAGCTACCAGGGAAGCCCACAAGAACAGCTAAGGAATTTAATATGACCCAGTACACAAAAGACAATTAATACTACCAGAACATAATGACTAGTGCCAGTGACAGAGAGAAAAATATAATACAGAGATAACTGTATATTTCAAAGATTAATAACTTATTGCTAGTTGAAATAACTTATTGCTATCATCAGATCACATCAGTTGCTCAGTCGTGTCCAACACTTTGCGACGCCATGAATCGCAGCACGCCAGGCCTCCCTGTCCATCACCAGCTGCCAGAGGTCACTCAGACTCACATCCATCGAGTCAGTGATGCCATCCAGCCATCTCATCCTCTGGCGTCCCCTTCTCCTCCTGCCCCCAATCCCTCCCAGCATCAGAGTCTTCTCCAATGAGTCAACTCTTCACATGAGGTGGCCAAAATACTGGAGTTTCAGCTTTAGCATCATTACTTCCAAAGAAATCCCAGGATTGATCTCCTTCAGAATGGACTGGTTGGATCTCCTTGCAGTCCAAGGGACTCTCAAGAGTCTTCTCCAATACCACAGTTCAAAAGCATCAATTCTTTGGCGCTCAGCCTTCTTCACAGTCCAGCTCTCACATCCATACATGACCACAGGAAAGACCATAGCCTTGACTAGGCGAACCTTTGTTGGTAAAGTAATGTCTCTGATTTTGAATATGCTATCCAGGTTGGTCATAACTTTCCTTCCAAGGAGTAAGCGTCTTTTAATTTCATGGCTGCAGTCACCATCTGCAGTGATTTTGGAGCCCAGAAAAATAAATTCTGACACTGTTTCCACTGTTTCCCCATCTATTCCCCATGTAGTGATGGGACCAGATGCCATGGTCTTCGTTTTCTGAATGTTGAGCTTTAAGCCAACCTTTTCACTCTCCACTTTCACTCTCATCAAGAGGCTTTTTAGCCCCTCTTCACTTTCTGCCATAAGAGTGGTGTCATCTGCATATCTGAGGTTATTGATATTTCTCCCAGCAATCTTGATTCCAACTTGTGTTTCTTCCAGTCCAGCATTTCTCATGATGTACTCTGCATATAAGTTAAATAAACAGGGTGACAATATACAGCCTTGACGTACTCCTTTTCCTATTTGGAACCAGTCTATTGCTCCATGTCCAGTTCTAACTGTTGCTTCCTGACCTGCATACAGATTTCTCAAGAGGCAGATCAGGTGATCTGGTATTCCCATCTCTTTCAGAATTTTCCATAGTTTATTGTGATCTACACAGTCAAAGGCTTTGGCATAGTCAATAAAGCAGAAATAGATGCTTTTCTGGAACCCTCTTGCTTTTTCCATGATCCAGCGGATGTTGGCAATTTGATCTCTGGTTCCTCTGCCTTTTCTAAAACCAGCTTGAACATCAGGAAGTTCACGGTCCACATATTGCTGAAGCCTGGCTTGGAGAATTTTGAACATTTCTTTACTAGCGTGTGAGATGACTGCAATTGTTCGGTAGTTTGAGCACTCTTTGGCATTGCCTTTCTTTGGGATTGGGATGAAAACTGACCTTTTCCAGTCTTGTGGCCACTGCTGAGTTTTCCCAATTTGCTGGCATATTGAGTGCAGTACTTTCATAGCATCATCTTTCAGGATTTGGAATAGCTCCACTGGAATTCCATCTCCTCCACTAGCTTTGTTCGTAGTGATGCTTTCTAAGGCCCACTTGACTTCACATTCCAGGATGTCTGGCTCTAGGTCAGTGATCACACCATCATGATTATCTGGGTTGTGAAGCTCTTTTTTGTACAGTTCTTCTGTGTATTCTTGCCACCTCTTCTTAATATCTTCTGCTTCTGTTAGGTCCATACAATTTCTGTCCTTTATCGAGCCCATCTTTGCATGAAATGTTCGTTTGGTATCTCTGATTTTCTTGAAGAGATCCCTAGTCTTTCCCATTTTTTCCTCTATTTCTTTGCATTGTTCACTGAGGAACGCTTTCTTATCTCTTCTTGCTATTCTTTGGAACTCTGCATTCAGATGTTTATATCTTTCCTTTTCTCCTTTGCTTTTCGCTTCTCTTCTTTTCACAGCTATTTGTGTGACAGACAGCCATTTTGCTTGTTTGCATTTCTTTTCCATGGGGATGGTCTTGATCCCTGTCTCCTGTACAATGTCACGAACCTCATTCCATAGTTCATCAGGCACTCTATCTATCAGATCTAGGCCCTTAAATCTATTTCTCACTTCCACTGTATAATCATAAGGGATTTGATTTAGGTCATACCTGAATGGTCTAGTGGTTTTCCCTACTTTCTTCAATTTCAGTCTGAATTTGGCAATAAGGAGTTCATGGTCCGAGCCACAGTCAGCTCCTGGTCTTGTTTTTGCTGATTGTATAGAGCTTCTCCATCTTTGGCTGCAAAGAATATAATCGATCTGATTTTGGTGTTGACCATCTGGTGATGTCCATGTATAGAGTCTTCTCTTGTGTTGTTGGAAGAGGGTATTTGCTATGACCAGTGCATTTTCTTGGCAAAACTCTGTTATCATAGGAATTTTAAAAATTTAAGAATAGAAGGAGGCATCTTGGCTGACCCTGAAGACAAAAAATAAACGCTTGCTGAAGAATGACAGACCTCATGGCACTGTACTGTCAGGCTTAAAGGGAATCTCTATAGTCAACTCTAGCTGTTGACTTAATTAGAACTGTGCTATATTCCTATGATTGGAGAAAAATGTCATAGATCAACTAAGGAATATTTTACCAAGTAAACAGAGAATACAAGTAGAAAAGCAACACCACCTGGGCCGTAGCAAATTTTAGAAAACAGAGTACAACATCGCTCTCCTCTTTCTCCAAAGCAGTCAGTATGCTTTTCTTGGTTATGGATTAAAAGGAATTAGACATACAGATAGGAATGCCTTTCAAGAATAGTAACACATACACATGTTTATTTTTGTGTATTAACACTTACTTATATATTGATCTAATTGAATATTAATTGGAATCATCATGAGTACCATTTAAGGAATTGGCATTAACTCTCAAATTAAGTTTTTGGATATTAGTCTGTTCTCATATAAGATAATCTGATTTTCAATCAGAATTAATAACGAAGGAAAAATAAAGTATATAATATCATTGTCATGATGATAAAAATTTTCACTTCTAAACAAGTCCAGAAGAGCAGAAAAAGAAATCAAAGTAATCCAGATTGGTAAAGAAGTAAAACTCTCACTGTTTGCAGATGACATGATCCTCTACATAGAAAACCCTAAAGACTCCACAGAAAATTACTAGAGCTAATCAATGAATGTAGTAATAGCAAATGATGCAACTGACAAACAACTAATCTCAAAAATATACAAGCAACCCCTGCAGCACAATTCCAGAAAAATAAACGACCCAATCAAAATATGGGCCAAGAACTAAATAGACATTTCTCCAAAGAAAACATACAGATGGCTAACAAACACATGAAAAGATGCTCAACATCACTCATTCTCAGAGAAATGCAAATCAAAACCACAATGAGGTACCATTTCACACCAGTCAGAATAGCTGCAATCCAAAAGTCTACAGTCAATAAATCCTGGAGAGGATGTGGAGAAAAGGGAACCCTCTTACACTGTTGGTGGGAATGCAAACTAGTACAGCCACTATGGAGAACAGTGTGGAGATTTCTTAAAAAACTGGAGAGAGAACTGCCATAAGACCCAGAAATCCCACTGCTTGGCATACACACTGAAAAAACCAGAATTGAAAGAAACACGTGTACCCCCATGTTCATCGCAACACTGTTTATGATAGTCAGGACATGGAAGCAAACTAGATGTCCATCAACAGATGAATGGATAATAAAGCTGTGGTACATATACACAATGGAGTATTACTCAGCCATTAAAAAGAATACATTTGAATCAGTACTTATGAGATGAATGAAACTGAAGCCTATTATACAGAGTGAAGTAAGCCAGAAAGAAAAACACCAATATCATATACGAACGCATATATATGGAATTTAGAAATTTGGTAACGACAACCCTGTATGCGAGACAGCAAAAGAGACACAGATGTATAGAACAATCTTTTGGACTCTGTGGGAGAGGGAGGGGGTGAAGATTTTGTAGAATGGCATTAATACATGTATAATATCATATAAGAAATGAATCGCCAGTCCAGGTTCAATGCAGGATACAGGAAGCTTGGAGCTGGTGCACTGGGATGACCCAGAGGGATGGTATGGGGAGGGAGGTGGGGGGTGGGATTCAGGATGGGGAACACCCGTGGCAGATGCATGTTGATGTATGGCAAAACCAATACAATATTTTAAAGTAAAAAATAAATAAATAAATAAAATAATACATGTTTTAAAAAAAGAAAATAGTTCCATTCACCATTGCAACAAAAAGAATAAAATACTTAGGAATAAACTCACCTAGAGAAACAAAAGACCTATATATAGAAAACTATAAAACACTGATGAAAGAAATCAAAAAGGACACTAATAGTTGGAGAAATATACCATATTTAAGGATTTGAAGAATCAATATACTGAAAATGAGTATACTACCCAAAGCAATCTATAGATTCAATGCAATCCCTATCAAGCTAACAAGAGTATTTTCCACAGAACTAGAGCAAATAATTTCACAATTTGTATGGAAATACAAAAAAACCTTGAATAGCCAAAGCAATCTAGAGAAAGAAGAATGGAACTGGAGGAATCAACCTGCCTGACTTCAGACTCTACTACAAAGCAACGGTCATCAAGACAGTATGGTACTGGCACAAAGACAGAAATATAGATCAATGGAACAAAATAGAAAGCCCAGAGATAAATCCACACACCTATGGACACCCTATCTTCGACAAAGGAGGCAAGAATATACAATGGAGAAAAGACAATCTCTTTAACAAGTGGTGCTGGGAAAACTGGTCTGTTGATGCTGCTAAGTCGCATCAATCATGTTTGATTTTGTGTGACCCCATAGACGGCAGCCCACCAGGCTCCAACCACTTCTAAAAGAATGGAACTAAAACACTTTCTAACACCATACACAAAAATAAACTCAAAATGGATTAAAGATCTAAATGTAAGACCAGAAATGATAAACCTCCTAGAGGAAAACAGGCAAAACACTCTCTGACATACATCACAGCAGGATCCTTTATGACCCACCTCCCAGAGTAATGGAAATAAAAGCAAAAATAAACAAATGGGACCTAATTAAACTTAAAAGCTTTTGCACAACAAAGGAAACTATAAGCAAGGAGAAAAGACAGCCTTCAGAATGGGAAAATATAATAGCAAATGAAAAACTGACAAAGAATCTCAAAAATATACAAGCAGCCCCTGTAGCTCAATTCCAGAAAAATAAACGACCCAATTAAAAAATGGGCCAAAGAACTAAACAGACATTTCTCCAAAGAAGACATACAGATGGCTAACAAATACATGAAAAGATGCTCAACATCACTCATTCTAAGAAAAATGCAAATCAAAACCACAATGAGGTACAATTTCACACCAGTCAGAATGGCTGCTATCCAAAAGTCTATAAACTATAAATGCTGGAGAGGGTGTGGAGAAAAGGGAACCCTCTTACACTGTTGGTGGGAATGCAAACTAGTACAGCCACTGTGGAGAACAATGTGGAGATTCCTTAAAAATGAAGTGGATGAAACTGGAGCCTATTATTCAGAGTGAAGTAAGCCAGAAAGAAAAACACCAATACAGTATACTAATGCATATATATGGAATTTAGAAAGATGGTAACAATAACCCTGTATCAGTCAGTCAGTTCAGTTCAGTTCAGTCACTCAGTCGTGTCCTACTCTTTGTGACCCCATGATCACAGCACGCCAGGCCTCCTTGTCCATCACCAACTCCCGGAATTCACCCAGACTCATGTCCATCGAGTCAGTGATGCCATCCAGTCATCTCATCCAATGTCGTCCCCCTTCCCCTCCTGCCCCCAATCCCTCCCAGCATCAGAGTCTTTTCCAATGAGTCAACTCTTCGCATGAGGTGGCCAAAGTACTGGAGTTTAAGCTTTAGCATCTTTCCTTCCAAAGAAATCCCAAGGCTGATCTACTTCAGAGTGGACTGGTTGGATCTCCTTGCAGTCCAAGGGATTCTCAAGAGTCTTCTCCAGCACCACAGTTCAAAAGCATCAATTCTTAAGCACTGAGCTTTCTTCACAGTCCAACTCTCACATCCTTACATGAACACAGGAAAAACCATAGCCTTGACTATACGCACCTTTGTTGGCAAAGTAATGCCTCTGCTTTTGAATATGGTATCTAGGTTGATCATAACTTTCCTTCTAAGGAGTAAGCGTCTTTTAATTTAAAGGTTGCAATCACCATTTGCAGTTATTTTGGAAAATCCCAAAAATAAAGTCTGATACTGTTTCCACTGTTTCCCCATCTATTTCCCATGAAGTGATGGGACCGGTTGCCATGATCTTCATTTTCTGAATGTTGAGCTTTAAACCTACTTTTTCACTCTCCACTTTCACTTTCATCAAGAGGCTTTTAGTTCCTCTTCACTTTCTGCCATAATGGTGGTGTCATCTGAATATCTAAGGATATTGATATTTCTCCCGGTGATCTTGATTCCAGCTTGTGCTTCTTCCAGCTCAGCGTTTCTCATGATGTACACTGCATATAAGTTAAATAAGCAGGGTGACCATATACAGCCTTGACGAACTCCTTTTCCTATTTGGAACCAGTATGTTATTCCATGTCCAGTTCTAACTGTTGCTTCCTGACCTGCATATAGGTTTCTCAAGAGGCAGGTCAGGTGGTCTGGTATTCCCATCTCTTTCAGAATTTTCCACAGTTTATTGTGATCCACACAGTCAAAGGCTTTGACATAGTCAATAGACACTGATGTATAGAACAATCTTTTGGACTCTGTGGGAGAGGGAGAGGGTGGGATGATTTGGGAGAATGGCATTGAATCATGTAAAATATCATATATGAAGCGAGTCGCCAGTCGAGATTCTATGCACAATACTGGGTGCTTGGGGTTGGTGCAGTAGGATGATCCAGAGGGATGGTACAGGGACAGAGGAGGAAGGAGGGTTCAGGATGGGGAACACGTGTATACCTGTGGCAGATTCATGTTGATGTATGGCAAAACCAATACAATATTGTAAAATTAAACAACAACAACAAAAAAAACACCCTGAAAATAGAACTACCATCAGATCAGATGAGATCAGATCAGTCGCTCAGTCGTGTCCGACTCTTTGCAACCCCATGAACTGCAGTACGTCAGGCCTCCCTATCTGTCACCAGCTCTCGGAGGTCACTCAGACTCACATCCATCGAGTCAGTGATGCCATCCAGCCATCTCATCCTCTGTCGTCCCCTTCTCCTCCTGCCTGACCCAGCAATCCCACTGCTGGACATACACACCAAGGAAACCAGAACTGAAAGAGACACGTGTATCCCAATGTTCATCACAGCACTGTTTATAATAGCCAGGACATGGAAGCAAACTAGATGTCCATCAGCAGACGAATGGATAAGAAAGCTGTGGTACATATACACAATTGAATATTACTCCGCCATTAAAAAGAATACATTTGAATCAGTTCTAATGAGGTGGATGAAACTGGAGCCTATTATACAGAGTAAAGTAAGCCAGAAAGAAAAACACCAATATAGTATACTAACGCATATATATGGAATTCAGAAAGGTGGTTACAATAACCCTATACGTGAGACAACAAAAGAGACACAGATGTATAGAACAGTCTTTTGGACTCAGTGGGAGAGGGCAAGGGTGGGATGATTTGGGAGAATGGCATTTAAACATGTATATTATCATATATGCAACAATTCGCCAGTCCAGTTTCGATGCATGAGACTGGATGCTCGGGACTGGTGCACTGAGATGACCCAGAGGGATGGGATGAGGAGGTAGGTGAGAGGGGGTTTCAGGATGGGGAACACATGTACACCTGTGGCAGATCCATGCCAGTGTATGGCAAAACCAGTACAATCTTGTAAATAATTAGTCTCCAATTAAGATAAATAAGTTTATATTAAAAATAAATAAGTAAATAAACTAGTCCAGAGAATATATTTATTGAGGATCCAAACCCAGACTCATTACTCGGCTCACTTGCCAAAGCTTCCACTCAGACCACCGAAATCTAGCCTTTAACTTTTATCTCTGTTCTCTTCGAGTATCACAGGCACAAGTCATTTGTCTTGGGAAAAATCAGAAGCATTTAGATAAAAACAACAATTTTTTATATCATTAATCCCTATGATATATGCAGCTAAGCTAAAATTGGTCTGCTGTATTTTCTGATTGCCTCAATTTTAGGTACTTTGTGTTGAACTGTGATTCATGAGTTGTTGAAAACTAATCAATACACTGCTTAGTTTCAAACAAAAATTTAAAACAAAGCCATTTATGATAAATAACTGAAGTAAAAAGGCAAAGATTTCCATTGCATTGTATTATTTCAATTTGAATGATCTTTTGTTACTGATTTGCAGGTGGTAATGACTCGCAAATTAAGTTGTCTGGAAACTGGGCTGTGGTGACCCAGTGATCAAAATTTCACAGAGCTAACAATGAATACTGGGCATTCGGAGGCTTCAGACTTTATTGCTTATGTGCAGAATGAGAATGCTTTTGTGCAGCTTTCTTCAAAGAACAGCACTAATGAATATTGTCAGTCTACCATTTTGTAGTTAGATAACAAGAGGTTAGCATCTCTGCCTCAACACTAATTGACTGGTTGAAGTGCTTGACCAGGGAATTATTTATTTTCCTTTTCAGTATCTTCTCAGTAAAAAGATTGCTACCTTTTAACACCAACTCCACTTAACATTACAGTCATACTCTGTTAGAAATGAAACCCAATATAAAATTTCAATTTACATACAGAGTACACACCCCTGGGGTCAATTAATCTTTGAACTTTGCACAGATGTTTATTCAGTCATAACAGTATAAGATGGTTCAAGGGAGCCATGAGTCTTTGAAGAATTGAACAAAAAAGAGGAGATATCTAGTCTAAGAAAAATGAACAATGTGGTCACTCAGATGCTACTTGTATATTCTATACACCAGCTGACACATTTCCTTTTTAAATAATTTCAATCTACGAATAGTTAGAGCTTTCAGTGACAGGGTTTTTCAAAGTACATGATTTACCAAACAGGAAATTTATCATGTGTATGTTTCAGCTTGGAGGGCGGATGTCTCATTCTTGCTGCACCTAAATGTAAGTGTGCACATGTGAAAGCAACAAGTTGAGCTGAAGAAAATATCGACTGAAAAAAAAAAAAAAAAAAAAACGCACAGTCTAAAATTTGAGAGTTATGTTTTATTTGGTGGATATTCTGAGGACTTCAAGCCTGGAACACAGCATCTCTATTAACTCTAAAAATTGGTTCCAAAGAGGCAAGTGGAGACCCAGGATATATTAGAGTTTTTGCAACAAAAGACTAGGTAGTAGGAACATCAAAAGATTATTGTTCATAAAAGAAAACCAAATATCTCAATGTAATGCTCAAAATTCTCCAAGAAAGGCTCCAGCAATACATGAACCATGAACTTCCAATTGTTCAAGCTGGTTTTAGAAAAGGCAGAGGAACAAGAGATCAAATTGGGAACATCCCTTGGATCATTGAAAAAGCAAGAGAGTTCCAGAAAAACATCTACTTCTGCTCTATTGACTATGCCAAAGCCTTTGACTGTGTGGATCACAATAAACTGTGGGAATTGTGAAAGAGGTGGGAATCCCAGACCACCTGACCTGCCTCTTGAGAAACCTATATGCAGGTCAGGAAGCAACAGTTAGAACTGGACATGGAATAACAGACTGGTTCCAAATAGGAAAAGGAGTACGTCAAGGCTGTATATTGTCACCCTGTTTATTTAACTTATATGCAGTGTACATCATGAGAAATGCTGGGCTGGATGAAGCAAAAGCTGGAATCAAGGTCACCAGGAGAAATATCAATAACCTCAGATATGCAGATGACACCACCCTTATGGCAGAAAGTGAAGAGGAACTAAAAAGCCTCTTGATGAAAGTGAAAGAGGAGAGTGAAAAAGTAGGTTTAAAGCTCAACATTCAGAAAATGAAGATCGTAGCATCTGGTCCCATCACTTCATGTGAAATAGATGGGGAAACAGTGGAAACAGGGTCTGACTTTATTTTGGGGGGCTCCAAAATCACTGCAGATGGTGATTGCAGCCATTAAATTAAAAGACGCTTGCTCCTTGGAAGGAAAGTTATGATCAATATAGATAGCATATTGAAAAGCAGAGACATTACTTTGCCAACAAAGGTCCGTCTAGTCAAGGCTATGTTTTTTCCAGTAGTCATGTATAGATGTGAGAGTTGGACTATGAATAAAGCTGAGTGCCTAAGAATTGATGCTTTTGAACTGTGGTGTTAGAGAAGACTCTTGAGAGTCCCTTGGACTGCAAGGAGATCCAACCAGTACATTCTAAAGGATATCAGTTCTGGGTGCTCTTTGGAAGGAATGATGCTAAAGCTGAAACTCCAACACTTTGGCGACCTCATGTGAAGAGTTGACTCATTGGAAAAGACTCTGATGCTGCGAGGGATTGGAGGAAGGAGGAAAAGGGGATGAAAGAGGACGAGATGGCTGAATGGCATTGCGGACTCAATGAACGTGAGTTTGAGTGAACTCTGGGAGTTGGTGATGAACAGGGAGGCCTGGCCTGCTTCAGTTCATGAGGTCGCAAAAAGTCAGACACAACTGATCCACTGAACTGAACTGAACTGAAGCAATTCAGTCCTTTTCTACATATAGGAAGATGCAAGAGTCTGGGCTTACTGAGAGCTTCCCTGGTGGCTCAGACCATAAAGAATCGGCCTGCAGTGTGGGAGACCTGGGCTCAATCCCTGGGTTGGGAAGCTCCCCTCGGGAAGGGAACGGCTACCCACTCCAGTATTCTGGCCTGGAGAATCCCATAGACAGAAGGCTTACTGAGATCATTCCTTTGCTATCTCAGCTATCTGGAGCCAGCATCCTGTGCTTTCTCATCCTGTCTCCTCAGAGTACACCATCAGGGGTTGGCTACAGCAGTTGACTGCTAGATGGCTGGCACCCTTTGTTTCCTTCCTGAGTTCCCTCAGGGCTCACGATCTGCACAGCTATAATGTGGTGACTTGATGGCTGCAGATCCTTTGTTTATTGATATTGCAGTCAATATTTTAGTTCACAAAAGGGAAAGAAAATAACCATTATTGAACAGGATCATCTAAGTTCATCCTACTTTATGTGCTTTACCCATTTTAACTTTCACAAGCATCCTGTAATTATATTCGGTTGACCCAAAGTGCAACTGAGTTTTCCATAACTTCTTTTGGAAAAACTCAAACAAACTTTTTGGCCAACCCAGTTATCAGTACTCACATACATCCCTCAGCTGGTTTTGAAGTTATACAGCCATTAAGTACTCACGCCTTGCTCAACCAGCCCTGTTCCATTTAGCTCAATCATTACTTCCTTTAGAAATTCTTTCTTAACACCAAAATGCCTGCTACTACTGTGTCTGTTCTTTTTTTTTTAGAAAAACCCCATTGGTGTTCAAGTACACTGTGCTTCTTTCTGTGTTTCCAGGTTGTTTTCTAATTGTCCTTTTCTACATGTTTCTCCCACACCAGACATTTGTATTCTGAGAAAGCGAAGCACTGTCTTATATTTATTCTCTAGTGAGTCTAGCACAGTGTCTGACACACAGCATTCACTCAGGAAATGTTTGTTGAATGATGACAAAAATAACGTCAAAATTTATGAACATTAAGCTATTTCCTAATATTTTTATCTCCTAACCACACCAAATCAGAACTCATATCTTTCTTTTCTGATCTTGTCAAAAAGTTTTTCATCTCTGAAGGCATTTACTACTTATGGTCTAGTAGTATAGTTATTTTGCATTTGTCATATTTTCTCTACCATAACATAAACTCTTTGAGGATTGCTCATGTTCCCTTAGCAATCATCCACGGTGACTCACTAAAGATAACTTTCCTACATATGTTGATTGAACACCTAGTCTGTCCTACTTTTCTTTGCTAGGTACTAGGTAGGGGCCATCAAAGTTAAACATTCAGCTTCCTCTCAAGGGGATAGTAGTCTAGTCACAATAGTTTATTTATAATGGAGTGTGAAAAATATATGATGGATGCATGAGAAAAGTGCTATAGAAGCATACAGAATAAGTTGTGTCTGTTTTTACAGAGGAGATGATATTTAAATGAAGGCTTAGGGCATTGGGTGATAATGCATGAAAAGCCCTTTGTACATGCATGGCCTGTGATAAATGCTTCATAAATTGTAGTTGTTATTGTTATAAACAAAGGTACAAATATGAAATTTCACAAGCCTATCTGAAGTGGAGTGAGTAAATGAGTTATGTTAAAATCACAGGTTCATATACAATAATAAATGAAAAAAATCTGGGATGGTTGATAAAGGCTAATTTGTGATGGTTTTGAATGTCAGACTAAGGAATTTAAATTTTATTAGAAAATGTTTTGCCTGGGGAATCCCAGGGACAGTGGAGCCTGGTGGGCTGCCATCTATGGGGCCGCACAGAGTCGGACATGACTGAAGTGACTTAGCATCATCAGCAGAAAACATTTTACTAAAAATGTTCCATTTTCAGTTAAAATTCATTTATGGATTTACTACTTCAAGCCTCAGTAGTAAGATAGAATTTGAGAAAGGAGAAAGTAAGTGATTTCAAATATATAGTAATATTGCAGAGCAATAGTACAGGTTATTCTGGTTGTCTTACTCAAAAGTTTTATGAAATTAATCAATAGACACATTTTAAGACTTCCTTCTTTCTGTACGGTATAAAATGTTTGCAATGTCCATTTTTACCTCCTCTCTGCTAGTCTGAGGGATTCCTTGATCTGGTTAACTGATGATAGTTCCTTTTAAAGTACTTAGGGCAACAACACAAGACTCATTTGATTCTGCAAGTTCCATTAAATTAGACCCCTAACAGCACTATAAAGCATTAGTTCAGTTCAGTTCAGTCACTCAGTCGTGTCTGACTCTTTGTGGCCTCATGAACTGCAGCACACCAGGCCTCCCTGTCCATCACCAACTCCCAGAGCCCACCCAAACCCATGACCCTTGAGTCAGTGATGTGATCTAACCATCAGCCCCTGCTGTCCCCTTCTCCTCCCACCCTCAATCTTTCCCAGCATCAGGGTCATTTCCAGTGAGTCAGCTCTTTGCATCAGGTGGCCAAAGTATTGGAGTTTCAGCTTCAACATCAGTCCAACCAATGAAAACCCAGGACTGATCTCCTTTAGGATGGGCTGATTGGATCTCTTTGCAGTCCAAGGGACTCTCAAGAGTCTTCTCCAACACCGCAGTTCAAAAGCATCAATTCCTCAGTGCTCAGCTTTCTTTATAGTCCAACTCTTACATCCATACATGACCAATGGAAAAACCATAGCCTTGACTAGACAGACCTTTGTTGGCAAAGTAATGTATCTGATTATTAATATACTGTCTAGGTTGTTTATAACTTTCCTTCCAAGGAGTAAGTGTCTTTTAATTTCATGGCTGCAATCACCATCTGCAGTGATTTTGGAGACCAGAAAAATAAAGTCAGCCACTGTTTCCACGGTTTCCCCATCTATTTCCCATGAAGTGATGGGACTGTATGACATGATCTTATTTTTCTATAGCACATGTAATTATAAATCTTTGGTGTTTATCAGTGGGACACAATCTGAAAATGTCCACCTACCCAAGTGATGGCTCTACTATTCCATCTAATTTAAAAAGGAAATAAGAAAGGTGATATACAGCTAAGTATGCCACTTTCTACACTACTGAGACTAGGGAGAGACTAAGCTAGAAATTGTCAATGGTGCTCAATACTCCGTATACCAATTAGACACATGATAGCATAAATTCTAATAGAATAAGAAATATACTTCTGAATCTAAGCTCTTCAACTCTGATGAGCACAATATCAAGTTTATGTTAAAAACAATCCCAGTATTTCATGATAAATTTTTACAAGGAAAATAGATAAATTTATGCAGAATAGTGTGATTTTAAGTTCCTCTGCTGACTGATTTAAAGCCTGAAAGTGAAAGTGAAGTCACTCAGGGGGAGGAGCTAAGATGGCGGAGGAATAGGACGAGGAGAACACTTTCTCCTTCACAAATTCATCAAAAGAACATTTAAACACCAAGTAAATTCCACAAAACAGCTTCTGAATGCTGGCAGAGGACATCAGACACCCAGAAAAGCAATCCATTGTCTTTGAAAGGAGGTAGGAAAAAATATAAAAGACAAAAAAAAGAGACAAAAGAGGGAGGGACGGAGCTCTGATCCCAAGAGGGAGTCTTAAAAAGAGAGAAGTTTCCATACACCAGGAAATATTCTCACTGCCGAGTCTGTGCCGAGCCTGGGAAGCACAGAGGGCAACATAACAGGGAGGAAAAATAAATAAACAATTAAAACCCACAGATCAGGAGTCCTGCCATAACTCCTCCAGCAGAGAAGCAGCGCAGATGCCTGCATCCGCCATTAGCAAGCGGGGTCTGGGCAGGGAGGCTCGGCGCGGGCTGCATCGCTTAGAGTAAGGATCTGGCCTGAATATTTCCAGCGATACCTGAGTGAAATAATTTGGGCTAGCAAACCAGACTGTGGGATATCTACCACATGAAAAGCCAGCCCTAACCTAAGACACCACCAGGCCCGCATACAGAACAAAGGACTGTACAGAGATAGCCAGCTGCAGATCGTCCCCCTCTGGTGACAGGCAGCCAGAGCCGGAAGTGGACAATCGCAGCCCCAGAGAGACATTGTCTACAAAACTGTAAGCAGGCTTCTTTGCTAACTAAGGCTTCTTGGGGCTCTGGATGGTCAACATCTGCCTGAGAAGGTGCACTGGTTGTACACCCAGAAACCGAGCGGTGGGGAGGAGATAAGTGACAGCAGCTGCGCTCACTAAACACCTCATCACCTGCCCTGCTCGGACCTGAGAAGGACACAAAATGCAGGCCCAACTAAGTCTGGGCCTCTGAGGACTACCCAAGTGCCTAAATCTGAGCAGCTTAGACCTGGGAGGTGCAAGCAGCCCAGGGCCGGCCGAGGATGATTCCCAGTGGAGCAACCTAGAGCCTGAGCAGTGTGGGCAGGGAGGCTACATGCACTGTGAGTGGGGGCAGGCCCAGTGTGGCTGAGGCACTGCAAGCACATGCCAGTGTTATTTATTTGCAACGTCCCTCCCTCCCCACAGCACAACTGAACAAGTGAGCCTTAAAAAAAAAAAAAAAAAAGTGTCCACCACCTCCCCCTCTGTATCAGGGAAGAAATCAGACACTGAAGAGACCAGCAAACAGAAGAAGCTATAACAGAGGGAACCACCTTGGAAGCGACAGGCAATAAACTAAAACCCCATGGTTAGTACCAACTTCATAGGAAGAGGCCTATAGATCTTGAGAAATATAAGCCAGAACAAGGAACTAGCCAAAAATGAACTGAACCCACAATACCCAGAACAATATCAGAGAAAGTCCTATATATATTTTTACTGTTTTTACGATCATTCTTTTTTTTTTTTAATTTTTTAAAAAAAATTTAAGTCCTCTATTACTCCTTTAATTTTCACTTTTATAACCTACTATTTGCAAAAAAAAAAAAAAAAAGACCCTTTTTTTTTAAAAAAGCAAACTTCATATATATATATTTTATAACTTTTGTGACCTTGTTTTTTTTTTCTTCTTCTTCTTCTTTTCTATAACGTTGTATTCTTGAAACTTCAAACTCTACTCTGGATCTTTAATTTATGCTTTCTGGTATTTGTTACCAATGTTGTACTTATATCTTTTTTATAATTTTTGTGCCTTTGTTTTTGGTTTCTGGTTTTTTTTTTTTTTTCTATCTTTCTTTTTCTTCTTCTTTTCTTTAACAGTGTATTTTAGAAATTCCAAACTCTACTCTAGATTTTCAACTTTTGCTTTTTGGTATTTGTTATCAATTTTTTACCTATATTTTCTTTATAATTTTTGTGACTCTTCTTTCTTTTTTTTTCTCTCTTTCTTTTCCTTCTTCTATTCTTTAACATTGTATTTTTGAAATTCCAAACGCTATTCTAGATTTTTATTTTTGATTTTAGATATTTGTTACCAATTTTGTACCTTTAAAAACCAAATCTTCAGTACCCATTTTTTACTAGGGAGTGAGATTACTGGCTTGACTGCTCTCTCCACCTCCGAACTCTCCTTTTTCTCCACCAGGTCACCTGCGTCTCTCCTCCCTAACCCCTCTCTACTCTACCCAACTGTGAATTTCTGTGTGTTCCAGATGGCAGAAGACACTTAGGGAACTGATAACTGGCTGGATCTGTCTCTCTCTTTTTCATTCCCTCCTTTTATCCTCCTGACCACTTCTGTCTCCTTCCTCCCTCTTCTCTTCTCTGTATAACTCCGTGAACATATCTGAGTGGTCCAGTTGTGGAGTGCACATAAGGAAGGGATTACTGGTTAGCCTGCTCTCTATTGATTCCATTTCATCTCATTTGGGTCACCTCTAAATCCCTCCTCCCTCTTCTCTTCTCCATGTAACGCTGTGAACCTCCCTGGGTGACCCTCACAGTGGAGAAACTTTTCAGCTTTAAACTAGATGTTTTATCAATGGTGCTGTATAGAAGGAGAAGTTATGAGACTACTTTAAAAATAAGACTGATAACAAAAAGCAGGAAGCTTAAGTCCAAACCCTGACTCCAGGGAACATTAATTGACGAAAGCTCATCAAATGCCTCCATACCTACACTGAAACCAAGCACCACACAAGGGACAACAAGTTCCAGGGCAAGACATACCAAGCAAATTCTCCAGCAACACGGGAACACAGCACTGAGCTCCAATATTATACAGGCTGCCCACAGTCACCCCAAAACCATAAACATCTCATAACTCATTACTGGACACTTTATTGCACTCCAGAGAGAAAAAATCCAGCTCCACCCACCAGAACACCGACACAAGCTTCCCTAACCAAGAAACCTTGACAAGCCACCTGTACAAACCCACACACAGTGAGGAAACGTCACTATAAAGAGAACTCCACAAACTGCCAGAATACAGTAAGAACACCCCAAACTGAGCAATTTAAACAAGATGAAGAGACAGAGGAATAGCCAGCAGGTAAAGGAACAGGATAAATGCCCACTAAACCAAACCAAAGGGGAAGAGATAGGAAATCTACGTGATAAAGAATTCCGAATAATGATAGTGAAATTAATCCAAAATCTGGAAATAAAAATGGAATCACAGATAAATAGCCTGGAGAAAAGCATTGAGAAGATGCAAGAAAGGTTTAACAAGGACCTAGAAGAAATAAAAAAGTCAATATATAATGAATAATGCAATAAATGAGATCCAAAACACTCTGGAGGCAACAAATAGTAGAATAACAGAGGCAGAAGATAGGATTAGTGAATTAGAAGATAGAATGGAAGAAATAAATGAATCAGAGGAGAAAAAAGAAAAATGAATTAAAAGAAATGAGGGCAATCTCAGAGACTTCCAGGACAATATTAAATGCTACAACATTTGAATCAGAGGAGTCCCAGAAGAAGACGACAAAAAGAAAGACCATGAGAAAATACTAGAGGAGATAATAGTTGAAAACTTCCCTAAAATGGGGAAGTAAATAATCACTCAAGTCCAAGAAACCCAGCGAGACCCAAACAGGATAAACCCAAGGCAAAACACCCCAAGACACATATTAACAAAGATCAAACACACACACACACACACACAAAAACAAATATTAAAAGCAGCAAGGGAAAAACAACAAATAACACACAAGGCAATTTCCATAAGGATAACAGCTGATCTTTCAATAGAAACTCTCCAAGCCAAGAGGGAATGGCAAGACATACTTAAAGTGATGAAAGAAAATAATCTACAGCCCAGATTATTGTACCCAGCAAGGATCTCATTCAAATATGAAGGAAAAATCAAAAGCTTACAGACAAGCAAAAGCTGAGAGAATTCAGCACCATCAAACCAGCCCTCCAACAAACACTAAATGACATTCTCTAGACAGGAAACACAAAAAGGGTGTATAAATTCGAACCCAAAACTATAAAATAAATGGCAAGGGGATCATACATATCAATAATTACCTTAAACGTAAATGGGCTGAATGCCTCAACCCAAAGACAAATCTGGCTGAATGGATACAAAACAAAGACCCCTACATATGTTGTCTACAAGAGACCCACATCAAAATAGGGGACACATACAGGCTGAAACTGAAGGGCTGGAAAAAGATTTTTCTATGCAAATAGGGACCAAAAGAAAGCAGGAGTAGCAATACTCATATCAGATTAAATAGACTTTAAAACGAAGGCTGTGAAAAGAGACAAAGAAGATCACTACATAATGATCAAAGGATCAATCCAAGAAGAAGATATAGCAATTATAAATATATATGCACCCAACATAGGAGAATACAAATTTCTCAAGAGGCAGATCAGGTGGTCTGGTATTCCCATCTCTTTCAGAATTTGCCACAGTTTATTGTGATTGACACAGTCAAAGGCTTTGGCATAGTCAATAAAGCAAAAATAGATGTTATTCTGAAACTCTCTTGCTTTTTCAATGATACAGCGGATGTTGGAAATTAGATCTCTGGTTCCTCTCCCTTTTCTAAAACCAGCTTGAACATCAGGAAGTTCATGGTTCACATATTGCTGAAGCCTGCTTTGGAGAATTCTGAGCATTACTTTACTAGCGTGTGAGATGAGTGCAATTGTGCGATAGTTTGAGCAGGTTAGGAAGCAACAGTTAAAACTGGACATGGAACAACAGACTGGTTCCAAATAGGAACAGGAATACTTCAATGTTGTATATTGTCACCCTGTTTATTTAACTTATATGAAGAGTACATCATGAGAAACGCTGGACTGGAAGAAACACAAGTTGGAATCAAGATTGCTGGGAGAAATATCAATAACCTCAGATATGCAGATGACACCACCCTTATGGAAGAAAGTGAAGAAGAACTAAAAAGCCTCTTGATGAAAGTGAAAGTGGAGAGTCAAAAAGTTGGCTTAAAGCTCAACATTCAGAAAACGAAGACAATGGCATTCAGTCGCATCACTTCATGAGAAATAGATGGGGGAAACAGTGGAAACTGTGTCAGACTTTATTTTTCTGGGCTCCAAAATCACTGCAGACGGTGACTGCAGCCATGAAATTAAAAGACGCTTACTCCTTGCAAGGAAGGTTATGACAAACCTAGATAGCAAATTCAAAAGCAGAGACATTACTTTGACAACGAAGGTTCGTCTAGTCAAGGCTATGGTTTTCCCTGTGGTCATGTATGGATGTGAGAGCTGGACTGTGAAGAAGGCTGAGCGCCAAAGAATTGATGCTTTTGAAGTGTGGTATTGGAGAAGACTCTTGAGAGTCCCTTGGACTGCAAGGAGATCCAACCAGTCCATTCTGAAGGAGATCAGCCCTGGGACTTCTTTGGAAGGAATGATGCTAAAGCTGAAACTCCAGTATTTTGGCCACCTCATGCGAAGAGTTGACTCATTGGAGAAGACTCTGATGCTGGGAGGGATTGAGGGCAAGAGGAGAAGGGGATGACAGAGGATTAGATGGCTGGATGGCATCACTGACTCGATGGATATGAGTCTCAGTGAACTCCGGGAGTTGGTTATGGACAGGGAGGCCTGACGTGCTGCGATTCATGGGGTCCCAAAGAGTGAGACACGACTGAGCAAGTGATCTGATCTGAACATAGGAGCACCGCAATATGAAAGACAAATACTAACAAGTATGAAAGGAGAAATTAAAAATAGCACAATAATAGTGGGAGACTTTAATACTCCACTCACACCTATGAATAGATCAACTAAACAGAATAGTAACAAGGAAACACAAACATTAAATGACACAACAGACCAATTAGACCTAATTGATATCTATAGGACATTTCATCCGAAAACAATGAATTTCACCTTTTTCTCAAATGCACACGGAACCATCTCCAGGGTAGATCACATCCTGGGTCATAAATCTAGCCTTGGTAAATTCAGAAAAATTGAAATCATTCCAAGCATCTTTTCTGACCACAATGCAGTAAGATTAGACCTCAATTATAGCAGAAAAACTATTAAAAATTTCAACATATGGAGGCTGAACAACACACTACTGAATAACCACCAAATCACAGAAGAAATAAAAAAAAACCCAAATCAAAATTTGCATATAAATGAATGAAAATGAAAACACAACAACCCAAAACCTGTGGGGCACTCTAAAAGCAGTCCTAAGGGGAAAGTTCATAGCAATACAGGCATACCTCAAGAAACAAGAAAAAAATCAAATAAATAACCTAACTCTACACCTAAAGCAACTAGAAAAAGAAGAAATGAAAAATCCCAGGGTTGGTAGAAGGAAAGGAATCTTAAAAATTAGGGCAGAAATAAATGCCAAAGAAACAAAGGGACCATAGCAAAAATCAACAAAGCCAAAAGCTAGTTCTTTGAAGGGATAAATAAAATTGACAAGCCATTAGCCAGACTCATCAAGAAACAAAAGGAGAAAAATCAAATCAATAAAATTAGAAATGAAAATGGAGAGATCACAAGAGACAACACAGAAATACAAAGGATCATAAGAGACTACAATCAGCAATTATATGGCAATAAAATGGACAACGTGGAAGAAATGGACAAATTCTTAGAAAAGTACAACTTTCCAAAAATGGACCAGGAAGAAATAGAAAATCTTAACAGACCCATAACAAGCACGGAAATTGAAACTGTAATCAGAAATCTTCCAGCAAACAAAAGCCCAGGTCCAGACGGCTTCACAGCTGAATTCTACCAAAACTTGAGAAAGGAGCTAACACCTATCCTACTCAAACTCTTCCAGAAAAATTGCAGAGGAAGGTGAACTTCCAAACTCATTCTATGAGGCCACCATCACCTTAATACCGAAACCTGACAAAGATGCCACAAAAAAAGAAAACTACAGGCCAATATCACTGATGAACATAGATGCAAAAATCCTAACAAAATTCTAGCAATCAGAATCCAGCAACACATTATAAAGGTCATACACCATGACCAAGTGGGCTTTATCCCAGGGATGCAAGGATTCTTCAATATCTGCTAATCAATTAATGTAATGCACCACATTAACAAATTTAAAAATAAAAACCATATGATTATATCAATAGATGCAGAGAAAGCCTTTGACAAAGTCCAACATCCATTTATGATAAAAACTGTCCATAAAGCAGGAATAGAAGGAACATACCTCAACAATAAAAGCTATATATGACAAACTAACAGCAAACATTATCCTCAATGGTGAAAAATTTAAAGCATTTCCTCTAAAGTCAGGAACAAGACAAGGGTGCCCACTTTCACCACTACTCTTCCACATAGTTTTGGAAGTTTGGGCCACAGCAATCAGAGCAGAAAAAGAAATAAAAGGAATCCAAATTGGAAAAGAAGAAGTAAAACTTTCACTGTTTGCAGATGGCATGATCCTCTACACAGAAAACCCTAGACTCCACCAGAACATTACTAGAACTAATCAATGAATATAGTACAGTTGCAGGATATAAAATCAACACACAGAAATCCCTTGCATTCCTGTACACTAATAATGAGAAAATAGAAAGAGAAATTAAAGAAACAATTCCATTCACCATTGCAATGAAAAGAATAAAATACTTAGGAATATATCTACCTAAAGAAACTAAAGACCTATATATAGAAAACTATAAAACACTGGTGAAAGAAATCAAAGAGGACACTAATAGATGGAGAAATATACCATGTTCATGGGTTGGCAGAATCAATATAGTGAAAATGAGTAAACTACCCAAAGCAAATTATAGATTCAATGCAATCCCTGTCAAGTAACCAATGCTATTCTTCACAGATCAAGAACAAATAATTTCACAATTTTTATGGAAATACAAAAAACCTCAAATAGCCAAAGCAATCTTGAGAAAGAAGAAGGGAACCGGAGGAATCAACTTGCCTGACTTCAGGCTCTACTACAAAGCCACAGTCATCAAGACAGTATGGTACTGGCACAAAGACAGAAATATAGATCAATGGAACAAAATAGAAAGCCCAGAGATAAATCCACGCACCTATGGACACCTTATCTTTGATGAAGGAGGCAAGAATATATAATGGATTAAAGACAACCTCTTTAACAAGTGGTGCTAGGAAAACTGGTCGACCACTTGTAAAAGAATGAAACTAGAACACTTGCTAACACCATACACAAAAGTAAACTCAAAATGGATTAAAGATCTAAACATAAGACCAGAAACTATAAAACTCCTAGAGGAGAACATAAGCAAAACCCTCTCTAACATACATCACAACAGGATCCTCTATGACCCACCTCCCAGAATACTGGAAATAAAATCAAAAATAAACAAATGGGACCTAATTAAACTTAAAAGTCTTTGCACAACAAAGGAAACTATAAGCAAGGTGAAAAGACAGCCTTCAGAATGGGAGAACATAATAGCAAATGAAGCAACAGACAAACGACTAATCTCAAAAATATACAAGCAACTCCTACAGTTCAATTCCAGAAAAATAAATGACCCAAACAAAAAATGGGCCAAAGAACTAAATAGACATTTCTCCAATGAAGACATACAGATGGCTAACAAACATGAAAAGATATTCAACTTCACTCATTATCAGAGAAATGCAAATCAAAACCACTATGAGGAACCATTTCACACCAGTCAGAATGGTTCCGATACAAAAGTCTACAAGCAATAAATGCTGGATAGGGTGTGGGGAAAAGGGAACCCTCTTACACTGTTGGTGGGAATGCAAAATAGTACAGCCACTATGGAGAATAGTGTGGAGATTCCTTAAAAAACTGGGAATAGAACTGCCTTATGATCCAGCAATCCCACTGCTGGGCATACACACTGAGGAAACCAGAATTGAAAGAGATACATGTACCCCAGTGTTCATTGCAGCACTGTTTATAATAGCCCAGGACATGGAAGCAACCTAGATGTCCATCAGCAGATGAATGGATAAGAATGCTGTGGTACATATAGACAATGGAGTATTACTCAGCCATTAAAAAGAATTCATTTGAATCAGTTCTAATGAGGTGGATGAAACTGGAGCCTATTATACAGAGTGAAGTAAGCCAAAAAGAAAAACACCAATACAGTATACTAATGCACATATATGAAATTTAGAAAGATGGTAACAATAACCCTGTATACGAGACAGCAAAAGAGACACTGATGTATAGAACAGTCTTTTGGACTCTGTGGGAGAGGGAGAAGGTGGGATGATTTGGGGGAATGGCAGTGAAATGTGTATAACATCATATATGAAACGAGTCACCAGTCCAGGTTTGATGCACGATACTGGATGCTTGGGGCTGGTGCACTGGGACCACCCAGAGGGATGGTATGGGGAGGGAGAAGGGAGGAGGGTTCAGGATGGAGAACACATGTATACCTGTGGCAGATTCATTTTGATATATGGCAACACTAACACAATATTTTATAGTTAAATAAAATTAAATTTAAAAAAAAGTGAAGACACTCAGTTGTGTCTGACTCTTTGCAACCCCATGGACCGTAGCCTACCAGGCTCCTCTGTCATTGGGGTTTTCCAGGCAATAGTACTGGGGTGGATTGCCATTTCCTTCTCCAGAGGATCTTCCCAAACCAGGGATTGAACCTGGGTCTCCCACATTGTAGAAAGACACTTTACTGTCTGAGCCACCAGGGAAGTCCTGGTGATTTAAAGCCTAGTTTATTTCTAACTCTACAAGATGAAGATGTTTTACTTAAAGTAAAATAACAAAAAGCTCTAATATAGAAGTAATATTATAAAGTAATATATTAGGGTTGACAACTAGGATATGTTGATTTACCAACACCAGTGACATTTGGCATTCACTTTAATTTCTGGACATCTCTGATGAGAATCTGAATCAGACATTCACTGTAAGAACTCTGAGCAATCTGAAGTGGATGGTTATCAAAATACATGTGGTGATCTATATATGGGGTTATTCAGTTATACCTTTCATATTTATATTCAATTAACCTGCATCTCACATAGTGCAATATGGACCATCAAGCTTTGAAAAGGAAAAAGCCTTTTCTTTGAATTCATTGTTCTGCTATCAGGGGTTTACCTCAACTGTTTAATAATGATTTTCTTATGTTTTTTACTATATAAAAATCTTTCAATTCTGGAACTCAACTTATTACTTTACTTGCACTCACCAAAAGATACGTTGGCATAAATTTAATGTCAATAACAAACTAAAAATTCATCTAACATGTAATATGACTTATGACTTCCAGCAGACAAAATCAGTAAAGTATTTTTTAACAGAAATTTGATGGATAATGGGATTGAACTCTGTAAGACTGATTGGGAAGTGACTATAGGGGAGACCAGAAGTGACTTGCTGGGCAGAGAAAAGATAAGGGTTTAAAAAAAAAAAAGAAACAAACAAACAAACAGCGACACCACAAAAACAAAAAAACAGAGAGAGGAAGATGGCAGAAGATGGCAGAAGAAAAAGAGGCACACAAAAGTTCGCATGCATGCACACACTAATAATTTCTTCTTTCTATTAAGACATAACATGTGAGCTAAATATTTTACTGTGGCTTAGAAAACAGAGGGATTCACTCACAGGGGATCCCACAATATTGTGAAGTATAATACCAGGAGCTCAGTTGGATCCCATAGTAAATGCTTGAGAAAAATCCCCACAAGTTTTCAGCAGTGGGAATGGAAAAGGAACAATTTTTACATACTTCAGAGCTCTCTGTTCCTCTTAATAAGGTCTGCTCTCAGGATAAACTAGTTAACTAGAGCTTAACCTGCTTGGGTATTATCAGAACCTAACTAACCTGGCCCGTAGTAGTAGATATAATGGTCATCTGAGTTAAATTCACCCATTCCAGTCCATTTGAGTTCGCTGATTCCTAGAATGTCGATGTTCACTCTTGCCATCTCTTGTTTGACCACTTCCAGTTTGCCTTGATTCATGAACCTGACATTCCAGGTTCCTATGAGTCCCTTGGACTGCAAGGAGATCCAAACAGTCCATTCTGAAGGAGATCAGCCCTGGGATTTCTTTAGAGGGAATGATGCTAAAGCTGAAACTCCAGTATTTTGGCCACCTCATGCGAAGAGTTAACTCATTGGAGAAGACGCTGATGCTGGGAGGGATTGGGGGGCAGGAGGAGAAGGGGACGACAGAGGATGAGATGGCTGGATGGCATCACTAACTCGATGAATGTGAGTCTGAGTGACCTCCGGGAGTTGGTGATGGACAGGGAGGCCTGGTGTGCTGCGGTTCATGGGGTCGCAAAGAGTCGGACATGACTGAGCGACTGATCTGATCTGATCTCATGCAATATTGCTCTTTACAGCATTGGACCTTGCTTCTATCACCAGTCACATCCACAACTGGGTGTTCTTTTTGCTTTGGCTCCATCCCTTCATTCTTTCTGGAGTTATTTCTCCACTGATCTCCAGTAGCATATTGGGCACCTACTGACCTGGGGAGGTCCTCTTTAAGTATCCTATCATTTTGCCTTTTCATATAGTTCATGGGGTTCTCAAGGCAAGAATACTGAAGTGGTTTGCCTTTCCCTTCTCCAGTGGACCACATTCTGTCAGATCTCTCCACCAAGACCCACCCATCTTGGGTTGCCCCACGGCCATGGCTTAGTTTCATTGAGTTAGACAAGGCTGTGGTCCTAGTGTGATTAGATTGACTAGTTTTCTGTGAGTATGGTTTCAGTGTGCTTGCCCTCTGATGCCCTCTTGCAACACCTACCATCTTACTTGGATTCTCTTACCTTGGGCGTGGGATATCTCTTCACGGCCACTCCAGCAAAGTGCAGCCACTGCTCCTTACCTTGGACGAGGGGTATCTCCTCACCACCGCCCTTCCTGACCTTCAATGTGGGATTGCTCTTCTAGGCCTTCCTGCACCAGCGCAGTCATGGCTCCTTGGACGTGGCGTTGGTCCTCTTGGCTGCTGCCCCTGGTCGCAGTCGTGGGGTTGCTTCTCCTGGCCACCACCCCTGGCCTCGGACATGGGGGCGTGGGGTTGCTCCTCAAGGCCGCTGCTCCTGACCTAGGACACAGGGTAACTCCTCTCATCACCGCCCCTAACCACGTGGAGTAGTCATCATGGTCAACAAAAGAGTCAGAAATTCAGTACTTGGATGCAATCTCAAAAACGATAGAATGAACTCTGTTCGTTTCCAAGGCAAACAATTCAATATTACAGAAATCCAAGTCTATGTACCAATCGGTAATGCTGAAGAAGCTGAAGTTGAATGGTTCTCTGAAGACCTACAAGACCTTTTAGAACTAACACCCAAAAAAGATGTCCTTTTCATTATAGGGGACTGGAATGCAAAAGTAGGAAGTCAAGAAACACCTGGAGTAACAGGCAAATTTGGCCTTGGAATACGGAATGAATCAGGGCAAAGACTAACAGAGTTTTGCCAAGAAAATGCACTGGTCATAGCAAACATACTCTTCCAACAACACAAGAGAAGATTTTACACATGGATTTCACCAGATGGTCAACACTGAAATCAGATTGATTATATTCTTTGCAGCCAAAGATGGAGAAGCTCTATATAATCAGCAAAAACAAGACGAGGAGCTGACTGTGGCTCAGATCATGAACTCCTTATTGCCAAATTCAGACTGAAATTGAAGAAAGTAGGGGGAACCACTAGACCATTCAGGTATGACCTAAATCAAGTCCCTTATGACTATACAGTGGAAGTGAGAAATAGATTTAAGGGCCTAGATCTGATAGATAGAGTGCCTGAAGAACTATGGAATGAGGTTCGTGACATTGTACAGAAGACAGGGATCAAGACCATCCCCATGGAAAAGAAATGCAAACAAGCAAAATGGCTGTCTGGGGAGGCCTTAAAAATAGCTGTGAAAAGAAAGAAGCAAAAAGCAAAGGAGAAAAGGAACGATATAAGCATCTGAATGCAGAGTTTCAAAGAATAGCAAGAAGAGATACGAAAGCCTTCAGTGATCAGTGCAAATAAATAGAGGAAAACAACAGAATGGGAAATACTAGAGATCTCTTTAAGAAAATTAGAGATATCAAGGGAATATTTCATGCAAAGATGGGCTTGATAAAGGACAGAAATGGTATGGACCTAACAGAAGCAGAAGATATTAAGAAGAGGTGGCAAGAATACACAGAAGAACTGTACAAAAAAGATCTACATGACCCAGATAACCACGATGGTGTGATCACTGACACAGAGCCAGACATGCTGGAATGTCAAGTCAAGTGGGCCTTAGAAAGCATCAAAGCTAGTGGAGGTGATAGAATTCCAGTTGAGCTATTTCAAATCCTGAAAGATGATGCTGTGAAAGTTCGGCACTCAATATGCTAGCAAATTTGGAAAGCTCAGCAGTGGCCACAGGACTGGAAAAGGTCAGTTTTCATTCCAATCCCAAAGAAAGGCAATGCTAAAGATGCTCAAACTACTACACAATTGCACTCACCTCACACGCTAGTAAAGTAATGCTCAATATTCTCTAATCCAGGCATCAGCAATATGTGAACCGTGAACTTCCTGATATATAAGCTGGTTTTAGAAAAGGCAGAGGAACCAGAGATCAAGTTGCCAATGTCCGATGGATCATGGCCAGCAGATGCTGGCAATTGGATCTCTGGTTATAAAGCAAGAGAGTTCCAGAAAAACATCTATTTCTGCTTTACTGACTATGCCAAAGCCTTTCACTGTGTGGATCACAATAAACTCTGGAGAATTCTGAAAGAGATGGGAATACCAGACCACCTGATCTGCCTCTTGAGAAATTTGTATGCGGGTCAGGAAGCAACAGTTAAAATTGGACATGGAACAACAGACTGATTCCTAATAGGAAAAGGAGTTCATCAAGGCTGTATATTGTCACCCTGCTAATTTAACTTATATGCAGAGTACCTCGTGAGAAACTCTGGGCTGGAAAAAACACAAGATGGAATCAAGTTTGCCAGGAGAAATATCAATAACCTCAGATATGCAGATGACACCACCCTTTGGCAAAAAGTGAAGAGGAACTAAAAAGCCTCTTGATGAAAGTGAAAGAGGAGAGTGAAAAAGTTGGCTTAAAGCTAAACATTCAGAAAATGAAGATCATGGCATCCGGTCCCATCACTTCATGGGAAATAGATAGGGAAACAGTGGAAACTGTCAGACTTTATTGGGGGGGGCTCCAAAATCACTGCAGATGGTGACTGCAGCCATGAAATTAAAAGATGCTTACTCCTTGGAAGAAAAGTTATGACCAACCTAGATAGCATATTCAAAAGCAGAGACATTACTTTGCCAACAAAGGTGCATCTAGTCAAGGCTATGGTTTTCCCTGTGGTCATGTATGGATGTGAGATTTGGACTGTGAAGAAAGCTGAGCACCAAAGAATTGATGCTTTTGAACTGTGGTGTAGGAGAAGACTCTTGAGAGTCCCTTGGACTGCAAGGAGATCCAACCAGTCCATTCTAAAGGAGATCAGCCCTGGGACTTCTTTGGAAGGAATGATGCTAAAGCTGAAACTCCAGTACTTTGGCCACCTCATGCAAAGTGTTGACTCATTGCAAAAGACTCTGATGCTGGGAGGGATTGGGGGCAGGAGGAGAAGGGGACGACAGAGGATGAGATGGCTGGATGGCATCACTGACTCGATGGACATGAGTCTGGGTGAATTCTGGGAGTTTGTGATGGTCAGGGAGGCCTGGAGTGCTGCGATTCATGGGGTCGCAAAGAGTCAGACACAACTGAGTGTCTGAAAGGAACTGAACTAACCTACAGGAAAGGAAACACCCAACTCTAGCCAGCTGTAGCCTCTCACATGGAAGAAGGAAAATACCCAATTCCATCCCACACTAGCCATCCTCTCTGACTTAAGGGGGAGAAAAAACAGAAATACTTTTGTAGTTCACAGTCCAGAAGCGTTAGCTCACTGAAAGACTAAGACTTAACCATATGGCTACAGAAACGTCGTTTACCCCTAACATTAGTTCCTTTCAGCATATAATTCATGACCAACTATCAATAAAAGCTACAAGGTATACACAAAAGACAAAAAATACATTGAAGAGACAGTGAGTGTTACTTGCTCAGTTGTGTCTGACTTTTTTTTTTTTTATTTAAATTCATTTATTTTCATTAGAGGCTAATTACTTTACAATATTGTATTGGTTCTGCCACACAACAACATGAATCCACCACGGGCGTACACATGTTTCCCATCCTGAACCCGCCTCCCACCTCTCTCCTTGTACCATCTCTCTGGGTCAACCCAGTGCACCAGCCCCAAGCATCCTGTATCAAACCTGGACTGGCGATTCATTTCTTATATGATATTATACATATTTCAATGCCATTCCCCCAAATCACCCCACCTCTCCCTCTCCCACAGAGTCCAAAAGACTGTTCTATACATCTGTGTCTCTTTTGCTGTCTCGCATACAGGGTTGTAGTAAACCATCTTTCTAAATTCCATATATGTGCGTTAGTATACTGTATTGGTGTTTTTCTTTCTGGCTTACTTCACTCTGTATAATAGGCTGCAGTTTCATCCACCTCATTAGAACTGATTCAAATGTATTCTTTTTAATGGCTGAGTAATACTCCATTGTCTATATGTACCACAGCATTCTTATCCATTCATCTGCTGATGGACATCTAGGTTGCTTCCATGTCCTGGCTATTATAAACAGTGCTGTGATGAACATTGGGGTACACGTGTCTCTTTCAGTTCTGGTTTCCTCAGTGTGTATGCCCAGCAGTGGGATTGCTGGATCATAAGGCAGTTCTATTCCCAGTTTTTTAAGGAATCTCCACACTATTCTCCATAGTGGCTGTAATAGTTTGCATTCCCACCAAGAGTGTAAGAGGGTTCCCTTTTCTCCATACCCTCTCCAGCATTTATTGCTTGTAGAATTTTGTATTGCAGCCATTCTGACTGGCATGGAATGATACCTCATTGTGGTTTTGATTTGCATTTCTCTGATAATGAGTGATGTTGAGCATCTTTTCATGTGTTTGTTAGCCATCTGTATGTCTTCTTTGGAGAAATGTCTATTTAGTTCTTTGGCCCATTTTTTGATTGGGTTATTTATTTTTCTGGAATTGAACTGTAGGAGTTGCTTATATATTTTTGAGATTAGTCGTTTGTCTGTTGCTTCATTTGCTATTATTTTCTTCCATTCTTAAGGCTGTCTTTTCACCTCGCTTATAGTTTCCTTTTTTGTGCAGAAGTTTTTAATTTTAACTAGGTCACATTTGCTTATTTTTGCTTTTATTTCCAGTATTCTGGGAGGTGGGTCATAGAGGATCCTGTTGTGATGTATGTCGGAGAGTGTTTTGCCTATGTTCTCCTCTAGGAGTTTTATAGTTTCTGGTCTTATGTTTAGATCTTTAATCCATTTTGAGTTTATTTTTGTGTATGGTGTTAGCAAGTGTTCTAGTTTCATTCTTTCACAAGTGGTTGACCAGTTTTCCCAGCACCACTTGTTAAAGAGATTGTCTTTTCTCCATTGTATAGTCTTGCCTCCTTTGTCAAATATAAGGTGTCCATAGGTGTGTGGATTTATCTCTGGGCTTTCTATTTTGTTCCATTGATCTATATTTCTGTCTTTGTGCCGGTACCATACTGCCTTAATGACTGTGGCTTTGTAGTAGAGCCTGAAGTTAGGCAGGTTGATTCCTCTGGTTCCATTCTTCTTTCTCAAGATTGCTTGGGCTATTCAAGATTTTTTGTATTTCCATACAAATTTTGAAATTATTTGTTGTAGCTCTGTGAAAAATACCATTGGTAGCTTAATAGGGATTGCATTGAATCTATAGATTGATTTGGGTAGTATAGTCATGTTCACTATACTGATTCTTCTGATCCATGAACATGGTATATTTCTCCATCTGTTAGTGTCCTCTTTGATTTCTCTGACTCTTTACAACTCCATGGACCCCATGGAGCACCACCAGGCTCCTCTCTCCATAGAATCTCTAGACAAGAATACTGGAGTGTATTTACATTTCCTTTTCCAAGGGATCTTCCAGGAATTTAACTCATTTCTCCTGCATTGGTAGCCATATTCTTTACCATTTGAGCCACCAAGGAAGCCCCAGCAAGCACCAAAACCAGAGAAGGCACTGATGTCGTAATTATCAGACCAGATATTTCAAACAAGTTTTTTAAAATGTATATATTATATACTAAGAAAAAAGAGAAGATAGAATCCTATGAAATTCTCAATTAATACAACAAAAGACAGAAAAAAGTGGAAGATAAAATTAGGAACAAAGAATAAGGGCAACAAATAGAAAAGAGTAGTGAATCTGAGTGTTAGTCATTCACTTATGTCCAGCTCTTTGTGACTCCATGGACTATAACCTGCCAGGCTCCTTTGTCCATGGAATTTTCTAGGCAAGAATACAGGAATGGGTTGCTGTTCCCTTCTTCGGGGATCTTCCTAACCCAGGGATTGAACACAGGTCTCCTGCATTGCAGGCAGATTCTTTATCATTGAGACACCAGGGAAGCCTAGTAATCAATATGGTAGATATTAATCCAAATATATCAAAAATCACTTTGAATATCAAGACTTCCCTGTAGCTCATGATAAATCATTCCAGTATTCTTTCCTGGATAAACCTATGGACAGAGGTGCCTGAGGGGCTAAAGTCCATGGGGTCACAAAGAGTCAGACACGACTGAGTGACTAACAAACACACCTACTTTGACTGTCAGTGGCTTAAATGTACAAATTAAATGACACTAGTATAAGAGTTGATTAAAAAGCATAAGTCTTTTGGACTCTGTGGGAGAGGGCGAGGATGGGATGATTTGGGAGAATGGCATTGAAACGTGTATAATATCTTATGTGAAACGAATTGCCAGTCCAGGTTCAATGCATGATACAGGATGCTCAGGGCTGGTGCATTGGGATGACCCAGAGGGATGGTATGGGGAGGGAGGTAGAAAGGGGGGTCAGGATGGGGAACACGTGTACACCCATGGCAGATTCATGTTGATGTATGGCAAAACCAATACAAAATTGTAAAGTAATTAGCCTTCAATGAAAATAAATAAATTTATATTTTAAAAAAAGCATAATGCAAAATGTGCCATCAACAATAAACCCAATTTGAATATAAAGACACATATAGATTAAAGGAAAATGAATGGAGAAAAGTATATCATCCTAACCAATCAAAAGAAAGCAGGAATAGCTATATTAATTTCAGACAAAGTAGACTTCAAAGTAAGGAAAGTCATCAGGGATAAAGGCCATTATATAGTGAGAAAGGGATCAAGTTATCTAAAAAGACATATAAATCCTTAATGTGTATAACAGCAGAGCATCAAACTATGTAATGCACAAACTGATAGAACCATGGGGAAAAATAAATGACTCTACTGTTATAGTTGGATATTCAACACCCTTCTCATAAATGGACAGATCCAGTGCATAGAAAATCAATAAGTACATAGTTGAATTCAACAACACCATCAACCAAATGGATATAATCAATATCTATAGACTGCTTCATTCAACAACAGCAGAATATACATTTTTCTCAAGTTCACATGGGATATACACTAAGATAAACTACATTCTGAATCATAAAACACAGATGAACAAATTAAAGAAGATAAATCATACAATGTCTTCCATCACATGACAATGGAATTAAGCTAGAAATCATTAACAAAAATACAACTTGAAAAGCCCCAAATATGTCAAATATTAAACAAAATACTTTGAAATAACGCATAATTCAGAGAAGATATCTCAGTTGACATTTAAAAGTATTTTCAACTCAATGAAAATACAATTTATCAAAATTTGTAGAATGCAGTGAAAGCAGTGTTTAGAAAAAGTTGTATAGCACTGAATGTATACATTAGCAAAGAAGGAACATCTAAAATCAATCATCTGTTTCCACTAGAATACAATCAAATTAAATCCCCAAAGCAAGCAAAAGAAAAGCAATAATAAATATCAGAGCAGAAATCAATGAAACTGAAAACAGAAAAACAATGGAAAAAAATTAACAGAACCAAAAAATTGGTAATTTGAAAAGATCAGTAAACCAATAAGCCTTTAGCCAGGATAAGAAAAGAGATAAGACACAAATTCCAATAACAGAAATTAAATTACTAACTACAGATTCCATGGACATCAAAACGACAATAATAGTTCAGACAAGACTATGCCCACAAATCTGATAACCTAGATGAGATTTAGTAATACTATGAAAGTCACAGTCTGCCAAAATTCACACAAAAAGAGATGATCAGACTAAGCTTATATCCGTTAATAAAACTGAACCAATAAATAATAACCTTCCCAAAGAGAAAGTATCAGACCCAGACAGATTTACTATTGAATTGTACCAAACAGTTAAATAAGAAATTATGCCAATTAGCTACGACCTTTTCTCAGAGGACAAAAGCATAGGGAATAATTCCTAACTCATTTCCTGAGGCCAGTTTTACCTTAATATAAAAACCAAATAAGACATTACAAGAAAAAAGTACTACAAACAAATGTATTATGAACACAGTTGGAAATATCCCCAACAAAATATTATCAAATCAAATACAAAAAAATATAAGAAAAAAAAGGTATAAGAAACCCCACAGTGACTAAGTGGGATTTACCCTAGGTATAGGAGACTGGTTTAATATTTGAAAATCAAGTAATATAATCTACCATATCAACTGATTAAAAAGGAGAAATAACATGATCATATCAATAGATGCAGGAAAAGCATTTAACAAAATCTGTCATTCATGATAAAACCTCTCAGCAAATTAAAAATTGGGGATAACTTTTTCAGTTTGATAGAGACTATCTACAAAAACTTTAAGCTAACATACACAATGATGAGAAGCTTAATACTCTGCCACTAAGATCAGGAAAAAGGCAAGGATGTCCCCTCTCTTCTCTACTCCTTTTCAGTATTGTACTAGATGTCCTTGCCAATGCAACATAACAAGAAAAGGAAATAAAAGGTATACAAATTGGGAAAGAAGATATAAAACTGTCTATGTTTGCTGATGACATGATCATCTACATAAAAAATTCTTAAATATTGACAAAAAATCCTGAAACTAATAAGCAATTAAAATAATTTTGCAAGATTAATACATGCATACAGAAATCAATTACTTTCCTATATATCAACAATGAACAAGTGGAGTTTGAAACTGAAACACAATACCATTTACATTAGCATTCAACAAAGCAAAAAACATAGGTGCAAATCTAATAAAATGTATGCAAGATCTATATAAGAAAAACTACTAATAAAAGTTCTGATGAAATGAATAAAAAAAGAACTAAATAAATGTAAAGCTATTCCATATTCATGAATAGGAAAAAAATCAATATTGTGACGATGTCAATTCTTTCCAAATGGATCTATAGATTCACTGAAATCCCAATCAAAATTCTAGCAAGTTATTTTATGGATATTGACAAATTGATTCTAAAGTTTACAGGGAGAGGTAAAAGGAACACAATGTAATTGTGAAATGAAATGTTTTCTGCTTTAGGCTCTACCATTGGACAAGCCTTTCCCAAATGCAAATATATGAGCCCAGGTAAAACAAAATCAACGATTTGTAAGCCATCAACTACCTCTTCCTTGGTAAGTGCTGAGGAGCTGTTGGGGATGTGAGAGGAGGCCGTCTGGCATATTCACCATCTCTTAGGGTAAATGAGGAATTAGTATGTGAACAATAGAGAAAGCAGGATTGGTCCCAGATAGCTAGACATCATACGACAGACATAATTTCAGCAAGCCTGGATGCTTGCATCTTCTCATACATGAGTTCAGTTCAGTTCAGTCACTCAGTCATGTCCGACTCTTTGCGACCCCATGAATCACAGCACGCCAGGCCTCGCTGTCCATCACTAACTCCCGGAGTTCACTCAGACTCACGTGCATCGAGTCAGTAATGCCATCCAGCCATCTCATCCTCTGTCGTCCCCTTCTCCTCCTGCCCCCAATCCCTCCCAACATCAGAGTCTTTTCCAATGAGTCATCTCTTCCCATGTGGTGGCCAAAGTACTAGAGTTTCAGCTTTAGCATCATTCCTTCCAAAGAAATCCCAGGGATGATCTCTTTCAGAATGAATTGGTTGGCTCTCTTTGCAGTCCAAGGGACTCTCAAGAGACTTCTCCAACATCACAGTTCAAAAGCATCAATTCTTCGGTGCTCAGCTTTCTTCACAGTCCAACTCTCACATCCATACATGACCACTGGAAAAACCATAGCCTTGATTAGACGAACCTTTGTTGACAAAGTAATGTCTCTGCTTTTGAATATGCTATCTAGGTTGGTCATAACTTTCCTCCCAAGGAGCAGGTGTCTTTTAATTTCATGGCCATAGTCACCATCTGTAGTTATTTTGGAGCCCAGAAAAATAAAGTCTGACACTGTTTCCACTGTTTCCCCATCTATTATCCATGAAGTGATGGGACCAGATGCCATGATCTTCGTTTTCTGAATGTTGAGCTTTGAGCCAGCTTTTTCACTCTCCTCTTTCACATTCATCAAGAGGCTTTTTAGGTCCTCTGCACTTACCTTCATAAGAGTGGTGTCATCTGCATATCTGAGGTTATTGATATTTCTCCCAGCAAACTTGACTCCAGCTTATGCTTCTTCTAGCCCAGCGTTTCTCATGATGTACTCTGTATAAAAGATAAATAAGCAGGGTAATAATATACAGCCTTGACATACTCCTTTTCCTATTTGGCACCAGTCTGTTGTTCCATGTCCAGTTCTAACTGTTGCTTTCTGACCTGCATACAAATTTCTCAAGAGGCAGATCAGGTGGTCTGGTATTCCCATCTCTTTCAGAATTCCCACAGTTTATTGTGATCCACACAGTCAAAGGCTTTGGCATAGTAAATAAGGCAGAAATATGTGTTTTTCTGGAACTCTCTTGCATTTTCCATGATCCTGTGGATGTTGGCAATTTGATCTCTGGTTCCTCTGCCCTTTCTAAAACCAGCTTAAACAACTGGAAGTTCATGGTTCACGTATTGCTGAAGCATGGCTTGGAGAATTTTGAGCATAACTTTACTAGCATGTGAGATGACTGCAATTGTCCAATAGGTTGTGTATTCTTTGGCATTGCCTTTCTTTGGGATTGGAATAAAAACTGACCTTTTCCAGTCCTGTGGCCACTGCTGAGCTTTCCAAATTTGCTGGCATATTAAGTGAAGCACTTTCACGGCATCATCTTTCAAGATTTGAAATAGTTCAACTGGAATTCTATCACCTCCACTAGCCTTGTTCATAGTGATCCTTTCTAAGGCCCACTTGACTTCATGTTCCAGGATGTCTGGCTCTAGGTCAGTGATCACACCATTGTGATTATCTGGGTTGTGAAGATCTTTTTTGTACAGTTCTTCTGTATTCTTGCCACCTCTTCTTAATATCTTCTGCTTCCATTAGGTCCATACCATTTCTGTCCTTTATCGAGCCCATCTTTTCATGAAATGTTCCCTTGGTATCTAATTTTCTGGAAGATATCTAGTCTTTCCCATTCTGTTGTTTTCCTCTATTTCTTTGCATTGGTCGCTGAAGAAGGCTTTCTTATCTCTTCTTGCTATTCTTTGGAACTCTGCATCCAGATGCTTATATCTTCCCTTTTCTCCTTTGCTTTTCACTTCTCTCCTTTTCACAGCTATTTTTAAGGCCTCCCAAGACAGCCATTTTGCTTTCTTGCATTTCTTTTCTATGGAGATGGTCTAGATCCCTGTCTCCTCTACAATGTCACAAACCTCAGTCCATAGCTCATCAGGCACCCTATCTATCAGATCTAGGCCCTTAAATCTATTTCTCACTTCCACTGTATAATCATAAGGGATTTGATTTAGGTTATATCTGAATGGTCTATTGGTTTTCCCTACTTTCTTCAATTTCAGTCTGAATTTGGCAATAAGGAGTTCATGATCTGAGCCACAGTCAGCTCCTGGTCTTGTTTTTGCTGACTGTATAGAGCATTTCCACCTTTGGCTGCAAAGAATATAATCAGTCTGATTTCGGTGTTGACCATCTGATGATGTCCATGTGTAGAGTCTTCTCTTATGTTGTTGGAAGAGTGTGTTTGCTATGACCAGTGCATTTTCTTGGCAAAACTCTATTAGTCTTTGCCCTGATTCATTCTGTATTCCAAGGCCAAATTTGCCTGTTACTTCAGGTCTTTTCTTGACTTCCTACTTTTGCATTCCAGTCCCCTATAATGAAAAGGACAGCTTTTTGGGGTGTTAGTTCTAAAAGGTCTTGTATGTCTTCACAGAACTGTTCAACTTCAGCTTTTTCAGCATTACTGGTTGGGCCATAGAATTGGATTACTCTAATATTGAATGGTTTGCCCTGGAAAGGAACAGAGATAATTCTGTCTTTTTTGAGATTGCATCCAAGTACTGCATTTCAAAATCTTTTATTGACCATGATGGCTACTCCATTTCTTCTGAGGAATTCCTGCCCACAGTAGTAGATATAATGATCATCTGAGTTAAATTCACCCATTCCAGTCCATTTTAGTTCACTGATTCCTAGAGTTTTGACATTCACTCTTGCCATCTCTTGTTTGACCACTTCCAATTTGCCTTGATTCATGGACCTGACATTCCAGGTTCCTATGCAATATTGCTTTTTCCAGCATTGGACTTTGCTTCTATCACCAGTCACATCCACAACTGGGTATTGTTTTATAGAAGATCACTAAAACTCTTTATGTGTGAGATTTAGTTTTCTCTTTATTAACAGTAATCTTTTCATATTCAGATTACCTGCCCCTTGCTGAAAACTTGTATATAACCTTGCTCTTCCCCTGCCTCCTCAGAGTCAGCTCTCTTGGCCTCACTTAAGATACCTTTGCTGGGTTCAAGTCTTAACATTCTCACTGAATAAAATTTAACTCTCGACTTTTAGTTTGTATTTTTTTAGTTGACAGTTTTGGCAACCAACATGAAGGGACCCAGAGTAGATTTCTCTCCTCCATCTGAACTCTATGAGAAATCAGATCCATGATACCAGCAGTGGCCCCTTGTGCCCATCCATTTCCTTGGGAGTTCGGAATGGGTTTGAGAAGTCTCTCCTGATCCTTGGATCTCCCATATTTGTTGAGATCCTGAATTTTTATTTGGTGGAGTATAGCAGGTACCTGCCCACCTCTCAGTTGAAGAAATGTAGGGGGCCCAGCTGAAAGACCACCAGGACATACCCACCTGGGACCTAGATACATGGTGGGGATCAATTGAAGAATACTGATAAAATACCCACCCAGTGGAAAGGCACTGGTGAAGGCAGGCTCAGTCGGATGTTAAGGAGAAATACCTGGGGCTCTGTTGAGAAACACTGAGGTGGTTCTGTTCTAGAATGACATGAGGAACAGAGCTCATGCTTGGAAGCACCTATTTAACTGGAGAAATTAAATCTCGCCCTAAATATTGAGGGGGCTCTTTAGTACATAAGTAGTCAAAACTTAAAAAGCCAGCTCGGTAAAACCTTAAACAAGGCATTCTAGGGGAAAGCTCAGATTTCTCTCTGTCTTTGAGTTGTAAATATTCTGTCTGATCTTCCTAGGTTGTTCTATTGTGTGTTTGTGTTAGGCCTATAAGAGGTCTTTTTGCATTCTTAATCATTTGCATCTCTCTGGAGATATAATTTATTGGGGGCCAAATGGGATCCTTTGAAAATTAGAGAAATTAACAAATTCTTAAATCCAGAACACTCTCATTGTAAACAATTGTTTTGTTTGAACCTATAAAACAAAAGTCAAATTAACCCAAGAACTTTTTATTTTAGAATGAGAAACTGGTTTAGGAAGCCTCATTGAGGCCTTCTCAATGAGCCTTACAGACGCTAATAAGAGCAATTGAGAATATCAACAAAAAGCTTGGGGGAAAAAAGTCTAGCTATTATTTCAATGATGTTTAAAAAAAATTAAAAAGGAGTTACCTAAAATGAATTTTAAAACATTCTTCGGATGGTATTTAGAATGGTGTAAATAAAATAGACATTTATGTGATTAAAATAAGATTTGATATTACTGTACTACCTAAAGTTAATGAGCCAAGAGAGATCCCCCTACTGGTCCCCAACATTAAAAAACAAAAAAGTTTGTTCTACTTACCCAGTTTAAAGTTGTATATTTAAGGGGCTAGAAAAATTTACACTGAAATATCTGTCCAACAATTATTTTGGGACAGTTAGGCCAAAGGCCCTGATTTCCTTTGCCCTAACCTACTCTGGGGATCCCAGAGCTTTCTATATAAAAGTAGGTAAAATAGGGATCAACAACAAAAAAGCTTTATAAACTCTCTTCTAAGATCAAGCAAAGCTTGTTGACTGGATCCTTACGAAAACTAAAGTTAAAGGTATAGAAGTTGGTAGAATTTAGATAAAGGTATATAAATTAGTATATTTAAAGGGACTTGACATAAAGTTGTTACAGCTCTTATTTAATTATATTGTGGAATAAACAAGGCATATAGATTGCCACTAAGGAACTATTAACTAATTGTACCAAGGAAACCAACAGTTACCTGAGTAATACAAAGAAAGCAAACTGAGAACTAACATGTAAGGGTTATTTTTTTTTTAAATAATGATTTTGCATTGATTTAATTTATAAACTCAGAGAGATCTTTGTTAAATGCCTTATACAAACCATTGAAGACATGATCAATTAAAACTCTAAAGTTATAAAACATGTTCATTTGTGCTAAGTCACTTCATTCGTGTCTGACTCTGTGACCCCATGGACTGCAGCCTGCCAGGCTCCTCTGTCTGTGGGATTCTCCAACAAGAATACTGGAGTGGGTTGTCATGCCCTTTTCCAGGGGATCTTCCCAACCCAGGGATCGCATCTGCATGTTTTGTGTCTCCTGCATTGGCAGGTGGGTTCTTTACCACTAGCACCACCTGGGAAACCTCTAAAAAAAAGTTATGAAAGTTTTAAAGCCTAGAACTTCTTTTTATTTATTTATTTTTATTTTTATTTTATTTAACTTTACAATATTGTATTGGTTGTGCCATGTATCAAAATGAATCTGCCACAGGTATATATGTGTTCCCCATCCTGAACCCTCCTCCCTCCTCCCTCCCAATACCATCCTTCTGTGTTGTCCCAGTGATCCAGCCCCAGGCATCCGGTATCAGGCATCGAACCTGGACTGGCGACTCATTTCATATATGATATACTTATTTCAATGCCATTGTCCCAAATCATCCCACCCCCTCCCTCTCCAATTTATTTATTTTAATTAGAGGCTAATTACTTCTTAAATTAAATTTCAGTTTGATTAAATATCTTACTTCTGATTTTAGTAACTTTAGATGGCAGAAAGGTTCTTTGGAAAACTGCTTTTGTCTGACATATGTCTAAACCAGAATATGAATAAAGCATCTAGGAGCTAAGACTAAGTTCAATTAAGCAATCAAGGCCTGAGAAATCGGGGGGGGGGGGGGGGGTGGGGTGGGGAAGTGGCAGTTTTAAATTGAAACTGCTAAGTATGTTCCCTCAGCCAAACCTTACAGATAGTAAGCCTTAATCATCTCAACAAGTAACTTTTAGTTATTCCAATTGTTTAACTGTAAGTTGATATCAATATTGTAATATCTGGTTCAGATCTAAGCTTTTAGTGAAGCCATGAGATCTCTAGATTGTCTATGTCTGTGTACACATTATACATATGAGATATCTCTACTTCTGAAAGGTATTATTAGAATCAGATTTGTAAAGAGCTCTATTTAATTTTAATAAAAAGCACTTAACATATAAAGAAAACTGGCCAAGATGACTTTCAGTTTCAAGTGAACTGGGAATATTCACTATTAAGTTGATACCTGATGTTTAAGTCTGTGGATGGAAATTAACATATGTCAACTACAAATTGGCACTTACTGAGAGCATTGCCAATGACTGAACAACAAAGGCATTTGCCATCTGCCATGGAGATTGAACCTCATGCTGCTATAGCTGTTGACCTTCAACAACCCCTGAGGGAATTCAAGGTGGAGTAAGGCACTCTGTGCTCCAGAGAATCTAGTGAGACAGGTCTTTAGATAGTTGGATGCTTTTAGGAATAGATTTTATGATCTCAATCTTTGCATCTCCTCATATCCAAAGAAGTACTAAATCCCTTCACGGTGACATCAGATCCTCATGACTAACAAAAAGCCTTTTGTAAAACAAGTGCTTTATGGTATTGAACTCCTCTTCACCAAAACTTTATGTATTGACATTCCCCTACTGCCGCTCTGGATCAGTCTCTCGGAGCTATATGAGAAGCTGCCTCCCAGGCTGTAGTCCTCATTTTGCCTGAAATAAAACTTAACTTGCAACTCCCAAGTTGCACATCTTTTTTAGTTGACAGTTATGGTGATCACGAAGGGACCCAGAGTGGACTTTCTTACTTCGACTGGACTCCAGGAGGAACTGGAACTCTGGTACCAGCAGTGGCCCCTTGTGCCCACCTGCCTCCTTGGGGAGTGAAAATGAATTTGAGTAAGTCTTTCCTGGTTCTTGAATTTCCCATACTGGTTGAGATTCTGAGTTTTACTTGGCAATGGAGCAGGTTACCTGTCCCCTCCTAGTAGGAAAGATATGGGGGGAGGGATGAAACATCCGGGGCATACACACTTTTGATCTAAACACTGAGTGGGCCTCGGTTGAAAGATACTGAGAAATTCCTACCCAGGTAAAAGACACTGGGTAGGGGACTGGCTGAAAGACACCAGGGGAATTACCCACCCAGTGGAAAGGTACCGGGTAGGGGGGCTCGATTGGGGAAAAAAATCAAAGAATACCCGGGGTTCATCTGAAAGATGCTAAGGTCACTCCATTGTAGTGGACTGAATGATATTGGCTGAGTGGTTAAGTAAGAAGCTGATCTGACATTTTTCCTCAATTTGACTGCCATTATAGAATTTGTCAGGATAAAAGTGATGAGAATATGGAAGAGCTTTGGTCCAGAGAAAAAGGACAAGATTCCTCCTGGCTGGTTTTGGTCTTCACAGGTGACTGAAAAATTTACAGGAGTGGTGGAGGCCTAGTCCTAATACCATGCAGTGGTCTCATTAATTAAAATACTTGTTCATCCCAAGGTTGCACATAAAAACTGGCCATTTAGCGACCTGAGCAGCCATGGTGGTCTTAGGTTGCTGGAGGCAGAATCCGAGATGTGTAAGACAAGCTAAAATGACTCTGGGGTGACTCCTGGAGGAGTTAAGCTCACAAGCAGCACACAGGCCCACTACAGAGTTCACTAGTAATTTTTATCCCTGACAAATTCAACCTAAAATGGAAAACAGAAACTCTCAAAAACAGAAACAAAGGGGTATCAGAAAGCCAGTCTCTGACTAACATTCAAGCCAGATTTATGTACAAAACGTACAGAGCTCATACTTGCAAGTACCTAGTTAATTGAAGAAATTATACTGCAAGAGATCTCAACCTAAAATGGCCAAAATGGGGTTCTTTTGATATTCCAAAATTGGTATTTTTGCATGCACAATTAGAAAAGGCCAATCATGCTTCCCTTGACTGGTATCTAGTAACTTTTAAATGAGGAAATGATAGAGTAACTTCTTTGCAGGAAGCCAACAAGAAATTGCTTGAAACTATATCAGAACTAAAAAGGGTGCTAATACTGACTCTGCCAGGTTGCAGGTCTAGTGGAACTGGGAAGTCATGTTTGGCATGTTTGCCACTTGGCTTTTGATTTCTGGGCATCACTTTACCATCTTTTGGGGGTATTCTTGCCTCTTGGCTTTTGATTTCTTGGCATCTCTTTGCCTTTTGCTTCATTTGCAGTGTGACTCCTGTCTGGTGAAGTTCTGGTTCAGTTTGGCATTGTTAGTTTGGTTTGAGAGCACAAACATCTGGTACAAACTGCTCGAGCTAATATGGGAATTGCTCACTCTAAGGTTCCACACTCCACCTGGGAATCCTTTGGGAGAAAAAAAAAAAGTTTTTGACTGGTCAATCTATAGCTTTGATCCAATGACAAGAAAAATGGCTAAAAATATTAGAACTTTACTGACATAGGAAAAAGGACTGAAGTTATGTCCAAGATTTTCTCCTATAATCAACAGCCCAGGGCTGATTAAATTGAGACCCCCACTTCCCCAGAGGGACCGTCCCTGCTGGGATCAATCTGTAATTGTAATCAGGGCCAATTTGAACACTATCTGGTCTAAATTCTGACTATAAAACTATGATCACAGAAAAACACAATTTTTGACAATGTTGTCGCAATATCCTTTAGACTCCAGAGAAATTTTGAAGAAAAAAAAAATTATCTATTTAAAATTTCTTTCCCTGAGGAAATAATTCCTCCTATACCTTTAGACCAGAGCTCCCTGGATCACTTATCTAGACCATCTCTAATTCCTGAAACCAAAAGGAAAAAAAAAAAGGAGGAACAAAACCTTTTAAAATCTTATTCCAATCATTTGTTTACAACTAGTGAGTTTCGTGGAGAAGGCAATGGCAACCCACTTACCATGGATGGAGGAACCTGGTAGGCTGTAGTCCATGGGGTCATGAAGAGTCAGACACCACTGAAGTGACTTAGCAGCAGCAGCTGTGAGTTTCATATTGTGCTATCTGATTTATAACTAAGTTTGAAAAACAAAGTTATAGGATCTCTTGTTATGTCTATTTGGATATATGTATGTCTCAGTGTGTGTCTTTGTTTTTTGGGATAATATTGCTGATTGCTGAGATCAGTTTGTAAATGAGCTTTAATCAAATTGGCCTTTAAAAAAAAAAGTAAGTGCTTACAAACCAAATAATTCTAAATAGAAGATAAATTAACCTAAATGAATTTCAGGTTCATGTGAACTGGGAAATATTCAGTATTAAATACCTTATATTAATGTTTGTTTGTTGATATAACTAATATAGACGTGTCTTAGAGTAATTAACATTAAGTAGAATATTTTAATTGTACCTAGGTGTAATACAAGTTAAATATTATACCTTTACAACTTTGTCAACAAGGAAATTACCTCGAGTGAATAAACTTCTAAAAATGTAAATGGGATATGAGCTTTATATAAACTCTATTAAGAATAATTATGCTTTAGGAATATCTGTCTAAAACAGTCTCTCCAGATTGGGGTAACTTGAATTTCTAAGGGTTGTGCTAGCTAAGTGTTGGAAGTCTGTTGAACAACTATGTCATTTCCAAATAAAATAAGATTCTGATATATTAATTACTGAACACTAACTTCCTCTTACAGAGAAACTAGAGATTATGGACTATTAATGAATAGTGTTTTGTGCCATCCTGAGAAGTTCTCTATAAGAAAGCAAATTTTTCTTTTGTTTTGTTTTAGAAATTATTACTCTTATTTATGATCACCAATTGCTAAAGGAAGGTAGGAAATGTGTTTCCAGTAAAGAAAGTATGAGGAATGGAAATGTATTTTGTGAAGGGAAAAGGAAGTAAGCCTGACTTACAGATGGCTTTTTTAGGATGAAAGAACAGAGTAATGGATACAGAAATTGATAAGGTTTGTGGAAACTGAACCATGAGGAAAGAGTTTTGTACATGGTTAGGACTAACTTTCAAATGAAGTTAATTAAGTTTACCTATTAAGTAAAGTAAGCTGGTAAAAAAACTTGAATTTAACTTCTCTCTGTTAAGGGGACACATTTTCTTCAGATATTAAACTGCCTTTGATAATAGATTTAAGTTTCTTTATCTCTTAAATGACCTGTTCTGAAATCCTTTATTATAACTTTGGCTAAGTGAATAACTATTATTTCTAAATGACCTATAATCCTATCTGACTGAATGTTCTAAACCTTTTTGATATTTCTTAACAAAGCTTCCTGGGGCTTCCTGGTGGCTCAGAGGTTAAAGCATCTGCCTGGAATGCAGGAGACCTGGTTTCAATCCCTGGGTGAGGAAGATCCCCTGGAGAAGGAAATCGCAACCCACTCCAGCACTTTTGCTTGGAGAATCCCATGGAAGGAGGAGCCTGGTGGGCTACAGCTCATGGGGTCGCAAAGAATTGGACACAACTGAGTGACTTTACTTTAACAAAGCTTCCTAAATCATTCTAGTGAAGAAATTGATTTATAGCTAACTTAAATTATATGCAGAGTACATCATGAGAAATGCTGGACTGGAAGAAACACAAGTTGGAATCAAGATTGCTGGGAGAAATATCAATAACCTCAGATATGCAGATGACACCACCCTTATGGCAGAAAGTGAAGAGGGGCTAAAAAGCCTCTTGATGAAAGTGAAAGTGGAGAGTGAAAGGTTGGCTTAAAGCTCAACATTCAGAAAATGAAGATCATGGCATCTGGTCCCATCACTACATGGGAAATAGATGGGGAAACAGTGGAAACAGTGTCAGATTTTATTTTTCTGGGCTCCAAAATCACTGCAGATGGTGACTGCAGCCATGAAATTAAAAGACGCTTACTCCTTGGAAGGAAAGTTATGACCAACCTAGATAGCATATTCAAAAGCAGAGACATTACTTTGCCAACAAAGGTTCATCTAGTCAAGGCTATGGTCTTTCCTGTGGTCATGTATGGATGTGAGAGCTGAACTGTGAAGAAGGCTGAGTGCTGAAGAATTGATGCTTTTGAACTGTGGTGTTGGAGAAGACTCTTGAGAGCCCTTTGGACTGCAAGGAGATCCAACCAGTCCATTCTGAAGGAGATCAATCCTGGGATTTCTTTGGAAGGAATGATGCTAAAGCTGAAACTCCAGTATTTTGGCCACCTCATGCGAAGAGTTGACTCATTGGAGTAGACTCTGTTGCTGGGAGGAATTGGGGGCAGGAGGAGAAGGGGACAACAGAGGATGAGATGGCTGGATGGCATCACTGACTCCATGGATGTGAGTCTGAGTGACCTCCGGGAGTTGGTGATGGACAAGGAGACCTGGCGTGCTGCAGTTCATGGGGTCGCAAAGAGTCAGACACGACTGAGCGACTGATCTGATCTGATCTTAGGGTGCTTCAGAGGGTCCCTGAAATATCTCAAGGAGAGATATTACACTAATTAGGTTCATTTTGTATACAAAATTGTCTGTGCAGTGCTGGAGCAGTGGCTGCACAGTGCTGAAGTGACTTTGAGGAGATACCTCATGACCAAGGGTAAAGGAGAAGCCCAAGCAAGACAATAGGAAGGGCAGAATCATGTTTAGAATTGAGTCAAACCTCATACCTGCCAGAGACACTAAGAGGGTTCAAACAAACCTTGGACCCAGAGACCACACAGAGATTGAGACAGACCTGTGTTTAAGTGTTTCCTGCCGAGGTACAGGTCAGCAGTGGACTGATGCAGGGGCAAGGGCTCTGGGTGCAGTAGACCTGGGTATGGCATAAGCCCTTTGCAGGAGATCACCATTAACCCCACCATAGAGCCATCAGAACTTACACAGGACTGAGGAAACAGACTCTTGGAGGGCACAAACAAAACCTTGTGTGCACCAGGACCCAGGAGAAAGCAGCAGTGACCCCACAAGAGACTGACCCAGACTTGCCCAGGAGTGTCCAGGAGTCTCTGGTGGAGGCATGGATTGGCCATGGCCTGCTGCAGGCTTGGGGGCACAGAGTCAGCAGTGCCTGCATGGGACTTTTGAAGGAGATTGCCAGTATCTACACTACTTCCACCATAGTTTTGCCTCAGGTCAAATAACAGGGAGGGAACACAGCCCCAGCCATCAAAAGAAAATTGGATTAAAGATTTACTGAGCATGCCCCCGCCCATCAGAACAAGACCCAGTTTCCCCCTCAGTCAGTCTCGCCCATCAGGAAGCTTCCATATGCCTCATCCTTCTCCATGAGAAGGTAGACAGAATGAAAACCACAACCACAGAAAACTAACCAATCTGATCACAGGGACCACAGCCTTGTCTAACTCAGTGAAACTTTGTACCATGCCATGTAGGGCCACCCAAGACAGAGGAGTCATGGTGGAGAGTTCTGACAAAATGTGGTCCACTGGAGAAGGGAATAGCAATTGCCTTGAGAACCCCATGAACAGTAGGAAAAGGCAAAAAGATATGACACAGAAAGGTGAACTCCCCAGGTTGGTAGGTGCCCAACATGCTACTGCAGCTCAGTGCAGAAATAACTCCAGAAATAATGAAGAGACAGAGCCAAAGCAAAATGACAACCAGTTGTGGATGTGACTGGAGAAAGAAGCAAGGTCTGATGCTGTAAAGAGCAATACTGCATAGGAACCTGGAATGTTAGGTCCATGAATCAAGGCAAGTTGGAAGTTGACAAACAGGAGATGGCAAGAGTGAATGTCAACACTCTAGGAATCAGTGAACTAAAATGGACTGGAATGGGTGAATTTAACTCAGATGATCACTATATCTACTACTGTGGGCAGGAATCCCTTAGAAGAAACGGAGTAGCCATCATGGTCAACAAAAGAGTCCAAAATGCAGTACTTGGCTGCAACCTCAAAAACGACAGAATGATCTCTGTTCATTTCCAAGGCAAACCATTCAATATCACAGTAATCCAAGTCTATGTCCCAATCAGAAATGCTGAAGAAGATGAAGTTTAATGGTTTATAAAGACCTACAAAACCTTCTAGAACTAACACCCAAAAAAGATGTCCATTTCATTATAGAGGACTGGAATGCAAAAGTAGGAAGTCAAGAAATACTTGGAATAACAAGCAAATTTGGCCTGGGAATATGGAATGAAGCAGGGCAAAAGGCTAATAGAGGGACACACTGGTTATAGCAAACACCCACTTCCAACAACACAAGACAAGACTCTACACATGGACATCAGCAGATGGTCAACACTGAAATCAGATTGATTAAATTCTTTGCACCAAAGATAAACAAGCTCTATATAGTCAGCAAAAACAGGACGGGGAACTGACTGTGGCTCAGATCATGAACCTTATTGCAAAATTCAGACTGAAATTGAAGAAAGTATGGAAAACCACTAGACCATTCAGGTATGACCTAAATCAAATCCTTTATGATTGTACAGTGGCAGTGAGAAATAGACTTAAGGGACTAGATCTGATAGAGTGCCTGATGAACTATGGGCGGAGGTTCGTGACATTGTACAGGAGACAGGGATCAAAACCATCCCCATGGAAAAGAAATGGAAAAGGCAAATGGCTGTCTGGTGAGGCCTATAAATAGCAGTGAAAAGAAGAGCAGTGAAAAGCAAAGGAGAAAAGGAAAGATACAACATCAGAATGCAGAGTTTCAAAGAATAGCAAGAAGATATAAGAAAGCCTTCCTCAGCAATCAAGGCAAATAAATAGAAGAAAACAACAGAATGGGAGAGACTAGAGATCTCTTCAAAAATTAGAGATACCAAGGGAATATTTCAAGCAAAGATGGGCTCAATAAAGACAGAAATTGTATGGACCTAAGAAAAGCAGAAGATATTAAGAAGAGGTGGCAGGAATACACAGAAGAACTGTACAAAAAAGATCTTCATGACCAAGATAATCATGATGGTGTGATCACTCACCTAGAGTCAGCAATCCTGGAATGTGAAGTCAAGTGGGCCTTAGAAAGCATCACTATGAACAAAGCTAGTGGAGGTGATGGCATTCCAGTTGAGCTATTCCAAATCCTGAAAGATGATGCTGTGAAAGTGCTGCACTCAATATGCCAGCAAATTTGGAAAATTCTGCAGTGGCCACAAAACTGGAAAAGGTTAGTGTTCATTCCAATCCCAAAGAAAGGCAATGTCAAAGAATGCTCAAACTACCGCACAATTGCATTCATCTCACATGGTAGTGAAGTAATGCTCAAAATTCTCCAAGCCAGGCTTCAGCAATATGTGAATTGTGAACTTCCAGATGTTCAAGCTGGTTTTAGAAAAGGCAGAGGAACCAGAGATCAAATTGCCAACATCCACTGGATCATGGAAAAAGCAAGAGAGTTCCATAAAAACATCTATTTCTGCTTTATTGACTATGCCAAAACCTTTGACTGTGTGGATCACGATAAACTGTGGAAAATTCTGAAAAAAGATGGGAATACCAGACCACCTGATCTGCTTCTTGAGAAACCTTATGTGCAGGTCAGGAAGCAAGAGTTAGAACTGGACATGGAACAACAGACTGGTTCCAAAAAGGAAAAGGAGTGTTTCAAGGTTGTATATTGTCACCCTGCTTATTTAACTTATATGCAGAGTACATCATGAGAAACGCTGGGCTGGAAGAAACACAAGTTGGAACCAAGATTGCTGGGAGAAATATCAGTATCCTCACATATGTAAATGATACCACCATATGGCAGAAAGTGAAGAGGAACTAAAAGGCCTCTTGATGAAAGTGAAAGAGGAGAGTGAAAACGTTGGCTTAAAGCTCAACATTCAGCAAATGAAGATCATGGCATCCGGCCCCATCACTTCATGGGAAATATATAGGGAAACAGTGGGAACAGTGTCAGACTTTATTTTTCTGGGCTCAAAAATCACTGCAGATGGTGACTGCAGCCATGAAATTAAAAGATGCTTACTCCTTACAAGGAAAGTTATGACCATCATCAGATCAGATCAGTTGAGATCAGTTGCTCAATCATGTCCGACTCTTTCCGACCCCATGAATCGCAGCACATCAGGCCTCCCTGTCCATCATGAACTCCCGGAGTTCACTGAGACACACATTCATCGAGTCAGTGATGCCATCCAGCCATCTCATCCTCTGTCGTCCCCTTCTTCTCTTGCCCCCAATCCCTCCCAGCATCAGAGTCTTTTCCAATGAGGCAACTCTTCACATGAGGTGGCCAAAGTACTGGAGTTTCAGCTTTAGCATCATTCCTTCCAAAGAAATCCCAGGGCTGATCTCCATCAGAATGCCCTGGTTGGATCTCCTTGCAGTCCAAGGGGCTCTCAAGAGTCTTCTTCAACACCACAGTGCAAAAGCATCAATTCTTTGGTGCTCAGCCTTCTTCACAGTCCAGCTCTCACATCTATACATGACCACAGGAAAGACCATAGCCTTGACTAGGCGAACATTTGTTGGCAAAGTAATGTCTCTGCTTCTGAATATGCTATCTAGGTTGGTCATAACTTTCCTTCCAAGGAGTAAGTGTCTTTTAGTTTCATGGCTGCAGTCACCATCTGTAGTGATTTTGGAGCCCAGAAAAATAAAGTCTGACACTGTTTCCACTGTTTCCCCATCTATTTCCCATGAAGTGATGGGACCAGATGCCATGATCTTCATTTTCTGAAAGTTGAGCTTTAAGCCAACTTTTTCACTCTCCTCTTTCACTTTCATCAAGAGGTTCTTCAGTTCCTCCATAAGAGTGGTGTCATCTGCATATCTGAGGTTATTAATATTTCTCCCAGCAATCTTGATTCCAACTTGTGTTTCTTCCAGTCCAGCATTTCTCATGATGTACTCTGCATATAAGTTAAATAAACAGGGTGACAGTATACAGCCTTGATGTACTCCTTTTCCTATTTGAAACCAGTCTGTTTTTCCATGTCCAGTTCTAACTGTTGCTTCCTGACCTGCATACAAATTTCTCAAGGGGCAGATCAGGTGGTCTGGGATCCCCATCTCTTTCAGAATTTTCCACAGTTTATTGTGATCCTCACAGTCGAAGGCTTTGGCATAGTCAATAAAGCAGAAATAGATGTTTTTCTGGAACTCTCTTGCTTTATCCATGATCCAGCGGATGTTGGCAATTTGATCTCTGGTTCCTCTATCTTTTCTAAAACCAGCTTGAAAATTTGGAAGTTCACAGTTCACGTATTACTGAAGCCTGGCTTGGAGAATTTTGAGCATTACTTTACTAGCATGTGAAATGAGTGCAATTGTGCAGTAGTTTGAGCATTCTTTGGCATTGCCTTTCTTTGGGATTGGAATGAAAACTGACCTTTTTCAGTCCTGTGGCCACTGTTGAGTTTTCCACATTTTCTGGCATATTGAGTGCAGCACTTTCACAGCACCATCTTTCAGAATTTGTAATAGCTCAACTGGAATGCCATCACCTCCACTAGCTTTGTTCATAGTGATGCTTTCTAAGGCCCACTTGACTTCACATTCCAGGATGTCTGGCTCTAGGTCAGTGATCACACCATTGTGATAGATAGCATATTAAAAAGCAGAGACATTACTTTGCCAACAAATGTCCATCTAGTCAAGGCTATGGTTTTTCCAGTAGTCATCTATGGATGTGAGAGTTGCACTGTGAAGAAAACTGAGCACCAAAGAGTTGATGCTTTTGAACTGTGGTGTTGGAGAAGACTCTTCAGAGTCCCAGGACTGCAAGGAGATCCTACCAGTCCATTCTAAAGGAGATCAGCCCTGGGTGTTCTTTGGAAGGATTGATGCTAAATCTGAAACTCCAGTACTTTGGGCACCTCATGCGAAGAGTTGACTCATTGGAAAAGGCTCTAATGCTGGGAGGGATTGTGGGCAGGAGGAGAAGGGGATGACAGAGGATGAGATGGCTGGATGGCATCATCGACTGGATGGATGTGAGTCTGAGTGAACTCCTGGAGTCGGTGATGGACAGGGAGGCCTGGCATGCTGGAATTCATGAGGTCACAAAGAGTCAGACACAACTAAGCAATGAAACTGAACTGAGTGGGCCACTCACCTTTTAAAGTTTGATTACATTCGTCCCTGCCTGAATTGCCTACAGGCTCAGTTCCTTCATCATTTTTAAAGCATTCTGGAGCCATTTGAGTTAATTCTATTTGAGACTGACTCTTGTAAGCATGGATCTATAGGAGTTCCCATGGCTTTTGCATTATTTCATGGTACTGGTGTAGATAAGTATGATGGAGCTCCTAAGGATAAGCAAAGGCAGCAATCCCTGACCAGTTGTGGGTTGGTGTCATTAAGAAGGCGATGACTTGCACTGAGAACCTGGTACACGTGAGGGTATAAGGGGAAGTTAACTCTGTAACCTGGTTCATACTGCCAATAAGCAGAGCCTGACTTTTTCTATCAAAGTTGGTCCATGATTTCGTTTGTCTGCATTATTGTCCCTGTCCAGTAGGTTTTTCCATTTATTTCGCAGACAGACACCTGTTCTGGGTTGTAACCTCTGCATGGCATTTAGGGGTAGATGGAGGCACAAGCGCATGATGCCAATGCCATGGTGTCACGATTCTTCCCAGGGTTTGGATCCTCTGGTGGGGAAAAGGTAGCAGCAGTCGGGGGCATAACTGGAAAACATTTTTGGCATCCAGGCCCCTGGATATACATTGCATGGTTATGAAGGCAGTAGGTGATTGGCCTATAGGATCGGCTATCTATACATTGTTCTAGCTGATAGTTAAGTAAGCAATTTTCCAAGGTTTGAGTGTAATTTTGACAGGTGCACAATGGATAAGGAATGGCACCATCTGTTACAGCAAGTAACACCAAAAGGCTGCAAAGCAGCCTGCACATAACAGATAACTGAGCACTAGCAAAAGGTTTACTCCCCATCTTTTGGGTTGTCACGGCTATAACAACTGAGCCTGTCATGAAGGTGGGTCAGTTATACTGTGAGTGATTTAGTTAGTAGGGAGAATCAATCATGAGACATCTAGTAAGAATGAGGCTTCCCACTACAGTGAGGTAACAGACAGCTAGCCACAGATTCTGACTTAAACCCCAGTCCTGGCGTGTGACTGAAGCTAGCCCTGTAGCAAAGAGCACAGCAATAGTACCAATCAAGGATAGAGGCCAGCGTTGACAATGAAAATCCTTTGATATTTTGATAGCCAAATCCTTAAGCTTCTGCCATGCATTGACCAGCCAGCTGCCAGAGTGTGGCTGGAGCAAGGGCTGAAGAATCCTCAAGCTTCTGCTGTGCATTGATTAGTTGGCTTCCGGAGTGACTAGAGCAGGGCTCAGCATCCTTTGTGAGTGAGGGCCGTTGTTTTTGAAACCAGACCATAGGATTTTGGGGGGCCTGAATAATTTCCAGATGTCCTCATCACAGGAAGCCACTGTCTTCTTGACTCTGATATGGTAGTTCCAAGGGATGTGCCTGAAACTTTAACAGCAGTAGGGGTTGCCAGGACAACCATGTGAGGGTCTGTCCAAACTGGCTGAAGTGGTTCTTTTTTCCAATCTTTAACCCATACCTCATCTCTTGGCTGATAGGGATGAACCCAGTTGCCGAAAGGAATGGGTGTCCTTTCTTAGGTTTCCTAGGCGATATGGTGGAAGACTTTTCCCAGGGCCTGAAGGTGTTGGGATATCTCGAGGTCAGCTAGTTGTTGGGGGTTTCCCTTGAGATTTTCTATCACTGGGGGTGTTCTCCCACATAAGATCTCCAAGGGAGAATAGCCTGAGGACCTTGGGGTACATTGGGCTTGAAGTAAGCCTGGGGTAACATGTTAAACCAAGATAACTGGGTGTCCTGATAGAGTTTAGCTAATGTATCATTGAGGGCCCGATTCATGCATTCAACTTTCCCTGAGCTCTGTGGTCTATAAGCAGTATGAAGCTTTCATTTGATTCCCAGTGTCCTGGATAAAGTTCAGATTATCTCAGACACAAAATCTGGCTTATTGTCAGACCCTATGAAGAGAGGCAGCCCATATCTAAGGATTATGTCTCTTAGTAGGGCCTTGGCCACTTCTCGTCTCTGTTCAGTGCATGTGGGGTAGGCTTCAACCCATCTGGTAGGTGCAGACTACAAATAAATACTTATAGACCCTATAGGGCTTGACTTCAGTAAAGTCCACCTCTAGATCTTCAAAGGGCAGTGTCCCAAATGTCTGCACCCTTGGGTTGGGTCTTGGTCCTTGGCTGGTGTTGTTTTGCACACAAGTCATACATCTAGCACTGATCTGGGTGGGCACATGGGGTTGGGAGCTTAGGAATGAAATAGTAGTAGCTCAGTAAGCTCTCCAGTGCAGTTTTTCTTAAATGAGTTGTCTCATGATGTTTTACCAGCTGGACTGCTATATTGCTGGGGACAAAGAGTCTTTGGTCTGGGAGCTTCCACCAGCCCTCCTTTCTTTTATTCCTCCCTCATTTAGAGCCCATTGATCTTTTTCCTTGGTACATCTCAGGGACGGAGGCAATTCTGGGGCCAAGAGGACCTTAAAGATTGACTCGGGGCTCACCGTGAGGCTTGGTTGGTCGCTGCCTCCTTGGCAGCCTCTTCAGCCAACCAGTTTCCTTTGCTGATTGGATATGTTCCTCTCTGATGGCCTTTACAATGGATGACTGCCACTTGGGAAGAGTTCCAGACTGCTTCTAACAGCTTAAGGATTTCTTTTTTGTTTTTAATCTTTCCCCCTGCTATCAATAGTCCCCTTTCTTTATAAATGGCTCCATGAACATGTAAAGTAGCAAAGGAATACCTTGAATCAGTATAGATGTTGACTCCTTTCCCTTTGGCATGCGTTGGTACCTGGGCGAGTGCCCATAGCTCAGTCCATTGTGCTGACCACCCTTGTGGCAAGGCCTCAGCCTTCACTATCTCGTCAGTTGTTGTTATGGCATAACCTACTTTGCACTGCCCATCTTGGATTAAACTTCTTCCATCAGTGAACAGTTCCAGTTCTGGGTTCTGGAGGGGAATGTCTGTCAGGTCTGGCCTGTTCAAGTAAATTTCATCTATGACCTCCTCAACACTATGATGGGGAGTTCCTGCTTCTGTAGGTAAAAAGGTGGCAGGGTTCAGTGTGCACACAGTCTTGAGTTGGACCCATGGGTTTTTGAAAAGCAGTCCTTGAATAGTGAATCATCCTGGAGTTGGTCAGCCCTTATGCCCCTGGCTGTTCATCAGGGCAGTAACAGCATGGGAAACCTTTAAATATATATTTTGCCCTAGAGTACACTTATCTGCTTCTTTGACCAAAACCACAGTGGCAGCTAATGCCCAGAGGCATGGCAGCCATGCCACGGCCACTGGATCTAGTCGTTTGGACAGGTATGTGACCAGGCATTGCCATGGCCCAACTGTTTTTGTGAGGATCTCCAGTGTAGTGTGATTTTTCTCATGTACAAAGAGGTTAAAGTCTCGTGTCACATCTGGAAGCCCTAATGCTGAGGCACTGGTCAAAAGTCTCTTTATCTCCTTGAAGGCCTTTTCCTGTTCAGGTACTTACTCCTAGGGGTATTCCCCAGACCCTGCTGTGGCTTTAAACAAAGACTTGGAAATTTCAGAGAAACCCAGTATCCAGATCTGGCAGAATCCAGCAGCCCCAAGGAACTCACAGAGACTTCTTTCGTGGTGTTCAGCCAAGGTATTGGACAGATGGCTTGCTTCCTCTCATGTCCAAGCATCCAATGTCCATTTGAGATGACAGACCCAAGGTACTTGACCCCCTGTCTGCAGATCTGAGCCTTTTTTCATGACCCCTTGTACCCTGTGGTGAAGAGTAGAGCCAACAAGGCTTTGGTACCTCTCTAGCAGTCCCCTTGGGTGGGACTGGTTAGCAACAAGTCATCCATGTACTAGAGTAGGGTGCAGTTGAAAGTTTCTCTGGGAAAGGCAGCAAGGTCCACAGCCAGGGCTTCACCAAATAGGGTAAGGTAAGTCTTTGAAGCCTTACAGCAGTCAGGTCTAAGTCAGCTGTGTCTTTCTCCTGGTATGTGGGTCTTTCCATTCAAAGGCAAACAAGGTCTAGCTGGCTGGTGATGGCCAGAGGCAGAAGAATGCATCCTTGAGGTCAAGGCAGGTGAACCAGCTTGCCTGAGTGCGAAAGAGACTCAGGAAAGTGTAGGGACTTGGGACCTCTGGATGTATGGTGATCATTGCACTGTTGAGGGTGCAGAGGTCCTGGACATGGGGTACTCATTCCCTCCAGACTTTTGGACTGGTAACAGTAAAGTGTTCCAGGGAGAGTCATATTCATTTAGGATCTCGGCATCTCGTAGGCACTGGATGTGATCTCAAATTCCCAGACATGCCTCCCCTGGCACTGGATATTGTTTCTGTCTAATAGGAGTAGCTCCTGGCCTCAGGTCCACTACAATGGGGGCATGGTTTTTGGCCAAACCTGGGGGTTCCTTCTCTGCCCAGACATGAGGGAATTCTTTTAGCATTCTGGGGCAGGGTTATTTGTTTCCTCCCTGAGGAATAGAGACACCATTAATCTTCCCTGGGCATGGTCACAGCCATCATCAGAGCCGATTGGCTCCCCAGGGTGAGGCTTGCAGACTTTCAGGGGCAAAAGTGATTTGTACCTCCAGCTTTGTCAGTAAGTCTCTACCCAGCAGGGGAATGAGGCATTCCAGTAAGCAGAGAAATTCATGAGTCACCAGATGACCCCCTAGCTGACATGAATGGGCTTTGTAAAATGAGCAGGCTGCCATGTCCCCTGTGGCCCCAACAATAGTTGCTGTTCAACCTGTGAGGGAAGCCACAGGCGTGGTTACCACGGAGTGTTCAACTCTGGTATCCACCATAAAATCCATAAAATTCATTGATTGGCCACCTACTTTCAGCATGACCATGGGCTCCCAGGGGCCCAGGATCAGGGATCCTGGTCTTCCCTAGTCTGGTTCTGTTCCAGCCAGGCTGATAAGGTTTTGGACAGTCAGTTCAGAATAGTACCTTTCTTTGTTGTGTCAACTGAACTTCTTTGACCCTTTAGATGTCCCTCTGTGATGGGGGCACTAATTCCTCTAGTGTCCCATCTCTTTGCAATAGGTGCACTTGTTGTGGCGTAGTGGTGGTCTCTTCTTAGATTCCCCTTTCCACAAGGTAACACTCTGTTTCATTTGATCTGAGCTCCTCAATGCTGCTGCTAGCAGGGCTGCTTTCTGTTTCATTTTTTTATCTGCTTCTTATTGGGCTTCATGGTCTCAATTCACAAAGACTTTATTTGCTACCTCCAGTGGCTGTGTGACATTCATCCCAGCAAAGCCTTCCAACTTTTGGAGCTTTCATTGGATGTCTGCATAGGATTGAGCCACAAAGGCAGAGTTAATCATCTGTTGATTCTTGAGTGTCTCAGGGTCAAATGGGGTGTATATCTGGAACACTTCACACAGTCTTTCATAGAAATCGGTGGGAGTCTCTTCTGCTTTTTGGATTATCATTGTAATTTTGGACGTATTGGTAGGCTTTTTGGCTCCTGCTCGAAGTCCATGTAGAAGGGCATCATGGTAGTGACCCAGGGTTTCTTGTCCTTCTCTGGTATTGAAATCCCAATTAGGTTTCATCTCTGGTATTGCTTCTCATGCCCATCCCTCTACATCTAAGACCTCTGCAGGGGCTTGTACTCTGAGCCATTTTTGGGCTTCTGTCAAGATGTGTTGCCTTTCTTCAGTGGTGAAGAGAGACATAGGAGCTGGTGATAGTCATCCTATGTAGGATGGTGGGTGTGGTAAATGGACTCTAGGAGGTCAATAATAGCCTGTGGTTTATCAGAGTATGCTGGATTATGGTGATCAATAATCACCAGTTTAGGAGATCAATAGTGCTGAAAGGCTGGTAATAGAGAATGGAGCGATCAGGCTGGACTGAGCCATCCTCGTTCACTTGTTGAGGACCTTGAGTTTCTCCCAGTGGCATCTGATGGGCTGTGTCCAGCTGGTTAGATTGTTTGGCCAAACAGAGCCGCTTCCCTACTGACTCGGAGCTGGAGTCTTGCTCATGAGGTGGTGAGGGAAACAGGGAAGAAGGTGGACTGCCTGGCAATGGGTCCAGCTCTGGCTGTGCTGAGGCTTGTGGAGTCAGGGGAATGTATGGTGGGGGGCAGCAGTGGGTCCTCCACTGGATCTCCCTGGAATACAGGTTTTTTCCCCCTTCTTTCTTTTTTCTGAGTGGTTGGGCCACAAATACTCTATTCTGTCCCTGTCCATTCGTGCAAAATCTTGCCCATGGGGGCAGGGTCTGTGCTATTAGAAGCCAGGATCCTATGTAAGGAAACAGATCTGGATGTCCTGGCGTCCCAGGGACTACCTGGTGCACTGCTTGGACAGTGGGCAGGTCCAGAGTGCCCTCTGGTGGCCATCCAACATCAAAGGATGGCCAATTGAGCTCACATAAGTTAAGAACCTTCCTGGGGATCATTTTGACTCAGTAATCTCCTGCAAAGCCCTTCTTAAAGTTTTTTTTATCATGAAATTTAATACTGTTGGCTTACAAGAACTTCCACCCATGTTGACAAACCCTACCTGGCAGGATTTTGAGGAAAACCTAATCTCTTAGATGTCAGCTCAAGGAGTCAGTCAACAGAAGAATAACCAGTAACCAATAATTTCTCCCTCCCTGTGTATCCTGCCCTGAGTTGGTGGTGCAAAGACAAACAAGTGTTGGTGCCCCCTCAAAAGAGGAGACCATTCAGGTGCCTGCTTGGCCATGTCCCCAGGTGGAACCTAGGTGCCTTTTAGCATTGGTGGATCAATATAAACTCTTGATCTGGATCTGTCTCGCAGGGAGGGACTGGGCCCCAGAAAGGCAGACACTGCCTTGAGCCATATGAGATCACCATGGAATCGCAAGTTAGGGCCCACTCAGACTCTGTAGTCACGAAGGCCGTGAAGCCACACAATTGAGCCTGAAGAGCAAGCGAATCAGGCTACACACTTGTTCACATTCATTTTTTGTCTACCTGCCTGCTCTCCCGAGGGAGATTTAAGATTCCTGTTAGCAGTGATAGGTCAGTATAAATCTATGACCTGGACCAGCCTTGCAGGGAGGGATCAAATCCCCTGGAGACTGGCACCGTCTTTCAGCCTTATGAAGTCGTCAAGGAACTGCAGGCTGTGGACCCTCTCAGGCTCTGTAGTCTGTGGACTGTGGCGCTCACTTTCACTTCCTTCAATCAGCAATCATGCATACACAATCACTCAAAAGTTATAACAATACCTCCCTTTTCCCAAGTCCCTAGGCCTTCCTATCTGATGCTCCCTTCCTGGGAGCTTCAAGGAGGTGATCAGTCTCCTCTTCTACCTGTTGGGGTAGGACCTGACTGGGGACTGGCCCAGGGGCCTTACCTGATCTTGTGGCTATTCCTAGTGAGATGGTACGTCCCTCCAATGAATCCAATCAGAGCTCAGCCTCCCAGAGAGTCAGAACACCAGTCCAAAAGAGAACCCAGAATACCATCACGTGGTGTACCTCCTTGTTTGTCTTGGGGTTTCTCCACTCTGACCCAGCCAAGCCACTAGTCTGGTGGCTTAAGGGACTGGTGTGGTTGGAATCTCACTGGGGCCTCCAGAAATGTTGCAGAAACCAGTGCTGGAGAGACCAAGCACCACACTCAGAGAGTTGAAGAACTCAGGTCTATTATGCCGATGGGCCCAGAGGAGTTAACACTCTAAGCTCTGAGCCCCAAACAAAGAGTTTTTATACATGGACAGGGATGATTAAGCAGGTTTGCAGGGGCTAGACAATTGCAAAGAACAGGACAAGAGTGAGTGAGATAAGATCCAGTTCCTAGTATTGTGAGTCCCCACTTTCTGAGACTATGTGACCTATGTGATCCAGACTTTGCAAGGAGCAAGCTGAGTTACAGAGGCAGAAGGAACAGGATGTTATGTAAAATTTTAACTTTTCCTCTTCACTAGGAAGATGGCTTGGTTCTGGGATTTAAGTAGGCTTAAATCCCTACTTGTAACTTTAACAGCATTATTAGCTGTATTGTTTATAATGTTTATTTTTATAAGATTGTTGTTTCCTGTACTACACGATGTATAATCAGGCCCCCAGACAAATTAATGATAACTAAACATCTTGAAGAAATAGATTACATTTATAATGTAAAATAATTGTAATAGTGTGATTCTAGGTATGAGAAGAAGCAACAGGGAAATATCTCCTGGGTCCTATTAGATTAGAAGATAGAGGATCCAGAGAATCTTTTATTATCTATCAATGGACCTAATCCAGAAATTAACACCTAGAGCGATTTATCAATGAAGAACTTTTGCCTGATCTGGGATAAGCCTCCCAGCACAGTGGGACAAAAAGAAACAATGGTCATGAAATGTCTCCCAATATTTCGACCAAGGGGAACAACTGTGAAATGAAATGTTTTCTGCTTTAGGCTCTACCAGTGGACAAGCCTTTCCCAAATGCAAATATATGAGTCCAAAAAACAAAGTCAACTATTTGGAAGCCATCAGCTTCTTCCTCCCTGGTAAATGCTGAGGAGCTGTGGGGGATGTGAGAGGAGGCCATCTGCCACATTCACCATCTCTTAGGGTAAATGAGGAATTAGTATGTGAACAATAGAGAAAACAGAATTGGCCCCAGATAGCTAGACGCATATGAAAGACATGATTTCAGCAAGCCTGGATGCTTGCATCTTCCCATACATAGAAGATCATTAAAACTCTTCATGCGTGAGATTTAATTTTCTCTTTATTAACAGTAATCTTTTCATATTCAGATTACCTGCCCCTTGCTACAAACTTATATATAGCCTAGTTCCTCCCCTGCCTGCTCAGAGTCAGCTCACTCAGGGTCACCTGAGATAATGTTTCCTGGGCTCGAGTCTTAATATTCTCACTGAAAAAAATCTAACTCTCGACTTTTAGGTTGTGCATATTTTTTTTATATGACATATTGAATGAGAAGAACAAAATATGAGGACGGTTGCTACACAACTTGAAGACTTAGTATAAAGTTTCAGTAATCAATGCAGTGTGGTATTGGTGAAAAAATAGACAAACAGATCAATAGTTCAGAAAAGAGCCCAGAAATAGACCCCTATAAACATAGTCAGCTTATCTTTGACAAAGAAGCAAAAGCAATACAGTGGAGCAAAGACAGTATCTTCTATAAATAGTGCTGAAACAACTGCACATCCATCCTTCCAAAAAATGAACCTCAAATGGATCACATACCTTAATGTAAAATGAAAAACTATAGAATCCTAGAATATAACTTAGGAGAAAATCTAGATGACCTTAGGGATGCTAATGCCTTTTTATATAAAACACCAAAGATGCAATCCATGAAGGAAATAATTGATAAGGAAGACTTTATTAAAATTAAAACCTTTGCTCTGCAAAAGACAAAGTCAAGAGAATGAGAAGACAAGCCACACACTGGGAGAAAATATTTGTAAAAGTCACATCTGAGAAAGCGCTGTTATTCAAAATATAAAAAGAAATCCTAAAAGTCAACAAAAAGAAAATAACCAACTTGATTAAAAAGTGACCCAAGGACTTTAACAGACACCTCATGAAAGAAGATGTACAGATGGCAAATAAGCATATTAAAAGTTGTCACATCATATGTCATGAGGGAAATTAAAACAATGAGATATCACTACATACCAGTTAGAATGGCAAAAATCTGAAACATTGCCAAAACTAAATGTTAAAACTATGGTACAACAGGAACTACCATTCATTGCTAGTGAAAATGCATAATGAATTCCCTGGTGAATCAAACAGTAAAGAATCTGCCTGCAATGTGGGAAACTTGGGTTCAACCCTTGGATCAGGAAGATCCCCTGGAGAACGGAATAGCTACCCTCTCCAGTATTCTTGCCTGGAGAATCCTCATGGACAGAGGGGTCTGGTGGGCTACAGTCCATGGGGTTGCAAAGAGTCAGAAACGACTGACTAACACACAGCCACTTTGGAAGACAGTTTGGTGGTTTCTTCCAAAAGTCAGTATACTCTTACCACAAGATCCAGCAATTGTGCCCCTTGGTATTTACCCAAAGAAGCAGAAAACTTATGTTCACACAAAAACTTGCCCATGGACTTTTATAGCAGCTTGATTCATAATTGCCAAAATGTGGAAGCAACAAAGATATCCTTCAGTAGGTGAATGGATAATTTGACTGTAGTACATCCAGGCAATGGAATATCATTCAGCACTAAATCAAATTTACTCTTAAGTCATGAAAAGATGAATGAACCTTAAATGCATATTCCTAAGTGAAAGAAACCAATTTAAAAGACTACATATTCTATGAGCCCAACTCTATGACATTTTGGGAAAAGCAAAATTATGGGGATAATAAAAAAGATCAATGGTTGTCATGGGTAGGTAGAGGAGAGAGATGAATAGGCAGAGCACAGAGGACTTTTAGGGCAATGAAAATATTCTGCATAATATTATAATGATGATTACATGTCATTTAACATTTGTCCAAACCCATAGCACTCATCTCACACGCTGGTAAAGTAATGCTCAAAATTCTCCAAGCCAGGATTAAGCAATATGTGAACCGTAAACATCCAGATGTTCAAGCTGGTTTTAGAAAAGCCAGAGGAACCAGAGATCAAATTGCCAACATCTGCTGGATCATTGAAGAAGCAAGAGAGTTCCAGAAAAACATCTATTTCTGCCTTATTGACTAGGCCAAAGCCTTTGACTGTGTGGATCACAATAAACTGTAGAAAATTCTGAAAGAGATGGGAATACCAGATCTGCCTCTTGAGAAATCTGTATGCAGGTCAGGAAGCAACAGTTAGAACTGGTCATGGAACAACAGACTGGTTCCAAATAGGAAAAGGAGGACCTCAAGGCTGTATATTGTCACCATGTTTGTTTAACTTAAATGCAGAGTACACCATGAGAAATGCTGGACTGGAAGAAACACAAGCTGGAATCAAGATTGCTGGGAGAAATATCAATAACCTCAGATATGCAGATGACACCACCCTTATGGCAGAAAGTGAAGAGGAACTAAAAAGCCTCTTGATGAGAGTGAAAGTGGAGAGTGAAAAGTTTGGCTTAAAGCTCAACATTCAGAAAACGAAGATCACGGCATCTGGTCCCATTACTACATGGGAAACAGATGGAGAAACAGTAGAAACAGTGTCAGACTTTATTTTTCTGGGCTCCAAAATCACTGCAGATGGTGACTGCAGCCATGAAATTAAAAGATACTTACTCCTTGGAAGGAAAGTTATGACCAACCTAGATAGCATATTGAAAAGCAGAGACCTTTGCCAACAAAGGTCTGTCTAGTCAAGGCTATGGTTTTTCCAGTGGTCATGTATGGATGTGAGAGTTGGACTGTGAAGAAGGCTGAGCACTGAAGAATTGATGCTTTTGAACTGTGGTGTTGGAGAAGACTCTTGAGAGTCCCAGGACTGCAAGGGGATCCAACCAGTCCATTCTGAAGGAGATCAGCCCTGGGATTTCTTTGTAAGGAATGATGCTTAAGCTGAAACTCCAGTACTTTGGCCACCTCATGGAAGAGTTCACTTATTGGAAAAGACTCTGATGCTGGGAGGGATTGGGGGCAGGAGGAGAAGGGGACGACAGAGGATGAGATGGCTGGATGGCATCATTGACTCGATGGACGTGAGTCTGAGTGAACTCCGGGAGTTGGTGATGGACAGGGAGGCCTGGCGTGCTACGATTCATGGGGTCACAAAGAGTCGGACACCACTGACGGACTGAACTGAACTGAACTGATAGAAAGTACAACATCAGAAGTGAATCCTTTATGGACTTTAGGTGATTATGGTGTATGAATCCTTAATGAAAAAATGTACCTTATGCTTTGTGATGTTGATAATGGGGGGAGCTATACCATATGTGAGGCCAGGGAATATACAGAAAATCTCTGTACCTCCCTCTCAAATTTTTTGTAAACCTAAAACTGCTCTTTAAAATGAAAGTCTTTTTTTTTAGTGTAGTCATGTATAAGATAAATTTTGAAAAGTCAAGCACATTCTTGTCTATCAGCACTACCCAGCTAAAAAGCATCAAGAACCACGAGACTTTATTAATAATGACAATAATTCTTAGGAATAAACTTAAAGAGATATGTATTGGAGCTTTATAAAATGTAATTTCAAATGTAATGTAATACCTCATAAATTCATAAAAGGAGTGTCTTGAGTGAGAAGATGAAGTAAAAATGTGATATACTCCAAATTATTTTATATGTTTAATATAATTACCATAAAAATCATACCAGGGTCAGATCTAGAGACAGGATAAGTCTGTGAAATGATTTTCAAAATTACATGGAATAATGAATGATAAGAATATACAAAGACATTAAGAATAAAAAGCACTGTGGTTGAAGAGAGGATTGGCATTACAGCCTTTTTGTATATTAAAACATTTCCTTTACATTTTTAAAAATATCAAGAAATAAAATTCATCCTGGGGCAGAAAGAGATACAGTTCAGTGGAACAGAATTAAAAGCCCATAAGTAGATGCAATATATGATTAAAGGTTCTGCACCCAATTCCAAACAATTATCCAACACCAACTGGGTGTCCTACAATTCAACACAATTCTGACACTATCACAGATTAAGTTCTCAGTCCTACAAAGCTGCCCCCCACCACATCAGATGCCAGTTGCAAGTCCAGGTTGTAATAACTTCCTCCCTGGGTTAGATTAATTTGCTAGAAAGGTTCACAAAACTCAGAGAAATATTTTACTTACTAGATTAGTGGTTTATTATAAAGGGATATAATTCAGCAGTAGTCAAATGAAAGAAATGTACAAGGCAAGGTATGGGGAAAGGACATGGAGCTTGTATGCTCTATCGGAGCACACTGGGCATGGAGCTTGTATGCCCTATCTGAGCACACTACTCTCCCTAAATCCCCATTTGTTCACAAACCCAGAAGCTCTCTGAACCTCCTCCTTCTGAGTTTCTATGGAGGCTTTATTACATAGTCATAATTGATTTAACCCTTGACCATTGACTACTGAACTCAGATTCCAGGCCCTCCTTCCTCCCAGGAAATCAGGGGAGTGAGCTGGGACTGAAAGTTCCAAATCTCTAATCACTTGGTTCATTCTCCTGGCAATCAGCCTCAATCTTTAGATGCTTTCCAAAAGTTACCTCATTAACATAATGGAAAATATCTTACTGGCTCTCATCATTTAGGAAATGCCAAGGGTTTTACAATCTTATCTCTGTGCCAGAAGTAGGGAGGAAGATCAAATATGTATATTTCTTATTATAAATCATAATATCACATGATAAAGTATGCTTTACAAAATAAGGGTTATTTGGAGATTATTCAAAAAATGGTGTTGAAATAACTGAACAGTGAGAGGTTGCTGAATACATGACCCCCAAATATGCCACTTTGGTATGTGTATTATTCTGAGCTGAAGGCAATCAAGGCCTAACAGACTCAGGAATAGCTTTTTCTTTCTGTCTTTTTTTTAAATATGTCTCATAAATGCCTAAAATAGCTTGGATGGGAAGCCTGTAGTTACTAGAAAGAAAACTATTACCAACTTTTTTACATTAGAAAAGTTATCTTCACAGCACAGCAAATATTTGTTCACCAAACACCTGCTCTTTCCATCTTCCAATTGTTTTCCTTTCCTTTGAAGTCTTAGACCCATACCCTCTTGTCTTTAGCTTAAGATGGCATATAAGCCTCAATTGCCTGACTGTTGGAGAATCTCATATCCCTGGGGTTCCCCTATGAATAAAATTAGTTTTGCTGGTTTTCCTCCCACTAATCTGTTTTCTGTCAATTTAATTATTAGGTCAGCCAAAAATTAATTATACTCATTCTTGTACCACAAAAGAAAATAAATTTCAGATGTATTAACAAATTGAAATATGGAAAAATTAAAATATAGAAAAACTAGCAAAGACAGGACAGAATGTTCACTACTACCACTGTGGAGAGCTGAGCTTTCTGTTTTGAAATAAAAGGACATATAAATGAATGAGAATTAAGAATCTAAAATTAAAGTGTAAACAGTCTATATTAATAGAAAATCAAAAATAAACCAAATGAACAGCAGAGAATTATTTATATCAAGTATGACATAGGAGTAATTTAAAATCAGATCAGATCAGATCAGTCGCTCAGTCGTGTCCGACTCTGAGACCCCATGAACCGCAGCACGCCAGGCCTCCCTGTCCATCACCAGCTCCCGGAGGTCCCTCAGACTCGCATCCATCGAGTCAGTGATGCCATCCAGCCATCTCATCCTCTGTTGTTCCCTTCTCCTCCTGCCCTCAATCCCTCCCAGCATCAGAGTCTTCTCCAATGAGTCAACTCTTCGCATGAGGTGGCCAAAATACTGGAGTTTCAGCTTTAGCATCATTCCTTCCAAAGAAATTCCAGGATTGATCTCCTCCAGAATGGACTGGTTGGATCTCCTTGCAGTCCAAGGGACTCTCAAGAGTCTTCTCCAACACCACAGTTCAAAAGCATCAATTCTTCGGCGCTCAGCCTTCTTCACAGTCCAGCTCTCACATCCATACATGACCACAGGAAAGACCATAGCCTTGACTAGGCGAACCTTTGTTGGCAAAGTAATGTCTCTGCTTTTGAATATGCTATCTAGGTTGGTCATAACTTTCCTTCCAAGGAGTAAGCGTCTTTTAATTTCATGGCTGCAGTCACCATCTGCAGTGATTTTGGAGCCCAGAAAAACAAAGTCTGACACTGTTTCCACTGTTTCCCCATCTATTTCCCATGCAGTGATGGGACCAGATGCCATGATCTTCGTTTTCTGAATGTTGAGCTTTAAGCCAACCTTTTCACTCTCCACTTTCACTTTCATCAAGAGGCTTTTAGCCCCTCTTCACTTTCTGCCATAAGGGTGGTGTCATCTGCATATCTGAGGTTATTGATATTTCTCCCGGCAATCTTGATTCCAACTTGTGTTTCTTCCAGTCCAGCATTTCTCATGATGTACTCTGCATATAAGTTAAATAAACATGGTGACAATATGCAGCCTTGACGTACTCCTTTTCCTATTTGGAACCAGTCTGTTGTTCCATGACCAGTTCTAACTGTTGCTTCCTGACCTGCATACAGATTTCTCAAGAGGCAGATCAGGTGATCTGGTATTCCCATCTCTTTCAGAATTTTCCATAGTTTATTGTGATCCACACAGTCAAAGGCTTTGGCATAGTCAATAAAGCAGAAATAGATGTTTTTCTGGAACTCTCTTGCTTTTTCCATGATCCAGCGGATGTTGGCAATTTGATCTCTGGTTCCTCTGCCTTTTCTCAAACCAGCTTGAACATCAGGAAGTTCACGGTTCACATATTGCTGAAGCCTGGCTTGGAGAATTTTGAGCATTACTTTACTAGCGTGTGAGATGAGTGCAATTGTTCGGTAGTTTGAGCACTCCTTGGCATTGCCTTTCTTTGGGATTGGGATGAAAACTGACCTTTTCCAATCTTGTGGCCACTGCTGAGTTTTCCAAATTTGCTGGCATATTGAGTGTAGCACTTTCACAGCATCATCATTCAGGACTTGGAATAGCTCCACTGGAATTCCATCACCTCCACTAGCTTTGTTCATAGTGATGCTTTCTAAGGCCCACTTGACTTCACATTCCAAGATGTCTGGCTCTAGGTCACTGATCACATCATCATGATTATCTAGGTCTTGAAGCTCTTTTTTGTACAGTTCTTCTGTGTATTCTTGCCACCTCTTCTTAATATCTTCTGCTTCTGTTAGGTCCACACCATCTCTGTCCTTTATCGTGCCCATCTGTGCATGAAATGTTCTTTTGGTATCTCTGATTTTCTTGAAGAGATCCCTAGTCTTTCCCATTCTGTTGTTTTCCTCTATTTCTTTGCGTTGAACACTGAAGAAGGCTTTCTTATCTCTTCTTGCTATTCTTTGGAACTCTGCATTTAGATGTTTATATCTTTCCTTTTCTCCTTTGCTTTTCACTTCTCTTCTTTTCACAGCTATTTGTAAGGCCTCCCCAGACAGCCATTTTGCTTTTTTGCATTTCTTTTCCATGGGGATGGTCTTGATCCCTGTCTCCTGTACAATGTCACGAACCTCATTCCATAGTTCATCAGGCACTCTATCTATCAGATCTAGGCCCTTAAATCTATTTCTCACTTCCACTGTATAATCATAAGGGATTTGATTTAGGTCATACCTGAATGGTCTAGTAGTTTTCTCTACTTTCTTCAATTTCAGTCTGAATTTGGCAATAAGGAGTTCATGGTCCGAGCCACAGTCAGCTCCTGGTCTTGTTTTTGCTGATTGTATAGAGCTTCTCCATCTTTGCAATTTAAAATATAACATGGTAATTTATAATTGTAAGAGAAACTTTCAGTTCTTAATGGTTAAAAGGGAAATGAATATATACTGACAATTCACATAAAGGGAACACAAAGAGTATCATACATGTGGTTAATAACTGCCTTCAACCCTAAAAATCTCTAAATCCTATTGACTCCAATTCAAATTTTTAAGAAAAAAATCTTCACTCCAATTTTGCTTCATCTTAATTTGTCTACTCCAGGTAAGGCCCTCAATCTCTTCCCTCCACCTTGTAGGAATGTCCTTACTTATACTACTTGATTCTAGCCTTGCCTGCCAACTCATCAGAGTTTTGTTTCTCATATGTAAATCTGACTCCATCACCAACCTTCCCTTGTGATCACCCTCAACCTAGAATCTTTAATTTATTCCATTATAAGCTTCAGGATAAATTTCACTTCTCTTAATATTTTATGCAATATGTGACATGTTCAAAGAAAACTTTGATAATCTTTACATTGTATTTCATTCCATAAAAAAATGAAACCATATATAATGTTAATCAAGATACATATTTCTAAAGTCAAAGAGACCTACAAAGCCTATGAAAAAAATCAGCCCACCCCTCTTTCATCCATGTCTCTTCATGCTTTTTTTGACTCCACTCGATGAAAGTGAAAGTGGAGAGTGAAAATTTTGGCTTAAAGCTCAACATTCAGAAAATGAAGATCATAGCATCTGGTCCCATCACTTCATGGGAAATAGATGGGGAAACAGTGTAAACAGTGTCAAACTTTATTTTTCTGGGCTCCAAAATCACTGCAGATGGTGACTGCAGCCATGAAATTAAAAGACACTTACTCCTTGGAAGGAAAGTTATGGCCAACCTAGATAGCATATTCAAAAACAGAGACATTACTTTGCCAACAAATGTTCGTCTAGTCAAGGCTATGGTTTTTCCAGTGGTCATGTATGGATGTGAGAGTTGGACTGTAAAGAAGGCTGAGCACCGAAGAATTGATGCTTTTGAACTGTGGTGTTGGAGAAGACTCTTGAGAGTCCCTTGGACTGCAAGGAGATCCAACCAGTCCATTCTGAAGGAGATCAGCCCTATGATTTCTTTGGAGGGAATGATGCTGAAGCTGAAACTCCAGTACTTTACCACCTCATGGAAGAGTTCACTCATTGGAAAAGACTCTGATGCTGGGAGGGATTGGGGGCAGGAGGAGAAGGGGATGACAGAGGATGAGATGGCTGGATCGCATCACTGACTCGATGGACATGAGTCTCGGTGAACTCCGGGAGTTGGTGATGGACAGGGAGGCCTGGCATGCTGTGATTCATAGGATCACAAAGAGTCAGACAGGACTGAGGGACTGAACTGCACTGAACTGAACTGATTCGCCCCAAAGGCAGTGTGCATAATGGAAAAAATGCCATCTAGAGTAGGGGATGAAGAGGAAAGAGTATTAAAATTTCTCTTAAGCTTTTATTTTTTTGTTTGTTTGTTTAAAATGTTCTGTATTTATTTTTCAAAGATCTAGAAAAGTATATTACTTCTAAACTTAGACTTTTGTATGTCACATATTGGAAACACTTGGCAGTTTATGCAAGATAGCATGAGAAAATCTGAATCCTATCTGACATTTTTTTAATTAAATTTATTTATTTTAATTGGAGGCTAATTATTTCACAATATTGTATTGGTTCTGCCACACATCAACATGAATCTGCCATGGGCATACACATGTTCCACATCCTGAACCCCCCTCCCACCTCCCTCCCCATACCATCCCTCCAGGTCATCCCAGTGAACCAGACCCAAGCATCCTGTATCAAACCTGGACTGGCGATTTGTTTCTTATATTATACATGTTTCCATGTCATTCCCCCAATTCATCCCACCCTCTCCCTCTCCCACAGAGTCCAAAAGACTGTTCTATACATCTGTGTCTCTTTTGCTGTCTTGTATACAGGGTTATCATTACCATCTTTCCAAATTCCATATATATGCATTAGTATGCTATATGCCGGAGAAGGCAACGGCACCCCACTCCAGTACTTTTGCCTGGAAAATCCCATGGACTGAGGAGCCTGGTGGGCTGCAGTCCATGGGGTCGCACAGAGTCGGACACGACTGAGCGATTTCACTTTCACCTTTCACTTTCATGCATCGGAGAAGGAAATGGCAACCCACTCCAGTGTTCTTGCCTGGAGAATCCCAGGGACGGGGAAGCCTGATGGGCTGCCATCTATGGGGTCGCACAGAGTCAGACACGACTGAAGCGACTTAGCAGCAGCAGCAGCAGCATGCTATATGCATATATATGGAATATATTAGTATGCATTAGTATTGGTGTTTTTCTTTCTGGCTTACTTCACTCTGTATAATAGACTCCAGTTTCATCCACCTCATTAGAACCGATTCAAATGTATTCTTTTTAATGGCTGAGTAATACTCCATTGTGTATATGTACCACTGTTTTCTTTATCCATTCATCCACTGATGGACATCTAGGTTGCTTACATGTCCTGTCTATTATAAACAGTGCTGCAATGAACACTGGGGTACACGTGTTTCTTTCAATTCTGGTTTCCTCGGTGTGTATGCCCAGCAATAGGATTGCTGAGTCGTATGGCAGTTCTATTTCCAGTTTTTAAAGGAATCTCCACATTGTTCTTCATAGTGTCTGTACTAGTTTGCATTCCCACCAACAGTGTAAGAAGGTTCCCTTTTCTCCACACCATCTCCAAAATTACTTGCTTGTAGACATTTGGATAGCAGCTATTCTGACTGGCGTGAAATGGTACCTCATTGTGGTTTCAATTTTTATTTCTCTGATAAAGAGTGATGTTGAGCATCTTTTCATGTGTTTGTAAGCCATCTGTATGTCTTATTTGGAGAAATGTCTGTTTAGTTCTTTGGTCCCTTTTTTGATTGGGTCATTTATTTTTCTGGAATTGAGCTGTAGGAGTTGCTTGTATATTTTTTGAGATTAGTTGTTTGTCAGTTGCTTCATTTGCTATTATTTTTTCCCATTCTGAAGGCTGTCTTTTCACCTTGCTTATAGTTTCCTTTGTTGTGCAGAAGCTTTTAAATTTAATTAAGTCCCATTTGTTTATTTTTGCTTTTATTTCCAATATTCTGGGAGGTGGGTCATAGAGGATCCTACTGTGATGTATGTTGGAGAGTGTTTTGCCTATGTTCTCCTCTATGAGTTTTATAGTTTCTGCTCTTACATTTAGATCTTTAATCCATTTTGAGTTTATTTTTGTGTATGGTGTTAGCAAGTGTTCTAGTTTCATTCGTTTACAAGTGGTTGACCAGTTTCCCCAGCACCACTTGTTATTGTCTTTTATCCATTGTATGTTCTTGCCTCCTTTGCCAAAGATAAGGTGTCCATAGGTGTGTGGATTTATCTCTGGGCTTTCTATTTTGTTCCATTGATGTATATTTCTGTCTTTGTGCCAGTACCATACTGTCTTGATTACTGTGGCTTTGTAGTAGAGCCTGAAGTCAGGCAGGTTGATTCCTCCAGTTCCATTCTTCTTTCTCAAGATTGCTTTGGCTATTCGAGGTTTTTTTGTATTTCCATACAAATTATGAAATTATTTGTTCTAGCTCTGTGAAAAATACCGTTGGTAGCTTGATAGGGATTGTTTTGAATCTATGGATTGCTTTGGGTAATATACTCATTTTCACTATATTGATTCTTCCAATCCATGAACATGGTATATTTCTCCATCTATTAACCTTCTATTTTTTAAGCATAAAAAACTAGCTTTGATAGAGGAAAGGCAAGAATATTGGTTTGAACAGTTTGAGTTTGGGGTTCCTGTGGAACTTCCAAGTGGAGATGCTCAATGTTCATTTGAGAATTATGAATCTAGATTTCAGGAAAAAGATCTGGCTAAGGAGACATATTATAGATGATAACTGAAGAAAGGGGGTGTGTCAGGTGGCCTTAGCAAGAGATATATATTGAAAAACTAAGGATAGAACCTTGTAGAATTTGGTGTGCACAGGACTTTGACAGGGGTGAACTGCAGAATTGAAACAGTGGGTGAAGACTTCCCTGGTGGCTCAGACAGTAAAGAATCTGCCTGCAGTGCAGCAGACTCGGGTTCAATCTCTGGGTCAGGATGATCCCCTGGAGAAGGAAATGGCAACCCACTCCAGTATCCTTGCCCTGAAAATCCCATGGACAGAGGAACCTGGCAGGCTACAGTCCACGGGGTTGCAAAGTGATTAAGCATGCACGAAGTTCTATGCATGTATATAATTTCAAATTTTAGTTTATAAATATATAATAATTTTTTAAATTAAAACATTTTCTTGGCTAAAAACTCCAATAGGGATTGACATCAGCATCATGGTAGCATGATATATTCCTTTTGTCTCTCCCTATCAATCTATGGGCTTCCCAGGTGGCTCAGTGGTAAAGAATCTGCCTGCCAGTACAAGAGCAGCAGGAGATGATGGTTCAATCTCTGGGTCACAAAGATCCCATGGAGGAGGAAATGGTAAGCCACTCCAGTATATCTGCTGGGAGAATCTCATAAACAGAGGAGCCTGGTGAGCTACAGTCCATGGGGTCGCAAAAAGTCAGACATGACTGAGCGACTAAGCATGCACACATGCATCAATATACAACTAGTAAAGCATTCATAACTCAAAAGTGTTTCCATTGCCCAATATACCAGGATGCCAGACACATACACATTTGTATGTGTATCTGAAGTTTCCTGGATTGGAGCACATAGAGGAGGTGGAACGGAGAGAACAGCAGAATTGGCACTTATAATGTCCATCCCCTGGCCTTGGCAGCTTTTCACATAATCCCAGCAACAGGGGTGGTGTACATAACTGGTACTCATGGCCATAGGGATTCAGGCAGCAATATGATGGGGCCCACAACCCCAGAACTGTGGTGACACCCATGACTCCCTCTATCTCTCTACCCACCTCCTCCACCTCCACCATAACATTGGTGCCTGTGACCCAAGCAAACCCAGACACAGTGGAGGCACCAGCCATCCCAGTACTCAGGCAGAAACACCAGCAATACCAGCAACACTGGCTATAACAAGGCATGAGTAACACTGGAGTTGCAGGCAATGATGAAGAGGGCACCAGTGATACCTCTTGCAGAGGCAGGATGGAAAGTGCCCATTCTCAAATATAGCCAGAGGCAGCTCAGGTAAGAAAAACAAAAACTTCAGCTATGGTGCCACCTATCGAAAAATTTAAAAAGAGCCTCTAATTACCAACTAGTTGAACTGTTAGAATCAAAATAAATAAACACAATTTTACTTAAATAAGAAAAGTGTTCACTACTTCAAATGCACTGGCAGAGAAACAACTCATCAAGCACCAGTAGCTCCCTAGACCCACTTCAACTTCATCTATGACATGATCAAGCTAGGCCTGGGCATTGATGAAGATGATGTGACAGCAGAGGAGCCCAGGGCTGCTGTTCCTGATGAGATTCCCCCTTGAGTGTGATGAGGAAGCCTCTTGAATAGAAGTAAATTAGGAGTTTTTACCTACAAACTTTGTTCCCTCTGTATAGTGTCCCCATGGCTCCCCAGCAGCAGCCGCAGTGGCCCTGGCCTACCAGGTCCCCTCTACTGATGTCTAGTGAATTTATTTCTGCTCTTCTGTCTAAGGCAGTGTATAAGGGCCTCAGACCCTATCCCTTTCCACATTTGCCAGAGGTTTGAATGTTTTGTATCATGTTATTTTTTAAATATGTTCTGAAATTAAATTAGAAAAAATGAAAAATATGCAAGTTTAAAAAAAACCATGGTAATCCAGTATCATAAAGAAAAAAATTAGAATATTGCAGAAACCAAACTTAAAGTCATGGAAGATTGTGATCTGATAGAGTTCAAACCAGCTGCCATGAAAAAACACAATGAGCTACAGGAAGACTCAGAAAGGCAGTTTAATGAGCTTAGGAATAAAATTAATGAACAGAAGGAAATTTTACCAAAGAGATTGAAACTAGAAAAGAATCAAACAGAAATTCTGGAGCTGAAGAACTCAATAATGAAAGAAAGCATCAGAAAGCAACAGAAATGGAACTGACCATATGGAAGAGAGAATTAGCAAGCTTAAAGAGAGAAGTCTAGATAGGATTTGGGTATAAAGGGAGGGCGAACTAATTGTTTTTGTTTTTAATAAAGAAACTCTGTGAGAACTATCTATTAGAAAAGGCAACATAAGGATAATGGGTATTCCAGAAGGAGAAGAGGGGATGGGCGTTGATGGCTTCATTCAGAACAGAAACAAAATTAACTCATTGGATATAGACCCCCACCTCTGGAGAGATTGACTGGCTATTCCCTGCAGGAAGAAGTGGACAGCTAAGAGACAGGTCACTGGGCTCTCCAACCAGGGAGGAAAATAAGGAAGGAAAGAGGGAGGTAGGGGAATGTTTTTTTACTTCATAACCCTTCCGGCATTAAATATGTGAGGATTTTTCCCCCACATAAACTAATTCTGACACCAACTGGGTGTCTTATAGTTCAATTCAATTCTGCCACTAACTATCTATAGTTAGCACAGACTCCACAGTTTAAGGGCTCTATCTCACAAGACTTCCCTTGCTTTACATGCCAGTCTTAGGTCCCAGGTTGCCATCTGTATTTCTGAAGAACCAAACATGTATCGCGGAGAAGGCAATGGCACCCCACTCCAGTACCATCTCTACCACTTAGGTATATTCCTTTGTTGTAATTCTCAACCTTTTCCTTATATCAAGATTTTAAAAATGCCCTGAGAAAAAAAGTGACTCAGAATGTATACTTCCCTCTCTGAGGTTCCTTTTCTCACCTCAAGTTGCCTCAGCTGCTCTCTGATGTTTTTAAACAGATGGTTTGGTATTGTATCCAGTTTTCTATTTTTTTTTCAAAGCAGGAATATTAGCCTGCTACAAATTATTCCATCATATTTGGAGTCATAAGTCTCCTGTATATTCTATTTTGTTCTCAAGTTAATGGTACCCCTATTCACTCAGGCTTCCAAGCCAGAAGCTTGTGTAAAATCTGCTTCTACTCCCAAACCAATTGATCACAAGATCTTTCTGATTCTACATGAAAAACATTTCAAATCCAGTCTTTTCTCTCAATCGTCATTTTTTACTTAATTGGGAACACTCATAATCTTCCTTAAACCAGTCTTTTTCCACTCCAGTTCGTGTTTCTTATAGAGGACATTGAATATTTTTAATAAACTAATATGGTGCTTGTTGTTGTTGTTGTTCAGATGCTAAGTCATGTCTGACTCTTCGTGATTCCATAGACTGCATGCAGCACACCAAGCTTCCCTGTCCTTCACTATCTCCTGGAGTTTGCTCAGACTCATCATTATTGAGTAGATGATGCCATCTAACCATCTCATCCTTTGCCCCTCCTTCTCTTCCTGCCATCAATCTTTCCTAGCATCAGGGTCTTTTCCAATGAGTCGACTTTACATCAGGTGACCAAAATATTGGAGCTTCCACTTCAGCATCAGTCTTTCCAATGAATATTCAGGGTTGATTTCCTTTAGGATTGACTGGTTTGATCTCTTTGCAGTCCAAGGGACTTTCAAGAGTCTTCTCCAGGATCACAGTTCCAAGGCATCAGTTCTTCAGTGCTCAGACTTCTTTATGGGCGTCCAGTTCTCATATCTGTACTGACCACTGGGAAAATCATAGCTTTGACTATACAGTCCTCTGTCAGCAAAGTAATCTGTTTGCTTTCTAAGATGCTGTCTAGTTTTGTCGTAGCTTTCCTTCCAAGGAACAAGCATCTTTTAGTTTCATGACTGTAGTCACCACCCACAGTGATTTTGGAACCCAAGAAATAAAATAAAATCTGCCATTGTTTCCAATTTTCCTCCATCAATTTGCCATGAAGTGATGGGACTGGATATAATAAGCTTAGTTTTTTGAATGTTGAGTTTTAAGCCAGATTTTTCACTCTCCTCCTTCACCCTCCTCAAGAGGTTCTTTAGTTCCTCTTCACTTTCTGCCATTAGAGTGGTATCATCTGCATATCTGAGGTTATTGATATTTTTCCCAGCAATCTTGATTCCACCTTGTGCTTCAACCAGCCCGGCATTTCACATGATATAATTGGCATGGAAATTAAATAAGCAGGGCGACAAACTCCTTTCTCAATTTTGAACAAGTTCATTGTTTCATGTCAGGTTCTAACTGTTGTTTCTTGGCTTGCATACAGCTTTCTCAAGAGGCAGGTAAGGTGGCCTGTTATTCCCATCTCTTTAAGAATTTTTCACAGTTTGTTGTGATCTATACAAAGGCTTTAATGTAGTCATTGAAGCAGAAGTAGATGTTTTTCTGGAATTCCTTTGCTTTCTCTATGATCGAACGGATGTTGGCAATTGATCTCTGGTTCCTCAGCCTTTTCTAAATCCATATAAAAGCTCAGTAAATATACATAAAATGAACTACAAAACTAAAATAGAAACAGCTAAAGTAATAAGTAATGCCTGATTTTGACAAGAATGAAATGAAACTGATGTAGCAACTTACTTCTGTTGACTAATTTAAGTAGTAACACCTCTGAAGCAAGGACCATGATTATGTTAAAATTGACTTAGTAGTCCCACTCCTAGGGCTTTAATCTCAAGAAATAACTTTTCTGCTATGCTTCATCCATTCCATGGCTTGTGTTCATCTTGTCTGAATACTGCTCCACATACCTACAGATGCTCCCAGCATCCTGGCCCTAGAAAAGGTGACATCTAGATGGCAAATAGGGTGGCATGTAGATGGCAGTAAGGAGGTGGCATCTTGGTAGTCCTGTGGGCACCTACCCAGTTTTAATGGACCCTGAGCAGAGTTCTTGGCACTGATGAAAGGTTGAAACACTGGGTTTCTCTGTATCCCAAAGCAACAGCTTGTTCAAGAAATTTGTCTCAGGAGGGAAAATTGATATGAATATCCTTCCTTGAGATCTCAGCTTACTTACAAACGAACCAAATTGGAATTCCTAATGAAGAAGGCCTCAAAACACTTGAAAGTTGAGCCCAATGTGTCCAAAACAAGAACAGGGACAGTTGACCAAGTTGAGGACACAGATGAAAAAGAGAAAGAAGAAAGTCAAGTCCCTTATGTACAATGACATCTCCAAGAATTACTTGTAGGTAGAATAAGTAAAGATGATCTAGATGATGGTGTTTATTTTTGAAGCACACACATCAGAATATGATTATGATTTACAAGAAGCAGAAAAGACTTTGGAGGCTAAGAGAGGAGGTGACAAAAAGATATCAAGTTCATTTGTTTCAGAATGCAAAGGAAGTAAATTGGTGAGGAATCATCCCTGCTGATCAATTCTTTGTGGGGAGTTAAACTGATGCAGAATAGTTGCTGCCATGGAAGTCTGTACTATGTACTATGTTTACACATGAACTCTGCTTTTAAAAAGTAAAAGCAAATTTTAAATGTATCAAATAGAAGGAAAATTTATATGAGATGGTGTCCTCTATCACTTCAGATACTTACAAGGAAAGGTAAAATAAGAGGACTGGTAAAGTGAGACACATTTTGTAAAATTAAAACTGTTGAATGGTATTGTCTGCCATTTTGCTAATGACAAGTTTTATAGTTTTTCCATCTATTTAAATGTAATTTCCTACAGATGAAAGATATAAAGTTACTTCTGTTTCTTCTCAAAACAAAAAAGAGAAAAAAATCTTAAAAGCAAAAAACAAACATCAAAATTCTCTATAGCAAGGGTCCCCAACCTCTGGGATCTAATGCCTGATGATCTAAGGTGGAGCTCATGTAATAATAATAAAGTGCACAAAAATGTAATACACTTGAATCATCCCCAAACCATCCACCCCTCTGTTCATGGAAAAATTATCTTCCACAAAACTGATCCCTGGTGCCCAAAAGGTTGGGGACTGCTGGTCTACAGTGCTATTTAAATCAGTAAAAATTATGATGCAACCTACATGACTAGGAAAACAACTTAATAAATTATGGCATATCAGCAACGTAAGCTACTAAGTCTGCAATAAAATTCTAATAATTTTTAAAAACTGTAGAAACACTGAACTCTATTCCTGATACAATATTAAGAGAGAAGAAGAAAATAAGCAATAAGGATAGTATAACTGTGGCTATGTAGAAAATACATATAATTTTAAAATGTATAATAATGAAAAGTATCATTTTATGTTAGTATTAAATGTGAATTTAAAATGCTTGAGATTTTAACATATTTTCAATAAAATAATAGTGATCATTAATAAATTTGAAATATATAATCACAATCAACATTATACTCACTTTATAAAAGATAAATTATTATATTCTAATCAAATACCTCAGAGTAGTTCTTTCTTAATAATTCTCATTGAAAATAAAAGCCATGAAATTTTATTAATGCAATATGTTCTATTAGTAGAGAGATCATCATAGTAAGATTATTATCAGTATCAAATATACTATCTTGTACATCAAAAGATTTCTTAAAAACAAATAAAATAATGTTGTTTCCCTAATGAAATTCTGGAAATTTGCATTTCCTGATTCAGTTTTGCTTCTGGAAAATATTGTTAGAAACACATTAGAAACTCTTCAATAATGAAAAGACTGCTGGGGGAGGAGGAGTGTTGTTATGAAAATAGTCTTCTCTTTATATATATTCTTGAATTGACAAGGAATCAAAATGCAAAAGTTCTAATCAAAATTAGAAAATTAAAATGTATTTAGCTAGGAAAAGAATTCTACTGGTCCTCAAATGCTCTGAAGTGAAAGACTTGAATATTTTGATTTTGTTTAATGAGGTTTGCAAGTTTCAGCACAAATCATTGTTGTTGAGTTGCTAAATCATGTCCAACTCTTTGTGACTCCATGGATTGTAACCCACCAGGCTCCTCTGTCCATAGAATTCTCCAGGCAAGAATACTGGAGTGGGTTGTCATTTCCTTCTCCAGGGGATCTTTCCGACCCAGGGATCAAACTTGGGTCTGCCACATTGCAGGCAAATTCTTTACCACTGAGCCACCAGGGAAGCCCCAACACAAATCATATTTGAGGTAAAATTTTAAAAGTCACCTGCACTTACGGATTTCCATCTGAAACATCCACCTCTCAAAACTATAGCAGTTGCTGGTTGCTGCTCCTGTCCTATAAATTACATTGATTGATGTGTCAGAAAGAACAGGGCTACGGTTCCAAGTATGTGATACACGGAGATTAGCCAAACACTTAAGAATGTTAAACAATCAATATCCTTGATTCTAATGAAGTTCATAAATTTGAATTTTGAAAAAGAAAAAAGCCACTTGTGCATTATTTTGTCATATAGGAGTGTCTATCATTAGTTTCCAAAAGGAGTCTCTGCACTACTCATGACTGTCTTCTTTGCTTAGGGTAAACACAGAGAATTTTTAATGTTCCTGAGACAAAATGGCCATTTCTCTTTTCATGGCTTATTATTTCCAGAATAAATACTTTGAATAAGTCATTTAAAAATATTCTCAGCTGATTCTTCCCTACATGTAGTATTTTTCTCTCCTTGATCACACCCAATAGTCAATAATCTTCAAGGTGAGAAAACTTGCTTTCTTGGTATATTTTCATGGAAAAAAATACTTATATAATCTCAGTTACCCATTTTCTTCAAACTGCATTCTTTTTGCTTTTAATAAAGCTTAAGACACACAGAGAGAAAACACCATTGCATCAAAATGCTTTTAGTTAACTCAAATCTAAATAAATAATATTAAAATCTTGTTCTTTAGTCGCTAAGTCATGTCTGATTCTTTGTGACCCTATGGACTGTAGCCCACAGGCTCCTCTGTCCATGGCATTTTCCAGGCAAGAATACTGGAGTGGGTTTCCATTTCTTCCTCCAAGGGATCTTCCCAACCCAGATTCAAGTCCACATTTTCATTGGCAGGTAATTCTTTACTATTAAGGCACCAGGGAAGTCCAGAGAATAGTATATTGGAGTTGCATTTTGTGCTTAGCATAATGCATGTGTGCATGCCAAGTCATTTTAGTCATGGGACCCCATGGACCATAGCCTACCAAGCTCCTCTGTCCATGGGAATTCTCCAGGCAAGAGTATTGGAATGGGTTGCCATGCCTTCCTCCAGGAGTATACAATAAATTGGGTAATTAATAAGAGCTCAAAATATACTCACTGTCCTTTTATCTTGCCCTCACTCTGGATCCTCATAGGAGGATTGAACTTTATACATTTTAAAGATCCTTATAATATATTTTGTTCAGCATCATATTAATTTTTTTGGTTTTCATAGTCTCTGCCATGAAGGCACCTACTGCACAATGAAAAAAATACCATACTTAGATTGAGACAGATATGAGTTGGAATTCAGATTCTACCATTCAACTACTTATGTGACTGGTTAAGCTCTATAACCTCTCTGAGCCTCAATTTCAGTATGTGTCAAATAGGTATAGTTATGCTTAGCTGATAAAATTTTAAGAATTTAATGAGATGAGGATGTAAGCTGGTCAATAAATTTTTTTAGTCCCTCACACATCACCAAGTAGACTGTGAGCTTTTTGTCCATTGTATTTCTTTAATTGATCTTTACTTCATTTCCTCTCAGCCAGTAATTTAAACATGGCATAAATTCTGTAACAACATAGAGGGATAGGATGGGGAGGTAGGTTCAGAGAGAGGACATATGTATACCTATGGCTGATTCATGTTGATGTTTGGCAGAAACCAACACAATTCTGTAAAGCAATTATGCTTCAATTAAAAAGCAAATTTAAAATAAAAAAAAAAAACTAAAAAATAATTAAGGCTTAGTGAATAAATTAATTCTATGTAGGTATATCTGTTTTGTGGCTGCTCTTTTCAAGAAAATTTCCTTAAAGGCAAGAGTACCATCATTATAATTTTTTATACTAGCTAACAAGGTTTGAGTTATCACTCTGTGCTAGCTCTTAAGCTAATCAGATGCTTTCTTTTATATGTTGTGGTCTTCTATAGCAACTACCTAATATTTCACTAAGCATTTTATTCATTTAAGAAATATCTATGAACATTATTACTTGAAATTGATATAAAGTATAACATCTTTTTGATCATAATGCTTGAGGAAATGTGACATTTGATCAAATAAGGGTCACTTAAACCATTTATGGGAGAAGGCAGTGGCACCCCACTCCAGTACTTTTGCCTGGAAAATCCCGTGGACGGAGGAGCCTGGTGGGCTGCAGTCCATGGGGTCGCTAGAGTCAGACACGACTGAGCAACTTCACTTTTGCTTTTCACTTTCATGCATTGGAGAAGGAAATGGCAACCCACTCCAGTGTTCTTGCCTGGAGAGTCCCAGGGACAGGGAAGCCTGATGGCTGCCGTCTCTGGGGTCGCACAGAGTCGGACACGACTGAAGCGCCTTAGCAGCAGCAAACCATTTATGACTACAGGTAAATGGTAAAAAATGATCTTATGTCAGAATATACCAAATTCCCTCACACTGTCTTGGTAAAGTATTGCTATAAGTAACGTTCCTTCCTCCCAGTTCCTTCTTTTTCTAGATTTTAGATATCTACCCCAAACTTTCCAACTCTAAGCTAAATAAAAAAGAATTGTATAAATAACTATATTTACAAATCCTTAGAACATATTTAACATGATTCTGTATCAGACTCTGAAATTTCCTTTCTCTACTTTTTAATTTCCTAAAATACTAAATATTTAAAATATTAAAGCAAACAAACCAAAAAAACCCACCATTATTTTTCCAAGACTCCAGATCTCTGCCTCACAGACCATTTGCAAACTACATGGTTGACAAGTACAGTTGACCCTTGAACAAGGTGGGCTTAGGGGCACCAACTCTTTGTGTAGCAAAAAATCTCTAAATACAGTTGACTCACCACATCAGAGATTCCACATTAACAGAGTCAACCAACCATGGCCTGTGTAGTATTGTAGTATGCATTTAGAGAAAACAAAATACATGTGTAAGCCAACCCTCCCAGTTCAAATTCATGTCGAAAAAAATTTCAGAATTAGATTAAACAACTTCACGATGCTAATTCAGCTTATAATACTGCTAAACTGCCTTCAAGACACAGTTCAATTTAATTCCATCAAGGCAAACAACTTGGAAACCAAAAATAAGAAAAAATTACAAAAAGCTGATATATGAATATCACTTCAATGTCCCTTCCTTCTTGATGAAATAAGATACTAAGGAAAACAGGACAAGCAAAAACATGATGATTGTAATCAATGCAGACTGTATCAGGTGTTTAGATGGAAAAAATTTTTTTCCCAGTCAAATGAATCAGACTGTCTGGATGACAGAACTTCTAAAATAGTAATCACCATCACTTATTGATAACATATGTGTTGGGCTCTGTGCTAATTTAAGTGTTTTGCATGAATTATCTCATTAAATTATCTATGAGGTAGGTACTATCCCCAATTTTACAAATGAGGAAAATATAACACATGAAAGTTCAGCAGTTTGCCCAAAGTTCACTGATGATAAGGAGCAGAGGTAAATTTTAAATAATAGGCAGATTCTCTCCAGAGTAAATAGTTTCACACTAGTATCTAAAATAATTCAAATTATTTGAGGGTCCTAGTTAGGAAAGTGCAAGATTACCCATAAGGTCTTCAAGAGAAAAGAGTACTTATTAATCTTTGAGTCACAGATGTACTAAGATCCTCAACACATAATTCAATACTGAATTAATGCCACTGAGACAACCAAACAATCAGCAAATTCAATGCTGAAAATATCATTTTCATAAGGAAATCAGTCAGGAGACCATCTAAATTAGTATATCTATGTTCATAAAGATACCTTTGCAGGGCAATGAACAATTTATCTTAAAACATGTTTCACAGTATGAATCTGTGTTTAAAAGGAAGTTTACAGATTTGTGGGCTCCTGGAGTTGATTTTTCATGACAGATTTTCAAGAAATTGAAAGTGAAAAAACAATTGTGAAAGTTTATTACTTTGAGGACAAAGATAGATGACATTTGGTGGTGTAGCATTACACTTATCCAAAGCAACAAACAAACTTGTTCATTCTTGGATTCATTCAAGAAACATCTGTTGAAAAATAGACTCACAGAGAAAACAAACTTATGGTTACCAAAGGAGAAAGGAGGGAGGGATAAATTAATAGTTTGGAATTAACAGACACAAACTTCTACATGTACAATAGATAAACAGCAAGGTCCTACTGTATAGTACAGGGAACTGTTTTTAGTATCTTATAATAAACTACAATTGAAAAAAATCTGAAAAATATATATGTAACTGGATCACCTTGCTGTACACCTAAAATTAACATGATATTGCAAGTCAACTATACTTCAATATTTTAAAAAAGAAAAAAATAACATCATATTTTATTTGTAATTTCAGGTGTATAACAAAGTGATCCAGTTACATATATATTTTTTCAGATTCTTTTCCATTATAGTTTATTATAAGATACTGAAAATAGTTCCCTGTACTATACAGTAGGACCTTGCTGTTTATTTTATATATAAAAGTATGTATCTGTTAATTTCAAGATATTATATTGGTAAACATTAATAGGAAAATAAAATATCCCTATTTGATAGTGGGTAAGAGTGGATACACAACTTTACAGATGGGTGACATTTGCACTGAGACCTAAAAGTACCATGTGCACATACACTAAAGTAGGGAAAAGTTTAGTCTGTTCAAGGAGCAGAAAGCAGGCTGGGGTGGTTCTAACAAAGAGAATGAGTGTGAGAAGGGAACAGTGTGAAACCAGAGGGACAGGAGGCTGTAGAATCTTGTAAATCACAGTTAGGATTTAAGATTTAATTCTAATGACAATGAGGATCCAGTAGTGGATTTTAATCAGGAAAATATTATCATTTTAGAATTAATAAGAACTTTCGAGCTTAATGGGAGATACCCATTTGAATGTAAAATCTAGCATCTTCCTAAAACAAATCAAAGCTGGCTGTGAATTCTAAGACAAAAATAATAAATAAATAAATAATTTTTTTTTCCAGAGCTCTAGAAAGAGATATATAGTACTGTTTGGCTAGGGAACAGTGAGAAAGATCTTTAAATATATTTTATTGGTGTGCATCAAGTATTGTAGGGATATGATTAGAGGCAGCAAACTTGTTCAAATAAAATAAGACCTGCAATGAACCTTCGTCCAAGTCTTGAACCAAGCATTTTATTTAAAATGTAGTTCATATAAGTTTACTAACCTTAACAACATGATCATTTTATTTTCTGTATTCTTATAACTTCTCCAAAGCATCAGAAAGACCAAATTTGCTTATTTCCTACTTAATCTCAAGCAAAATTATAGGCCATGATTAATGCTACATTTTAAGAAAAAAAAAAAGGCAAATGTGTTTCTGCTCAAAAATCTAGTTATAGGGACAAGATCAAAACGCAGATAAGAAGAATGCCACAAACTAGACAAATCAGTTTTAGTTCAACCATGTCACTTATCAGAACATTACTGGTTTATTATTTGTCTTTCCCCACCCTATAATATAAAAGCTGGGATGTTATCTGTTCACCCATCTATTCCCAGTTTCTAGCATAGTATCTGCTTCTTAGTAGGGCTCATTAACATTCAATATATGTTGATCACTTTATCTAAAAATATTAAGTCATCATTAATACACAGTATAAAATTGCACAAATACTCGGAGTAAAACATGGTTCTCATATTCCAAACACTTATCCTCTGAATTGGCATCTTCAATGAGGCATGGATGAGCTTTACCGTCTGAGCCACCAGGGAAGTCCAATTGAGAACATGCGGCTGCTGCTGCTGCTGCTGCTGCGTCGCTTCAGTCGTGTCCGACTCTGTGTGACCCCATAGACAGCAGCCCACCAGGCTTCCCAGTTCCTGGGATTCTCCAGGCAAGAATACTGGAGCGTGTTGCCATTTCCTCCTCCAATGCATGAAAGTGAAAAGTGAAAGTGAAGTCGCTCAGTCGTGTCCGACTCTAGCGACCCCATGGACTGCAGCCTACCAGGCTCTTCCATCCATGGGATTTTCCAGGCAAAAGTACTGGAATGGGGTGCCCAGGAAGTCAGTTTACAACCAGAAGAGGGAAAGGGGAATGAAGAGTTACAGCTATAATCCTAAAAGGTCCCTTCCTAACTGCAGGAAATACTATTTTATCGGAAACTCACCTTATCTAGAAGTGAAGAGATTGCCATATCCTTGAAGGGTCAGGTGCAATTGCTGGTCCTTTCAGTTCAGTTCAGTTCAGTCACTCAGTCGTGTCCGACTCTTTTCGATCCCATGAATCACAGCATGCCATGCCTCCCTGTCTATCACCAACTCCTGGAGTTCACTCAGACTCACGTCCATCGAGTCAGTGATGCCATCCAGCCATCTCATCCTCTGTCGTCCCCTTCTCCTCCTGCCCTCAATATTTCCAAGCATCAGGGACTTTTTCAAAGAGTCAGCTCTTCCTATCAGGTGGCCAAAGTATTGGAGTTTCAGCTTCAATATCAGTCCTTAAATGAACACGCAGGATTGATCTCCTTTAGGATGGGCTGGTTGGATCTCCTTGTAGTTCAAGGGACTCTCAAAAGTCTTAGCCAACACCACATTTCAAGAGCATCAATTCTTCGCCACTCAGCTTTCCTTATAGCCCAACTCTTACATCCATATATGACCACAGGAAAAACCATAGCCTTGACTAGACGGACCTTTGTTGGTAAAGTAATGTCTCTGCTTTTTAATATACTGTTTAGGTTGGTTATAACTTTCCTCCCAAGGAGTAAGTGCCTTTTAATTTCATGGCTGCAATCACCATCTGCAGTGATTTTGGAGCCCCAAAAATAAATTCAGCCACTGTTTCCACTATTTCCCATGAAGTGATGGGACCAGATGCCATGATCTTAATTTTCTGAATGTTGAGCTTTAAGCCAACTTTTCACTCTCCTCCTTTCACTTTCATCAAGAGGCTTTTTAGGTCCTCTTCACTTTCTGCCATAAGGGTGATGTCATCTGCATATCTGAGGTTATTGATATTTTTCCTGGCAATCTTTAGGCAGGCGCAATTACATATATGTATGTATACATGTATGTGTAAATACACATGACACTGAAACTCCAATACTTTGGCCACCTGATATGAAGAGCCAGCTGACTCATTGGAAAAGACCCTAATGCTGGGAAAGATTGAAGGCAAAAGGAGTTAAGTGCAGCAGAGGGTGAGATGGTTAGATAGTATCATTGACAATGGACATGAATTTGAGCAAACTCCGGGAGATAGTGAAGGACAAGAAAACCTGGCATGCTGCAGTCCATGGGGTTGCAAAGAGTCAGACCTGAATTAGCGACTAAACAACAACAAATATAAGTATATATTTAAATATACATTAGCACATTATAACAAACTATATTTGTTAATAATCCCTATTGTTTTCTGCCAAGAATTTGGAGAAATAGGGTGTCTAAATTATGAGAATAGTTCACTCATGCTGTTCCGGAGCTTAGTAGCATTGATTTTGGCCTTATATATTCCAGTGTTTGTCTGCACTTAGGATGGATATAGATTACTATGGAAATTGGCACACTTTTGTCAATTCCCTGGGTAACGTAGATAAAACAACCAAACATTTCTGTCAAATTTACTTATTTTAACAAAGTACCTTCACATTAAGTTTCTCTTGATGTTCTAATGGTAATCAAATACATAATGCTTCTTTTTTTAAAATGTAGATATCATTTTCAGTATCTGCTACTGCTACTGCTGCTAAATCGCTTCAGTCGTGTCCGACTCTGTGCGACTCCATAGATGGCAGCCCACCAAGCTCCCCCGTCCCTAGGATTCTCCAGGCAAGAACACTGGAGTGGGTTGCCATTTCCTTCTCCAATGCATGAAAGTGAAAAGTGAAAGTGAAGTCGCTCAGTCATGTCCGACTCTTAGCGACCCCATGGACTTCAGCCTACCAGGCTCCTCCGTCCATGGGATATTCCAGGCAAGAGTACTGGAGTGGGGTGTCATTGCCTTCTCCGTTTCAGTATCTAGATTCATACTATTTGGTTTCTTTTCTCCCTCACCTACATTCCACAACCTATTCTACAACATACCAAAGAGTCCATTAGGTGGTTCATCAGTGTTTCAGACAGCATCCTCTGTCTTAACAAAGATTGACCATTATCACTGCAAAATACACATCTGTTTCAAACCATGGAGAAGTATGCATTTATGTACTTATAGCCATAAAGAGAAAAGCACTGAATACTTTAATATTCAGCTTCCTTATAAGAATGCTGAAATACTTTCTGCCTCAAAAGCGATCATGTGATAAGTTCCCAATTAGTCAAAAACAGAATTGGTTTTAAATAACTCTTTTATTTTTTTTCAGAGTGAACAAATAAGTCTTTTTTTTTTTTTTGCTTAACTTTACAATATTGTATTGCTTTTACTATACATCAAGATGGATCCGCCGCCAGTATACAGGTGTTCCCCATCCTGAACCCTCCTCCCTCTCCCCTCCCCACAGCATCCCTCCAGGTCGTCCCAGTGCTCCAGCCCCAGGCATTTGTTATCGGGCATCATACCTGGACTGACGACTCGTTTCAGATATGATATTATACATATTTCAATGCTTTTCTCCTCCATCATCCCACCCTCTCCCGGTCCCCAGAGTCCAAAAGTCTGTTCTATACATCAGTGTCTCTTTTGCTGTCTCGTAAATAGGGTTATTTTTACCATCTTTCTAAATTCCATATATATGCATTAGTATACTGTATTTGTGTTTTTGTTTCTGGCTTACTTCACTCTGTATAATAGGCTCCAGTTCCATCCACCTCCTTAGAACTGACTCAAATGTATTCTTTTTAATGGCTGAGTAGTACTCCATTGTGTATCTGTACCACTGCTTTCTTATCCATTCATCTGTGGATGGACATCTAGGTTGCTTCCACATTCTGGCTATTGTAAACAGTGCTGCTATGAACATTGGGGTACACGTGTCTCTTTCAATTCTGGTTTTCTCAGTGTGTATGCCCAGCAGTGGGATTGCTGGATCATAAGGCAGTTCTATTCCCAGTTTTTTGAGGAATCTCCATACTGTTCTCCATAGTGGCTGTACTAGTTTGCATTCCCACCAACTCTTTTAAATAAGGCACATATCCTTCCCTGCAGTTTTAGATTCCATTTCCCTTAGCCCCCAAAGCACAGACTAGACCTGGTGGTCATGCAGCCAGCCTGGATGGGCTTTGGTAAAGTTGAGTGTCAAAATGTGTGAGAGTCTTGCAGCACTGGGAGCTGACAGACCATTAAGCATATTGGGACTGTGTGCAGCTGTCTAGATGCTGTTGGAATTGCTACATTCTTTGCCACAGGATTATGCTGTCAGAGGGATCACAGACCCTGCTTTTTGAAACACCTTTATTTCCTTTGATGTGAATTTGATCTGTGGGAGTTCAGATTTTTTAGAATAGTCTCATCTGGAAAAAGAATACTTTCAAATGCCTATATTCTAATATTTTTATGGTAACACGAGCAACTCAACTTTCCCTCATGGTCACATATGATGATGTGCTCGGATACTTTTTAAAGGATCATTTGAATCCTTATGTTCAAATCCTTTGCAAATTTAATTTTCTTTATTAGCCAAGTATTCTGCATGGATATTATGCCTTTTGACATTATGAATTCTGTTTGTGCTTGTTTTTGCTTCAGCGGCAATGGCAAGCCACTCCAGTACTCTTGCCTAGAAACTCCCATGGAGGGAGAAGCCTGATAGGCTGCAGTCCACGAGGTCGCTGCGAGTCGGACGCGACTGAGCGACTTCACTTTAACTTTTCACTCTCACACAATGAAGAAGGCAGTGGCAGCCCACTCCAGTGTTCTTGCCTGGAGAATCCCAGGGACGGCAGAGCCTGGTGGGCTGCCGTCTATGGGGTCACACGGAGTCGGACACGACTGAAGTGACTTAGCAGTAGCAGTTGCTTCAGCGGGTTTTGAACACTGAGTATAAGAAAGTGTATATTCAAAAATCAGTCTACAGGTCGAATTTTGTAAGGTTTAACACTTAAATTCTTACCTGTTTTGATTACCATTAGTGGTCATTAATTGTCTATTTTTTTCAAATTTTAATTACATCCTATTTGTTTAATATCTGTATTTTACATTGACAAATAGAGTTATCATTATCATCCTCATGTTTATAATTAACCTGCCAAAGCCATAACAAATATCTTACATCATCTCTGTGGGAGTTTTAGTCATTTGGATGATAATTTCCACTTCACAAAACTACTACTGGTGAGCTTCAAGAAATAATCTACTACACTGCTCTTAATAAAGATAGAACTTTATGTTTCTAACTCAAGTGACATGATATACAAGGACATGTATATGTCCACATCATCCATATGCAGGTACATAGCCTGCATTTCATGGATTATAATAAAAGTTAAAAGTCAATATATTTTTTATTTATTTTATTTTATTTTATTTAACTTTACAATATTGTATTGGTTTTGTAAAAAATAAATAAATAAAAATAAAATGTTTTTTTAAAAAGTCAATATATTTTTAAATAATCAGAGTTGTCATACATATTCACAGTGCAGGATTTCCTAAATAGGCTGTCAGCTTGCTGTAGATTACTCTGCAGACACAGTGTACCCTTACTTAAAGATGGGTCTGTTGAGAGCAATAGAGACACCCTGGAAATTAGGAGGAGATGACATTAATACAAAATGCAAAGACATTTCTGCATTTTACATCAGTGAATTTCGTGATCATCTTTTTTCATCTTGTAAATACATGGGATGAGTCATTTTTCCCCCATCTTTCTCTCACTAAAACTTATCTAGATTTTAGAGGTCAATATGAAGAATATGAAAGTTCTAATATCGACCTTTAATAAAGGTTCATTTCAATAAAATTTAGTTCTATTGCATTTCAAATTCAAGTCACTGATATATACGGTGGATTTAAAACTGTAAAACTGGATGCAAATGGAAAGGGAGAACCATAAAGGACTTAAACAAGATCCTAATGGGCTGTGTATTTGCACGTTATAAATGGCCAACCTTATGGCTATAAAGAAGTGTTTAGTGCAGTACTTCATAGGACAGTAAAATACCACATTTCTTAAATCTATACATTTTTGTCTCTGTGTTTAAAACTGAACTCAAATATTTGATTTTTTGTTTGACTTTAGGGTATTTCAGTGATAAAGAGTTGCTTTTCCTCTCTCTGACTCTAGATTAGATTAACTCTAAAATATAAACAGCCGTCTCTATGCAATCTCTTACATTCCAATTTCAATGCTGTTTTTATTTTTCCTTTATCATGGCATGAATTGAGAGCAAGATGAAAAAGTCATTTCAAGAACCCAAATGCCAGCATTACATGAACATTTATTTCTCTGGCCTGACCAGCATTCTGCATCCAAGGGTGCTTTGTTTCCTAGGGCATCTTCGTTAAAAGTAGTCTAGGGATTAAAACTTCTTATTTATGAATCCCTGGTGGACTTAAAATATCTAGTTTAAGAACATGCTGTCAAAACTAGCCCCTCCCTGAAGTCTTCTTTGCAAATGCTCCCCTGTAAAGGAATAGAGAAAAACCGCCATACTGCAGCATCTCTGTTTTGTCCTCTGAAGCTACAGAGAGGAGAAATAATGTTTTGTGATATGCATAGCTCTCACCTCAATTACTCCACTTTCAGTCTTAGAGAATTTCGATATAAGCATTTTCTAATTATGCTGTATTATGTGTAGAAATTATTTCAAAAATTAAGGCCAGGTTATGTATGGGTCAGAAAATAGTGAATCTGATAGAATATCTCTGTTCATCAAAAACAGTCACTAATCACTAATCTTAGAGATCTAGGTGAAGTCCTTGAGGCAGGCAAGGCAGATAGCTCCTTTCCACATCAGCTCTGAGCAGGATTGGGAACAAGCCCATTCTCCCACAAAATAGTTTGCAAATCAGTTCAATGAAATAGTTGTCATAAGAATGCTGTTTAGACATTTCTAAACTAAAGTATGTGTGTTAAATATGGGGATGTATTAGAAGACTCTGATGCTGGGAGGGATTGAGGGCAGGAGGAGAAGGGGACGACAGAGGATGAGATGGCTGGATGGCATCACTGACTCGATGGATGCGAGTCTGAGTGACCTCCGGGAGCAGGTGATGGACAGGGAGGCCTGGCGTGCTGCGGTTCATGGGGTCGCAAAGAGTCGGACACGACTGAGCGACTGATCTGATCTGATTTCTATTATGGGCATGCTTGCTAAATGCCAGATATCTGCACACTTTATGGCAAAATCTATTCTACCGACTAGGCTTTTGTGGTTTTTTTTGTTATCAATCTCCAAGACGATAGGATATAGGAATTTTTATTTTTTTTTAATTTATGTTATTGAAGTATCATTAATTTACAATGTTGTGTCAATTTCTACTGTACAGCAAAGTGACTCAGTTTTATATACATGTATACACATAATCTTTTTCATATTCTTTCTCATTATAGTTTATCACAAGATATTGAGTATAGTTCCCTGGCATGTATAGTAGGACTTTGTTGTTTAATTTAGCTGGTCCTATCATGGAGACTGCCTCTGAATGCTATTTCAAAAACATTGTCAGTTTATTTTCATTATAAGTCCGATATAGCCACATCTTAGTACTGAAGTATCCTAAAAGCACACTCTTAGACACATGCATGTTTCCCCTTTCCATTTCTGTGTCTCTCTCTCTGTCTTTCTTTTAGTGCCTACTCCTGAATATTTGCTTGTTTATGAAATAACAAGTTCAGGCTTAAGCACAGAAACTGGAGGGATAAAGAATGTTTGGGTGACCATACTCTCTTAAGACTGGAAACTACTTAGAGAGATTATTTAATTTGTTCACATCTAGTATAATGAAACAAACTGTGCTTTGAAAAGACCTTCATTTTCACTGAACAAAGAATTTTCTATTATAAAGGCAAGATTTTCAGCTTCTCTTCTTTTTTTGTCAAAGATAGGACAGAATTTGATATGTTCTTGAATCAGTTTTTGCAAGCACAATTTTTTCAGTGTGTCGATACTCTTACTGAATAATAATGAGGGAATTTCTTTTAAGAATATTATACCATTGCTGTACTATCTACAGTAAGTACTTTGCATGGCCTTTCCAGTTAGTGGGAGAACAAGAACTGTGGTGTGGCAAATTGCAATTCTTCTGATGCACAGTATGACCTTGGGAAGTTATCCTCACTTTTCTGAGTCTCACACTTTGAACATCTATAAAAATATGGCCTACAAAAATGAAGCCTATCTCATAAGGTATCTGTGTGAGGATTAAGTCAAACAATATATGCAAAACACCTAATAAGAGTGTCTGGTATATGGGAGTTCTTATAAGTAACTTATTTTCTAGAATTGCCTCTCCATAACCCCTATCCTTGCCTTAGTGGGAAAGATTTACAAGGAGATATTTGGACTAACATCTTCAGGTGTCCCAATAATTTATACCATGTATTTGTGAAAAGATTGGCTACAGTGAAAAGAATGAGGGATCTTTATAGAGAACTGGGCTTTACCCAAGGTTTCTCAGCCTCAGTATTGTTGACATTTTGGGCTGGATAATTCTTTGTTGTGGAAGATGTTTAATAGCATCTCCACCGACTAGATTCTAGAAGCATGGCCCATTCATTCCCCTGTTTTGACAGCCAAAATTGTCTCCAGACATTGCCAAATGTCCCTGTCAGGGCAAAAACCCTCTGATTAAAACCACTGGCTTAAGCTAATAATGGAGCAGAGATGTTAATCTCATGATTGCCATTGATTAAACCACTGAACTAAATCACATACCTGTATGTGAATATGATTTAATGACTCTAAAAAGACTTTGAAACATCATACTTAATGAAATGAAGTGCTTTTCTGATTAGAAAATTAATTCTTAACTCTAAAAAAAATGTAATTCTAAGTCACACAATTTTGCTTTGTTCTCTATTTGCTATATCCTTATTCTAATAACAACTGTTGCATAGATAATTTGGTGCAAATTTATGCATGTACAAACCCCACTTGAAAAAGTTGAAATTTGAAGAAAAACCCATTTGAAAAAGCATCTATGATCTATAGATGTTGCATTTTGATTCACACAATGAGACAATTGATGTTAAAATACAGGAGCGGGTTCACTATAGTATAAAAGGAAGGGACTTTATTTCCATTATAATAATCATGTATCTTTAATAAATGTCAAGTTTTCATAAGAGGTATAAAAAATAAGACAATTCAGAGGGGTGGGAAGGAAACAATGATAACCAAATAAAGTAAAATGAAAGGATTAGCCATAATTACTTTAAATCTTCTCTTAATCATACTGTGAGTTACAGTGGAAATGCTTTCACCTTTTTATTATAAAACAAAGAAAGAAATGGTAGAATGGGAAAGAAAGAGGAAAATAGCAAAGAGGACCTTTTAAGATTATGATTTCTACATCCTGGTAATTCAAAAATTGAATGAAGAGGAGGATAGATACCAGAGAAATCCAATCCAGAAAGTCAGAGAATCTCGTGGCAGCATATCATTCAATTTGCCCTCTATATAGGGACTAGTACAGTCAGGGTACTAAAATGAAACACATTTTTCCTTGTGATACATGCATCTGCTGCCACTAAGATTCAGATACAACAGTCTCCTAAACAGCTTTTGGACATATCTAGTACCCTGTTTAGCTGGTGGCCCTTGATGACAGCTGAGCAATTCTCTACTTAAACAGACTCAAGTCCCATTGAAGCACAAAATGCTTCTTCTCTTTGCCTGGGTCAGAGTATTCTGTGAATATGGAATCATTGTTAAAAGTGCTTGTGGATGTCTCATCAACAGTCTTTATTCAACATTCATATTCCTCCATCTCTTTGCACGATAGGAAATTGTCCTACAAGTCTCTAACAAATTAATAAACTGAAACTTAGGGTTGAAAGACCAGATGGGGGAGCTCTCACACCTTGAAATGATAATAGAGCACAACAGAAAAAGAAAAGACTTTCCTGGCAAGGGCTCAGCCAATGAATACCATGGACTCTGATTACTGTAGACCTCCTAACTTCCTTTTCCTTCCTATGAAAGCATTCTCTTTCCCTTGCTGAATAGGGTCTTGCATGTAGCTCACCATGATTGCAGAGCCCAAACTTCAATTACCTTCTGATCACAAATAAACCTATCTTCACTGGTGAAATATTTGGCTGTCTATTCATTTCAGGCCAACAAGTTCAATTTTCTTAAAACTTGGCTTTGTGTGGCAAGATATATACCTCCTCTTTCCTCTCTGCTACCTATACTTTATCTCCATCACAGGTTTCCTTTCCTCCTCCCACACACAGAAATATGAATACTACTTAAGGATCTATCCTTTGACTGTTCTAATTTTTATTTATCATACTTTTCTTTCTAAAGGCCATTTACTCGTGCCTTAAACTTTCTATCATTTTTATTTGGATGACCCCCAGATTTTTCTCCAGAACTAACAACGCTGATCTTTAGTCCCATATGTCATGTTGTCTACAGTGTAATTCTAGTGATAACTGTTTTTGGTGGCAAGTCATGCTGAACATTGTTTCCTTTCCAAATCTAAGTTTCTTCTTTGGTTTTTGTTATTTATTCCTCCAAATATAAGATGAATATTTCTAAAACACAAGACTATTCATATTACTTATACATTGTTCAAATCTTCCCATAGCTCCCCTTGTGTGTTAGGTAAAAGGTCAAATGCCTTCATCTGACTCGTATAGTTACCCCAAGTCTGGTAGTGAGGTATATTGGAAAGAAAGATTCTTAAACTATTAGTTTAAAATCAAACAGATTTGGGTACAAGGCTATGCTTAGTCACATAATAGCAAGATAGTATTGAATAAGTCAATTGATGTTTTGGGATCTCCATTGATTTCTATAAAATGAGTGGTTTTAAACCAGAAGATTTCTGAGGATCCTTCTAAATTTAATTTCATATAACTTTGGTTTTATTTTATAAGCTTATCTTTCAGCAATCGCATAATACATATTCTCCACTTTAACCATTCTAAAGCTTATTATTTCTTAAGTATGTGCATTTCCACCACCATCCATTTGTCATGACTATGCATTTTCTTTTAATTTCTTTCTTTTTATGTCTATTGAATACTTCATCCATTTTTAAGGCCTTGCTCAAATTCCACCTTCTCTAATAAAAATGGTTTGGTATCCCTATCCAGAAGAAATCTTTGGTCTTCACAACTTCAATAGTATCTCATTTACGTCTTTAGACATTTATCATATGCTTCTTTATATTTTCACTATATCTCCTCACTGGATAATTATTGCCAGAAAGAGAAAACATCATGTCTTAAAAATCATAGAATTTTGATACAGAAGAGAATTCATCTTGTACTACTTCCCATATAATACAGGAATCTGTTTTTTTCCCTAATATTATTCACAGATAATAATATAAACAATGCTCAAATAATTTCTTTTTTATGAGGCAGCCTATCCAATGAGATAAGAACATTTAATGATGAAAAATTTCTTCCAACTAGTAAAATAAAACAGATTTCTCCATGACTTCTACATAGTCTTACTTTTCTAATTGGTAGCCTGTGTTTCCTAAGTATTTTTCTTTTTTTCAGTTATTATTCCCATCATGGGGAACATTCTTGCTTCATCAAAAGTAGATCCATGACATAACTCCACTGCTGCTGACTTTCTGCTCTACTTTCTCCTCTCTGTCACACCAGACTCACTACAATATTGATAATGATTTCAGTGCCCTGTCTTCTTAGGATGATCTTCATTGTCCATTTATTTATGATTATTTCTTCATGATTATTTCTTCATTTAGTATTGGGCTCCTTCATCCTATCAAGTATACCAGAGATCAGGAACTCACTCTTCAAGCTCATTAATCCATCCATCCTTTCAATAAATATAGAGTGTCTATTATATGCCAAGCACTGTGTTGGACTCTGGGGGGAAAATGTAAACAAAAATAGACATGGACTATGATATAATGAAGATCACTGTGTCATCACCAAAACAGATCTTATTAAAAAGTTATTATTTAAAGAAAAAAAAAGCTGCAAGAATACTAAGGCTTTGAAGGAGAGGAGCATTGAGCAGCATTTAATAGAAGGGTTTGTTCTAGTTAGGGAGGTCTGGGAAGGCTACTCTGACAAAGTGATATCTAAACAGAAATATGAGGAATGAATATCAAGCAAGCAAAACATAGGGAGTTAAAGGAAAACCCAGTAGAAAGAAAAAGATACGCAGGGATCTAGAGCCAAGGAGCACAAAGACATTTTGATAAACTGAAAAAAAAAAAAAATTAGGATGACTGGAATACAGGAAGTATGGTGGAAGTTGAGGGCAGAGGAAAGCAAGAGCCAAAGACTATAAACCATATAAATGATTTTAATTGTATCTTAATAACAAGAGAAACCTGGAGATAGAAATGACAACCCACTCCAATATTCCTGTCTTGAGAACCCCATGGACAGAGGAGCCTGGTGGGCTACAGTCCATAGGGTTACAAATAGTTGGGCACAATTTAGCGACTGAACAACAACAACAAAAGAAAACACTGAATTTGGGTGTGGGGGCAGGATGGTAAATGATCAGATATGCATAAGTTTTTCATCTCACAAAATGAAATACTCATATCTTAAGGGTTCTGATGAATGCATATCAAGTCACAGAACTGCTCCATCATGCCAGAAAATTCCCTGTGCTCCTTCCTAGTCAATCCTTAAATCTCAGAAGTGAAGTTAAGTGAAAGTCACTCATTCGTATCCGACTCTTTGCAACCCCATGGCCTATACAGTTCACGGAATTCTGCTAGCCAGAATACTGGAGTAGATAGCCTTTCCCTTCTCCAGGAAATCTTCCAAACCCAGGGATTGAACCCAGGTCTCCCACATTGCAGATGGATTCTTTACCAGCTGAGCCACCAGGGAAGCCCAACCACTAATCTATCATCTTAGGTTAGTATTGCCTACCTCAGTACTTCATGTAAGTGGAAACATGCAATACATAATATTCAAAGAAACTTCTTTCACTCAACAAACTAATTTTAGCATCTGTTTCCTATAACTATACACTTACAAGAGAAGTGTTCATAATATGTCTCATCTACAACCCCGAATAGATATTGGAAGGAATGATGATGAAGCTGAAGCTCCAATATTTTGGACATCTGATGCAAAGAGCCAACTCATTGGAAAAGGCCCTGATGCTGGGAAAGATTGGGGGTAGGAGGAGAGGGGGTGACAGAGAATGAAATGGTTAGATAGCATCACCGACTCAATGGATATGAGTTTGAGTAAACTCTGGGAGATAGTGAAGGACAGAGAAGCCTCGCATGGTGCAGCCCATGGGGTCACAAAGAGTTGGACACATTAGGAACTGAAAAACAACAGCAATGTTGTTGTACATATTAGTTTATTTATCCATTCTCCTTTTTATTAGGCTGTTAAGAATGGATGAGAAAGAAAGTGAGACTCAAAGTAGATTAATTTAGAAGGTCCTTACTTTATGTAGTAGAAAGTATAGATACAAAAAAAATGCACAACCTTAAAGTTGAGAATTAAGTTTTATTCAGCAGACACACTGAGGACTTAAGCCCAGGAGACAGGCTCTCAGAAAACTGTGAGGGGATGTTCTGAAGAGGTAGGGAGAAGCCAGAATATATTGGAATTTTTGCAAAGAAACAAAAAACAGGTAGTCAGAGCATAAGAAGGTTATTATTAATTAAAGAAAAATAGACATCTGAAGTTAATGAATTTGGCACTTTTCTATGCATGGGAAGATGCAAGAGTCTGGGCTTTTTGAAACCACACCACTGATATGCATATTAACTATTTAATGCCAATATCCTGTTTTTCTCCATGCTGAATGTCCCCAGGGTACACATTCAGGGGAATCTTCAGTGGGCAATGTCTCGATCACCACAATATCCTTTGCTTACTGATATGGTAGGTGATGCTTTTCATTCACAAAGGTAAAATTTTAAGTAGTTTGAATGGTTTGTTTAATTGGGGATGGAAGCAAATGGGTGATTTCAAGAGAGATTTAGGAAGAGGTAAAATAAATGGGATTTAATGACAGATTGGAAGTAGAAGTAAAAGTGTTAAGAGAGATTGAGAGTAACTCCATCTTTTTGGCTTATGCAACTATATTCACAGTAGTTTCATACAGAAAACTAGGGAAATGTGAAGAGAACCATATTTAGAACATGTTGTGAACATCCTACATATTCTATTTTGGGCATACTGTATTGAGTTTGAGGTAGTACTTTTGATTTATTCAAAGTGGCAATGTCAAGTAAACTACTTAATATATGCATCTGTAACTCGGAGAACAAGCCAAGATCACCTCCTGGATGAATTTTTTCATCTCTGTTCCTAGCAGGGAGACAAGTTTTCATTTATAATATGCAGAAGTGGTGGCTGCCTCAGGCCAGAACACAAATGCTGCAGCTTTTCCCACACTGACTGACCAGATTTTGCAGGACTAAAATTAAACTATTAAACTTCTAAAAGATCTTTAAACAGATGTAAGCCTCTTATTTCCAAGTTCAAGGGGCTCCTGGGAGCATTAATTTATGGGAGACTAATTGACCCCTTCTCTTCCCTACTAACTTTCCCAAATTGCTAGATAGTAGAAATTTACTCCTTTTTCACAGTTAGGCAGGAGGCTAACATCTTTAGTCAAAAACAACAAATATATAGGTACAAAAATCTCCTTCCTAATTTTAGCATCCGTTTCCTGTAACTATACACTTCTAAGAGACAACTCTCATGTATTAAATATTCTATAAATGTATGCTTACATCCAGTGTAGCCCATCTTCAACAAGAAACAGATAAAAAGACCTGTGACTTATTGAGCTGTACTCTCTAATGTCTTATACAGTACCATATACATGAAAGTACTGAGTAAATACATCAAATCATGACTTTAGGCTCAGGTAGATAAGAGATATTAAAGAATATGGGAGATAATTATTCTAATGTATAAATTTCATTTGTCCCATGATTAAAAGTGTTTTATAAGAAACAGAAGATGAAGTTATTCTAGAGTGCACCAATTCTTAATTCATAATATAAAAATAAGACACTATATGGTTCTTGAATCTAAAATAAATAAGTAAATAAAAAGCCTGTGAAAAGAACAAGGAAAAAGGCATTTCAATAAAAATAGCAAGTTTTTCAATATTTAAATAGACTACCTTCCCAAAGTATCTCTTCCTCCAAAAATTCTCATTAAGATGAATTTGCTCATTTGTTTCAAAGGAAATTTAAAGTGAATTAAGTTTGAAAACTGGACTGAAATGAAGCTCATACTTATGCAGTAATGTAAGAATATAAGTATGAATATGAATTGAATTCTTTATACTTTATACTTTGGTCAATTGCACTGATTCATATATTCTACCTAAAACCAGTGGTTCAGAAGCACCTACTCTAGTCTTTTTCAAAGTGTGTTTCAAGGATCATACTTAATGCCTAATCCTGAGAGATATCCAATTAAAAGAGGTATCCATGGCTATATAACTTTGGGAAAGCATATATAATACCCGACTGTTGCTTCACAGTATACCATGCCATATTAATGCTTTGAAAGTCCTGAGAAGTATCCTAGTAATAAAATCTAGAATACTTACTATGGTTTAACAGGCTTTATGTAATCTAGACCTTCACTGCACCTTGTTCCCTACCACAATCCACCTTACAATTATGCTCCAGTCACACTGGCCTTATTTTGGTCCCCAAATACATCAAGCATATTCCCATATGAGACCCTTTGAATTTGTGCTTTCCTCTATTTTGAAACTGGAGTAGGAAATTGCAACCCATTCCAGTATTCTCTCCTAGAAAATCCCATGGACAGAGGAGCCTGGTGGGCAATAGTCCATAGGGTCTCAAAGAGTCAGACACGACTGAGCACGCATGCACTATTTTGAAAACTCTCCCCACCCCACACTCAATCATAGCACAATTGGCTCCAAGTTTCTCCAAGAAATTCAAGTTTCTGCTCAGATAACAGCTTCTCTGAGAGGTCTTTCTTTACCTCCTGTCTAAAATGAACCTCAAAACTCCATCACTCTTCATCATCTATCCTGCTTTAATATCCTTCACAGCAGTTTTATCTATCTAGTATTAACATGACATAACAAGTATTAACATATTTGTTGTTCATTTATATCTTTCCCTAAAGTCTCAGTGTCATGATGGCAAGGCCTTATTCTGTCTTGTTGAAAACTGATTAAACAATATTTGGAGAATAAATATTCATTGAATTAATGAATAAATAAATAACCCTCTTCACATTTGCTTAACCAAGTGTTCCAAAAATTGATTGTGGTATTATTTTCTTATGTAACACATATTAAACATCTAAAGGAACCAATGTTCTACAGAACAAACATCTTTTGGAAATTCTGATTCAGGCTAATATAATCTGAAAAAGAGAACATTTCTGGAGGCTTAAGAAGAATGAAATAGTCTAGTTGGTGGAATATCTAAGACATCTGGAGAATTATTAGTGTTATAGTTGAGAAAAAAGAAAGACAATTAAATGTTCCAATTAATGTTTAGTCAATATAAAAACATTATTTCAATTATTTTCAAAGATTCTTTGAGCTTATCAGTCTGATCAACTTATAAATTGTGTTAGATTTGTATGCTTAAAAAGAAGCAGTGCAAGAGGAGGCAGAGCTTATGTTAAGCAAACATATTCTAATTGTGTTAATTCAATAAACTATGTTATGATTGTTACCTACAGAAAGAACTAATCCAGGCAGCTTAGTTAATTAGTGAACTTAGTTAAGTAAAAGGTTAAAGCAATATGACTCATTCTTTACTTATGATTTAAGACTTATGGTCTCCAGCATATAAATATTATCACTTTTTTTCTTTCCTATTATGTTGACATAAGTTTTTTAACTTCACACCTAGAAAAGTTTGATTAACTCTTAGAAGAATTTAAATGATACAACTGTGGTCTTAAATAAATGCTGCAGTACAGCTGGACCTGCTCTTATTGCTCCCATTTATTTCAGCATATATGAAGTAAACTTGTACAATTAAAGTTAATGAGGTCTTTACTTGCCAAGAGGTAGAAGGGTACTTTTTATTGTATTACAAAGGCAAAACTAATGTCAGCAAAGGCTCTCTTCAAAGTCTAGGACATAACAAAATTTCCTTCCAGTTGCCTGGAGTGAGGGTAGGTGGAGGTGGAGGTAGCACAAAGAGACAATCACTATTATCACACTTAGGGTGTTCTTTCTCTGACTATTGGAAAATAAGAAGCAAAAAATGAACAATCTCCCTGATTTTTCATCCCACAAACAAGAAAGCTGAGCAGTTACAGCATCTCAGGAGAAATGTGTTTGATGGAGAGATAAGATAAAGCAGTGATGAAGGATTTCAACTCTCTGTTGGTACAGAAGGAAAGAAAGATGGTGAAAGAAAGAAAGTGTGTTTTTCCACTTTAATGCTAGGATTGGCACAACTACAGAATGAACTTTAGATATTCTGCTTTTTCAAAGGATAGTAAGGAACTGTTAGATGTGACTGGGTCCTATTTTCCAAAGCTTGCATTATGCAATAAGGACAATACATTTATGTTATAATCAACAGACCTAGGCTCCTGAGTACCAAAAACTAAAAATAAAAAGATGATACTGAATAAGAGCTACTTTTCTGACAGAAAAGGGTACTGATGATCTATATGTATTATGGTGCAATTTTCAAATGATTTTATATATATATATATATATATATATATGTAGAAGGATAGATTATCTCCAATCTAGCCACATTTTGTCACTAGTAATCTTCCACAATCAGTAACATGCCTTCAGATCAGATCAGATCAGATCAGTCGCTCAGTCGTGTCCGACTCTTTGCGAGTCAGAGATAGACTCTGTATTATTTGAATGGAGAAAGGTAACTGATCTCCATGGAGATTTAATTCTTAAATTTCAAATTTTCAGGTTTGGTTTCTAACATAATTATTCTCAAATGTTAATTGATGGGCCATGGTTCTGTTTAAGGTCTTTTTTGTTACTCATCTGTAGTGAAATTGCAAAAAGCAAAATTTTATATATAGTCAATTTAATCACCCACTGTCATTTTTTCAAAAGAATTACTCATTTTATTCTACTTTTTTTTATGTTAACATGTCCTTTCTTATATGAAATAAGTGTATGACAACATGTGTCTTAAACACTATACTTTCTTGGCAAAATCAAAAGCTGGCAGCCTAACTTGTTCCTCAAAATTTGGGGAGGAGTATTTCATTTTAACCCTCAAATTTTGAACCCAATAGACAGTCCAACTTTATAGCACACAAATTTCTGAGATATTTAAAATCAATTGAGTATTATTTTGACCAGGGATTGAACCCAGGACATGTTATTGAAAGCCCATAATCATAATCACTAGACCACCAGGGAACTCCCTAGACGTACATCTTTACATAGGCAGTTATCCCTATCTATCAAGGAATCCAATTCTCTTTACATACTGATGAATTCCTGTAAAATATCAATAGACTTTAAGGGACTTTCATTTCCAGAGCTATGATAATTTTTTTTGTTAAAGAAAACCAAAGAGCAAAGTAATATGACTGAGAACCAACAGAAACAGACAATAAAATAGTAATCCAATAAGTTTTAAGGAATTGGAACTATAAGACACATGATATTAAATAATTGTGTTTAAAGTTTCAAAAAATAAAGGAGAGCCTTGAAAACAAAAATAATGGCAAGATATCTAAATATGAAAAATTTTAAAGCTTTTTAATTTATATTTTATAATTTAATAATTAAAAAAATCTCAACCATGAGTAAAAGCATTAAAGGGACCTTGTTGTTGTTTAGTCATTAAGTCGTATCCAACTCTTTTGTGACCCCATGGACTGTAGCCCACCAGGCTTCTTTGTCCATGAGATTTCCTAGGCAAGAATAGTGGAATGGATTGTCATTTCCTTCTCCAGAGGATCTTCCTAATCCAGGGATTGAACCAGGGTGTCCTGCATTGACAGGAAGATTCTTTACCACTGAGTCAAAAGGAAAGTCCCATTAAAGGCACCTAACAACGTAGAAAGCTGGAAGATAGACCTAAATAAATCATTAGTATGCCATATGGAAAGACAGAGGTGCAAAATATACAAAAAGGATTTAAGAGATATGGAACATGGAGTAAAAGTTTTAACATCCATATAATTTAAGTTCCAAAAATAGAGGAGGGAGAGAAAGGGGTAGAGGTAATATTTGAAGATTGAATGGTTAAGAAGTTTCCAAAACTTGGGTGCAGGAGGGCCTAGAGGAACTATCCCACGTTGAAGGTCAGGAAGGGCGGCAGTGAGGAGATAGCCCTCATCCAAGGTAAGGAGCAATGGCTGCACTTTGCTGGAGCAGACATGAAGAGATACCCCCATGCCCAAGGTAGGAGAAACCCAAGTAAGAAGGTGGGTGTTGAAAGAGGGCATCAGAGGGAAAACACACTGAAACCATACTCACAGAAAACTAGTCAATCCAATCACACTAGGATCACAGATTTGTCTAACTCAATGAAACTAAGCCATGCCCATGGGGCAATCCAAGATGGGCGGGTCATGGTGGAGAGATCTGACATAATGTGGTCCACTGGAGAAGGGAATGGCAAACCACTTCAGTATTCTTGCCTTGAAAACTGCATGAACAGTATAAAAAGGCAAAATGATAGGATACTTGAAGAGAAACTCCCCAGGTCAGTAGGTGCCCAAAATGCTACTGAAGATCAGTGGAGAAATAACTCCAGAAAGAATGAAGGGATGGAGCCAAAGCAAAATGAATACCCAGCTGTGGATGTGACTGATTGTAGAGGCAAGGTCTGATGCTGTAAAGATCAATATTGCATAAGGACCTGGAATGTCAGGTCCATGAATCAAGGCAAATTGGAAGTGGTCAAACAAGAGATGGCAAGAGTGAAAGTCGACATTCTAGGAATCAGCGAACTGCAATGGACTGGAATGGGTGTATTTAACTCAGATGACCATTATATCTACTACTGTGGGCAGGAATCCCTCAGAAGAAATGGAGTAGCCATCATCGTCAACAAAAGAGTCCGAAATGCAGTACTTGGATGCAATCTCAAAAAGTACAGAATGATCTCTGTTCATTTCCAAGGCAAACCATTCAATATCACAGTAATCCAAGTCTATGCCCCAACCAGTAATGCTGAGGAAGCTGAAGTTGAACGATTCTATGAAGACTTACAAGACCTTTTAGAACTAACACCCAAAAAAAGATGTCCTTTTCATTATAGGGGACTGGAATGCAAAAGTAGGAAGTCAAGAAACACCTGGAGTAACAGGCAAATTTGGCCTTAAAATACGGAATGAAGCAGAGTAAAGACTAATAGAGTTTTGCCAAGAAAATGCACTGGTCATAACAAACACCTTCTTCCAACAACACAAGAGAAGACTCTATACATGGACATCACCAGACAGTCAACACCGAAATCAGATCGATTATATTCTTTGCAGCCAAAGATGGAGAAGCTCTTTATAGTCAGCAAAAAAACAAGACCAGGAGCTGACTGTGGCTCAGACCATGAACTCCTTATTGCCAAATCCAGACTTAAATTGAAGAAAGTAGGGAAAACCACTAGACCATTCAGGTATGACCTAAATCAAATCCCTTATGATTATACAGTGGAAGTGAGAAATAGATTTAAGGGCCTAGATCTGATAGATAGAGTGCCTGATGAACTATGGAATGAGGTTCGTGACATTGTACAGGAGATAGGGATCAAGACCATTCCTATGGAAAAGAAATGCAAAAAAGCAAAATGGCTATCTGGGGAGGCCTTACAAATAGCTGTGAAAAGAAGAGAAGTGAAAAGCAAAGGAGAAAAGTAAAGATATAACATCTGAATGCAGAGTTTCAAAGAATAGCAAGAAGAGATAAGAAAGCCTTCTTCAGCAATCAATGCAAAGAAATAGAGGAAAACAATAGAATGGGAAAGACTAGAGATCTTTTCAAGAAAATCAGAGATACCAAAGGGACATTTCATGCAAAGATGGGCTCGATAAAGGGCAGACATGATATGGACCTAAGAGAAGCAGAAGATATTAAGAAGATATGGCAAATCATCCCACCCTCTCCCGTTCCCAGAGTCCAAAAGTATGTTCTATACATCAGTGTCTCTTTTGCTGTCTCGTAAACAGGGTTGGGAGAATAGCATTGAAATATGAATAATATCATATTTGAAATGAGTCGCCAGTCTAGGTACGATGCCTGATAACGGATGCCTGGGGCTGGTGCACTGGGACGACCCAGGGGGATGGTATGGGGAGGGAGGAGGGAGGAGGGTTCAGGATGGGGAACACATGTATACTTGTGGTGGATCCATCTTGATATATGGCAAAAGCAATACAATATTGTAAAGTTAAGCACAATAAAATTTAATTAAAAAAAAAAAAAAAGAAGATATGGCAAGAATACACAGAAGAACTGACAAAAAAAGATATTCATGACCAGATACTCACAATGGTGGGATCACTGACCTAGAGCCAGATATCCTGGAATGTGAATTCAAGTGGGCCTTAGAAAGCATCACTACCAACAAAGCTAGTGGAGGTGATGGAATTCCAGTTGAGCTATTCCAAATCCTGAAAGATGATGCTGTGAAAGTGCTGCACTCAATATGCCAGCAAATTTGGAAACCTCAGCAGTGGCCTCAGGACTGGAAAAGGTCAGTTTTCATTCCAATCCCAAAGAAAGGCAATGCCAGAGAATGCTCAAACTACCTCACAATTGCACTCATCTCACACGCTAGTAAAGTGATGCTCAAAATTCTCCAAGCCAGGCTTCAGAAATACATGAACTGTGAACTTGCATATGTTCAAGCTGATTTTAGAAAAGGCAGAGGAACCAGAGATCAAATTGCCAACATCTTCTGGATCATGGAAAAAGCAAGAGAGTTCCAGAAAAGCATCTATTTCTGCTGTATTAACTATGCCAAAGCCTTTGACTGTGTGGATCACAATAAACTGTAGAAAATTCTGAAAGAGATGGGAAAATCAGACCACCTGATCTGCCTCTTGAGAAATCTGTATGCAGGTCAGGAAGCAACAGTTAGAACTGGACATGGAACAACAGACTGGTTCCCAATAGGAAAAGCAGTACGTCAAGGCTGCATATTGTCACCATGTTTATTTAACCTATATGCAGAGTACATCATGAGAAACGCTGGACTGGAAGAAACACAAGTTGGAATCAGGATTGCCGGGAGAAATATCAATAACCTCAGATATGCAGATGATACCACCCTTATGGCAGAAAGTGAAGAGGAAATAAAAAAACCTCTTGATGAAAGTGAAAGTGGAGAGTGAAAAAGTTGGCTTAAAGCTCAACATTCAGAAAACGAAGATCATGGCATCCGGCCCCATCACTTCATGGGAAATAGATGGGGAAACAGTGGAAACAGTGTCAGACTTTATTTTTTGGGGCTCCAAAATCAGTGCAGATGGTGACTGCAGCCATGAAATTAAAAGACACTGACTCCGTAGAAGGAAAGCTATGACGAACCTAGATAGCATATTCAAAAGCAGAGACATTACTTTGACAACAAATGTTCGTCTAGTCAAGGCTATGGTTTTTCCTGTGGTCATGTATGGATGTGAGAGCTGGACTGTGAAGAAGGCTGAGTGCCGAAGAATTGATGCTTTTGAACTGTGGTATTTGAGAAAACTCTTGAGAGTCCCTTGGACTGCAAGGAGATCCAACCAGTCCATTCTGAAGGAGATCAGCCCTGGGATTTCTTTGGAAGGAATGATGCTAAAGCTGAAACTCCAGTACTTTGGCCACCTCATGCGAAGAGTTGCCTCATTGGAAAAGACTCTGATGCTGGTAGGGATTGGGGGCAGGAGGAGAAGGGGATGACAGAGGATGAAGTGGCTGGATGGCATCACTGACTTCATGGATGTGAGTCTCAGTGAATTCCGGGAGTTGGTGATGGACAGGGAGGCCTGGCGTGCTGTGATTCATGGGGTCGCAAAGAGTCGGACAGGACTTAGCCACTGATCTGATCTGATCTGATCTGTATCTCTGAGTTCAACAAGCATAATAATTCTCAGTGGATAAAGAATCTGCCTGCATTGCAGAAGACCTAAATTCGATCCTTGGGTTGGGAAGATCCACTGGAGAAGAAAATAGCAACCCCCTCCAGTCCTTGCCTGGAAAATCTCATGGACAGAGGAGCCTGGTGGACTGCAGTCCATGCGGTTGCAAAGAGTTGGGCACAACTGAGCGACTAACACTAACACTAATAATTCTCAGAGTTTACATATAAAGAGAGCCACTTTCATGAACATCAGAGTGCAAGTGAAGATTTTTAAAGCCACTGGAAAAGAAAAGAAAAATCACATGCAAAAAATGTAGTTATGCTACTGGCTGGCTTTTCAAAAGCAAAAGTAGAAACCAGAAGACAGTGGATTTGTATCTTCTTTGTGCTGAGGAAAAATAGATGTCAACCAAGAACTCTATTTTCTGGAGAAATATATTTTAAGAACTAGGGCAAAATAAAGGCAATTTAAAGCTAACCTAAATGTACTGAGATTTATATTACCACACCATCACTAAAACAAATGCTAAAGGAAATATTTTAAGCAGAAGAAAAAGTATCCCCCATGGAATGTCTGAGATAAAGAAAGAAAGAATAGCAAAGATAGTGGTAAATATTGATTCTATAAAAATTATATAGAGTCATAATATAAAAATAAAAAGCACAACAATAATGTATAAGTGGGAAGGGAAGGTTGCCCTTAATGTACTCTAAAATTCTTAACTGCTTGGAGGAATTTAAAGATATTAATTTAGTCATGTTAAATTTCCTGTGGTTCTCTTTTAAGGAATGGGTGCAGAGCATATACAATCTAAAATGGAGAAAAAGGGGATGGGAAAAAAAACTGAAAGAAGTCAAGAAAAGAGAGAAAAAACAAGTACACAAAAGTTGGGGCAAATAGAATGTGTAAAATATTTTAGTATAAAAATATCTAAATATACCAATATTTATAATAAATATAAATGGAAAAATATAATAGTCTTGTTAAAGATCATTTGACTTTTTTTCTATAGAACTATATGTTGTTCATAAGAGATTCAACTAAAAATGTAAGACAAAATAGAATGAAAGCAAAATTATGATAAAAATATAACAAATAATACTTTAAATATAACTAGTTTACCTATATTGATATCAAATAAAATGTTTTATGATAAAGTGATAAAAAAGGCAACTACATAACGATAAACTGTCACTTCAACAAGAAGATATAACAATTCTAAATATGTATGTATCAATAACATAGCATCAAATTAAATAAAGCAAAAACTGACATGCTTACAGGAGAAATTTTAAAATCCACAATTATGGTAAGATATTTTAAATTAACCTCTTTCTCATTATTTGGAAAAGCAAAGAATTCAGTAAGGGTATAGAATAGTATAGAAAATTTTAATTATCAAATCTGATCTAATAGATGAATATAGAACATCTGAGAGTACCAGTTACTTTAAACACATTTAGGAAAAAAATAATGTAAATTCTGAGGGAAAATCCAAATCTCAATAAACACACTATATATTATCATTCTATAGAGGATGTTCGCTGACAATAAATAACAGTTAAATTATAAATCAGTGACGTGAAAATATACTAGAAAATAACCATATGTTTCTTTAAAAATTAAGTAACTCATAGGCCAAAGAAGAAATCAGAGTTAAAATTAGAAAATGTACCAAGTTAATAATGAAATACTACATATTAAAATTTCAGAGACAGAACTTATATCACATTAAAATTGGCTTCAGAGTTTTTGACAGTCTTCCCATTGAGATAATGGGCCTCATTCCCCATATTTTCCCCTCGTCTTGAATCTGGGATGGACTAGGATTGCTTTGGCCAATACAGTAGGGTAGAAGTGCTGCTTTGTCAGGTCCAAGCTTCATCTTTAGGAATTGGAAAGCTTGTTTGAGTCTGTGGAACTCCTGAGCAACCACATAAGTCTAACTGTCCTATTGCTACTATACATTGAAAAATACCTAACAACCGGTACTTTGAAAGGCAGTGTGCACAAATACAGAGGGAGGGAGAGAGAGAGAACAAAAGTGACTATATCTAAATCAGTACTTAGAAGGAAATTTATTTTCTTAAATGATGACATTAGAAAAGAATAAAGGATGAAAAGTAATGGGTTGAATAAGAAATGAGAAAGTTTAAGACATGAGAAAGAGAATATAAAAATAAACCCAAATAAAATACAAGGAAAAATATAGGAGCAGAAATGAACTTTACCTCCAATTAAAATAAATCAGATCAGATCAGTCGCTCAGTTGTGTCCGACTCTTTGCGACCCCATGAACCGCAGCACGCCGGGCCTCCCTGTCCATCACCAGCTCCCGGAGGTCACCCAGACTCACACCCATCAAGTCAGTGATGCCATCCAGCCATCTCATCCTCTGTCGTCCCCTTCTCCTCCTGCCCTCAATCCCCTCCCAGCATCAGAGTCTTCTCCAATGAGTCAACTCTTCGCATGAGGTGGCCAAAATACTGGAGTTTCAGCTTTAGCATCATTCCTTCCAAAGAAATTCCAGGATTGATCTCCTTCAGAATGGACTGGTTGGATCTTCTTGCAGTCCAAGGGACTCTCAAGAGTCTTCTCCAACACCACAGTTCAAAAGCATCAATCCTTCGGCGCTCAGCTTTCTTCACAGTCCAGCTCTCACATACATACATGACCACAGGAAAGACCATAGCCTTGACTAGGCGAACCTTTGTTGGCAAAGTGATGTCTCTGCTTTTGAATATGCTATCTAGGTTAGTCATAACTTTCCTTCCAAGGAGTAAGCGTCTTTTAATTTCATGGCTGCAGTCACCATCTGCACTGATTTTGGAGCCCATAAAAATAAATTCTGACACTGTTTCCACTGTTCTCCATCTATTTCCCATGTAGTGATGGGACCAGATGCCATGGTCTTCGTTTTCTGAATGTTAAGCTTTAAGCCAACCTTTTCACTCTCCACTTTCACTTTCATCAAGAGGCTTTTTAGCCCCTTTTCACTTTCTGCCATAATGGTGGTGTCATCTGCATATCTGAGGTTATTGATATTTCTCCCAGCAATCTTGATTCCAACTTGTGTTTCTTCCAGTCCAGCATTTCTCATGATGTACTCTGCATATAAGTTAAATAAACATGGTGACAATATGCAGCCTTGACGTACTCCTTTTCCTATTTGGAACCAGTCTGTTGTTCCATGACCAGTTCTAACTGTTGCTTCCTGACCTGCATACAGATTTCTCAAGAGGCAGATCAGGTGGTCTGGTATTCCCATCTCTTTAAGAATTTTCCACAGTTTCTTGTGATCTACACAGTCAAAGGCTTTGGCATAGTCAATAAAGCAGAAATAGATGTTTTTCTGCAACTCTCTTGCCTTTTCCATGATCCAACGGATGTTGGCAATTTGATCTCTGGTTCCTCTGCCTTTTCTAAAACCAGCTTGAACATCAAGAAGTTCACGGTTCACATATTGCTGAAGCCTGGCTTGGAGAATTTTGAGCATTACTTTACTAGCGTGTGAGATGAGTGCAATTGTGCGGTAGTTTGAGCATTCTTTGGCATTGCCTTTCTTTGGGATTGGGATGAAAACTGACCTTTTCCAATCTTGTGGCCACTGCTGAGTTTTCCAAATTTGCTGGCATATTGAGTGCAGCACTTTCACAGCATCATCTTTCAGGACTTGGAATAGCTCCACTGGAATTCCATCACCTCCACTAGCTTTGTTCGTAGTGATGCTTTCTAAGGCCCATTTGACTTCACATTCCAAGATGTCTGGCTCTAGGTCAGTGATCACATCATCATGATTATCTGGGTCTTGAAGCTCTTTTTTGTACAGTTCTTCTGTGTATTCCTGCCACCTCTTCTTAATATCTTCTGCTTCTGTTAGGTCCGCACCATCTCTGTCCTTTATCGTGCCCATCTGTGCATGAAATGTTCCTTTGGTATCTCTGATTTTCTTGAAGAGATCCCTAGTCTTTCCCATTCTGTTGTTTTCCTCTATTTCTTTGCATTGATCACTGAAGAAGGCTTTCTTATCTCTTCTTGCTATTCTTTGGAACTCTGCATTTAGATGTTTATATCTTTCCTTTTCTCCTTTGCTTTTCTCTTCTCTTCTTTTCACAGCTATTTGCAAGGCCTCCCCAGACAGCCATTTTGCTTTTTTGCATTTCTTTTCCATGGGGATGGTCTTGATCCCTGTCTCCTGTACAATGTCACGAACCTCATTCCATAGTTCATCAGGCACTCTATCTATCAGATCTAGGCCCTTAAATCTATTTCTCACTTCCACTGTATAATCATAAGGGATTTGATTTAGGTCATACCTGAATGGTCTAGTAGTTTTCCCTACTTTCTTCAATTTCAGTCTGAATTTGGCAATAAGGAGTTCATGGTCCGAGCCACAGTCAGCTCCTGGTCTTGTTTTTGCTGATTGTATAGAGCTTCTCCATCTTTGGCTGCAAAGAATATAATTGATCTGATTTCGGTGTTGACTGTCTGGTGATGTCCATGTATAGAGTCTTCTCTTGTGTTGTTGGAAGAGGGTATTTGCTATGACCAGTGCATTTTCTTGGCAAAACTCTATTAGTCTTTGCCCTGCTTCATTCCGTGTTCCAAGGCCAAATTTGCCTGTTACTCCAGGTGTTTCTTGACTTCCTACTTTTGCATTCCAGTCCCCTATAATGAAAAGGACATCTTTTTTGGGTGTTAGTTCTAAAAGGTCTTGCAGGTCTTCATAGAACCTTTCAACTTCAGCTTCTTCGGCATTACTGGTTGGGGCATAGATTTGGATTACTGTGACATTGAATGGTTTGCCTTGGAAACGAACAGAGATCATTCTGTCATTTTTGAGATTGCATCCAAGTACTGCATTTCGGACTCTTTTGTTGACCATGATGGCCACTCCATTTCTTCTGAGGGCTTCCTGCCCACAGTAGTAGATATAATGGTCATCTGAGTTAAACTCACCCATTCCAGTCCATTTTAGTTCGCTAATTCCTAGAATGTCAACATTCACTCTTGCCATCTCTTGTTTGACCACTTCCAATTTGCCTTGATTCAAAATAAATAAATTTATATTAAAAAAGAAATTAATTTTATTCTAAGAAAGCAAACTTAGAATAAAGAAGGTAAAAAGAAAAATGTTTTTTGACGAGACCAATAAGTCTGACCCAAAATAGATAAATAAAAACCTAAAATGGCCAAAGAGAAAAAAAAAAGGAGGGAGTAGAAAAAGAAAGTTACAAATAAAAAGCATCAGATCAGATCAGATCAGTCGCTCAGTCGTGTCCGACTCTTTGCGACCCCATGAACCGCAGCACGCCAGGCGTCCCTGTCCATCACCAGCTCCCGGAGGTCACTCAGACTCGCATCCATCGAGTCAGTGATGCCATCCAGCCATCTCATCCTCTGTCGTCCCCTTCTCCTCCTGCCCTCAATCCCTCCCAGCATCAGAGTCTTCTCCAATGAGTCAACTCTTCGCATGAGGTGGCCAAAATACTGGAGTTTCAGCTTTAGCATCATTCCTTCCAAAGAAATCCCAGGGCTGATCTCCTTCAGAATGGACCGGTTGGATCTTCTTGCAGTCCAAGGGATTCTCAAGAGTCTTCTCCAACACCACAGTTCAAAAGCATCAATTCTTCGGCGCTCAGCCTTCTTCACAGTCCAGCTCTCACATCCATACATGACCACAGGAAAGACCATAGCCTTGACTAGGCGAACCTTTGTTGGTAAAGTAATGTCTCTGCTTTTGAATATGCTATCTAGGTTGGTCATAACTTTCCTTCCAAGGAGCAAGCGTCTTTTAATTTCATGGCTGCAGTCACCATCTGCAGTGATTTTGGAGCCCAGAAAAACAAAGTCTGACACTGTTTCCACTGTTTCCCCATCTATTTCCCATGCAGTGATGGGACCAGATGCCATGATCTTCGTTTTCTGAATGTTGAGCTTTAAGCCAACCTTTTCACTCTCCACTTTCACTTTCATCAAGAGGCTTTTTAGCCCCTCTTCACTTTCTGCCATAAGAGTGGTGTCATCTGCATATCTGAGGTTATTGATATTTCTCCCGGCAATCTTGATTCCAACTTGTGTTTCTTCCAGTCCAGCATTTCTCATGATGTACTCTGCATATAAGTTAAATAAACATGGTGACAATATGCAGCCTTGACGTACTCCTTTTCCTATTTAGAACCAGTCTGTTGTTCCAATAAAAAGCATATGGAATAAAAAAGACAAAAATAGGATTTTGGAAATAACTATCTTCATAAACAAAAGGCTTAGATAAAAAGACTAAATAAAGGCATCTTGGGGAAAAAAAGAAAATATCCAAATATTAAAGAAATGGAATCAGTAGTTTAAAATAGTCTCACAATGAAAACTTCAAGACCAGATGGTTGTGCTGGTGAGATCTGTCAAGCAATCAGTTTTTCAGTCACTCAGTCATGTCTGACTGCGGGACCTATGGACTGCAGCACACTACGCTTCCCTGTCCTTCACTATCTGCCAGAATTTGTTGAAATTCATGTCCACTGAGTCAGTGATGCCATCCAACCATCTCATCCTCTGTCGCTTCCTTCTCCTCCTGCCTTCAGTCTTTCCCAGCATCAAGGTCTTTTCCAATGATTCAGCTCCTTGCATCAGGCGGCCAAAGTATTGGAGCTTCAGCTTTATCATCAAGCCTTCCAATGAATATTCAGGGTTGAATTCCTTTAGAATTGACTGGTTTTTATCTCTTTGCTGTCCAGGAGACTCCCAAAAATCAAGAAACAAATAACCTCAATATTGCACAAACTATTTCAGAGTATCAAAAAGAGGAAACACCCCTGGCTCATTTCCCTGTGATAGCACAACCATAATAAGAGACTTAGAAGGAAAAGGAAATTTATAAGCCAATATGCTTCATGAAATTGATTCAAAATAATAATTGGAGGCTTCCCTGGTGCCTCAGTGGTAAAGAATCTGCCTGCCAATTCATAAGATGGGGTTTGATTTCTAGGTTGGGAAGATCCACTAAAGAAGGAAATGGCAACCCACTCCAGTATTCTTGCCTGAAAAATCCCATGGACAGAAGAGCTACAGTCCATAAGGTCACAAAGAGTCGGACATGACTTAGAGACCAAACAACAACAAAATAAGCAAATTATCAGTAACTCAAATTCACTGCACAAAACATTAGATACCATGACCAAGTTGGGCTTATCCTGGAATTTAAAGTTGATCAACACTCAGTAAATAACAATTATTTTTAGTCTTCATTTGGCCCCATTCTCCACCCATGAATAAACATTTGCATGCACGTAATTATTTGGGGAAATTGAACATGAAAAAGATGGACAGACAGTATAATGGAGCATTCTCAACTGTGGACAACTTGGTTTTGACCATTGTGGAGCCACAAAGAAAACACCTTAGAATTATCCATTCCAAACAAAGAAGATGAAAATACATCTTCACTGGCTTCAGTTACCTCAAGGGGCTTTAACTCTTTCTTATTCTGTACATAATCTCCAAGCAGGTACCCACAGCTTTCTATACCATGGCACTGAGAAGTCCTTAGGGTAAAGGATGAGAGATAGGAAATACAGCAACGAAGGTTGCTAAAGGGAAAGAGGAGAGATGGATAAATTAGGAGTATGATATTAACAGATACCAACTACAGTACATAAAGTAGATATGCAACAAGGATTTACTGCATAGCACAGGGAACTATACTCAATACCTTGTAATGACCTATAATAGAAAAGAAAATCGAAAAAAATGTGTGTGTGTGTGTGTGAATCACTTTGAATCACTTTGCTGTGTATCTGAAACAAACACTTATTGTATATTAATTATTAAATTAAAGAATATTAAAGAAAAAAGAAGTATAGCAGAGGTGAGTGCTGCTAGGTTACACTTGCAAAAGATGGTTGCTCTGCCTGTCACCACAAGGAATGGAGTAAAAGGTAGACTAAAACATATGAATGTGTGGCTAAGTGGTATACAATATGATAATGCATCACATTAACAAATAAAAGGAAAAATCATTTAAAGAGCTTTAGAAAAAAGTTTACAACAAAATTCAATGTTTTTTAAGATACAACTCAACAAACTAGAAACCAAAGAAAACTTCTTTAACCTTATAAAGAATATTTTAAAGAATTCCTTCAACAAATATGATATTCGATGGCAAAATATTAAAACTATTCCTTTTAAGATCAGGAACAAGAAATGAAAGGTGCTTTCAAAATTCTCTCCAATATTTCACAGGAAATCCTTGCTAGTAAATAAGGCAAGCAAAAAGGAGTGGTGCAGAATAATGATCAGGAATAAAGAAATAAAATTGTCATTATTTACAAGTGATCAGATTGTATTTAAAGAAACCACATGTAATCTACAGATAAATATTTAAAATAAGACAGTTTAGCAAGATAGCTGAAAATCAAATACCCAAATCAACTGTATTTCTATATCCCAGTAACAAATTGTTTGAAAGTGTAAAAATAGCTACCTTAAACAAAAGTATAAAGAATATCAAATACTTAAGAATAAAACCAAATAAATTGCAAACATTTTATGGAGATAATCTTAACATTTTAGAAAAAAACTTAAAATTGAGATAAATTGTAGCTATGGATTGGAAGACTCAATATTATAGTAATGTCAATCCACTTCAGATTAAAATAGAGATTTCACACCATATCAAATCAAACCCTAACAGGTGTGTGTGTGTGTGTGTGTGTGTGTGTGTGTGTGTTTGCACAAATGTATAATTTAGAAATATGATTCAAAAATGTATATGGAAGAACAGAAAGATCAAGAATAGTCATGACAATCCATAAGTAGAAAAAGTAATGATCAAGAATTTTTATAAAACTATAATAAATAAGATAATTTAGTATTAGTAGAGGGATAGACAAATCAATTAATGAAATAGAATTATGAGCTCAGAGAAACACCCATACATATATATGAACTTGGTATTGCAGATCAATGAGAAGATGACCATCTCAATAACAATTCTGGAACAACTTGCTCTGCTTTTGGGAACTGAATCCCTACCTAATACCATAAACAAACAAAAATCCAAATAGATTTAGAAAGTTAAATGTAAAAAGCAATAATACAAACAATGTAGGAAAATATCTTTATGAACTTAAGGTAGAGAAGAATTTATAAAAACACACAAAGAAAAGACAGAAAGAAAAAAGATTATCAAATTTGATTATGCCTACATTTAAAACTTCTGTTTATTGAAACATGTCATCAAAATGAAAAGACAAATCACAAACTGAGAGATGATATCTGCAACACATAATTGACAAAGGAATAGGGTCTAGAGTGTATTTTTAAAAAACAATAAGAAAACTACAAAACTCTAATAGACAAATGGGCAAAAACCTTGGCCAGTCACTTTATATTAATAGAAATACAAATGGTCACAAAGCATATGAAAGAAGCTCAACTGCTAAATTTGACAATATTAAGTGTTGTAAAAGATGCAGAATAATGGAAGCACTTATGCATAACCATTTTGAAAAATAAACTGGCATTATCTAGTGAAGTTGAAGTCACACATATCTTATGACTCAGTAACACACTCTGAGTACACTGGATAAATTCTTGCAGACGTGCACCAGGAGCTAGCTGCAGGGATGTTCATAACAGCACTGTTTGTAATAGTAAAAAAAAAAAAAAAAGTTAATAACTCAACTGTCCATCAGTAGTAGAATTAATAAATATATTCTTGAATAGTCACATATGGGAATTTTCTATACAACAGCAAATAGTAATGAGTTAAAACTTCATGAAACAAGAATGTCTTAGGAACACATTATTTGTCTTAAAAACCAGTCACAGAAAAATGCCTACAGTAGGATTTCCTGTATATAAAAATTAAACTGTGCAAAACTAAAAAGATTACAGAGGGTACAAACATATCAGCCTAGATAGCATATTGAAAAGCAGAGACATTACTTTGCCAACAAAGGTCCATCTAGTCAAGGCTATGGTCTTTCCAGTGGTCATGTATGGATGTGAGAGTTGGACTGTGAGGAAAGCTGAGCACTGAAGAACTGGTGCTTTGGAACTGTGGTGTTGGAGAAGACTCTTGAGAGTCCCTTGGACTGCAAGGACATCCAACCAGTCCATTCTGAAGGAGATCAGCCCTGGGATTTCTTTGGAAGGAATGATGTTTTGGAAGGAATAAAGTTTCGGCTTTAGGCTGAAACTCCAGTACTTTGGCCACCTCACGTGAAGAGTTGACTTATTGGAAAAGACTCTGATGCTGGGAGTGGTTGGGGGCAGGTGGAGAAGGGGATGACAGAGGATGAGATGCTGGATGCCATCACTGACTCGATGGACGTGAGTCTGAGTGAACTCCGGGATTTGGTGATGGACAGGGAGGCCTGGCGTGCTGAGATTCATGGGATCGGAAAGAGTCAGACACGACTGAGTGACTGAACTGAACTGAACTGAACAAACATACAGTAAGAGTAGAAAGAAAGTAAGAAAATGATAAATAAAAAATTTAGGATAGAGAACGTCAATAAAAGGAGGGATGGGTAGTGCACTCAGAGAACTTGAAAGAAATGATAATATTATTCTTCTAAAACTGGGTGAGAAAAAGTGTTCATTATAGTGCATTGTATCTTACATATAATTTATAAATAATGCATTCTTTTGTATATTCTCAATGTTGAATCCAATGTTTTAAAGAATAGAATTTCTCATAATTTTTTAAAGAATAGACAAACCCATGTTTTGTTTGTCTCCTGCATTGGCAGGTGGGTTCTTTACCACAAGCACCACCTGGGAAACCCCATATGGAAAATTTGTTGTTCAGTCACTCAGTCATGTCTGACTTTTTGCGACCCCACAGACTGCAGCATGCCAGGCTTCACTGTACTTTACCATCTCCCAGAGTCTGTTCAAACTCAACGTCCATCGAGTTGGTGATGCCATCCAGTCATCTCACCCTCTGTCATCCCCTTCTCCTCCTGCCTTCAATTTTTCCCAGCATCAGGGACTTTGATGAAAAAATAGTTGCTACACTTTTTTGAAGAACAGTGAATTTGGTAAGCAAGATCAAACTCCAGCTTAGCAGCTGAAGCAAAATTTCTAGGGGCAATTTGCCATCTTGTATTGATGTAGTGTGAAGCACACTCTTTTGTGTGAAGCAGTGTCTATCAAAAACATACCTGGAGAACAGCCAAATACCAAAGCCGACTGTCAACCTAAGAAAAGCAGTATAATCTTGGCACAAAACTAGAAACCCATTGAATTTGCCTTTCCTATATAGTTAAAAAATCTTATGATGTTGTTCCACTAGTAAGGAAATAATAGGCAGCAGGCAGTATAACCACAGAAGCACTAAACTTTACCGAACAGAATCTTAGAGTTTACAGTCAGTTGTCCCAAATATGAAAGCAGTACCTCTGAGGGATAAAAACACATAGGAGTTCTGCTCAGGGAAGGACACTTATTGAAATTCAGATATAACTTATAATCGATGGTGAATTCTCTGGAATATTTTTATAGCCAAATTGCTATATAGGCTAAAAATATATCTGAAGTTCTCCTCTCCATAGTACATGAAAGATACATGCATGCACATTAAGTCATTTCAGTAGAGTCCAGATCTTTGTGACTCTATGGAATGTAGCCCACCAGGCTCCTCTGTCCATGGGATGCTCCAGGCAAGAATACTGGAGTGGGTTGTCATGAAGTCCTTCAGAGGATCTTCCTGAACCAGGGGTCAAACCCATATCTCATTCATCACCTGCATTGGCAGGTGGGTTCCTTACCACCAGCACCACCTGTGAAGCCTCATATGGATGATTTGTTGTTCAGTCACTCAGTCGTGTCTGTCTGACTCTTTGTGACCCCAGAGACTGCAGCATGATAGGCTTCCCTGTTCTTTACCATTTTCCAGAGTTTGTTCAAACTCATGTCCATTGAGTCAGTGATGCCATCCAATCATCTCATCTTCTGTTACCCCCTTCTTCTCCTGCCTTCAATCTTTCCCAGCATCAGGGACTTTTCCAGTGAGTCAGCTCTTTGCATCAGGTGGCCAAAGTCTTGGAGCTTCAGCTTCACCATCAGTTATTTCAGTGAATATTCAGGACTGATTTCCTTTAGGATTGACTGGTTTGATATCCTTGCTGTCCAAGGGGCTCTCAAGAGTCTTCTCCAGGATCACAGTTCAAAAGCATCCATTCTTTGGCACTCAACTTTCTTCATGGTCCAACTCCCACATCCATACATGACTACTAGAAAAACCATAGCTTTGACTAGATAGACTATGGTTGGCAAAATGATGTCTCTGCTTTTTAATATGCTGTCTAGGTTTGTCACAGCTTTTCTTCCAAGGAGAAAGCATCTTTTAATTTCATGGCTACAGTCATCATCTGCAGTCATTTTGGAGCCCAAGAAAATAAAATTTGTCACTGTTTCCATAGTTTTCCCATTTCTTTACCATCCAGATGCCATGATCCTAGTTCTTGAATGCTGAGTTTTAAACCAGCTTTTTCACTCTCTTCTTTCCCCTTCATCAAGAGGCTCTTTAATTCCTTTTCATTTTCTGCCATTAGGGTTGTATCATTTGCATATCTGAAGTTGTTCATATTTCTCCCAGTATCTTTATTCCAGTTTGTGGTTCATCCAGCCTGGCATTTCACCTGATGTACTCTGCATAAAAGTGAAATAAGCAGAAATAAGCAGGGTGACAATACACAGCCTTCACATACTCCTTTCCCAATTTGGAACCTGTCCATTGTTCCATATCTGGTTTTAACTGTTTCTTCTTGACCTGCATACACATTTCTCAGGCAGCAGGTAAGGTGATCTGGTATTCCCATATCTTTAAGTATTTTCCATTAGTGTAGTCAATGAAGCAGAAGTAGATGATTTTTCTGGAATTCTCTTGCTTTTTCTATGATCCAACACATGTTGGCAATTTGATCTCTGGTTCCTCTGCCTTTTCTAAATCCAGCTTGAACATCTTGAAGTTCTCAGTTCATGTACTGTTGAAGCCTAGCTTGAAGGATTTTGAGCATTACCTTGCTTGCATGTGAAACAAGCACAATTGTATGGTAGTTTGAACATTTTTCAGCATTGCTCTAGTTTGGGATTGGAATGAAAACTGACCAGTCTTGTGGCCACTGCTGCATTTTCCAAATTTGCTGGCATATTGAGTGCAGCACTTTCACAGCATCGTCTTTTAGGATTTGAAATAACTCAACTGGAATTCCATCACTTCTACTAGCTTTATTAGTAATGATTCCTAATGTCCACTTGACTTCATATCAGGGCTCAAAAGGGAGTATTGGAAGGATTAGACATGTATAAGATTATTAGATATTTGCCTATATACTCCAATAAAGTTCATTGTCAACCTTGAAGTTCTGTACAGTTTTTCTAGTGGAGAAAATATAGTAGTTGGAGTCTGGAGTTATGGATTTTGCTGTCATTCTCATTTCTAGAAATCATTTTCACTGTTCTGATAATATAACTGTCTCAAACCTATTCTGATTGTTATATCTCATCTGTTACATATTGTTATATTCAAATAGTGACAACTTTGAAAAAGAGTCTAGGAGCACCTAGAAAATACTTTGTTTTTTAGAAACTACTTCTCTAGACTTCAACTGGATTTAAGGGAAGAAAAATATGCTTGATAAGTAATAATTTGGGCAAAAGGATACTAATTACTTTGGGTTATCAAAATATTTTTAACAACTACTAATAGGTTTTTCAGATGGCACTGGTGGTAAAGAACCTGCCTCCCAATGCCGGAGCCATAAGAGATAAAGTTTCTATCCCTGGATTGGGAAGATTCCAACACTGGATTGGATGTAGGTTCGATCCCTGGATTGGGAGAAGGGAATGGTCACCCATTCCAGTATTCTTGCCTGGAGAATCCCATAGACAGAGGAGCCTGGCAGGCTACAGTCCATAGGGTCGTAAAGGATCGGACAGGACTGAAGCAATTTAGCATGCATGTGGTGGCATAATGACTTGAAAGATAAATGTATAGCTACTATTTCAAGCAACATTAATAAAAGCTCCTGTTACCATGCTATGCTATGCTATGCTAAGTCACTTCAGTCGTGTCCGACTCTGTGTGACCCCATAGACGGCAGCCCATCAGGCTCCCCGTCCCTGGGATTCTCCAGGCAAGAACACTGGAGTGAGTTGCCATTTCCTTCTCCAGTGCATGAAAGTGAAAAGAGAAAGTGAAGTCGCTTAGTCGTGCCCGACTCTTAGCGACCCCATGGACTGCAGCCCACCAGGCTCCTCTGTCCGTGGGATTTTCCAGGCAAGAGTACTGGAGTGGGGTGCCATTGCCTTCTCCGTAGTTTACCCTTAAAAACTTTACCATTAACCCTGAGATTTTAACAGTATAGTTATACAAATATACTGCTTTGACAGGGTTTATTTTGGCAATCAAGCAATTTTTAGTATAAATTCTAACGTCAGGCTTTATAGTCACAAGAATCAGAAGTCCTCTGGAAAATCAGAAATTTAAAGAGTTATGTAAATGTTACTTACTCCTCGTTGACATCCTAAACTCCATTGAGAAATGTTGGAGAAATATAAGAGAAAAACATTCCACAAATTACAACTATCGTCGAGAAAACCAGCAGAATAGGGTGGTACCATGCTGATTGTTGAGAATACAGTATGTGTAGAAACTGGGAGAGACAGACCACCTCCCTCCAAAACTAGGGCAGAGAGAAACATCAAACAAGATTTTACCTCCCAGTTTTACAGAAATACAGAATTTATGTAATTGTAAAAGATTATGTATTTATGTAATTGTAAAAAGATTGCTACCCAAACTATCTTCAGTATTGGTACTATGTAGGGGAAATGAAAGATGTGGGTGTATATAAGAGAAAGGAAAATAAGTAAATGTGGTAATTTCTAGATTTGGCCAGGTATAATGTAATGAATGGAAGGAGATGGAAAAGCTAACAACAAATTTGCATCCCTGAGACAATTTTTAAAATTTTACATGGCCTTTTAACTGAATTAAATTTATCTCATTTCATTTTTGTTTATACTATTTCATGGCTTAAAATAAGGAAACTCTTTATTAAATGAGAGATTCACTTTTTACATCACTTCTTCACATAACCTTTTGCAAATACTTGATTTTTTAAGAGACTGCATGGGTAGAACACAGACTTCATGGTAATGAATTTCAAGCACAGTGTTTTAATTATCCTAGTGCTTCAGCACCAAGCAATGGACTGCATGGTCAAGTAGTTGCACCAATTTAAGAAACAAAAGGACCATAAATATTTCTGGCTATTGAAATCATATTAACAGTACTTAACTGATACCCAGTTAAGTCATCAATAAATGCAAATAAATCAATAAATATAACAAAATATATCCAAATTCTCAATATATTCAGGGGATGACATTCCACAATAGAAATTCAAAATTATGATAGACACTTTTCTCTCTATAGGAATATATAATTTCTGGAAAATTTTTACATTCTCTCAGAAAACTCTATTTTATTTGAAATCTTTACCGATTAATAGACAGCTAGGTCTTGATGCAAAAAAGTTGTTTTTTGACTCCTCTAAGCAACATACCTCATACCAGAGAAACTCTACCCAAAAAACATCTAGCAACCTGAATAGAGGGACCACCAGGCTATGACAACTATCTTTATTTTCCAACTCTCTATTTATATTTAAGAATATACATTGTACAAATTTCAATTTTGTTTTCACCCTATTTCATTCAATATAAAAGTCAATATGGTCTTATTTATATCCAGAGTAAAATAAAATGTACTTAATTGAAATATAACTGATTTACAATGCTGTGTTAATTTCTACTATAAAGCAAAGTGACTCAGTTATACATATTTTTATGTGTATGTATCACACACACACACTCACACACATTCTATTTCATATTTTTTTCCATTATAGTTTATCACGGGATGTTGAATATAGTTCCCTGTGATATAGAGTAGGATATTTTCATTTATCCATTCTATATATAATGGTTTGTAAAACGTATTATAATTACATAAATTTCACTCTAAATCTAATCTACAATTATTTTTGCTTATATTTTCTAAAAAAGTTAGAGTGTGCCTAAACAACATTAAGCCATGACTGGGGATAAATATGCTATTCATTCAGTTTTTAAATCACTTTTTTTCACTCAAAGTATCTTCTTTATGTTCTAGCTTCTTGTTACAAGTTCTCAACTACGAAGGCCTCACTGAAATGTTCCCAAAGCAGAGATGGCTGTGTGCCAGAATGCTACATAACCTTGCTAATGTTCAGTCAATTAGAACTACTCCATCTGTGTTTCTGTCCATCCAAAGAACCAGCTGCTCTAAACAAATGCTTTCCTCATTTTGCTTGTTGTATCACTAGCTGAAATATGCTTCTGCCATAATTACCATTCTCAGCTTCTTGATAGAGCCAGCAACCAACCAACAATTTATTGAGTACACAGGCTGGTGCTAATTGCTTGGTCATATAATTGGGTGTTGGATTACTTTATTACTGCTGCCTAGAAGCAGCTGTACTCCCTGAAAACTCAATGGGGACAACACATTTGCTTATACATGGGACATGTATCTGCAATATGGAGGTAAATATTCAGAGGTGACAAATGTGAAAGGTCATGAATACCCTAGGAGGTCTACTACCCAGCAAAAGTGCTCAGATTAAGAGTGATTCTTGATATTGGGAAGGTATTGTTTACAATTGTTTTTTATTACCACCGATCTGGGGATACAGCTTGCTGAGAGAAGTGTGACATTTACAGTGATCTTCTTAGGGATTTTCTGGATACTCCTCTTTAGCCTCAAGGCTAATTTCTATAACAGTGTGCATGTGTGCTGAGTTGCTTCAGTCATGTCCAGCTTTTTGCGACCGCACAGATGGAAGCCCACCAGGCTCCTCTGTCCATGGAATTCTCCAGGCAAGAATACTGGAGTGGCTTGCCATGCCCTCCTCCAGGGGATCTTCCCAACCCAGGGATCGAACCCACATCTTTTATGTCTCCTGCAATTGGAGGTTGGTTCTTTACCACTAGCACCACCTGGGAAGCCCAACAGTAGCACTGGGAAAAAAAGAAATGAAAAATAGGAGCAATGTAGGAAGCTAGGTCTAGCTTTCATTAAGCCCTGCGCCTGAATAAATGAGAGTAACTGTGTAAAGTAACCTCATATCATTCATGTAAGCTCCCTACTAAAATGCAACTGAGGGGTAAGAATGTTCTGTCCAATTGGTATTTAGACTACTGTCTGATATATAAGTTCAGTTCAGTTCAGTCGCTGAGTCGTGTCTGACTCTTTGCGAACCCATGAATCACAGCACACCAGGCCTCCCTGTCCATCACCAACTCCCGGAGTTCACACAGACTCACGTCCATCGAGTCAGTGATGCCATCCAGCTATCTCATCCTCTGTCATCCCCTTCTCCTCCTGCCCCCGAACCCTCCCAGCATCAGAGTGTTTTCCAATGAGTCAACTCTTCACATGAGGTGGCCAGAGTACTGGAGTTTCAGCTTTAGCATCATTCCTTCCAAAGAAATCCCAGGGCTGATCTCCTTTAGAATGGACTGGTTGGATCTCCTTGCAGTCCAAGGGACTCTCAAGAGTCTTCTCCAACACCACAGTGCAAAAGCATCAATTCTTCGGTGCTCAGCCTTCTTCACAGTCCAACACTTACATCCATACATGACCACTGGAAAAACAATAGCCTTGACTAAACAGACCTTTGTTGGCAAAGTAATGCCTCTGCTTTTGAATATGCTATCTAGGTTGGTAATAACTTTTCTTCCAAGGAGTAAGCATCTTTTAATTTCATGGCTGCAGCACAATCTGCAGTGATTTTGGAGCTGAGAAAAATAAAGTCTGCCACTGTTTCCACTGTTTCCCCATCTATTTCCCATGAAGTGATGGGACTGGATGACATGATCTTCGTTTTCTGAACGTTGAGCTTTAAGCCAACTTTTTCACTCTCCACTTTCACTTTCATCAAGAGGCTTTTTAGTTCCTCTTCACTTTCTGCCATAAGGGTGGTATCATCTGCATATCTGAGGTTATTGATATTTCTCCCGGCAATCTTGATTCCAGCCTGTGCTTCTTCCAGTCCAGCGTTTCTCATGATGTACTCTGCGTATAAGTTAAATAAGCAGGGTGACAATATCCAGCCTTGACGTACTTCTTTTCCTATTTGGAAGCAGTCTGTTGTTCCATGTCCAGTTCTAACTGTTGCTTCCTGACCTGCATACAGATTTTTCAAGAGGCAGGTCAGGTGGTCTGTTATTCCCATCTCAGAATTTTCTACAGTTTATTGTGATCCACACAGTCAAAGGCTTTGGCCTAGTCAATAAAGCAGAAATAGATGTTTTTCTGGAACTCTCTTGCTTTTTGATAATCCAGTGGATGTTGGCAATTTGATCTCTGGTTCCCCTGCCTTTTCTAAAACCAGCTTGAACATCAGGAAGTTCATCATTCACATATTGCTGAAGCCTGGCCTGCAGAATTTTGAGCATTACTTTATTAGTGTGTGAGATGAGTGCAATTGTGCAGTAGTTTGAGCATTCTTTGGCATTGCCTTTCTTTGGGATTGGAATGAAAACTGACCTTTTGCAGTCATGTGGCCACTGCTGAGTTTTCCAAATTTGCTGGCATATTGAGTGCAGCACTTTCACAGCATCATCTTTCAGGATTTGGAATAGCTCCACTGGAATTCCATCACCTCTACTAGCTTTGTTTGTAGTGATGCTTTCTAAGGCCCACTTGACTTTATCATTCCAGGATGTCTGGCTCTAGGTCATTGATCACACCATCATGATTATCTGGGTCGTGAAGCTCTTTTTTGTACAGTTCTTCTGTGTATTCTTGCTGCCTCTTACTTAATATCTTCTGCTTCTGTTAGGTCCATACCATTTCTGTCCTTTATGGAGCCCATCTTTGCATGAAATGTTCCTTTGGTATCTCTAATTTTCTTGAAGAGATCTCTAGTCTTTCCCATTCTATTGGTTTCCTCTATTTCTTTGCATTGGTCACTGAGGAAGGCTTACATATCTCTTCTTGCTATTCTTTGGAACTCTGCATTCAGATGCTTATATCTTTCCTTTTCTCCTTTGCTTTTTGCTTCTCTTCTTTTCACAGCTGTTTGTAAGGCCTCCCCAGACAGCTGGTTTTTTTGCATTTCTTTTCCATGGGGATTTTCTTGATCCCTGTCTCCTGTACAGTGTCACAAACCTGATTCCATAGTTCATCAAGCACTCTATCAAATCTAGGCCCTTAAATCTATTTCTCACCTCCACTGTATAATCATAAGGGATTTGATTTAGGTCATACCTGAATGGCCTAGTGGTTTTCCCTACTTTCTTCAATTTCAATCTGAATTTGGCAATAAGGAGTTCATGATCTGAGCCACAGTCAGCTCCTGGTCTTGTTTTGCTGACTGTATAGAGCTTCTCCATCTTTGGCTGCAAAAAATATAATCAATCTGATTTTGGTGTTGACCAACTGGTGATGTCCATATGTAGAGTCTTCTTTTGTTTTTTTGGAAGGGGATGTTTGTTATGCCCCGGGCTTTTTTTTGGAAAACTCTATTTGTCTTTGCCCCGCTTTATTTTCTTTTTCCCAGGCGAAATTTGCCTGTTACTCTAGGTATTTCTTGACTTCTTACTTTTGCATTCCAGTCCCCTATAATGAAAATGATATATTTTTTTGGGTGTTAGGTCTAAAAGTTCTTGTAGGTCTTCATAGAACCATTCAGCTTCAGCTTCTTCAGTGTTACTGGTTAGGGCATAGACTTGGATTACTGTGATATTGAATGGTTTGCCTTAGAAACAAAGAGATCATTCTGTCATTTTTAGGATTGCACCCAAGTACTGTATTTCAGACTCTTTTGTTGACCATGATGGCTACTCCATTTCTTCTGAGGGATTCCTGCCCACAGTTTCTTCTGAGGGATTCCTGCCCACAGTAGTAGATATAATGGTCATCTGAGTTAAATTCACACATTCCAGTTCATTTTAGTTTGCTGATTCTTAGAATGTTGATGTTCACTCTTGCCATCTCTTGTTTGACCACTTCCAATTTGCCTTGATTCATGGACCTGACATTCCAGGTTCCTATGCAATATTGCTCTTACAGCATTGGACCTTGCTTCTATCACCAGTCACATCCACAACTGGGTATTCTTTTTGCTTTGGCTCCATCCCTTCATTCTTTCTGGAGTTATTTCTCCACTCATCTCCAGTAGCATATTGGGCACCTATTGACCTGGGGAGTTTCTCTTTCAGTATCCTATCATTTTGCCTCTTCATAATGTTCATGGGGTTCTCAAGGCAAGAATACTGAAGTGGTTTGCCATTCCCTTCTCCAGTGGACCACAGTCTGTCACATCTCTCCACCATGACCCGCCCATCTTGGGTTGCCCCAGGGGCATGGCTCAATTTCATTGAGTTAGACAAAGCTGTGGTTCTAGTGTGATTAGATTGACTAGTTTTCTGTGAGTATGGTTTCAGTGTGTCTGCCCTCTGATACCCTCTTGCAACACCTACTGTCTTACTTGGGTTTCTCTTACCTTGGGTGTGGGGTATCTCTTCACGGCTGCTGCAGCAAAGCACAGCCACTGCTCCTTACCTTGGATGAGGGGTATCTCCTCATCGCTGCCCTTTCTGACCTTCAATGTGGCATAGCTCCTCTAGGCCCTCCTGCACCCGCGCATTCAGGGCTCCTTGGACATGGGCTTGGTCCTCCCGGCCGCTGTCCCTGGCCTTGGGCGTGGGGTTGGTCCTCCTGGCTGCTGCCCCTGGCTTCAGGCTTGGGGGCCTGGGGTAGCTCCTCCCGGCTGATGCCCCTGACTTCGGATGCGGGGTAACTCCTCTCGTCACCGCCCCTGATCTCAGACATGGGGTAGCTCCTCTCAGCCGTTCCTGCGCCGTCACAGTCTGGAACTCTCAGCCACTGCCCCTGACCAAGGACGTGTGGTAACTCCTCTTGGCTGCTGCCCTTTGGGCATGGGGTCCTCCTGGCTTCTGCCCCTGACCTCGGATGTAGGGTAGCTCCTCTCTGCAGCACTTAGTGCACTGGTCACAGCTGCCTGCTCTTAGTCGCCAGTCACAGCCGCCTGCGCTTAGTGCGCCAATAGTAGATGCTTAATAAACATTTTCTTAATAAATGTGGAACAAATTAGAGCTTAAAGCAACTGATTTTTGCAGTTATCCTTCAATGTTGGATGTCCACCATGTTATTTAATACACATAATATTGGTACCTAATTTTGATTTATGTTTATTGAAATTTAAAATGCATATACATTGGCCACTTGATGCAAAGAACTGACTCATTTGAAAAGACCCTGATGGTGGGCAAGATTGAAGGCAGGAGAAGAAGGGGATGACAGAGGATGAGATGGTTGGATGGCATCACTGACTCAATGGACATGAGTTTGAGTAAACTCCAGGTGTTGGTGATGGACAGGGAAGCCTGGCTTGCTGCAGTCCATGCCCCACTCCAGTACTCTTGCCTGGAAAATCCCATTGACGGAGGAGCCTGGTGGGCTGCAGTCCATGGAGTCGCTAGGAGTTAGACAGGACTGAGTGACTTCACTTTGACTTTTACTTTCATGCATTGGAGAAGGAAATGGCAACCCACTCCAGTGTTCTTGCCTGGAGAATCCCAGGGACGCAGGAGCCTGGTAGGCTACCATCTATGGGGTCACACAGAGTCGGATAAGACTGAAGTAACTTAGCAGCAGCATGGGGTCACAAAGAGTCAGACATGACTGAGCAACTCAACTGACTGACTGATCCCCTTTGAACCATTTCTCAGAATTTACCTAGACATACCCTTGCATATGCACACAAAAGTAGACATGAAAGAAGATTCATTGCAAAGTTTTCTATAGTACAGAAAGATTGAAAAAGCCCTAAGTAGTCCTTCAGTAGGTGATAGGTTACATAAATTATAGTACATCCATAAGATGGAATACCATGCAACTGCTAATAAGAAGAGAAAACTCTGTTTATACTAAAATAGAATTATAGTCATCATATATTTTTAATTTAAAAAGGAAGATGCACAACAGAGTGAGGAGTGAGCTCCCATTATTATTAAAACAAATGAAGATGCATGCACATAGATATGATTACATATTCATAGAATATCTCTGGAAGAATATCCAAGGAATCAGTAATATAGATTTTCTCTGGGGAACAGGGAACTGAAAGCACGAGGATTAAGTATGTGAGACATACTTGCCACCATTAAACTTTTTGACTAGTACAATACTTGTCATGTGCATTAATTATCCTGAAGAAAAATAAATATTAAAACAAAAGAACATAATGCATTTTTTATGCAAATATGCATACTGGAAGAAATAACTAGTTGGCCAAACTCTTTCAGCACACACATGTTAGTATTTTGGGGGAATAAATCTGGCAATTTCCAGATCATTTGAGAATGTAGTATGCTGCTAAGTTGCTGCTAAGTTGCTTCAGTCGTGTCCGACTCTGTGAAACCCATAGACGGCAGCCCACCAGGCTCCCCCATTCCTGGGATTCTCAAGGCAAGAACACTGGAGTGGGTTGCCATTTCCTTCTCCAATGCATGAAAAGTGAAAGTGAAGTCGCTCAGTCGTGTCCGACTCTTAGCGACCCCATGGACTGCAGCCTACCAGGCTCCTCCACCCATGGGATTTTCCAGGCAAGAGTACTGGAGTGGGGTGCCATTGCCTTCTCCAAGAATGTAGTATAGGGGTCCCATAAAACCTGGTTCCCCTTTATTCCCTTTCTGCTTAAAGTTTTCCAAGAGCCAGTCCTTCAGTTTATGATTTACTGACAGATATAGAGCAAATTTGGAGAAGGAAATGGGAACCCACTCCAGTGTTCTTGGGCAAAACTGTGAAGAAGTCTCATTGATATTTTGTAAAACTATCTCTCTCCTATTACCTTTTCTACCACCTTACCCAGGGTCTGGACCCACACATATACACTTACTCCAAAATGAATCCTATAGAATACCTTCCTAGATTCAGCATTTATGAACCAAGTCATCACCCTCCACTATGGAAAGTTTTCTTTCCAATTCTCTTCTTAGCTGTATTCTCTTTTTAATTTTTAAATATATTATATCTGAAAACCTGAATGCATTAATGACTATTAAATAATATTAAACTTTACTTTTCAATGGCCAACTAAGTCTTGGAGGGTCTTTCTAGGTAGAGACTCAGTCAGACCAGGTGGGGGAGTTAATTTGGAGTCAAGAAGATAGTATAGATCTCTGACCATGTGCTGATCCTATCTAATGAACATTAACAACTGTCAACATTTTATGACTCAGCAAATCTCTATCCAAAGATGAGAGAAACCATGGCTCAAGAAGAGGAAATAAGATCAAAGCAGAGAGGGACTTGGTTTCAGCTGGTGCATTGTTTGCAATCTGAGAGGAGTGAGTCAGGGAAATTAAGTCTAACTGTTGGCCTATCATATGCCTTTGCTACAAGTCTTTTACTACTGGATGGGGCTTGGAAATGTTAATGAAAAAGCATATTCTTAATTTTTGTTTTGTTCACCAGTGCTATCTTCTAGAAGCCCAACCTATTTGAGGAAAGGACATTCTCTTTGTTTATGACACATTAGGAAGCAGTAAAGGAGGTTTTTAAGAAAGTTTAAAATAAGTTCCTCAGAAAGGAAAATAAATATATGCATAAAAATTAAATTATAAGAATTTTCAACACATTTAAGAAAGGAAACAAACTCAACACTTATGATTCCTCAACTTTGAGAGTTTCCTTAAGTAGAATATTACATTTAATTAAATATATGTTGACTTGAAGAGGAGTGTATATGTAATCTTTCTAATTTCCATCATTTGGTACATTTTCCACAGGAGTAAAAATTCATTATCTTTGATATATCACATAGCATATTTTGTCTATGCACAAAGTATATCAAATATAAAAATATGTTCTAACTACATCAAGATAATGAATGGAACTAATTTGTAGTATTTTCAATCAAGGTAGAAGGGGAAAAATTAAATATATTCAGTTTCCTGCAACAATAAGAACATTTCTATATCTAAACATATTAAATTGAACACATTTTATGCAAGTAGAAGATAAAAATTACATTTGAAATATGTTTCATTGGCTTTAATATTATATACTTTATATGATGTAAAAATATTACTTTCAAAAGGTAAGTTTAATTCACAAAGCAAACTGAACTATACTTATTTGCATTTGCTTTAATGACAAAAAGTCTTCAAATGTAGAGTCCTTATTAAATGTATTTCTATCCTCTCTAGTCCCTAATATAGTGTGTTACATATGTGATATTTATCGTTTTATAGTTAAAATCATTTATGGCTTTTTTTTTCCTAAAAGATTTGAAGAAGCTATTTGTTATAAACTGAATATTTGTGTCCCTCCAAAATCCATATGTTGAAATCCTAAATCCCAATATGATGGTATTTGGAGATGGGACCTCTTAGAAATAATTAGGGTTAGATGAGGGCATGAGGGTGGGGCCCTCATTATAGGACTTGTGCCCTTCTAAGAGACACCAGCAAGCTCTCTTTTCCCCTGTCTCACAGTATGCACAAAGAAAAGGTCATATAAGCACACAATGAGATGAGAGATGAGCTCGCAAGCCAAGAGAAGAGATGTCAGAATAAAACCTACCTTGATGGCACCTTAATCTTAAACTTATTGCCCTCCAAAAGTATGAGAAATAAATTTGTTCTTTAAGCCACTCAGTCTATGACATTTTGTTATAGTAGCCCAGAGAAGGCAATGGCACCCCACTCCAGTACTTCTGCCTGGAAAATCCCATGGACAGAGGAGCCTGGTAGGCTGCAGTCCATGGGGTTGCTGAGGGTCGGACATGACTGAGCCACTTCACTTTCACTTTTCACTTTCATGCATCGGAGAAGGAAATGGCAACCCACTTCAGTGTTCTTGCCTGGAGAATCCCAGGGATGGGGGAGCCTGGTGGGCTGCCGTCCATGGGGTCACACAGAGTCGGACATGACTGAAGTGACTTAGCAGCAGCAGCAGCAGCAGTCCAAGCTAAGATACTATCAAAATAATGTAATGTAATTCATGATATTTAAAGGTTAAAACAGAATAGAATAATTAAATAGATCCAGAGAAACTAAATGTTCTTACGTACCTATAGTAGTGGTAGTAGATTAGTTGCTAAGTCGTGTCCCACTCTTGCAACCCCATGGACTATAGCCCACCAGGCTCCCTCTGTCCATGGGATTTCCTAGGCAAGGATACTGCAGTGGGTTGCCATTTCCTTCTCCAGGGGATTTTCCTGAACCAGGGTTTGAACCTGGGTCTCCTGCATAGCAGGCAGTCTCTTGCATTACAGGCTGATTCTTCACCAACTGAGCCACCAGGAAGCCTTTAGGTACCTGAGATATACTAATTACTACTGTTTGGGACTGAAATTCTCTGTTTTCTGGCAGGTAAGGCACAGCAGGAAATATGCTAAATTATATAGATTTGAGGTATCAAGTCTTCTAATGTCTCATTAGAAACATTGTGAGAAATGGTAAGAAATTTCCACAGAGCACACAGAGTGCGGGTGGCTGTGATGGCGCACAGAGCATGGCAGAGAGGAGCTACCCCACGTCCGAGGTCAGGGGCAGTGGCCAAGAGTGCCAGGCTGCGACGGTGCAGGAACAGCCGAGAGGAGCTACCCCACGTCCGAGGTCAGGGGCAGCAGCCGAGTGCCAGGCTGCGATAGCGCAGGAGCAGCCGTGAGGAGCTAGCCACGTCCGAGGTCAGGGGCAGAAGCCGGGAGGACCCTATGCCTGAGGGGCAGCAGCCAAAGGAGTTACCCCACGTCCGAGGTCAGGGGCAGCAGCCGAGAGTACCAGGCTGTGACGGCACAGGAATGGCCTAGAGGAGCTACCCCACATCCGAGGTCAGGGGAGGCGGCCAGGAGGAGCTACCCAGCCCCCCCCCCCCACCCAAAGCCATGCCCAATATGCTACTGGAGATGAGTGGAGAAATAACTCCAGAAAGAATGAAGGGATGGAGCCAAAGCAAAAAGAATACCCAGTTGTGGATGTGACTGGTGATAGAAGCAAGGTCCAATGCTGTAAGAGCAATATTGCATAGGAACCTGGAATGTCAGGTCCATGAATCAAGGCAAATTGGAAGTGGTCAAACAAGAGATGGCAAGAGTGAACATTGACATTCTAGGAATCAGCAAACTAAAATGGATTGGAATGGGTGAATTTAACTCAGATGACCATTATATCTACTACTGTGGGCAGGAATCCCCTAGAAGAAATGGAGCAGCCATCATAGTCAACAAAAGAGTCTGAAATGCAGTACTTGGATGTAATCTCAAAAACGACAGAATGACCTCTGTTCATTTCCAAGGCAAACCATTCAATATCACAGTAATTCAAGTCTATGCCCCAACCAGTAATGTTGAAGAAGCTGAAGTTGAACGGTTCTATGAAGACCTACAAGACCTTTTAGAACTAACACCCAAAACGATGTCCTTTTCATTATAGGGGACTGGAATGCAAAAGTAGGAAGTCAAGAAACACCTGGAGTAACAGGCAAATTTGGCCTTGGAATACGGAATGAAGCAGGGCAAAGACTAACAGAGATTTGCCAAGAAAATGTACTGGTCATAGCAAACACCCTCTTTCAACAGCACAAGAGAAGACTTTACACATTGACATCACCAAATGGTCAACACTGAAATCAGATTGATTATATTTTTTGCAGCCAAAATGGAGGAGCTCTACACAGTCAGTAAAAACAAGACCAGGAGCAGACTGTGGCTCAGATCATGAACTCCTTATTGCCACATTCAGACTTAAATTGAAGAAAGTGGGGAAAACCACTAGGCCATTCAGGTATGACCTAAATAAAATCCCTTATGATTATACAGTGAAAGTGAGAAATAGATTTAAGGGCTTGAATCTGATAGATAGAGTGCCTGATGAACTATGGATGGAGATTCGTGAAGGAGACAGGGATCAAGACCATCCCCATGGAAAAGAAATGCAATAAAGCAAAATAGGTGTCTGAGGAGGCCTTACAAATAGTTGTGAAAAGAAGAGAAGAGAAAAGCAAAGGAGAAAAGGAAAGATATAAGCATCTGAATGCAGAGTTCGAAAGAATAGCAAGAAGAGATAAGAAAGCCTTCCTCAGTGACCAATGCAAAGAAATAGAGGAAACCAATAGAATGGGAAAGACTAGAGATCTCTTCAAGAAAATTAGAGATACCAAAGAAACATTTCATGCAAAGATGGGCTCCATAAAGGACAGAAATGGCATGGACCTGATAGAAGCAGAAGATATTAAGTAGAGGTGGCAGGAATACACAGAAAAACTGTTCAAAAAAGATCTTCACGACCAAGATAATCATGATGGTGTGATAACTCACCTAGAGTCAGACATGCTGGAATGATAAAGTCAAGTGGGCCTTAGAAAGCATCACTATGAAAAAAGCTAGTGGAGGTGATGGAATTTCAGTTGAGCTATTTCAAATCCTGACAGATGATGCTGTGAAAGTGCTGCACTCAGTATGCCAGCAAATATGGAAAACTCAGCAGTGGCCACATGATTGGAAAAGGTCAGTTTTCATTACAATCCCAAAGAAAGGCAATGCCAAAGAATGCTCAAACTACTGCACAATTGCACTCATCTCACACACTAATAAAGTAATGCTGAAAATTCTGCAGGCCAGGCTTCAGCAATATGTGAACCATGATCTTCCTGATGTTCAAGCTGGTTTTAGAAAAGGCAGGGGAACCAGAGATCAAATTGCCAACATCCACTGGATTATCAAAAAAGCAAGAGAGTTCCAGAAAAACATCTATTTCTGCTTTATTGACTATGCCAAAGCCTTTGACTGTGTAGATCACAATAAACTGTGAAAATTCTGAAAGAGAAGGGAATACCAAATGACCTGACCTGCCTCTTGAGAAATCTGTATGCAGGTCAGGAAGCAACAGTTAGAACTGGACATGGAACAACACACTGTTTCCAAATAGGAAGAGGAGTACATCAAGGCTATATATTGTCACCCTGCTTATTTAACTTATATGCAGAGTACATCATGAGAAATGCTGGACTGGAAGAAGCACAGGCTGGAATCAAGATTGCCGGGAGAAATATCAATAACCTCAGATATGCAGATGATACCACCCTTATGGCAGAAAGTGAAGAGGAACTCAAAAGCCTCTTGATGAAAGTGAAAGTGGAGAGTGAAAAAGTTGGCTTAAAGCTCAACATTCAGAAAATGAAGATCATGTCATCCAGTCCCATCACTTCATGGGAAATAGATGGGGAAACAGTGGAAACAGTGTCAGATTTTATTATTTTGGGCTCCAAAATCACTGCAGATGGTGACTGCAACTGTGAAATTAAAAGACACTTACTCCTTGGAAGAAAAGTTATGACCAACCTAGATAGCATATTGAAAAGCAGAGGCATTACTTTGCCAACAAAGGTCCATCTAGTCAAGGCTATGGTTTTTCCAGTGGTCATGTATGGATGTGAGAGATGGAATGTGAAGAAAGCTGAGCACCAAAGACTTGATGCTTTTGAACTGTGGTGTTGGAGAAGACTCTTGAGAGTCCCTTGGGCTGCAAGGAGATCCAACCAGTCCATTCTGAAGGAGATCATCCCTGGGGTTTCTTTGGAAGGAATGATGCTAAAGCTGAAACTCCAGTACTCTGGCCACCTCATGTGAAGAGTTGACTCATTCGAAAAGACTCTGATGCTGGGAGGGATTGGGGGCAGGAGCAGAAGGGGACGACAGAGGATAAGATATCTGGATGGCATCACTGACTCAATGGACGTGAGTTTGAGTGAACTCTGGGAGTTGGTGATGCACAGGGAGGCCTGGCGTGCTGTGATTCATAGTCGCGAAGAGTCGGACATGACTGAGTGACTGAACTGAACTGACCTGATATAATATTGATTATTTTTTTGTATTTTTTAAAGCAAATATTTTGGTTCTTTTAAACCTTTGTTTGGAAGGATAACAACCAAAACAACGAATTCGTATGAAAATGCTCCAGGAGGACCCAAGGATCCTCATTGAATGTTTCACTGCCAAAGATGGCCTAAATTGGGCATAGCATTTGAATAGCCAATAAAGCAAACCTTTCACCAATGAAACAGTCTTCATCTTCCCTTACTTTGGAAAGGGTAATCCTAGGCCCAGTGGAATAAGCATCAACTTTCACTCCTAGGAAGTCCCAACTGTTTAATAATACCTTAAAAGACTGGAAATAGAACTGCCTTATGACCCAGCAATCCCACTGCTGGGCATACACACTGAGGAAACCAGAACTGAAAGAGACACATGTACCCCAATGTTCATCGCAGCCCTGTTTATAATAGCCAGGACATGGAAGCAACCTAGATATCCATCAGCAGATGAATGGATAAGAAAGCAGTAGTACATATACACAATGGAGTATTACTCAGCCATTAAAAAGAATACATTTGAATCAGTTCTAGTGAGGTGGATGAAACTGGAGACTATTATACAGAGTGAAGTAAGCCAGAAAGAAAAATACCAATACAGTATACTAATGCATATATATGGAATTTGGAAAGATGATAATGATAACCCTGTATGTGAGATAGCAAAAGAGACACAGATGTATAGAACAGTTTTTTGGACTCTGTGGGAGAGGGCGAGGGTGGGATGATTTGGGAGAATGGCATTGAAACATGTATAATATCATATAAGAAATGAATCACCAGTCCAGGTTCGGTGCAGGATACAGGATGCTTACGGCTGGCCCACTGGGATGACCCACACGGATGGTATGGGGAGGGGAGTGAGAGGGGGGTTCAGGATGGGGAACACGTGTACACCCATTGTAGACTCATGTTGATGTATGACAAAATCAATACAATATTGTAAAGTAATTAGCCTCCAATTAAAATAAATAAATTTAAATTTAAAAAAAGAAACTCTTGTTGAAAGTGAAAGAGGAGGGTTAAAAAGTTGACTTAAAACTCAACATTCAGAAAATGAAGAACATGGCATCCAAATATATATATATATATCTTTTTTTTTAACCAAGCTTGATGATATGCTTAAAGTTACACTATTTGTTCCTTCATGTTGAGAAAAACTATCTCCAATAATTCATCATTAAGATGCAGATTAAATCTCTCATTTAATAAAAGCTGAAAACTCTTTTGATAATGTTTGTGTATATACACAGAAACTTCTTTTAGTACAATTAATATGAAATATTTGGGAACAATTTTAAAAGAAGGAAATTCTAATTCAGTGCTGCACTACTTTTTAAGGCTTGTGATGTGGACACTAATTTTAATCTAAAAAAAAAAATTGTTCTAGTTGGTGCTGCTGTGCTTAGTCGCTCAGTCGTGTCCAACTCTTTGCAACTCCGTGGACTGTAGCCCACCTGGCTCCTCTGTCCATGGGGATTCTCCAGGCAAGAATACTGGAGTGAGTTGCCATGCCCTCCTCCAAAGGATCTTCCCAATCCAGGGATTGATCCCAGGTCTCCTGCAATGCAGGCAGATTCTTTACCAGCTGAGCTACCAGGAGAGTTGGTTCCCAAGGAATGTATTTTTATGTTTCTTTTAGAGTTTGAATCTTGAATATTCTTGATATCAATCACCATTGCACTGACTTGTATAGGAGACTGGGTTGATTGTTTATAAATAGCTATCAGGATGTACCCTAGGATTTTCCTTTTTTTTATTAAGTTCCTGCTTTCTAGTATAATAATTTGCCTCTTTCTTCTGAAAAATTAATTTAAAAAGTGAATGTCAATATTTGAATGATTACGATTCAATTAATTGGCATTTTATTGCATCATGAGAGAGGCTATGTAAGGAAAGAACAAGGCAAACTCCCTCAAAAAGTTTTTAATTAAAATCAATTTCCAAATTACAATCCTAAATAAATACTGCGATGCTCAATTAAATTTCCTTCTTTCAAAATTCTTCCCAAATATTTCCTCAGATTAATTGTCACTGTATAAAAGAAGGTGCTATGTGTACAGTGGTAACCATGGAATCCTTCACATTATCTGCATATTGCATGTGTAATGCATTCCTATGCAAAACATAATTAGAATGTAGTTTACTTCAGTTTCTCCCGAAGCATCCCAAGGGCATTATATGAAATGCATACAGTCAAACCATAGGTGCTGTCTCAAAGGGGAATAAAAGGACAAAAGAAAAGAGAGAAAAGAATTAGGTTATTACTTGTATAGATTGTGTGACCATCAGATCAGTCACAAATAGTTGGAAACCATCTCTTTGACATGCCGAATCCCAGCTATACTAACTTGTTTTCCTATTTTATGACCAAAAGGTGGCACTGTTCCATTTATTATGAGCTTGGCGTACCGTCCATGGCACTACAGTCATTTGGTAATGTTCTCCACTGAAACTAGCAAGGTGTGCATCATTAACCATTCTGCTTCAGAGGTCCTGATATCAAGAGGATCATACCAGCAGCTACTGTGACATAACTCATTAAGAAACTGTTGTAAATAAGAATCTTGTAGAAAAGCATAACGGCAGGTCAAATCAGCTCCCCCATCTTGGAAGGAAGCTAAATCCTTGTGGCTGACCTGCTGTTGGGCAAAAATAAATTACTATTTGCATCATAAAAGATGGGAGCATTCCGCCAAGCACAGAAACAGCTACAGCTAAGACTCTGTGACATTTGGTTCATTTTTCTCTCCAAACCCCATCCAAGCAAGGTGATTTATTCTCCCAAATCAGTGACTGAAATGTTTACCTATTCACCTGGTCAGGCAGTCACAAGTACATTTTAAACAGCTATGGGAAATGGTTTTAACTGACAGTAGAGGTGCCCGATTAAAAGCAAGATGGGTGTCTAACTTTTTGAAACAAATTTGCCAAAATGAAAGTTAAAAAAAAAAAAAAATAGTCAAAACAAAAAAACTGGCTAGAGGCTTTACCCAGTGTCTCATCAGCATTCAACAACAGCTCCTTAGGGCTTAAATCAAACAAGAAGAAGATCCTGAGACAAATGCAGAAGAGATCAGTGAAAATTTCTCATCACCTACACAGCCAGCCACAGGGAATAAAGATAGGAGCTGCTTAAATGCCTCTTCTTTTTGGTGGAAATATGATGGCCATGAAGAAGTAAGATGTAGCTCCCAAAATATATTCCATCAAGTACAAACAGAATACTATATATAATTGCATTACATTACAGCTTGTATTGATTGGTTAGATTTTCCCCATGGCATAGTTCCATTTCACATTCTCAACCTCGTTGTAACAAAGGATGACAAGAGTTCTGTATATCATTAGGATTTAGTTTAATCTGCGTTTTCTTGTTGGTAAATATATTCTGAGTTCAAAATACAATGGAATAAATACTTAAGCAATTTTAGGCAAAAATGAATAATAAAAGCCAAAGTCTGGATCATTTGTGAAATTGAATTTCTCAGTTCTTCACTTTTCAATCTGGCAGTGGAAACGTGACCTTTTAATGCAATGGCATAGCAAAGTTGAAATGGCTCAAGTTGTCAGGAATGAAAGAGAGGCAGGTTAAATTCAAATGATGGAGTTCTCTAATTACTGAACCCTATACTGGGCATGGAACAACAGACTGGTTCCAAATAGGAAAAGGAGTACGTCAAGGCTGTAAATTGCCACCGTGCTTATTTAACTTATATGCAGAGTACATCATGAGAAACGCTGGGCTGGAAGAAGCACAGGCTGGAATCAAGGTTGCCGGGAGAAATATTAATAACTTCAGATATGCAGATGACACCACCATAATGGCGGAAAAAGAAGAGGAGAAAAAAAACCCCCTAAGTAAAAGTAAAAAAATAAATTATGGGTCAAAAAAAAAAAAAGAAAAAAAAGAACATCGAATCGGTCCCATCACTTAATAGGAAATAAATGGGTGGAAAAAGTGTAAAAAGTATTTATTTTTTTTTATAACAAAACATGAGGAGACGGCTGCAAATTAAAGACGCTTACTCCTTGCAAGAAAAGTTTTGACCAACCTAGATAGCATATTGAAAAGCAGAGACATTACTTTGCCAACAAAGATCCGTCTAGTCAAGGCTATGGTTTTTCCTGTGGTCATGTATGGATGTGAGAGTTGGACTGTGAAAAAAAATTATTTTTTTTAAATTTTGTTTTTGAGAATTTTTTGTGAGGTTTCGTTGGGCAGAAGGGAAATCAATCTATTCATTGTAAAGAAGACAGCTATGGTGTTCTTTGGAAGGAATGATGCTAAGGCTGAAACTCCAGTACTTTGGCCACCTCATGTGAAGAGTTGACTCATTGGAAAAGTCTCTGATGCTGCGAGGGATTGGGGGCAGGAGGAGACGAGGACGACAGATGATGAGATGGCTGGATGGCATCACTGACTCGATGGACGTGAGTCTGAGTGAACTCCAGGAGTTGGTGATGGACAGGGATGCCTGGCGTGCTGGGATTCATGGGGTCGCAGAGAGTCGGACAGGACTGAGTGACTGAACTGAACTGAACTGAACTGATAGCAGAGTACCTGCCTAACACAGACTTTACTGAATGACCCTCTGTTGACCATCTAATACACTTAATAATAAACAGTGTCAGGGCACTGTTGATTCAGTGACCAAAAAAGGAGAATGCTTTCTGAAATCCTATGTCAGGGAGATTACAATTATACTCATTAGGTAAAAGGTATAAATCTCACTATTATGAAAGTGAGACTTCAGAATTAATTTTTGTTCTGTGCTATTTTCTTGACATCCACAAGAGCTGATGCCTAATCTCTCTCTTTAAATTAACAAGTATAAAGCAGTATTTTAGATATTGATGGAGGAAAACAAAGAGGACACAAATATTCCTGGAAGGTGGTAATAAGAGGTAATAAGGATGGTTTCATGTACACACCAATAAGCTACCTCATCTCAATGTCTTACTCCTTCTTTTTGAACTTGCAGGTCTGTTGGAATACGCTGTTTTGTGTACATTTTGTTAGCAGGAGATATGGAAGATTTTACATCTTCCTAGTTTTAGGGATTCGGGGAAGGCAATGGCACCCCATCCCAGTACTTTTGCCTGGAAAATCCCATGGACGGAGGAGCCTGGTAGGCTCCAGTCCATGGGGTCGCTGAAGTCGGACACGACTGAGCGACTTCACTTTCACTTTTCACTTTCATGCATTGGAGAAGGAACTGGCAACCCACTCAGTATTCTTGCCTGGAGAATCCCAGGGACGGGGGAGCCTGGTGAGCTTCCATCTATGGGGTCGCACAGAGTCGGACACGATTGAAGCGATTTAGCAGCAGCAGCAGTTTTAGGGATTAGTAGGTATTGGAACTGTTTGAGAAGATGAAAAAGGAGGGGTCAGTAACGGTTAATGGACTGATCACAGCAACCCCTTAGTTGATCTCCTCTCCCTCTTCCCACCAGGAGGCAAACAATGCAAAATACATATGTGGGCACTTTTCATACATTGATAGTCACATGAACTGAAATTTGCCTGAAATACTAATTCTCATCTAGAGTTCTATCAGAAATAACTACAAGAACAATGATACCACTTTGCAGTCAATCCACAATAGCTTCTTTGGAATTGTATACACACATGCAACTAACAGCAAGATTAACATAAAAGAGCCTTTCTTAGCACCTGTGTGAGGTGCCATGTGAAGCTTCATAAAAACCTCACACTTTGCTCCTGTCATTTTCTGGACCCAAGTACTCTGCCTTTCATCCTCTCCCATCATTCTCTGCTGCTTGCCTAGGTCTGTTTTTCTGCAATTTCTAATTCAATCTCCAACCTCTATGTGATACTTTTACAGGCCTCGCTAATTCACATCTAGATTTTTATAACCCCCTCCCACAAATACAACGTATATCTCTGTATTGCCAGTAAAGTGCAGTAATAGTGCTTTATACATTTATACACGATAGCATTTTAATAAGTTTTTGGTTGCCACAGCTTTTAACTCACTTGATATTTGCTCTCCAGAATTCTAACAAACATCTAGGATAAATATGGTGATATAATCACCCTCTCTAAAAAGAAAATGAACTTTCCAACATATAAACTATTAACTAGTTAACTAACAACTTATCAATTTTTAACATGAGGTACAGACAAAAAGATATGTGCATATAAGAGGTGGTGACTAAAAACAGTTTTAAAAAGTGCATGTTTATGCCAAGTAAACCCAAGATGGAAATGTACAATCCAGGCCTCTTACAAGATACACAGCTAAGAGCACAGGTGTACAATCTGGAAATCTCATGGTAAATTGTTCTTGTGAGATTGAGCTATTAAGCTCATGTTATCAAACCTAAGTGATCTGGATAAGCATAATATCATTTTCAGCCAAATCCAAGTATATGTATATTTTTTCATCACAAATTTAAATAGCACATGAATGTGACTGGTGATATAATATATGTTGTAACAACTTACTAGTTAAAATTACCATTCAAATCCTTGTAAGACAAAGTTAAATAAAGGGGAAAATCCACACATCTTTTCACCGTGGAGCACTTGCTATTACCAAGGTGGGTGGTCTTTCAGAGGGAATGGCAGCAGTGATTACAAAGCCTTAGACTTTCTGCTGCAACATAAAAACTTGAGGGTACATTTAACTTAATGCTACTCAAGTCAGAAGATATAAAAGCAACTGTTCCAACACTTTGCATTTATAGACAATTCAGTCAGATTCATTTTCAGGCAATTTAATAATTTTCATTTCAAATAATTTTTCAAGTACCATAAAATAAAGGATGTCACCATGTTGTTTTACTTTTCATTTTATATGAAACAAAAATTCTTTGCCTCTCCTATAATGTGTAATACCTTTATTTTTTCACTCACTAGAATTTTTAGAATTACAATCATAGAAATAATTATGGGCATTTTGGACAATAGATACTCTTTATTTCTGCTTTGAACTAGAACTTATTTGTGGTATTGGTTACAGCATAGTATAAAAAAGATCCACATTATGGAGCAAATTCCCACATAGGCCAGTAGGTTTCACTTCAGATTCTGATTAGAGTAGCCACCCTCAGTTAGTTGGCTATATTGCAACTGTGTGCCACGTCATAAGACAAAAGCAACGAAAATTATTTTGCACACAGCATCATCATGCTTTTGACTAAACAACTCAAAGCTTGGTACCTATACTGTTTATCACTATTATCTATGAAGATTAAATATATATCATTTCTTATAAAACCACTTGATTTCCATGATATATACCTTTTTAACAATGTGCAAAGCACACAGTGCTTTGATATTTACTCTATCTGTCCTAACTTTTCTTATTGACTGCCATTATAATGATACACACTAAGTTACTGAATTAGAAAAGACTTTTTTTAAAATGAAATGCTATTGAGAGTAGTTTCCCGGGTAGTACTCTGAATCGGTGATACTAGCAACATACAACTACAAAATCGAAAAAAAAACAAATGTGAAAACATAAATTCATTGTGGTGGGGAAAAGATACATTCTAAGTCCTTGTAACAACTCTATTAGTTTTAAACTAGTTTTAAACAACTATAGTGAGTTTGATTATTGTTCTAAGCTAGATTTCTTGGGCTCTGGGAAAGGTCAGGAGGTACGCTACTCAGTTCTTGCCTCAATAGAAAGAAAAGCATCTAAGTTCTGGAGAAGATGGCACAAACTATCTCTGATATACTAGTTGCAATAGTACACATTCCTGACTCTGAGTTATATGCAGACAGTAAATGAGGTGAATGATCATGTCCACCCTCAAACAATCTGTACAATTAACAGGTTTTGTTGAGGTCATTCTACAGCTCTGAAAAACTTTATCTTATCCTCATGCTGGAATACAATTATGGACAATTTGTTTCCATGAAGACCCTGACCATATGGCCCATGGATGTGCATAAGGAAGCAATAAACAAGTTGCAACCCACAGCCCAAGGTGTTCACCTGCAACACCGACTGACTGCCTTTCAGCACAGCGTTGTCAAAAAGCATGTTAGCAGATGCAGAGCCACATTTTGATATTTAAAGCTTTAAAAAAATTAATTCCATTATAAATTTGGAAAATTCACTTTACAGATGTTGACTGTCTATCTGTGTTTGTTTCGCCTTTCTGTATGATGGTCATAAAGGGGAGGGCAGAAATAGTTCCTCTCTTCAAGTGACTGTGTGGTGAGCCCATTTTTATTAGTAATGCTGCTGATTTTTATGACATGCATTGAAAGTGAAGTCGCTCAGTCGTGTCTGACTCTTTGCGACCCCATGGACTGTAGCCTATCAGGCTCCTCCATCCATGGGATTTTCCAGGCAGGAGTGCTGGAGTGGGTTGCCATTTCCTTCTCAGGGGTTCTTCCCGACCTAGGAATCGAACCCGGGTCTCCTGCATTGCAGGCAGACGTTTTACCGTCTGAGCCACCAGAGAAGCCCAGACATGCATTATATGCATTAAAAAAAAAAAAAAAAAAAAAACTTTCCCCAGTTCTTAGTACTATAAAAAGATTTATTAGGCAATTTGTTCTTTAAATTTTGTTAACTAGCGTGAAATGGTACCTCATAGTGGTTTTGATTTGCATTTCTCTGATAATGAGTGATGTTGAGCATCTTTTCATGTGTTTGTTAGCCATCTGTATGTCTTCTTTGGAGAAATGTCTATTTAGATCTTTGGCCCATTTTTTGATTGGGTCACTTATTTTTCTGGAATTGAGCTGTAGAAGTTGCTTGTATATTTTTGAGATTAGTTGTTTGTCAGTTGCTTCATTTGCTATTATTTTCTCCCATATTTTCTCATAATTGTTTTTCAAACCCACTATGAGTTCCTTCACCAGAAATGGGTAAAAAAAAAACAAAAAATAAATGGTGGGGAGGGTGTGGGAAATTTGGTTGGGAAAAAGAAAGTGAGTAAAGAAATGAGAAAAAAAAAATAGAGATAACGCAAAACAGAATTGAAGAGACACGTGTACCCCAATGTTCATAGCAGCACTGTTTACAATAGCCAAGAACGTGGAAGCAACCTAGATGTCCATCCGCAGATGAATGGATAAGAAAGCAGTGGTACATATACACAATGGAGTATTACTCAACCATTAAAAAAAATACATTTGAATCAGTTATAATGAGGTGGGGTGGAAGAGACTATTATAAATAGTAAAGAAAAAGTAAGAAAAAAACACAAAAACAAAAAATATAAACAAACATGAATTTAAGAAATATAATAAAAATAAAAAAATCTCTATAACAGAAAAAGAAAAAAGACACTGATGTATAGAATAGACTGGACGACTGGGGGGGGGGGAGGGGGGGGGGAGTGGTGGTGTAAAATTGATGGAAATATGTATGAAAACAATAATTAAAAAAAAAAAAAATATTTTTTTAATAAATAATAAAAAATTAGTAGAAAAAAGAAAGAAAAATAGAAGAAAAGATATATATTTAAAAAAAAACACACGGAAGAAAAGAGAAGGGCAAAAAAGAAAAAATGTAAAAACTAAATAGACTAAAATGAAAAAACTGAATAAAATAACATAAAAATTCCAATTAGCTGTACCTCTGTCAATCATGCAAATAAAAAAAAGAAAAAGGAATTCCTATGGCTTCAAAAAATGTAGTCATAGCAGTGTTGACACCTGTGTTAATTTACTGTATGGATTTTAAAGACCCACTCAGTTTTTAAGTTTGCAATCATCTTGTAACCAATTTTTGTATTTTTCAAGTCTATATAAGCTTTATTTCTTTTTGTGCCTTAAGAATTTTATATCTTCAATATACTTTTCTTCTCACTTTATTTTTTAATTAATTTATTTATTTTAATTGGAAGCTAATTACTTTACAACATTGTGGGGGTTTTGCCATACATTGACATGAATCAGCCATGGGTGTACACGTGTCCCCCATCCTGAACCTCCCTCCCACCTCCCCTTCCCATCCCATCCCTCATTGTTGTCCCAGTGCAATGGCTTTGAGTGCCCTGTTCCGTGCATCGAACTTGAACTGGCTATCTATTTCACATATGGTAATATACGTGTTTCAATGTTATTTTCTCAAATCATCCCACCCGCACCTTCTCCCACAGAGTCCAAAAGTCTGTTCTTTATATCTGTGTCTCTTTTGCTGTCTCACATTACCATCTTTATAAATGTCAGTCTTTTGGACTCTGTGGGAGAAGGCGACGGTGGGATGATTTGGGAGAATAGCATTGAAACATGTATATTATCATATGTGAAGCAGATCATCAGTCCAGGTTTGATGCATGATACAGGGCACTCAGGGCTGGTGCACTGGGATGACCCTGAAGGATGGGATGGGAAGGAGGTGGGAAGCAGGTTCAGGATGGGGAATACGTGTACACCCATGACTGATTCCTGCCAATGTATGAGAAAACCACTACAATATTTTTAAAATAAATAAATAAATTTATTTAAAATAAATAAATAAATTTATTTAAAATAAATAAATAAGTATATGCTGCTGCTAAGTCGCTTCAGTCGTGTCCGACTCTGTGCGACCCCATAGACGGAAGCTCACCAGGCTCCCCTGCCCCTGGGATTCTCCAGGCAAGAGCACTGGAGTGGGTTGCCATTTCCTTCTCCAATGCATGAAAGTGAAAAGTGAAAGTGAAGTCGCTCAGTCGTGTCCAACTCTTAGCGGCCCCATGGACTGGAGCCTACCAGACTCCTCCGTCCATGGGATTTTCCAGGCAAAAGTACTGGGGTGGGGTGCCATTGCCTTCCCCTAAATAAGTATATAGGCATTAATATACTATAAATAAGTATATATGCATTAATATACTATATTGGTGTTTTTTTTCTGACTTACTTCACTCTGTATAATAGCTCCAGTTTCATCCACCGCACTAGAACTGATTCAAATGTGTTCTTTTTAATGGCTGAGTAATATTCCATTGTGGATATGTACCACTGCCTTCTTATCCATTTGTCTGCTGATAGACATCTAGGTTGCTTCCATGTCCTAACTATTGTAAACAATGCTGTGATGGACATTTGGGTACACGTGTCACTTTCAATTCTGGTTTCCTTGGTGTGTATGCCCAGCAGTGGGATTGGTGGGTCATGTGGCAGTTCTATGTCTGGTTTTTTAAGGAATCTCCACACTGTTCTCCATAGTGCTGTACTAGTTTTCATTCCCACCAACAGTATAAGAGGGTTAACTTTTCTCCACACTCTTTTCAGCACTTATTCTTTGTAGACTCTTTGATAGAAGCCATTCTGACCAGCATGACATGGTACCTCATTGTGGTTTTGATTTGCATTTCTCTAATAATGAGTGAGGTTGAGCATCTTCTCATGTGTTTTTTAACCATTTGTATGTCTTCTTTGGAGAAATGTCTGCTTAGTTCTTTGGCCTGTTTTTGATTGGATCATTTATTTTTCTGGAATTGAGCTGCAAGAGCTGCTTGTATATTTTGAGATTGATTCTTTGTCATTCATTTCATTTGGTACTGGGGCTTCCCTGGTGGCTCAGATGGTAAAGCAGCTGCCGGCAATGCGGGGAGACCCGGGTTCGATCCCTGGGTTGGGAAGATCTCCTGGAGAAGGAAATGGCAACCCACTCCAGTACTCTTGCCTGGAAAACTCCATAGACTGAGGAGCCTCGTAGGCTACAGTCCATAGGGTCACAAAGAGTTGGACATGACTGAGCAACTTCACTTTCATTTGCTATTATTTTCTCCCATTCTGAAAACTGTCTTTTCACCTTGTTTATCAGAGATCAGATCAGATCAGTCGCTCAGTCGTGTCCGACTCTTTGCGACCCCATGAACCGCACCACGCCAGGCCTCCCTGTCCATCACCAGCTCCCTTCATTGTGCAAAAGCTTTTAAGTTTAATTAGGTCCCATTTGCTTATTTTTGTTTTTATTTCAATTATTCTGGGAGGTAGGTCATAGAGGATCTTGCTGTGATTTATGTCAGAGAGAGTTTTGCCTATGTTTTCCTCTAGGAGTTTTATAGTTTCTGGTCTTATGTTTAGATCTTTAATCCATTTTGAGTTTATTTTTGTGTATGATGTTAGAAAGTGTTCTAGTTTCATTTTTTTACAGGTGGTTGACCAGTTTTCACAGCACCACTTGTTAAAGAGATTGACATTTCTCCATTGTATATTTTTCCATCCTATGTCAAAGATAAAGTGTCCATAGGTGTGTGGATTTATCTCTGGGCTTTCTTTTTTGTTCCATTGATCTATATTTTTGTCTTTGTGCCAGTATCATACTGTCTTAATGACTGTAGCATTGTAGTATACTCTGAAGTCAGGCAGGTTGATCTTTTCAGTTCCATTCTTCTTTATCATGATTGTTTTGGCTATTCAAAGTTTTTTTGTATTTCCATACAAATTGTGAAATGATTTGTTCTAGTTCTGTGAAACGGAGAAGGCAATGGCAACCCACTCCAGTACTCTTGCCTGGAAAATCCCATGGAAAGAGGAGCCTGGTAGGCTGCAGTCCATGGGGTCATGAAGAGTCAGCCATGACTGACCGACTTCACTTTCACTTTTCACTTTCATGTATTGGAGAAGGAAATGGCAATCCACTCCAGTGTTCTTGCCTGGAGAATCCCAGGGATGGTGGAGCCTGGTGGGCTGCCGTCTATGGGGTGCACAGAGCAACTTCACTTTCAGAGTCGGACACGACTGAAGCAACTTAGCAGCAGCAGCAGCAGTTCTGTGAAAATATCATTGGTAGCTTGATAGGAATTGCATTGAATCTATAGATTGCTTTGGGTAGTTACTTATTTTCACTATACTGATTCTTCCTATCCATGAACATCGTATATTTCTCCATCTATTTGTCATCTTTGATTTCTTTCATTAGTGTTTTATAGTTTTCTATATATAGTTTTTTTTTGTTTCTTTAGGTAGATTTATTCCTAAGTATTTTATTCTTCTCCTTGCAATGGTGAATGCAATTGTTTCCTTAATTTTTCTTTCTGTTTTCTCATTGTTAGTATATAGGAATGCAAGGGATTTCTGTGTGTTAATTTCATATCCTGTAACTTTACTATATTCATTGAATAGCAATTTTCTGGTCCTTTCATTAAAGTTTTCTGTGTAGAGGACCATGTCATCTGTAAACAGTGAGAGTTTACTTCTTCTTTTCCAATCTGGATTCCTTTTATTTCTTTTTCTTCTCTGATTGCTGTGGCCAAAACTTCCAAAACTGTGAATAGTAGTGGTGAGAGTGGGCAGCCTTGTCTTGTTCCTGACTTTAGGGGAAATGCTTTCAATTTTTCACTATTGAGGATAATGTTTGCTGTGGGTTTATCATATATAGCTTTTATTATGTTGAAGTATGTTTCTTATATGCTTGCTTTCTGGAGAGTTTTTATCATAAATGGATATTGAATTTTGTCAAAGGCATTCTCTTCATCTATTGAGATAATCATATGGTTTTTATCTTTCAATTTGTTAATGTGGTGTATCACATTGATTGACTTGTGGATGTTGAAGAATCCTTGCATCCCTGGGATAAAGCCTGCTTGGTCATGATGCATGATCTTTTTAATATGTTGTTGTATTCTGTTTGCTAGAATTTAGTTGAGGACTTTCGCATCTATGTTCATCAGTGATATTGGCCTGTAGTTTTCTTTTTTTGTGGCATCTTTGTCTGGTTTTGGTATTAGGGTGATGGTGGCCTCATAGCTTTTTTTCTAATGGCAAACTATGAAAGTCATTGCTTAACCACACAGAAAGTCGTATACTTAGGAGTGCAGGTCTTTGCTGATGATCTTATCTATGTGCTTAATCCAGTTACACCAGTCACATGATGGGTATATCTCTTTAATTGGTTGTATTGCCTTATTTACATGCTTACTTATTTACATAAGTGTGAATTTTGTAAATTATCCATTGTGCTAGAGTAAATCCTACAAATAATAATAATGCATATTACTTCTTAGTAAGATTACTTTTAATGATTTTTCTCAGGGAATTTTCTAGAAGCAGTGAGCTTTTCTCAGTGAGGTAGAAGTAGAATATGGGAACCTGTAAAACCCAAAGATATATACTCCACCATGAGACAGACTGTCCTTTGAGTCTCAGACTACTACCAGAAAAGGAGAAAGGGGTTCTAAATGTGGAGGCAACAGGCAACTACAGATTAACTTCATACACTTTATAATTTTGATGTATTTCAATTTTGCTACATACAGTACAAATTCAGAATGATATCATTTCAGTTCATATAACCAAATGGCTTTGAACTTAGTGACCTTGAAAGTCAAATTGATCTCCCAAGTGACATCAAACAGTGGACAGTGCTGCTGTCTGGGGTGTAGTTGGGAAAAACCCAGTTCATTGGGTGTGAGAGTGAATCATTAAGTAGTATAAGAATTTCATGAATTGCTGCTGTTTTATGAATCAATGCAGAACAGCTTTATTACTTACTGTGTAAAATATAGCTTTCTGTTGCAAAGATCAAAATGCAATCAGCATAATAGTCAACATAATCCATATCAAAGAATGAGGCAAACTCATTTGGTTTCCTCCCAGTGCCATAGAATGGTATGCTTAAAAATGAACAAACCCACCTTTCTATCTGCTTGAAAATCTCTGGAGCATTTGTGTGATTTGGAGTTATTTTATTTTGTCACCACTTATATTTAAAAAAAAAAAAAAAAGAAAGCAGCTAACCAGAATGTTTATTTTCATCACATTTGAAAATACATTACATTTAAGCTTTATGATCCTGAATGTATTTCTAGTTAATAAATAAATAACTTAAATTAGGTCTTATTTCTAATTATAGCACATCAAGTCCATGACTTGGCAATCATCTTTTTTTTTCCATTATCTATACAAAGACTTTGAAATGAATTGAAAATTACTTTCTTCCTTATTTTGCAGAATATTTTGTGTACATGTGTGTAACAAAAACTTGAGAAATTTTCTCTTACTGGGTTAAAAGGCAAAGATATATTTAATACATTAATCTTTTAAGTAGCATAGGTAGAGGTACACAAATCAAACACAGCACCTTGACCTATCTTGATGATTTTATTTTTCTTTTCTTAAATACAGTTGTACAGTTTTCTAAAAGTAGTTTAATTCTCCTACTGCCACTTTTAGAACTGTATTGATAAATACAATCATTAACATGCTGGATTCTGAATCCTCAATACAGCATTTTTATTGGTGCTATGAATGAAATCCCAGATGGCACTAGTGGTGAAAAAAAAAAAAAAAAAAAAAACCTGCCTGTCAATGCAGGAGACATAAGAGATATGAGTTCGATTCCTGGGTTGGAAAGATCCTCTGGAGGACAAAATGGCAATCCACTGCAGTATTCTTGCTTGGAGAATCCCGTGGAGCCTGGCAGTCTACAGTCCATGGGGATGCAAAGAGTTGGACACGACTGAGCAACTTAGCACACACATGAATGAATTCAAGTGTGAATTGAGATATTAGACATGAAACTAACTCCTATGGCTTAATCTTTTCTTTTTGAAATCAGGATCTATGATGAAATCATGCTACATAAAATTTTAGTCCATCATGCATCGTTATAAAGGCATCTGTGTTACAAAACATGTACTAATGGATATACTAACTAAAAGACAAAGTACAGAAATTTAACCAGACACCTTTTCAATCACTTAGGTAAAAATTTTTCCTTGCTTAAATTGTATGAAATTTTACTAAAGGTCACTATTGATTCAAGATGCACTATAGAGTCAATCTAACAACCAGAGCATTAGATTTGAGACTTCAGAATGCCTGTAGCATAATCTTCTGAAATACTAACTTTAAAAATGGGGCATAGCTTAACAAGTCCAAAAAAAGTATTGCAAGATCTGTTGATTATTCATGAAAGCAAGCACTTTCTGGTATAATACAATCAGAGCTAATTGATAAGAACAGGTGTCTGCTGTGTACCTGCATTTTTTAGGGAATTTAAACATTAAAATGGATTAGTGAAGGTGATTTTTCCCTAAAGATCTTAAAATGTAAAGCTTGTAAATGCTTGGGACAATTTGGTGCATCCTTCTTGAAGGCAACAGCATGTACTTAACATTATTACTGGATTCTTTTATTTTTTTCTTCAAATCTCATAAATCAATCTTATGAGAAAGTATGTCTGGCCCATTTTGAAGGCTATTTTCTTTTGGTTAAGGAGAAACAAGGGATAACATGTTTTGGAATAACATCTATATTTACATTACTTATCCAATGTAATTAGAGAACAAAAAATTCATTATTTTCATCTAGCTATAAACAGCCCAAGACTACCCAAACCTGCTAGATATTGCTTAATTTTATCTTTGGTCATAGTAAAGTGGCACAATCTATTGGACAATTCACAATCCAAAATAACATATCTTCAAGAAAATGACTTTTCAATATCAAGACTTTTATAAAATAGAGTTAGAATTATGAATAAAGTTACTTTTGCCACTGTCATCAAAGCAGCAGGAGGCAGTTTCTCACAAATGTGGAAAATAAAAGAACAGAATACTGTGTAAGTTAATGACCATGGTGTTAAACAGCTTTCCAGGTGGTGCTAGTGGTAAAGAATCTGCCTGCCAATGCAGGAGACATGAGACCAGGGTTCAGTCTCTGGGTTGGGAAGACCCTGGAGGAGGGCATGGCAACCCACCCCAGTATTCTTGCCTGGAAAATCCCATGGACAGAGGAGTCTGGTGTGCTACAGTCCATGGGGTTGCAAGAGGCGGACATGACCGAAGCGACTTAACACACAACATATACACATGTTAAAAATCATATGCTTATTATGGATTATGACAGGCTCTTAGGATCAAAAGCAGCAATAAAAGGAACAGAGAATAAACCTGCTTGAAAATGGCATGTGTTTTCCTCTGTCATAACTGTTTCATAAAAGAAAGATGGGTTTTTTCTAAATAGCCCTTTGCCCATGAGGCTCTAGTAAGCTGTTGTTTCTCCAGTTTGGAGACAGTGAAGTGACAGGTATACCGAAGTGACCTAAGTGCCCCCCCCACACACACACACACCAAAATCTTGCAAAAACATGTATATGATCAGAAACAGGTTACATTGAGTTACCAAGTGGAAGACAGTAGTAACTGTGATGGTGATTCTTCCCAGGAAGAAAAATGTTAGAGATAATAAATCTAATTTCTATGAAGAATATTCATTCAGTGATTTAGAGAATGAAATAAGGATAATTTATCTATGTAATAAATGATTGCTTAAAAAACTAATCAATTTCAAAAACCTGAAACTAAGAATTGTATGTCCCTGTAAGATATTGAAGGGGAAAAGATTTTGCAGCTCCAAAATATTCCTCTTTGGCTCAGTTCGCTCAGTTCAGTCACTCAGTTGTGTCCGACTCTCTGTGACCCCATGAATCGCAGCATGCGAGGTCTACCTGTCCATCTCCAACACCCGGAGTTCACTCAGACTCACATCCATCGAGTCAGTGATGCCATCCAGCCATCTCATCCTCTGTCGTCCTCTTCTCCTCCTGCCCCCAATCCCTCCCAGCATCAGAGTCTTTTCCAGTGAGTCAACTCTTTGCATGAGGTGGCCAAAATACTGGAGTTTCAGCCTTAGCATCATTCCTTCCAAAGAACACTCAGGGCTGATCTCCTTTAGAATGGACTGGTTGGATCTTCTTGCAGTCCAAGGGACTCTCAAGAGTCTTCTCCAACACCACAGTTCAAAAGCATCAATTCTTCGGTGCTCAGCTTTCTTCACAGTCCAACTCTCACATCCATACATGACTACTGGACAAACCATACCCTTGATTAGATGGACCATTGTTGGCAAAGTAATGTCTCTGCTTTTCAATATGCTATCTAGGTTGCTCATAACTTTTCTTCCAAGGAGTAAGCGTCTTTTAATTTCATGGCTGCAATCACCATCTGCAGTGATTTTGGAGCCCAGAAAAATAAAGTCTGACACTGTTCCCACTGTTTCCCCATCTATTTCCCATGAAGTGATGGGACCAGATGCCATGATCTTCGTTTTCTGAATGTTGAGCTTTAAGCCAACTTTTTCACTCTCCTCTTTGACTTTCATCAGGAGGCTTTTTAGTTCCTCTTCACTTTCTGCCATTAGGGTAGAAATGGTATGGACCTAACAGAAGCAGAAGATATTAAGAAGAGGTGGCAAGAATACACAGAAGAACTATATAAAAAAGATCTTCAAGATCAAGATAATCATGATGGTGTGATCACTCACCTAGAGCCAGACATCCTGGAATGTGAAGTCAAGTGGGCCTTAGAAAACATCACTACAAACAAAGCTAGTGGAGGTGATGGAATTCCAGTTGAGCTATTTCAAATCCTGAAAGATGATGCTGTGAAAGTGCTGCACTCAATATGCCAGCAAATTTGGAAAACTCAGCCTTGGCCACAGGACTGGAAAAGGTCAGTTTTCATTTCAATCCCAAAGAAAGGCAATGCCAAAGAATGTTCAAACTACCACACAATTGCACTCATCTCACATGCTAGTAAAGTAATGCTTAAAATTCTCCAAGCTAGGCTTCAGCAATACGTGAACCATGAACTTCCAGATGTTCAAGTTGGTTTTAGAAAAGGCAAAGGAACCAGAGATCAAATTGCCAACATCTGCTGGATTATCAAAAAAGCAAGAGAATTTCAGTAAAAACATCTATTTCTGCTTTATTGACTATGCCAAAGCCTCTTTGGTGGATTTATCTTAAAAAAACAAAAGCAGACATAAAATAAGCTCTTAAAATTATCATTTTATAATCAACATTTACATTTATAAGTGAAATTTCCATTTGTAAGGATACCTCCCTCTCTGTACCAGGAAGAAACTCTTAGCAGTGAAGAAGGCAAAGACTTAAATCTGCATAAAAATCATAACCTCGCTTACTTTGCTTTTCCTGATCACTTCCCATAACTGACTCTCCACCCAAAACATTTTCTTTTGTCTTTAGCCAAAGATGGTATTTAAGGTGATGGCTTTGACTATTTCAGAGAATTACCTCATTTTCCGGGGTCTATCTCACCTATACAAGAAGTATGTATGTTATTAAATTTTTGTTTTTATCCTGTTTATCTGTCTTATGTCAATTTGATTATTAGACCAGCAAAAGACACTGCCATGTGTAAAACAGAAAGCTATTGGTAAGCTGCTGTATAGTACAAGGAACTCAGCTTAGTGCTCTGTGGTGACCTAGATGGATGGGATTGAGGTTGGGCAAGGGATATCCAAGCGTAAGGGGGATATATGTATACATATACCTGATTATTTCCTTGTACTGTCAGTAATGCCTAACGTGGAACTTGCCTAATGCGGAACATGCCTAATGTGGAACTTAATCATTACTCTGATTAAGTGAAAGGACCTCCTTACTAGAGAGTGGAAAGGGCCAGATATATGTTAACTTGTGGGAGAGGGTACGCTTGTGTGTTTCCACAGTATTCCACTTCTCCTGTTTGGACCCCTGAGGTTACTAAAATCCCTGGGGTCCTAGAGTCCCAGGACTGAAAAAAGATGGGGAGAGCAGAAGCTCATCCAGTCTAGACCTGAGGGAGCCAAGGAAAAGCCAAAGGGCGAGTGACTCTTCACCTCAGGCTTCACCGCTAGTACATCGCTTCAGGCACCTGGAGCTTCAGGAGAGACATGCTGATTAAGTTCAACCAAATTCTGCCCCACCTCTTTGCTGTCGTCAAACTTAAACAACCACCTCCAGCACGGTACCAACTTGGGGCTGGCTAAAACATCTCACTCAGTGGGCTGAAGAATTAATAGAAAGGGAGAGAGATGAGGCCACCCCTGTGGTAATGTTTGTGACTATGCTTGCTGTGTTGGCTTGTCAGCCAAAGCCCTCCAGCAGAGAAAAAGTTCATTGGGCCTATTTGCCTAATCCACCTTCTTTCCAGCCTGTTGACTGGATGAGTGAGCCCATTTGTGTTTTTTTTTTTTTTTTTAATGATAATCTTCTTTTGGGCGGGGCTTCCATCTATCCTAATAATGTTAAAACAGTGGCCAGCACTCCCTTCAATTTTTCAGGCGTGTCCATTTATCCACCTATTTGCTTTGCCATACCTTCCTCTTTACAAGAAGCAGCTCCAGTTTTGAATGGATGCATTAGCACTTCCTTGAAAGGCATGCTTACTGATTCTCCAAGAAGCAATGGCAAGAGAGACTTTTGGTCTTTACAGCTGCTGGTGCCGGGGGTGCAAAGAAGACTATTTGATGCCTTAAAAAAGGCAGTCCCTCATTTAAGGACTATCTGAGCTGTGCATTCCCCACTTCGGACTGTGATGAACAAGGACTACAGGCCTGGGAAAGCATAAGCAGAATTTTTGGCTTTCCTCGTTGGAAAGAATGCATGTTCACCATAAAGTTATCTATTCCCATTGTTGCCACCAGACATTTTCTGACCAAATGGGGGTGCCCCTATCTTTCGAATCAATGATAGGGCTTGATTTATGCAGAACCTTATAGGTCCACATGGAATAATTCATTTCTCCCTATGCCTTTAGTAATTACCGGGTGGCATGCTAATGGATGGGTTCCTCCTTTAATGAGCTTCAATGGAACGGATCCCATGCAGCCTGAGTTATGGAAAGCATTGGCTGCTATGGCACCTGTGATTTTACATAGACCTTTAAATAAACATATATTTTACGGGCCTGCATGCATTCTCTTTTTGCCTTTTTGTTGGCCAGAAATCAGAGTGATTTGGAAGTTTCTGAAGGAGAAACTGTTTACAATGTTATATGTGTGAATTGTTTTATATCAAATTGTGTTGATGGGAATGATTATAATAATTATAAGGTTGTGATGATTGTAAAGCAACCACCATATTTGATGATTCCTGTAAAATTAGAGGGACAATGGTTTGATGATTATACATTGAAAGTTTTATATGAACTTAATGGCTTAATTTCTCGACCTAAACGATTCATTGCAGCTCTGGTTGTGGGAATAACTGTCTTGATTGCCATAATTGCATCAGTTACGGTTTCTGCTGTTGCCCTGTCAAAAGAAGTGCATATGGCCTCATTTGTCAATCAGCTGTCCAAAAATGTCTCCGTAGCTCTTACTACACAGGAAATTATAGATAAGAAAATAAGGTCAATTCTTTAGAAGAAGCAGTTCTGCTTATGGGGCAAGAAATTATAAATTTAAAAATTAAATTGTCTTTAAGGTGCCATGCTGAATTTAAATGGATGTGTGATACCCCTCTACAAGTGAATTAGTCCATGCACTCTTGGGAACATATTAGAAGTCATATTTTAGGAGTCTGGAATCATTCAGATTTTAGTATTGATATTTCTAAGTTACATCAGGATATTCAGAATATGAAGCAGGTGGAGTCTGACTTTTCCTCTCAACGGCTTTTTAATTCCCTCTTGGAAAATCTGGAGGAGTATCTTTCCCATGGATCCTTTTCTACAACAATGATTAATGCAGCCATGTGCTTATGCCTGTTAGTTCTGATTTATATAATAGCCCCATGGCTTTTCAGAATACTCAACCAAAGTGTTTCTGCTGTATCTACCAAGTTTCATACCTATGCTCTAAAAAGTAAAAAAGGGGGAGACACCGGGAGCTGTGTTAGGCATTACTGACAAAATGGAGGCATGGCCCCAGAACCCTCTCCTTATTCCACAGGCACGGTCCCAGGATAAAGGAGTTAGGCCTTGCAATTCTGACTTGTCTTTTCCTCTCCTCGGCTGAGTTGACTGAAAAGGAACATTAAGGTGCTTATTGTTCTTGAGAGGAGCATGAGAAGGCACAAAGCCTTCTGCAGCTATGCTCAGAAAATAATTCATAAAGTTAATCATTGACATTTGTTTAAGGACTTTTACAAAAAGAGTGTTCCAGGATGAGCACATAGGCCATAGCTTGAGGCCTTGGGAAGGACTGATATCTGAAGCCTATCTGTGAGGAGAATGTTTATGGCAAAGGACTTTACTGAATTTAGGGCTTAGAAATAATTAAAAGAGTTAGAAGTTAAAGATTTAAGGAATGTTTTAAAGTTAGCATATTTTACTATAGCTTATAGATGTTAGGAATTTTTAGAGACACTATAGCTAGAAGCCTTGTTAAGAGATAGTGAGTTCAGGATGTTAGGGGCAAACAGGATTTAGGAAGATAAGTAGTAAACTGAGTAATGTAGCATGAGTTACAATGTAATCACAAGTTAACTATAGGACATATTAGAAGAGGTAGATAATCAGATAAGATCAGATCAGATCAGTCCCAGTCTGTCCGACTCTTGCGACCCTAACTAGCACGCAGGCCTCCCTATCCATCACCAGCTCTCGGAGGTCACTCAGACTCACATTCATCGAGTCAGTGATGCCATCCAGCCATCTCATCCTCTGTCGTCCCCTTCTCCTCCTGCCCTCAATCCCTCCCAGCATCAGAGTCTTCTCCAATGAGTCAACTCTTCGCATGAGGTGGCCAAAATACTGGAGTTTCAGCTTTAGCATCATTCCTTCCAAAGAACACCCAGGGCTGATCTCCTTCAGAATGGACCGGTTGGATCTCCTTGCAGTCCAAGGGACTCTCAAAGTCTTCTCCAACACCACAGTTCAAAAGCATTAATTCTTCGGCACTCAGCCTGCTTCACAGTCCAGCTCTCACATCCATACATGACCACAGGAAAGACCATAGCCTTGACTAGGCGAACATTTGTTGGCAGAGTGATGTCTCTGCTTTTGAATATGCTATCTAGGTTGGTCATAACTTTCCTTCCAAGGAGCAAGCGTCTTTTAATTTCATGGCTGCAGTCACCATCTGCAGTGATTTTGGAGCCCAGAAAAATAAAGTCTGACACTGTTTCCACTGTTTCTCCATCTATTTCCCATGTAGTGATGGGACCAGATGCCATGATCTTCGTTTTCTGAATGTTGAGCTTTAAGTCACCTTTTCACTCTCCACTTTCACTTTCATCAAGAGACTTTTTAGTTCCTCTTCACTTTCTGCCATAAGGGTGGTATCATCTGCATATCTGAGGTTATTGATATTTCTCCCTGGCAATCTTGATTCCAGCTTGTGTTTCTTCCAGTCCAGCGTTTCTCATGAGGTACTCTGCATATAAGTTAAATAAACAGGGTGACAATATACAGCCTTGACTTACTCCTTTTCCTATTTGGAACCAGTCTGTTGTTCCATGATCAGTTCTAACTGTTGCTTCCTGACCTGCATACAGATTTCTCAAGAGGCAGATCAGGTGGTCTGGTATTCCCATCTCTTAAAGAATTTTCCACAGTTTATTGTGATCTACACAGTCAAAGGCTTTGGCATAGTCAATAAAGCAGAAATAGATGTTTTTCTGGAACTCTCTTGCTTTTTGATGATCCAGCGGATGTTGGCAATTTGATCTCTGGTTCCTCTGCCTTTTCTAAAACCAGCTTGAACATCAGGAAGTTCATGGTTCACATATTGCTGAAGCCTGGCTTGGAGAATTTTGAGCATTACTTTACTAGCATGTGAGATGAGTGCAATTGTGCCGTAGTTTGAGCACTCTTTGGTATTGCCTTTCTTTGGCATTGGGATGCAAACTGACCTTTTCCAATCTTGTGGCCACTGCTGAGTTTTCCCAATTTGCTGGCATATTGAGTGCAGCACTTTCATAGCATCATCTTTCAGGATTTGGAATAGCTCCACTGGAATTCCATCACCTCCACTAGCTTTGTTCCTAGTGATGCTTTCTAAGGCCCACTTGACTTCACATTCCAGGATGTCTGGCTCTAGGTCAGTGATAACACCATCATGATTATCTGGGTCATGAAGCTCTTTTTGTTCAGTTCTTCTGTGTATTCTTGCCACCTCTTCTTAATATCTTCTGCTTCAGTTAGGTCCATACCATTTCTGTCCTTTATCGAGCCCATTTTTGCATGAAATGTTCCTTTGGTATCTCTGATAAGAATCACTAAAGCAGGAACTCTGTTTGAAGAGCAACAATGATTTATTGAGATAATAAATCTGGGAGAGGGGAACTGAAAATGTCAAACATCTGGCCTAATGTTTCTGTAAAAGTATAAAAAGAGAATCTTAAACTTGAAATAAACAGTCAGTCGATAGAAAAATGAGAGGCCGTCTCTTTGCCGACACCGTTCATCTCTTCAGGTTGAATCCTAGCCTCTGGAGTTGGACTCCGGCATTGTAAGGCAGAAACTAACCCAACATTGTAAAGCAACTATAGCTGAATTTAAAAGAAAAAAGAATCTAGAAGGAAAGAAGGGAAATTTTTTCCACCTCTTCAATATTGTGATGGCTAGTTTTATGTATCCATTTCACTAGGCTGCAATACCTAGATATTAATCAAAATCTAGGTGGAGCTGTGAAGGTATTTGTAGACATGGTTAACCTCTACAATCAGTTGATTTTAAGTAAAGATGACTATCCTCAATAATGTAGGTGGGCTTCATCCAATCAGTTGAAAGACCTTAAGAGCAAAATTGAGGTTTCCCAGCAAGAAGAAATTCTGTCTCAAGACAGCAGACACTCTTTGAGTTTTCAGCCTGCTAACTTTCTATTCAAATTTCAGACTTGCCAGCCCCTACAGTTATGTGAGCCAATTCTTTAAGGTTTTTTTTTTCTCTCTCTCTCACACATTCTCTCTCTCTCTCTCTCTCTCTCTCTCTACACACACACACACACACACACACACACACACACATGCACACACACACATACAAAATCTCTTTACAGTTTAGTTTCTTTCTCTGGAGAACCCTAACTGATACAGACATGCACATACTAACATACACACACAGTTTTTAAAACACTTTCACAATGGAAAATGACACAGATTCTTGTCTTTGAATTATCTGCTAATTGAAACAATACACTATCCATACCTACAACTTATGCCTTGTATTTCATAACATGGCTCAGAATATAGAGGTCCAAAATTTAGATGAGGTCACATTTCAACATGACACTGAATTAAAGTAAACTGGAATTTCTGTTTTAAAGTAATGATTTCACAATTATACAATTATTTACACAGAACCAAACAAACAGATCAACCTAAGGAACAAACAATTTTGTGAGTGACTTCGTCAGTATCTTCATACTACTGAAGCATTAAAATAGTTGAATGACTTGCTTCACATCTCCTTAGGTTCTTTAGGAACAATACCATAAAAAAAAAAAAAAAATCAGAAAACCACTACCCTGATCCAACATGAACAAAGTGCAAAACAAAGCCGTCTAACTTCTTGTAAAAATTGACAGTTCTTTCAACCATGGATATATAAATCAGATCTGTGTGGTGGAGAAAGAAAAACCATTACATCAATAGGATTCTCTTTATAGGTCACTGTTAAAATACAAGTGATTATTTGATTAAAGAGTGTACCATCTTTTTGGACAGATATTGCAGTCAAATAGTGTAGTCATTTGTGTCCTTAAGAGATTAAATGGAAACCCAACTTGCCTATTTCTTTCTCTTTAAACATTTGTTGCGCATTCTAAGACAGTTTTGTCACTGAAATGTTTACTTCCATTTAATCATTTAAACATATGCACATGTTTTTTACAGCTTAGATTTAAAATGTTTCTTTACCATTGAGCCTGATCTTATGTTAGAAATGCCAAGTACCTGACTGATACTTGAAATTATAACTGATATCAGCATCTTCTTTTTTCGAGGTTAGCTCTTTGGGAAAGAATGCAACCTTCTCCATGGGAGAAACAAACAAACCTAAGAAGTTAAAAGAAAATAGAAATGGTTATTTTTATCCCAGATAATTTTCTCTTCAGTTAGTCAGTTCAGTCGCTCAGTCATGTACAACTCTTTGCAACCCCATGGACTGCAGCATGCCAAGCACACCTAATTTTCTGTTAGGATTCAGCAAAAGCCAGGTTACTTGTGAAGTAATGAATAAACAATAGAGTATTCAGCTGCTACAGAGTTCTAAGTGGGATTGACCCCAAAACAACAACAAAAAACAAACAAAAATGCATGCAACCAGCTATCACACCACCGCTTTAAAAAATGTCTTTCAATTTCAACTCTAATGTACTTCCTTAAGTAGTTTCAAGGCAAAATATGCCCGTTCTTTTTTTCCTCTGGGAAACAGTTCAATCAGTACTATTTTATGTTTTTTTTTTTCTTTTCATGAAGGAAAGGGGAGCCTATTAGAATATTTCCTGCAAATCTAAAGAGAAAATGGAACAAGGGCTAAGTTATAAGCAAATAGAATGGCGATGTTACAAAAATTATTTAAGATATATGCCTACTCACAGTCATGTGACTAAGAACCTTCCTTCTTCTTATCCTCTAAAGAGTTCACAGAAAAAGCTCATAGTTTTTAAAACTTCATAATGAGAAAATTGATTACCTAGAATCATCATTAGGTTTCAAACTCTTATTATTACTAAATAAGTGTTTAAAACTAATATATTAAATATATATATATATAATATTTAGAAGATTATAAATAGAATTTTACTGTTCCTAATGATTAAGGATCACCTAATGAATTCAAGGTGTATGTAGTAGGAGTCTGTGCCCCCATAAGACTACTATGATTTGTGCATTTTTCATCTCCTCCTGAATATAAGAAAATTCACTATGATTTTCCTGTCATCAGACAGCCTGCCTATAATACTAGCATTTCCCTTTCCTCATTTGCAGCTTCTTTTCTGCTAATAGTTTTAGAAGCCAAATAAAGCTTTTGTGTCATTTGAAAAGAAGGCAAAAGACTCTGAACCAGGGTCTGAAGAAACTGTGTTATTTGTAAAATACATAAGTATTATAGCACATGTAATATATTGCAAACCCCAGGAAGCCATAATTCTTCTGTAATGGGTACTGCTCATCTATTTTGCCCACTCTGAATATGATCATCCTGATTGAAAACATCAGTCAAGATCTATATCTGTGTACTTTGGTTACAAGTAACAACAACAACAACAAAAATATAACTAGGGAAAAGGAAAGAAATCTATTGTTTCCTAATTAATGAAAACAGAGTTGGGCTAGCTTCAGGCAAAACTTGATTCCTAGTGTTTTTGATGCTCAGGTTCTACAGTGAAATTTCTGTACCTGTCAAATCCGGACTCCTGCCTTATAGCTATAAAATTGCTTTAGCAACTGCAAAGCCCTCATATTCTTTTTTTTTTTTTTTTTTAAGCCTCATACTCTTGTCTCATGCTCTCAAAGGGAATAACAAAGTCTTTTGTGGTAGAAATTGTACTACTTTTAAATGACCTAAATTAACCGCCCTTAAACCAATCACTATTGCTGGGAGTGTGTGTGTGTGTGGGGGGGGGGGGGGTAGGAGTGGGGATTGCATAGTAAGCCAATCAGAGCTTTGAATGAGGTAATCATATATAAATCACTTGCCGTATAATGGTTGAAGTTATTATTTATGTGAGGAATGGGGAAACAACAATTTCCATGAGGAGGTTCAGAAATTTATTTATTACAATATGTAGAGAGACTCTGAAGATAAAGTGCTAAATTAAAAAATACACGCAGTAATTTTTAGCTTGGACTTGACTAGGTTAACAAAACTAATGCAAAGATGGGCTCGATAAAGGATAGAAATGGTATGGACCTAATGGAAGCAGAGGATATTAAGAAGAGATGGCAAGAATACACAGAAGAACTGTACAAAAAAGATCTTCACGACCCAGATAATCATGATGGTGTGATCACTGACCTAGAGCCAGACATCCTGGAGTGTGAAGTCAAGTGGGCCTTAGAAAGCATCACTACGAACAAAGCTGAGGAGGTGATGGAATTCCAGTGGAGCTATTTCAAATCCTGAAAGATGATGCTGTGGAAGCGCTGCACTCAATATGCCAGCAAATTGGGAAAACTCAGCAGTGGCCACAAGATTGGAAAAGGTCAGTTTGCATCCCAAACCCAAAGAAAGGCAATGCCAAAGAATGCTCAAACTACCACACAATTGCACTCATCTCACACGCTAGTAAAGTAATGCTCAAAATTCTCCAAGCCAGGCTTCAGCAATATGTGAACCATGAACTTCCTGATGTTCAAGCTGCTTTTAGAAAAGGCAGAGGAACCAGAGATCAAATTGCCAACATCCGCTGGATCATCAAAAAAGCAAGAGAGTTCCAGAAAAAAATATCTATTTCTGCTTTATTGACTATGCCAAAGCCTTTGACTGTGTAGATCACAATAAACTGTGGAAAATTCTTTAAGAGATGGGAAAACCAGCCCACTTGATCTACTTCTTAAGAAATTTTGTGGCAGGTCAGGAAGAAACAGTTAGAACTAAAAATGGACCAACAGATTGGTTCCAAATAGGAAAGGAAAACCCCAGGGTGTTTTTTTTTAACCTTTTTTATTTATCTACTTTGCAGAGTACCTCGTGAGGAGCGCTGGAATGGAAGAAAGAAAAATTAGAATTGAGAGTGGTAGGAAAAATACTAATATCCTAAAAAAAGCAGATGACCCCCCCATATGGAAGAGAAAGAAAAGTAAAAAAAAAGCTTATTGATGGTAGAGAGAGTAAGGGAAGGGTTGGGCTGCAAGATCATTCAGAAAACGAAGACCATGGCATCTGGTCCCATCACCACATGGGAAATAGATGGAGAAACAGTGGAAACAGTGTCAGACTTTATTTTTCTGGGCTCCAAAATCACTGCAGATGGTGACTGCAGCCATGAAATTAAAAGACGCTTACTCCTTGGAAGGAAAGTTATGACCAACCTAGATAGCATATTCAAAAGCAGAGACATCACTCTGCCAACAAATGTTCGCCTAGTCAAGGCTATGGTCTTTCCTGTGGTCATGTATGGATGTGAGAGCTGGACTGGGAAGAAGGCTGAGCACCGAAGAATTGTTGCTTTTGAACTGTGGTGTTGGAGAAGACTCTTGAGAGTCCCTTGGACTGCAAGGAGATCCAACCAGTCCATTCTGAAGGAGATCAGCCCCCCTGGGTGTTCTTTGGAAGGAATGATGCTAAAAAAAGCTGAAACTCCAGTACCCCCTTTCATTTTGGCCACCTCATGCCCCCGAAGAGTTGACTCATTGGAGAAGACTCTGATGCTGGGAGGGGTGGGGGGGGGGGGGGAGGGGGAGGAGGGGGGTGGGGTGGGTGGGGGGGGTCACCTGGACCGATGGGGGTGAGTGTGGGGGACCCCCGGGGGTTGGGGTTGGGGAGGGAGTTAGGGGTGGGTATGGGGGGGGAGGGTGTGGATGTGGGGGTTATATATTAGTGTTCAACATAGATAGAAGAACTGATCTGAAAATAAAAAAAAAAAAAACCAACCAAAAAAAAAAGAAAAAAAAAAAAAAAAAAATGGGGGGGGGGGGGGAGGGGGGGGGGGGGGGGGGGGCGGGGGGGGGGGGCGGGGGGGGGGGGGGGGGGGGGGGGGGGAAAAAATTGATCAAAAACCAATAAAACTAAGAATATTTAAAGACCCATCAAGTATCAATACTTGAACAATAATCTCAAATAACATAACAAAAATATAAAAACAAATTGAGATTTAGGGAAAACTATATAGAAAAAAAAACATAGACCCTAAGGTTTCACTTTTAGTAAAAAAAAAAAAAAAAAAAAAATAAAATTTAAATCCATTTTATTTTAAAATTAAAACTATAGAGCTCAGATGCTTGCTTCCAACCAGCATGGAGTAACAAAGGCTGGATATACTCGACCGGTGAGCGGGAGTGGGGAAAAAAAAAAAAAAAAATATTAAAGAAAGGTGGTTGTTAAGGTACATACAAACAATAAAAAAAATAATAATCCTTATAATGAAATGTAATACTTCTTGTGAGGTAGAAATTAAACTAATTGAGGTCTATGACTTCTCAAGATTAGTCTATTGAGAGAGTTTCAGATTTCAACATTGAGGGAGAACACAGGTGAAGACTGGCATACTCTGTAAGTTGACAAAACAGAGCTGAGAGTCTGGAGGGATCCAAGCAGCTTGAATTTGCAGAACAGAGCAATAGAGATGAGAGCACTACACAGAGGGAAAAATTCAGAGATCCACAAAAGCTTGCTCAAGTATTCAGTGGCTATTGATCAGTATGTTAGAAAACTATACAAGAATAGGAAGAGCAGCACCATAAAGGATTTGGAGTAATGGCATACAGTACTCACACCGGGCTGACAATAGAGCCTGCAGCTACCATCCAGACAGGAAAACCTCATGATGCATGGTGTGTTAAGAATAGTAGTAAGTACCTTTCCTCAGTAGTGTGGAATAAATAGCCCCAGACTGAATATTACTCTTGTCTTGACTGAAAAATCTTAAAAGCACATGCCCCAAAGATCAAACTGTTTCCAATTAATTTAACTGCTATCCACAACAAAGCTTAATTCTGGTTTCCTCGGTGTGTATGCCCAGCAGTGGGATTGCTGGGTCATAAGGCAGTTCTATTTCCAGTTTTTTAAGGAATCTCCACACTGTTCTCCACAGTGGCTGTACTAGTTTGCATTCCCACCAACAGTGTAAGAGGGTTCCCTTTTCTCCACACCCTGTGCAATATTGTAAAGTAATTAGCCTCCAATTAAAATAAATAAACTTATATTTTTAAAAAAGTTAAAAAAAAAAAAACAAAGCTCAAGAACATTTATAAGAATGCAAAAATATCTAGCATCCAAAAAGATAAAATGGATAATGTCTGACATCCATTCAAATATTACCAGGTATGAAAAGAAACAATAAAATAAAACCAATAATGAAAACAAAAGTTAGTTTATGAAAAGCAAACCGGAACTGACACAGGCATTAGAATTAGTAGATAAGGAATTTACAATAATTATTATAACTGCATTCCACATGTTCAAAAGTTTAGTAGAAACAGAAGATATTTTAACCAACCCAAATTAGATTTCTAGTGATGAGAACTATAATATTTGATATAATAAATATATTAGATTAATACATGACTGGTTAGATATTATAGACAAAAGTGACAAAGTTGAAGATATAGCAATAAAAACTATCTAAAATGAAACAGAGGGAAAATAGAATTTTAAGAAAATAATAATAAATAATCAGTGATTTGTGGAACATGTTAAAGCAGTATAATATATATGTAATGGAGCTGTCAAAGGGAAGACAGAAAAATATTTGAAGAAATAATGACTACAAATTTACTATATTTGGTGAAAACTATCTGGTTGCTCAGATGGTAAAGAATCTGCCTGCAATTCAGGATACCAGGGTTCAATCCCTGGCTTGGGAAGATCCCCTAGAGAGTGGAATGGCTATCCACTCCAGTATTCTTGCATGGAGAATTCAATGTTCAGAGGAATCTGGAATGCTACATTCCATGTGGTCACAAAGAGTCAGATACCACTGAGTGACTAACACTTTAACTTTTTCATAATTCTATAGATGCAAAAAGCACAATGTCCCAAGAGCATAAACACATGAAAAAAGCCACAATATGACATGTAATAAACAAACTGCTCAAAACCACTGATGTAGAGAAAATGTCAAAAGCAGTCAGATGATGGCCAATTTCTTGCTAGAAACAATGCAAGTGAGAAGAAAGACAGTGGGGCTACATTTTTAAAATACTAAAGGGCAGAGAAAAAAATCAACCTATAATTCTATACTCCAGGAATTTATCTGGCAAAAATAAAGGTGAAAAAGTCTACTTCAGATATATAAAGGCTGAAAGAATTTAGATGCAACAGACCCATACTATAAGAACTATCAAAAGGAGTCCTTTTTTTATCCTTATTGTTTAAATCTCTTCCAAAGATAACTGAATGACTAAAAAAAATTACAAATTATAAACGTTCTTACATATTCGATACATAATTGTATTTGCTAAGTGGTATACCATCTGAAGCTTGGCTGTGACAAGTTAAAGATGTATACACTATCAATCCAGTTCAGTTTAGTTCAGTTCAGTCGCTCAGTCATGTCCGACTCTGCGAACCCATGAATCACAGCACTCCAGGCCTCCCTGTCCATCACCAACTCTCGGAGTTCACCCAGAATCATGTCCATCGAGGCAGTGATGCCATCCAGCCATCTCATCCTCTGTCGTCCCCTTCTCCTCCAGCCCCCAATCCCTCCTAGCATCAGAGACTTTTCCAATGAGTCAACTCTTTGCATGAGGTGTCCAAAGTACTGGAGTTTCTGCTTTAGCATCATTACTTCCAAAGAAATCCCAGGGCTGATCTCCTTCAGAATGGACTGGTTGGATCTCTGTGCAGTCCAAGGGACTCTCAAGAGTCTTCTCCAACACCACAGTTCAAAAGCATCACAGTCCAACTCTCACATACATACATGACCACAGGAAAAACCATAGCCTTGACTAGATGGACCTTTGTTGGCAAAGTAATGTCTCTGCTTTTTAATATGCTATCTAGGTTGGCCATAACTTTCCCTTCCAAGGAGTAAGTGTCTTTTAATTTCATGGCTGCAGTCACCATCTGCAGTGATTTTGGAGCCCAGAAAAATAAAGTCTGACACTGTTTCCACTGTTTCCTTATCTATTTTACATGAAGTGATGGGACTGGATGACATGATCTTCGTTTTCTGAATGTTGAGCTTTAAGTCAACTTTTTCACTCTCCATTTTCACTTTCATCAAGAGGCTTTTTAGTTCCTCTTCACTTTCTGCCATAAGGGTGGTGTCATCTGCATATCTGAGGTTATTGATATTTCTCCCGGCAATCTTGATTCTAGCTTGTGCTTCTTCCAGTCCAGAGTTTCTCATGATATACTCTGCACTTAAGTTAAATAAACAGGGGACAATATACAGCTTTGACATACTCCTTTTCCTATTTGGAACAAGTCTGTTGTTCCATGTCCAGTTCTAACTGTTGCTTCCTGACCTGCATACAAATTTCTCAAGAGGCAGATCAGGTGGTCTGGTATTCCCATCTCTTTAAGAATTTTCCACAGTTTATTGTGATCCACACAGTCAAAGGCTTTGGCATAGTCAATAAAGCAGAAAAAGATATTTTTCTGGAACTCTCTTGCTTTTTGCATGATCCAGTGGATGTTGGCAATTTGATCTCTGGTTCCTCTGCCTTTTCTAAAACCAGCTTGAACATCAGGACGTTCATGGTTCACATATTGCTGAAGCCTGGCTTGGAGAATTTTGAGCATTACTTTATTAGTGTGTGAGATGAGTGCAATTGTGTGGTAGTTTGAGCATTCTTTGGCATTGCCTTTCTTTGGGATTGGAATGAAAACTGACCTTTTCCGGTCCTGTGGCCACTGCTGAGTTTTCCCAATTTGCTGGCATATTGAGTGCAGCACTTTCACAGCATCATCTTTCAGGATTTGAAATAGCTCAATTGGAATTCCATCACCTCCACTAGCTTTGTTCAATCCAGCGGCAACCACTAAAGTAACAAAACAAAATGTTTTAGCTAATAAGCCAACAAGAAGATAAAATAAATCATAAAAGAAAATAATTAGATGAAAAAAGACAGAAAGACACTAAATAAATAATAAGATTATCAATTTAAACATATGTCAATAATTGCATTGAATCTAAATTGTCTAACCTAGTGAAGGAAATGGCAACCCACTCCAGTATTCTTGCCTGGAGAATTGCATGGACAGAAGAGCCTGGTGGGCTACAGTTCATGGGGTCACAAAGAGTCAGACACGACTGAGTAACTAACACACACAAATTGTCTAAACATCCCACTTAAAAGGCAGGCGTTTTCAGATTGGATAAAAAGCAAGACCCAACTATATTCTCCCAGCCAAAAAATAAATAAATAAATAACCCTGTATAAGAGACAGCAGAGGAGACACTGATGTATAGAACAGTCTTTTGGACTCTGGGAGAGGGAGAGGGTGGGATGATTTGTGAGAATGGCATTGAAATATGTATAATATGTTTGAAATGAGTCACCAGTCCAGGTTTGATGCCTGATACTGGATGCCTGGGGCTGGTGCACTGGGACCACCTAGAGGGATGGTATGGGGAGGGAGGGAGGGAGGAGGGTTCAGGATGGGGAACACATGTATACCTGTGGCGGATTCATTTTGATGTATGACAAAACCAATACAATACTGTAAGTTAAGTAAAATAAAATTTTAAAAAAAAATCACACTATGTATAACACAAAAATAAGCACAAAAGAATGGAGGGAAATATTCCTTGCTAACATGAATTAAAATAAAACTGGAGAGACTGAGTCCATTCCAGAGCAAAAATTAGTAAGGATGAAGTTCATTTTACAGTGATAAAGGGGTTTTATTCAACAAGAAGACAAAACAATTCTAAATGTTTAGGCATCTAATAATAGAACTTCAAAATACAGAAAGCAAAAACTGATAAAACTGCAGTGAGAAAAAGGTTTATCATTTCTTAAACTTTTATTATGTTTTTCTGAAGAAAGTTTTATAGTTCTCATCATATAGACTATGTTTTCTGTTAAATTTAGGCCTATGTACTTCATATTGTCTCGTACTTTTTTGATATGTAGTGATTCAGAATTTAGACTTCTAGTATGCTCTTCACTTATATTTCTAGCCATAGTAACTGCCAAGATCCATTCTGCTATGAAATTTCTGAATGTTTGTTCTACTTTAATGCACTTTACAAAATTCCTGCTATAGATAATTTTCAGCCTATGAATCACATTCAGGCAGTAATGCACCCCTTCAAGTCAGAGGGCTCTTTTGAGTCATATATTCTTGATGTGTCTTTATGTTCAATTCTGCATTTTTTCTGACTCTACTAAATCAATACAAGAATGAACATTGAAGCCACTTTCTTCTAATTTTTTAATTTAATTTAGTTTTATTTTTAACCTTACATGTGTTTCCCATCGTGAACACTCCTCCCACCTCCCTCCCCATACCATCCCTCTGGGTCATCCCAGTGCACAAGCCCCAAGCATCCAGTATCGTACATCGAACCTGCACTGGCGACTCGTTTCATATATGATATTATATATGTTTCAATGTCATTCTCCCAAATCATCCCACCCTCTCCCTCTCCCACAGAGTCTAAAAGACTGTTCTATACATCAGTGTCTCTTTTGCTGTCTCGTATACAGGGCTATTGTTACCATCTTTCTAAATTCCATATATATGTGTTAGTATACTGTACTGGTGTTTTTCTTTCTGGCTTACTTCACTCTGCATAATAGGCTCCAGTTTCATCCACCTCATTAGAACTGACTCAAATGCATTCTTTTTAATGGCTGAATAATACTCCATTGTGTATATGTACCACAGCTTTCTTATCCATTCTTCTGATGATGGACATCTAGGGTTGCTTCCAAATTTACATTGAAGCCACTTTCTTCTTATTTTTAAAGCATATTTTTACCTTGGAAAGAGCTGAAAAGGTCTCCCACAATGAACCACACCAAAATCTACAGTGCAAAAGAACCTAGTGTTGTCGAATCATTTTAGACCTGTTTTGAAACAGATGATACTTATTCCTGACTGTTTCTGATGGATTATGGTATTTTGCTGGTCAGTTCAGTTTATTCAGTCGTGTCTGACTTTTGCGACTCGATGGACTGCAATAGACAAGGCTTCTCTGTCCATCACCACTCCCATAACTTGCTCAAATTCATGTCTATCCAGTCAGTGATGCCATCCACCATCTCATCTTCTGTCATCCCCTACTCCTCCCACCTTTAATCTTTCCCAGCATCAGGGTCTTCTCCAGTGACTCAGTACTTTGCATTGGGTGGCCAAAGTATTGGAGCTTCAGCTTCAGCATTAGTCCTTCCTATGAATATTTAGGACTGTTTTCCTTTAAGATGGACTGGTATCATCTCCATGCTGTCCAAGGAACTCTCAAGAGTCTTCTCCAATACCACAGTTCAAAAGCATCAATTCTTCGGTGCTCAGCTTTCTTTATAGTCCAACTCTCACATCCATACATGACTATTGGAAAAACCATAGCTTTGACTAGACTGACCTTTGTTAACAAAGTAATGTCTCTGCATTTTAATATGCTGTCTAGGTTGGTCATAGCTTTTCTTCCAAAGAGCAAGTGTCTTTTTATTTCATGGCTGCAATCACCATCTGCAGTGATTTTGGAGCTCCCCAAAATAAAGTCTGTCACTGTTTCCCCATCTATTTGCCATGAAATGATGGGACCAGATGCCATGATCTTAGTTTTATGAATGTTGAATTTTAAGCCAAAATTTCACTCTCCTCTTTCAACTTCATCAAGAGGTTCTTTAGTTCTTCTTTGCTTTCTGGCATAAGTGTGGTATCATCTGCATATATGAGGTCATTGATGTTTCCCCTGGAATCTTGATTTCAGCTGGTGCTTCATCCAGCCTGGCGTTTCCATGCTGTACTCTGCATATAAGTTAAATAAGCAGGGTAACAATATTCAGCCTTGATGTAATCCTTTCCCATCTTGGAACCAGTCCATTGTTCCATGTCCGGTTCTAACTGTTGTTTCTTGACCTCCATACAGATTTCTCATGAGCCAGGTAAGGTGGTTTGATATTCCCAGGACTCTAAGAATTTTCCACAGTTTGCTATGACCTACACAGTAAAGGCTTTGGCATAATCAGTACAATAGAAATAGTTGTTTTTCTGGAATCCTCTTGCATTTGTAATGATCCAACAGATATTGGTAGTTTGATCCCTGGTTCCTCTGCCTTTTCTAAATCCAGTTTGAACATCTGGAAGTTCATGGTTTATGTACTGCTGAAGCCTGGCTTGGAGAATTTCGATCATTACTTTGCTAGTGTGTGAGATGAGAGCAATTGTGCTTTATACACTGTGTACTATACAGTCAGCAAAAATAAGACCAGGAGCTGACTATGGCTCAGATCATGAATTCCTTACTGCCAAAATCAGACATAAATTGAAGAAAGTAAGGAAAACCACTAGACCTTTCAGGTATGACTTAAATCAAATCCCTTATGATTATACAGTGGGAGTGACAAATAGATTCAAGGGATTAGACCTGATGGACAGATTGCCTGAAGAACTATAGATGGAGGTTGTGACATTGTACAGGAGGCAGTGATCAAGACCATCCCCAAGAAAAAAGAAATGCAAAAAGGAAAATGATTGTTTGAAGAGGCCTTACAGATAGCTGAGAAAAGAAGAGTAGCTAAAGGCAAAGGAGAAAAGGAAAGATACACCCATCTGAATGCAGAGTTCCAAAGAATAGCAAGGAGAGATAAGAAAGCATTCCTCAGTGATCAATGCAAAGAAATGGAGGAAATCAATAGAATGGGAAAGACTAGAGATCTCTTCAAATAATTAGAGATAGCAAGGGAATATTTCATGCCAAGATGGTCACAATAAAGGACAGAAATGGTATGGACCTAACAGAAGCAGAAAATACTAAGAAGAGGCAGCAAGAATGCACAGAAGAACTGTACAAAAAGATCTTTGTGACCCAGATAACAACAATGGTGTGATCACTCACATAGAGCCAAACATCCTGGAATGCAAAGTCAAGTGGGCCTTAGGAAGCATCACTATTAACAAAGCTAGTGGAGGTGATGGAATTCCAGTTGAACTCTTTCAAATTCTAAAAAATGATGCTGTGTGAGTACTGCACTCAATATGTCAGCAAATTTGGAAAACTCAGCAGTGGCCACAGGACTGGAAAAGGTCAGTTTTCATCCCAATCCCAAAGAAGGGCAATGCCAAAGAATATTCAAACTACTGTACAATTGCACTCATCTCAAACGTTAGCAAAGTAAAGTTCAAAATTTTACTGGTCACTTCATGATTATTAAGCTTCATACACATGTCTTTCAAGAGTTGACAGTTTGTTTTTTTTTTTTTTTCAAGCATCAATTCATGTATTTATCAATGTATATTTATTGATCATCTGGTAGTTCCCCATACAGAGTTTTGGGCTCTAAAGATAAGAGAATGAGCAATGCAGTCTCTATTAGGGCAACTTGTACATTCTAATAAAAGGGGGCAATTTGGAGACACAAACAAAAATATGTATTTTCAGTTGCTACTATTTTATTTAAAAAATAAACTGCGGTGAAAATAAGAGAATGAAAGCAGGTATTGTTTTATGAAGGTTGGTCAAGAGAGATTTCTTTCATAAGGCAATATTTGACTATAGACTAGAAAGTAACACTAAGTTATTTAACTATGGAAGATTTTACCCAGATAGCACTGGTTTCCTTCTAACCACCAGGTATGTATCAGTGCAAAATGGAGATGATCTGGGATTAGATCTATTGTGCTGTTTCTTATTCTTCTTAACAAAATTTTAATAGAAGATCTCTTTGAAGGATCTAATAAAATCTATAGATCTTTTCCAGGCACTGCGGATGTAAAAAAAATTACAATTTCAAGGGAAATCAATAACATATTCTTTAGGATTAAGAACCTCTTCTTCACAATTTGTGGTTCAAGTCATCATGGGCTGATATCATCTAACACATGCAACAAATACTGAGCACTTAAATTTAGCCAGAGAATCTGCTACATACTACACACTTGGGGCAAATAAAGGTATTTGGGAACTGATATTTCCTCAGGTGAGGGTAAAGCAGAAGATTAAATCAGTTATTTATCCCAATACAGCAAATAAGTATGAAGGTGAGAATAAAGGATTCTGCATTACTTGACAAATGTTATCTGATACATTCAATTCCACTTCACTATTGTCACTCTGTTTATTTAACTTATATGCAGAGTACATCATGAGAAATGCTGGACTGGAAGAAGCACAAGTTGGAATCAAGATTGCTGGGAGAAATATCAATAACCTCAGATATGCAGATGACATCACCCTTATGGCAGAAAATGAGGAGGAACTCAAAAGCCTCTTGATGAAAGTGAAAGTGGAGAGTGAAAAGGTTGGCTTAAAGCTCAACATTCAGAAAACGAAGATCATGGCATCCAGTCCCATCACTTCATGGGAAATAGATGGGGAAACAGTGGAAACAGTGTCAGACTTTCTTTTTCTGGGCTCCAAAATCACTGCAGATGGTGACTGCAGCCATGAAATTAAAAGACGCTTACTCCTTGGGAAGGAAAGTTATGACCAACCTAGATAGCATATTCAAAAGCAGAGACATACTTTGCCAACAAAGGTTTGTCTAGTCAAGGCTATGGTCTTTCCTGTGGTCATATATGGATGTGAGAGCTGGACTGTGAAGAAGGCTGAGTGCCGAAGAAATGATGCTTTTGAACTGTGGTGTTGGAGAAGACTCTTGAGAGTCCCTTGGACTGCAAGGAGATCCAACCAGTCCATTCTGAAGGAGATCAGCCCTGGGATTTCTTTGAAAGGAATGATGCTAAAGCTGAAACTCCAGCATTTTGGCCACCTCATGCAAAGAGTTGACTCATTGGAGAAGACTCTGATGCTGGGAGGGATTGGGGGCAGGAGGAGAAGGGGGACGACAGAGGATGAGATGGCTGGATGGCATCACTGACTTGATGGATGTGAGTCTGAGTGACCCCTGGGAGTTGTTGATGGACAGGGAGGCCTGGCGTGCTGCGATTCATGGGGTCACAAAGGGTCAGACACGACTGAGCGACTGATCTGATCTGATCTGATCTGATGCCTTTGAAGGTCTGGGCTTTGGCTTTTGACCTAGAACATGGCAAATTATATTTTTATTGTAGGATGATCACTTTTATTCACAATAGTAGAAAATGCTCTTATAAATAGTGAAACAATGAAAACTAAGCTTTCAGAAATATTTTAAAAAATCTCAGGACTTCAACTGGATTACATTCAGAACCAGCATATTATTTTCAAATGTCACAAAATGCTCACATAACATGTAAAGGAACAAATGAATTCAAGTCTTAAATTTGCAGGCAGAAATTATAGCACAGGAAATATATTTCACTGAGAAATTCCAGATGTTCCAGCTGGATTTAGAAAAGGCAGAGGGACCAGAGATCAAATGGCCAACATCTGTTGGATCATAGAAAAAGCAAGACAGTTTCAGAAAAATATCTGTTTTATTGGCTACACCAAAACCTTTGACTGTGTGGATCACAACAAACTGTAGAAAAATTTACAGATATGGGAATACCAGACCACCTTAACTGCCTCCTGAGAAATCTGTATACAGGTCAAGAAGCAACAGTGAGAACCAGACATGGAACAAAGTACTGGTTCCAAATTGGGAAAGGAGTATGTCAAGGCTGTATATTGTCACCCTGCTTACTTAACTTATATGCAGAGTACATCATGCAAAATGCTGGACTGAATGAAGCACAAGCTGGAATCAAGACTGCCAGGAGAAATATTAATAACCTCAGATATGCAGATGATGCCAGCCTTATGGCAGAAAGTGAAGAGGAACTAAAAAGCCTCTTGATGAAAGTGAAAGAGGAGATTGAAAAAGCTGGATTAAAACTCAACATTAAAAAAAAAAAACTAAGATTATGGCATCCAGTCTCATCACTATGGCAAATAGAGGGGAAACAATGGAAACAGCTACAGACTTTATTTTCTTGGGGTCCAAAATCACTGCAGATGGTGACTGCAGCCATAAAATTAAAAGACGATTGCTCCTTGGAAGAAAAGCTATGACCATCCTAGACAGCATATAAAAAAGCAGTGACGTTACTTTGCTGACAAAGTCCATCTAGTCAAAGCTATGGTTTTTCCAGTAGCCAGGTATGGATGTAAGAGTTGGATTATAAAGAAAGCTGAGTGCTGAAGATTGATGCTTTTGAACTGTGGTGCTGAAGAAGACTCTTCAGAGTCCCTTGGACTGCAAGGAGATGAAACCAGTCAATCCTGAAGGAAATCAGTCCTGAATATTCATTGGAAGGACTGATGCTGAGGCTCCAATACTTTGGCCACCCAGTGCATAGAACTGAGTCACTGTAAAGGACCCTGATGCTGGGAAAGATTGAAGGAGGGAGGAGAAGGCGACAACAGAAGAAGAGATGGTTGGGTGGCATCACTGACTCGATGGACATGAACTTGACCAAACTTTTGGGTTTGGTAATGGACAGTGAAGCCTTGTGTGCTTTAGTCCATGGGGTTGCAAAGAGTCAGACATGACTAAGCAACTGAACTGAAATGAACTGAATATATTTCACACAACTGCACCAACATTTTCCTCTATATTGGTTTCCTACTGGCTGCACAGGATTGTTGTGACGATCAAATGAAAACATACAGGAGACACTCCTGGAAACTGTCTTGAGAAGGTTTATTGTTATGACTCATGTTCAAAAGGAAACTGATTCCTGAAATTTGGGGGCTAATTATGTTAAAAATTACTTAATCAAAGATTCTTAATCATAAGGATTAATGTCCTGGCATTTGTTTTATGGAATCATCTCTTGAAATTCCTACCATTAGTCACCTCCCATTTACCCTTCAAGTTCACTGAGAATGAGGCCTATCCCCAGCACTCTCCCCAAAGGAACAACTGCTTGTATCTTAATGACAGTTATTCCTTCTGTATGTGCAATCAATATGCTTAAGGTATATTCATGCCAAAAACACTGGTAATGGTGAACACTCATTTAGCATTTATAACATGTCAGACACTGTTCTAAGGACTTGACCTATCTTAATCCACCTATCTTACAATATAAATGGGCGTACAATCAATCTCTCATGGGAAATAGATGGGGAAACAGTGGAAACAGTGTCAGACTTTCTTTTCTGGGCTCCAAAATCACTGCAGATGGTGACTGCAGCCATGAAATTAAAAGACGCTTACTCCTTGGAAGGAAAGTTATGACCAACCTAGATAGCATATTCAAAAGCAGAGACATAACTTTGCCAACAAAGGTTTGTCTAGTCAAGGCTATGGTCTTTCCTGTGGTCATATATGGATGTGAGAGCTGGACTGTGAAGAAGGCTGAGTGCCGAAGAAATGATGCTTTTGAACTGTGGTGTTGGAGAAGACTCTTGAGAGTCCCTTGGACTGCAAGGAGATCCAACCAGTCCATTCTGAAGGAGATCAGCCCTGGGATTTCTTTGAAAGGAATGATGCTAAAGCTGAAACTCCAGCATTTTGGCCACCTCATGCAAAGAGTTGACTCATTGGAGAAGACTCTGATGCTGGGAGGGATTGGGGGCAGGAGGAGAAGGGGACGACAGAGGATGAGATGGCTGGATGGCATCACTGACTTGATGGATGTGAGTCTGAGTGACCCCTGGGAGTTGTTGATGGACAGGGAGGCCTGGCGTGCTGCGATTCATGGGGTCACAAAGGGTCAGACACGACTGAGCGACTGATCTGATCTGATCTGATCTGATGCCTTTGAAGGTCTGAGCTTTGGCTTTTGACCTAGAACATGGCAAATTATATTTTTATTGTAGGATGATCACTTTTATTCACAATAGTAGAAAATGCTCTTATAAATAGTGAAACAATGAAAACTAAGCTTTCAGAAATATTTTAAAAAATCTCAGGACTTCAACTGGATTACATTCAGAACCAGCATATTATTTTCAAATGTCACAAAATGCTCACATAACATGTAAAGGAACAAATGAATTCAAGTCTTAAATTTGCAGGCAGAAATTATAGCACAGGAAATATATTTCACTGAGAAATTCCAGATGTTCCAGCTGGATTTAGAAAAGGCAGAGGGACCAGAGATCAAATGGCCAACATCTGTTGGATCATAGAAAAAGCAAGACAGTTTCAGAAAAATATCTGTTTTATTGGCTACACCAAAACCTTTGACTGTGTGGATCACAACAAACTGTAGAAAAATTTACAGATATGGGAATACCAGACCACCTTAACTGCCTCCCTGAGAAATCTGTATACAGGTCAAGAAGCAACAGTGAGAACCAGACATGGAACAAAGTACTGGTTCCAAATTGGGAAAGGAGTATGTCAAGGCTGTATATTGTCACCCTGCTTACTTAACTTATATGCAGAGTACATCATGCAAAATGCTGGACTGAATGAAGCACAAGCTGGAATCAAGACTGCCAGGAGAAATATTAATAACCTCAGATATGCAGATGATGCCAGCCTTATGGCAGAAAGTGAAGAGGAACTAAAAAGCCTCTTGATGAAAGTGAAAGAGGAGATTGAAAAAGCTGGATTAAAACTCAACATTAAAAAAAAAAACTAAGATTATGGCATCCAGTCTCATCACTATGGCAAATAGAGGGGAAACAATGGAAACAGCTACAGACTTTATTTTCTTGGGGTCCAAAATCACTGCAGATGGTGACTGCAGCCATAAAATTAAAAGACGATTGCTCCTTGGAAGAAAAGCTATGACCATCCTAGACAGCATATAAAAAAGCAGTGACGTTACTTTGCTGACAAAGTCCATCTAGTCAAAGCTATGGTTTTTCCAGTAGCCAGGTATGGATGTAAGAGTTGGATTATAAAGAAAGCTGAGTGCTGAAGATTGATGCTTTTGAACTGTGGTGCTGAAGAAGACTCTTCAGAGTCCCTTGGACTGCAAGGAGATGAAACCAGTCAATCCTGAAGGAAATCAGTCCTGAATATTCATTGGAAGGACTGATGCTGAGGCTCCAATACTTTGGCCACCCAGTGCATAGAACTGAGTCACTGTAAAGGACCCTGATGCTGGGAAAGATTGAAGGAGGGAGGAGAAGGCGACAACAGAAGAAGAGATGGTTGGGTGGCATCACTGACTCGATGGACATGAACTTGACCAAACTTTTGGGTTTGGTAATGGACAGTGAAGCCTTGTGTGCTTTAGTCCATGGGGTTGCAAAGAGTCAGACATGACTAAGCAACTGAACTGAAATGAACTGAATATATTTCACACAACTGCACCAACATTTTCCTCTATATTGGTTTCCTACTGGCTGCACAGGATTGTTGTGACGATCAAATGAAAACATACAGGAGACACTCCTGGAAACTGTCTTGAGAAGGTTTATTGTTATGACTCATGTTCAAAAGGAAACTGATTCCTGAAATTTGGGGGCTAATTATGTTAAAAATTACTTAATCAAAGATTCTTAATCATAAGGATTAATGTCCTGGCATTTGTTTTATGGAATCATCTCTTGAAATTCCTACCATTAGTCACCTCCCATTTACCCTTCAAGTTCACTGAGAATGAGGCCTATCCCCAGCACTCTCCCCAAAGGAACAACTGCTTGTATCTTAATGACAGTTATTCCTTCTGTATGTGCAATCAATATGCTTAAGGTATATTCATGCCAAAAACACTGGTAATGGTGAACACTCATTTAGCATTTATAACATGTCAGACACTGTTCTAAGGACTTGACCTATCTTAATCCACCTATCTTACAATATAAATGGGCGTACAATCAATCTCTCATGGGAAATAGATGGGGAAACAGTGGAAACAGTGTCAGACTTTACTTTGGGGGCTCCAAAATCACTGCAGATGGTGACTGCAGCCATGAAATTAAAAGACACTTACTCCTTGGAAAGAAAGTTATGGCCAACCTAGATAGCATATTCAAAAGCAGAGACATTACTTTGCCAACAACGGTCTGTCTAGTCAAGGCTACGGTCTTTCCTGTGGTCATGTATGGATGTGAGAGCTGGACTGTGAAGAAGGCTGAGCGCGGAAGAATTGATGCTTTTGAACTGTGGTGTTGGAGAAGACTCTTGAGAGTCCCTTGGACTGCAAGGAGATCCAACCAGTCCATTCTGAAGATCAGCCCTGGGATTTCTTTGGAAGGAATGAGCTAAAGCTGAAACTCCAGTACTTTGGCCACCTCATGTAAAGAGTTGACTCATTGGAAAAGACTCTGATGATGGGAGGGATTGGGGGCAGGAGGCAAAGGGGATGACAGAGGATGAGATGGCTGGATGGCATCACTGACTCGATGGACATGAGTCTGAGTGAACTCCGGGAGTTGTTGATGGACAGGGAGGCCTGGCGTGCTGCAATTCATGGGGTCTCAAAGAGTCGGACACGACTGAGTGACTGAACTGGACTGACAATCAATCAATCTCTGGAGTGCTGAGAGTAGTCTGTCAAAATTCGCTACAATCCCATTGCTTAACAACTTGGTTAAAATAAGTGTATTTTAATAGGAGAATTTTGTGGATTATTTAATGCTTTGTTCTGAAAACAGAAGTATCTGATTTGTCTTCTAGCTTATTTGTAGGATATCTTCTCATCTCAGAAAAAGGCTATAGGGATATAAAATGCTATAGGCTTTTCACAAAAAGCGACATTGGATCCACTCACATATTCCAAATCTAAGAGTTCTATGCAGCAGTGTATCAAAAAGATGATATTTTCCTGGAAGATTTTGAATAATATTTCATCAATTTTTTTAAGTAGAAATACTTTCCTATGGTTAGCCAGAGTGAGATAGCTACAACATATACAAGGTCACTGGATGTAGCACACTTAGACTGCATTCAGCACTATGTGTCTAGGAGAAGAAATGAGGAGCAACACATATGGTCTGGATTTGATGTGCCCTTGGGATTGCTCACAATGAAAAGTTGAGAGAACAGGCAGGCTGCTTAATTATTACCAGAAGTTAGTTTTTAGTTGAGTTAAAATTATCAGAAGTTAATCTCTTCAATTTCTTGATGGCAGCTCAAATTAAGAATTGCTTACTAAGGTTCTAGATAAACCATTCTTTTCATGCTAATGAATCTATGGCATAGAACTGATGTAGTATGAGTAACCTTAGTCGATTTTCTAAAAACTTTTTTATGGTCAACTGAATTTTTTATTGAAATATAGTTGATTTACAATATTGTCTTAATTTCTGCCATACAACAAAGTGATTTGGTTATATATATATACATATACATATATATATATATATGCATGCATGCTAAGTCACTTCGGTCATGTCTGATTCTTTGTGACCCTATGGAATTCTCCAGGCAAGAATATTAGAGTGGGTTGCCATGCACATCTCCAGGGGATCTTCCCAACCCAGAGGTTGAACCCACGTCTCTTATGTCTCCTGCATTGACAGGTGAGTTCTTTACCACCAGCACCACCTTGGAAGCCCTCTATATGTGTGTGTGTGTGTGACACACACACACACACACACATATATATTACATATATAATGTATGTATATTATATATTACATACAGTGTATAATTATATTATGTAGTATATGTGTATATATATACATATTATATACACACATACATACACACACACATATATATACATATATTTTATATATGTATAAAGTGAAAAGTAATGGAAGTGTTAGGCACTCAGTCACGTCCAATCCTGTGCGACCCCATGGACTATGGTCTGCCAGTCTCCACTGTCCATGGAATTCTCCAGGCAAGAATATTAGAGTGAATTGCCATTCCCTTCTTCAGGGCACCTTCCCGACCCAGGGATCGAACTCAGGTTTCCTGCATTGCAGGCCAATTCTTCACTCTCTGAGCCACTAGGGAAGCCTGTGTGTGTGTGTGTGTGTGTGTGTGTGTGTGTGTGTGTGGGTATCTATCTATCTATCTATATATATATATATAGAGAGAGAGAGATGGATATGTGTTTTTTTCTTTTATTCTTTTCCATGATGGTTTATCCGGAGAAGGCAATGGCAACCCACTCCAGTACTCTTGCCTGGAAAATCCCATGGATGGAGGAGCCTGGTAGGCTGCAGTCCATGGGGTCGCTAAGAGTCGGACATGCCTGAGCGACTTCACTTGCACTTTTCACTTTCATGCATTGGAGAAGGAAATGGCAACCCACTCCAGTGTTCTTGCCTGGAGAATCCCAGGGTTGGTGGAGCCTGGTGGGCTGCCGTCAATGGGGTCACACAAAGTCAGACATGACTGAAGCAACTTAGCAGCAGCATGATGGTTTATCAGAGGGTATTGAATATAGTTCCCTGTGCTATACAGTAGGATCTTGTTGTTTACCCATTTCATATATAATGGCTTACATCTGCTAACACCAAACTCCCACTCCATCCTTTCCCCTCACTCACCCTTGGCAATCACAAATCTCTTCTCTATGTCTGTGAATCTGGTTCTGTTTCAGGGATGAGTTCATTTGTGTCTTATATTAGATTTCACATATAAGTGATATCTTATGACATTTGTGTTTCTCTTTCTTACTTACTTCACTTTCACTTAGTATAATAATCTCTAAGTCCATCCGTGTTGCTGCAAATGGCATTATGTCATTTTTCTTTTATGGCTGAGTAGTATTCCATTATATATATATATATAAAATCACATTTTCTTTATCCATTCATCTGTCAATAGGTGTTTAGGTTATTTCCATGATTTGGCTATTGTGAATAGTGCTGCTATGAACATAGGGGTGCATGTATCTTTTTGAATTACAGTTTTGTCTTGGTATATGCCCAGGAGTAAGATTGCTGAATCATACAGCAGATCTTTTTTGCTTTAGCCAGCTGAATTTTTAAATGAGTCTTTTAGAATTGTTTTAGATTTACAGAAAAATTATAACAGACTAGTACAGAGAGTTACTGCATTCCCTGCAACCAATTTCCCCTATTATCAATATCTTATATTAGTATGGCACACCTGTTACAATCATTGAACCAATACTGATATATTATAACTAACTAAAGTCCTCACTTTATATTTTCTTAATTTTTGCCTAATGCCACTTTCTATTCCAGGATACTGTCCAAGGTATCATATTACATTTAATTATCATATCTCCTCATGTACCTCTTGTCTGTAACAGAATCTCAGATTTTCCTTACTTTGAATGAACTTGAGAGCTTTATGGAGTACCTGTCAGATATTTTGTAGAATATCCTTCAACTGGGATTTGTCTGATGCTTTTCTCATTATTAGATTAGGGTTATGGATTTGGGGGAGGAAGCTCACATAGGTAAAGTACTATTCCCATCACACAGCAAGAGCACACACCATCAACACAACGTGTCAGTGATAATGCTAACCATGATTACCTGGTCAGGTAGTGCTGCTTAGCATTATTCACTACAAAGGTGCACTTTTTTGACCCTTTCCATATTGACATCAGGACATGACTATGCACAGCCCACACTAGAGGAATGGGGAGTTGAGGGTGGAGCATCTATATAAGTTATTACTAGAGAAAATGCAAATATCTATCACTTACGATGGACTATACTAAAAGTGAATATGAATTGTATTGAGTATTCAAAAGAAGTAGTTTAATTTGCTTGCCAAACATCAGTTTCTGAGATAAGCAGAGGCGAAAATAGCTAATTGCTTAGGTAAACTTGGTTTATTGTCATCAGTACTTTACTCACCCATTACTTGCTGCCTTATTTGACTGGTAATTTGACTACTATTTCATAGTTTTCTGATAAATTTAATCTTTAAAATTATCTAATATAAAATTCACATTTATAGTAAAACTAATGAGTACATTATCTGAATTGTAACAGCATTGGTCACAGAACTATTGCCTAACAGCACAGAATGCTATGAAGTTGAAGAGATCAACTTAAACCATTTCAAGTTCAAGTTTAAAAGGCAGTCGTGCATAGTGGAGGGAAGACTGGCTTTGGAGTCAGGCTCACCTATATTTGAACCATATCTCTGCCACTCAGATTATGCAACCTTGGGAAAGTTACTCCATGTCCCTGAGAGTCAGTTTTCACATCTGTAAAATGGTACCTAGCTCACAGGATGTTTTGAGGAACAGATAAGATAAAATATATGTATATATACTGGGACAACCTAGAGGGATAGGGTGAGGAGAGAGGTGTGAGGGAGGTTCACGATGGGAGGGACACATGTATATGTATGGCTGATTCATGTTGATTTAAGGCAAAAACTATTACAATATTGTAAAGTAATTATCTTCCAATTAAAACAAAGAAATTAATTAAAAATAAAATTAAAATAATTAAAAAATAAAATCTGGTGCAAAACAGTACATTTTCTTTGACTTACTCTTTTAACACATTTAGCAAGTTGAGTTCCATAATGGGAAATGACTAAACATATTTTGATATGGCAAAATTGAAATTACACTAAACCCTAGAATTCTGATTTGTTATTTCAGTGTCCATTTCCCTAGAGTTTTACAGTATTGGCCCATAATTATTTCCTTTTTTTTAGAAGTATACTTTTTCAAGTTATAGAGTCATTCTCAATCAGTGGTTCTTAAGCGTCAGGGTGTAATAAAACCATCTGAGAGCTTGTTAAAGGCAAATCTCTAGATGGTACTCCCAGAGTCAGATGGGCAGAACTGAGGATGGGGCCCAGAATTGAAATTTTTAACAAACATTTCATATGATTTCTATGCAGATGGTCCCCAGACACAATTTTAGGAATCTGACTAATCTCTAACACTGGAGATTTTTATTTTGAGTTGAGGTTGCTACAATGGCAATAAACTAGATAAAGCAATAGTAAATACCAAATCTCTGAGTAGCGTGAGAAGAAGTGCCTACAACAGATCAAACAAGCTTGACAAGCAAGACTTGTAGCAATTTTTTTCAAGTTAATTTTTAAAACTTTAGACATAGTTGATGTACAATATTGCGTAAGTTACAGGTGTACAACATAGTGGTTCACAATTTTTTAAAGGTTTTGGGCTTCTCTGGTGGCTCAGAGGGTAAAATGTCTGCCTGCAATTCATTAGTAATCCAACCAAAATTGCATTGTTATAGTTTCCCATTGGCCTTAATCGCAGGACATGATAATATTAAGAGATATTAAGGGATCTCCTTTATTCCATTCAGACATACTATTTATTTCCATTATGGAATAACAATTCACTTTCTCCTTAATGGTCAGGATCATTAAAATCAGTTTACTAGGGCTATGTGATGGCTAATTTTATATGTCAACTTGATTGGGCCATGGGATGTTCAGATATATGATCAAATATTATTCTGTCTATGTCAGTGAAAGTGTTTTTGGATAAGATTAACACTTGCATCTGTAGATTGAATAAATTCCCAATATGAGTGGGCCTCACCCTATCAGCTGAGGTCCTAAATAGAAAAATAAAAGGCTGATGCTTCTCTGTGTAAGAAAATTCTTCCTGGATGACTGGCTTCAAATTGGAACACTGGCTTTTTATCAGCCTTCAAGAGTCAAACTGAAATATTGGTTCTTCTAGACTCTCAAGCCTGTGGACGTTTGGACCAGAACTCCACTTTTAGCTTTCCAGGTTTTCAGGCCTTCATAGTGGAACTAGAACTAAACCATCAGATCTCCCACCTCTCCAGTTTGTCTTTTCTTTCATCAAATATTGAGACTTATTCCATATAATAGGAACCAGAGATCAAATTGCCAACATCCGCTGGATCATCAAAAAAGCAAGAGAGTTCCAGAAAAACATCTATTTCTGCTTTATTGACTATGCCAAAGCCTTTGACTGTGTAGATATCAATAAACTGTGGAAAATTCTTTAAGAGATGGGAATACCAGACCACCTGATCTGCCTCTTGAGAAATCTGTATGCAGGTCAGGAAGCAACAGTTAGAACTGGACATGGAACAACAGACTGGTTCCAAATAGGAAAAGGAGTACATCAAGGCTGTATATTGTCACCATGTTTATTTAACTTCTATGCAGAGTACATCATGAGAAATGCTTGACTGGAGGAAACACAAGCTGGAATCAAGATTGCCGGGAGAAATATCAATAACCTCAGATATGCAGATGATACCACCCTTATGGCAGAAAGTGAAGAGGAACTCAAAAGCCTCTTGATGAAAGTGAAAGTGGAGACTGAAAAGGTTGGCTTAAAGCTCAACATTCAGAAAACGAAGATCATGGCATCTGGTCCCATCACTTCATGGGAAATAGATGGGGAAACAGTGGAAACAGTGTCAGACTTTATTTTTCTGGGCTCCAAAATCACTGCAGATGGTGACTGCAGCCATGGAATTAAAAGACGCTTACTCCTTGGAAGGAAAGTTATGACCAACCTAGACAGTATATTCAAAAGCAGAGACATCACTTTGCCAACAAAGGTTCGCCTAGTCAAGGCTATGGTCTTTCCTGTGGTCATGTATGGATGTGAAAGCTGGACTGTGAAGAAGGCTGAGCGCCGAAGAATTGATGCTTTTGAACTGTGGTGTTGGAGAAGACTCTTGAGAGTCCCTTGGACTGCAGGGAGATCCAACCGGTCCATTCTGAAGGAGATCAGCCCTGGGTGTTCTTTGGAAGGAATGATGCTAAAGCTGAAACTCCAGTATTTTGGCCACCTCATGCGAAGAGTTGACTCATTGGAGAAGACTCTGATGCTGGGAGGGATTGGGGGCAGGAGGAGAAGGGGACGACAGAGGATGAGATGGCTGGATGGCATCACTGACTCGGTGAATGTGAGTCTGGGTGACCTCCGAGAGCTGGTGATGGATAGGGAGGCCTGGCGTGCTGCAGTTCATGGGGTCACAAAGAGTCGGACACGACTGAGCAACTGATCTGATCTGATTCCATATAATAAATCATAGTTTTTAGGATAAAAATATATATAAAACCTTATTTATTGATAAATATATATATTTATTATAAGGACTATGATATGTAAGTCTGAAATTTATTTATTTATTTTAAGGACTGTGATTTATCATTAGGATTCTCTGGAGAAGCAGAACCAATAGGATGTATATATTTACTGGTTCTGTTCCTCTGGGGAAGCCTAATACAAAGGCACTATGTGGTCAACAAACATTTACGCTATAAACAACTGGCAGGGATATGTCTAAGACTGAATTACTGTCCTTGGGAAATTTACAACTAACTCTAACCATGATATGCATGATGACTCCTCTCCTTGCATGGCCCTTCCACCAATGTAGGCACCATACCTTGAAAGGTTTTCAAGTTATAAACAATCGCTTTAGAGGGATATAAGTCCCAGGTGGCTCAAGTGGTAAAGAATCTGCAAGCCAATACAGGAGATGCAAGAGACACAGGTTTGACCCCTGGGTCAGGAAGATTCCCTAGAGGAGGAAATGGCAAGCCACCCAGTATTCTTGCCTCGGAAATCCCATGGACAGAGAAGCGTGGTGGGCTACAGTCCATGGGGTTGCAAAGAGTGGGACATGACTGAGCACACATAAGCACTCAAAATATACAAAGGAGTGTCTTGACTGAAAGTAAAGGATGAAAATTAAGCAGAAAATACTGAGCTATACAGGCTTGTGGAGACAAGAAAGAAAAAAAAGAAACTTAAGACAGGAAATTGGGATTTTAAACATCTGCAACTCGGATAAAAAAAAGCAAATAAAACAGACAATGCACATGATCCTTATTATTAAAGGATATGGTTAAAAGGAGCCTTCACGGGCAGAGTGACCAGACATTTTCTGTAACCAGGAGAGCCTTAGAGAAGACACTGAAAGAAGGAAAATTTAATGGTATCTCAAAACTTGAGCAATTTCATGTAGTCCTTGTGCTGAATTATATAAATAAACTCTAAAATTAATTATTAACATGTAATATATTCCCTCCTTTGTCAGTTTTCTAAAAACCAGAAAATACTACACCTTTATATGGAAATTAAAATGAGAAATATAAAACAAGTAGGAGCAGGAAAAAATAAAATAGCATATGGTTAAGGCATTATACAATGTTGCAAGACAGACTATTTCTGTACCCTAGATATTTCCTGTTCATAGCAAGAAGATGGGCTACATGTTTCTTTACATTCCATAGCTGTTTTCAAAGAATTAACCAAATTCCTCTTTTTTAGTGTGTTTATTCAAAACCTCAGGCTGGAGAGAGATGGGATTTGGTCACGCCCAGTGGAAAGTCAACAGGAATTTGCTGTTTATTTTGTTTCAACTTGGGTGACTTCTGGCATTTAAGTAATTAAGCAGCAATGTGTGGGTTATAATATTATTTTTTTCTGTAAAAATAGGGAGTATTATCATTCCCCATGCTTTTCTTCATTAGTGTGTGTTTGTCAAAAGTAACTTCATAAAATTTATTTTAGGGGGAAATGGTAAATCTATAATTCGGTGTGACAGGATCTAGCAAATCACCCCATGAATGAAGATAAAAAGGAAAGACAGCCTCAGATTAGACCTTCTTGAGTCAGTAAATCTTGCTCTACGTTTTCATCTACTAAGGTGTTAATTTTTAATTTCCATTGCATTTTAGCTATAATGGCTGGCTTAAATCTTATTTTTGGTCAAAATTTCCAGTTCTTCATGTAAAATGTTGGCAAAATATGCAAATATCCCTTGAAATATAATGTAAATAAATATTAATTGCAATATAGATTATTACCAATAGGCATTCCATAGATTTTCATTTGCTCTTCAGTTTTATCTAGCATACTCCTGTTTATTGAACCAGCTCGTAACCATAAAAAAATCAGTATTTCTCTCAAAAATATAGTTCTCTGAGGCACTCAGAAGAAGTCAAAAGGAGCACTATGAGAAAAATTGGCAGTTACTTTTCTCCAGGCAACTGAAACACACAAACATTCTGAGGTCTTAAAGTCTGAGTCACTATATATAACTAAATCAGGCAGGCATGACCCTAAGACCTCTGGGTTCTTGATTGAAGAGTTTAAGGCAATTATCTTTATGACATTACCACATATTTGTCTATATAAGTAAAAGTTTCCATTTCAATAATATCTCTAGAAGTGACCACTATACTCTTAATTTTGAGATCCCAGAGGATAGAGATCTTATTTTAACTTCTGTAATTTTCAAATCCTTCCACACTTCAGCATGGTATACACTCAACATTGCTTTTTATTGGACAAATTGGCAATTAAAATATTACTTAAAAATTAAAAATAAAGTATTACTTGAAATTAAACACATGTGACATTAAAGAGATGCAGTAATTAAGAATAACTGAAAGTAAGCATGAGGAAATACTAAAAAAAAAAAAAAGAAAGAAAGAAAGAAATCAGAACCATACTGACACTTTCCATTGCTACAACAGCTCAGTTGAAATCCTTTCTTTTTTTGGAAAATCATAAACCCTTTTTTTCTACTTCTATGGCTCTGGTGTTATAAAAGCTTTTGCACCCAAATCAGCCGGTAACAACCAGCTTCTGCTCCTTGAGACAGCAGTACATTTACTTCCAGTTTTTCCTTTTTCGTTTCAGGCTTTCCTCTTCAGAACAACTATGCTCTTATTTTTTAAATTAATTAATTTATTTTAATTGGAGGATAATTACTTTACAATAATTTAGTGGTTTTGCCATACATTCACATGAATCAGCCATGGGTGTACATGTGTCCCCCATCTTGAACAACCCTCCCAAATCCCTCCCAATCCCATCCCTCAGGGTTGTCCCAGTGCACCAGCCCTGAGCACCCCGTCTCATGCATGGAACCTGGACTGGCGATCCATTTCACTTATGATAATATACATGTTTCAATGATATTCTCTCAAATCATCCCACCCTCACCTTCTCCCACAGAGTCCAAAAGTCTGTTCTTTACAACTGTGTCTCTTTTACTGTCTCACATATAGGGTCATCAATACCATATTACTAAATTCCATGTATATGCACTAATATATTTTCTTTCTTTCTGACTTACTTCACTCTGTATAATAGGATCCAGTTTGATCCACCTCATTAGAACTGATTCAAATGTATTCTTTTTAATGGCTGAGTAATATTCCGTTGCATATATATACCACATTTTTCTTATCCATTCGTCTGCTGATGGACATCTAGGTTGCTTCCATGTCCTGGCTATTATAAACAGTGCTGCAATGAACATTGGGGTACACATGTCTCTTTCAATTCTGTTTTCCTTGGTGTGTATGCCCAGCAGTGGGATTGCTGGGTCATATGACAGTTCTATTTCCAGTTCTTTAAAGAATCTCCATACTGTTCTCCATAGTCGCTGTACTAGTTTGCATTCCCACCAACAGTGTAAGAGGGTTAACTTCTCGGCACCCTCTCCAATATATATTGTTCATAGACTTTTTGACAGCAGCCATTCTGACCAGCGTGAGATGGCACCCCATTGTGGTTTTGATTTGCATTACTCTGATAATGAGTGATGTTAAGCATCTTTTCATCTGTTTTTCAGTCATCTGTATGTCTTCTTTGGAGAAATGTCTGTTTACTTCTTTGGCCCATTTTTTGATTGGGTCATTTATTTTTCTGAAATTGAGCTGCAGGAGCTGCTTGTATATTCTTGAGTTTAATTCTTTGTCAGTTGCTTCGTTTGCTATTATTTTCTCCTATTCTGAAGGCTGTCTTTTTACCTTGCTTATAGTTTTCTTCGTTGTGCAAAAGCTTTAAAGTTTAATTAGGTCCCATTTGCTTATTTTTGCTTTTATTTCCGTTACGCTGGGTGGTGGGTAATAGAGGATCCTGCTGTGATTTACATCAGAGAGAGTTTTGCATATGTTTTCCTCTAGGAGTTTTATGGCTTCTGGTCTTATATTTAGATCTTTAATACATTTTGAATTTATTTTTGTGTATGGTGTTAGAAAGTGTTCTAGTTTCATTCTTTTACAAGTGGTTTCCCAGTTTTCACAGCACCATTTGTTAAAGAGATTGTCTTTAATCCATTGCATATTCTTGCCTCCTTTGTCAAAGATAAGGTGTCCATAGGTGCATGGATTTATCTCTGGGCTTTCTATTTTGTTCCATTGATCTATATTTCTGTCTTTTTGCCAGTACCATACTGTCTTGATGACTGTAGCTTTTTAGTAGAGTCTGAAATCAGGTAGGTTGATTCCTCCAGTTCCATTCTTATTTCTCAAGATTTCTTTGACTATTGGGTGTTTTCTGTATATCCATACAAATTGTGAAATTATTTGTTCTGGTTCTGTGAAAAATACTGTTGGTAGCTTGATAGGGATTGCATTGAATCCATAGATTGCTTTCGGTAGTATAGCCATTTTCACTATATTGATTCTTCTGATCCAAGAACATGGTATATTTCTCCATCTGTTTGTGTCATCTTTGATTTCTTTCATCAGTGTTTTATACTTTTCTATATATTAGTCTTATGTTTCTTTAGGTAGATTTATTCCTAAATATTTCATTCTTTTTGTTGCAATGCTGAATGGAATTGCTTCCTTAATTTCTCTTTCTGTTTTCTCATTGTTAGTGTATAGGAATGCAAGGGATTTCTGTGTGTTAATTTTATATCCTGTAACTTTACTATATTCATTGATTAGCTGTAGTAATTTTCTAGTGGTGTCTTTAGGATTTTCTATGTACAGGATCATGTCATCTGCAAACAGTGAGAGTTTGAATTCTTTTTTCCAATCTGGATTCCCTTTATTTCTTTGAATTTCTGATTGCTGTGACTAAAACTATGTTGAATAGTAGTGGTGAGAGTGGGCACCCTTGTCTTGTTTCTGACTTTAGGGTAAATGCTTTCAACTTTTCACCATTGAGGATAATGTTTGCCATGGGTTTATCACATATGTTTTTTTTATTATTATTTTGAGGTATGTTCCTTCTATGCCTGCTTTCTAGAGACTTTTTTATCATAAATGGATGTTGAATTTTGTCAAAGGATTTCTCTGCATCTATTTAGATAATCATATGGTTTTTATTTTTCAATTTGTTAATGTGGTGTATCAGATTGATTGATTTGTGAATATTGAAGAATCCTTGCATCTCTGGGATAAAACCCACTTGGTCATGATGTATGATCTTTTTAATATGTTGTTGGATTCTGTTTGCTAGAATTTTGTTGAGGATTTTTGCATCTACATTCATCAGTGATATTGGCTGGAATTTTTTTTTTTTTTTTTTTTGTGGCATCATAGTCTGGTTTTGGCATTAGGGTGATGGTGGCCTCATAGAATGAGTTTGGAAATTTACCTTCCTCTGCAATTTTCTGGAAGGGTTTGAGTAGGATAGGTGATACCTCTTCTCTTAATTTTAGGTAGAATTCAGCTGTGAAGCCATCTGGTCCTGGGATTTTGTTTGTTGGAAGATTTCTGATTACAGTTTTGATTTCCTTGCTTGTGATGTATCTGTTAAGATTTTCTATTTCTTCCTGGTTCAGTTTTGGTAAGTTATACTTTTCCAAGAATTTGTCCATTGGAATAACTACACTCTTTATCCAACACTGTCCTTATCTAATACCAGAAAATCCAAATACAGAAAAAGCATATTGTATTTATTTATCAGAAAGGAACTTTTCTCCTTCCAAATCAGAACCTTAAAAAATAATGATATAAAAGGAGTCCACATTGGAGAGGAAGAAAACTTATTTGCAGATGATATGATACTATGTAAAGAAAATCCTAAGGACACCACCAGAAAATTATTAGAGCTCATTAATGACTTTGGTAAATTTTCAAGATGGAAAATTGACACACAGAAATCTGTTGCATTTCTATATACTAACACCAAAATATCAGAAAGAGAATTTAAGAGACAATCCCATTTATCATAAAATAAAAAAGAGTAAAATATGTAGGAACAAAGAGGCAAAAACTTGTACTTTGAAAACTGTAAGATGTTAATGAAAGTAACTGAAGACACAAATAGATAGAAAGCTGCACCATGTTCTTGGTTTGAAAAAATCATAATACTGTTAAAATTACCATAAGACCCAAGGCAATCTATAGTTTCAATGCAATCCCTATCAAATTACCAAGAACATTTTTCACAGAGCTAGAAAAAAATTTTAAATTTGTGTGGAAACACAAGAAACCCTGCAACAGACAAAACAGTCTCAAGAAAGAAGAATGGAGCTAGAGGAATTATCTTCCTTGACTTCAGACTATACAACAGAGCTACAGTAATCCAAACAACATCATACTGGCACAAAAACAGATGCATAGATCTATAGAATAGCCATTTTCTGCGCTTGAGACAGTAGTACATTTACTTCCAGTTTCTCCTTTTTCATTTCAAGCTTTCAGATATAAACTCATGTACTTATTGTCAATTAATCTATGACAAAGGAGGCAACAATATAAAATGAAGGAGAGATTGTCTCTTCAATAAGTACTGCTGGGAAAACGGGACAGCTTTATGTAAAAGAGGGCTTTCTAGGTGGTGCTAGTGGTAAAGAACCTGCCTGTCAATGCAGGAGACATAAGAGATGTGGGGTTCAATCCCTGAGTTGGGAAGATTCCCTGGAGAAGGGCATGGCAACTCACTGCAATATTCTTGCCTTGAGAATCCCATAGACAGTGGAGCCTGGCAGGCTGAAGTCCATAGGGTTGCAAAGAATCAGACACAACTAAAGCAACTTAGCCCACCTACATAAAAGAATGAAATTAGAGCATTCTCTAACACCACAAATAAAAATAAACTCAAAATGGATTAAAGACCTAAATGTAAAACCAGATACTATAAAACTCCTAGAGGAAAACATAGGCAGAACACTCTGATATGAATTGCAGCAATATGTTTTTGAATCCATCTTCTAGAGTAATAGAAATAAAAACAAAAATTAAAAAAATTAAAATTAAAAGTTTTGCACAGTAAAGGAAACCATAAACAAAAAATAACTTATAGAATGATAGAAAATATTTGAAAATGATGTGAAAAATAAGGGTTTAATTTCTAAAATAAACAAACAGCTCTAATAGCTCAATATTAAAAAAAAAAAAAAAAAAAACTGGACATGAGACCTAAATTGACATTTCTTCAAAAAAACAAACAAACAAACATACAGATGGCCTTGAGACACATGAAAATGTGTCTGGACATCACTAATTATTCGATAAATGCAAATCAAAACTACAGTGAGGTATCACTTCGCACTGGTTGGAATGGTCAGCATCAAAAAATCTACAAATAATAAATGCTGTAGAGGGTGTGGAGAAGAGGGAAACCCCTACACTGCTGGTGGGAATGTAAATTGATGAAACTACTATGGAGATCTATATGGAGGTTCCTTAAAAAACTAAAAATAGAGTGACCACATGATTGAGTAACCCCACTCCTGTGCATATATTCAGAAAAGATGAAAACGCTAATTCAAAAAGATATATGCACCTCATTGTTCATAGGAGCACTATTTACAATACCCATGACATGGAAGCAGACTAAATATCCATTGACAGAAGAATGGATAAAGAAGATATGGTGTATGTGTATATATTGTGTATATTCCACATACACAATGGAATATGACTCATGCATATTAAGAATGAAATAATATCATTTGCAGCAACATGAATGAATCTATAAATCATCATAGTAAGTGATATCAGAAAAATACAAGTATCATATGATACCACTTATATATAAAATCTTCAAAAAATGATACAAATGAACTTATTTATGAAACAGAAATCAACTCACAGATATAGAAAATAAACTTCAGATCAGATCAGATCAGTCGCTCAGTCGTGTCTGACTCTTTGCGACCCCATGAATCGCAGCACGCCAGGCCTCCCTGTCCATCACCAGCTCCCAGAGGTCACCCAGACTCATACCCATCGAGTCAGTGATGCCATCCAGCCATCTCATCCTCTGTCATCCCCTTCTCCTCCTGCCCTCAATCCCTCCCAGCATCAGAGTCTTCTCCAATGAGTCAACTCTTCGCATGAGGTGGCCAAAATACTGGAGTTTCAGCTTTAGCATCATTCCTTCCAAAGAAATCCTAGGGCTGATCTCCTTCAGAATGGACTGGTTGGATCTCCTTGCAGTCCAAGGGACTCTCAAGAGTCTTCTCCAACACCACAGTTCAAAAGCATCAATTCTTTGGTGCTCAGCCTTCTTCACAGTCCAACTCTCACATCCATACATGACCACAGGAAAGAACATAGCCTTGACTAGGCGAACCTTTGTTGGCAAAGTGATGTCTCTGCTTTTGAATATGCTATCTAGGTTGGTCATAACTTTCCTTCCAAGGAGTAAGCGTCTTTTAATTTCATGGCTGCAGTCACCATCTGCAGTGATTTTGGAGCCCAGAAAAATAAAGTCTGACACTGTTTCCACTGTTTCTCCATCTATTTCCCATGTAGTGATGGGACCAGATGCCATGATCTACGTTTTCTGAATGTTGAGCTTTAAGCCAACTTTTTCACTCTCCTCTTTCACTTTCATCAAGAGGCTTTTTAGTTCCTCTTCACTTTCTGCCATAAGGGTGGTGTCATCCGCATATCTGAGGTTATTGATATTTCTCCCAATAATCTTGATTCCAACTTGTGTTTCTTCCAGTCCAGCATTTCTCATGATGTACTCTGCATATAAGTTAAATAAACATGGTGACAATATACAGCCTTGATGTACTCCTTTTCCTATTTGGAACCAGTCTGTTGTTCCATGTCCAGTTCTAACTGTTGCTTCCTGATCTGCATACAGATTTCTCAAGAGGCAGATCAGGTGGTCTGGTATTCCCATCTCTTAAAGAATTTTCCACAGTTTATTGATATCTACACAGTCAAAGGCTTTGGCATAGTCAATAAAGCAGAAATAGATGTTTTTCTGGAACTCTCTTGCTTTTTCCATGATCCAGCGGATGTTGGCAATTTGATCTCTGGTTCCTCTGCCTTTTCTAAAACCAGCTTGAACATCAGGAAGTTCACGGTTCACATATTGCTGAAGCCTGGCTTGGAGAATTTTGAGCATTACTTTACTAGGGTGTGAGATGAGTGCAATTGTGCAGTAGTTTGAGCACTCTTTGGCATTGCCTTTCTTTGGGATTGGGATGAAAACTGACCTTTTCCAATTTGTGGCCACTGCTGAGTTTTCCAAATTTGCTGGCATATTGAGTGCAGAATGGAGGGGAATAAATTAGGAGTTTCTGATGAACAGATACAACTATATATATTTAAAAAATAGATAAACAACAAATACCTACTATTCAGCACGTGAAACTATATTGAATATCTTGTAACAATCTATAATGGAAAATAATCTGTGTATACACACACACACACACACATACACACACACATGCATAGCTGAATCACTTTGCTGTATACCTGAAGTGTTATGTTAGTCACTCAGTCGTGCCTGACTCTTTGCGACCCCATGGACTGCAGCCCACCAGGCTCCTCTGTACATGAGATTTACCAGGCAAGGATACTGGAGTGGGTTGCCATTTCCTTCTCCATATCTACCTGAAACTACAGTTTAAATCAACTATACTTCAGTCAACAAGATAAGGACAATACATATTAACATTTATATAGCACTTCAAGACTTTAAAAATATGATATAATTACTCTTTCAAGACAGTGTGATAAGAAACTTCCAACTCCCCTGGTATGTCCCTCTTAATATGGCAGAGATTACCTATGTGATCACATTATTAGCTTAGCTAATGTTATTACTTATTTTAGACTTCTCACTCTACAGTTTTTCAGTTCAGTTCAGTCGCTCAGTTGTGTCTGACTCTATGTGACCCCATGGGCTGTAGCACACCAGGCTTCCATGTCCAGTACCAACTCCCAGAACCTACTCAAACACATGTCCATCGTGTCAGTGATGCCATCCAATCATCTCATCCTCTGTCATCCCCTTCTCTTCTCACCTTCAGTGTTTCCCAGAATCAGGGTGTTTTCCAGTGAGTCAGTTATTTGCATCAAGTGGCCAAAGTATTGGAGTTTCAGTTTCAGCATCAGTCCTTACAAAGAATATTTAGGACTGATTTCCTTTAGGATGGACTTGTTAGATTCCCTTGATGACCAAGGGACTCTCAAGAGTCTTCTCCAAAACCACAGTTCAAAAGCATCAATTCTTCAGTGCTCATCTTTCTTTATAGTCCAACTCTCACACTCATACATGAATACTGGAAAAACCATAGCCTTGACCTTTGTTGGCAAAGTAATATCTCTGCTTTTTAATATGCTATCTAGGTTGATCATAGTTTTTCTTCCAAGGATCAAGCGTCTTTTAATTTCATGGCTGCAATCACCATCTGCAATGATTTTGGAGCCCAAAAAAGCAGTCTCTCACTGTTTCAATTGTTTCCCCATCTATTTTCATGAAGTGATGGTACTGGATGCCATGATCTTAGTCTTTTTTTTTAAGCCAAATTTTTCACTCTCTTTCACTTTCATTAAGAGGTTCTTTAGTTCCTCTTCGCTTTCTGCCTTAAGGGTGGTGTCATCTGTGTTTCTGAGGTTATTAATATTTCTCCCGGAAGTCTTGATTCCAGCTTGTGCTTCATCCAGCCTGGAATTTCCTATGCTGTACTCTGCATATAAGTTAAATAAGCAGGGTGACAATATACAGCCTTGACATACTCTTTTCCTGATTTGGAACAAGTCCATTGTTCCATGTCTAGTTCTAACTGTTACTTCTTATTCTGCATACAGATTCCTCAGGAGGCAGGTAAGGTGGTCTGGTATCCCTATCTCTTTCAGAATTTTCCACAGTTTGTTGTGATTCACACAGTCAAAACTTTGGCATAGTTAATAAAGCAGATTTTTTCTGGAACTCTCTTGCTTTTTCTATAATCCAGCAGATGTTGGCCATTTGATCTCTGGTTCATCTGCCTTTTCTAAATGCAGCCTGAACATCTGGAAGTTCACATTTCATGTACTGTTGAAACCTGGCTTGGGGAATTTTGAGCATTACTTTGCTAATGTGTGAGATGAGTGCAATTGTACAATAGTTTGAATATTCTTTGACATTACCTCTATTTGGGATTGCAATGAAAACTGACCTTTTCCAGTCCTGTGACCACTGCTCAGTTTTCCAGATTTGCTGGCATATTGAGTGCAGCACTTTCACAGCATTATCATTTAGGATTTGAAATAGTGCAACTGGAATTCCATAACCTCAACTAGCTTTTTTGTAGTGATGCTTCCTAAGGCCCACTTGACTTTGTATTCCAAGATATATAGCTCTAGGTGAATGAGCCCACCATCATGGTTATCTGGTTTATGAAGATATTTTTTGTATAGTTCTTCTGTGTATTCTTGCCACCTCCTCTTAATATATTTTGCTTCTGTTAGGTCCATAACATTTCTGCCCTTTATTGTGCTCATTTTTGCATGAAATGTTCCCTTGTTATTCTAATTTTCTTGAAGAGATCTCTAGTCTTTGCCGTTCTATTGTTTTCCTCTATTTCTTTGCATTGATCACTGAGGAAGGCTTTCTTATCTCTCTTTGCTATTCTTTGGAAATCTTCATTCAAATGGGTGTATCTTTCCTTTTCTCCTTTGCTTTCAGCTTGTCTTCTTTTCTCAGCTCTTTGTAAGGCCTCGTCAGACAACCATTTTTCCTTTTTGCATTTCTTTTCCTTGGGGATGGTCTTGATTACTGCTCGATGTACAACGTCACAACCTCAATTTTTGCATGAAGAATTTATATAGATTTGGATTTTAACAATAAAACTGGTGACCCAAGTACTTTTGACACATTTTTTCAGATAAGGCAGCTCTCTACTTAACAGATTTGGTCTTTTATTTTCCTACTTTAGATACTAAATATTTTTGAACTAACTTAAAATATTGTGGTAAAGCATCATCAACATCCTCTTCATCATCATCCCTCACCCAGACTATAGAAATGGCCTCTGTTTCTACTTGTGCCATCCCTTAAACTGTTCACACAGCAACAAAAGTAAATCTTTTTAAAAAGAATTACTCAGATTACATGATTGCCCTGGTCAAAATGGCCAAATAGCTGTGCCCTATCTTTCTTTCCAACACTGTCTCCTAGTGCTCTACTACTTGCTTGCTTTACTCTAGTTACAGTAGCCTTGACTAGGTCAAGCTCATTCTCACCTCTGTTATCATTTTACTTGTTTTTTCCTCTGCCTAAAGGCATTTTCACTGATTTTTGCATGACTTGCTCTTTGACACAAATCCCATCTAAAATAATGTATTAATCCATGCTTATACCTATTAAAGTAAAAATGAAAATGTTAGTCTCTAAGTTGTGTCCAACTCTTTATGACCCCATGGACTGTAGCCTGCCAGGATCCTCTGTCAATGGGATTTCCCAGGCAAGGACACTTGGATGGGTAGCCATTCCCTTCTCCAGGGATTTTCCCGACCCAGGGATTGAACCAGCATCTCCTGCACTGGCAGATTCTTCACCGTGTGAGCTACCATATCTATTAAAATATCCACTTATTCTAGATTTTTTCTTCACAGCACTATCATGACCTCACATTACATATTTATTATTTTTCCAACAAAAATATAAGCTCCTTAGAGAACTGGACCTTTTTTTTTCTTCACTGTATTGCTAGCACCTGGTAATGTGCCTAATGTATTAAAAAGTATTCAGTGAGAATTTACTAAGTGAATAAATTAATTAATTACCAAAAGAATGAGTAGTTTTGATTCATATTCTCAGTGATTTCAATATACACACAGATGATCCTTCTAATATCATGGCTTCCCTATTTCTTATCTTTCCTCCAATTAGCTTGTCTTGTTACCTACTTCAGCTGTCAGGTCCCATGGATATACAACCCTAGATCTTGTCATTACCACTAACTACAATGCCTCCAAGGGTTTCCCAGGTGTCACAATAGTAAAGAATCTTCCTGCTAAGCAAGAGACCAGGGTTAGAGCCCTGGGTCAGGAAGATCCCCTGGAGAAGGAAATGACAACCCACTCTAGTATTCTTGCCTGGAAAATTCCATGGACAGAGGAGCCTGGTGAGTTACAGTCATGCTACCGCTACTGCTAATTCACGTCAGTCGTGTCCGACTCTGTGTGACCCCATAGATGGCAGCCTACCAGGTTCCCCCATCCCTGGGATTTTCCAGGCAAGAGTACTGGAGTTGTCCAGGCGTCACAAAAGAGTCAGACACAACTTGGCTACCAAACAACAACAACAGCAATGCCTCCATAATCTCAAATTCACATATTCACATCTCTAACCACTATCTTCTATCTTTCCAAATTATTCCCATTAGTTCTTCAATAATAACGAGTATTGTATCTTTCTAGGGCCCAAAATGTATGTATCCTATTATCTCTTCAAAATCTCTCACCATCAAATCCTCATTTTCCTTCTTATCCTATTTAAATTCCATTTAAATATTCCAAATCCTTTGCTCATACTCTCAAATCCCTTGTTTCCTTGTCCCTCTACCATCATGTGGGGAAAAAAAACATAATTTTGTACCTACTCTGTGCTATACCAGCGATTGAACATTGCTGGAGAAAATTACAACAATGACAGTTCATCTCATTTTCAATTATATATATATATATAGCCTCAAGTCAGCCATTAGAGCTGCTTTGCAATCTTACTACATTTTGCTGGTCAGTTCACTCTTCCACCCTCCATAAAGATTAAACCACACTTTAGGCTTTCTCTTTTAAAACCTCTAATATCTCTTCTCATCCTTAACTCTCAGCTGATGGCCTTGTCTTTTATTTCTCTCTTTGGATCATTCTCATCAGCATACAAACATTCTGCAATATCCAGTTGCTACCACATACTGCAGTATGGCCTTCAGCAAGTTATTTAACTGCTCTGTGCCTCTGTTTCCTTATTAATATACATCTCTGTGTGTGAGTGTGTGGATGTGTGTGAATTAAATGAATCAGATATGTGAAGCACTTAGAACTATACTTGGGGCTTGGTAAGGGCTATTTCACTATTATTATTTTACCTATTACTATTTTTTAAAGTCTCATTTGATGTCACATTCCCCTTTAGTAAATGCCCCTTTTGTCTGCTCCTCCTCACAGCAAATTCTTAATTTGCCAATACTTGCTATCTTTACTTCCTCTCTTCCCATTTTAACTTTTTATGCTGATATAAAACATACCAGAAAATTGCAAGATGAGTACAATGAAGCCCTTTGTCTCTTCTACCTTTACCCAGATTCACCAGTTGCTACCATTATGCCACATTTGCTTTATCATTCTTTTTAAACACATAATATATATGCACATGGGGTTTCCCAGGTGGCTCAGTGGTAAAGAATTCACGTACCAATGCAGGAGACCCAGGTTTGATCTCTGAGTCAAGAAGATTCCCTGGAGAAGGAAATGGTAACCAAATCCAGTATTCTTGCCTAGGAAATTCCATGGACAGAGGAGCCTGGTGAGCTACAGTTATGGGGTTGCAAAAGAGATGGACATGACTTAGTGACTAAAAAAAAAATTATATGCATATGCATAAATACATATTTTTCCCAAACAACCTCTTAAGAGTAAGGTATCAACACTATGTTCTTTTATCCAAAAATATTTCAGTGTGCATTTCCTGGGAACAAAGACATTCTCTTACATAACTACAATACAATCATCAGAAAAATTAAGTTAAGCTTTATGAAACATTATTTTCTAATGCAAATATTGCCAGTTGACTGACTAATATCTTTTATCGATTGTTTTTTCCTTTCAAGATCCAAATCTGGATAATGCATTGCATTTAGTTATGTCTTTTAATCTTCTTTAATCTGGAATAGTTCTTCAGTCTCACTTAATTTTTATTCACCTTAATATATTTAAAGAATATAGGCCAGCTATTTTGTAAAGTTTGCTTGGTTTCAGGTTTTCTGATGATTCCTAATGACAAACTCCGTGTTATTCAGTGTTGGCAATAATACTACTCTTTTTTTTAACCTTCATTTATTCTTTTTCTTATATTGTTCAACTGTTTTTTTTATTTGTATCGAGATATAGTTGATTTATAATGTTCTGCTAGTTTCAGCAAAGTGGTTCAGTTATACATATGTATAAATGTATCTATTCTTTTTAGACTCTTTTCTACTATAGGTTATCACAAGATATTGAGTAGAGCTTACTTTGCTGTAAAGTAGGTCTTTATTAGCTATCTATTTTATATATAGCTGTGTGTATATTTTTATCCCAAGCCCTTAATTTATCCCTAATACTACCACTCTTGGCTAAGGTGGTGTCTGACACATTTCTAATACATACCATTCCTTTTAGCTTCATAATCTGCAATTTGTAGTATTATTTGTCTTCTTGTTGTAATGGAAATGAGTTATGTGCAGCTGACTTTGTTCTATTGATCTTTAGAGTTACTTTGGAGATGTGTGATGCGTTTGAATTTATGCAGTCTACTATGAAGTCTCATTTTCTCTCTATATCAATAAGGCTTTCACCATCCTATTCACCTATTCTAGGGTCACAAATGAGCTATATTTTGACAAATGCAATGGTTATTTCATAATTCTTATAATATTTATCTTGTAGTATCAGCCTGGCAGTATAGTTTGACACTCCCTTCTTCTTGAACAGTTTTTTTCATCTGGTTCTGAGACTCCTCTCTTAATTCTTCTATTTTACCAAATTGTCCTTCTTTGTTCTCCTGATGTCCAGAATTATGCAGCCAAATTCTTATGAGATATTTTCACTTGGTTGTCTTGTAAGCATCTCAGTATAACACCTTATTACATGACTGTCTCTCCCTCTTCCTTATCATAGTAAATCATATTCCATTTGTTCAACTGGTGAGATTTAAAAACAAACAATCTTGCAGTCGTCCTGACTCCTCTCTTTCCATCACACATCATATTTAATCCAGTAGCAAATCCCATTGGCTCTATCTTCAAAGCATATCAGGACCCTGACCACTTATTGTTCTCAATACCAACACAATGGACCAAACAATTAAGACCTAACAGTTCAATATCTTAAACAGCTCAAAAAAGGTTTTATGCTTTCATTCTTGCTCCTCATATACTATTTTCTTCACAGAGTAGTCAGAGTAATTATTTAAAATATCATAAATCATATCATGTCTTTTCACTTTTGAAATTTTCCAATGATTTCTTACTTCAGTGTAAAAACCAAACTCCTTAATATGGCTTTATATGCTTTATGAGTGAACCATAATATCTATAGCCCCAGAACTACCTGTGTGGGATAATTTCCTTCCACAGTGCTCTAAGCTTACCATACACCATCCACCACCCACACGACCCTCTTTGGTTTTGCTAGAATACCTACACTCTCTTGCTTCAGGGTGCCTACACTTAGCATAACCCTGATATTTGAGAAAAAAAAAAGAGTTTGGCAGAAACAATATAACAGCAAAATGTTGGAGGTATTCTATAGTATCAAGGCAAAATGAATAAGCTGTCCTTCAAGATAATGTCTATTCTACATAGAAAATAAACTTTGCAGTATCAATAAGAGGACCTTTTAAACACTCAACATGTATTAACCAATTTAATTTACACAATAAGCCTATGAACAACTAATACAATGTTAGCACTGAGTCAACATCCAAGGGTCAAGAGTCATCAGTAGAAAGGATGGACTTCTGATTTGGCAAGAATACTGCCTGCCTCCATACCTTTTTATGACTTGCTCCCTCCCATAATGGAGAAACAGCACCTGACAAACAGTTGGATACTGGAGAACCTATCATTATCTCATTGTAAGAAACTATATCAAGGCATATCATAATCAAACTACTCCAAATCAGTGACAAAAAAATTAATTAGCTGGGGGGCACATTATGTAGAGAGGATAAAAGATAAAAATTACAGAAGATTACTCATCAGAAACAATGAAAGTGAGATGATAGTGGAGCAATATGTCTAAAGTAATAAAAGAAAACAAAACATCTTTCAATCTAGAAATCTACACTAGGGGAAAAAAAGGTTAAAAATGTTTCTGGGTTTAGAAATTAGCCTAGTTTGTATGCCTGTTTACCTATTTCTTACCATAGAATTATGCGGTAACCATGAATGAAATAAATGTGATTTCTTTTGCCAGCAGCCTTGTGTAAGGGAATTGAGAGTGTAGAAGTGGGTTAAACTGAATTTCAATATACAGATGGAAAAGATAGAAAATGAGAGCTAAAAGAGTCATAAAAATAAAAAAGTCATTAAAATATTGAACATTTGAAGGGGGGACATTCTTCTTTTCCATAACCATGTGATCTATTTCAATAATAATAAGATCCTTGACTCAAGTAAGCTATAAACAATGCTGTCGCAGTACTTTACATACAGACATTAAATGTTAAAATGTGAAGTCATTATTGATTAAGTATGGGGTAAAGAGTGACCTGCCTCTTGAGAAATCTGTATGCAGGTCAGGAAGCAACAATTAGAACTGGACATGGAACAACAGACTGGTTCCCAATAGGAAAAGGAGTACGCCAAGTCTGTATATTGTCACCCTGCTTATTTAACTTATATGCAGAGTACATAATGAGAAATGTTGGATTGGAAGAAGCACAAGTTGGAATCAAGATTGCCGGGAAAATATCAATAACCTCAGATATGCAGATGACACCACCCCTTATGGCAGAAAGTGAAGCGGAACTAAAAAGCCTCTTGATGAAAGTGAAAGTGGAGAGTGAAAAAGTTGGCTTAAAGCTCAACATTCAGAAAACAAAGATCATGGCATCCAGTCCCATCACTTCATGGGAAATAGATGGGGAAACAGTGGAAACAGTGTTAGACTTTATTTTGGGGGGCTCCAAAATCACTGCAGATGGTGACTGTAGCCATGAAATTAAAAGACACTGACTCCTTGGAAGGAAAGTTATGACCAAACTAGATAGCATATTCAAAAACAGAGACATTACTTTGCCAACAAAGTTTTGCCTAGTCAAGGCTATGGTTTTTCCTGTGGTCATGTATGGATGTGAGAGTTGGACTGTGAAGAAGGCTGAGTGCCGAAGAATTGATGCTTTTGAACTGTGGTGTTGGAGAAGACTCTTGAGAGTCCCTTGGACTGCAAGGAGATCCAACCAGTCCATTCTGAAGGAGATCAGCCCTGGGATTTCTTTGGAAGGAATGATGCTAAAGCTGAAACTCCAGTACTTTGGCCACCTCATGCGAAGCGTTGACTCATTGGAAAAGACTTTGATGATGGGAGGGATTGGGGGCAGTAGGAGAAGAGGACGACAGAGGATGAGATAGCTGGATGGCATCATTGACTCGATGGACGTGAGTCTGTGTGAACTCCGGGAGTTGGTGATGGACAGGGAGGCCTGGCGTGCTGCAATTCATGGGGTTGGAAAGAGTCAGACACAACTGAGCGACTGAACTGAACTGAACTGAACTGAAAGAGAGTCCCAACAAACTTCAAACACAACTGCGAAACATGATCATTCATTGTAGCAGGCCATTTTTTGTTCATTTCAATCACAGAGGAAGTTGCTATTTTCAAGTTTACCAGGCAAAGAAACAGCTTCATTCAGTGATGAGTTCAATTGATGGTAACAAAAACCATAGAGACAATCATTGTCAGTGTATAGCATAGATAGTGTTGCCTGCTCATGGAGGTGTCTTTATTCCTTTCAACAACATCTATTATGTCTTTGTTGTGACCACTATAGGAAAAAGTAATAAAATTGAGAAGGAAGTAATTATGTGCAATCTCATAATTTGAGTTAATTACTGTATGCATTTGATATATTTATTTGAGAAACTTTTCTGTTATAGAGCACTTGTTAAATTTCAGATGCTAATTAGATAGTTTAATCTTCAAAATAATACTAAAAGATAAGTACAATTATTAATTCCATTTTCAAATAATGACTATGTGGAAAAGAGAGGTCAAATACCTGGTCAAAGTCAGAGAGAGAAAATACATACTGTTTTACATCCTGTTTTGTGTCAATATATCATGAAAAACTTTCAGTGATATTTAATGTTCTTGGTTTGAAAATATTTCTCTATTAAAAAATTATCAGAATGAACCCATCTGTAAAGTAGATAAAAACAGGAGTGATGTATTTGGACTGCTGCATAGAGGTCTAAAGGATCTGACAACCTGTCTTCACCTCATTTTTTGGAACCTTTTATATCACACTGAGTAATCACTAAGTCTTCAGAGAGCAGATTGAAAACATTTTCCTGCTACATTATATCTAGGGGCCACGTAGTTTCTGTTAAATAGATAGCCTTTATTTATTTACTTTTAAACACCATATTACTGGACATTCAGAAGGCTTTGAGCACAGTATCTTGAAATATAGTCTTGATTTCTGAGATTTTGTCCTTCTCTTTGATTTCTTTCATGAGTTCAACCATAATTTCATTTCTTCCTATTGCTTATCCATTTCTATTTGCAGCTTTTGAATTTAGATTCTAGGTGCATTTTCATTTCTCCAAGTGATTGAGGATATTTAATTTAGTCTAGTCTGAAGTATTTTTAGATAAATTCCTTTTACTTTTTATTTGTAGGAAGCAGGGTTAACACCTGAAATGTTTTGACTAAGTTTCTTGTTTATTATTACAGTAAATTTTTTATAGATGCAAATAGATTTCACATATTCATTTTATAGGCAGGGGTGGATGTCTAGGGTGGTTTATAAGATTTCTAATTCAAAAGTGTCCCTGTCTTTAAGTATGTATGTGTGCGTGCATGCTCAGTTGTTCTGTTGTGTCCAACTCTTTGGCAACCCATGTGCTGTAGCCTTCTAGGCTCCTCTATGCATGGATTTTTCTGGGCAAGAATACTGGAGTGGGTTGCCATTTCCTTCTCCAGGGAAGCTTCCTGACCCAGTGATTGAACTCACATCTCCTGTGTCTCCTGCATCAGCAGGTAGATTAATTACCACCGAGCCACCTGGGAAGCCCTGTACAGCATGTGTGAATTCTTTAGTAAATAGATTTGATCTTTTGTTGGTGGTGGTGGTGACAGTGATGAGGGAATAAGTTGTGTTCTATAATTATTCACTTGTTTTGTTTTCAGGATTTTCCCCTTCTATTTTCTCCCCTTTAATGTCCTGTCTTATAAGAGCACCTTTCCTTTTCTTTTAATGTCTTTATGCCCAGAGGTAAGGCCTGCTGAGATATGAGTCCTACACAATTCCAAAGTCAGTTACTTTGCTTACCTACCATATTTTGAGAAGTTTCACACTTTTGGTGGGCTTTATTATTCTGGGAGTGAGTCTAGCACTACTTTTCTCTGTTTAATATAATTTTTCCAGACTCCCCTTACTCTCTGAAAAGACTTTCAGTAGGAGCTTGAGAGAGATTTGTTGACTAAATATTTTTCTATTTTCAAGTAATTTGAAGTGCAGAGTATTCTCTGTCTTCTGGCTATTCTAAAGGTTTGACTTATTTGGGGTTTTATTTGATTTTTTGGTTGATATATTTTAATGGAAGATGTCTAGAAAAAACACAAACTTGGGTGGCAGTCATTCTCTTAGGGTTACCCAGTGTTCAGAGTATTTTAAAAATCAATCATATACAATAATGTCAGAATGTAGAATATATAATATGGGAGCCCTTGGGCAATTACTTTAGGAATTACATGATATATATGATAATTATATTTATGACAATTATATTAATACAAATAGAAACTCAAAGTAGATATATTTAGTACTTTGTCTTTCTATCCCACCTGCCCGACCACTCTCTAATCCTAAATTAACACTAACATTTGCTTTTCTATCTCTCGCTAAAGAATTGTTAAAGAATTACTAAGGAAAATTGCATAACTCCTCTCCAGAGCTTGTGAGCTAGCATCTATTTTGCGAAAGGAAAATGAGCCTGTAAGTGATCAATTTTCTCAACATGCCTCTCTCCTACCTCTATGTGTATATGTATGTATTTATGCACCTGTCTTTTTTAAATTTATTTTTTATTGAAGGATAATTGCTTTACAAAATGTTGGTTTCTGTCAAACCTCAACATGAATCAGTCATAGATATACATATATCTCCTCCCTTTTGAACCTCACTCCCATCTGGGGCTCCATCCCATCACTCTAGGCTGATAGCAGAGCCCCTGTTTGAGTTTCCTGAGCCATAAAGCAAATTCCCATTGGCTATCCATTTTAATGCAAGAGTCAAGATTTCTGGGAGAAATATCAATAACCTCAGATATGCAGATGACACCACCCTTATGGCAGAAAGTGAAGAGGAACTAAAAGCCTCTTGAGGGAGGAGGAGCTAAGATGGTGGACGAGTAGGATGGGGAGAATAATTTCTCCTCCACAAATTCGTTAAAAAAAACATTTGAACACTCAGTAAATTCTACAAAACAACTTGTGAATGCTGGCAGAGGCCATTGGGCACTTAGAAAGACAATTCATTGTCTTCAAAAGGAGATCATGAGACCTGTAGTAACTCCTTTTGCGGAGAAGTGGCGCGGACACCAGCATTTACTATTAGCAAGTGGGGGCTGGGCTAGGGGAGGAGCGGAGTGGCCTGCATCGCTTTGAGTAAGGATTTGGCCTGGCTATCCCGAGCGCTACCTGAGTGAAATAACCAGACTGTCGGATATCTACTATGTCAAAAGCCAGCCCTAACCTAGACACCACTAGGACTACGTATGGAACAAAGGACTGCACAGAGATAGCCGGATGCAGACCGTCCCACTCTGGTGACAGGCAGCCAGAGCCAGAAGCGGGCAATCACAGCTCTAGAGAGACATTATCTACAAAACTGTAAGCAGGTTTCTGTGTTAACTAACGCTTCTTGGGGCTCTGGACGGTCAACATCCACCTGAGAAGGTGCTCTGGTTGTATACCCAGGAAACTGAGCAGCAGGGAGGCGATAAGTCGCAGCAGGTGCGCTCACTAAACACTTCATCACCTGTGCTACTCGGACCTGGGAAGGGCACAAAACACAGACTCAAGCAAGTCTGTGCTTCTGAGGATTATCTGAGTGCCTGAACCCGGCCGGCTTAGATTTGGGTGTTCATCTCTGCCCCTCTGTAACAGGGCAGAGATCAGATATTGAAAAGACCAGTAAACTGCCTCAATAAAGAGAATTCAACAAACTACCAGAATATAGTAAGGACACTCTAAATTTGGCAATTTTAACAAGATGAGGAGACAGAGGAATACCCAGCAGCTAAAGGAACAGGATAAATGCCCACCAAACCAAACCAAAGAGGAAGAGATAGAGAATCTACCTGATAAAGAATTCTGAATACTGATAGTGAAATTAATCCAAAATCTTGAAATCAGAATGGAATCACAGTTAAATAGTCTGGAGACAAAGATTGAGAAGATGCAAGAAAGGTTTAACAAGGACCTAGAAGAAATAAAAAAGAGTCAACACATAATGAATAATGCAATAAATGAGATCCAAAACTCTGGAGGCAACAAATAGTAGAATAACAGAGGCAGAAGATAGGATTAGTGAATTAGAAGATAGAATCCTAGAAATAAATGAATCAGAGAAGAAAAAAGGAAAATGAATCAAAAGAAATGAGGACAATCTCACAGACCTCCAGGATAACATTAAACACTACAACATTCGAATCATAGGAATTCCAGAAGAAGAAGATAAAAAGAAAGACCATGAGGAAATACTTGAGATAATTGTTGAAAACTTCCCTAAAATGGAGATGGAATAACCACTCAAGTTCAAGAAATCCAGAGAGTCCCTAACAGGATAAACCCAAGGCAAAACACCCCAAGACACATATTAATCAAATTAACAAAGATTAAATATAAAGAACAAATATTAAAAGCAGTAAGGGAAAAACATCAAATAACTCACAAGGAAATTCCCATAAGGATAACAGCTGATCTCTCAATAGAAACTCTCCAAGCCAGGAGGGAATGGCAAGACATAATTAAAGTGATGAAAGAAAATAACTTACAGCCCAGATTATTGTACCCAGCAAGAATCTCATTGAAATATGAAGGAGAAATCAAAAGCTTCACAGATGAGCAAAAGTTGAGAGAATTTTGCATCACTAAACCATTTCTCCAACAAAAACTAAAGGACATTCTCTAGATAGGAATCACTAAAAGGGTGTATAAATTCGAACTCAAAACAATAAAGTAAATCTTACTTATCAATAATTACTTTAAATGTTAATGGGCTGAATGCCCTAATCAACAAAGACTGGCTGAATTGATATAAAAACAAGACCCCTACATACCTTGTCTACAAGAGATAACCAAAAGATTAAAACGGGTTGAATGGATACAAAAACTAGACCCCTATATATGTTGACTACAAGAGAACCACCTTAAAACAGGGGATATATACTGACTGAAAATGAAGGGCTGGAAAAAGGTTTTCTATGCAAATACGGACCAAAAGAAAACAGGAGTAGCAATACTCATATCAGATAAAATTGACTTTAAAATAAAGGTCCTGAAAAGGAGACAATGAAGGTTACACACACCGACTTAAAGGAATAATCCAAAAAGAAGTTATAACAATTATAAATATATATGCACCCAACATTGGAGCATTGATATATCTAAGACAAACACTAATTAGTATGATAGAAGAAATATACAACAACACAATAATAGTGGGAGACTTTAATACCCCACTCATACAATCTGGCTGTAATAGACAAAGTAAAGATGAAAACATATTCACTTATGAGCCTCAAAAAATTAAGTTCACTCAGGAGAGTTTAAAAAAAGAATTAAAAAAAAAAAAAACAGACTTATTTGTTCATTCTGTAAATGTTTATTGACTATTTTACAGGAAGAAGTGACAAATGTGATCCTGTCCTAAATAATATATTGTTGTAAAGATAGACCTACCAATACAAAATACCAAGATGTGCCTAAGATGAGGACACCCAAACTGGACTTTTAGGTTCCTGAACTTTTCATTTCCAGATCAAACCTCCTAATATAAGATGAATTTAATATGATTTTTTAAAATGTTCTTTGTGATTAAAAACAGAAAGCCATTAGTTAAGAAATTACATATACTCCTGCCCACTATCACTCCCCCTTCTTTCTTCCCATTTCCCTCCCACCCTCATTGATCCTCTCCTTTGTCCATTTTCCCTTGCAAAAAAAAAAAAAAAAAAAAAGCCTCTTGATGAAAGTGAAAGAGGACAGTGAAAAAGCTGGCTTAAAGCTCAACATTCAGAAAACTAAGATCATGGCATCTGGTCCCATTACTTCATGGGAAATAGATGGGGAAACAGTGGAAACAGTGTCAGACTTTATTTTGGGGGCTCCAAAATCACTGCAGATGGTGATTGCAGCCATGAAATTAAAAGACGCTTACTCCTTAGAAGAAAAGTTATGACCAACCTAGATAGCATACTCAAAAGCAGAGACCTTTGCCAACAAAGGTCCATCTAGTCAAGGCTATGGTTTTTCCAGTACTCATATATGGATGTGAGAGTTGGACTGTGAAGAAAGCTGAGCGCCAAAGAATTGATGCTTTTGAACTGTGGTGTTGGAGAAGACTCTTGGGAGTCCCTTGGACTGCAAGGAAATCCAACCAGTCCATTCTGAAGGAGATCAGCCCTGGGATTTCTTTAGAAGGAATGATGCTAAAGCTGAAACTCCAGTATTTTGGCCACCTCATGTGAAGAGTTGACTCACTGGAAAAAACTCTGATGCTGGGAGGGATTGGGGGCAGGAGGGGAAGGGGACGATCGAAGATGAGATGGCTGGATGGCATCACTGACTCAATGGACATGAGTTTGAGTGAACTCCGGGAGTTGGTGATGGACAAGGAGGCCTGGTGTGCTGCAATTCATGGGGTCACAAAGAGTCAGACACGACTGAGCGACTGAACTGAACTGAATGTAAGTGTCCATGTAATTCTTTCCATACCTCTCATCCCCCTCCTCCCCTCTCCCCATGTCGCTAAGTCTATTCACTATGTCTGTTTCTCCACTGCTGCCATGAAAATCAATTCTTCAGTACCATTTGTCTAGATTCCTTATATATGTGATAGAATATGATATTTACCTTTTTCTTTCTGACTCATTCACTCTGTATAATAGGTTATATGTTCATCCACCTCATCAGAACTGACTCAAATGTGTTTCCTTTTATGGATGAATTCCATTGTGTATATGTACCAAAACTTCTTTATCCATTCCTCTGTCGATGGGCATCTAGGTTTCTTCCATGTTCTAGCCATTGTAAATAATTCTGCAGGAACAATGGATTCATGTGTCTTTCTCAGTTTTGGTTTCCTCAGGGTATATGCCTAGGAGTGAGATTGCTGGGTCATATGGTGCTTTTATTTAGTTTTTTAAGGAATCTCCATACCGTCTTCCATAGTGGCTGTATCAATTTACATTCCCACCAATAGTGCAAGAGCATTCCCTTTTCTCCACACCCTCTCCAGCATTTATTGTTTGTAGACTTTTTGATGATGGCCATTCTGACTGGTATGAGGTGATATCTCACTGTAGTTTTGATTTGCATTTCTCTAATAATGAATGATGTTGAGCATCTTTTCATGTGTTTGTTAGCCATCTGTATGTCTTCTTTGGAGAAATGTCTGTTTAAGTCATTTTCCCACTTTTGATTGACTTGTTTCTTTTTCTGGAATTGAGTTGTATAAGCTGCTTATATATGTTGGAATTTAATCCTTTGTCCATTGTTTCATTTGCTATTATTTTCTCCCATTCTAAGGGTTGTCTTTTCACCTTGCTTATAGTTTCCTTTGCTGTGCAAAAGCTTTTTAAGTTTAATCAGGTCACATTTATTTATTTTGTTTTTATTTCCCTCACTCTAGGAGGTGGGTCATAGAGGATTTTGTGTTGATTTATATCATTGAGTGTTCTGCCTATGTTTTCCTCTAAGAGTTTTACAGTTTCTGGTCTTACATTCAGGTCTTTAATCCATTTTGAGTTTATCTTTGTGTATGGTGTTAAAGAGTGTTCTAATTTCACTCTTTTACATGTAGGTGTCCAGTTTTTCCAGCATTATTTATTAAAAAGGCTCTCTTTGCCTCATTGTATCTTCTTGCCTCCTTTGTCAAAAATAAGGTACCTGTAGGTGCATGGGTTTATCTCTTGGCTTTCTATCTTGTTCCATTGGTCTATATTTCTGTTTTTGTACCAGTACCATACTGTCTTGATGACTGTAGCTTTGTAGTATAATCTGAAGTCAGGAAGGTTGATTCCTCTAGCTCCATTTTTTCTTTCTCAAGACTGCTTTGGCTATTCGGGGTCTTTTGTGTTTCCATATGAATTGTGAAAATTTTTGTTCTATTTCTGTGGAAAATTCCAAAGGATCACATTAAATCTGTAGATTGCATTTGGGAGTATAGTCATTTTCACAATACTGATTCTTCCTACCCAGGAACACAGAATATCTCTCCATCTGTTTATGTCGGCTTTGATTTCTTTCATTAGTCGTATAATTTTCTGTGTGCATACACTTCTTTTGTCCCCTTAGATATGTTGGTTCCTAGATATTTAATTCTTTTTGTTGCAATGGTGAATGGGATTGATTCCTTAATTTCTCTTTCTGATTTTTCATTGTCAGTATATAGAAATGCAAGTGATTTCTGTGTATTGAGTTTGTATCCTGCAACTTTGCTAAATTCACTGATTATCTCTAGTAACTTTCTGATACTATCTTTAGGGTTTTCTGTGTACAGTATCATGTCATCTGCAAACAGTGAGAGCTTTACTTCTTTTCTGATCTGGATTCTTTTTATTTCTTTTTCTTCTCTGATTGCTGTAGCTAGAACTTCCAGAACTATGTTGAATAACAGTGGTAAAAGTGGACATCCTTGTCTTGTTCCTGATCTTAGGGGGTGATGCTTTCCATTTTTCACCATTTAGAATAATGTGTGCTGTAAGCTTATCATATATGGCCTTTACTATGTTGAGGGAGATTCCTTCTATGCCCATTTTTTGAAGAATTTTAATCACAAATGGGTGCTGAATTTTGTCAGAAGCTTTTTCTGCATCTATTGAGATGATTATGTGGTTGTCTTTCAATTTGCTATTATAATGTATCACATAGATTGGTTTGCATAAATGGAAGAATCTTTGCATTTTGGAATAAACCCAACTTGATCATGGTGTATGAGCTTTCTGATGTGTTGCTGAATTCTGTTTGCTAAAATTTTGTTGAGGATTTTTGCATCTATGTTCATCAGTGATATTGGCCTGCAGTTTTCTTTTTTTGTGTGTTGTCTTTGTCTGTTTTTTGTATCAGGGTGATGGTGGCCCCGTAGAATGAGTTTTGAAGTGTTATGCACCTGTTTTTAATTCCTGCTTGTGCGCTGGAGGATAAGGTTCCCTTCTTCGTAAAATTTCTTTTATTTGTGGTCTTTATTCCTATCTTCCTACTGCTTCTGGATTATTCCTTTCTTCTACCATTCATATGCCCTCCTTATTGGTTCCTTCTGCTTATCTAGGAACCAGTCTCCATTCATACATAGATGTTACATTCTCCTCAACTTAAGTTCAGTTCAGTCGCTCTGTCATGTCCGACTCTTTGCAACCCCATGGACTGCAGCACATCAGGCTTCCCTGTGCATCACCAACTCCAGGAGCCAACTCAAACTCATGTCATCACATCAGTGATGCCATCCAACCATCTTGTCCTCTGTTGTCCCCTATCTCCTCCTGCCTTCAATCTTTCCCACCATCAGGGTCTTTTTCAATGAGTCAGTTCTTTGCAGCAGGTGGCCAAAGTATTGGAGTTTCAGCTTCAGCATCAGTCCTTCCAATGAATATTCAGGACTTATTTCCTTTAAGATGGACTGGTTTGATCTCCTTTCAGTCCAAGGGACTCTCAAGCATCTTTCCAATACCACAGTTTTGGCACTCAGCTTTCTTTATACTCCAACTCACATCCATAAATGACTACTGGAAAAACCATAGCTTTGATTAGATGGACCTTTGTTGGTAAAATAACGTATCTGCTTTTTAAATATGGTGTCTAGGTTGGTCATAGCTTTCCTTCCAAGGAGCAAACGTCTTAATTTCATGGCTGAGGTCACTATATGCAGTGATTTTAAAACCAAAATAATAAAGTCTCTCACCATTTTAATTGTTTTCCCATTTATTTGTCATGAAGTGATGGGACTGGATGTCATAACCTTAGTTTTCTGAATGTTGAGTTTTAAGCCAACTTTCTGACTCTCCTCTTTCACTTACATCAAGAGGTTCTTTAGTTCTTCTTTGCTTTCTGCCAATAAGGGTGGTGTCATCTGTGTATCTGAGGTTATTGATATTTCTCCCAGAAATCTTGATTCCAGCTTGTGCTTCATCCAGCCTGGCATTTCCCATGCTCTACTCTGCATATAAGTTAAATAAGCAGGGTAACAATATTCAGCCTTGATGTAATCCTTTCCTGATTTGGAACAGGTTTTTTGTTCCATGTCCAGTTCTAACTGTTGCTTCTTGCCTTGCATAAAGATTTCTCAGGAGGCAGGTAAGATGATCTGGTATTCCCATCTCTTTCAGAATTTTCCAGTTTGTTGTCATTCACACAGTCAAAGGATTTGGCATAGTCAATAAAGCATAAGTAGATGTTTTTTCTGGAACTCTTGCTTTTTCAATGATGCAACAGATGATGCCAATTTCTGGTTCCTCTGCCTTTTCTAAATTCAGCTTAAACATCTGGAAGTTCATGGTTCATGTACTGTTGAAGCCTGATGTGGAGAATTTTGAGCATTACTTTGCTAGTGTGTGTGAGATGAGTGCAATTGCGCAGTAGTTTGAGCATTTTGGGCATTGCCTCTATTTGGGATTGGAATGAAAACTGACCTTTTCCAGTCCTGTGGCCACTGATAAGTTTTCCAGATTTGCTGGCATATTGAGTGCAGCACTTTCACAGCATTATCTTTTAGGATTTGAAATAGCGCAACTGGAATTCCATCACCTCCACTAGCATTGTTTGTAGTGATGCTTCCTAAGGCCCACTTGACTTTGCAATGCACGATGTCTGGCTCTAGGTGAGTGAGCAAACCATCATGGTTATCTGGTTCATGAAGATCCTTTTTGTATAGTTCTTCTGTGTATTCTTGCCACCGCTTCTTAATATATTTTGCTTCTGTTAGGTCCATACCATTTCTGTCCTTTATTATGCTCATCTTTGCATGAAATATTCCATTGGTATCTCTAACTTTCTTGATGAAATCTCTAGTCTTTGCCATTCTATTGTTTTCCTCTATTTCTTTGCACTGATCATCGAGGAAGGCTTTCTTATCTCTCCTTGCTAGTCTTTGGAACTCTGCATTCAAATTGGTATATCTTTCCTTTTCTCCTTTGCCTTTCACTTCTCTTATTTTCTCAACTCTTTGTAATGTCTCATCAGACAGCCTTTTGCCTTTTTCCATTTCTTTTTCTTGGGGATGATCTTGATCATTGCCTCCTTTACAGTGTCACGAACCTCCATCCAAAGTTCTTCAGGCACTCTGTCAGATCTAATCCTTTGAATCTATTTCCTTCTTCCACTGTATAATTGTAAGGGATTTGATTTAAGTCATATCTGAATGGTCCAGTGGTCTTCTGTACTTTATTCAATTTATGTCTGAATTTGGCAATAAGGAGTTCATGCTCTGAGCCACAGTTAGCTCCCAGTGTCATTTTTGCTGACTGTATAGAACTTCTCTATCTTTGGCTGTAAAGAATATGATCAATCTGATTTTGGTATTGACCATCTGGTGATGTCCACTTGTAGAGTCTTCTCTTCTGTTGTTGGAAGAGGGTATTTGCTATGACCAATCTATTCTCTTGGAAAAACTGTGTTAGCCTTTGACCTGCTTCTGTTAGACTTTGACCTCCTCAACTTATTGACCTCTTTTCATGGTTATTTCAATATGGTTAAAATTAATTATATGCATATGTCCTTAATTTCCATCTTTCTCCCAATCTAAATACCATATTAAAAAGCAGAGACATTACTTTGTCAACAAAGGTCCATCTAGTCAAGGCTATGGTTTTTCCGGTACTCATGTATGGATGTGAAAGTTGGACTGTGAAGAAAGTTGAGCACTGAAGAATTGATGCTTTTGAACTGTGGTGTTGGAGAAGACTCTTGTGAGTCCCTTGGACTGCAAGGAGATCCAACCAGTCCATTCTAAAGGAGATCAGTCCTAGGTGTTCTTTGGAAGGAATGATGCTAAAGCTGAAACTCCAGTACTTTGGCCACCTTATGCAAAGAGTTGACTCATTGGAAAAGACTCTGATGCTGGGAGGGATTGGGGACAGGAGAGGAAGGGGACGATGGAAGATGAGATGGTTGGATGGCATCACTGACTTGATGGACGTGAGTTTGAGTGAACTCTGGGAGTTGGTGATAGACAGGGAGGCCTGGCGTGCTGCAATTCATGGGGTCTCAAAGAGTCAGACACGACTGAGCATCTGAACTGAATTGAACGTAATCAGTCCTATTTAAATTGCTATTTCTAAGGTCACCAATGATGTCATAATTGATAGATGCAGTGACCTCTTTAAAACTATTGCACTATGAAAAATGCCTTATTATTCATTCATCTAGTAAATTATTTAATAAAAATGTACTAAAATTCCACAATAAGCTAGACATTATGCTAGGCACTGGGACAGCAGTTGTGAGCAAAAACAGGCATGATCCTCAGCCTTTATGCAGCTTACCATCTAGTAGTGAAACAAAAAGAAATGCTAATTGTAAGATCACATTAAAAATGTAAATTCATATCTGTGAAAGTGCCATGAGAGAGATAACAATAAGACATAATCACTGAGCTAGCCATGGTTCATCTGACCATTGGAAAGGCTAGTGTGTTTAGAGTGTGGGAAATTAAGGACACAGTTGTGTGAGATGAAGTTGGAGAGGTAGGCAGGGTCAAACTCAGGCAGACAAAGTAAAAATGCAGAATCTGACAAAAATTGCTAAAGGTTTTTGCCTTCATCTTGAGAATAATGGGAAATCATTGAAGCTTTTTCAGTAAGGGATATGAACTGTTCCAGTTTCTTAGCACTACTGTAACAAAGTACCACATATTGGGTGGTTTAAAACAGAAATTATATCCTCTAGTAGTGCTGGAGCTTTGAAATAAAATATCAAGATTTTGCCAGAACCATATTTCTCTCTAGTGGAGGATCCTTCCTTGGTTACAGCTAACCCTTCACAATCTTTGGTATTCCTTGGTTTAGGGAAACATAATTCCAATCTCTGCCTTTGTCTTCTCATGGCCATTTTTCTTCCTTATCTGGCTGTATCGAAATTCCCTTCTTCTTTTAAGTTCACAAGTCATTTTAAGTAGACAAGGCTTTATCTAGTCCAGTATGACCTCGTGTTAATTATATCTGCAAAGGCTCTATTCCTCTTTTGTTTGTTTTTTGAACTTTTTTTAAAGCACAAAAATCCTAGATACTAAAATTGTACACATCACGTATTGGTCCAAACTTAAATCAATCTATTTACAATTAAACAGCACCATGGTTTTCTCACCTAGGCTCTATTTCTAAATAAAATTACATTCACAGGTACTTGGCATTAGAACTTGAACATTTCTTTTGAGAGACACACCCACAACAATCTGACCTCTGTTCCCCCAAAGTTCATATCCTTCTCGTGTGCCAATTACATGTACCTCAATGTTCATAACAGTATTATTTAAGTATTATGTTAGCTGAGATATGGAAGCAACCTAAGTACCAATCAACAGATGAATGGATAAAGAAGATGTGGTATATGTATAATGGAATATTATTCAGCCATTAAAAGGAGTGAAATTCTGTCATTTACAACAATACAGATGGACCTAGAGGGTGTTATGCTTATTGATAAGTCACACATAGAGAAAAAAAAAAAACCACTCTGTGTTATCACTTATATGTATAATTAAAAAAACCAAAAAATTGTATATAACAAAACAGAAATAGACTTCCAGATATAGATAACAAACTGGTGGACACCAGTGGGGAGAGGGAAAGGGGAAGGAACAAATTAAGGGTATGGGATTATAAGATACAAAATACTATGTATGAAATAAATAAGCAGCAAGGATATATGATACAGCACAGGGAATTACATCTGCTATTCTGTAATAATGTTAAATGGAGCATAATCCATAAAAATATTGAATGTCTCTGCTGTATATCTGAATCTAATATAATTTTTGTAAATCAACTATAATTCAGTAAAAAAAAGATAGGACTTACAAAAATAAAATAGAGATAGTAATAGTACTTGACAAAGAAGGTTGCTGTGATTGGAGTATGATAGTTGGCATGTTCTGAGCTGATTATATTTAGATGCAATTTTTGGACTTACCATTTGAACAAAGAATCTGCCTGCAATGCAGGAGATCTGGGTTCAATCCATGGGTTGGGAAAATCCCCTTGAGAAGGGAAGGGCTACCTATTCCAGTATTCTTGCCTGGAGAATTCCATGGACAGAGGAGCCTGCCGAGATACAGTCCATGGTGTTGCAAAGAGTCAGACACAACTGAGTGACTAACACTTTCACTTTTCACTTTTGGACTTAGAGTGGATCCTGCTGCTGCTAAGTCACTTCAGTCATGTCTGACTCTTTGCCACCCTATGGACCATAGCTCTCAGGCTCCTCTGTCCATGGGATTCCCAAGGCAAGACTACTGGAATCAACTGCCATGCCCTCCTCCAGAGGCTCTTCCCGGCCAGGGATTGAATCCACTTCCCTGACATCTCCTGCATTGGTTAGCAGGTTCTTTACCACTAGGGCCACCTGGGAAGCCCAGAGTAGATTCTAGAATGGGTTAAGATTTCGGGGAACGTTAACATGAGGTAATATGTATTACAAAGCTCTCAGAAGAGTTTTTACTTTAATTAGTAAGCTTGGGGTTCCACTGATTACTAAAACTCTTCAATAGTTGCAATCAGAGATTTTCAACACTTTAGTCAAATTTTCACCCTTCTTCTTTATCTTATTTTTTTTTTTCAGACTTCTGTGATTTTTATTTTATGTGATAGTATCTTGCTTAGGCAACCTTTCCCCTTTTCTCTCTAGGCAAAATATCTTATTCATTATTTAAGCTCTAACTCAAATACTTTCTTTTGTGAAATTTCCTAATTCTTCCTGAGAAAATAATTAATTTCCTCTGTTTTGAAACAACTTGGTGCAACATTCCATTTTAGCACTTGTTACATTATTAAGTTATTTACTTATATAAATTCTCCTCCAGTGTAGTCTAAGAACTCCAGCTTTTAGGCACTGAAGCTTACCTGAACACAACAGATTCTCAGTACATAATTGATAATAATACTTATTGAATAGATGAGAACTGATACTCTATCATAATGATAATAGTCAAAAAATGTATTAGTCTTAATACACTTCCAGTACTTTAAAAAGGGATATTTATTAACATGAAAAAACATAATGGATGCATAAATTTCACTTTTAAGCAATAAAATGTTAGAAATCCTGGGTCAATTTTTTTCCATTAAACTTTTTTCTCACACTTAAATGATCTGGTGCTTCTATAAATGCATATGCATTTTTCTTTCTTACCCCTGTCTAGTTTGATACATAGATTATCCTGTGTGCTGATCAGGGGAGGCATTTAGCCAAAGGGACCTTCCCAACCCTCTGGGTGATACTCTGTATCCTTCATTCAAAATCACAGAGCAGAATTGTAGAAGTCACCCCAAACTTTCTGAAGCCATTTGTCTCATATTTTCATTACAGTGAATTGCTTTTATTGAAGTATAGTTGATTTACAATGTTGTGTCAATCTCTACTGCACAGCAAAGTGATTCAGTTATACACATATATTCTTTTTTTAATATTATTTTTCCATTATGGTTTATCACAGGATATTAAATATAGTTCCCTGTGCTATACAGTAGGAGCTTGTCATTTATCCACCTTATATATAACAGCTTGCAACTGTTAATCCTGAACTCCCAGTTCTCCCCTCCCCCTACACCCCTCCCCCTTGGCAACCACAAGTCTTTCCTCTTTTGTAGATAGGTTTTGTTCCATATTTAAGATCCATGTGTAAGTGATATGGTATTTAGCTTTCTCTTTCTGACTCACTTCACTTAGTATTATAATCTCTAGTTGCATCCATGTCACTGCAAATGGCATTATTTTGGTCTTTTTTTATGGCTGAGTAGAATTGCACTAAATATATGTACCACATCATCTTTATCCATTCATCTGTTGATAGACATTTAAGTTGTTTCCATGACTTGGCTATTGTGAATAGTTCTGTTGTGAAAATAGGGGTGCATGTATATTTTTGAATTACAGTTCTGACTGGGTATATGCTGCAGGAGTAGGAATGCTGGATCATATGATAGTCCTATGCTTTGTTTTCTGAGGAACCTACACACTGTTTTCCATAGTGGCTGCTCCAACTTACATTCCCACCAACAGTGTAGGAGGGTTTCCTTTTCTCCACAATCTCTGCAATATTTGTTATTTGTAGATTTTTTTTTTTAAATATGGCCATTCTGAACAGTCATTATAGGGAATTTTTAAGCATTGCCTTAAACTGTCAAATGAACAGGCACCTCCTTCAACAGGACAGAATATTTAGGGATGGGGTTATAAATGTGAGGGGTTGCCCTCAGAAATGCTCTATCATTTACAAAATTTTAAATGTCTATGTAAAATATTTACTTCCTCTTTTACCATTCTATTTCCCTAAACTCTGAGTGGCCAATTAGCACTGCCTCTAAGTATTCCATTTGGAAAAAAGTCTGGTAAGATGACGGGCAAATTAAATGCAAGGTTTTTTGAAAAGCACATTTTCAAGCACTGAATTGTGTAAGCTAATTTGGTCACCACCCCTTTCCTAGTAGTTTTAAAGTTCAATTTGATTCACTGGGGCATCAGAGTCCTTTTCATTATTTGACTCTCTGTTACTTGTTTCCAGGCAACTACCATGATGTTGTCTCATATGCATATTAATAATGAACTGTTTCTGTGCTTTTTAAAGGAAGCTCTGGTTCTAGCCTTCTTCCTTCACAGCACTCTCCTTCACCTATGCTCACACACACACACACACACACACACACACACACACACACACACACACACACACACACACACACACACACTAGCTGCCTTCTAATTTTCCTTGAAATTTTGCTGGGAGACACATATTTAATATTAGCACTTCAAATGCTAGCATTTTTCAAGAGATTTTACTTTTTAAAAAATGAGAAAGAAAAGACAAGTTTGCTATACTAGACATCTGAAGTCAGACCATGTACGGTAAACTGTGCCAAAACACATTCAAATTATAATTAGTCAATAAGGAAATCAAGGCAACATTTTCAAGATGATTTTGATAAACAATTTAAGATCATAAAAAATGAGTTCCTCTCTCTCCCAACAAAGAATAACATCTCTGCTTATGACAAATATGAATTATTCATTTGGCAGTTAGGGAAATAGGAAGTTCTCTGAGACAAAGAAGTGCTAAGTTTGGGAGATTCTATGTCATAAAAGCATCACATTCTCTTTTAAAATTCAACAGAAAAAAAATTTATTTCTCTAGTCTTTTTCTTTAACAAAAATCACTGATAAAAATGGGAATGTCATCAATTATTAATCAGAGGCTTTGGCATGGAAGCAACATCATACATGTAAATAATATTTCAAGGGAGAATAGATGCAATTTCAGGAACTGATATAAAACCAGAATACAGAGAAATGTTTATTTTTCAGGAAAACAAAAAGTGGAGTTCTTTTTATTATTCTCAATTTTGTGTTCAGAGATCGATACAGTCACTTAAAGCATTTTTTTACTTATGAAAACTTGTATTTGTTTTAGTAGAATTCTTCAAAACATTTTCTATATTTTAGAGGATTTAAAGAATTATAAGGTAGAATTATTTCCTTCAAGGAACTTGTCATCTACTTTAGATAAGGTACAAATAATCCAAGACATATGGGACTTGGTCGCAAATCAGTGGTAGAAGTGGGAAATGCTCATTTAGTACAGTAGGGTAGATATCACTAAGTGCTGATGTTATTGTGAATGTCTTCCCAGCTATAGTATTTGTTCTGAGTGTTGAAGAATGGGTCAATTTTAGGGGAAGAAGTAAGAAAAAGGAGGAAATGAGTAGGAAAAGAATGCTTAGATTGCTAACAGGAGCAAAGGAATCTTATTAAAGGACAGTGGAATATAGTATTGGAAAAGTATGCATAGGCTAAGAAATGAAAGTCCTTAAATGCTATCTGAAAGAACTTGTATAATGTATCCATGAAGGTGCTTAAACAAGAGATTGTTAAAAATAGCAGTGGGGAGGGGGTGTGGGGGAGGTTTTTCATGAAGATGAAGCTGACCATAATATGAAGAATGATTTTCAATGGGGAGATGAGAGTTCTCTGTAAGAACTGTGGAAAGAATGTAAGAAAATTATTGAAGCATGACTCAGTGATAGATTTAATATGGGGGCAAGGGAGACATAAATGTCATAGATGATTTCAAATTTTTAAGGCTGAGTTACTGGGAGAATAATGGTTTCATTGACTAAAAATAGAAATCATGTTCCCTAATATGAATTATTTCCCTGTCAATTTTACCAATTAGAAAGAATATACTTGGTGAATGTCACCGTAACAAGAGATATTTCTAAATGACTTCCAAGTTAAAGATTGCAGAAGATTTACATAAATCCAAAGGCTACTAATCTGTCATCCTTACTATTAATAGTTTCCTGATACCATGAAAATGATAGTTCCAATAGGTGTAACTGATATTTTCCCACATGCCCGCCAGTGCCCCTCTTCCCTACTGGCCACTCAAAATAGGACAATGGTACAGACCTAAGCCAGGTCCAACACTGCTGCATGATTGGATCATAGAGATCCTAATCTCTCTCCTGTACTCTTAATCCTCTGACCCATATATCAAAACATAAATGTTTTATATTCCATTTAGCAGCCTTATCTCAGAATTCTGTCAGTGAAAAATGATCTTATACTGTCAAGAATTTCTAAAACTATATTAAGAAGAACAGAAGTATAATATATGATTTATTCTAAAAAGTCTTCATGATCACATAGGCTTTGGAATTGATACATATCAGTATTTTACTTTTTTTGACCTATCACAGTGCACTGACTACAAGATCTAAGAAGTCTCCCCCAAAAAGACACTAGCTTAATTTTATTCATAATTTCTCCAAATTTATTTATCATGGGAAAACAACCAACAGCTTTTGGATATAGTATTCCAAACAACACACTTTGGGACATAGAGGATTATGTTGCCTGTGATACAGAGTTTACATTTTAACAAGGGACAATACCTAATCAAATTGAATAAATCCTAAACATATAATTTAACATATTATCACAGATCATAAGGAGAAATTATTGTGGAAGAAAATAATCCCATGTAGAGAGGTGATCAACTATTTCACTTATACATAAGGTTAGACATGCTAACTAGTCTGAGCATGAGTAGTGCTCCACAAAGGTTCCAGGAGTGATTCTTCTTATTCTCATTATTAATAGTTATGGATATATTCCTAACTTGGGCCTTTTTCAAGTCCTAAGTCATTATCTCTAATTGTTTGCTGGATATTTCCGTCTGAGCTACCAGGGAAGCCCAAGAACACTAGAGTGGGCAGCCTATCCATTCTCCAGAGGATCTTCCTGATCCAGGAATTGAACCAGGGTCTCCTGCATTGCAGGCCGATTCCTTACCAGTTGAACTACCAGAGAAGACTGCTAGATATTGCAACTTGATATATTGTTCACAACTATGGCTAAATTGTAGACAAAAGACTTGATAAGCTTGTTGCAAGTTTCATTAAGAAACTTGTATCTTAGATTTTTGCTTAAAAAATAAAAAAAGAAAGCTACTCTTTATTATAAATGAGGAATAAGGCAGGGGTGGTAGAAAACTGGAAAAGTTGAGGGAGGATATTTTTCAGTATGTTTAGGGCAGTATAAAAAAGTTTCTTTTTTCCCTCCTGAATATAATAATAATGCAAAAAACGAATGTATAAAACCACACAAATCATGTTTCATTGAAAACAAGCCTTGGCTATAAACTACAAATGCAAACATAATGCCTGCAAAATACAGCTCAGATTGGTGCAGGGATCTTGTGTGTGAACTACAGCAAAATATTTCCAAGGCTAATCAGAGTCCTACAGCAGCGTATGTTCAGAAATACTAGCAAAAAATTATATAACTGTATGCTGCTGCTACTGCTGCTAAGTTGCTTCAGTCGTGTCCAACTCTGTGCGACCCCATAGACGGCAGTCCACCAGGCTCCCCTGTCTCTGGGATTCTCCAGGCAAGAACACTGGAGTGGGTTTCCATTTCCTTCTCCAATGCATGAAAGTGAAAAGTGAGAGTGAAGTCGCTCAGTCATGTTGGACTCTTTAGGACCCCAGGAACTGCAGCCTACCAGGCTCCTCTGTCCATGGGATTTTCCAGGCAAGAGTACCAGAGTGGGGTGTCATTGCTTTCTATGATATAACTGTATACATACATGTAAATGTGCACAGGTATACATGTAATCATTAATACGCACATATGTGTATACATACATTAATATGTGTATATGTACATTAATTTGTGCATATGTGTATATGTATAAGGCTTCCCTGGTGGCTCAGTGGTAAAGAATCCACCTGTAATGCAGGAGACTCAGGTTCAATCCCTGAGTTGGGAAGATTCCCTGGAGAAGGAAATGGCAACCCACTCCACTATTCTTGCCTGGAGAATTCCATGGACAGAGAAGCCTGGAGGGCTACAGTCCATGGAATTGCAAAAGATTTGGACATGATTTAGTTACTAAGCAACAACATATCTATATATGTGTGTGTATATATATATATATATGTATACATTAACATATGTCTATGTATATCCAAAATCACTGCAGATTGTGACTGCAGCCATGAAATTAAAGACGCTTACTCCTTGAAAGGAAAGTTATGACCAACCTAGATAGCATATTCAAAAGCAGAGACATTACTTTGCCAACAAAGGTTCGCCTAGTCAAGGCTATGGTCTTTCCTGTGGTCATGTATGGATGTGAGAGCTGGACTGTGAAGAAGGCTGAGCGCCGAAGAATTGATGCTTTTGAACTGTGGTGTTGGAGAAGACTCTTGAGAGTCCCTTGGACTGCAAGGAGATCCAACCAGTCCATTCTGAAGGAGATCAGCCCTGGGATTTCTTTGGAAGGAATGATGCTAAAGCTGAAACTCCAGTATTTTGGCCACCTCATGCGAAGTGTTGACTCATTGGAGAAGACTCTGATGCTGGGAGGGATTGAGGGCAGGAGGAGAAGGGGACGACAGAGGATGAGATGGCTGGATGGCATCACTGACTCGATGGATGTGAGTCTGAGTGACCTCTGGGAGTTGGTGATGGACAGGGAGGCCTGGCGTGCTGCAGTTTATGGGGTCGCAAAGAGTAGGACACGACTGAGCAACTGATCTGATCTGATGTATATGCATGTATACATTAATACGTGTTTATATGTATGTATATATTGATATGTGTCTATGTCTAAAAGTACATATACATATGCAAACAAACACATATATATACATACATATCGGACAAAGTAAATGTGGTACAACTGAAAAGCAAACTTCATGACTCAAAATGAATCGAAAACTTATATATTAGTTAAAACTACAAAACTCTTAGAAGAAAATAGAGATTGAATTTTCATGACTTTGTGTTAGCCAATTATTTTTTTGGGATATAAGACCAAAATAACAAATAATAAAAGAAACAAATAGCTATTGGGTCATGCAAGGAGGTATTCAGCACTGAGAAGTGGATCCCAAGTGCCAGTAACACCCCTATATTCTTCAGTATATCACTCTTCCAGGTTTCTGGGCGTCCTCCTGCTTGATCCAAAGATGATAATACAACTCTTGCTAGCCTCCCTGCTTTCATTTTCTTCCCTTCCCCCAATCTCACACATCACTATGCTGCTACTGCTGCTAAGTCGCTTCAGGCATGTCTGACTCTGTGTGACCCCATAGACCACAGCCCACCAGGCTCCCCCATCCCTGGGATTCTCCAGGCAAGAACACTGGAGTGTGTTGCCATTTCCTTCTCCAATGCATGAAAGTGAAAAGTGAAAGTGAAGTCGCTCAGTCGTGTCCGACTCGTAGCGACCCCATGGACTGCAGCCTACCAGGCTCCTCTTTCCATGGGCTTTTCCAGGCAAGAGTACTGGAGTGGGGTGCCATTGCCTTCTCCTAGACACATCACTATGTGCTGCTCTTAAATCATCTTTCTCTTCTGCCTAAAAACCCTCCATGGGATTTCTACAAGCTACAGGATTAAGTCTAAATTTGTCAGCCTTGCATTCAAGAATCTCTAATCTAGCCTGACCTCTCTTTTCCAGCATTCTGTTTGGTTTCATGGTGTATGTGTCTCTATTCTGCAAAAAAAAAAAAAAAAAAAAAAAAAGGTGGGGGGAATATTTTCCTTTTGGTCCTCCTAAACACACTCCTGCCTTCCTACTTTTGGAACATGCAAGGTCATTTTACTACTCTACATTTAGCTGACCCCTATGAATTGACCCAGATTTGGCCCAAATCCCACTTTAATACTGAAACCTTTCTTGGAAAATAAGTCAAATAAGATTCTTTCTCGTCTGTGAGTTTTAAACTAGTTATTGCTTATGTATATTAATTGTTTACTCAACTATTTTCCCTCAGATTATACCTTGCCTGAAGACTAGGGCTGTACCATGAAAAAAAAAAATACCTTGCACATAATAAGTGATTATTTAGTACTCGCTGATAACATATTTAAGGGGTAACGTAACAATAGACAGGAATCATTTAAAGTTCTCCTGAATTCCAAGGGATTGAATCACCCTTCAGAAATATTTGTATTTCAGAGTAACGTTTCCTCCTCACTACAAGTAAATACTACTCACCAGGATCCTAGGAGTTAAGATATCTATGAAATGTCTGTCTTCAGTTTCTATAAATAATTTATAATAATTGATATTAGAAAATTATAAATCAGGAAGATTATATATAGAAATAAGCCAAGCAAACATTGTGCTATTATGAATATGTCCAGTGAAAGAAGCCATGGGGAGCTGAATGAGCTGTTGTTGTAGCCCTTAATCTTTTTCTTTGTGAGTTCATTTTACTTTAATTGCATTTCTGAGCGGCATCTAAGTTTACAGTGGGAGATAAAAATATGGAAGAAAATAGTGTTATGACTATTTTTACTGCCATCCTTTATTGTTATTCACAATAAAAAGCACAGTATATTCAGGATGTATTAAAAAAATGGAAACTATAAAAAGCTATTAAAATAGAATATATATTATGTTCTCTGAGAACATTACAGGATTGAGGATTGAGGTGCCATCCTCTGCCACAAATTAGAGGTAAAGAAAATTCTTTAGAAACCAGAAGCTTAAAACCAAACTTTAAGTTGTATTCTCTATCAATATTGCATGATGACCACACATCTTAGAAGGAAATTCCAGATGCTTTTACAATGATAATTTGTATGGGCATTTGATAAAGGTTTAGTTTATTTAGTAAGAATTACTCTGTCCTAGGTGTTATGTGGCTAGAGGGGTTCAAAGATTTATCAAAGGTAGCTAGCTCTTTTTCTCAGATAAATAACACTAAGGAATTGCTCTCTACCCCCAGTTCACAACAAAAGTATAATAATAATCAGGATTGTGAGGCTCCTGATAAAAACACACGAAATTTCTTTATCAAGAAAGAAAAACTTGTGATGTGATGAAAACTTTGGACATGTGATGAAAACTTTGGACATCTTTTCTATCGAATTTCCTTGAATGGACTTCCACAGAGACTTCAAAAATTTCTGGTGTTGCAAAAAAAAAAAAAAAAACACACATTACATTATGTATTTCTGAAAGCAAATACCCAAACATTTTTTATAGCTTTTATCCCTCACAAACTATTTCCAAATAGGCAAAAGACAAGTCTGATTATCTCTCCCAGATAGAAATGATTCAACCAAGTGGCTTTTTCACAGAAACTGACACAGACAGAATTATCAGTCAGTTCTTTTTCTTATATCCAAGTACTATAGAACATTGCCTTTCTGGAGATATTCCAAAGGGTTTCATGTCTGGAATTTGACCTTCACAACCAAGGATGATCCCATTTTAAATTCAAAAGTGAAATCAAACCATCATAGTTTGCCTCGACATGTTTGTGAATCTTCACAGCCCTTGTCTGATTTATTGAGGAAAGGGAATTTGGAAGCACATGAAAAGTTTACTCAAAGCTTTCTTTGCAATGTAAAGGCACTTTCATGGTTGTTTTAGATTTACTCTTGAAAACTCTATAATAGGTTAAAAAACTTTCCTAGGTAAAGAGTTCCAGACTGGAAGAGAATTTATTCAAAAGCTTTGGTGTTTTTCTAGCTGATAGGGAGGCTGGAAAAGGGACACTGCAATGAGCAGTCTTTTTATTTAGAACCTTGGTCAAACTATGGGGGTAGGGTGGGGAATCAGCTAGAGGGCTTTCCAGGGCAGAAAAGAGTCCCAGACTTCAGAAAGGCCACCCACCACAGAGAAAGCCACCAGCTGAGGTCATTATTTTACCCTGAGGCACTGATGCAAACTTGTTTAAAATGAGAACATCATTAATATTGGGATAACCTTCCACTCCCTCAGTGTTAGAGAAATGATAGCAATGAAACAAATGTATTGACAAGCATAAAAACCAATAAAGGTGCTGTACTCAGACTATTTATAACCAAATGAATTGCAAATTCTTAGGGTCACCATGACCTTCTGGTTTCCGGGTTGTTGCCTAGAGGCAAACACACTATGGGAATTCAAAGGTGTTACATATTTAGATAGATTTGTAACTTTTTAATATTTTTGATTCAATTATAAACTTACAGAAAAACTACAAAAATAGTATAAGAAATTCCCATATACCCATCACCCAGAGTAATGAATTGTCAACATTTGTTACATGTGTTTTATCCTGCCAGGCACCTCTGGAAATGGCATTCCAGGCTTTACTAATTGCCTAAAGCTGTAATTTATTGTAATATAATACCTAATTATTAGTGACAGAGCTGATATATATAGAATGATAATGTTAATGATCAGATCAGATCAGATCAGTCGCTCAGTCGTGATAACATTAAATAATTATAAAAACCTGACCCCACAGCTAGTGTTCAAAAACATTATTGAATACCTCCTCTTATCAAACGTAATAAGGAGATTCATTTTCCTTAGTCTATCTGATCCCCAGTGGGTTAGCCCTTCACTTGAGAATTTCATCCATATACATAAAAGGCTTTACAATCTGAGAACATAAATAAGTCGCAAAAAATGCAGCTGTGGCTGAGGAAAATTTTAGTGTTTATCCTTCAGGACGATGTCCTTTTTAATCTTCAAAACTGAAACATTTATATTTGGGGTGGAGGGAAACTAGTATGATTGTGGGCTTTTTTTGATGTTTAAATGCCTATTTCCAGACTAGGTTTTTCTGAATAAGCAAGCCTTTGAGAGTGTGTCCAGTCTACCTACCACCACATCATTTCCTATGACAACAGTAGCTCAGAGTTTGCTACTGTACTAGACATTGCTGCAGAACAGCCAAAGTAATGAGGGTAAAATGAAATAAACTTCTCAGTGACTCAACCTGTAAGTTCACCACTAAAACATTGGAATAGTCAAAGAAGTTCCTGCCAGATTGCTTAATGATTCTTGAAAATATAAGATAATTCCACCAGGTGTCAGTCTGTGTGCTCGTATGTGTGTGTGTCTGCGTGCTTGTGCGTACACTGTACATGCCTTTGAATGGACGTGAATGTACTGATATATGATGAGTATAGTATGTCTGTTTCTAACAAGACCTCAGCCTTCTTTGATTCTAAACAGTAACACTATTCTTCCAGCAAGACTTTATTTCTAAGAAATGAGAACACTCTTTTTAAAGTCAGAAAATTCATCTTTGATTTTTCCATTGTTTCTTTTTGCTTTGACCAAGTGTTTTATCACAAGGGCTTCCCTTGTGGCTCAGCTGGTAAAGTATCAAGACCTGGGTTTGATCTCTGGGTTAGGAAGATCCCCTGGAGAAGGGAAAGGTTACCCACTCCAGTATTGTGGCCTGGAGAATTCCATAGACTGTATAGTCCATGGGGTCGCAAAGAGTCAGACACGACTGAGGGACTTTCACTTCACTTTGTAAGAGGTTACTAAAGAATCTTCCCCCTTTCCAATAGACAATAGTAATAGATCAAGAACTACATATGCTCCTGAATACACACTAAGGCCATGGTAGGCCCACAGAATTTTGGCTGCTTTAGTTACTTTCTCTGAATAAGTAAGTTCAAAACTTGTTTCCTGAAGTGTTAGAAAAATAATATAATCTATGAGCTAATTTCCTAAACTTTAAGCCAAGACTGTTCAATTTAATTGCTTAGCAGTAATAATTCTAAGGTTTCCATTTTTGGAAAGTTAAAAGCTTGAGCAAACCCTAACAATTGCACTCATCTCACACGCTAGTAAAGTAATGCTCAAAATTCTCCAAGCCAGGCTTCAGCAATATGTGAACCGTGAACTTCCTGATGTTCAAGCTGGTTTTAGAAAAGGCAGAGGAACCAGAGATCAAATTGCCAACATCCACTGGATCACGGAAAAAGCAAGAGAGTTCCAGAAAAACATCTATTTCTGCTTTATTGACTATGCCAAAGCCTTTGACTGTGTGGATCACAATAAACTATGGAAAATTCTGAAAGAGATGGGAATACCAGACCACCTGATCTGCCTCTTAAGAAATCTGTATGCAGGTCAGGAAGCAACAGTTAGAACTGGTCATGGAACAACAGACTGGTTCCAAATAGGAAAAGGAGTACGTCAAGGCTGCATATTGTCACCATGTTTATTTAACTTATATGCAGAGTACATCATGAGAAATGCTGGACTGGAAGAAACACAAGTTGGAATCAAGATTGCCGGGAGAAATATCAATAACCTCAGATATGCAGATGACACCACTCTTATGGCAGAAAGTGAAGAGGGGCTAAAAAGCCTCTTGATGAAAGTGAAAGTGGAGAGTGAAAAGGTTGGCTTAAAGCTCAACATTCAGAAAACGAAGATCATGGCATCTGGTCCCATCACTGCATGGGAAATAGATGGGGAAACAGTGGAAACAGTGTCAGACTTTGTTTTTCTGGGCTCCAAAATCACTGCAGATGGTGACTGCAGCCTTGAAATTAAAAGACGCTTGCTCCTTGGAAGGAAAGTTATGACCAACCTAGATAGCATATTCAAAAGCAGAGACATTACTTTGCCAACAAAGGTTCGCCTAGTCAAGGCTATGGTCTTTCCTGTGGTCATGTATGGATGTGAGAGCTGGACTGTGAAGAAGGCTGAGCGCCGAAGAATTGATGCTTTTGAACTGTGGTGTTGGAGAAGACTCTTGAGAGTCCCTTGGACTGCAAGAAGATCCAACCAGTCCATTCTGAAGGAGATCAATCCTGGGATTTCTTTGGAAGGAATGATGCTAAAGCTGAAACTCCAGTATTTTGGCCACCTCATGCGAAGAGTTGACTCATTGGAGAAGACTCTGATGCTGGGAGGGATTGAGGGCAGGAGGAGAAGGGGACTACAGAGGATGAGATGGCTGGATGGCATCACTGACTCGATGGATGCGAGTCTGAGTGACCTCCGGGAGCTGGTGATGGACAGGGAGGCCTGGCGTGCTGCAGTTCATGGGATTGCAAAGAGTCGGACACGACTGAGCGACTGATCTGATCTGATCTGAGCAAATTTATACATTATCTTATCTGGTGCACCTTGACTAATTAATTCAATAAAATATATTAAAAGGCTGTTATGCTAGGCATAAAAAATATAATATTAAAAGGGCATTGTTTCATTAATATCATTAACAATATAGAGGATACTATTTATGGAATGCTTACTAGTGATACTCAATGTGCTAAGTGTTTTATGTAAAATTTTAAACATTATCTCATATATCTTTTACAATAATAAATAAGTATTATTACTATCCTCATTTTAAAGACTAGAAGGGTTTAAAGAGGTTAGGAAACTTGCCACATGGCAGATCTGGGATCAGAATCCAGGTCAGTGTGACTGAAAACCTTACATCTTTTTATATCGTGCTATATAGAAACAGACATATTTATTCAATAGATGCCCTGAAGTTTTATGAGTGCTATAATAGAAGTATGTCCAGTAAATCATAAAATAAAACATTCAAAAGATGACTGTTGATGGTTTCAAGAGACTCTAAAGAACTGGAATAGCACTTCTTTGTAGGGAGCTCTTATTGGGATCAAATCTGTAGACATTATCCAACTGAGTTAATAAATCACTGGCACCTCAGAAAAAGTTCATCATTGGGGTCATCTGAAAGACAAGCTTGAGAAAGAATACAATATATGCAAAGTCCCAGAGCAGTTCAGGATCATATGAATTAGACTTGTAAGCTTTAATATGATAGCCACTAGCTATTTGTGCCTTGTAAGCACCTAGTTGAAATGAAAACATTCAGTAAGTGTAAAATATTCATAAGATTTCAAAGAGTTCAAAAAATACAAAACATTTCATTATTAATACTGACTAATGATGAAATATTCTGTGTATAGAGAATAAATAAAAATATTCAAATGAATATTTAAGCATTTTCTTTTATTTAATATGGTTGCTAGAAAAATTAAAACTACACATGTGTAATTGCAATTGTGGCTTATATTATGTTTCTCTTGAACACTGCTGGATTAGAGTTTATTTTCCTGACCTCTAAGGCTAAGGGCAGTTTAAATTTGTATCCCTAATATTAACTCTGAAAATAAACAAATTCTAGGCATGTATTTGCAGTATTCACTAGCTACTTTGTTCAATAGCTAGTGAATCATCATACTTTAATCATCGTTATACAAAATATAAATTCCTTCAGTGTAGGCATTGAGTCTGATCTATCATCAGATGCTTAACCTAATATCTTACATATAGTATCACTCAATTAATGTTGAGTAGCATTATCATGGGCATTCTCAATAGTGGCAAAACTGTGAACTTGAAGGTTAGATTAAGAAAGCTCTTAAAGATCAATTCTTCTTCATAAGGTTGAGCATCTTTCACCAGAATGAGAATCATTTCTCTTACATCAAAGTTTTGCTGACTTTTTCCCTACCTGTAATCATTTATTTTGAAAAGGAAGACTGGACCAAAAAAGGAGTCGACCAGGTCAGATTTCTGTATTGAGGTATCTACATAGCTATTCACCAAATCTTCCTCTTTTGTTCTTGCTCTAGCCATCAATTATAGTTGAAAAATTAACAACTCATAATAGTTGAGAGGCCTATGAACAGTATGAAAAGACAAAATGATAGGATACTGAAAGAGGAACTCCCCTAGGTCAGTAGGTGCCCAATATGCTACTGGAGATCAGTGGAGAAATAACTCCAGAAAGAATGAAGGGATGGAGCTAAAGCAAAAAGAATACTCAGTTTTGGATGTGACTGGTGATAGAAGCAAGGTCCGATGCTGTAAAGAGCAATATTACATAGGAACCTGGAATGTCAGGTCCATGAATCAAGACAAATTGAAAGTGGTCAAACAGGAGATGGCAAGAGTGAACATCAACATTCTAGGAATCAGCGAACTCAAATGAACCGGAATGGGTGAATTTAACTCAGATGACCATTATATCTACTACTGCGGGCAGGAATTCCTTAGAAGAGACAGAGTAGCCATTATGGTCAACAAAAGATTCTGAAATGCAGTACTTGGATGCAATTTCAAAAATGACAGAATGATCTCTGTTAATTTCTAAGGCAAACCATTCAATATCATGCTAATCCAAGCTTATGCCCCAACCAGTAACATTGAAGAAACTGAAGTTGAATGGTTCTATGAAGACTTACACTACCTTTTAGAACTAACACCCAAGAAAGATGTCTTTTTCATTATAGAGGACTGGAATGCAAAAGTAGGAAGTCAAGAAACACTTGGAGTAACAGGCAAATTTGGCCTTGGAGTATGGAATGAAGCAGGGCAAAGGCTAATAGAGTTTTGTCAAGAGAATGCACTGGTCATAGCAAACACCCTCTTCCAACAACACAAGAGAAGACTCTACACATGGACATCACCAGATGGTCAACACTGAAATCAGATTGATTATATCCTTTGCAGCCAAAGATGGAGAAGTTCTATACAGTCAGCAAAAACAAGACTGGTGCCAGAGTCCAGCTCCAGCAGTCAGGGATTCAACCTGAAGGGGTGAGCAGTGTTGGCGAGAAACTGAAGCAGCCTCTGATTTTTCTTGGACTGCCTGTTTATTTCAAGCTTGTGATTCTCTTTTATACTTTTACAAAAGCATTAGGTCTGAGGTTTGATATTTTTAGTTTCCATTGACCCAGATTTATTTTTCTCCAAAAATCATTGTTTCCCCTCAAAGGGAATTCCTTCCTCAGCGATTCTCTTATCTACTTTTTCTCGTGTCCTTGTGAATACACTGTAACTCATGCTAATGTCTAGACTGCATACCACATTCCTCAGTTTAATTCTTATCTTTCTAAGACCTGTTTGCCCCTAGTATCCTAAGCTCACTATTTCTTAGAAAGGGTTTCTAGCTAATAATATCTCTAAAGTCCCTAATTTCTATAAGCTATAGTAGAATATGCTAACATTACAGCAATCCTTAAATCTTTAGCTTCTAATTATTTTAATTATTCCTAAGCCCTAAATTCAGCAAACTCCTTTGCCATAAACACTTTTCTCACAAATGGGCTTCAGATAGCAATCCCTCCCATGGCCTCAAGCTGAAGCCTGTGTGCTCACCCTGGAACACTTTTTTGTAAAAGTCCTTGAACAAATGTCAGTGATTAAATTTATGAATTATTTTTTGAACACAGCTCAGAAGGCTTTATGCTTTCTCATGCTCCTCTCAAAAACAATAAGCACCTTAACATTCTCTTCCATCAACTCAACCGAGGAAAGGAAAAAACAAGTCAGAATCACAAAGCCTAACTCCTTCATTCTGGATCCGTGCCTACAGAACAAAGGGCGGGGGTTTAGGGCCGTGCCTCCATTTTGTCAGTAATGCCTAACACAGCTCCCGACAGACCAGGAGCAGACTGTGGCTCAGATAATGAATTCCTTATTGCCAAATTCACTCTTAAATTGAAGAAAGTAGGGAAAACCACTAGATACTTCAGGTATGACCTAAATATAATCCTTTAAGATTATACAGTAGAAGTGAGAAATCGATTTAAGGGACTAGATCTGATAGACACAGTGCCTGATGAACTATGGATGGAGGTTCATGATATTGTACAGGAGAAAGGGATCAAGGCCATCCTCATGGAAAAGAAATACAAAAAAGCAAAATGGTTATCTGAGGAGGCCTTACAAATAGCTGTGAAAAAAAGGGAAGCCAAAAGCACAGGAGAAAAGGAAAGATATAAGCATCTGAACAGAGTTCCAAAGAATAGCAAGGAGAGATGCGAAAACCTTCCTCAGTTATCAATGTAAAGAAAAAGAAGAAAATAACAGAATGAGAAAGACTAGAGATCTCCTCAAGAAAATTGGAGATACCAAGGGAACATTTCATGATAAGATGGGCTCAATAAAGGACAAAAATGATATGGACCTAAGAGAAGCAGAAGCTTTTAAGAAGAGGTTGCAAAATACACAGAAGAACTATACAAAAAAGATCTTCATGACCAAGATAATCACAATGGTGTGATAACTCATCTAGAGCCAGACAACCTGGAATGTGAAGTCAAGTGGGCCTTAGAAAGCATCACTATGAACAAAGCTAGTGGAGGTGATGGAATTCCAGTTGAGCTATTTCAAATCCTGAAAGATGATGTTGTGAAAGTGCTGCACTCAATATGCCAGCAAATTTGGAAAACTCAGCAGTGGCCACAGGACTGGAAAAAGGTCAGTTTTCATTCTAATCCCAAAGAAAGGCAATGCCAAAAAATGCTCAAATTACCACACAATTGCACTCATCTCACACGCTAGTAAAGTAATGCTCAAAATTCTCCAAGCCAGGCTTAAGCAATATGTGAACCATGAACTTCCAGATGTTCAAGCTGGTTTTAGAAAAGGCAAAGGAACCAGAGATCAAATTGCCAGAATCCGCTGGATCATCAAAAAAGTAAGAGAGTTCCAGAAAAACATCTACTTCTGCTTTATTGGCTATGTCAAAGCCTTTGACTGTGTGGATCAAAATAAACTGTGGAAAATTCTGAAAGAGATGGAAATACCAGACCACCTGACCTGCCTCTTGAGAAATCTGTATGCAGGTCAGGAAGCAACAGTTAGAACTGGACATGGAGAAAGACTGTTTCCAAATAGCAAAAAGAGTATGTCAAGGGTGTATATTGTCACCCTGCTTATTTAACTTCTATGCAGAGTACTGGGGAAGGCAATGGCACCCCACCCCAGTACTTTTGCCTGGAAAATCCCATGGATGGAGGAGCCTGGTAGGCTCCAGTCCATGGGGTCGCTAAGAGTCGGACACGACTGAGCGACTTCACTTTCACTTTTCACTTTCATTCATTGGAGAAGGAAATGGCAACCCACTCCAGTGTTCTTGCCTGGAGAATCCCAGGGACGGGGGAGCCTGGTGAGCTTCTGTCTATGGGGTCGCACAGAGTCGGACACGACTGAAGCGACTTAGCAGCAGCAGCAGCAGCGTGCATAGTACATCATGAGAAACACTGGGCTGGAAGAAGCACAAGCTGGAATTAAGATTGAAGCGAGAAATATCAATAACCTCAGATATGCAGATGACACCACCCTCATGGCAGAAAGTGAAGAGGAACTAAAAAGCCTCTTGATGAAAGTGAAAGAGGAGAGTGAAAAAGCTGGCTTAAAGCTCAACATTCAGAAAATGAAGATCATGGCATCTCGTCCCATCACTTCATGGGAAATAGATGAGGAAATAGTGGAAAAAGTGTCAGACTTTATTTTTTTGGGCTCCAAAATCACTGCAGATTGCAGCCATGAAATTAAAAGACATTTACTCCTTGGAAGGAAAGTTATGACCAACCTAGATAGCATATTCAAAAGCAGAGACATTACTTTGCCAACAAAGTTCCTTCTATTCAAGGCTATTGTTTTTCCAGTGGTCATGTATGGATGTGAGAGTTGGACTGTGAGGAAACCTGAGCGCCAAAGAATTGATGTTTTTGAACTGTGGTATTGGAGAAGACTCTTGAGAGTCCCTTGGACAGCAAGGAGATCCAACCAGTCCGTTCTTAAGGAGATCAATCCTGGGTGTTCATTGGAAGGACTAATACTAAAGCTGAAACTCCAGTACTTTGGCCACCTCATGCAAAGTATTGACTCATTGGAAAAGACCCTGATGCTGGGAAGGATTGGAGGCAGGAGGAGAAGGGGACGACAGAGCATGAGTTGGCTGGATGTCATCACCAACTCAGTGGACGTGAGTCTGAGTGAACTCTGGGAGTTGGTGATGGACAGGGAGGTCTGGCATGCTGTGATTCGTGGGGTCTCAAAGAGTCAGACACGACTGAGTGACTGAACTGACTGATGATACTGACATTGAATAGTTAGAATAGTTTCTATAAATCAAATGATTATACCAGCACAACTTAATATCAGCCTTACTCTCAGTACAACTAAAATAAACAAAAATAGTGTTTTCCACACTTAATATAAATTTTTTGTCCTTATAAATTTGCATTTTTGATTTTAAGAAAATATCTATATTAGAGCTCTGGAAGATTTCTTGTGAATTTATATCACTTCTTCCTTTTTCACCTTACTATTATAAAAATCTTATGGACAGAGGAGACTGGTGGGCTGCAATCCATGGGGTTGCAAAGAGTTGGGCATGACTGAGTGACTAACACTTTCCCAGGTCAATAGCAAAATATTGTATTTTTTGGTTCTCTTGAAAATAATTTCTGGTGACCTGTTCTGGCATGTTTCCACCCATCTTTAAGAAATGTGATCCTTAGTTTGGGTAAAAACTCTGATTTTAAGTAAGTAGTTGAAGAAGTCCTGTAGTATTACAGTCCTGTAATAGTATATGTAGTATTCATATCACAAGTTCTGTAATATTAACCAGCTTGGGCCACCATTACAAGACACCATAGAATAGGTGGCTTCAACAACAGAGACTGATTTTCTCACAGTTCTGGAAGCTGGAATTTCAAGATCAAGGTGCCAACAGGCTTGGTTTCTGGTGAGGCTTTCCTGCTGGCTTGTAGATAACTGCCTTCTTATAGTACTTTTACATGGCCTTTTGTGCACACGGGGAAAATGACCATAAGCACAAGCATGAGCTTGAGCAAGGGCAAGCCAGGGAGCACTGGCATCTTTTCCTTTTCTTATAAGTCCTACCAGATTAGGGCCCCACTACTATGACCAAATTTAGCCTTAATTACCTCCTTAAAGGCCCTGTTTCCAAACATAGTCACACTGGGGTTAATGGCTTCAATATATATATTTTAAGGGGACACACTTCTGTTTATAACATGGCAACGGCACCCCACTCCAGTACTCTTGCCTGGAAAATCCCATGGACTGAGGAGCCTGGTAGGCTGCAGGGGTCGCTAAGAGTCAGACACGACTGAGTGACTTCACTTTCACTTTTCACTTTCATGCATTGGAGAAGGAAATGGCAAGCCACTCTAGTGTTCTTGCCTGGAGAATCCCAGGGACAGGGGAGCCTGGTGGGCTGCCGTCTATGGGGTCGCACAGAGTCGGATACGACTGAAGCGACTTAACAGCAGCACTTCTGTTTATAACATCCTGTACGGGAGTATTATTACTGCTGTAATATGCGCTTTCTGGTGTTATGCTAAAATATTGGCATACTTCTTTCCTCACTGCAATATTCCTCTTTGAATAGTCATCCAAGTCATTTACCTCTATTAATTGGCTTAAAACTTTGGTATGAAATGTTTTTTGTTTTGTAAGAAATAATTACATTGAATTATGAAAAGTGTGTAACATTTTCTCAAAAGCATAAGCTTTTAACAGATATTTGATATAAATAATGCATGAAAGTCTCATGATAATTTAAATAGAAATCTGTAAAGACTGTTATAAATGCTATCATGATATGAGGTTTAACAAAACTCCACTGGGACCTGGTTACAAAAGTAAAATGTGTCAAAATAGCATGCCTCCATGATAAAGAAAACAAACAAATAAAACAATAAAATACTAAGCATATAACTTTTTAAAAAATTATTTATTTTAATTGGAGGCTAATTACTTTACAATATTGTATTGGTTCTGCCACACGTCAACATGAATCCATTACGGGCATACATGTGTTTCCCATTCTGAATCCCCCTCCCACCTCCCTCCCAGTACCATCCCTCCAGGTCATCCCAGTGCACCAGTCCCAAGCATCCTGTATCAAACCTGGACCAGCAATTCGTTTCTTATATGATATTATACATGTTTCAATGCAATTCCCCCAAATCATCCCACCCGCTCCCTCTCCCACAGAGTCCAAAAACTGTTCTATACATCTGTGTCTATTTTGCTGTCTTGCATACAGGGTTATAATTTCAGCTGGCATTTCCGAAGATGTAAAATAAGAGTTTAAAAAAACGTTATTTATGATCTTCCATTTTCAAAGCAGAATTGTTGATTATTTAAAAAAAAATAAGTTATAATTGTCAGTAAGTTGCCTTTACCATCATTATCACATTTATCTATTGAGTATTCTAATTTTCATGGCATTATGTTAGATGATTTACAAGACATTGCCTATGACTCCAAATTAATGTACCATGGCATAGTCAATCCAATGTTTTTGTCCATTTCAACAATCCAGTTGGATCAAAGCACATCCAAACTAATGGACTGCCATACAAGCAATCATTAAGAAAGTCTAAACCATCCAACAGATTGTGCCATGGCCAATTGAGTAACTCTGTATAGACTTGGACATAGAGAAGGCACAACCCCTGATCTTGAGGCAATTACTTTCTAAATCATTAAAACATTATTGTTATAACCAAACCAAATTGATGAAACATAATGGCACTCAAATTTTCTGGCTCCAGTTAAATGCTCCATGAATGCAAATAAAATATAGTAATATTTTTTAAAAGGAAGTCCAGATCAGATCAGATCAGATCAGATCAGTCGCTCAGTCGTGTCTGACTCTTTGCGACCCCATGAACCGCAGCACGCCAGGCCTCCCTGTCCATCACCAACTCCCGGAGGTCACTCAGACTCGCATCCATCGAGTCAGTGATGCCATCCAGCCAGAAAAGGTCAAATGTTGAAGGTCTGAACCATGATTAGTTACTTTATAAGTCTGAGCAACAATAGAACCCTACATGTATGTTTATAGAATAAGTTTTAGCTAAGTCATTTAACAGATATATATTGAGTACTTACAATGTACCAGGTACTACACAAGAGATAAAAGATCCTCACTTAGGAACTGTAAGACCTTAGATAAATCAATTGATTTATCAATTCCTTCTTCATTGTATGTAAAATAAATATAATAATTTCAATACTCCACCTCAGTGCATTATTGGGAGTATCACATAAGGTAAGATATGTGAAGGGTAAATAATGCATTTCTTTCTGACTAAATATCAACCCAAAAATCAGTAATATCAGCAAATAAAATCATCCAAGAAACAGTTGTTGTTAACATTTTGTACTTCCAGTATTGTATTTTTTTTAATTTATGGATTTCTGACCCATTTAAAACTTTCTGGATCATATATCTTTAAGAGCATTTGTCTTCATCCTTTAAAATTTTAAAAATATGATGCTTATAACTTGAAAATATAGATCTACCATATTTATTTAACCAAATTGTTTTCAAATATTTAATGGTTTTAATTTAATTTTTGTGCAATTTAAATGCTGTGAATATCTCTTTGTGTGTGTGTGTATAATCATTGTCCACAGCTTTAATGTATTTCCTTAGAATATATTCATACAAGTAGAATACTTGGTTAAATGATAAAAACCTTTTTGAAATTCATGACACATAATTTTCTTTGATATTTTAGAAACATTCAATTTAAATTCCCATTACTATCCTCTGTACTACTGAACACTCATACAAGAGACAGAAACAATCCAATATGCTAGTCAAGAACACGATACTTTACTGTTCTAATTTGTACTTTTTTTAACTACTACTGCTGCTGCTGCTGCTAAGTCACTTCAGTCGTGTCTGACTCTGTGTGACCCCATAGACTCCAGCCCACCAGGCTCCCCTGTCCCCGGGATTCTCCAGGCAAGAACACTGGAGTGGGTTGCCATTTCCTTCTCCAATGCATGAAAGTGAAAAGTGAAAGTGAAGTCGCTCAGTCATGTCTGACTCTTAGCGACCCCATGGACTGCAGCCTACCAGGCTCCTCCATCCATGGGATTTTCCAGGCAAGATTACTGGAGTGGGGTGCCATTGCCTTATCCGAACTAGTGACACGGAATTTGTTTATCCATGTTTATTAGCCATCTGTGCTCCTTGCTTACCTTTTATATGTAAGTATTAAAGGCCTTCTCCCCCCTTTAACTGTATGCACTTTCTCTATGTTATAGGTATTAACCTTTCATCTGCCTCATTTATGTTCCTAATTTGTCCCCTGCCTTTTGAGTTAATTCGTGGTGTTTTTCAGTGTTCAGAAACTTGCAATACTTCACATAGTTCACTCTATCACTCAATCTGTATCTTTTTTCATGACTTAGGTTTTAAAATGTTCCTATCCATTCTCAGATCAGATCAGTCGCTCAGTCGTGTCGGACTCTTTGCGACCCCATGAACCGCAGCACGCCAGGCCTCCCTGTCCATCACCAGCTCCCGGAGGTCACTCAGACTCGCATCCATCAAGTCAGTGATGCCATCCAGCCATCTCATCCTCTGTCGTCCCCTTCTCCTCCTGCCCTCAATCCCTCCCAGCATCAGAGTCTTCTCCAATGAGTCAATGCTTCGCATGAGGTGGCCAAAATACTGGAGTTTCAGCTTTAGCATCATTTCTTCTAAAGAAATTCCAGGATTGATCTCCTTCAGAATGGACTGGTTGGATCTTCTTGCAGTCCAAGGGACTCTCAAGAGTCTTCTCCAACACCACAGTTCAAAAGCATCAATTCTTTGGCGCTCAGCCTTCTTCACAGGCCAGCTCTCACATCCATACATGACCACAGGAAAGACCATAGCCTTGACTAGGCGAACCTTTGTTGGCAAAGTAATGTCTCTGCTTTTGAATATGCTATCTAGGTTGGTCATAACTTTCCTTCCAAGGAGTAAGCGTCTTTTAATTTCATGGCTGCAGTCACCATCTGCAGTGATTTTGGAGCCCAGAAAAACAAAGTCTGACACTGTTTCCACTGTTTCCCCATCTATTTCCCATGCAGTGATGGGACCAGATGCCATGATCTTTGTTTTCTGAATGTTGAGCTTTAAGCCAACCTTTTCACTCTCCACTTTCACTTTCATCAAGAGGCTTTTCAGCCCCTCTTCACTTTCTGCCATAAGAGTGGTGTCATCTGCATATCTGAGGTTATTGATATTTCTCCCGGCAATCTTGATTCCAACTTGTGTTTCTTCCAGTCCAGCATTTCTCATGATGTACTCTGCATATAAGTTAAATAAACATGGTGACAATATGCAGCCTTGACGTACTCCTTTTCCTATTTGGAACCAGTCTGTTGTTCCATGACCAGTTCTAACTGTTGCTTCCTGACCTGCATACAGATTTCTTAAGAGGCAGATCAGGTGGTCTGGTATTCCCATCTCTTTCAGAATTTTCCATAGTTTATTGTGATCCACACAGTCAAAGGCTTTGGCATAGTCAATAAAGCAGAAATAGATGTTTTTCTGGAACTCTCTTGCTTTTTCCATGATCCAGCGGATGTTGGCAATTTGATCTCTGGTTCCTCTGCCTTTTCTAAAACCAGCTTGAACATCAGGAAGTTCACGGTTCACATATTGCTGAAGCCTGGCTTGGAGAATTTTGAGCATTACTTTACTAGCGTGTGAGATGAGTGCAATTGTGCGGTAGTTTGAACACTCCTTGGCATTGCCTTTCTTTGGGATTGGGATGAAAACTGACCTTTTCCAGTCCTGTGGCCACTGCTGAGTTTTCCAAATTTGCTGGCATATTGAGTGCAGCACTTTCACAGCATCATCATTCAGGAGTTGGAATAGTTCCACTGGAATTCCATCACCTCCACTAGCTTTGTTCGTAGTGATGCTTTCTAAGGCCCACTTGACTTCACATTCCAAGATGTCTGGCTCTAGGTCAGTGATCACATCATCATGATTGTCTAGGTCTTGAAGCTCTTTTTTGTACAGTTCTTCTGTGTATTCTTGCCACCTCTTCTTAATATCTTCTGCTTCTGTTAGGTCCACACCATCTCTGTCCTTTATCGTGCCCATCTTTGCATGAAATGTTCCTTTGGTATCTCTGATTTTCTTGAAGAGATCCCTAGTCTTTCCCATTCTGTTGTTTTCCTCTATTTCTTTGCATTGATCACTGAAGAAGGCTTTCTTATCTCTTCTTGCTATTCTTTGGAACTCTGCATTTCTAGACTGACCTATATTTAAATAATTTTCAAAATGTTATCTTTTTGGAATTTATTAGGAGGTAATATATGGTAGAAGTGAAAATCTTACTGGATGTTTTTTGGCCAATTACATGGACACATTTCCACTCTCAACTAACCTTTACTATTGGTTTATAATGCTTCCATTGTCATATATTAAATTCTTGTCTATTCTACTCTTATATGGCAATTTATTGTATTCTATGTATCTGACTATAGATTGTAGCACTATTGTGCTATGATTTTAATTATTATATTTAAGAAAAGGTCATATTTTGTGGTAAGATAAGTACTTTCTTTATAACTAATTTTACAAAATTCCTTTAGGTATTCTTCAAGATTGACTTTAGAACAATTTCAGGGATTGTGTTAATTCAATACCTCATACAAATTGACTTGGTTATTTTATTTAATATTCTTACCCAAGAACATGACATATTTCTTTTTCTCAAAAAATTTAAATGTATTTCAGCTATGAATTTTATTTTTCACTTCTTACTGTTTGGGGGGTATTCCTAGGCATATTGTGCATTTGTAAATATAAGGTTTATCCCTACTAGAGCTACTATTATAGATATATAGGAATGACTTTGATATATATATATATCTTGTAATGGGCCATTTACTGCAATGTCACTCTCAATCTTACACTTTATTTTCATGGGTTTTTAGGTGTATAATTATATTTTCTACAAATAATGTTACTTTTCTCCTTCCAACTACTTATATTTTTTATCCTTGATATGATTCTCTTTTTCCACAAACAAAAGACACTCATCATAAAAATCATTTTTAGTTCCATGAGCATCTATTTTTATTGTTCCTTTAATCACTCCACCTAAAAACTTAGTTCTGCTTTATTCCTCAAGTTATACCATCAGATATCACTCACCTTTCCCCAGCCTTTTCTTGACCCTATAGTTGTAGATTCTGAGCACATAATTAGTTACTTTTCCAATAGTAACTCCAATGTCCCAGTACCTGAGCTTTCAGAAATCTGTAGGGAATTCACCAGACTACTTTGGGTATCAACTCTTTCTCCTCACACTGTGCAACCTAGCATGTAGAGGAAAAGGTAAATTGTGTATGTGTTTGTGTTATGTGTATGTGTGTGCTGGGAGAATATAGGATGAAAGATTCAGAGAATGAATAAATGATGTTTTAGTCCTACCTCTCTTAGTAGCTCATTTTTCTCTGTTTCTCAAATTTTACACCAACTCCTATTTCCTATGTGCACGCTAAGTTGCTTCGATCATGTACAACTCTTGGAAATCCTATGGACTATAGCTTGTTAGGCTCCTCTATCCATGGGATTTCCCAGGCAAGAATACTGGAGTGAGTTGCCATTTTCCTCCTTCATGGAATCTTCACAACACAGGGATCGAACTCGCATCTCCTGTGCTTCCTCCAATGCAGGAAGACTCTTTACTGCTGAGCCACCAGCCCCACAAATCAATGCTCCCTCTCATACCTGTATACAACAGTGATATGCAGAAAAAGATTACCAAATGCTCCCTGAAAAGCTTCCAAGACTACAGTTTCCATAAGGTTATAAATCTCATTTCTTATATTTACCACTGAATACACAATATTTAGCAAAATCCCTCATACATACTAAATCACTTATCCTATATATATTGGACACATTAAATCCTCCCACAACTCCTACAGCTGCTATTCAGTAATTATTAATGATGGCATAGATTGTTTTTTAACCCCACAATCCTAAGATCTATCTAGGAGGTAATGCTGAAGCAACTGATACAATCAATACCACAGTCACTCAATTTATTCATTCATTCATTATATACTTTCTGAGCATGTACTATGTGAGAAACACTGAGCTAGTAAGTTAAGCACCGAGGATACAGCATTAAACATGAGACACACTGTGCCTGCTCTTATATTATCATGAGGGAAAGAAACAAAAACAATAAAATATTGTTACAGTACGTAATTAAAATAGTAAAGTTGTGAAAGAAATAAAGAAGGCTAAAACAGGGAGTAAGGGGGAAAAGCTAGTTGAAACTTGTGGTAATGAAAGCCATGTGAAGATTTAGATTAGAAGATTTGGGGCAGATGCCTACATGCAGTAAGAGTAGTTAGTAAAAATGATCTACGCCTGACAAAAGCTTTATAAGATTCAGGAACAGAAAAAAAGAGCTGCTGTGATCAGAACATTGCAAATGAGGGGAATCATGATGGATAAGGTCAGAGAAGTAGACAGGGGCCATATTCTAGAGGGCCTTTTTAGGCCACATTAAAGACCACAGCATCTATTGTAAGTTCAATGTGTAGCCTTTGAAGAGTTAAAATAGCAATGTGGTACGACTTCATTCAAATTTTTTAAAAAAGAATTCTCTGCATAGAATAAACTATAGAGTTATAAAAAAAAATTGAAACAGATAATCAGTTAGATGGCTGTTGGAATAGTCTAGGTAAGGAATTCTTGATGTGAACTATAAATGTAGATAATTGTATGGATTTAAAATATATTCTGGGCTTCCCAGGTGCCACTGGTTGTAAAGAACTCGCCTGCCAATACAGGAGATGTTCAATCCCTGGGTCAGGAAGAGCCCTTGGAGGAGGGCATGGCAATCCATTCCAGTATTCTTGCCTGGAGAATCCCATGGACAGAGGAGCCTGGTGGACTACAGTCCACGGGGTCACAAAGAGTCAGACATGAATGAAGCGACTTAGCATGCATACACGATATATTACAGGGTCTTCCCTGGTGGTCCAGTGATTAAGACTATGTCTTCCAATGCAGGGTTTGTGAGTCTGATCCCTGGTCACTAAGCTAAGATCCAACATGTCTTGCAAGCAAATAAATAAATAAAACTGAAGCAATGTTGTAATACATTCAATACAGACTTAATAAAATATATTCCAAAAGAAGTTTAAACCATACTTATGAAGAATTAGATATAAATATGAGGAGAATGAGGCAATAAAAAACACTCTAGTCTCTGCCTTGTAGAGCTGGGTACCATAGATTTACTGAGTAGGGAGATCAGCTTAAATGGGAAAAACAGAGTATACTTTGGACAGTATATTTAAGATGTTTTCAAGACATGCAAGTGGAAATGTCAAGTAGGCAGTGGTTCAGGAAGATATATGAGTAGGGAATATACATCCGGTGCAGCATTTAATTAATAAATAAAAATCAGGAAGACCAACTTGTGTTTTAAATCAACATGGGTTTTAAAAGTACCTAAGAACATGCCCTAAGTTATTCTAACATTTAGAGGATTTGTAGAGGAGTAAAATTCAGCACGAAAGAATGAATATAAGATCCAGGTTATGATCACTGCAAACAGTAACTTTGATAAAGTGTATGAAAAGATTTCTGGAAGAGAGTGAGATCAAGGGATTGAGTTACCAAGCCACTGAATGATTCAGAAAGGTATGTAAAACTAGAAATCATAAAAAGTTTAGGTATGAGGAGTAAGAAAGTGAGCAGGATGCATGATTCAGGGAGTTTGACTAGGATGTTGGTTCTTGTTCAGTCAGTAAGTCCCCTCCATCTCTCTGTGACCCCATTGGTTGCAATACTCTAGGCTTTCCTGTCTTTCGTTATCTCCTGTTGATTGCTCAAAGTCATGTCCATTGAGTTGGTGATGCCATCCAACTAGCTCATCCTCTGTTGCCCACTGTTCTTCCTGCCCTCAATCTTTCCCAGCATCAGGGCCTTTTCCAATGAGTCGGCTCTATAAAGTCTATAAGGCCTTACAGGTATTCACAGAACCATTCAACTTCAACTTTTCCAGCATTAGTGATTGGGGGCATAGACTTGGATTACTATGATATTCAATGGTTTGCCTTGGAAATGAACCAAGGTGTTTCTGTCATTTTTGAGACTGCACTCAAGTACTGCATTTTGGACTGTCTTGTTAACTATGAGAGCTAGTCTATTTCTTCTAAGGGATTCTTTGCCACAGTAGTATACATAATGGTCATCTGAATTACATCTGCCCATTCCTGTTCATTTTAGTTCACTGATTCTTAAAATTTCGATGTTCACTATTGCCATCTCCTGCTCAATCACATGCAATTTACCTTGATTTACTTGACATTCCAGATTCCTATGCAGTATTGCTCCTTACAGTTTCAGGCTTTACTTTTACCACCAGACACATCCATAACTGTGCATTGTTTCCACTTTGTCTCAGCTGCTTCATTCTTTCTGCAGCTATTAGCAATTGCCCTCTGCTCTTCCCCAGTGGATGTAGATGAAAAGAAGAAGTATTAGCAGATGACAGTAGGTGACAGCATTATAGCATGAAAGTAAAAAATGAGTACTAAATAGGAGAATGGAGGAATAATGATCTATAAAGAACAATGGGGATCAAGGAATATAATTATTCAATGTCTTTTACCTAAGGTTTATGTGGTATGAGAACAGTTTCTTTGAATTTGAGAAAACTGCAAAGAGCCTGCTTTTAGTTAAGATAAAGAACTGAAGAAAACAAAATGAGAAAAGAGGAATGTATTGCTCATAGAAAAGGAATATCAGTTTTCATTGGTGTATAATAAAGCATCTTCAAATTGAGAAGCTTAATAAAACAACTATTTTATATTTTATGATTCCATAGGATGGTTTCAGTTAGGTAATCCCTCTCATGCTATCAACTTCAGCTTTCTATTGACTCAGCTGAGAATGAATCATTCCATATGGCCTCATTCATTTGTCTGGAAGTTGATATGAGCTGTAAAATGGACCATGTGATCTCATCCTCAGAGATCATCCCAGGCTTTATTGACAGGAAAGTCTCCAGGCAGCACTATAGTGAGAGCAGAAGTTCATAGGGTTAAGGTTAGAACTCCAAAAATCACTTCCACCACATTTTATGAATCTAAACAAGTCAAAATTTTAGCCTAAATTCATAGGGAAATGGATATAGAGTCTATCTCTTGAGAGGAGCAGCAGAGTCAAATTACAAAAGTACATACATATGGGATAGATAAATTTTAACAGCCAATTTTCCAAAATCTATCATAGTATACTCTCTGTTCAAAATAATTCAACCTGCTTTTCTTTATCAGTTTAGTAGTGTTGCATTCTAAAGAGATAGAATAAAAGTAAAGACAAAAATATATACCGAGGTAACATAATCAAATGAAAGATGGAGTAGCTATATTAATTTTATACAAAAAAAAAAAAAAAAAAGATTTCAGAGGTAAGAAAATCATCAAGACTAAATGGGGGTATTACATAATGATAAAGGGGTAGATTCTCCAGAAAGAGTTAACAGTCCTGGATGTGTATGTACCTAGATACAGAACATGAGAATGTGTGAGGCAAATGTTGATAGAACTGCAACACAAAATACACAAATCCACTACTAGAGTTGGGAGATGTCAACATACTTCTATAAGTAATTGACCAATTCAGCAGGAAGGAAATAAGTAAGGATATACAGTAAGTCACCTATACACAAATGCATACTATGAATATGTATATACTACTTAGTTTAAAAATATTTTTAATTAAATGAAAATGGAAATGCAGCTTATCAAAATGTGTAGGATATAGTGAAACCAGTGCTTAGATGGAAATTTATAGCACTATATATAGATATATATACACACACACACGTGTGCCTGTGTATATATGTATATTAGGAAAAGAGATCTGAAATCAATAATCTAAGTATACACCTTAGAAACAAGAAAAAGAAAAGAAAATCTAAAGCAAGAGGAAAATAAATAATAAAAATGATAAAATGTAAAGAAAACAATAGAGAAAAATCAACTAAATTAAAAGTTCTCTGATAAGATAAATAAAACAGTTGATCTGATTTTAGCCTGGCTGGGCTTCTCTGGTGGCTCAAATGGTAAAGAATCTGCCTGCAATGCAGGAGACCTAGGTTCAATCTCTGGGTCGGGAGGATGTCCTGAAGAAGAGAATGGCTGCCCACTCCAGTATTCTTGACTGAAGAACCTCATGGAAGGAGGAATCTGACAGTTCATGGGGTCACAAAGAGTCAGACACAACTGAGTGACTAACAAACTACCCTGGCTAGAGTCTATTATAATCAAGAAAAAAGAGATTGCACTAGTTACTAATATCAGAAGTGAAGAGAGATCATCACTACTGATCACATAGACGTTAAGGAATATTTTGTCCATACATTCAACAACTTAGTTGAATTTCAGTTGAAATTGGAAAGACAGTGAAAAACATTGTCTCAATCCATTTGAGCTGCCATGACAAACTGCCATAAACTGGGTGACTTATAAACATCAGAAATTTCTCAGTTTTGGAGGCTGGGCAGTCCAAGACTAAGGTGCCAACAGATTCAGTGTTTAGTGAGGACCTCATGGTTCATAAATGAATGACTGTCTCCTCGCTGTGTGTTTACACAGTAGAAGGGGCAAGGGAGCTTTCTAGGGTCTCTTTATAAGCTCACTAATCGCACAATTAAGAGCGCCCGGCCAGCTGCACCAGGCACTAAGAGTGCCCCGCCGGCTGCACTGCGCACTAAGAGGGCGGCGGAGAGGAGCTACCCCACGACCGAGGAAGGACGGTGGTGAGGGCCAGCACACTAAGCACGGCCGAGAAGAGCTACCCCACGACCGAGGTCAGGAAGGGCGGTGGTGAGGAGAGACCCCTCTTCCAAGGTAAGTTGCGATGTCTGTGCTTCGCTGGAGCAGCCGAGACGAGATACCCCATGCCCAAGGTAAGAGAAACCCAAGTAAGACAGTAGGTCTTGAAAGAGGGCATCAGAGGGCAAATACACTGAAACCATTCTCACAGAAAACTAGTCAATCTAATCACACAAGGACCACACCATTGTCTAACTCAATGAAATTAAGCCATGCCCGTGGGGCAACCCGGGATGGGCGGGTCATGGTGGAGAGATATGACAGGGTGTGGTCCGCTGGAGAAGGAAATGGCAAACCACTTCAGTATTCTTGCCTTGAGAACCCCATGAACAGCATGAAAAGACAAAATGATATGATACTGAAAGAGAAACTCCCCAGGTCAATAGGGGCTCAATATGCTACTGGAGATCAGTGGAGAAATAACTCCAGAAAGAATGAAGGGATGGAGCCAAAGCAAAAAGAATACCCAGCTGTGGATGTGTCTGGTAATAGAAGCAAAGTCCGATGCTGTAAAGAGCAATATTGCATAGGAACCTGGAATGTCAGGTCCATGAATCAAGGCAAATTGGAAGTGGTCAAACAAGAGATGGCAAGAGTGAAGGTCGACATTCTAGGAATTAGCGAACTAAAATGGACTGGAATGGGTGAATTTAACTAAGAGGACCATTATATCTACTACTGTGGGCAGGAATCCCTCAGAAGAAATGGAGTGGCCATCATGGTCAACAAAAGAGTTCGAAATGCAGTACTTGGATGCAATCTCAAAAATAAAAGAATGATCTGTTTGTTTCCAAGGCAAACTATTCAATGTCACAGTAATACAGATCTATGCCCCAACCAGTAACGCTGAAGAAGCTGAAGTTGAACAGTTCTATGAAGAGCTACAAGACCTTTTAGAACTAACACCCAAAAAGGATGTCCTTTTCATTATAGGGGACTGGAATGCAAAAGTAGGAAGTCAAGAAACACCTGGAGTAACAGGCAAATTTGGCCTTGGAACACGGAATGAAGCAGGGCAAAGACTAACAGAGTTTTGCCAAGAAAATGCACTGGTCATAGCAAATACCCTCTTCCAACAACACAAGAGAAGACTCTATACATGGACATCACCAGATGGTCAACACCAAAATCAGATCGATTATATTCTTTGCAGCCAAAGATGGAGAAGCTCTATATAATCAGCAAAAACAAGACCAGGAGCTGACTGTGGCTCAGACCATGAAATCCTTATTGCCAAATTCAGACTGAAATTGAAGAAAGTAGGGAAAACTACTAGACCATTCAGGTATGACCTAAATCAAATCCCTTATGATTATACAGTGGAAGTGAGAAATAGATTTAAGGGCCTAGATATGATAGAGTGCCTGATGAACTATGGAATGAGATTCGTGACATTGTGCAGGAGACAGGGATCAAGACCATCCCCATGGAAAAGAAATGCAAAAAGCAAAATGGCTGTCTGGGGAGGCCTTACAAATAGCTGTGAAAAGAAGAGAAGCGAAAAGCAAAGGAGAAAAGGAAAGATATAAACATCTAAATGCAGAGTTCCAAAGAATAGCAAGAAGAGATAAGAAAGCCTTCTTCAGTGATCAATGCAAAGAAATAGAGGAAAACAACAGAATGGGAAAGACTAGGGATCTCTTCAAGAAAACCAGAGATACCAAAGGAACATTTCATGCAAAGATGGGCTCGATAAAGGACAGAAATGGTATGGACCTAACAGAAGCAGAAGATATTAAGAAGAGGTGGCAAGAATACACAGAAGAACTGTACAAAAAAGAGCTTCACGACCCAGATAATCATGATGGTGTGATCACTTACCTAGAGCCAGACATCCTGGAATGTGAAGTCAAGTGGGCCTTAGAAAGCATCACTAGGAACAAAGCTAGTGGAGGTGATGCAATTCCAGTGGAGCTATTCCAAATCCTGAAAGATGATGCTGTGAAAGTGCTACACTCAATATGCCAGCAAATTTGGAAAACTCAGCAGTGGCCACAAGATTGGAAAAGGTCAGTTTTCATCCCAATCCCAAAGAAAGGCATTGCCAAAGAATGCTCAAACTACCGAAAAATTGCACTCATCTCACATGCTAGTAAAGTAATGCTCAAAATTCTCCAAGCCAGGCTTCAGCAATATGTGAACCATGAACATCCTGATGTTCAAGCTGGTTTTAGAAAAGGCAGAGGAACCAGAGATCAAATTGCCAACATCCGCTGGATCATGGAAAAAGCAAGAGAGTTCCAGAAAAACATCGATTTCTGCTTTATGGATTATGCCAAAGCCTTTGACTGTGTAGATCACAATAAACTATGGAAAATTCTGAAAGAGATGGGAATACCAGACCACCTGATCTGCCTCTTGAGAAATCTGTATGCAGGTCAGGAAGAAACAGTTAGAACTGGACATGGAACAACAGACTGGTTCCAAATAGGAAAGAGGAGTACGTCAAGGCTGCATATTGTCACCATGTTTATTTAACTTATATGCAGAGTACATCATGAGAAACGCTGGACTGGAAGAAACACAAGTTGGAATCAAGATTGCCGGGAGAAATATCAATAACCTCAGATATGCAGATGACACCACTCTTATGGCAGAAAGTGAAGAGGGGCTAAAAAGCCTCTTGATGAGAGTGAAAGTGGAGAGTGAAAAGGTTGGCTTAACGCTCAACATTCAGAATACAAAGATCATGGCATTCGGTCCATCACTACATGGGAAATAGATGGGGAAACAGTGGAAACAGTGTCAGACTTTGTTTTTCTGGGCTCCAAAATCACTGCAGATGGTGACTGCAGCCATGAAATTAAAAGACGCTTACTCCTTGGAAGGAAAGTTATGACCAACCTAGATAGCATATTCAAAAGCAGAGACATTACTTTACCAACAAAGGTTCGCCTAGTCAAGGCTATGGTCTTTCCTGTGGTCATGTATGGATGTGAGAGCTGGACTGTGAAGAAGGCTGAGCGCCGAAGAATTGATGCTTTTGAACTGTGGTGTTGGAGAAGACTCTTGAGAGTCCCTTGGACTGCAAGAAGATCCAACCAGTCCATTCTGAAGGAGATCAATCCTGGGATTTCTTTGGAAGGAATGATGCTAAAGCTGAAACTCCAGTATTTTGGCCACCTCATGTGAAGAGTTGACTCATTGGAGAAGACTCTGATGCTGGGAGGGATTGAGGGCAGGAGGAGAAGGGGACGACAGAGGATGAGATGGCTGGATGGCATCACTGACTCGATGGATGTGAGTCTGGGTGACCTCCGGGAGCTGGTGATGGACAGGGAGGCCTGGCGTGCTGCGGTTCATGGGGTCGCAAAGAATCGGACATGACTGAGCGACTGATCTGATCTGATCTGAATCCTATTTATCAAAGCTTTGTCTTCATGAACTAGTAACCTCCTAAATGGCCTTACCTCTGAGTAACAAAACATTGGCAAATAAATTTCAACATCTGAATTTTGATGAGATACAAACATTCAGTTAGGAGAAGACAAAGTCTACCAAAACACAGAAGGAAAAATGGCCAATGTGTTTTTCCCACATCTATTAAAGAAATTCAACCAATAATTAATAACCTTTCAATAGAACACACTAAGCCCAGATAGTTTCTTTTGTAACTTCTACCAAATATTTAAGGGAAAAAACATCAATTATGTACACCTCTTCTGAAAAATAGCAGCACAGTGAACAACTCCTGACTCATTCTATGAGGTCTGGTTAATACTGAAAAAAAAAAAAAAAAAAAAACACAGTATAAAAAAGGAAAACCATAGACCAATCTGTCTCATAATCATAGCTGCAAAAGTCAACAAAATATTAGTAAATCAAATCCAACAATGCATAAAAGTATTATGCACCATGACTGAATGGGATTTATTCGAAGTGTTCAAGGTTAATTCAACATTTAAATTTCAATTAATTTAATCCATCATATTACCAGGCAATAGAAGAAAAATCACCTGATCTTTTCACTAGATGAAATAAGCCCAACAGTCATTCGTGATAAAAAACTCTCAGCAAATTAGAAAGAGAGGAACTTCTTCAAGTTGATTTTTTTTTAATCTACAAAAAAAAAAGCATGCACTAAAATTAATATTATATTATGGTGAAAAACTAAATGCTTTCTCATTAAGATCAGGAACAAGACAGGGAAGTGCCATCTCATCGCACCTATTCTACATTGTTCTGAAACTTCTAACTAGTGTAACAAGATAAGAAAAGGGAATAAAAAATATACAGAGAGGGAATGAAAAAATAAAACTGTTTGCAAATGACATAATTGTGTAGAAAATGCCAAAGAATCAACAACAAAAAACTTTGAGAACTAATAAGTAATTATAGCAAATTTGTAGGATACATGACCTATATACAAAATCAATGGCTTTCTATATACTAGTAATAAATAATGGGAATTTGAAACTTAAAACACAATACCATTTTATTAGCACTTGAAAAATGATTTAGGAATAAATCTAACAAAATATATGCAATATCTATATGAGAAAAATATAAATCTTATTGACAGAAATCATAGAAGACTTAAATAGATGAGGAAATATTCTATATTCATGGATGGAAGACTCAGTATTATTATAATTTTGATTCTTCCCAATATTCAGTATTAACTTAAACAAAAGCTCAATTGTTAATTTTGTGGATACTGACAAACAGGTTATCAAGTTTATATGCAAAGGCACAAAATGCAGATAGCCAACACAAGACTGAAGATGAATAAAGTCAGAAAATTGATACTATTCAATTTCAGTTCAGTTCAGTCACTCAGTCATGTCCGACTCTTTGTGACCCCATGAATTGCAGCACGCTAGGCCTCCCTGTCCATTACCAACTCCCAGAGTTCACTCAGACTCACATCCATCAAGTCAGTGATGCCAACCAGCCATCTCATCTTCTGTCATCCCCTTCTCCTCCTGCCCTCAATCTCTTCCAGCATCAGAGTCTTTTCCAATGAGTCAACTCTTTGCATGAGGTGGCCAAAGTACTGGAGTTTCAGCTTTGGCATCATTCTTTCCAAAGAAATCCCAGGGCTGATCTCCTTCAGAATGGACTGGTTGAATCTCCTTGCAGTCCATGGGACTCTCAAGAGTTTTCTCCAACGCCACAGTTCAAAAGTATCAATTCTTCAGCGCTCAGCCTTCTTCACAGTCCAACTCTCACATGCATATATGACCACAGGAAAAACCATAGCCTTGGCTAGACGAACCTTTGTTGGCAAAGTAATGTCTCTGCTTTTGAATATGCTATCTAGGGTGGTCATAACTTTCCTTCCAAGGAAGAGTTATTATAAAGCCACAATTATCAAGTGAGTGTGATATTGGTGAAAGAATAGACAAATAGGTCAATGGAACAAAATAGAAACCCCAGAAATGGACTCACACAAATATAGATAACCAAACTTTAACAAAATAGCAAATGGAATTCAATGGAGAAAAGATGGTTTTTTTAGTAAATGATGATGGGATAACAACTCTCACATGCAAAAAATGAATCTGCATACAGACTACTTATCAAAAATTTAACTGAAAATGAAGTATAAACCTAAATGTGAAATGCAAAATATACAATTTCTAGGAGGTTATAATAAGAAATATATATTTGGATTTCATCTCTGTTTCTGGGACATAACTCCTAAAACTTTTTAAAAATTTCGTAAGTAGTTGGAGTGCTAAAAAGTGTCTTTTTCATATTAATGAGGTATCTTGGACCCCAACTAGGGATGGATAGTGATTGTTTGTCCCCCTCTTCCACCAAATGGTGGCTAGAGGTTTGAACCAGTCTCCAACAGCTCACATGGGAAATTTCCACTAAAACACAAAAGGACAGTGTTTGGAGAACACTGGGTTGCTGAACACATGGAAGTGCTGGGACAGTGAGTGACATGCCTAGAGAGGCATGGAAACTCCTTGCTCCTTCCCACCCTTGCCCTATGCATCTCTACCATCTGGTTGTTCCTGAGTTTCATCTTTTTGTAATAAACTGGTGATCTAGTATGTTAAATGTTTCTGAGTTCTGTGAACTGCTCTAGCAAATCAGTCAAACCTGGGGAAAATGTCCTGGGTTTGCACCTCTGAGGTACAGCCAATTGGATAGAAGCTCAGGTGATAACCTGGGCTTCCATTTCATATATGAAGGGCAGGGAGTAGGACATTCTTGTAGGACTGAATCCTTTGTGTCAGAATTGATTTTAATTGTAGTACATCCAGACGATGTTGAAGAATGGATTGGTGGTGTGGGGGAAATCCCTATTTATTTGGTTTGCCTAAAGATATAAACATCTAAATGCGGAGTTCCAAAGAATAGCAAGAAGAGATAAGAAAGCCTTCTTCAGTGATCAATGCAAAGAAATAGAGGAAAACAACAGAATGGGAAAGACTAAGGATCTCTTCAAGAAAATCAGAGATACCAAAGGAACATTTCATGCAAAGATGGGCACAATAAAGGACAGAGATGGTGTGGATCTAACAGAAGCAGAAGATATTAAGAAGAGGTGGCAAGAATACACAGAAGAACTGTACAAAAAAGAGCTTCAAGACCCAGATAATCATGATGGTATGATCACTGACCTAGAGCCAGACATCTTGGAATGTGAAGTCAAGTGGGCCTTAGAAAGCATCACTACGAACAAAGCTAGTGGAGGTGATGGAATTCCAGTGGAGCTATTCCAAATCCTGAATGATGATGCTGTGAAAGTGCTACACTCAATATGCCAGCAAATTTGGAAGACTCAGCAGTGGCCACAAGATTGGAAAAGGTCAGTTTTCATCCCAATCCCAAAGAAAGGCAATGCCAAAGAGTGCTCAAACTACCGAACAATTGCACTCATCTCACACGCTAGTAAAGTAATGCTCAAAATTCTCCAAGCCAGGCTTCAGCAATATGTGAACCGTGAACTTCCTGATGTTCAAGCTGGTTTTAGAAAAGGCAGAGGAACCAGAGATCAAATTGCCAACATCCGCTGGATCATGGAAAAAGCAAGAGAGTTCCAGAAAAACATCTATTTCTGCTTTATTGACTATGCCAAAGCCTTTGACTGTGTGGATCACAATAAACTATGGAAAATTCTGAAAGAGATGGGAATACCAGACCACCTGATCTGCCTCTTAAGAAATCTGTATGCAGGTCAGGAAGCAACAGTTAGAACTGGTCATGGAACAACAGACTGGTTCCAAATAGGAAAAGGAGTACGTCAAGGCTGCATATTGTCACCATGTTTATTTAACTTATATGCAGAGTACATCATGAGAAATGCTGGACTGGAAGAAACACAAGTTGGAATCAAGATTGCCGGGAGAAATATCAATAACCTCAGATATGCAGATGACACCACTCTTATGGCAGAAAGTGAAGAGGGGCTAAAAAGCCTCTTGATGAAAGTGAAAGTGGAGAGTGAAAAGGTTGGCTTAAAGCTCAACATTCAGAAAACGAAGATCATGGCATCTGGTCCCATCACTGCATGGGAAATAGATGGGGAAACAGTGGAAACAGTGTCAGACTTTGTTTTTCTGGGCTCCAAAATCACTGCAGATGGTGACTGCAGCCATGAAATTAAAAGACGCTTGCTCCTTGGAAGGAAAGTTATGACCAACCTAGATAGCATATTCAAAAGCAGAGACATTACTTTACCAACAAAGGTTCGCCTAGTCAAGGCTATGGTCTTTCCTGTGGTCATGTATGGATGTGAGAACTGGACTGTGAAGAAGGCTGAGCGCCGAAGAATTGATGCTTTTGAACTGTGGTGTTGGAGAAGACTCTTGAGAGTCCCTTGGACTGCAAGAAGATCCAACCAGTCCATTCTGAAGGAGATCAATCCTGGAATTTCTTTAGAAGGAATGATGCTAAAGCTGAAACTCCAGTATTTTGGCCACCTCATGCGAAGAGTTGACTCATTGGAGAAGAGTCTGATGCTGGGAGGGATTGAGGGCAGGAGGAGAAGGGGACGACAGAGGATGAGATGGCTGGATGGCATCACTGACTCGATGGATGCGAGTCTGAGTGACCTCCGGGAGCTGGTGATGGACAGGGAGGCCTGGCGTGCTGCGGTTCATGGGGTCGCAAAGAGTCGGACACGACTGAGCGACTGATCTGATCTGATCTGATCTGATGGCTTTTTTTCACAATAGTAAAAGATGTTTATCAGTTTTCACAGCCAACAGTCAGACAAAAAATAAAAGATAATTACAATCCCAAGCCATAATGGAAACTTGATTAACCTAATCATATAAAATAATTACATACAATTTTGGGGTTAAGTAGAGTGATGTGATAAGTGGAAGTGCATACATGTATATATTTTCATCTGCCTGGGCAGTCTATGTCTTTTGGTTGGTGCATTTCATCCATTTACATTTAAGATAATTATTAATATGTGAAGTGAAGTGAAGTCACTTAGTCATGTCCGACTATTTGCAACCCCATGGACTGTAGCCTACCAGGTTCCTCCATCCATGGGATTTTCCAGGCTAGAATACTTCAGTGAGTTGCCATTTCCTTCTCCAGGAGATCTTCCCGACCCAGGGATTGAACCCCGGTCTCCCGCATTGTAGGCAAATGCTTTACCGTCTGAGCCACCAGGGAAGCTCAATCATACATATCAATATGTACGATCCTATTATCATTTTTTTATTTTAGTTTTTTTAATTTTATTTTGCTTAACTTTACAATATTGTATTGCTTTTGCCATTCATCAAAATGAATCCGCCACAAGTATACCTGTGTTCCCCATCCTGAACCCTCCTCCCTCTTCCCTCCCCATACCATCACTGTGGAGCCTATTATACAGAGTGAAGTAAGCCAGAAAGAAAAACACAAATACAGTATACTAACACATATATATGGAATTTAGAAAGATGGTAACAATAACCCTGTTTACGAGACAGCAAAAGAGACACTGATGTATAGAACAGTCTTTTGGAGTCTGGGAGAGAGAGAGGGTGGGATGATTTGGGAGAATAGCATTGAAATATGTATAATATCATATCATTTTTTAAATTGTTTTGGGTTTGTTTTATTTAGGTGTTTTTCTTCTCTTGTGTTTCCTGCCTAGAGAAGTCCCTTTAGCATTTATTGTAAAACTGGTTTGGTAGTGCTGAATTCTCTTAACTTTGGCTTGTCTGGAAAGCTTTTGATTTCTTCATCAAATCTGAGAGAGGGGCTGCTGGGTAGAATATTCTTGTATAGGTTCTTCTCTTCATCACTTTAAATATATATTACCATTCCCTTCTGGCTTACAGAGTTTCTGTCAAGAAATCAGCTGATAACCTTATGGGAGTTCCCTTGTATATTATTTGCTGCTTTTCCCTTGTTACTTTTAATATTTTATCTTTGTCTTTAAGATAAAGACAAAGATATTTTATCTTTGTCTTTTATCTTTATCTTTGATCTTTCTTCATCAGTTTGATTACTGTGTATCTCAATGTATTTCTCCTTGGGTTTATCCTGCTTGGGACTCTCTGTGATTCTTGGATTTGTTTAACTATTTCCTTTCCCATGTTAGAGAAGTTTTCACCGATTATCTCTTCAAATATTTTCTCAGATCCTTTCTCTCTTTCTTCTCCTTCTCGGAACCCTACAATGTGAATGTTGGTGTGGTTCATGTTGTCCCAGAGGTCTCTTAGGCTCTCTTCATTAATTTTCATTCTTTAGTACATATTCTGTTTTGCAGCTGTGATTTCAACTATTCTGTCTTCCAGGTCGCTTATCTGTTATTCTGTCTCAATTATTTTGCTTTTGATTCCTTCTAGTGTAGTATTCATTTCTGTTTGTTCTTTAGTTTTGTAAGTCTTTGGTAAATATTTCTTACATCTTTTCCATTGTTTTTCTGAGATCCTGGATCATCTTCACTATGGTTACTCTGAGTTCTTTTTCTGGAAGCTTGCCTATTTCCAATTAATTTAGTTGTTTTTCTGGGGTTTTATCTTGTCCTTTCATCTGGGACATAATTCTCTGCATTAAAAAATTAATTTATTGATTATAGTTGGAGGCAAATTTCTTTACAATATTGTGGTGGGTTTTGCCAGACATTGACATGAATCAGCCGCAGGTGTACATGTGTCCTCCCATCCCAAATCCCTCTTCCACCACCCTCCCCCTCCCATCACTCTGGATTGTCCCAGGGCACTGGCTTTGAATGCCCACTTTCATGCATCACATAGTAAACTAACTGAGAAAGAAAAATACCAATACAGTATATTAACATATATATATATGGAATTTAGAAAGATGGTAATGATGACCCTATGTGAATTTTTTTCTAATAACTTTATGTGATGTAGTTTTCATGTGGTGCCTATGGAATTGTAGTTCTTCTTGCTTCTGCTGGCTGCCCTCTGGTGGATGAGGCTAAGAGGCTCCCTGATGGGAAGGACTGTCAGTTCAGTTCAGTTCATTCATTCAGTTGTGTCCGACTCTTTGCCACCCCATGAATCGCAGCACGCCAGGCCTCCCTGTCCATCACCAACTCCCGGAGTTCACTCAGACTCACATCCATCGAGTCAGTGATGCCATCCAGCCATCTCATCCTCTGTCGTCCCCTTCTCCTCTTGCCCCCAATCCCTTCCAGCATCAGAGTCTTTTCCAATGAGTCACCTCTTCCCATGAGGTGGACAAAGTACTGGAGTTTCAGCTTTAGCATCATTCCTTTCAAAGAAATCCCAGGGCTTATCTCCTTCAGAATGGACTGGTTGGATCTCCTTGCAGTCCCAGGGACTCTCAAGATTTTTCTCCAACACCACAGTTCAAAGGCATCAATTCTTCGGAGCTCAGCCTTCTTCACAGTCCAACTCTCATATCCATACATGACCACAGAAAAAACCATAGCCTTGACTAGCCAGACCTTTGTTGGCAAAGTAATGTCTCTGCTTTTTATTTTTTATTTTTATTATTTTTTTTATTTTATTATTATTATTATTATTTTAATTTTTCTTAACTTTACAATATTGTATTACTTTTACTATACATCGAGATGGATCCGCCACCAGAATACACGTGTTCCCCATCCTGAACCCTCCTCCCTCCCCCTTCCCACACCACCCCTCCAGGTCATCCCAGTGCTCCAGTCTCAGGCATCTGTTTTAGGGCATCGTACCTGGACTGACTCGTTTCAGATATGATATTATACATCTTTCAATGCTATTCTCCCCAATCGTCCCACCCTCTCCCAGTCCCAGAGTCCAAAAGTCTGTTCTATACATCAGTGTCTCTTTTGCTGTCTCATAAGCAGGGTGATTGTTACCATCTTTCTAAATTCCATATATATGCGTTAGTATACTGTATTTGTGTTTTTGTTTCTGGCTTACTTCACTCTGTATAATAGGCTCCAGTTCCATCCACCTCATTAGAACTGATTCAAATGTATTCTTTTTAATGGCTGAGTAATACTCCATTTTGTATATGTACCACAGCTTGCTTATCCATTCATCTGTGGATGGACATCTAGGTTGCTTCCACATCCTGGCTATTGTAAACAGTGCTGCTATGAACATTGGGGTACACGTGCCTCTTTCAATTCTGGTTTCCCCATCAAGCTACCAACGGTATTCTTCACAGAGCTAGAACAAATAATTTCTCAATTTGTATGGAAATACAAAAAACCTCGAATAGCCAAAGCTATCTTGAGAAAGAAGAACGGAACTGGAGGAATCAACCTGCCTGACTTCAGGCTCTACTATAAAGCTACAGTCATCAAGACAGTATGGTACTGGCACAAAGACAGAAACATAGATCAATGGAACAAACTAGAAAGTCCAGAGATAAATCCACGCACATATGGTCACCTAATCTTCGACAAAGGCGGCAAGAATATGCAATGGATTAAAGACAATCTTTTTAACAAGTGGTGCTGGGAAAACTGGTTGAACACTTGTAAAAGAATGAAACTAGAACACTGTCTAACACCATACACAAAAATAAACTCAAAATGGATTAAAGAGCTAAATATAAGACCAGAAAACCATAAAACTCCTAGAGGAAAACATAGGCAAAACACTCTCTGACTTACATCACAGCAGGATCCTCTATGACCCACCTCCCAGAATATCGGAAATAAAATCAAAAATGAACAAATGGGACCTAATCAAACTTAAAAAGCTTCTGCACAACAAAGGAAACTATAGGCAAGCTGAAAAGACAGCCTTCAGAATGGGAGAAAATAATAGCAAATGAAGCAACAGACAAACAACTAATCTCAAAAATATACAAGCAACTTCTACAGCTCAATTCCAGAAAAATAAACGACCCAATCAAAAAATGGGCCAAAGAACTTAATAGACATTTCTCCAAAGAAGACATACAGATGGCTAACAAACACATGAAAAGATGCTCAACATCACTCATTATCAGAGAAATGCAAATCAAAACCACTATGAGATACCATTACACGCCAGTCAGAATGGCTGCGATCCAAAAATCCACAAGCAATAAATGCTGGAGAGGGTGCGGAGAGAAGGGAACCCTCTTACACTGTTGGTGGGAATGCAAACTAGTACAGCCACTATGGAGAACAGTATGGAGATTCCTCAAAAAACTTGGAATAGAGCTGCCTTATGACCCAGCAATCCCACTGCTCGGCATACACACTGTCTCTGCTTTTTAATATGCTGTCTAGGTTGGCCATAACTTTTCTCCCAAGGAGTAAGCGTCTTTTAATTTCATGGCTGTAGCCACCAATTGCAGTGATTTGGGAGCCCAAAAAAATAAAGTGTGTCACTGTTTCCACTGTTTCTCCATCTATTTACCATGAAGTGATGGGACTGGATCCCAGTATCTTAGTTTTCTGAATGTTGAAGTTTAAGCCAAATTTTTCACTCTCCTCTTTCACTTTTATCAAGATGCTCTTTAATTCTTTTTTAATTTCTGCCATAAGAGTGGTGTCATCTGCATATCTGAGGTTATTGATATTTCTCCCAGCAATCTTAATTCCAGCTTGTGCCTCATCCAGCTCAGCATTACTCATGATGTAGTCTGCATATAAGTTCAATAAGCAGGGTGACAATATACAGACTTGACGCACTCCTTTTCATATTTGGAACCAGTCCGTTCTTCCATGTTCAGTTCTAACTGTTGCTTCCTGACATGCATACAGATTTCTCAAGAGGCAGATCAGGTGGTCTGATATTCCCATCTCTTTCAGAATTTTCCACAGTTTATTGTGATCCACACAGTCAAATACTTTGGCATATTCAATAAAGCAGAAGGAGATGTTATTCTGGAACTCTCTTACTTTTTCCATGATCCAGCGGATGTTGGCATTTTGATCTCTGATTCTTCTGCCTTTTCTAAATCCAGCTTCAACATCTGGAAGTTCATGGTTCACATATTGCTGAAGCCTGGCTTGGAGAATTTTGAGCATTACTTTACTAGCATGTGAGATGAGTACATTGTGCGGTAGTTTGAACAGTCTTTGGCATTTCCTTTCTTTGGGATTGGAATGCAAATTGACATTTTCCAGTCCTATGGCCACTGCTGAGTTTTCCATATTTGCTGACATATTGTGTGCAGCACTTACAAAGCATCATCTTTTAGGATTTGAAATAGCTCAACTGGAATTCCATCACCTCCACTAGCTTTGCTCAGAGAGATGCTTTCTAAGGCCCACTTGACTTCACATTCCAGGATCTCTGGCTGTAGGTGAGTGATCACACTCTCATGACTATCGGGGTTGTGAATATGTTTTCTGTACAGTTCTTCTGTGTATTCTTGCCACCTCTTCTTAGTATCTTCTGCTTCTGTTAGATCCATACGATTTCTGTCCTTTATTGAGCCCATCCTTGTATGAAGTGTTAATAGTATATCTAATTTTCTGGAAGTGATCTCTAGTCTTTCCCATTCTATTGTTTTCCTCTATTTCTTTGCACCGATCACCGAGGAAGGCTTTCTTATTGCTATTTGTCTTTGCTATTCTTTAGCCCTCTGAATTTAAATGGGTATATTTTTCCTTTTCTCCTTTGCTTTTTACTTCTCTTCTTTTCACAGCTATCTGTAAGGCCTCCCCAGACAGCCATTTTGTTTTTTGCCATTTCTTTTTCTTGGGGATGGTCTTGATCCTTGTCTCCTGTTCAATGTCATGAACCTCCATCCATAGTCCATCAGGCACTCTGTTTATTACATCTAATCCCTTAAATCTATTCCTCACTTCCACTGTATTATCATTAGGTATTTGATTTAGGTCATAAAGCCTTTGACTGTGTGGATCACAAAAAACTGTGGAAAATTCTGAAAGAGATGGGAATAACAGAGCACCTGACCTGCCTCCTGAGAAACCTATATGCAGGTCAGGAAGCGACAGTTAGAACTGTACATGGAACAACAAACTGGTTCCAAAAAGGAAAAGGAGTACGTCAAGGCTGTTTATTGTCACCCTGCTTATTTAACTTATATCCAGAGTACATCATGAGAAATGCTGGGCCGGAAGAAGCACAAGCTGGAACCCAGATTGCAGGGAGAAATATCAATAACCTCAGATATACAGATTACACCACCCTTATGGCAGAAAGTGAAGAAGAACTAAAAAGCCTCTTGATGAAAGTGAAAGAGGAGAGTGAAAAAGTTGGCTTAAAACTCAACATTCAGAAAACGAAGATCATGGCATCTGGTCCCATCACTTCATGGGAAATAGATGGGGAAACAGTGGAAACAGTGACTGACTTTATTATTTTGGGCTCCAAAATCACTGCAGATGGTGACTGCAGCCATGAAATTAAAAGATGCTTACTCCTTGGAAGGAAAGTTATGACCAACCTAGATAGCATATTGAAAAGTAGAGATATTACTTAGCCAATAAAGGTTCGTCTAGTCAAGGCTATGGTTTTTCCAGTGGTCATGTATGGATGTGAGAGTCGGACTCTGAGGAAAGCTGAGCACCAAAGAATTTATGCTTTTGAACTGTGGTATTGGAGAAGACTCTTGAGAGTCCCTTGGACTGCAAGGAGATCCAGCCAGTCCATCCTAAAGGATATCAATCCTGGGTGTTCATTGGAAGTACTGATGCTGAAGCTGAAACTCCAATACTTTGGCCACCTCATGTGAAGAGTTGACTCATTGGAAAAGACCCTGATGCTGGGAAAGATTGGTGGCAGGAGAAGGGGACGACAGAGGATGAGATGGCTGGTATGGCATCACCGACTTGATGGACATGAGTTTGAGTCAACTCTGGGAGTAGATGTTGGACAGGGAAGCCTGGCATGCTGTGATTCATGTAGTTGCAAAGAGTCGGACATGACTGAGTGACTGAACTGAATGGTCTAATGGTTTTCCCTACTTTCTTCAATTTAAATCTGAATTTTTCAATAAAGAATTCATGATCTGAGCCACAGTCAGCTCCTGGTCTTATTTTTGCTGACTCTATAGTACTGGGGTCAGCCCCGGCTGATGCAGGGTCTTTGGAGGGTGGACGGCGACTCATTTACATTTCAATTAGAGACATTAAGAGAAAATAATAGCCCATAGCTCAGTAGGAAATTCAGAGAATAGGAGAGGCTGAGTAGCTTGGTTTACGCGGGAGACCAATAAAACTTCAAGACCAGAAGTTTGCACCACTTGGGTAGGCCGCAGGCGCCCGCTGGAATAGCAGAAAGTGCCCCACCTTAGGCACTTTCTCAAGTGGGTCTTAGAAGCTCAGGCATGATTAGCAAGCTTGGTGGGTTCCGCGCTCCAGATGGAGACTTCAGCCAGAAATGGAAATTGAGAGAGAAAATGACAGATAAGAGTTTCAGCTGGAATGTAAAGGAAAGAATGACACGGGGAGACCAAGCTCTGGTGAGCAAGGCCCGTAGCTTTATTTTCAACAGGGGCTTTTATACCCTAAGTTACACATAGAGGATAATAGGGGATGCAAAGTGAGCAGTCTTTGATCCTTATCAAAAACCAGGGTTTCTTTCCTCCAAATTTATCGTGTACAAATGGTTCAGGTGATTTACATCATCTTCTGGCCAGAAGGCCTATTAACACTTTATGACTCTTGACAAAGTTTTGTCAACCGCAAGACTTATTTTCTCTAAGAGTAATTATTTTAAGGTTTGGCGCCATCTATATCTGCAGGTGTTAGATAAACTTGCTTTCCTATAGGGAGGAGGCGCAGTGAGTTTACAACAAAGAAAAGAATTTACTACCTTAAGGGTATAATGTTACTAGCACCAAGGCCACTACTTATTTTTTCTACAAACCAACTATACACATTCAAGGATACAAAACGGGGGATGTGAAAACTTGGCAAAAAGCATTGGCTCATTAATGAACTAGTTTTTATTCTGACAGTTTTTAACTCTCTGAGAGGCTCTAAGCTATTTGAATATCTTAAGCTTCCCCTGCCTCTCGGGGCTGAGACTGTAAACAATTGTATGCATAGCTATAGGAGTCTGGGTAAACTTGTCAGGCCAGTTAGAGAGCTATCTGAGGGGTTTGGATTTAAGCACTCCTAATGCCCAAGAACTTTATTAATTGGAGCTGTAAGTTAATTCTTTATTAGAGAGAGCGAGATGGTGGTGGGGGACAGCCCCCAGTAAAGTCAGAGGTGAAAGCACAAAGCAGTAAAGTAGGCAGACTCTGGTTTTGGGGGGACAGATGCTCGAAAATATCTGGAGGGACTCCTGAGGTTTGATCTCGCCATTGCGTTTGTCGAGCCTCCTTCCTCATGACCTTTGTCACGAGTGGAGTGCCTGTCCGCAGTGGCTCCCGACACTATAGAGGTTCTCCCTCTTTAGCTGCAAAGAATATAATCAATATGATTTCGGTGTTGACCATCTGGTCATGTCCATGTGTAGAGTCTTCTCTTGTGTTGTTGGAAGATGATGATTGCTATGACCAGTGCACTCTCTTGGCAAAATTCTATTAGCCTTTGTCCTGCTTCATTTTGTATTCCAGAGCCAAATTTGTTTGTTACTCCAGGTGTTTCTGTACTTCCTACTTTTGCATTCCAGTCCTCTATAATGAGAAGAATGCAATGGCACCTCACTCCAGTACTCTTGCCTGGAAAATTCCATGGATGGAGGGGCCTGGTGTGCTGCAGTCCATTTGGTCACTAGGAGTCGCACACGACTGAACGACTTCACTTTCACTTTTCACTTTCATGCATTGGAGAAGGAAATGGCAACCCACTCTAGTGTTCTTGCCTGGAGAATCCCAGGGATGGGGGAGCCTTGTGGCCTGCCGTCTATGGGGTCACACAGAGTTGGACACGACTGACCCGATTTAGCACCAGCACCCCTATAATGAAAAGGACATCTTTTGGGGTGTTAGTTCTAGAATGTCGTGTAGGTCTTCATTGAACCATTCAACTTCAGCTTCTTCAGCATTACTGGTTGGGGCATAGACTTAGATTACTGTGATATTGAATGGTTTGCCTTGGAAAAAAACAGAGACCATTCTGTCGTTTTTGAGATTGCATCGAAGTACTGCATTTTGGACTCTTTTGTTGACTCTGATGGCTACTCCATTTCTTCTAAGGGATTCTTGCCCACAGTAGAGGGCTCACTCCAAGGGGAATCTCTCAGGATTGCTGTTACCAGGGCCTCCATCCCTGCAGTAAGCCACTGCTTACCTATGCCTTCATAGGAGACCCTTCAACACTAACAGGTAGGTCTGGTTCAGTTTCCTGTGATGTCATGACTCCTTTCCCCTGTGTCCTGGTGCATGTAAGATTTTGTTTACAAGATTGGGGTCTCTATTTCCCCAGTCCTTTTGAAGTCCTGCAATCAAATCCTGCTGGCCTTCAAAGTCTTATTCGCTGGGGTCCCTAGTCCCTTTGCTGGATCCCCAGGCTGGGATGTATAATGTGGGGTGCAGAACCTTCACAGCAGTAGGAGAACTTCTTTGGTATTATTATTCTCCAGTTTGCGGGCCACCCACCTGGCCAGTATGGGATTTTATTTTATCATGATTGCACTCCTCCTACCATCTTGTTGTGGCTTCTCCTTTGATTCTGATGTGGGGTATGTTTGTTCATTTATTTGTTTTCATAAGTTTCTGCATCTTCTTGCCAATGGTTGTGCAATAGCTAGTTATGATTTTCATACTCTCACAGGACATGAGTGCATGTCCTTCTATTCTGCCATCTTGAACCATAAAAGGCTTTTTAGAATAAAAAAATGTATGACTCATGAAAGGAAAAACTGATCAATGCACTTCATGAAAATTAAAAATATGTGTTCTTAAAAAGACACCATAAGATAATGACTAAAAAAGGACTGGGGAAAATATTTGAACAATGTATATCTGATAAAGAACTTATATCCTAAATATGAAAAGAACACTTTAAAGTCAACAATAATAAAAAAGTAACTCACTTAAAAAATGGGCAAAAGATGTGAATAGGTATTTCTACAAATAGGGTTGCAAATAAACATATTAAAAGATGCTCAACATAATATGACATTATAAAGTTTAAATTAATATGATGAGATACTACTACATACTCACTAGAATGACTGAAATCATAAAAAACTGACAATATCAAATGCTGAAAGGATATAGGGTAATAGGAGATCTCATTCATTGTTGGTGGGAATGCACAAAGTTACCGCCATTTTGGAAGATAATTTTGCAGTTTCCTGCACAGTTAAAGGACTTCCCTAATAGCTCAGTTGGTAAAGAAAATGCCTGCAATGCAGGAGACCCCAGTTTGATTCCTGGGTCAGGCAGATCCACTGGAGAAGGGATAGGGTACCCACTCCAGTATTCTTGGGCATTCCTTACATCTCAGTTGGTAAAAAAATTTGCCTGCGATGTGGGAGACCTGGGTTCAAGCCCTGAGTTGGGAAGTTCCCCTGGAGAAGGGAAAGGCTACCCACTCCAGCATTATGACCTGGAGAATTCCATGAACTTTGCAAAGTCCATGGGGTTCCAAAGAGTCAGGAACATGATTGAGTGACTTTCACTTTCAGAAGATTAAATATCATCTTACCGAATAATCCAGTAATGACACCCCTAACTTGTAGGCAGATCCACATAATACAGAATTCAGAACATAATACAGAATCCAGAAATTGATTTATAAATATATGGTCAATTAACTTTAAATGAAAGTGCCAAACTATTTCAACAGAAGGGAAAGTCTTTTCAACAAATGGTGCTAGGAAAAATGGATGTTCAAATGGAAAGTAATGACCATAGACCTTCACCTTATACAATATACCATAATTAATGTATGGATCAGGAATCTAAATATAAAAGTTAAATCTATAAAACCTCTATAATTACAGTGTTTAATACAACAATCATATATCTCAATTTATATTTAAAGTTAAAAATAAAGTGAAATTTAAAAATAAGCTCTTCAGTCTCACTAATCATATCTCAAGTGCCTGGTAGCCAAAATTAGCTAGTGGTTTCCATGTTGTACAGGGAAGTTATGGACCATTTCCATCATTTAGAAAGTTCTATTGAACAGTTTTATTCTAGAAGAAAACATAGGAGAAAATCTCTGAGACATTTAGGTTAGGCTTAATAAAGATACAAATGGTAAAATAAAGAATTGATAAATTCTACCCTTTAAAAATTTAAAAATGTTGATCTTCAAAAGATACCAAGAAAAACTTGATGGAAAATGGGAGATAATGTTTTGATTACATTTTTCTGAGAAATTATTTACATTAGAAAATAAAATGATTCATAATTAAATAATGACAAGGCAAAAACAATAAAACATGAACAAAAAGTTTAAACAGACACTTCACAAAATACATAAATAGTCAGTAAGCATATGAAGAGATACATGACATCAGAGAAATGCAGATTAAGAGAACAACATACCACTGGTTCCAAATAGGAAAAGGAGTACGTCAAGGCTGTATATTGTCACCCTGCTTATTTAACTTATATGCAGAGTACATCATAAGAAATGCTGGGCTGGAGGAAGCACAAGCTGGAATCAAGATTGTTGCAAGAAATATCAATAACCTGAGATATGCGGATGACACCACCCTTATGGCAGAAAGTGAAGAAGAACTAAAAAGCCTCTTGATGAAAGTGAAAGAGGAGAGTGGAAAGGTTGGCTTAAAGCTCAACATTCAGAAAACGAAGATCATAGCATCTGGTCCCATCACTTCATGGTAAATAGATGGAGAAACAGTGGAAACAGGGGCTGACTTTATTATTTTGGGCTCCAAAATCACTGCAGATGGTGATTGCAGCCATGAAATTAATAGACACTTACTCCTTGAAAGGAAAGTTATGACCAATCTAGATAGCATATTAAAAAGGCAGAGACATTACTTTGCCAAAAAAGGTCCGTCTAGTCAAGGCTATGGTTTCTCCACTGGTCATGCATGGATGTGAGAGTCGGACTGTGAAAACAGCTGAGCACCAAAGAATTGATACTTTTGAACTGTGGTGTTGGAGAAGACTCTTGAGAGTCCCTTGGACTGCAAGGAGATCCAATCAGTCCATCCTAAAGGAGATCAGTCCTGGGTGTTCATTTGAGGAACTGATGTTGAAGCTGAAACTCCAATACTTTGGCCACCTGATGCAAAGAGCTGACTCATTGGAAAAGACCCTGATGCTGGGAAAGATTGAGGGCAGGATGAGAAGGGGACAACAGAAGATGAGATGGTTGGACGGCATCACCAAGTCGATGGACATGGTCTTGGGTGGAGTCTGGGTGTTGGTGATGGACAGGGGGGCCTGGAGTGCTGCAGTTCGCAGGGTTGCAAAGAGTTGGACACGACTGACCGAATGAACTGAACTGAACTGATACCACTATAAACCTTTTAGAAGTCTAATTCTATAAAAAGAAAAGAAAAATATCACAAATTAGCAAAGATGTGGACTGAATAGAACTAATGTAATGTCCATGTGAGAATGGATATTACAATAGTTTAGAAAACTGGTCAGCAATTACTTTAAAACATCAAACATACACCTATCATATATCCTATCCACAATCCATGAATGATATTTATCCCAGAAAAATCAAGATATATGTCCACAAAACACGTGTACATGCATGTCCATAGCAGCTTTATTAAGAGTGCCTAAAACTGGAAACAATCCAAATACCTAAAATCAGTTCAGTTCAGTTCAGTCGCTCAGTCGTGTCCGATTCTTCGCAACCCCATGAATCGTAGCACGCCAGGCTTCCCTGTCCATCACCAACTCCTGGAGTTCACTCAGACTCACGTCCATCGGGTCAGTGATGCCATCCAGCCATCTCATCCTCTGTCATCCCCTTCTCCTCCTGCCCTCAATCCCTCCAAGCATCAGCATCTTTTCCAAGGAGTCAACTCTTCGCATGAGGTGGCCGAAGTACAGTACTGGAGTTTCAGCTTCAGAATCATTCCCTCCAAAGAAATTCCAGAGCTGATCTCTTTCAGAATGGACTGGTTGGATCTCTTTGCAGTCCAAGGACTTTCAAGGGTCTTCTCCAACACCACAGTTCAAAAGCATCAATTCTTCGGTGCTCAGCCTTCTTCACAGTCCAGCTCTCACATCCATACATGACCACAGGAAAAACCATAGCCTTGACTAGACAGACCTTTGTTGGCAAAGTAATGTCTCTGCTTTTGAATATGCTATCTAGGTTGGTCATAACTTTCCTTCCAAGGAGTAAGTGTCTTTTAATTTCATGGCTGTGGTCACCATCTGCAGTGATAAGTAGATGAATAATCAATCATAGTACTTACTCATCAATAAAGATGAATGAATAACTGGAACATGTAACAACAAGCATAAATCTCAAAATAATTATGCTGATTGAAGTCAGACACAAAAGAATACACAGGTATGATTCTATTAATATAAAACTCTAGAAGATGCTAACTAATCTATTATGACAGAAGGCAAATCAGTGTGGCCTTGGGATCAGAGACAGAGGTAGGGGTGGAATGCAAAGTGGTATGAGGAACATTTTGTGGTGTTAGAATTGTTCTATATCTTGATTGAAGTGATGGTTTACAGAGGTAAACATCTGTCAAAATTCATCAAAATTTACATTTTAAATAGATGCATCTGATTGTTCATCAGATCAGATCAGATCAGTCGCTCAGTAGTGTCTGACAATTTGTGACCCCATGAATCACAGCACGCCAGGCTTCCCTGTCCATCACCAACTCCTGGAGTTCACTCAGACTTATGTCCATTGAGTCAGTGATGCCATCGAGCCATCTCATCTTCTGTCGTCCCCTTATCCTCTTGCCCCCAATCCCTCTCAGTATCAGGGTCTTTTCCAATGAGTCAACTCTTCGCATGAGGTGGCCAAAGTACTGGAGTTTCAGCTTTAGCATCATTCCTTCCAAAGAAATCCCAGGATTGATCTCCTTCAGAATGCACTGGGTGGATCTCCTTGCAGTCCAAGGGACTCTCAAGAGTCGTCTCCAACACCACACACAGTTCAAAAGCATCAATTCTTCGGCGCTCAGCCTTCTTCACAGTCCAACTCTCACATCCATACATGACCACAGGAAAAACCATAGCCTTGACTAGACGAACCTTTGTTGGCAAAGTAATGTCTCTGCTTTTGAATATGCTATCTAGGTTGGTCATAACTTTCCTTCCAAGGAGTAAGTGTCTTTTAATTTCATGGCTGCAGTCACCATCTGCAGTATTTTTGGAGCCCAGAAAAATAAAGTCTGACACTGTTTCCACTGTTTTCCCATCTATTTCACATGAAATGATGGGACCAGATGCCATAATCTTCATTTTCTGAATGTTGAGCTTTAAGCCAACGTTTTCACTCTCCACTTTCACTTTCATCAAGAGGCTTTTTAGTTCCTCTTCACTTTCTGCCATAAGGGTGGTGTCATTTGCATATCTGAGGTTATTGATATTTCTCCCGGCTATCTTGATTCCAGCTTGTGTTTCTTCCAGTCCAGGGTTTCTCATGATGTACTCTGGATATAAGTTAAATAAGCAGGGTGACGATATACAGCCTTGAAGTACTCCTTTTCCTATTTGGAACCAGTCTGTTGTTCCATGTCCAGTTCTAACTGTTGCTTCCTGACCCGCATACAAATTTCTCAAGAGGCAGATCAGGTGGACTGGTAGTCCCATCTCTTCAAGAATTTTCCATAGTTTATTGTGATCCACATAGTCAAAGGCTTTGGCATGGTCAATACAGCAGAAATAGATGCTTTTCTGGAACTCTCTTGCTTTTTCCATGATCCAGCAGATGTTGGCAATTTTATCTCTGGTTCTTCTGCCTTTTCTAAAAGCAGCTTGAACATCAGGAAGTTCACAATTCACATATTGTTGAAGCCTGGCTTGGAGAATTTTGAGCATTACTTTACTAGCCTGTGAGATGAGTGCAACTGTGCTGTAATTTGAGCATTCTTTGGCACTGCCTTTCTTTGGGATTCGAATGAAAACTGATCTTTTCCAGTCCTGTGGCCACTGCTGAGTTTTCCCAATTTGCTGGCATATTGAGTGCAGCACTTTCACAGCATCATCTTTCAGGATTTGGAATAGCTCCACTGGAATTCTATCACCTCCACTAGCTTTGTTCGTAGTGATGCTTTCTAAGCCCACTTGACTTCACATTCCAGGAAGTCTGGCTCTAGGTCAGTGATCACACCATCGTGATTATCTAGGTCGTGAAGATCTTTTTTGTACAATTCTTCTATGTATTCTTGCCACCTTTTTAAAATATCTTCTGCCCCTGTTAGGTCCATACCATTTCTGTCCCTTATTGAGCCCATCTTTTAATGAAATGTTCCTTTGGTATCTGATTTTCTTGAAGAGATCTCTAGTCTTTCCCATTCTGTTGTTTTCCTCTATTTCTTTGCGTTGATCGCTGAAGAAGGCTTTCTTATCTCTTCTTGCTATTCTTTGGAAGTCTACATTCAGATGTTTATATCTTTCCTTTTCTCCTTTGCTTTTTGCTTCTCTTCTTTTCACAGCTATTTGTAAGTCCTCCCCAGACAGCCATTTTGCTTTTCTGCATTTCTTTTCTGTGGGGATGATCTTGATCCCTGTCTCCTGTACAATGTCATGAACCTCATTCCATAGTCCATCAGGCATTCTATCTATCATATCTAGGCAGGCCCTTAAATCTATTTCTCACTTCCACTGTATAATCATAAGGGATTTGATTTAGGTCATACCTGAATGGTCTAGTGGTTTTCCCTACTTTCTTCATTTTAAGTCTGAATTTGGCAATAAGGAGTTCATGTCTGAGTCACAGTCAGCTTCTGGTCTTGTTTTTGCTGACTGTATAGAGCTTCTCCATCTTTGGCTGCAAAGGATATAATCAATCTCATTTTGTTGTTGACCATCTGGTGATGTCCATTTATAGAGTCTTCTCTTGTGTTGTTGGAAGAGGGTGCTTTTTATGACCAGTGCATTTTCTTGGCAAAACTCTATTAGTCTTTGCCCTGTTTCATTCTGTATTCCAAGGCCAAATTTGCCTGTTACTCCAGGTGTTTCTTGACTTCCTACTTTTGCATTCCAGTCCCCTATAATGAAAAGGACATCTTTTTTAGGTGTTAGTTCTAAAAGGTCTTGTAAGTCTTCATAGAACCTTTCAACTTCAGCTTCTTCAGTGTTACTGGTTGGGGCATAGACTTGGATTACTGATATTAGATGGTTTGCATCCAAGTACTGCATTTTGGACTCTTGTTGACCATGATGGCTACTCCATGTCTTCTGAAGGATTCCTACCTGCAGTAGTAGATATAATGGTCATCTGAGTTAAATTCACCCATTCCAGTCCATTTCAGTTCGCTGATTCCTAGAATGTCAACATTCACTCTTGCCATCTCTTGTTTGACCACTTCCAATTTGCCTTGATTCATGGACCTGACATTCCAGGTTCTTATGCAATATTGCTCTTACATCATTGGACCTTGCTTCTATCTCCAGTCACATCCACAGCTGTGTATTCTTTTTGCTTTGGCTCCATCGTTTCTTTCTTTCTGGAGTTATTTATTCACCGATCTCCAGTAGCATACTGGGCACCTACTGACCTGGGGAGTTCCTCTTTCAGTATCCTATCATTTTGTCTTTTCATACTGTTCATGGGGTTCTCAAGGCAAGAATACTGAAGTGGTTTGCCATTCCCTTCCCCAGCGGACCACCTTCTGTCAGATCTCTCCACAATGACCCACCCATCTGGGGTTGCCCCACGGGCATGGCTTAGTTTCATTGAGTTATACAAGGCTGTGGTCCTAGTGTGATTAGATTGACTAGTTTTCTGTGAGTATGGTTTCAATGTGTTTGCCCTCAGATGCCCTCTTGCAACATCTACCATCTTACTTGGGTTTCTCTTACCTTGGGCGTGGGTTATCTCTTCACAGCTGCTCCAGCAAAGTGCAGCCAGTGCTCCTTACCTTGGACGAGAAATATCTCCTCATCACCGCCCTTCCTGACCTTCAGCGTGGGATAGCTCCTCTAGGCCCTCCTGTGCCCGCACAGCCACAGCTCCTTGGTTGTGGGGTTGTGCCTCCTGGCTTCTGCTCCTGGCCTCATGCATGGGGTTGCTCCTCCAGCCCGCAGCCCCTGGCCTTGGGCATAAGGTTGTGGGGTAGCTCCTCCCGGCCACCGCCCCTGACCTCGGACGCTTGGTATCTCCTCTCAGCCGCCCGCCTTGACCTCGGGCACAGGGTAGCTCCTCTCGGCCATTCCTGCGCCATCGCAGTCTGGTACTCTCAGCCGCTGCCCCTGACCTCAGATGTGGGGTAATCCTCTTGGCCGCCACCCTTAAGGCATAGGGTCCTCCTGGCTTCTGCCCCTGACCTCGGACTTGGTGTGGCTCCTCTCGGCCGCACTTAGCTCGCCAGTCACAGCCGCCTGTGTTTAGCGTGCTGGTCACAGCCACCTGCACTGATTGTTCATAAGCCACCCCAATAATATTGATGCAAAAATACTGAAACTCAGAAGCAGCAAATTTTAAAACAGAACGTAGTCCTTTCATTTGGGGTCCAGAGATAATCCACTGGGAAAACATGAGTAGGATATGTTTTTAAATTCACTGAGACACTTATTTTCCAACAAATGGCTCTCTTGTAGGCTTGAATCAGATTCCTAGCAAATCTATCCAAGGAGCTCCTACTAAAACTAATGAGTAAAATCACATCTAAAATTCTCATCACTAATCAAAATCATTGGTTTAGCTTACTGTGACATGACATATCCCTTTTGGAAATGGGTAAAATATAAATTATCAACAGGAAAAGGGCTTAAGCCATCAAGTGTTAATCAGTCAGTTGTGTCCAACTCTTTGGGCCTCTCTAAAACTACTTGTGAAATTCAAAAATAGTATTTGAAAAAGTGACATTAATATGATTTTGTTACCTTGTAATTCTTTTTTTTTTTTTTTTTTTTGAAAATTAAAACAAATTAAGTTTATTTATTTATTTTTGGCTCTGCTAGGTCTTTGTTGATGCAGGGGCTTTTCTCTAGTTGTGGTGAGTGGGAGCTACTCTCTAGTTGAGGTATGTGGGTATCTCATTGCCATGACTTCTCTTATTGTTGAGCACTGGCTCTAGGGCACAGGGGCTTCAGTAGCTGTGGCACATGGGCTCAGTAGTTGCAGCTCCCAGGTTCCAGAGCATAGACTCAGTAATTGTAGAGCAGGGGCTCAGTTGTTCTACAGTATGTGGGCTCTTCTTGGATCAGGAATCGAACCTGTGTCTCCTGCATTGTCAGGCCACTGAGCCAATAGAGTAACCCACCTTGTAATTCTTATAGTATGATCCTAAAGATATATCACAGGTACATTTTAAAGCAGGTTGAACAGATATGAAAAACACTGGAAGTATAGAAACTCATTAGGAAAGAGACTCAACAGTTTAAAGGCACTGGGAAAAGGTAAACAGACAAGAATAGGAGGGACACTAAAGTCAAATAAAGTCATTTGCTTGATTGCTAAAACTTTTGATTTAGGAAATATCAAGGAATCTTATGTAAGATTTTACTATGAGAAAATCACTGTCACTAATTTGAAATCTCAACATTCTTGGTAAAAAAGATATTTCCTTATTCTAATCTGCTATTCCCTCCTGCTACCCTCCTTTCCCTTGTTCGTTTTGGAGCTTAATTATTGAGTATTTACAACAAATTTTATACTTGCCTACCTAGTTTCTCATTTACAAATATAGCATCATCCTCATTTCAGAGCTAAATATTCATCATAAAATTATTTAAACGGAGAGGTTATATCTCTATTTTTTCATACCTACCCCAATTTTAGCCTCTTTCAAACTGCTGTTTGTTCTCAACATTTCACTGAAACTGTTTTCTAAAGTGACCAAGAACTGGTAACCAAATCTAATGGCTGCCTACCTATTCTTTAAGTTCCAGTTCAAGTGTCACCCCACTCCCAATGTCTTTCCTGGTATTCCTACCATTCCCTTATCCAAGCTTGAAGTAATATTTCCCTATTCTATGTCTCTGTACCCATTGCTACAAGGTTGATCAGATTTTTCAGTCATGTGATTATGCCTTTATTTACATAGTCACATTTACCATTCATTTATTGAACACATAATGTGTTATTCACTGTGCTCAGTAAGGAGAGAATAGAGATGATTAAGGCATAATCTCTCTTCTCCTAAAGAACATAGGGAAAAAGATAAACAATAATTATAAATCAGTGCAATGAACTACTCAAAAGTGTCACAGGTTAGACAACTAAAAATATTTGTGGGCCATATGCATTATTCTTCTATTTTCAAAATAACTAAAGGAAAGCATGTACTTGAGGTATTCCTATAGCCATGCTAATTCTTACCATTTTGTGGGACCTGAAAAACTATGAGTTGAATACTTTTAGCCAAATATTATATAGTAATTATCTTAAACTCTCTGGGGGCAGGTTGTTGTTGTTTAGTCGCTAAGTCGTGTCCAACTCTTTTGCAACCACATGGACTGTGTAGCCCTCTAGGCTCCTCTGTCCATGGGATTCTCCAGGCAAGAATACTGGAGTGGGTTGCCATGTCCTCCTCCAAGGGATCTTTCCAACCCAGGGATCAAACTCATGTCTCCTGCACTGGCAGATGGATTCTTTACCACTGAGCCACCAGGGAAGCCCCTGGGGGCAGGTATAGACATCCAACTGGAAAACTTAGATTTCGGCTGTGAACATAAAACATTTCATATACCCTTCCTCTCCTCCAAATCTACACAGAAATCCACTGCCCTAGCACATAAAAGCAAATCTTTTAGTTAGAGTATACATAGATACAGCAGTAATAAAATATTTATATGGAAATCTTATTGAAGGAGGAAACAGAACAGGCTCTATCTTGAAAGCAGGACGCCGTCTTGGGCTGAACTGGACTTTGAGCTATATGCCCAGTATCTATGGAAATGACATACCAACTGGAAAACCAGGCCCCCGAAAGGAAGAGCCCCAGTGCTCTTCCTTGCCTAAAAGAATACCCTAATTATCTGTGTGACCGAATAGAATCATACATTCTATTATGCTTATTGGGGAATGACCACAAGCCTATTGATAATTGTCCACTGTTAACTACCTAGGCTTAAGGCATATGAATCACAGGTTGACTTTGATTGTATCTTTCTTTTTCCTTTGTTCAGACTTGTTTCAGGGAATTTGGAGAGATGGGTTTAGGCACGTATGTTTAGGGTATATAAGGTTTTCACAAAAACTGGTCAGGGTCCTTGGCTAAGACGAGACTCTGCCTTGGGCCTGCCAGTGTAATAAACTGCACTCCACCATCTGCATTGTCCTTCTGAGTGAGTTTGTTTCCCAGGACGCGTGGCTACAACATTATTAGATTTGAGAGAAGTACAATCTTAATGCCATGAATTCTTAAGACAGCTCTGAATCAATCAATATAATATAGGCTTTTGAGTATAGCCATTTTGTGGGATGAAATAGTTAACTATGATGCACACCTTGGCTGATTTTCTCTACAGAGTATATACCACTAAACATCTCATCTGTGCTCCATTTTTCATTTGCTATAGTCATAAACCTTGAGAAAATTTAAGAGCTGCTTGCTATTTAATAACATCTAAAAATTTCCACAATATTAAACCTGTAGTCTAGATTCCCAGGGCCTGACTTCTGAAACTTAAGTGCTTAGATATTTGGAGTTATATGGATACAGTGAAAAATTGAATGCAGTTTCTTGAGAGATCTATCAAAACAGAAGTCATCTGGAAATAAACAGCTATGGCTTGGCAGATAGGTACAGCATCAGCTTTTGCCTCTTTAATCTTGGCATGAAATAATATAGTGACAAACCAACAAATGCACTTCTCTTGCTCTGTTTAAAAGTAGCATTTTTGTTGAAAACATTACAAAACAAATGTTTAAAAGATAATTATGTGTTCATCAAATGCCCATATGGTCATCAAATATCTGCCTCTGTGGAGTAAAAACATGTGTTGTTCTCATGGATAACTGCCCATTTTAAACTTCACTTAACAGGTTACAAAGTATTTCATGCTTAGTAGGCAAAAAAAAAAAAAAAAAGATATCAAGCTACATAAGCCTACAATGGATTTATCCTTTCTATTTAAATAAGTTTCTTCTTTCAAGAAACAAAGGTTTGAGCAAGAGGAAAAAAATGACAGATACTATAGCATCTTCATGCACTGATGGTCTTCTCCCCACATATTTTATTCTAGAATTTGTTTGTTTTTTTTTTTTTTTTTTGTCCAACCTAGAGCAAACATTCAAGTAAGACAAATCATAGTCTTATGGAAATGGTCTTTACTAGTTGACTTGATGGAGAAGGCAATGACACCCCACTCCAGTACTCTTGCCTGGAAAATCCCATGGATGGAGGAGCCTGGTAGGCTGCAGTCCATGGGGTCGCTAAGAGTCAGACATGACTGAACAACTTCACTTTCACTTTTCACTTTCATGCATTGAAGAAGGAAATGGCAACCCACTCCAGTATTCTTGCCTGGAGAATCCCAGGGATGGGGGAGCTTGGTGGGCTGCAGTTTATGGGGTCGCACAGAGTTGGACACGATTGAAGCAACTTAGCAGTAGCAGCAGCAGTTGACTTGATGGTTCAAAACTGTTTAGCTCATGTATGAAAGAGTATTACTTTGCTTCACTTGAATTTCGCCATAAACAAAAACAAAACCAAAAGACTGAGATCTGGACCATGGCTTAAATAGTCCACTTATTTTAATACATGAATTTTTTAAAAGGGAATATTCCTTGCAGTGACAGTACTGCTGAATTTGAGTAAAGCAAGAATATGAATACAAATGTATTACTCTACATGTACAACAATTTTTTTTGCATTTTTGAATTTGAATGTCCCAAAAGGCAAGGCAAACTAATGATGCTATCAATCTCATTTCACCCGTTTCATTTGACACTGTGTATTACAGACAGCATCCTTTGAAATTCATCTCTCTCTCCTTTGTGGGTCTCTTTCTCCTTCCAAATTCATTCCACATTCAAGGACAACCATATACATCTGCTTGCCTACCACACATAATTACCACCCTCCATGAGGCTATGCTGAGAGAGCCAAGAAAAGCAAAGGGCCTTGCACTTATTTAGCTAAATTAACTACATCTCTACTGTCAGTCAAGGCAATTCAGGCAGGGGCAACATGTTGGGATTTTTCAAAGCCAACAAATAAGTGTGCAACGTTTTAGCTCTATAAACAAGGCTGGGCAGAGTTCATAAGTTGAATGGCACTGGCAATGATTATTGTAATCACAAGGCAATCCTCAGTATTGGTAATAGAAACAAATCATCACAGTCACTGTATTCAACGTCTCTGGCCATCATCTAGTGAAGGGTCCTACTTGCTGTAGTTGTTAAAGCACAGAACTCAAGTAACCAAGAAACTGAGTCATTGAGTTTCATTTTCTCTATTTTTTAAACCACATACTCCCAAGGCTTTCTGACTGGTGACGAGTTGGACACTTTACATTTTGGATAGCTTCTCTAACACTAAGTATCTTATAAATTCTTGAGAGCTTATTATTCAAAGAGTACTAACTCTAAGAATTTTCAACTGTTTTCTACCGACCAGAGTTAGGCATTCATTTCAGAGAGAGCTACTGGCAGGTTCTTATTTTAATGCAGCATCATTTAAAGGTGCCAAATGTGTTCCTCTATCTGAGCAATAAAGCCAAATGAATTTTATTCACTGACTCATCACGTAGCAGTAAGTTCCTATTCCACAAAAAAAAAAAAAAAAATGCATTTCTATCATCACACAAGTGTAGTGTCAAAGAGAAAGGATATACATTGTAGTGATTAATGACATGACTTCAAATTTAGTCCCAGCGCCTTCCTTATGTAACTTTGGGAAGCTTTTTAATATTCTGAAGGTCATTTTTTGTCATCACTAAAATGGGTACAATGGTGTTAACCTCATAGATATTTGGTAGAAATTAAATAATATAATGCAGCATTGTATCTGGCATGTATTAAATACTCAAAAAATGCTAGCTAGTAGTGGTTAGGAGGAGGTAATATTTATGGTGGTCTACATATTATTTGACATTCCTCCCACCAAGACTTGGAAAATGAATCCTCCTTCCCTGAATATGAGTGAGCATATATAGCTTCTTCTTCATGTGTTCACTCTCTGCCTCTCTGTCAGTGCATATGTAGGTGTTCCAGTTCATGTAACCATGAAAAGTTCTAACCTACAGCCAGCAGCAACTGTCAGACATGTGAGTGAGTTTTCAGGCAATGCCAGCCTTCAAACCTCCCCAGGCTGATATCAAGCAAAACAGAGATTAGCTGCCCTCACCAATTCTGCCCAAATCACAGATTCTTGCTGTTGTTTCAGGCCACGAAGTTCAGGGCTGGTTTGTTACACAGCAATAGAGAAGTGGTACATCATTGAAGGAACATGGGGACTAGTCACCAAAATCTGACAGAAGTGTCACTTCTATTGTAGGCTAAGGCATGAAGTACCATCACCACCACAGCAAATGTTGACAAATGTGTAGTTTACAAGGGCTTCCCTTGTGGCTTAGCTAGTAAAGCATCTGCCTGCAATGTGGGAGACCTGGGTTCAATCCTTGGGTTAGGAAGATCCCCTGGAAATGAGAAAGGCTACCCATTCCAGTATTCTGGCCTGGAGAATTCCATGGGTTCATATAGTCCATGGGGTCCATAATTCCATATAGTCCATGGGGTTGCAAAGAGTTGGATATGACTGAACGACTTTCACTTCACTTCACAGTTTACAAACCAGTTTTTTAACCATCATCTCATTTGATGCCCTACAACAACTCTAAAAGACAGATAGAATCACTGACGCCTTTTATATAATAGATAATCAAGGTTCAGAGAATTTAGCTAATTTGTACAAAATCACTCAAATATTAAGCAACGCAGTCAAATATGGACTCTACCTACTGATCTTCATTATGTGTGACAATACATGGGATTCCCCTTAGGCTTTATTTTCTTCCCTAGAACCAGTTGGTCTCATATCTGGTGGTCACTTCTATGGGCTTCCTTTACTTTTATTCCCAAAACAGTTATTGGCATTCTGGAGTCTGCTTGATACATGGAAAATGGGCTTTTCCATCAGACTGCTAATAATCTAATAAGAGGCTAGAAACATGTGACACTATATGAAAGACACATTTAGCAAAAAATGGCAATGACACAACACCAACAGAGAATATCACTCTTGACAAATCATTCAACTAGCAATAATAGCATAATTATATGGTAATATGTCTGTCAGGCACGGGCAGAATTGCATGGAGAAGATTCTAGGTCAAAGGATGAGATGCTAGAAAAAAATTTCATTATGTCCATCACTGGGCAATAGGAACAATGTGAAATGGGCCATTCTGACCTCTATGATAGGAAATAGATGGCCATATGTGGCAACAAGCTGATATAAGGTTGGGAATAATAAATAATAATAATAATAATAATTTGAGAAGCTAAAGGCAAGGGAAAAGACAGAGAGGGCAAGATGAGAAACTTTTTCAAAATCCTACTAGCATACTAAGCACATATATAGCAATTTAATATTTTTGAAATATGAAGTAATTTTTTTTTTTCTTTGTCTTCCTCTCCTCCCATCAGTTTTTCAAACTTGGGCAATTTTGATCCAATGAAACAAAAAGTTAATAAAAGTAGCTAACATTTGTTGAACACAAACTGGACCAGGCACTTCTGTAAGAATTTTGCATTCATTATTTAACCCACATAACAATATTCTGAAGTAGATCTTCCTTTTACAGCTAAGAGAATGGGCATGAAGAGGTTGAAAATGTTGCCCAGTGTTAAACTGTCCTTGGTATTTCAGTACTTGGTGGGGTTGGAACTCAGAAGTCTGTCTCTAAAGTGTATCCTCTTAATCTCTACCCTGTACCACATCGACTCATTTAAAGTGCATAGTGTAGAGTGTTATTATAATTAGAAAGCATTATGAAAGAGATAGAGTCTTTAATTTTCCTTTCTAGATGATGCTGCATGCAAACCATGCCAGAAATTTTTTAGTTCCTTTCTCAGTGTGGGCAAAGATTAAGTCCATGTCATTTTCTCTGTCCTCTGCCTAGTGTAATCTCAGACACCTGGTGTTTGAAAAGTACAATTTTACAAGGCTGAATAGATGTCAGCTATAATCAGTATTATTAATATAGGGTAGTTTTCATTATACAATTAGTGATCTCTTTACGTGTAAAATAGTTTATGTCTCCACTGTTAGGATACATAGATTTATAAATGATAAGCGAGAGGTAATTTTAAGTCATGGTACAATTAAACCCGGAAATACAAGTCCATATTTTCTTTAAGGAAATGTTGCATCTTGTCCATGAGAATTTCAGTTTGTATGTCAACCAGATTAATTTTTATCACTCTGTGTGCTAAGTCGTTTCAGTAGTGTCTGAGTCTTTGCAACCCTATGGACCATAGCCTGCCAGGTTGCTCTGTCTATGGGGATTCTCCAGACCAGAATACTGGAGTGGGTTGCCATGCCCTCCTCCAGGGAATCTTCCCCACCCAGGGATTGAACCCATGTCTCTTATGTCTCCTACATTGGCAGGCAGGTTGTTTAGCACCAGCGCCACCTAGGAAGCCCTCTATCACTCGTGTCTACATAGCTGCAATCAGATAACAATAGAATAGTAACAGTGCTAGTAGGCAGGCATATGATCAAGTTAAGTCAATTCTCTCTCTCTAATGGGGAAGAATTATCCACTGTGAGTATTTAAAACATTAGAACCAAAGTAAGGAATTTCATTAGTTTGGAAATTCAGCCAGTACTGCAGTAGAGTGGTTTCACAAAAGCATCCCAGAAGAGAGTGTCAAACTTTGACCCACTTAGAACCCACCCCCTCCCTACCCTCTACCAGTATGTTCAGTCACTCAGTACTGTCCAACTCCTTGTGACCCCATGGACTGCATGCAGCACACCAGGCTTCCCTGTCCTTCACTATCTCTGGGACTTTGCTCAAACCCTCCACCAGTATGGTGCTAGTTAAAAGGTAATGGAAGGCCAGTCCCCTGGCATGCCACTCCTACTCTCGGCTCCACCTTAACCACAATTACCATGAATAGATGAAGTAGATGAGGCAGTACCATGTGACACCCTTATTCTTCTGGACTTGAGAACCAAGTTTCCTGGCCGTGAGAATAAAGCAGGGCAGGGGCCAGAATGAGAAAGGCAGGCATAGCAAACTTGTGTTTTTTTTTTTTTTTTTTTCCCCACCTTGGCTTGACTAGAAAAAACTCCTTTGCTGAGGAATAAGAAAGATCACGCTGAAGACAATGGAGTTCAAGCCCCACTCCTAGTCACTCAGCCGTCTCCTTCATAAACCCTCTGGGAGATTTCTGGTTATTATTGGTACCTCCGATATTATTTTTTCTCCCTTAAAATGTGGGCTTGGAATATCTTTTCTTCTTTCCAAGCTCATGCAGTTAAGAAGTTCACTCCTCCCTGAGAGGATAGATTAGAGCTCAGCAAGCAAACGGCTGCTTATTCTTTGACAAACATAGTAAGAGTAAAAAAAGAAGCTTCCTGTAGCACTGGGGAGAGAATGAAGGTAGTTTAAGAAAAGGAGTATAAATAGAAAATAATCATATGCAATTTAATAAATTCATTAATATGCTTCTCAACAATATTACCGTTGTATTATATGCATGTCACTTATTTTTTGCATTTCTTAACAGGAATTAAACGTTAATCCCCAACACACGATTCCCCCCATCCCAGTCTGTCTTCTTCTCTAGCTACAAATAATAAAGCCTAGAGCATATGGATAGCTCCTTCTTTACTGTATTTTTTAATCTCCTTTACACTCATGTCATAGTCATTATATTAAAAAAATGCTTTTTCTTTAAAAAAAATAAATAAACCCTATGCTACATTTTTCTTTCTGTTCCAGCCAAGATTCAGCATTTACATTCCCAAACATTTTTTTGTATCATCGCATCTGGTGATTACATCCTATTAATTAGAATTTTTTTTCATTTTTACATTTCTGTCCTACCAGATCAGCTCAAGCTATAAGAAATGGAAGGTTTAAGCATTGCAGGCACCAGTGACATCATGGTTACCATAGAAATAAAAATCTAGCAACAATAATACTAGATTTCTTTCTTTATCAGCTATGCTGCATTGCTGGTGTTCAAATCTTCTACCTGAGGATAAAAGCTCAGAAGCTTCCTGTCATTACATAACCTATACTGTTCCAAACACATTTTCAGAATTTAAAAATGAGAAGAAGAAGAAGAAAAAAAAAAAGAGTGAGGGTTATTTATATCCAATCTGTCAACTTACATAATTAGTCACAGGTACTTCAAAGCCCTAAATGAAGATAAGGTAAATAAAACATACACTTGAAACCTGGAGATAAACAAGACTTCTATTATATGGTATTATTCATGACCAAAATCAAAAACTGTATCATAAGCTAAATGACAAATTATAAAATTCCTAGGCGTGAAGTCTGCCTTCCTTTTACAAACTCATTCTAGATTCTTTTCTATACCATTTTAATTAGTGTCTGAAAACAGGACTGTACCTTTAGAATATTTCCATTTTGAAAGCAAGGAAAGAGGTTACTCTGGGCTGTTTTTCACCTTCTACTTGAATTCTTACAGCAAGCCATCTGCTTTTAAACTGAAGAGCTAGGTATTTTCTGTCAGTTACATTTATGAGAGAAAAAAGATTACTGTCAGAAACCAATTACTCAACCTGATTGTGGCCTGCTAATATCAGGTTGCTATTGACCTCGATATAACTACATAGACACGCTTCCCATACTCTGTTTAACAAAATGTAACACAGAATCATTTTGTAATTTTAAAATTTTTAATTTATATTCTCTCTTTCTCTCTCCTTTCTCACCTCCCTTGCCCTCTTCCTCTCCCTCCGCCTCCCTCCCTTCCTCACTCTGTCTCTCTGCAAAAAACTGTGGCTCGAATTGGGAATGATTTTGAAATAAGTTCTAAACTTGCCAAAATCTCCAACCAGCTTCCATAAATTAATGACTCTTTTAGTAATCAATAACAAGACATGATTTCCCACTGAATTCCAACACTGCAGATCAATCTTCGGTTGCTACTACCTCCATGACTTAGTGTTCCAAAGATTTATGATGGTGGCAAATATGCTTTATTGAAACACAACATGAACCTAATTGAGTACAATCCTGTACAAATTTCAAAGATATGTAATGCTGCAATTAATGTAATTAGAGAGGAAAATTGATGGTCATTACAAAAGCAATCAGAGACTTTTACATTATTATATTTATCATAGTAATGGGCTTTTTGTCACTATAAAATACATGCCCATTTTAACAGTAAAATTGAGTAAAAATACCAATAAAGTAAAATAAACAATAAATGGGGTGTTCTTTGAATGATTTAAGAGTAGCTTTAGGTAGTGGCAAATTCATACCATAGCACTGTCAGTCCATTAATTTCAGCCATTTTCCTGATTAATTCTGATCACCACACCTGGATCAATTAAGTGGTGATCTTCATTGATCACTGAGGCAATATAAAATGAATGCATTTTTATTTCCATACACCATTTATTTTGTGGCTACTGGCAGAGTCATACTCTCTTTGATCCTCTGGATAAGCAAAGCTAGCAAACAAATGGTTTTGCCATTCAAAATGCTACTTTACTTTGTCAATGCCAGACAGAGCAGTTGCCACATAAGTATAACTATACTCAAATATCTCAGACTGTTTCAATAAAACAGCAAGCCTAGCTGAAAAAAAAAAAAAAAAAGAGTAAATGCTACTCACGATTCTAATTGGACATCATGTGAACAGAATCAAAGCATTTTTTCTTAATTCAGGTGAAAGCAGTTGTGGGTTTAGAAGTTGTTTGCATCTGGAAGTCAGGGAGTACATATACTTGAATGGAGAGTTAGAAAAGACAGCTCATAGATAGATGGACACTAGCAGAGGCACTGCAGACTAGAAAAACCCGATTGGTTTCAGACCATGGATGTTGAAAACGAATGAATCATCAAATAGCCTACTCAATTTTCTCATTGAAATGAAAATAACTGAAGACTAAAATAGCTTGAGGTATGCTAGGAGTAGCTGCACCAGCATTACACTGAAGAGACCTCAAAGGAACATCACAGGAGCCCAAGGAAAAGTTCGAACCCTGCTGGAACTGTGGGTTTAGACAGGCAACTTCATGATGACCGCAGCCAACAATTTGTGTGTGTGTGCGCGCGTGCACGTGCGGGCACAGGCATTGGGGTGGGAGAGGGCCGCCAGGAGGAGAGCTCTATTTCTGCTTCAGGCAGGCTCCTGCAATTGGAAAATCCCTGGGGTTCTGAAGAACTCCTAGAAATTTTAATTTACCCAGATTATTGTTTATGTTCAAAATAGAGTTTTTCTAGAAAGAGGATTTGAAACATCAATATATATTCAACATATAACTCATGAAGTAATTTAGAGAAATCTTAGATTATCTTGATATTTTTCAGCACCAAAAGAAAATGTATAATCCATTTTAACAAGTTAATACTAGTGTTTTTTCAACCCTTTCAACTCAGGAGAAATTGTATCATCCGTTATTCTGACAAGAGTGTGAAAGGTGGACAAAGGCTCTTAATTTCTAAATCTGAGGAGCTCAAAAATTTTTACTTTATCATGAAGAGACCATTTTACATTGTGAATTAGTACACATGCATACCTTTGCGTGTACCCCTGAAACCAGGTTTTAGAAATCAGAACTTAATACGTGATGCACACTGATATGTTTTATTCTATTCTACTTTTTAAATATGCTAGTTGTAACCTACGTAATAGATTTTATAATCTTCTAACAGTTCTCAAACTGTAGCTTGAAAAGCATTGTTCTAAACCATAGTAATTGGTAAGTTTTTAAAAGCCATAGCTTCCATGGCCACTGGCATTCAGTTATAATATCCATGGTTTTCCCCAGGAAAAACTACAACCTTACCCCAAGAAGCAAAAACCAACCCCCAACACACACACCCTGACATTTAGAAATGACAAACAGAACCCCAATCACTTCAGCTGAATATTCATGAGTTAAAACAGCTTTTCCTGTGTCATCACTCTAATTTTTCAAGTGGCTTTCTTCCAAGGCCAGAAAAAGAAGCTTCCTCTCAGAACTCAGATTATTATTGAAGTGCCAGTAAATCTCAGAGATAAGGCAGGCAAATATTTTCAATTTCCTCCATTTATTTTCTTTCTTAATTTAATTAAAACATGGATCATTTCAGGTTTTTGCCCCTATGATATAGTTATAGAGTTGAGAGAGCTATTTAGCTTATGAGTTTATACCTAGGCAGTGTGAAATACTGGCAAATGGAAAACTTGATAGTAGCCAGGAAAGCACACTACAGATGGCTCCCAGTCAGTCTACCAAAACTTTGAGAGGAAAGTTAGCTATTGCAAAATTTAGAATGGTTCTGTGGTTATCTTTACTGACAAGGCATGCAATAAATTGTTCTGTAACATAATGTTCAGCCAAGGATTTCATAGTATAGGAATGATACCAGATTTGGAGCCATGATCCAAAATTGCTAATATCTATATCCAACTGACAAGTAGATAACAGGAAAGTTCATTAAACACAAGAGAGACAATGTCATTCACATTGCATAAAGCAAGTTATTGCAATAAGTAAACCTCTTTTTCTTTGTGGAAAAGATGTGTTTCCAAAAATGTGGCTGTAAAACTAATTTATGTAAAACAAATCTTACATTTCCATTGTTTTCCTTTATAAAATTTGAGATAAGTGCCCAGCAAGAAGATATTTTAACAGACTGAATTCAAAAGTTTTGGTGACTAGCTGAGTTGGTATTGTGTTTATAGACTAAATAAGTTATTACCAAAACAGTATGATTTAGAGAAAAAAAAAAAAAAAAAAAAACCAAAAACCTGTCTGCTCCAAAGAACCTACAACATTGCCTTCTAGTCACCACCAATTCTTTGAGTTTAATAGCATTAGAAAATGTCTTTAATCAAGAATATGTGTGTGTGTGTGTATATATACATATATACATTATATATATATAATGACAGGTCACCAAGGAGTAGATCTTTAATTTGAATTTAAAAATTCAACAATCATTTACTGAGCACCTAATATATTCTAAACCATCAGCTAGGAACTGAAAATATAGACTTAAAGGTTTTCTGCCCTTAAACATATGATTGTGGAGTAGATAAAAAATGTCCATATGTAACTGTGGAAAGTAACTGGCATTAAGTAGGAAAGTGTAACCTCTTCACCATGTTTCCTCAAAGGGCATTTGAGGAACAATTCACTATCAGAAAGAGGGGATTCCAGAACTGTAGTCAAAGGAATACTGGACCAGCTATCTGCGGGATACAGTAAAGTACAACTATGAAAAATGGGCATGAGAAGGAGAGGTAGAAGAAATGTTTTATCATTAATGGAAATTAAGGAGGCCTGGCAATGGAAACCTACTCCAGTACTCTTGCCTGCAAAATCCCATGGCCAGAGGAGCCTGAAGGGCTACAGTCCATGGGGTCGCTAAGAGTTGAACAACACTGAGTGAGTTCCCTTTCACTTTTCACTTTCATGCATTGGAAAAGTAAATGGCAACCCACTCTAGTGTTTTTGCCTGGAGAATCCCAGGGACTGGGGAGCTTGGTGGGCTGCCGTCTATGAGGTTGCACAGAGTCTGACAAATGAAGCGACTTAGCAACAATAGCAGCAGCAACCTATTTTTATTTGGTTATAGTTTTCTAAATTCTTAAATATATATATATATATATGCCTTACTTAGAGAAGGATATAGTGGATATGAGTATGAACTCTTGACCAAGAGTGCCTAGATCTGAATTCTGGATCAGGATGCAATGGCTTATTTTATTATTTTTTAACATTTGTGTGTCCAGCTTTCCTCATTTGTTACATGGAAATAACATTATTATCTATTATTTACTTAACAGGGTTATTGTGGGAATGAAATTGACACAAAGTAATTGTATCTCTTTTTATCATTATCACCATCAACAATATCATACAGTTAAGGATACTGTGAATTGTAGAGGAATTAAGAAATGTTATCAGACTCATAAAATTAGCAAGTGGTATGGTTGGAGTTTAAATTTAGGTTATTCTAAATTCTACTTTATAACTTTGTTTTTATTTATTGAAATAAAATGCACATAGGAAAATTGAAAGATAAAAAGTATACAGATAGATGTTTTTTCACAAGTCTGGTTAAGAAACTTAAGTATTGGGAACTGAAAACCCATCTTTCTCATGTTCTGTCCAGTTACTTCCTCTTAGCACAACCATAGTATTGAGTCTAAAACAGAGGCTACTGCTGCTGCTGCTGCTGCTGCTAAGTCACTTCAGTCGTGTCTGACTCTGTGCGACCGCATAGACGGCAGCCCACCAGGCTTCCACGTCCCTGGGATTCTCCAGGCAAGAACACTGGAGTGGGTTGCCATTTCCTTCTCCAATGCATGAAAGTGAAAAGTGAAAGTGAATTCACTCAGTCGTGTCCGACTCTAGCGACTCCATGGACTGTAGCCTACCAGGCTCCTCCGTCCACAGGATTTTCCAGGCAAAAGTACTGGAGTGGGGTGCCATTGCCTTCTCCGAAAACAGAGCCTAGTTTTGGTTTTTTTCTTGAACTCAATGCAGATAAAGTTATATAGTATTTACTCTTTTGTGTCTTGCTGTTTTCAAGGTTCTGATGTTCATCCACATTATTTAGTGTAGTCATAAATCCTTTATTCTTATTGCTGTGGAGCATTGTATTGTATGACCATACCACGACCAATTGACCCATTCTATATTCAGAGATGTTGGGCCACTTTCCAGTTTTTGTGTGTAACAAATAGATCTGTTTTGAAAATTCTAGTATATACCTTTTGGTACATAGATATGACTTTGTTTTGGGTATATACCTAAGAATAGAATTTCTGGGTCTTAGTTATGCCTATATTTAATTTTATTGTATACTACCAAAACAGCTTATAATAATTTACATGTTCACCTCAGTAGTATGTGAGTTCTGGTTGTCCCAAATCCTTTGCAATACTTGGTATCTTCCATCTTTTTATTTTAGCCATTCTGGTGGGTATGTGCTGAGTCATACTGTGGTTTTAATTTATATTTTATCAGAGAGAGAGAGGAGAGAAAGGCTGGCTTTATAAACACTCTTGAAGATAATAAAAGTTCTCAGCAATCAAGCAAATGCCCAATTAAGAGAAAGCCACATTCAAGCTGGTAGAGTAGTTGTGGCACTTTCACTTGCCTTCGTCCCATCCCCTCCCTGGTATGCCACAATCTTCTTTGGAAAAGATGGAAATCTGGTTTCAAATTAGTCTCAAACCAGAGGAGGCAGAATATACTTTATCTGTAATCTTCTAACCTGTCTGAGAGTTGCCTGATGAATTAGTCTCTCTTTTACCTAACACATAGTTCATAAAGGGTAAAGCAGGATAACTTGGATCTCAGAGTGGAAAAAGAGACAAAGTGGTAGGCATTGGTCACAAAAGCTGCAAGGGAGCAACAGACCTGCACAGGTTTAGGGCAACAGAACACAGGTGGAGGCATAAAATAAGCCATTTAGACTCATTAAGAGATGATGGGAAGGGGACCTCTTTGGGAAATTTAGACTTTCAAAACCATATTTTATGTATACATACACACACACACACACACACACACACACATATACACATATGCACAAATGCATACATATACATAAAGGAATAAAAAACCCATATACAGGCCCAGGCAAGATAAAAAAAGACTTGAGAATAGCTTCAGCCTTCACCTGGGGCTTTTCCTAAAACTGAAAGCATATCCAGCTAATAAGTACTCGACTACTCTAATACAGAGCCAATCCACATAAACTGGAAGAGGTGGCTGGTTTGGATTCCCCAAAATCTTGGAGGCCAGAGGCAGCAGGATGATATTTTTAAGAGTATCAAAAGGAAAAAAATAAATCTGCCGACTAAGAATTATATACCCAACACAATTGTTTTTTAAAGATGAGTTTGAAAATAAGACATCCCCAGAAAAACAAAAGCTTAGGGAGTTCATTACTACTAACCCTGCCCTATAAGAAATGCCTAAAGCCCGTTTTCACCATTTCTACATATAAAACCCTAAATATCACACACACACAAACACACACCTGTTAAAACTAATATGTGTATCCAGCAAAGTTACAAGATACAAAATCATTGCTCTTCTGTACACTTAAACTATCTTAATGAAGCAATTCCATTCACTGCAGCATCAAAAATACTTAGGAATAAGCATAACCAAGGAGTTGAAAACTTCATACACTAAAAACTACTAACACTGCTAACAGAAATTTTAAAAGACGTGTATAAATGGAAAGACATTCCATGGTAATGGGCTTGGTAGACTTAACATTAAGATGACAATACACATGAGTTTGGGTGAACTCCAGGAGTTGTTGATGGACAGGGAGGCCTGGCGTGCTGCAGTTCATGGGGTCGCAAAGAGTCAGACACAACTGAGTGACTGAACTGAACTGAACTACTGAAAGAAATCTATACATTTAATGCAATACTACAAAAATCTCAATGACATTTTTTTCAGAAATAAAAAATTCATACTAAAGTGTATATGGAATCTCAAGGGACCACAACAGACAAAAAAATATTAAAAAAAAAAAATCGGTAGACTCACGATTTTTGATTTCAAAACTTACTACAAATCTACAGTAATCAACACAGTGTGACACTGGCATAAAGACAGAAATACAGATCATTGGAATAGAATAGAGAACCCCCACTCCCTCACACATACATATATGTATATGGTGAAATGATTTTTTTTTTTTTTAAATAAAAGTACCAAGACAACTGAATGGTGAAAGGACAGACTTTTCAAAAAATTGTGCTGGGAAAATGGGATATCCACGTGCAAAAGAATGAAGCTGGATCCTAATCTAATATAGAAAGAAAGTAGATCAAATAGCTAAACATACACCTAAAGATATAAACATTTCAGAGGAAAACATAGAGGGAAAGCTTCGTAACATTATATTTGGTAGTAATTTCTTGATATGATACTAAAGCATAGACAAATTATATTTCATCAAAATTAAAAACTTTTTTGCATCAAAAGGACACTATCCACAAGTGAAAGAGCAATCCACAGAATGGGTGAAAATATCCTGAAGTCATACACCTGATGAGGGATTACTATTTAGAATATACAGAAAAAACAGTGAAAGTGTTAGTCGCTCAGTCATGTCCAACTCTTTGCAATCCCATGGACTGTAGCCTGAGAGGCTCCTCTGTCCACAGAATTTTCCAGACAAGAATACTGGAGTGGGTAGCCATTCCCTTCTCCATGGCACCTGCTCAACCTAGGGATAGAAACCATGTCTCCCACATTGCAGGAACATTCTTTATTCTTTACTATCTGAGCCACCCACCACAATTCAAGAACAAAGGGAAAACAAACAACCCAACTGAAAAAATGGGCAAAGACCTTGAATAGATATTTCTCCAAATATATACAGATGTCCAATAATCATTTGAGAAGATGCTCAACATTACTAATCATTAGGTAAATTCAAATAAAAACTACAAGGAAGTACCACTGCAATTCTATTAGGATGGCTATTACAAAAATTTTTTTAAATAAAAACAAAAACAAGATAGAAATAACAAGCATAAGATAGGATGTGGAGAAACAGGAAACCTTGTGTTTTGCTGGTGGGGATATAAAATAGTGCAGTAGAAAACATTGCAGTTTCAAAAACTTAAACAGAATTACCATGTGATTGAAAAACTCCACTTTTGATTATATACCCAAAAGAATTTAAATCAGGGACTCAAACAGACATCTGTACACCCATATTCATAGCATCATTATTCACAATATTCAAAAGATATCCCAGGTATGGAAAACCTGGGTTGTTTCCATATTTTAGCTATGGTAAATGGTGCTATTGTGAACATTGGGGTGCATGTATCTTTTCAAATTAGTGTTTTTGTTTTATTCAGATAAATATCAAGGATGGAATTGCTGGATCATATGGTATCTTTATTGTTGTTTGTTTTTTGAGGAATCTTCATATGTTTTCCATAGTGGCTGCACCAATTTGCATTCCCACCAACAGTGCACATGGGTGGCTTTTTATCCACATCCTCGCCAACATTTGTAGACTTTTAAATAGGAAAAGGAGTATGTCAAGGCTGTATATTGTCACCCTGCTTATTTAACTTATATGCAGAGTACATCATGAGAAACGCTGGACTGGAAGAAACACAAGCTGGAATCAAGATTGACGGGAGAAATATCAATAACCTCAGATATGCAGATGACACCACCCTTATGGCAGAAAGTGAAGAGGAACTAAAAAAATCTCTTGATGAAAGTAAAAGAGGAGAGTGAAAAAGTTGGCTTAAAGCTCAACATTCAGAAAACGAAGATCATGGTATCAGGTCCCATCACTTCATGGGAAATAGATGGGGAAACAGTGGCGACAGTGTCAGACTTTATTTTTCTGTGCTCCAAAATCACTGCAGATGGTGACTGCAGCCATGAAATTAAAAGACGCTTACTCCTTGGTAGGAAAGTTATGACCAACCTAGATAGCATATTGAAAAGCAGAGACATTACTTTGCCAACAAAGGTTCGTCTAGTCAAGGCTATGGTTTTTCCTGTGGTCATGTATGGATGTGAGAGCTGGACTGTGAAGAAGGCTGAGCACCGAAGAATTGTTGCTTTTGAACTGTGGTGTTGGAGAAGACTCTTGAGAGTCCCTTGGACTGCAAGGAGATCCAACCGGTCCATTCTGAAGGAGATCAGCCCTGGGACTTCTTTGGAAGGAATGATGCTGAAGCTGAAACTCCAGTATTTTGTCCATCTCATGGGAAGAGTTGACTCATTGGAAAAGACTCTGATGCTGGGAGGGATTGGGGGCAAGAGGATAAGGGGATTACAGAGGATGAGATGTCTGGATGACATCACTGACTCGATGGACGTGAGTCTCAGTGAACTCCAGGAGTTGGTGATGGACAGGGAGGCTTGGCGTGCTGTGATTCATGGGGTCGCAAAGAGTCAGACATGACTGAGAGACTGATCTGATCTGATCTGATCTGATGATAGCCATTCTGACAGGTGTGATTTTCAATCTTCTTTTGGTTTGCATTTATCTAATAATTAGCAATTCAATATATGGAAGCAGAAGTTGTGGTACATATATACAATGGATTATTACTCAGCCATAAACAGTAATAAATTTAAGTCAGTTCTACTGAGGTAGATGAGCATAGAGCCTGTTATACAGAGTGAAGTCGGAAAGAGAAAAACAAATATCATATATTAACACATATATATTGATTCTAGAAAGATGGTACTGATGAACCTACTTGTGGGATAGGAATAAAGGTGTAGACATACAGAATAGATTTGTGGATGCAGCGGGGGAAGGAGAGAGAAGGGCAAATTGAGAGAGTAGATTGAAACATATATACTACTACATGTAAAACAGATAGCTAGTGGTAAATTGCTGTATAACACAGAAAGCCCAACCTGGTGCTCTCTGACAACCTAGAGAGGTGCGATGGGATGGGGGGTCAGGATAGAAGTTCAAGAGGGAGAAGATATATTCATACTTATGATTCACATTGTTGTATGGAAGAAAACAACATACCATTTAATGCAATTATCCTCCAATAAGATTTTTTTAAGATATGGAAGCAACATAAGTGTCCATCAACAGACAAATACATATAGAAGATATAGTATATATGTATATAGGTGTGTGTGTGTACACACAATAGACTGTTACTCAGCCATAAAAAGAATGAAATTCTGCCATTTGAAGTGACATGAATAGGCCTAGAGAATACTATGATTAATGAAATAAATGGGACAAAGAAAGACAAATACTGTATGATTCCATTTGTATGTGGAATCAAAAAAATAATACAAACAAATGTATATAGCAAAACTGAAACACACAGATACAGAAAGCAAACTAGTGGTTACTAGTGGGGAGAGGGAAGGAAAATTACTCTTTAAAATACATAAGCAACAAGGCTGTATTGCATAACACAGGAATTATTAGCCACTATCTTGTAATAACTTTTTAAAAATATATATTTATTTATTTTTGGCTGCACTGGGTCTTTGTCACTGCATGTGAGCTTTCTCTAGTTGTAGCATGTAGGGGCTATTCTCTAGTTGTGGTGTGTGGGCTTCTCAATCCAGTGGCTTCTCTTGTTACAGAGGATGGGCTCTAGCATGTGTGGGTTTCAGTAATTCTGTCTCATGGGCTTTGTTGCCCTATGGCTTGTAGACTCTTCCTGGGCCAGGGATCAAACCTGTGTCCCCAACATTAGCAGACAGATTCTTAAGCACTGAACCACCAGCCAAGTCTTTGTAATAACTTTTAATAAAGCATAATCTATATGATTATTGAATCACTATGTTGTACACCTGAAATTAATAAAACACTATAAATCAACTATACTTCAATGAGAATGGTGGTAACAATCCAGCTATACATTTATGGATAAATGGATAAACAAAATGTAGCACTTGCTTAGAATGTTGAAAGTGAAAGTCATTCAGTTGTGTCCGACTCTTTGTGACCCCATGGACTCTACATGGAATTCTCCAGGCCAGAATACTGGAGTGGGTAGCTTTTCCCTTCTCCAGGGGATCTTCCCAACCCAGGGATTGAACCCAGGTCTCCAACATTGCAGGCATATTCTTTACCAGCTAAGCCACAATGGAAGCCCATTCAGCTTTAAAAATGAATGAGATTCTGATATACTACAACATGGTTGAACTTTGAAGACATGATGTTAAGTGAAAAAAGCCAGTCAAAGAAGTTAAAATATTATGATTCTACCTAGATGAGGTACTAAGGATAATCAAATTTATAGTAATAGAAAGTATAATAGTGGTAACCAGAGACCCATGGAGAAGAAAGAATGGGAAGTACAGGGTTTCAATTCAGGATTATGGAACAGGATAGTGGTGATGGTTGCACAGCATTGTAAATGTATTCAATGACACTGAATTGCACTTAAAAGTGGTTAAAATTATAAATTCTACGTCATGCATATTTTAGCAGAAAAAATAATCTTTCATAGCACAATGGTGAGGGGCTCTAGGTTTATACTTGCTTGGACTTAGTGATAGTTCTGAGTCAGAGGAAATTATCTTGCCTTAAAAGTGAGCCATTGGGAAGAAAATTTTAAAGTAATTATTAGTGATATGTGGGGTATCATTAAGGTGCCAGTACTGGGTCAATTCAAAGTAGGATTCCACCAAAAACTCAGGATATGGACAATTGAGTCTACTTTTCATGATAGTGTTAGGTGAAATTTCAAGAGCATTAAGTCACCAGACAGTTGGACTGTGACTTAAAATAGGCTTAAATTCTAACAGACAACTTTAATGGTACATAGGAAAACTGAAATTGAAGCTCAACTATATATATTGAGCCAAATGAGAAGCTAGGCATTGGTGGCAGTGAGTATTGGCATTAAAGAGGATTGGAGGCTACATATCCCAGATCACAGTAGAAACTCCATTTAGGGAAATATGATTTTAATTCTCAAGCTAAAATACAACATCGAAAAAATTAAGATCATACTATCTGATCCCATCATTTCATGGCAAATAGAATGGGGGAAAAGGGAAAAAGTGGAAATAGGGTTAGATGTTACTTTCTTGGGCTCCAAAATCACTGTGAACACTGACTGAAACCATGAGATTAAAATATGTTTGCTCCTTGGGGTGGGGGTGTGGGGGAAGGGAGGTTAAAAAAACTGTAACAAACCTAGCAAGCATATTAAAAAGCAGAGACATCTGTATAGTCAAAGTTATGATTTTTAAAGCAGTCAAGTACAGATATGAGAGCTGGACCATCAAGAAGGCTGCTGCTGCTGCTGCTAAGTCACTTCTGGCATGTCCGACTCTGTGACCCCATAGACGGCAGCCCACCAGGCTCCACCATCCCTGGGATTCTCCAGGCAAGAACACTGGAGTGGGTTGCCATTTCCTTCTTCAATGCATGAAAGTCAAAAGTGAAAGTGAAGTCGCTCAGTCGTGTCTGACTCTTAGAGACCCTATGGACTGCAGTGCACCAGGCCCTCCGTCCATGGGATTTTCCGGGCAAGAACCCTGGAGTGGGGTGCCATCAAGAAGGCTGAGTGATGAAGAATTGATGCTTTCAAACTGTGGTGCTAGAAAATGGCTCTTGAGAGTCCCTTGAACTGCAAGGAGATCCAGTCAATCCTAAAGGAAATCAACCCTGAATATTCATTGGAAGGACTGGTGCTGAAGCTGAAGCTCCAATACTTTGGCCACCTGATGCAAAGAACCAACTCACTGTAAAAGACCCTGATGCTGGGAAAGATTAAAGACAACAGGAGAAGCAGGTAGCAGAGGATGAGATGGTTGGATGGCATCCGCAACTCAATGGATACAAGTTAGAGCAAACTCTAGGAGATAGTGAAGGACAGGGAAGCCTGGCATGCTACAGTCCATGGGGTTGCACAGAGTCAGACACAACTTAGTGACTGAACAACAACAAGGCCTTTGTAATATTTTCTGCCTTGGTCAAGTCTGGACTTCAGATCTGGAGTAGGCGTGGGGCCTCTGGCACCAAATCAATATATACAGCTCCCCTGGTATCCTCAAAGTGGCTGGGGATGATAAGAATATTAAATTAGTGGGGATTGAAAGACTGAATGAAGAGGATGATTTTAACCAGGAAGCTACTAGTTAGAAGGTGCCAGTGTACAGCTCATAGAGGCAAGAGACCTATCTAAAGAATGATCCTAAATAAGAGGATAGTCATTCATTTGCTCCAGAAATCCAAATTTTTGCCCTAAGGGGACTGAGCAAGCACAAAGTATCTAATTGACTAGAATAGCTCATACTGAAATTTGGTGACTACTCAAATATCAAAAGGGGGAAATATATTTAATTATTTATATTTAACTCATGTTCAGATCAGATCAGATCAGATCAGTCGCTCAGTCGTGTCCGACTCTTTGCGACCCCATGAACCGCAGCACGCCAGGCCTCCCTGTCCATCACCAGCTCCCGGAGGTCACTCAGACTCGCATCCATCGAGTCAGTGATGCCATCCAGCCATCTCATCCTCTGTCGTCCCCTTCTCCTCCTGCCCTCAATCCCTCCCAGCATCAGAGTCTTCTCCAATGAGTCAACTCTTCGCATGAGGTGGCCAAAATATTGGAGTTTCAGCTTTAGCATCATTCCTTCTAAAGAAATTCCAGGATTGATCTCCTTCAGAATGGACTGGTTGGATCTTCTTGCAGTCCAAGGGACTCTCAAGAGTCTTCTCCAACACCACAGTTCAAAAGCATCAATTCTTCGGCGCTCAGCCTTCTTCACAGTCCAACTCTCACATCCATACATGACCACAGGAAAGACTATAGCCTTGACTAGGCGAACCTTTGTTGGTAAAGTAATGTCTCTGCTTTTGAATATGCTATCTAGGTTGGTCATAACTTTCCTTCCAAGGAGCAAGCGTCTTTTAATTTCATGGCTGCAGTCATGTTACATATATGTATATATTACATACACGCATGTGTTAGTCTTTCAGTCATGTCTGACTCGTTGCTACCCCATGGACTGTAACCCACCAGGCTCCTCTGACAATAGAATTCTCCAAGCAAGAATACTGGAGTGGGCAGCCATTCCCTTCTCCAGGGGATCTTCTTGAGAAGGGGTTTACTGCATTGCAGGCAAATTTTTTACCATCTGAGCCATGAGGAAAGCCCCATATACACACATACAGATATGATATCTTCCAACTTTGTTGCAATACTCATATATTTTATAGATTCACTGTTATAGTTTTACATTTTTGCAACAGAAGGTTTCAAAACACAAAAGAAAAGTATATAAAAATCTTTGCAACCAAAAATGGAGAAGCTCTATACAAGCAACAAAAAAAAGACCAGGAGCTGACTGTGGCTCAGACCATGAACTCCTTATTGCCGAATTCAGACTTAAATTGAAGAAAGTAGGGAAAAGCACTAGGCCATTCAGGTATGACCTAAATCAAATCCCTTATGATTATACATTGGAAGTGAGAAATAGATTTAAGAGACTAGATCTGATAGATAAGAGTGCCTGATGAACTATGGACAGAGGTTCGTGACATTGTACAGGAGACAGGGATCAAGATCATCCCCATGGAAAAGAAATGCAAAAAAGCAAAATGGCTGTCTGGGGAGGCCTTATAAATAGCTGTGAAAACAAGAGCAGTGAAAAGCAAAGGAGAAAAGGAAAGATATAAGCATCTGACTGCAGAGTCCCAACGCATAGCAAGAAGAGATAAGAAAGCCTTCTTCAGTGATGAATGCAAAGAAATAGAGGAAAACAACAGAATGGGAAAGACTAGAGATCTCTTCAAGAAAATTAGAAATACCAAGGGAATATTTCATGCAAAGATGGGCTCAATAAAGGACAGAAGTGGTATGGACCTAACAGAAGCACAAGATATTAAGAAAAGGTGGCAAGAATACACAGAAGAACTGTACAAAAATGATCTTCCCGACCCAGATAATCACAGTGGTGTGATCCCTGACCTAGAGCCAGACATCCTGGAATGTGAAGTCAAGTCGGCCTTAGAAAGCATCACTACGAACAAAGCTAGTGGAGGTGATGGAATTCCAGTGGGGCTATTCCAAATCCTGAAAGATGATGCTTTGAAAGTGCTGCACTCAATATGCCAGCAAATTTGGAAAACTCAGCAGTGGCCACAGGACTAGAAAAGATAAGTTTTCATTCCAATCCCAAAGAAAGGCAATGCCAAAGAAGGCTCATACTGCTGGACAATTGCACTCATCTCACACACTAGTAAAGTAATGCTCAAAATTCTCCAAGCCAGGCTTCAGCAATATGTGAACCGTGAACTTCCTGATGTTGAAGCTGGTTTTATAAAAGGCAGAGGAACCAGAGGTCAAATTGCCAACATCTGCTGGATCATGGAAAAAGCAAGAGAGTTCCAGAAAAGCATCTATTTCTGCTGTATTGACTAGGCCAAAGCCTTTGACTGTGTGGAAAATTCTGAAAGAGATGGGAATACCAGACCACCTGACCTGCCTCTTGAGAAATCTGTATGCAGGTCAGGAAGAAACAGTTAGAACTGGACATGGAGCAACAGACTGGTTCCAAATAGGAAAAGGAGTATGTCAAGGCTGTATATTGTCACCCTGCTTATTTAACTTATATGCAGAGTACATCATGAGAAACACTGGGCTGGAAGAAACACAAGCTGGAATCAAGATTGCTGGGAGAAATATCAATAACCTCAGATATGCAGATGACACCACCCTTATGGCAGAAAGTGAAGAGGGGCTAAAAAGCCTCTTGATGAAAGTGAAAGAGGAGAGTGAAAAAGTTGGCTTAAAGCTCAACATTCAGAAAACTAAGATCATGGTATCTGGTCCCATCACTTCATGGGAAACAGATGGGGAAACAGTGGAAACAGTGCCAGACTTTATTTTTTGGGGCTCCAAAATCACTGCAGAAGGTGACCGCAGCCATAAAATTAAACGACTCTTACTCCTTGGAAGGAAAGTTATGACCAACCTAGAAAGCATATTGAAAAGCAGAGACATTACTTTGTCAACAAAGGTTCGTCTAGTCAAGGCTATGGTTTTTCCTGTGGTCATGTATGGATGTGAGAGTTGGACTGTGAAGAAGGCTAAGTGCCGAAGAATTGATGCTTTTGAACTGTGGTGTTGGAGAAGACTCTTGAGAGTCCTTGGCTGCAAGGAGATCCAATCAGTCAATTCTGAAGGAGATCAGCCCTGGGATTACTTTGGAGGGACTAATGCTAAAGTGGAAACTCCAGAACTTTGGCCACCTCATGCAAAGAGTTGACTCATTGGAAAAGACTCTGATTCTGAGAGGGATTGGGGGCAGGAGGAGAAGGGGACGACAGAGGATGAGATGGCTGTATGGCATCACTGACACGATGGACATGAGTATGAGTGAATCTGGGAGTTGGTGATGGACAGGGCAGCCTGGCATGCTGCGATTCATGGGGTCACAAAGAGTCGGATACGACTGAGTGACTGAACTGAACTGAACTGATATATGCTTTATAAAATATTTAATTAAAGTTTTCATTACATTCTGCTGATAGAAGATTTTTGGTAAAAATAAATTCAAACATTCAATAAAGTGAGTTTGGAAAGAAAATGACATATATCTAATTAAGCCAACAATCTAAATTTTGATATGTGTGGATTTTCTCTCTTCAAATTTTCAAAGATGTGTGTTAAGGTTATTTCTAACAGGAGAAAAAAATGTAATAAGACAGCCACCTTCTGCTAATCAGATGTACAGCCTGTGTGGCAGTTAAAATGGACATCATCTCAAATCTTCTCTTTCGTGCAATCTGAGCTCAGATCCTAATTTGTGAATTATAGCAGACCAGCTGGAGCTGAGGCTGATTGTAAGTATTGGCAATTCATATTTGGATGCCCAAATATCAGCTTTGTAGAATCAGTTTCAAGTTATTAGTAAGGAACAAATGTTCCTTTCTATCTCATACTTTATTCTTCAAATATAACTCTGAACACATACCTTGTCTGAGGATTATCAAGTCTTAATGAAATAAAATCAAAGAGATCAGCAAAGGACTGAGCTACTGCATGTGGGATATTGGTAACTGAGGAGTGCTGCCTTTGGGAAAACAGCTCACAAAGTAATTCTCTAATCCCGGACTCGAGTCAAACTGCCTGGATTTCAATTCTGCCACTGCAAGCTTTGAGACCTTTAGCTAGTCACATACCTCTTACTTCACATTTGTGAGGATTAAATGATTTACTGTGAAGAATGAATGAGTTAACACAGTTAAAAAATGTAGAGCTGTGTTCAATCATATCCAACTCTTTGTGACCCCATGAACTGTACCCCACCAGGCTTCTTTGTCCATGGGATTTCCCAGGCAAGAATACTGGAGTTGGTCGCCATGCCCTCTTCCAGTGGGTCTTCCCGATTTAGGGATCGAACGTGTGTCCTTTGCATCTCCTGCACTGGCAGGCAGAGTCTTTGCTGCTCAGCCATTGAGGAAGCTCCCTTCTTGGAGATTTGGACCATGTTTTAAGTGTGTTAAAGGCCCTGAGAAGTTTATGATAAAGAAAACAAATTTCATTTAGCCCATCACTTTAGCCCATGTCCTCCATTGGCAGGATAATTCTTTACGACTAGCACCAATTGGTAGAGAATTATCAAGATGATGATTAGTGAAATACAAATATGAGCAATTATTATTTTGACTTTTATTTATTTATTTTTCTTTGGAAAAATAATTTTCTTCCAAAGTACTTATTTATTTTTTATAAATTTATTCATTTCAATTGGAGGCTAATTACTTTACAATATTGTAGTGGTTTTGCCATACATTGATATGAATCAGGGACGGGTGTACATGTGTTCCCCATCCTGAACTGCCCTGGAGGTTTTGGGATGAGCTCTTATTGATTAATGTTCCCTGGAGTCAGGAGTTCTCTGGTGTTAGGTTTTGAACTTAAGCCTCCTGTCCCTGGATTTCTGTCTTATTCTTACAATAGCCTCAGGACTTCTCCATCTATATAGCACCAATGATAAAACATCCAGGTTAATGATGAAAAGTTTCTCCACAGTGAGGGACACCCGGAGAGGTTCACAGAGTTACATGGAGAAGAGAAGAGGGAGGAGGAATACAGAGGTGGCCAGGAGGAGAAGAGGGGGAATCAAAAGGGGTGAGAGCAAGCTAGCCAGTAATCAATTCCCTATGTGCTCTCCACAGCCCAGAATACACAAAGAGATTCACAGAGTTGGGTAGAGAAGAGAAGGGGGAGGGAGGAGATAGAGGTGACCTGATGGAGAAAAAGTAGAGTCAAATGGGGGAGAGAGCAATCGAGCCAGTAATCACACTCCCAAGTAAAAATGGGTACTGAATATTGGGTTCCTAAAGGTACAAAATTGATAACAAATACCAACAAGCAAAGATTAAAAATCTAGAGTAGAGGTTAGACTCTCAAAAATACAATATTAAAAAAACAAAAAAAGTCACAAAAGTTATAAAATATATATATGATGTTTGCTTTAAAAATGGGGTCTTTTTTTGCAAGGTAATATAAGATTATAAAAATGAAAATTAAAGAAGTAATAGAGAACTTAAAATTTTTAAAAAATGATAATAGTGAAAATATATCTAGGAATTTCTCTGGAGCTGTTGCAGGCAGTGTGGGGTCAGTTCAGTTTCAGATAGTTCCTTGATCTGGCTTATGCTTCTCAAGATTTGTAGGCCCCTTCCAATGTAGTTGGTGCTAACTACAGGATTTTAATCTATTGCACCTGTCACTTCCAAAGCGATTCCCTCTGTTTATTTTAGCTCCTTCTGTTTGCTAATCTCTTCAGTGTTTAATTTCTGCCCTGACACAAGGGGGCGAAGGTGGTCATTTATTTAGCCTCACTTGTTCAGTCGTCCTATGAGGGTGGAGGAACACTGCAAACAAATATCACGTGTGTGGGAAGTGCTAACAGTGTTTCAGCCACACTGGGTTTGCCCCCGCTCACACTGGTTGTGTGTGTTTTCATGGTCTACACTTCTCAGGCTCTAGGTTGCTCTGCTGAGAATTGTCTCAGGCGGGCCCTGGATTGCATGCACTTCCCAGGTCTAAGCCACTCAGGTTCAGGTTCTCGGATACTCCACAAAGGCGCAGACTCAGTTGGGCCTGCATTTTGTGCCCTTCCCAGGTCCGAGCAGCTCAGGTGACCAGGTGCTTGGTGAGCACAGTCACCCCCAGGTGGGCAGTATGTCTTATCACCTCCCCCATACCAGCCACTTGGTTTTCTGGGTGTACAACAGGCACGCCTTCTGAGGTGTGCTGTGTGTCTCTTCTGGGGAGCTGATCTCTGGCTGCGACCCTCCTGGCAGATGTCAACCGCCCAAAACCCCCAGAACTCTTGATTAGCAACCTGTTTGCAGTTTGGTAGAAGATGCCTCTCTGGGGCCGTGATTGCCCCTTTCTGGCTCTGGCTGCTACCACCCCCGCGCCCCCCCCCCCCAATGCCTACTTGTCTCCTGTGGGAGATGGGCTGGTCCCCAGCCTGCTAGCTCTTCTCTGGTATTCGCTCAATCCTTTTTACTGTGAGTGGGCCTGGCAGTGCCTCAGGTTAGGGCTTTTTGTAGGATAGTTTCTCTCTCTCTCTCTCTCTCTCTCTCTCTTTGGCTATCCCACAGTTTAGGTTGCTATCTCACGTTAGCTCCCTCAGATTGCCCTCAGGGCATTCGGACCCAGTCCTTACCCTAAGCAACGCAGTTCGCACCTCCCTGTTCAGCTCTCACTTGCTGGTGGTGGTTGCAAGTACTGGGAGTTGCCATTAGGCATGTAATGTGTGGGTTTTAATTATTTATTTAATTATTTTCCCTGCCGGTTATGTTGCCCTCTGAGATTTCAAGATTCCCCACAGATCCTTGGTGACAGTGTTTCCTGGTGTTTGGAAACTTCTCTTTTAAGACTTCCTTCCCAGGACGGATCTCTTTCCCTACATATTTTTCTCTCCTTTTATCATTTATATTTTGTCCTACCTCCTTTTGAACACAATGGGCTGCATTTCTGGGTGACTGATGTCCTCTGCCAGCATTCAGAAGTTGTTTTGTGGAATTTTCTCAGCGTTCAAATGTTCTTTTGATGAATTTGTGGCGGAGAAAGTAGTCTCCCCATCCTATTCCTCTTCCATCTTAGGACCACCTCCTCACCTTCCCTATTTTGACTTTTAAAAAGTAATATAATCAAAGCAAGGAGCCCAAAGGCTCTTGCCATCCTGAATACATGCAGTTCAAACTTAATCAGACTCACACAATGCAGAGTAAGTTATAAAGCTTGTAAGATCATTCCATATTTCCACGTTAAGATCAAATGGGTAAATTTCATCCCTGTATATATAGGAGTTACCTTTTGTAAGTTTCAAAACCAGAGGTTAACAACTAATACAACTTCAGTTCAGGTGCTAAGTTGTGTCTGACTCTTTGTGACCCCATGGACTTCAGCATGCCAGGCCTCCCAGTCTATCACCAACTCCTGGAGTTTAACCAAACTCATGTCCATTGAGTTGGTGATGCCATCCAACCATCTCATCCTGTGTCATCCCCTACTCCTCCTGGCCTCAATCTTTCCCAGCATCAAGGTCTTTTCAAATGAGTCAGCTCTTCACATCAGGTGGCCAAAGTATTGGAGTTTCAGCTTCAACATCAGTCTTTTCAACCAACACCCAGGACTGACCTCCTTTAAGATGGACTTGGTGGGGGTGATCCTAAGACAGCAGAGGAATAGGATGGGGAGACCACTTTCTCTAATACAAATTCATCAAAAAGAACATTTAAATGCTGAGTACATTCCACAAAACAACTTCTGAATGCCGGCAGAGGACATCAGGCACCCAGAAAAGCAGCCCATTGTCTTCAAAAGGAGATGTTTTATCAACGGTGCTGTATAGAAGGAGAAGTCTTGAGACTACTGTAAAAATAAGACTGAAAACCAGAAGCAGGAGGCTTAAGTCCAAATCCTGAGAACACCAGAGAACTCCTGACTCCAGGGAACACTAATCGATAGGAGCTCATCAAAAGCCTCCATATCTACACTGAAACCAAGCACCACCCAAGGGCCAACAAGTTCCAGAGCAAGACATATCACGCAAATTCTCCAGCATCACAAAAACACAGCCCTGTGCTTCAATATATAGGCTGCCCAAAGTTACTCCAAAACCACTGACATCTCATAATTCATTACTGGACACTTCATTGCACTCTATAGAGAGAAGAAATTCAGCTCCACCCACCAGAACATCAACACAAGCTTCCCTAACCAAGAAACAGTGGTACAACCCCACCCACAGTGAGGAAATTCCACAATAAAAAGAACTCCACAAACTGCCAGAATACAGAAAAGCCACCCAAAACTCAGTAATTTAAACAAGATGAAGAGACAGAGGAATACCCAGCAGGTAAAGGAACAGGATAAATGCCCACCGAACCAAAGAGCAAGAGATAGGGAATCTACCTGATAAAGAATTCGAATAATGATAGTGAAAATGATCCAAAATCTTGAAATCAAAATGGAATCACAGATAAATAGCCTGGAGACAAGGATTGAGAAGATGCAAGAAAGGTTTAACAAGGACCTAGAAGAAATAAAAAAGAGTCAATATATAATGAATAATGCAATAAATGAGATCAAAAACACTCTGGAGGAACAAACAGTAGAATAATGGAGGCAGAAGATGGGATTAGTGAAGTAGAAGATAGAATGGTAGAAATAAATGAATCAGAGAGGAAAAAAGAAAAATGAATGTAAAGAAATGAGGACAATCTCAGAGACATCCAGGACAATATTAAACGCCCCAACATTTGAATCATAGGAGTCCCAGAAGAAGACAAAAAGAAAGACCGTGAGAAAATGCTTAAGGAGATAATAGTTGAAAACTTCCCTAAAATGGGAAAGGAAATAATCACCCAAGTCCAAGAAACCCAGAGAGTCCCAAACAGGATAAACCCAAGGCAAAACACCCCAAGACACATATTAATCAAATTAACAAAGATCAAACAAAAAGAACAAATATTAAAAGCAGCAAGGGACAAACAACACACAAGGGTATTCCTATAAGGATAACAGCTGATTTTTCAATTGAAACTCTTCAGGCCAGGAGGGAATGGCAAGACGTACTTAAAGTGATGAAAGAAAATAACCTAGAGTCCAGATTACTGTACCCAGCAAGGATCTCATTCAAATTTGAAGGAGACATCAAAAGCTTTACAGACAAGCAGAAGCTGAGAGAATTCAGCACCACCAAACCACCTCTCCAAAAAATGCTAAAGGATCTTCTCTAGAAAAGAAACACAAAAAGGGTGTATAAACTCGAACCCAAAACAATAAAGTAAATGGCAACATGATCATACTTATCAATAATTACCTTAAACATGAATGGGTTGAGTGCCTCAACCAAAAGACAAAGACTGGCTGAATGGATACAAAAACAAGACCCCTATATATGTAATGATGCTGAAGCTGAAACTCCAGTACTTTGTCCACCTCATGGGAAGAGTTCACTCATTGGAAAAGAATCTGATGCTGGGAGGGATTGGGGGCAGGAGGAGAAGGGGACGACAGAGGATGAGATGGCTGGATGGCATCACTGACTCGATGGACGTGAGTCTCAGTGAACTCTGGGAGTTGGTGATGGACAGGGAGGCCTGGCGTGCTGTGATTCATGGGGTCGCAAAGAGTCGGATATGACTGAGTGACTGATCTGATCTGATCTGATATATGTCATCTACAAGAGACCCACCTAAAAACAGGGGACACATACAGACTTAAAGTGAAGGGCTGGAAAAAGATATTCCATGCAAATAGAGACCAAAAGAAAGCAGGAGTAGCAATACTCATATCAGATAAAATAGACTTTAAAACAAAGGCTGTGAAAAGAGACAAAGAAGGACACTACATAATGATCAAAGGATCAATCCAACAAGATATAACAATTATAAATATATATGCACCCAACATAGGAGTGCCACAATATATAAGACAAATGCTAACATGTATGAAAGGGGGAATTAACAATAACACAATAATAGTGGGAGACTTTAATACCCCACTAAATACCTATGGATAGATCAACTAAACACAAAATTAACAAGGAAACACAAACTTTAAAAGATACAATAGACTAGTTAGACCTAATTGATATCTATAGGACATTTCACCCCAAAACAATGAATTTGTTACCAATTTAATTAATGTAATGAGTGAATTAATTATATTAGATGAGAACTGGGCTTAAGCTAAAAGGAAAAAAAGGTCTTAAGTGTTTTAAATACCTTCATAAAATTGGTTCTGTTATAAATTAAATATATTATTCATCCTACTTGCTTACATCTGCCTGTATCATATGAATGTGAAATTAGGGCTTTTCCACCTGAACTCAGAGAATGATAGAAAATCTCTCATTACCCTTAGTGTAAACTATATTAATACCTTTGAAAACAGCAGATGCCCTGAGTATAAACCCAAGCACAGTGGAATAGACTGCAATTCTTCCATGATCTCTTTCATTCATACAACAAATACCTATTGAACACCACCACAATGCCAGGCCCCATGGGAATTTCTGGGGATAGCACTATGAAAAAGACAAGGAGAGTCTCTGCCTTCCTGAAATTCAGAATTTAATGAGGAAGAAAGACATTAAATAATGATTTGCACAAACAGCAGAAGAGTTACAATTTGTGTTAGCAATATGAGGTGAGCAAATAACTGGGAAGTTTTTTTCTATTCTGTGAGACCAAGAAAGACATTTTGAAGAAAGCAGCATTTAAGTTAAAACAAAAAGGAAGTTAAGATGTGGAATCTAAAAAAATTTGATACAAATTAAATTGTTTACAAAATAAAAATACATTTATAGACATAGAAAAAAACTTACAGTTATCACAGGGATAGCAGGGGTGAGGGAGAACAAATTAGGAGTTTGGGATTAACACATATATACTACTATATATAAAATAGGTAACAAGGACCTACTGTATAGTACAGGGAAGTCTACTCGATATTCTTTAATGACCTATAATGGGAAAGAATCCGAAAAAGAATACACACATGAGTAAATCACTGTGCTGTATACTTGAAACTAACACAACATTGTAAATTAAGTATACTTCAATTAAAAAAAAAAGAATTACTTAGAAACTAACAAGTACACAGTTTTAAAGTCTGGAACAGATGGTTTACTTGAGTTAAAAAAAAAAAAAAAAGATCTTGGCCAAATAAAGAAGGAACAAGCTTTTCAAGGAGAGAGAATAGCATCTACAATGGTCATGAGGGAGCAAGGTGCTCAAGGAACTGGAAAGACAGAGGATGGTCAGGGAGGCTCTCAGGAGGAGTAAGGAGATAAATGTGAAGAGGGTGACATAGGCCAGACATACAGGACCTTGTAGGTGAGGAAGACAAATCAGAAAGAAAGATATAACCCAGATTACTTTTGAGGCAAATGCTATTGTGATATATTCATTGCTATTGTTTAGTGAAGTCATGTCCAACTCTGTGACACCATGGACTGAAGTACATCAGTCTTTTCAGTCCTCCACTATCTCCCAGTGCATGCATGCTCAGTCTCTTAGTTATATCTGATTCTTTGTGACCCAATGGACTGTAGCCTTCCAGGTTCCTCTGTCCTTAGTTTTACAGGCAAGAATACTGAAGTGGGTTGCCATTTCCTACTCCAGAGGATCTTCTTGACCCAGGGATTGAACTCGAGTCTCCCAAGTCTCCTTCATTTGCGGGCCGATTCTTTACCACTGTGCCAAATGGGAAATCCCAGAGTTTGCTTAAACCCATGTCTATTGTGTTGGTGATGCTATCCAACATCCCATTTTCTGTCACCTCCTTCTCCTCCTGCCCTCAAATTGTCCAGGATCAGGGTCTTTTCACAATGAGTCAGCTCTTTGCATCAGGTGGCCGAAGTGCTGGAGTTTCAGCTTCAGCATCAGTCCTTCCAATGAATATTCAGGTTTGATTTCTTTTAGGATTTACTGGTTTGATCTCCTTGCAGGCCAAGAGACTCTCAAGAATCTTCTCCAGCACAACAGTTTGAACACATCAATTCTTTGGTGCTCAGCCTTCTTTATGGTCTAACTTTCATATTCATACATGACTACTGGAAAAACTATAGCTTTGACTACACAGATCTTGATCAGCAAAGGGATGTCTTGGCTTTTTAATATACTATCAAGGTTTGTCATAGCTTTACTTCCAAGGAGCAAGTGTCTTTTAATTTCATAGCTGCAATTACCATCTGCAGTGATTTCAGAGCCCAAGAAAATAAAATTTGTCACTGGTTCCAATTTTTACCATTCTATTATGATGAAATGATGGAAACTGATGCCATGATCTTAGTTTCTTGAATGCTGAGCTTTAAGCCTGCTTTTTCATTCTCCTCTTTCACCTTCATCAAGAGGCTCTATGGTTCTCTTAAATTTTTGCCATTAGGGTGGTATTATCTGCATATCTGAGGTGGTTGATATTTCTTTGAGCAATCTTGATTTGAATTTGTAATTCATCCAGCCCAGCAATTCACATGATGTACTCTGCACAGAAGTTAAATAAGGTGATTGAACGTGAACGTGAAGTCGCTCAGTCGTGTCCGACTCTTTGCGACCCCGTGGACTGTAGCCTACCAGGCTCCTCTGTCCATGGGATTTTCCAGGCAATAGTACTGGAGTGGATTTCCATTTCCTTCTCCAAGGGATCTTTCCAACCCAGGGATCAAACCAGGGTCTCCTGCATTGTAGACATAAGCTTTACCGTCTGAGCCAGCAGGGAAGTTAAATACGGTGATTATATACACACTTATTGTACACTTTTCCCAACTTTGAATCAATCCATTGTTTCATGTCTGGTTCTAACTGTTGTTTCTTGACCCTCATTACAAGTTTCTCAGGAAGTAGGAAAGGTGGTCTGGTACTCCCATCTCTTTAAGAATTTTCCACAGCTTTTTGTGATCCACACAGTTAAAGGCTTTAGCATAGTCAATGAAGCAGATGTTCTCCTGGAACTCCCTTTCTTTCTCCATGAGCCAACAAGTGTTGGCAATTTGATCTCTGGTTCCTCTGTCTCTTCAAAACCCAGCTTGTACCTTTGGAATTCTTAGTTTATGTACTACTGAAGCCTAGCTTGAAGGATTTTAAGCATTATGTTGCTGATATGTGAAATAAATGCAATTGTATGGTAGTGTGAACATTCTTAAGCATTGCCCTTCTTTGGGATTGGAATGAAAACTGACTTTTACCAGGCCTGTGGCCATTGCTCAGTTTTCCAAATTTGCTGACATATTAAGTGCAGCATTGCATCTCTTTTAGGATTTTAAATAGTTCAACTGGAATTCCATCACCTCCATTAGCTTTATTTGGAGGTTAGCTTTGTTTGGAGGGGCAAATGGAAACCAACTCCAGTATTCTTGCATAGAGCACCCAATTGACAGTACGAAAAGACAAAGATGAGATGAGCCCCTTAGGTTAGAAGGTGTCCAATGTGCTATTGGAGAAGAACAGAGGGCAATTATTAACAGCTCTAGAAAGAATGAAGAGGCTGGCCCAAAACGGAAATGACACTCAGTTATGGATGTTCCTGATGGTGAAAGTTAAGTCCAATGATGTAAAGAACAATATTGTATAAGAACCTGAAATTTTAGATCCACTAATCAAGGTAAATTGGACATGGCAGCATGAGATAGCAAGACTAAACATCAACATCTTAGGAATCAATGAACTAAAATGGATGGGAATGGGCAAACTTTGTTCAGATGACCATTGTATCTACTATTGTTTGCAAGAATCCCTTAGAAGAAATGGAGTAGCCCTCAGAGTCAAGAAAATAGTTCAAAACACAGTACTTAGGTGCAAACTTAAAAATGACTGAATGATCTCAGTTCATTTCCAAGGCAAACCATTCAACATCACAGTAACCCAAGTCTATGCCCCAACCACTGATGCTGAGGAAGCTAAAGTTGACCAGTTCTATGAAGACCTACAAGACCTTCTAGAACTGACACCAAGAAAGATGTCCTTTTCATCATAGGGGACTGGAATGCAAAAGTAGGAGATCAAGAGATACCTGGAGTCACAGGCAAGTTTGCCCTTAGAGTACAAAATGAAGCACAGCAAAGGCCACCAGAGCTTTTTCAAGAGAATATACTGGTTATAGCAAATACCCTTTTCCAACAACCCAAGAGATGACTCTACACATGGACATAACCAGATGATCAATACTGAAATCATGTTGAGTGCAGCCAAAGATGGAGAAGCTTTATAGAGTTGGCAAAAACAAGACCTGGAGCTGACTGTGGCACAGATCATGAGCTCCTTATTGTAGAACTCAGGCTTAAAATGAGAAAATAGGGAAAATAACTAGGCCATTCAGATATAACCCAAATTGAATCCATTATAATCATAAGGGATTATTCACTGGAGGTGAGGGATAGAGTCAAGGGATTAGATCTGGTAGACAGAGTGCCTGAAGAACTATGGATGGATATTTTCATAATTAAAGACAAATCTAGTTCACTCTGTCTTCTTACAAAAATGAAGAAGAAAGTCTGTATCATTACAATAGAAATGCAACCTCCTGTAACACATCACTCTGAGGTACATTTCATTGGCCCCCATGAGTATTATTCTGTGTATTATCTAGAAAAGTAGAAATGGATAATAACAAGGGATGGTAAGAACCACAACAATGAAACCTTGCTATCATCTTGGAAACCTCAAAAGAAAGCTGAGAAATTTGCTATTAGTAAAAGAGTAGACTTCAGTGCAGCTGGCCAACAAGCACATAAAAAATATTCAACATCACTAATTATTAGAGAAATGTAAATCAATACTATTATGAAGTATCACCTCCCACCAGTCGGAATGGTCATCATTAAAAAGTCTACAAATAATAAATGCAGGACAGGCTGTAGAGAAAAGAGAACCCTCTTATACTATTGGTAATATAAATTATTGCACCCACTATGGAAACAGTATGGAGGCTCTTCAAAAAAAACTAAAAATTGAATTACCGTATGATCTAGCAATGCTGGGCATATATCCAACAACTCCTGGGCATATATCCAGACAAAGCTGGATTTATATGTAAATAAAAATTACATATTTCTACTTGTAATAAAAAATAAATAACTGTGGTGCTGGAGAAGACTCTTGCTGGAGAGTCCCTTGGACAGCAAGGAGATCAAGCCAGTCAATCCTAAAGGAAATCAACCCTGAATACTCTTTGGAAGGACTGATGCTGAAGCTGAATCCCCAATACTTTGGCCACCTGATCTGAATAGCTGACTCATTGGAAAAGACCCTGATGATGGGAAAGATTGAAGGTGGGAGGAGAAGGGGATGACAGAGGATGAGATGGCTGGATGGCATCACTGATGCAATGGACATGAACTTGGGCAAACTGTGGGAGATGGTGAGGGACAGAGAGTCCCGGTGTGCTGCAGTCTGTGGGGTCATGAAGAGTTAGACATGACTTGGTGACTGAAAAACAACAGCATATAAACTCATATACACATGGGGAATACTACTCAGCCATAAATAAGAATAAAATAATTCCACTTACAGCAACATGGATGGATCTAGAGATTATCATACAAAGTAAGAAAGAGAAAGCCAAATGCAATATGATATCACTTATATATGGAATCAAAAACATGACAAAAATGAACATACCTGCAAAAGAAAAACAGAATCAGATACATAGAGAACAGACTTCTGGTTACCAAGGGAGTGTAGAGGGAGGGAAGAATTTGAAATTTGGAATTAGCAGACTCATTTTATATAGGATGGATAAACAACAAGATCCTATTGTGTTGCACAGGGAACTACAATCAATGAAAGTGAAAGTGTTAGTCATTTAATCATGTCTGACTCTTCGCTATGGACTATAATGAATCAGGCTCCTCTGTCCATGGAATTCTCCAGGCAAGAATACGGAGTGGTATTCTTCTCCAGGGGATCTTCCCAACCCATGGATCCAACCTGTGTATCCCACATTGCAGGAAGATTCTTTACTGTATAAGCCACCAGGGAATATCCTGTGGTATATCATAATGGAAAATAATATGAAAAATAATAAATATATGCATTATTCAATCACTCTACTGTATATAAAAAATTAAAACAACATTGGAAATAAACTATACTTCAATAAAATTAAAAAAATAAAAGTAGATGTCAGTTGCTCTTACCACACATACACACAAAATGGTAACTATGTGAGGGATGGATATACTAATTAGCCTTACTGTAACAATCATTTCACTATATGTATTTATATTAAAATAGCATCATGCTTTAAACATTAAATATATACAATTTTATTGAAAAATAAAGATGAAAAAAGCAAAATGACCCTCTCTCTGAGATTTTGCAAAGCAGCCTGGCTAAAGAAGGAGGCTGATTTTAAAAGTAGTACTACTGAACTAAAAAATTCAGGGAACTTTCCTAAGATTATAGCAACTCTTGAAAATTCTGACTTTCCTCCACAGCTCCTTTCCCAATCCCTTTAGTCATTTCTTCTTAAATGTTTGTTCTCACAAAGACAAGTGTAAATAGAAGTCAACATTAAATAAAAATGTGTAAGATTTATAACTTAAGTATCAATATAAGGCAAATAAAATACTATATTTGCTATTTCTGCTAAAATGTAAAAGCATATGCATGTAGAAGTGACACTCCTCATCATCGGTAGTTATCCCCTCACTGTGACAAAATCTTTATAAGACACTGATAAAAATGTAAGATATTTTGATCTTTATGGTAAACTACAAAGAATGCATATTAGAAAAAAAAAGAAAAGAAGGCTGACAAAACGTGCAAAGTCCAATCTGCCATAACACTGATACCAATACCTAACATTTGTTGAGTTTGCAAGGCACTATAGTTTGCATCCGAGTTAAATTCACAGTCCATTTTAGTTCGCTAATTCCTAGAATGTCAACATTCACTCTTGCCATCTCTTGTTTGACCACTTCCAATTTGCCTTGATTCATGGACCTGACATTCCAGGTTCCTATGCAATACTGCTCTTTACAGCATCGTACTTTGCTTCTATCACCAGACACATCCACAGCTGGGTATTCTTTTTGTTTTGGTTCCATCCTTTCATTCTTTCTGGAGTTATTTCTCCACTGATTTCCAGTAGCATATTGGGCCCCTACTGACCTGGGGAGTTTCTCTTTCAGTATCCTATCATTTTGTCTTTTCATACTGTTCATGGGGTTCTCAAGGCAAGAATACTGAAGTGGTTTGCCATTCCCTTCTCCAGCGGACCACACCCTGTCATATCTCTCCACCATGACCCGCCCATCCCAGGTTGCCCTTGGACTGCGAGAAGATCCAACCAGTCCATTCTGAAGGAGATCAATCCTGGAATTTCTTTAGAAGGAATGATGCTAAAGCTGAAACTCCAGTATTTTGGCCACCTCATGTGAAGAGTTGACTCATTGGAGAAGACTCTGATGCTGGGAGGGATTGAGGGCAGGAGGAGAAGGGGACGACAGAGGATGAGATGGCTGGATGGCATCACTGACTCGATGGATGCGAGTCTGAGTGACCTCCGGGAGCTGGTGATGGACAGGGAGGCCTGGCGTGCTGCGGTTCATGGGGTCGCAAAGAGTCGGACACGACTGAGCGACTGATCTGATCTGATCTGATCTGATAGTTTGCAAGGCACTATTCTAAGGTTTTTTTATCTGTTTTCTCATTCATGTTCACATTATACAGATGAAGACCTAAGGCACAGAACAGTTAAATAAATAAATTTTCAACTAGTCTAAGTGAGAACTAACACTTAATAGAAATGAACTTGTACCATAAGTGGTTTATATATATTACCTAATTTACTCTCCATAAAAATATTTTGTAATTGGTATTATTGTCCCCATTTTTTTCAGATATGAAAACTGAGATTGAGAGATAAAAAGCGATAACTAGTATATGATATTGCTGAAATTCAAATAAAATATACCTGTATATAACACACTACCAGACATTACAAATTGCAATAGATAAAGATATACCATTTTAGGTCATGTCTTTCTGACATAACAAGGGTGATATTTATGATATTGACATAATAATATATTGAACTAATTTGAAAAGATACCTATACTCCCGTGTTTGTTGTAGCAGTATTTACAGTAGCCAAGACATGGAAACAACTTGTTGAAAGATGAACGGATAAACATATGCCATATACACACATACACAGATACACACACACACACACACACACACACACACACACACACACACACATATATATATATATATATATATGCATATGCAATGAAATGTTACTCAGCAATAAAAAGAAACTATCCCTGCCATTTGTGACAACATGGATAAACCTTCTCAAGGGCATTATGCTAAGTGAAATATGCTAAGAGAAAGACAAATACCATATGATTTCAATTATATGTAAGATCTAAAATATAAAACCACCTAATAGATATAGACAACAAATTGGTGGTTGCCAGAGATGGGGATGAGGGTGGGGGAAATATGTGAAGTGAGTCAAAATGTACAAACTTCCAGTTATAAAATAAATAAGTCCTGGGGATGTAACATACAACATAGCAACTATAGATAATAATACTGCATTGAGTATCTAAAAATTGCTAAAAGAGTAAATATTAAAAGTTTTCATTTCAAGAAAAAAAATTGAAACTGTGTGGTGATGGGTGATAACTAAACCAATTGTGGGGATTTTCACAATACAATATATAGAAATATCAAATTATTATGCTATACACTAGAAACACACAATAAACACAATTTTTGAAAGTATATAAACTTTATTAAATGTTAATAAGAACAGCCAACCCCTCAGAGTGAATGACCACTTATTGATATTGTTATTCTGGTTTTGAAGTGAAGTGTGACACTTTTAGTAATAAAGGATTTAGAAAAAGAAAACAAAGGGAAGGCAGAGCAGGAGTGAAAATTTACGCATGGAGAAATGGTAGAGATGTTTGAATGCACACAATTTGGCATCTAAAAGATTCTGGGGTGCAAATCAGGCAAAGAGGGTGGACTCTGGGTAAGAAAAAGAGAAACTTTGCCAGGTATTTTTTATCATCCAATTGCCATCCCTCTTTTGCCATACAGTCTCAAAACTGGGGAAAGCCCGGTGCCCCCTGTCCCATGATGATGCTCATCGCTAGCTGAGGAACATGAGTACACACAATCATAAATATAGTTTAATGTATTTTTGGCTACCTCCAAGGAATCCATCAACTGGCACACACTAATGAGGATCCTGAGAAGCCAGGGTAAGGCCCATGAACTATGGCACTGAAAGATGAGAATGGAAGCTTGCAAAAGCACCTCTCTCCCAATTTAGTTGTCCCTGATGCCTATCCATTACACATGATTTATCCAGGCATAGGTAATAATATGCCACCATTCATTTTTTTATCTTTCTATCACATATTTTTAGATACCTATTATGTGTAAGGAACTGTGTTTGGCTCTTAAAACATAAACACACACAATATAGTCCCTCCCTTAATGTTCAGTGAAGAAATCACACATATACACCTACACACACACACACATACACACACATATACAGACAAAGTGAGAGACAAAGGCAGAGAGATCCAGAGAAAGAAAGAGACAGTGAGAGACATAGAGACAAAGGCACACAGAAACAAAATGGCACTACAAAACACGGTGCAGCTTGCTATGGGAACCTCTAGAAGGCTCACTTGCTATCTAACAAGATTGAGGGCTTCAGCATTCACCTACCAATGGGCAGCAAACAGGACTTTCACACAAACACAAAGCATGATCATGCATGACTGAGTACAGTAACCCACACTAACATGGAGTTGAGAAATGATGTGATTAGAGATATGGATTACAAAAATTTAATTGGCAGTACAGGATAAATTTTAGAGGTCAGGGTGGAGAGAAAGAAAATTAGAAGGCTATCATAATAGTTGAAAAGAGAAGTTAGGAGGGTGTGAGATGATTCAGTAGCCAAAGGAATGGAAAGGAGGGGACAGATGAGAGAAGGGTGAATCAAAAGAAGCCGATGAATATGAAAGGCTGTAAGAATGGTGGACTCCAGGATTCTTATCTATTGAGCCAGCATGATTGGGAAAATGGTGAGATAAGAGAAGCTATTTTCATGAGCTCCATTTTGGGCCTGTAGAATTTTAGACACCAGAAAGAGATGCCAGATAGAGGTATTTAGTAGGCAATTGTAAATTCAGTAACTCTTTTTGGGAGGGATATTGCATTTTCTGAGAACTATAGTCAGTCACTTATTCATTTACTGAACCCAAGGATATACCAGCATTCTACAAGGCACTGAAGAAATAAAGATGAATAATAACACAGCATTTTGCTCTCAAAAAGTTGGAGATGTGGGAGCTTGTCTTCAAGATGGCCATCATGAATTCATTCCCTTCCTTATATGTGTATACCCTCCCTTCATGTGTGTGCAAAGTCACTTCAGTCGTGTCCAACTCTTTGCAATCCTATGGACTGTAGCCCGCCAGGCTTCTCTGTCCATGGGATTATCCAGGCAAGAATACTGGAGTGGGTTGTCATGCCCTCCTCCAGGGGAGCTTCCCAACCAAGGGACTGAACCTGCATGTCTTATGTCTCCTGCATTGGTAGCCAGGTTCTTTACCACTAGCGCCACCTGGGAAGCTCATCCACCATCCCTTTACGGAGAGGCAGAAACTATTTCTCCCCTTTTCTTGAATGAAAGCTGGCTTAAAAACACGTTTTACTAATTCAGTGTGGGAGAAGTGATGTTCTAAGAGTTTTGAAGATAGGTCAAAGCAAGTCTTGCCACTTCTGCCCGGGCCTCTGGGAACACTTGCTCTGGGGAAAGCCAGCTACCATATAAGAAGCATGATCACTCTGAGACTACCACACTATGAGAAGCCCAGACCACACAGTGAAGTCCTGACTAAATAAGACACCAGTTGAAGGAAGAGGGAGGAGTCAAGGAGCACCAAGATATCAGAAGATATTTGTGTCAAGAAATCATATTTTACATAGGTCCTCCAGCATCAACTGCCTAGACTTATGCCATGTAGGTCAGAGTTGAACCACCCAGCAAAGCTCTTGCCAAATTTTTCACCCACAAATTCATAAATATAACACTATTACAACTACAACTCTTACTACCACTAGTATTAACAAGAAGCAGCAGAAGAAGAGAAGAAGAATGTTGTTGTTTCAAGCCACTTTAAGCCATCAAGTTTTAGAGTATTTTTTATGAAGCAATAAATATCCAGAACAAGATGTGATAATAAACTAGATGACACAGTATACATGGAGAGGCAGGCATGCAGCAATTGATTAATCTTTTAACTAGAGAGAGAATACAAAGAGAGAAGAAAAGATGATCCAAAAGTGATCTTTTTTTCTGTGGCCGATTCATTTTGATATATAGCAAAAGCAATACAATATTGTAAAGTTAAAAAATAAAATTAAATTAAATTTAAAAAAAGGAAAAAATAAAAGGACCAAAGAAAATTAAATTAGCAATCTGTTCTAGATAATTGAGAATATATATTAAAAAGATATATTTTACTCACTTCATTTATTTACTTTCATGGTTTCCATTCAGTTTCACTTCTACAATAAAGGCAAGCAGTATTCAAACAGAAATTACAAACTATCATGAGCAATTGTAAAGTTGATTATGGCAATTTAGAGGTGTGAATGCCATTTATGAGTTACAGTTTCAGTCAGTAACAATAGAGTGGGAAGATGTATACAATTCACGGCAGTTTGAAGACAAATTAGGTCTAAATAGTTTCAATTAAGCTTATATACATGTAACTATCATGGAAGTCAGGCCTCTCTGTCCAACACCAACTGCCGGAGTTTACCCAAATTCATGTCCATTGAGTCGGTGATGCCATCCAACCATATCATCCCCTGTCGTCCCCTTCTCTTCCTGCCCTCAATCTTTCCCAGCATCAGGGTCTTTTCCAATGAGTCAGCTGTTTGCATTAGGTGGCCAAAATATTGGAGTTTCAGCTTCAACGTCAGTCCTTCCAATGAATACCCAGAAATGATCTCCTTTAGGATGGACTGGATCTGCATGTCCAGATGGTTGGATGGACAACTGACTGATCTCCTTTAGGATGGTTAGATCTCCCTGCAGTCCAAGGGACTCTCAAGAGTCTTCTCCAACACCACAGTTCAAAAGGATCAATTCTTTGGTGCTGAGCTTTCTTTATAGTTCAACTCACATACATACATGACTACTGGAAAAACCATAGCCTTGACTAGATGGACCTTTGTTGGCAAAATAATGTCTCTGATGTCTCTGTTTTAAATATGCTATCTAGGTTGCTCATAACTTTCCTTCCAAGGAGTAAGCATCTTTTAATTTCATGGCTGCAATCATAATCTGCAGTGATTTTGGAGCCCGGAAAAATAAAGTCTGACACTGTTTCCCCATCTATTTGCCATGAAGTGATGGGACTGAATGCCAATATCTTGGTTTTCTGAATGTTGAGCTTTAAGCCAATTTTTTTCACTCTTCTCTCTCACTTTCATCAACAGGCTCTTTAGTTCTTCACTTTCTGCCTTAAGGGTGGTGTCATCTGCATATCTGAGGTTATTGATATTTCTCCCAGCAATCTTGATTCCAGCTTGTACTTATTCCAGTCCAGCATTTCTCATGATGTACTCTGTATATAAGTTAAATAAGCAGAGTGACAATATATAGCCTTGACGTACTCCTTTTCCTATTTGGAACCAGTCTGTTGTTCCATGCCCAGTTCTAACTGTTTCTTCTTGACCTGCATACAGGTTGCTCAAGAGGCCAGTCAGGTGGTCTGGTATTTCCATTTCTTTCAGAATTTTCCACAGTTTGTGGTGATCCACACAGTCAAAGGCTTTGGCATAGTCAATAAAGCAGAAGTAGATGTTTTTCTGAAACTCTCTTGCTTTTTCAATGATCCAGCGGATGTTGGCAATTTGAACTCTGGTTCCTCTGCCTTTTCTAAAACCATCTTGACCATCTAGAAATTCACGGTTCACATATTGCTGAAGCCTGGCCTCGAGAATTTTGAGCATTACTTTACCAGCACGTGAGATGAGTGCCATTGTGCCTGCTGTGCTGTGGTTCATGGGGTCGCAAAGAGTTGGAGAGGACTGAGTGGCTAAACTGAACTGAATGATTATGGAAGTCATCTTTATTTTACTGAAAATATGCTTGTGACTATGTCAGTTCTACTACATAAAACACAATAAGCTTAGTAATATAATTACTAAGAAGATGATACACAAAGTATTGCCAATAAACAGTAAGTTAATACTATATGTAAACAAAGTAACAAGAATATCTTAGCTTCTATGTTCCCATATGTTGGCATCTGAGTCTTAAGGTGAGATAAATCAAGTATGGCATTATTATTTTCCACAAGCCCAATATTGTTTCATTTCTAAAAGAACAATGGAGTACAGTGTTTATGAGTATTTTTAAATGCCACTCAACCTGAAACGTTTTTGATGATGATTTAATTTAATAGATCAGGTCACATTTTTAAGAACACAGGAGTCTAAAAAAAAAGCCTTCTGATAACACAAACTTTATTTACAAGGAGCAAAGAAATGAATGCTTAAAGGCTGGGAGGGATTGGGGGCAGGAGGAGAAGGGGATGACAGAGGATGAGACAGCTGGATGGCATCACCGACTAGATGGACATGAGTTTGAGTGAACTCCAGGAGTTGGTGATGGACAGGGAGGCAGGCAATGCCTGCCTTTGGAGAAGGCAATGGCACCCCACTCCAGTACTCTTGCCTGGAAAATCCCATGGACAGAGGAGCCTCGTAGGCTGCAGTCCATGGGGTAGCTAAGAGTCGGACATGACTGATCGACTTCACTTTGACTTTTCACTTTCATGCATTGAAGGAGGAAATGGCAACCCACTCCGTGTTCTTGCCTGGAGAATCCAACGGACAGAGGAATCTGGTGGGCTTCCGTCTATGGGGTCGAACAGAGTCAGACACGACTGAGGCGACTTAGCAGCAGGGAGGCCTGGCATGCTTCAATTCATGGGTCGCAAAGAGTCAGACCCAACTGGGCGACTGAACTGAACTGAACTGAAAGGCTACCCACAACCCTTTCTGGACAATTTCTTATGTTAATAAGTGTCATCTTTACAACTATTGTGAAAGAGATGGGAATACCAGACCACCTGATTTGCCTCTTGAGAAATCTGTATGCAGGTCAGGAAGCAACAGTTAGAACTGGTCATGGAACAACAGACTGGTTCCAAATAGGAAAAGGAGTACGTCAAGGCTGCATATTGTCACCATGTTTATTTAACTTATATGCAGAGTACATCATGAGAAATGCTGGACTGGAAGAAACACAAGTTGGAATCAAGATTGCTGGGAGAAATATCAATAACCTCAGATATGCAGATGACACGACTCTTATGGCAGAAAGTGAAGAGGGACTAAAAAGCCTCTTGATTAAAGTGAAAGTGGAGAGTGAAAAGGTTGGCTTAAAGCTCAACATTCAGAAAACGAAGATCATGGCATCTGGTCCCATCACTGCATGGGAAATAGATGGGGGAACAGTGGAAACAGTGTCAGACTTTGTTTTTCTGGGCTCCAAAATCACTGCAGATGGTGACTGCAGCCATGAAATTAAAAGACGCTTACTCCTTGGAAGGAAAGTTATGACCAACCGAGATAGCATATTCAAAAGCAGAGACATTACTTTACCAACAAAGGTTCGCCTAGTCAAGGCTATGGTCTTTCCTGTGGTCATGTATGGATGTGAGAGCTGGACTGTGAAGAAGACTGAGCGCCGAAGAATTGATGCTTTTGAACTGTGGTGTTGGAGAAGACTCTTGAGAGTCCCTTGGACTGCAAGGAGATCCAACCAGTCCATTCTGAAGGAGATCAGTCCTGGAATTTCTTTAGAAGGAATGATGCTAAAGCTGAAACTCCAGTATTTTGGCCACCTCATGCAAAGAGTTGACTCATTGGAGAAGACTCTGATGCTGGGAGGGATTGAGGGCAGGAGGAGAAGGGGACGACAGAGGATGAGATGGCTGGATGGCATCACTGACTCAATGGATATGAGTCTGGGTGACCTCCGGGAGCTGGTGATGGACAGGGAGGCCTAGCGTGCTGCGGTTCATGGGGTCGCAAAGAGTCGGACACGACTGAGCGACTGATCTGATCTGATCTTACAACTGTTGAAACAAAGGTACCATATTATTTTTCAAGAGAGAAGAGTCCTGTCTGAGAATATCCAGTGGTTGGTTGGGAAAAGGCTTCGGCCTCTTCTGGATACTGAGGATTCAGAGTAAAATGCCTACGGATGTATTATTTAAGCTCATTCCTACTGATAACAATCAGGTCAGTCAGTCTTTAATTTTGGATCCTATTATTTACAAGGCCAACAGGTCTGAAGTGAGTGGTAATGTTATTAAGCCTGGACCATTAAAATACATGTCTACATGTCTTACTTAAAATTTCTCTCACCTCTGTTTATTGGTCTGTCATCTAACTGGTTCAGGGACTCTTTTTGGTTGATACGGAGGATCTATTTTGTGTATCTGCTAATGCTTCTTTAAAAATCTTAATCATTTCTATCTCTCTAGTCCCCTTCCCCCTTTGAATCCAGAAACCCCTCAGATGTGCCTGTCAGAAACCTGAATCAAAGAAATTTAAGCCATATCAATAAAGCCATACTGCATTTAGTTACAGAAAAATTAAGGGCACCTGTTTCAAAGGACGACTTGGGCTACTATACTATGAAGCCATTTCCACTTCAGAGGCACTAAGAATGTGCAACTGGCTCCACTGCTAATCTGTGATAAACCTGTCTATCTTAGTCATCCTGCGAATTCAGAGCTCTTAATCACCACAGCATCTAGGACCTTCAATAAGAAAATATCAAAGGAAGGAAGTAAAGGGAATCTAATAGGACTGACTGATGGAAACACTAGCATATACAGAAGGAGATGTGAGAACGGAGAAGGGAAGAGAGAGAAGATGAGAAGAGTATTTCAAAGAAAAGCATTGATGGAATTAAGCAAAAGAGCGTTTACAAAGATAAGAGCCTGAAATATGTATGTTTAGAATGTTATAAAATCCCAAATGGCAAATACTAAGCTGCACATTTTCTACAACAATCATCCTTATTCATAAAGTTATGAATTGTTTTTACTTATATAAGAAACATTCAATTGGGGATGGGATCCTGAGGCATTTAATGTCAGTGTATAGTAATACTGTGAACCATACATGAAATGAGGTTAAGCAAAACAAGCATTATTGTTTAGTATTTTCATTCAATATCAGAAAACAAAAGGGCTTTTCCCCTCCTTTTTCCATTGTCCTTAATCCTTTCCGAAAGGGGACACTATACTCCATAAATATTTTAGGATTTTGTTTGATGATCATTTTATTTGTTCCATAGATTAAAAAAAATTAAATATTTTTCTTTCAATGAATCTTTATAAAATATGTAATAAGCACCTGAATGTTAAGTGTAATAAATGAATTTCAATAATAAACATACAGAAGCGTTCCCTAGGATGCAGAAGAGTATTACAATAAAAAGGATGCTTACAATAAAACCTAAATTGTCCTCAGAAACTGTCTCTTAAATCACATTTTTCAGGAAATATTTTACATCAGCACATTTCTTAAATTAATAAATAGTACAAAGAAAATAGATAATTATGTTTCCCATATCTTCAAATAAAATTTAAAAGGTGCAACCTACAATACATTCTGGATGGGGAGAGCGAAATTATTGATTCTGGTCCTAATTCTGTCACAAACCAGCTTCTGTGGACCTCATTTTCCTCTAATTAAGTTACCTTAACAGTGCTTCCCAGCACCAATGTGCTGTAATGAACGCATTACAAATTTTACAAATATATGGGCACACAAGCACATGATTAAAGTTTGAGCCTGTCATTTTGTCATATTTACCTCATGAACTTATTAGGGTAAGAACTAGGAATTCTAGGGCATCCTAACTTACCAGTAAGTGTAATTCATCTAAGAAGTAGTGATAAGGAGCTAGCCACAGGTGGTCAATTTTGCTTTTGTAAGATTTCCTCACTCTAATTTTAAAAGTGCTCATCATATTAGAGTAAATGTATAAGGGATTTTCCAAAATTAGTAGAATCTCTCTTCAATCAAAAATATTAGCAAGAGATCCAAGGGTGAGCAACAGCCCCCCATTTTAGCTCCCCCGCAATGAATTGTTTTCCATATGAAACAGAGTGGTACAACAGTACTAATTAACTAGATCAAATTTGATTAAATCAAGTAGTCAAACATCCACATTGTCTGGTGCAAATTATTCTGCATACAACACTGCAGATGCATATCCAGAGCTGGTGTTTGTAATTTTGAATGAGAAATACAAAGGAAACAATACTATGGTTTCATTAAGTGAGGTTAAATACATATAACATTCTTGGAACATCAGCTGCCTTTTGTAATTAATGATAATGCACACCATTAAAGAGTAGTTTTATTTGTCTGTAAGTTTACTGAGAAAGTCATGTCTAGATGACACAAATTAAATAGGTCCAGCTGCTAAAACCCACTAGAGATGAGTCACTAGGTGACTCTCTAACTTAATGAACAAATTATCTCTGACCACCTAAATCTATCTTGGAAAAAGTATTAGTATTATATTTTCAATCTTTTGCAAAGTATTTGATGATGCTCTGCAATCCCAGAATGACTTTTCCCTTGCCATCTGTGTGTGCTCACATGGCAAAGACCCATGTAGGAATTTCAGCTAGTTTACTTCATTTCAGATAAACATTCCCAGGTAAGAAGGCTGACGTTTTTACTCTATTTCCCTTAAACAATGGGAAAATTCAAAATACTGCAGACCTAATGCTCTCTCCTGCTCTCAGTGAAATAACCTTTCATTATACCCGTTCTCCAAGATTGATGTCCCACTGTTAAAAGCTAAGGTACTTCCTTTCAGGAAAACTTAGTTGAATAACATCTGGGTCTGAATTCCAACTCTGTCATTGACTAGCTATGAAAACATGGGCAAGTCATGTGCTCTCTCTGAGCTTCTGTAGCAGATTTGTAATTTGGAGACAACATTGATAATAATAACACAGGTTCCCCCTTCCCTTACTCCAAAATGGCATAAAGCAAAGAAGCAAAGATTTTATCACATCTTGCTAACAGATACACAAAATAAATCCAGATAAAGCACAAACGCTCAGAGACACAGTTCAAAACTCTGGTGACTTAATGCTGAGAGGCCAAGTGTATCTGTCTGGAAAGGAGCTTGGCAGTGCCACTTCTCTTGCTCAGGGTTTGTGCTGCCTTTAGCTTGCTAGAAAACAATTACTGAGCGCTATTTTTGCTTTGCACTTTTTTCCCATAAAAGTAAAACCTAGTTTGGATTTCTTTCCATTAGGGAAAACTGGTATTAATGTAGCTTTTAAGTAAAGTGAAATTACTTAAAGCAAATTTTCAAAAAGGAGGGGTACTCATAATACTTTGCTGGAATATTTTGATAACTACATATTCTAAATCTGTAAACTTCCTGCCACAGAATAGGAGCTAAATTTCGAGTAGCTGTTGCCTGGAATGTCATCCAAATTATATTTCTTTTCCTACTTAACAAAGATGTCTTTGTAAACAGATTATTCATTTTTCACTCCCTCATAGTTTTATTTATTAGGGATATGGTCAGATCACATGCTATATTTTTCTCAGTAAAGTCGTACAAAATATTGGTTATTTGCTTAGACATTAAATGTGTACTATTGCAATTAGGGGAACAAATGTTTAGATACCACTGAAGACTTTTAGGTTGTGCACATAATATCTAACTTTTTTTAATTTTATTTTTATTTTATTAAACTTTACAATATTGTATTGGTTTGCCATGTATCAAAATGAATCTGCCACAGGTATACATGTGTTCCCCATCCTGAACCCTCCTCCCTCCTCCCTCCCAATACCATCCCTCTAGGTCGTCCCAGTGCGCCAGCCCCAGGCATCCGGTATCAGGCATCGAACCTGGACTGGAGACTCATTTCATATATGATATTATACTTATTTCAATGCCATTATCCCAAATCATCCCACCCTCTCCCTCTCCCACAGAGTCCAAAAGACTGTTCTATACATCAGTGTCTCTTTTGCTGTCTCGTATACAAGGTTATTGTTACCATCTTTCTAAATTCCATATATATGTGTTAGTCTGTCAGACACGACTGAGCGACTGATCTGATCTGATCTGATCTGATACTGTATTTTTTTTTTTCTGGCTTACTTCACTCTGTATAATAGGCTCCAGTTTCATCCACCTCATTAGAACTGATTCAAATGTATTCTTTTTAATGGATGAGTAATACTCCATTTTGTATATGTACCACAGCTTGCTTATCCATTCATCTGCTGATGGACATCTAGGTTGCTTCCATGTCCTGGCTATTATAAATAGTGCTGCGATGAACATTGGGGGTACATGTATCTCTTTCAATTCTGGTTTTCTCAGTGTGTATGCCCAGCAGTGGAATTGCTGGATCATAAGGCAGTTCTGGTCCCAGTTTTTTGAGGAATCTCCATACTGTTCTCCATAGTGGCTGCACTAGATTGCATTCCCATCAACAGTGTAAGAGGGTTCCCTTTTCTCCACACCCTCTCCAGCATTTACTGCTTGTAGACTTTTGGATCGCAGCCATTCTGACTGGCATGAAATGGTACCTCATAGTGGTTTTGATTTGTATTTCTCTGATAATGAGTGATGTTGAGCATCTTTTCATGTGTTTGTTAGCCACCTGTATGTCTTCTTTGGAGAAATGTCTATTTAGTTCTTTGGCCCATTTTTTGATTGGGTCATTTATTTTTCTGGAATTGAGGTGTAGGAGTTGCTTGTATATTTTTGAGATTAGTTGTTTGTCAGTTGCTTCATTTGCTATTATTTTCTCCCATTCTGAAGGCTGTCTTTTCACCTTGCTTATAGTTTCCTTTGTTGTGCAGAAGCTTTTTAAGTTTAATTAAGTCCCATTTGTTTATTTTTGATTTTATTTCCAATATTCTGCGAGGTGGATCATAGAGGATCCTGCTGTGATGTATGTCAGAGATTGTTTTGCCTATGTTTTCCTCTAGGAGTTTTATAGTTTCTGGTCTTACATTTAGATCTTTAATCCATTTTGAGTTTATTTTTGTGTATGATGTTAGAAAGTGCTCTAGTTTCATTCTTTTACAAGTGGTTGACCAGTTTTTCCAGCACCACTTGTTAAAGAGATTGTCTTTAATCCATTGTATATTCTTGCCTCCTTTGTCAAAGATAAGGTGTCCATATGTGCGGGGATTTATCTCTGGGCTTTCTATTTTGTTCCATTGATCTATATTTCTGTCTTTGTGCCAGTACCATACTGTCTTGATGACTGTGACTTTGTAGTAGAGCCTGAAGTCACGTTTGTTTTTTTTTTTTTTTTCAAATAGATTCTATCTTTCCAATCTGGCCAATAAAAAATTCAATAAATCTTTGTTTATCCTTTTATTTTCATGCTGAATATAATACAATTTTGCTAGAAAAAATGTCTTCTAGCACAACTATCTGGAATAGAGAACCTACTCAATGGATATAAATGGAAAGACTAGCATTCTATATGAAATGAGAGAAACTGTGATTGCTCTTTTATCCCTTCGAATTAATTCTGAAACTTCCATATGTATATGTATGATAGCTGTCATGCACACTGACAGTTGTAAACATTTGTATTCTCAAACTTCATCCTACAGATTTTATAATTTTCACAACCCCTCACATTTTAATATTATAGAATTCCTGTGAGAATAGCATCATCTTAACTCTGCATATATGCATTTGGAATAATGTGCTAAATACTGAGACCAATATCTGTGGTGAAAGTTTGATACAAACTGTTTAACGAAATACATATGATACACTATTTTATCATAAATTTGCTATTGTTCATGATGAAATTTCTTAGTATTTCTCTATTACTATTAGAAAAGTTAAAGCCAAGGCATTAAGTAATCATACAGGGAATGTGATAAAGTTGTTTTATTTATTATAATGAAATATTTGAAAGATGACCCATGAACTAAGTTTTAAACATAATTTTTCTCTTATACCTAAATGGGCATTTATCAAATGCTTATTAAGTGGGTTGAAAACAAGAAAAATGATGAATCCCTCATCAAGAAGGATTGTGTTTTTTCTTCTTTTAACAAAGTAACATTCATCATTTCACCCTTCCTCTACTCCACTCCTGATTCCTGTTCAATTGATGGCTTTAGATTTGGATTTTTGCTTAGTCATCCCATTTATCAAGCAAGATGAATGAAATCAATACTCCTACAGGAAAAATGAGTTCACTAACATTTACATTTATTTTCTTTCTTTCTTTTCAGTCTCAAATCTGTTACCATTCCACATAACTTTCAGGTGACTCTTCAGTGCTCTCTGGTTAACAATGAATCAACAGAATTTTTAGCCATTCTTTCTTTTACACAATTGAAATCTCTTACTAATGGCAATGCTGTAGAACAAAGAGAAAACCCCATAAAAAGAGCTTTGAAGAGAAGTGATAGGAACCATATTAGTGGCTTATGAAAAACAAATTAGAACAGACAGACTAGAGTTTTAACAAATGATTACATTCAGTTAATATGTAATTGAACTTTTAAAGGTGACACCACTCTTTCCTTAATAAATTGTTATTGTGGAAATGTATTTTCTTGACATTAGAATTGGCTTTTTTGGCTGCAAACTGATATATCTTTATAAGGTTGTTTCCATTGACATTTTTTTTCAAATTAAAATATGTCTTTGCATTTTTTTTTTTTTGGTTTAGCTTGTTCTGTTAATATAAACAGTTGCATCCAATTTGATGCATGATACAGGATGTTTGGGGCTGGTACACTGGGATAACCCAGAGGGATGGTATGGGGAGGGAGGAGGGAGGGGGTTCAGGATGGGGAACACGTGTACACCCGTGGTGGATTCATGTTGATGTATGGCAAAACCAATACAATATTGCAAAGTAATTAGCCTCCAATTAAAATAAATAAATTTATATTAAAAAAAGAAAATGTTTCTTATATACTGAAAACTTGAAAATTACTTTGATACTTAGAGGAAAAATTAGTTCTTAATTGAATTTCATATTTCTAAGATTATAATTGCTGGTATTAAAAATCTTTTACAGGGAATAAAATAAATATACATTATTAATTCACATTCAACTAAATACAAATGAACACAGTGATTTTTATATTGCTTCAATAACTTTCTGAAATTAAAATTCCAGATTATTCTATTCAATTTGTCTTAAAAAGACTTTAATCAATGTCTTTTATTACTCATTTGTATTACTTAGGATATCATGGAAATGACCCTGATCATTCGCTCTGAATATGTTTCTTTTTTCTTAAATGTACTCAATAATGAGGTAAAGATAGTTGGATGTCATCACCGACACAATGGATATTGGTTTGGGTGGACTCCAGGAGTTGGTGATGGACAGGGAGGCCTGACGGACTGAGGTTCATGGGGTCGCTAAGAGTCGGACATGACTGAGCTACTAACTGAACTGAATGAGGTAAAAATGCCCCCACAAAACAAAATGGGTCAATCATGATTCTTAAAAGGATAAATATTACTTAGATAGTGAATACTAATGGAATAACAAACCAAATGGTTGTTTTAAACACAAGATTAACATTTGGATGGTCACTGGCCAAGCACAAGTCTATCCCTCCTTCTTGACCCACATATTCACACTGACAGTATTTTTGACTGTTTTTCTGTTTGGTTACTTTGGGGATGGGAGAAGTGTAACATTTTCTTTGGTCCCCTATAATTTTTTTTCTAAAATAATTATTAACCAAATGGAAGTTCTCATTTAGGTGGCAGTATGGTTCTGCAGAGGTCAAATTGACAACATCTGTTGGATCATAGAAAAAATCAAGAGAATTCAAGAAAAACATTTACTTCTAATTCATAGACTATGATAAAGTCTTTGTGTGGCTCACAAAAAACTGCAGAAAATTCTTAAAAGAGATGGGAATATCAGATCACCTTACCTGCCTCCTGAGAACCCTGTATGTAGGTCAAGAAGCAATAGTTAGAACCGAACATGAAACAATGAACTCAGGACTCAAAATGGAAAGGAGTTTGTCAAGGCTGTATCTTGTCACCCTGCTTATTTAATTTATATGCACAGTACATCATGCGAAATGCCGGGCTGAATGAAGTCCAATCTGGAATCAAGACTGCCAAGAGAAATATCAACAACCTCAGATATGCAGATGACACCACCCTTATGGCAGAAAGTGAAGAGGAGCTAAAGAGCCTCTTGATGAAAGTGAAAGAGGAGAGTGAAAAAGATGGCTTAAAACTCAACATACAAAAAAATAAGATTATGGCATCCATTCCCATCACTTCATGGCAAATAGATGGGGAAACAATGGAAACAGTGACAGATTTTATTTTCTTGGGCTACAAAATCACTGTGAATGGTGACTGCAGACATGAAAGTAAAAGATTCTTGCTCCTTGGAGGAAAAGCTATGACAGACATAGTCAGCATATTAAAAATCAGAGATATCACTTTGCTGACAAAATCTGTATAGTCAAAGCTATGTTTTTTCCAGTAGTCATGTAAGGATGTGAGAGTTGGACCATAAAGAAGGCTGAGCACTGAAGAATTGATGCTTTCGAATTGTGGTGCTGGAGAGTCCCTTGGACAGAAAGGAGATAAAATTAGTCAATCCTAAAAGAAATCAACTCTGAGTATTCATTGTAAGGACTGATGGTGAAGCTGCAGCTCCAATACTTTTGCCAAGTGATGGGAAAAGCCAACTCACTGGAAAAGACCCTGATGCTGGGAAAGATCGAAGGCAGGAGGAGAAGGGGGCAACAGAGGATGAGATGGTTAGATGGCATTACTGACTCAATGGAGGTGAGTTTGGGCAAACTCTGGGATACAGTGAAGGACAGGGAAGCCTGGCGTGCTACAGTCCATGGGGTTGTAAAGAGTTGGACATGACTGAGAGACTGAGCAACAACAACAAATGGTTCTGCGACTCACCCACACCTCTGCCACCACATCTGTTAAATAATCATATATTGTCAATAACTTTATGATGATATAAAAGTTGCATTTTAAGCCTAAACATGCAATTCTTGGAAGTGTATTTGTAACCAAAACTTCCTCAGGATTTTCCAGTTTGCACTGTATTAAAGAGTCATAATAACATTAATGCTCAAATCTTGCTAGCTTTTTACATTCACCAAACCACAATTAGATCTCAAGCTTCCACCAAATTCACCCACTTCTGGAAATTCCTGAGAGCCCCCCATCCCTACTCCCACCACAGGGAAAATCTTTTCTCATGGTGATTTAAGGATTTTTTTTTTTTTTTTTTTTTTTTTTTGGCCCTGTGCACTTCTGGTCAAATCCACTTGAGAGTGGTCTCACCACTGCAGTGCTGCCTCCTTGTGCTTCTTAAAACAGCACAACATTTTGAGGTGCAGAAATAGCACTGTTCCATATTCAGGCTTCAAGACTCTGGTGTCTGACTGAGCCATGGTGTGTTCCAAGCAAAAATGGAGATATTGTTTTTCTCCCACTCTGTGGCATTCTCAAGCTGGTTCACTGAGATCCCCTCATGGAAAGAGTTGCCTCTGATTCTGCCTTTGGCTCCATCAGAAGGACTCCAAACCATCCCCTCCATATTCCAAAGGAATCTCAAGTCAATTTAAAGCCCTTCTCCTTCAGCTAAAAAAGGGTTAACAAAACTTCAAAGACTGAAACGAAGCCAACATAATTATACTTGTCATTTCAATTAGACTTGGTAAGAACTACTGGACTTCCCAGGTGGTGCTAGTGGTAAAGAACCCACCTGCCAATGCAGTGGACATAAGAGACTTGGGTTCGATTCCTGGGTTGGGATGATCCCCTGGAGTAGGAAATGGCTACCCACTCCAGTATTCTTGCCTGGAGAGTTCCATAGACAGAGAAGCCTGATGGGTTATAGTCCACGGGGTCGCAAAGAGTCAGACATGACTGAAGCAACCTAGCGCAGCACTCACGAGCTACCCTCTCTCTCTCTCTGTGTGTTCTCAGTCATGTCCGACTCTTTGCAACCCCATGGATCATAGCCTGCCAGGATCTTCTGTTCATGGGATTATGCAGGCAAGAATACTGGAGTGGATTGCCATTTCCTTCTCCAGGGGATCTTCCCGACCCAGGGATTGAACTGGCATCTCCTTAGCTTCCAGCATTTCCAGGTAGATTCATTACCAAATAGGGCACTATACCTCATCTGTAATTCCAAAATCTAAAATGCTCTGAAAATAGGAATGCAAGGGGTTTCTTTGTGTTGATTTTATATCCTGCAACTTTACTATATTCACTGATTAGTTCTAGTAATTTTCTGGTGGAGTCTTGAGCGTTTTCTATGTAGAGGATCATGTCATCTGCAAACAGTGAGAGTTTTACTTCTTCTTTTCCAATTTGGGTTCCTTTTATTGCTTTTTCTGCTCTGATTGCTTTGGCCATAACTTCAAAAACTATGTTGAATAGTAATGGTGAAAGTGGGCACCCTTGTCTTGTTCCTGACTTTAGGGGAAATGGTTTCAGTTTTTCACCATTGAGGATAATGTTTGCTGTGGGTTTGTCATATATAGCTTTTATTATGTTGAGGTATGTTCCTTCTATTCCTGCTTTCTGGAGAGTTTTTATCATAAATGGATGTTGAATTTTGTCAAAGGCTTTTCTGCATCTATTGAGATAATCATATGGTTTTCATTCTTCAATTTGTTAATGTGGTGTATTACCTTGATTGATTTGCGGATATTGAAGAATCCTCGCATACCTGGGATAAAGCCCACTTGGTTATGGTGTATGATCTTTTTCATGTGTTTTTGGATTCTGATTGCTAGAATTTTTGTTAAGGATTTTTGCATCTATGTTCATCAGTTATATTGGCCTGTAGTTTTCTTTTTTTGTGGCATCTTTGTCACGTTTTGGTATTAGGGTGATGGTGGCCTCATAGAATGAGTTTGGAAGTTTACCTTCCTCTGCAATTTTCTGAAAGAGTTTGAGTAGAATAGGTGTTAGCTCTTCTCTAAATTTCTGGTAGAATTCAGCTGTGAAGCCATCTGGACCTGGGCTTTTGTTTGTTGGAACATTTCTGATTACAGTTTCAATTTCTGTGCTTGTGATGGGTCTGTTAAGATTTTCTATTTCTTCCTGACCCAGTTTTGGAAATAGAAAGAGAAATTAAAGAAACAATTCCATTCACCATTGCAACGAAAATAATAAAATACTTAGGAATACATCTATCAAAAGAAACTAAAGACTTATATATAGAAAATTATAAGACACTGGTGAAAGAAGTCAAAGAGGACACTAATAGATGGAGAAATATACCATGTTCATGGATTGGAAAAAATCAACATAGTGAAAATGTGTATACTACCCAAAGCAATTTACAGATTCAATGCAATCCTTATCAAGCTACCAACGGTATTTTTCACAGACTTAGAGCAAATAATTTCACAATTTGTATAGAAATACAAAAAAAAAAAAAAAATACTTGAATAGCCAAAGCAATCTTGCGAAAGAAGAATGGAACTGGAGGAATCAACCTGCATGACTTCAGGCTCTACTACAAAGCCACAGTCATCAAGACAATATGATACTGGCACAAAGACAGTATAGATCAATGGAACAAATATAGATATATTTGAACAAAATATAGATCAATGGAACAAAATAGAAAGCCCAAAGATAAATCCCCTCACCTATGGACACCTTATCTTTGACAAAGGAGGCAAGAATACACAATGGATTAAAGACAACCTCTTTAACAAGTGGTGCTGGGAAAACTGGTCAACCACTTGTAAAAGAATGAAACTAGAACACTTGCTAACACCATACACAAAAATAAACTCAAAATGGATTAAAGATCTAAACGTAAGACCAGAATCTATAAAACTCCTAGAGGAGAACATAGGCAAAACACTCTGTGACATAAATCACAGCAGGATCCTCTATGACCCATCTCCCAGAATATTGTAAATAAAAGCAAAAATAAACAAATGAGACCTAACTAAACTTAAAAGCTTCTGCACAACAAAGGAAACTATAAGCAAGGTGAAAAGACAGCCTTCAGAATGGGAGAAAATAATAGCAAATGAAGCAACTGACAAACAACTAATCTCAAAAATATACAAGCAACTCCTACACCTCAATTCCAGAAAAATAAATGACCCAATCAAAAAATGGGCCAAAGAACTAAACAGATATTTCTCCAAAGAAGACATACAGGTGGCTAACAAACACATGAAAAGATGCTCAACATCACTCATTACCAGAGAAATACAAATCAAAACCACTATGAGGTACCATTTCATGCCAGTCAGAATGGCTGCTATCCAAAAGTCTATAAGCAATAAATGCTGGAGAGGGTGTGGAGAAAAGGGAACCCTCTTACACTGTTGATGGGAATGCAAACTAGTACAGCCACTATGGAGAATAGTGTGGAGATTCCTTTAAAAACTGGAAATAGAACTGTCTAATGACCCAGCAATTCCACTGCTGGGCATACACACTGAGGAAACCAGAATTGAAAGAGACACATGTACCCCAATGTTCATCGCAGCACTGTTTATAATAGCCAGGACATGGAAGCAACCTAGATGTCCATCAGCAGATGAATGGATAAGAAAGCTGTGGTACATATACACCATGGAGTATTACTCAGCCATTATAAAGAATACATTTGAATTAATTCTAGTGAGGTGGATGAAACTGGAGCCTATTATACAGAGTGAAGTGAGCCAGAAAGAAAAACACCAATACAGTATGCTGCTGCTACTGCTGCTAAGTCGCTTCAGTCGTGTCCGACTCTGTGCGACCCCATAGACGGCAGCCCACCAGGCTCCACCGTCCCTGGGATTCTCCAGGCAAGAACACTGGAGTGGGTTGCCATTTCCTTCTCCAATGCATGAAGGTGAAAAGTGAAAGTGAAGTCGCTCAGTCGTGTCCGACTTTCAGCGACCCCATGGACTGGAGCCTACCAGGATCCTCCGTCCATGGGATTCTCCAGGCAAAAGTACTGGGGTGGGGTGCCATTGCTTTCCCCCCAATACAGTATACTAACGCATATATATGGAATTTAGAAAGATGGTAACAATAACCCTGTATACGAGACAGCAAAAGAGACACTGATGTATATAACAGTCTTTTGGACTCTGTGGGAGAGTGAGAGGGTGGGATGATTTGAGAGAATGGCATTGAGACATGTATAATATCATATATGAAATGAGTCGCCAGTCCAAGTTCAATGCATGATACTGGATGCTTGGGGCTGGTGCACTGGGATGACCCCAAGGGATGGTACGGGGAGCGAGGAGGAAGGAGGGTTCAGGGTGGGGAACATGTGTATACCTGTGGCAGATTCATGTTGATATATGGCAAAACCAATACAATAATGTAAAGTTAAAAAATAAAATAAAATATAAAAAAGAAGCAAAATAAATAAATAAAATAAAATGCTCTGAAAAGAGGGTTTCTTCAAATTTGGTGCCCAACATATTCAGTTCACCAAAATTTGAACTTATACTGACTGAGGTTTGTATTTCATAAAGTTTATGTTTCCCATATACTGTAAATATTTGGATGAGGTGCTGATTCAGACCCACTTGAGCTGTTACCCCAAATCAGTATACTCCATATCACTTTTCTACAATAAACTTCTAAATTTCAAAATACATCTACCCTCATGAGATTGTATACTTGTGCACATATGTATTTATATGCACACTATTTATTGCAAGGAAGTATAACACATGAAAACAGAAACAAAATTGCTGAATGAGTGATGAGAATCTCTAATGCTTATTTATTCATTCAAAATCTTATTAAACTTCATTATGTGGTATCTGATTATAACACATTACAGACTTCCAAGTGCCATATCTATACGTATTCATTGATCATTATCATTGTTGATTCTTTATTGTTGTTATAACTGATTGTCAAACAACAAGTTAATCACTGACTAATATATCAAAACTAGTATTATTATAAATACTAGATATTTATTTGATTTAAATAAATAGTTTTTTGGGGTTCCTGGACCCAATTCCAACATGTGTAGGGAGCCTTGCCCACACCAACAAGCAATTCTTGGACACTGAATTCAAGATATCTGAGAATTCAAGTCAATTCTGAAACTATCTACCCAGAAATAGACTCAGATTCCACAGGTAAAGGGCTTAGTCCCATAAGATTGTCCTCCACCTCAAACACAAATTGTAAGCTCAGGATATTACCTGACCTACCAGCAACAAATTGGAGCGTCCAATGACTTCCTCCAACTCAGGATGCCAATCATTATTCCAGGTTGATAACCAAAGTCTGCCATGCCCTCCTCCAAGGGATCTTCCTGACTCATGGATCAAACCCAGGCCTCCTGCATCTCCTGCATTGCAGGCAGATTCTTTACTGCTGAGCCATGGGGGAAACCCTGGAAATTCTATTACTCACAAGATTACCAATTTATTACAAATGATATTAAAGGATACAAATCAATGGCCAGATAAAGAGATACATAGGGTGAAGTCCCAAACAAAGCACCTTCTGTCCTAGTGGAGCTTTGGGTCCAGCACAATGGCACATGAAAACATTCTGGTTCCCTGATCTAGAAGCTTTCCAAATCCCCTGTTTTTGGATTTTTATGGTGGCTTCACTACATAGGCATAGTGGATGAGCTCATTGGCCATTGCTGATTGATTCAACCTGCAGCTCCTTGTCCCTCTCTGGAAATCAGGGGATGGGACTGAAAGTTATTCATGATTAGTTACCCTGGCAACCAGCCCCCATCCTTAGTTGCTTTCCAAAAGTTATCTTCATAAATACAAACCTAGTTATGGTGGAAAGGGACTTGTAAAAGTAACATGATATCCATTTCAGCTTTATGACTCTGAAGTGAATTCAAGAACTGAGGACAAGATACCAAATATTATAACAAGAGATGTTCCCTTTGGTCTTATTGCTCAGGAAATTCTAAGAGTTTTGGGAGCTGTAAGCCTGGAAATATGAATGAAGACCAAATATGTATGAGAAATATATTTTGGTCATCTGAATTGCCAAATATATATACATATTTTCCCCTTGAAATCATAATATGTCAATCTGTAATAGATATATAAATAAAATTTCAACTCACAGAGAAAGCCTTTCTTAAACTGGTCTTTGATTCACTACAATGTTTTTGAAAATCATTTAAAGGACATATTTAATTGCTCTATATTTGGTCACCTTATTGGCTTGATCTTATATATTAATATTTGTCATATAATTTTCTATTCTTTATAATCCTGTGCTAAAATTTCAAATATTATTTTTAACTAAAATTAGGGATTTTAAATCTTGGAAATGACCTGGGGAGTCCATCTTACAAGTGACCTAGGAAATATATCATTCAAGTCCCTAGTGAGTTCATATTTTTTTTTCAGGAATGGGTAACTTTAAGTACTCTCTGTTTTACCTTAAATCTTAGTCATATATGCATCCCAGAGCATATACCAGGGAATAGTTAAGAAAATTACTGTGAAGCATACATTGTCTTCTAAATGGCTAAAACAGCCCTTTTACAAACCAAATCTAAAGATTATCATACTAAGTGAAGTAAGTCAGACAGAGAAGGACAAATATCATATGATATCTCATATGTGGAATCTTACAAAATGATAAAAATGAACTTATTTACAAAATAGAAAAAGAATCAGACATAGAAAGCAAATTTATGGTTACCAAAGGGGAAAGGCAAGGGAGGAGTGAATTAGGAGCTTGGGATTAACAGATGCACATTACTAAATATAAAACAGATAAACAGTAAGAACCTACCATATAGCACAGGGAACTATATTCAATATCTTATAATAACCTATAATGGAAAAGAAATTGAAAAAATAGATACATATTTATAATTGAATCACTTTGATATACCCCTGAAACTATCACAACATTGTAAATCAGCTATACTTCAATTCAAAAAAATTTAAAAAAAAGGAAAACCAATAGCAGTGCAGTTTACATCTGTTCTGTGTTTGTGTGTATGTGTGTGTGCATGTGCCTTCTCTCACATTTATATAACATTGCTTAACTTGTCAATATTCTCTCTTTTTCTTTAGTTTGAAATCATAAAAATCATATGAAGTAATTAAAGCAGAGATGTGTTCTCCATTTTACAAGGAAGAAAATTAAAGTCAAGATAGAGCACTTTGTATAAGAACAGAAAAGCATTCTGTTGCAGAGTAGATGGGCACAAGAACACCAGTCTTCTACATAACCCTCCTTGTCTTTGTCACCCAGTGGTATTCCTAAATCAGGCTGCAGCATAAATATGTTTATAAATTACTTTTCTGCTCTTAAAATAATGACTTTCTTTCATCTGGTGCTTCCCTGGTGACTCAGGTGGTAAAGCATCTGTCTACAATACAGGAGACCTGGGTTTGATCCCTGAGTTGGGAAGATCCCCTGGAGAAAGAAATGGCAATCCACTCCGGTACTATTGCCTGGAAAATCCCATGGACAGAGGAGTCTGGTATGCTACAGTCCATGGGATCACAAAGAGTTGGACACGACTGAGTACACTTTCTTTCTTTCTTTCTTTCTTTCACCTTAACATTTGTGCCAAAGGATGACACTATTCAGTACTGCAAGCATTATCTCTTAATAAACCACCAGTTACATTTCTGCACCATTTTATGTAATATATTTTATTACACCATTAAACTTTATTTTTATATTCATAATTGCTGATAAGTGCTAAATTTTTTAACGTGAAAGAATTTAGTCATTAAAAATGGATAAAATTTTGAAGGCAGAATGTTAAGTAATTATTTCATTTGCAGTTTTTAGATATATAACAAGGATCCAGTTAGAATGCATATTATCTCTTGTAAATAGATCCTGTGATAGATAATACCTGCTAGGGTGTAAGTAACGAACTGGGAATCATGCTGGTGAACAGTCCCAAATTAGAAAAGAACATCATCTTCATTTTTTATTCTTTATAGAACTTGAGGATAACTTTTAAAAAAGTTTTATGAAATAGGTGATTTATAAGGAAAAAAGTGCTCATAAAAGTAACAGAAGTATTAGCATTCTGTGAGGGAAACTCAGTCTTATGAAGACAGATGTTTTCAAATCATTAGCATCCATATCCACTGACATTTTAAATCCTTACTCCTAAGAACATCTTCCATGGTTTCTATTAACATACATAATGATTCCACAGTTGTCAATCACACTAACAAAAAGCTACACCCACTATGTTGGAAGAACTGATGCTTAAGCTGAAGCTCCAATACTTTGGCCACCTGATGTGAAGAGCCAACTCATTGGAAAAGACCTTGATGCTGGGAAAGATTGAGGGCAAGAGGAGAAAGAGGCAACAGAGGATGAGGTGGTTAGATGGCATCAGTGACTCAATGGTCATAAGTCTGAGCAAACTCTGGGAGATAGTGGAGGACACAGGAGTCTGCTGTGCTGCAGTCCATTGGTTTACAAAGTCATACAGGACTTAGCAACTGAACAACAGGCTCTTTACACCAAAGATGTGTATCCTAGGCACTATGCTAGTGGTTGCAGAGAAAACAAAGATTAATTCAATACTGCCTCCACTCTCAAAGATCTTACAGTAAACTTTAAAATAATGAAAAAAGAGATCAATTACATGGGAAGAATACATAGTAATACAAGTTGATCAAGAAGTGAAGGGAAAGTGAAGTCGCTCCGTCATGTCCGACTCTTTGTGACCCCATGGATGGTAGCCTGCCAGGCTCCGAGATCCATGGGATTTTCCAGGCAAGAATACTGGAGTGGGCTGCCATTTCCTTCGCCAGGGGATCTTCCCAACCCAGGGATTGAACCCAGGTCTTCTGCATTGCAGACAGACGCTTTACCATCTGAACCACTAGGGGGTTTCACCAAAGATCAGAAGTAATATTGAAATAAATCTTTACGGATGGACAGAATTTCAATAGATAAAGATGAAGAAACAAAATGAGTAAAATGTATCAGAGTGGAAAAGCAAGGAAATGACAAAAAAAAATCCAGTTTGGTTAGAGTGTATGTTATGTAGGAGGATATGATTATACTTGAAAGAAGTTAAAATCAGGAAACATTCCCTGCCTTGGTCATTGCATATTTCAGCCAACAGTAGTGGTGAGCTTGCATGATAATTATTTGAAAGCAATGTCAAAGTCAATGTTTCTCTATTTTTCTCCCTAGAATTCACTCAGTGGTTTTGTCTTTCCAACAAACCCTATCATTTTTTTTCTCTCTCTTCTCTCCTCTGCTTGAGAATCTCTGAGTATGTAGGACTGCAGAGTACTAGTTACCTCACAATTAAGGCAATGGCACCCCACCCCAGTACTTTTGCCTGGAAAATCCCATGTACGGAGGAGCCTGGTAGGCTCCAGTCCATGGGGTCGCCAAGAGTCGGACACGACTGAGCAACTTCACTTTCGCTTTTCACTTTCATACGTTGGAGAAGGAAATGGCAACCCACTCCAGTATTCTTGCCTGGAGAATCCCAGGGACAGGGGAGCCTGGTGGGCTTCTATCTGTGGGGTCGCACAGAGTCGGACACGACTGAAGCGACTTAGCAGTAGCAGCAGCAAAGCAGACAAAAACTCCTGTGTCTTGATGGGCAATGTTGATTCAGGCCCATGGATCACATTCATTCCCATCACACATGTATTCTAGCCACCATACCCATCTTCTTCCATTCTATCATTCTAATTCTTCTACTCTGTTCTAGATTAGATACTAAGCAAATTTAGCTTTGGCTTTTAGATATGCTCCCAATGTTCACTAGTTCTATGGTTCTCAGTTATGAACCAGTTATATTCTTATAGATTATGATTTCAGTGTTTGAGGGACTACAGTAAACACTGTGATAAAGACATCAGGTATGAGATAAACAAGACTTTCCTTTGAGAGAACATAAGATCAGGACACAGTGAGCCAGATGATCATAAAAAGGGCACTATGATCTAAATGTTTATGTCCATCATAAATTCACATGTTAAAATCCTAACCTTTAAGGTGCCCTTGTCCCTTTTCACTATGTGAGGATGCAATAAGAAGGTGGCAGCCTACAACTCAGAAGAGAGCACCCACCAGAACCCGAGCATGATGGCACCTTGGTCTTGCACTTCTAGCCTCCAAAATTATGAACAGTAAATTTTACTGTCTATAAGTCACCGAGTCTATGGTATAATACTCAGACTTTTAGAGAAGCCATAGCAAACTAAGACAAAAAGGTCTCTAGAAAGATGGACTATGTCTCCTATGCTGGTTATTATGTTTTGTTCCCCTCTCACAATCACCAGCAATATCCACTTCCACCCTTTTCTTTCCGGCTCTGTTTCCTGGGAGGTTGATTTCTATGGACTAGATTGCTCATGCTCCCTTGCCAGCTACCTTTCCATGAGGTTAGGCAAACAGGAGGCACTAGCAGGAAATGTTAGGGTAGGAGAAGTAAAAGGTCAGAGTCCTTCCCTCAGACCTTCTTACTTCAGCACCTTGTCACTAGAGTTACTAAAGCCCCTCAGAGATTTCACTTCCTGCCTTTAAGAGTCTCCCCCATGGTTCCTGTTTTTATTCAGCTACCTTCAGTACCTTTAAGATTAGTGGTTGTAACAATTTTTAGGGCTTCCTTAGTGGCTCAGATGGTAAAGCATCTGCTTGCAATGCAAGAGACACGGGTTCAATCCTTGGGTCAAGAAGATCCCCTGGAGAAGGGAATGGGTAAACATTATAGGATTCTTGCCTGGAGAATTCCATGGACAGAGGAGCCTGGTTGGCTACAGTCCATGGGGTCACAAAGAGTTGAACATGACTGAGGGAGTAACACGTTCACTTTTTTCATATTTCAACAACTTTTAATTAGTGGGGTGTGCTCAGTTACTCAGTTGTGTCCAACTCTTTGTGACTCCATGGACTCTAGCCTGCCAGGCTCCTCTGTTGATAAGATTCTTCAGCCAAGAATACTGGAGTGTGTTGACATTTCCTCCTCCAGGGGATCTTCCCGACCCAGGAACTGAACCCACATCTCTTGTGTCATTAGGCAGATTCTTTACCACTAGTGCCACCTGGGAAGCCCTTTAACTAGTGATAATTTCTGTGTAATTTACATCTATTTATTAATGTTTCTTCATTTGAACCATCTAAAGTGTGGCCTTATTTCTTGAAGCCCTGACTGATACAACTCCAGAGCCCACAGGATTGATTCTAATTTGCTTGAAGTTATTGTCAAAATGAAGTTAAATGAGAAGGTGGTAAGGAAAGGTGATTCACTGAAATGGAAAAGGAGCACCACAGTGGCAAAGGTGGGCAGAGACTGTCCAAGCACTGGCCAATAGAGAAAGGGTCTTTAATCATAACTTTTTCATATTTACAGCTATTTCCAGTGTGAAAATGGAGACAGGATATTGCTGGCCCCATAGTCAATAATTTTAATTCTATTAGTAAGATCTATTTTATTGTGATTATCTATTTCAGCTTGATAACATCAAAACTTTAATGTCTCATTTTAATTCCATTCTTGCCAAGCAACTTTCTGACTATAACTTGGGTTTCATATAAGTGCTAACAAGAGGGAATATACAGGCTTCAAATATTCCAGTAACTGTGATTATTTTTTTTAATCACTGCAAACTAATAAATAGCCATTATGTTTTTGCTATTATGACTTGGTTAAATAGAAGTGCTTTCTTGAGATATTTGCCTTCTTTAGGTGTGTTATTAACAACAAGATTCTGAAGGCAAGGCTTTGGACCACCTGTAGCTTGTGACTTGTTTTTGCTATTTTGAAATTCTATACTATAATATCTAATATGTTAAGGAACACTTAGAAGAATATCGGCTGCTAGACTAGGGGAAGCAATTTTATACCAACCATGTTTCTTGGCAGGACCTTGGAACAAAATCTTGGTAAAGACTTCACAGAAAGTAAAAGACACTACTTAATTTACCCAGGAAATAAATGGACTAGACCTATCATTTTGTGGCCACTTAATCATGTTCGGAGTTATGTCAAATAATAAATGTCTCTCCATACCATACAAAGAGTATTTCTGCATTCAAAAGCTCCTTTTTTAAGGTATTATTCTGTCTTTGACATGCATGCTAAGTCACTTCAGTTGTGTCTGACTCTTTGCAGCCCTATGGACTGTAACCTGCCAGGCTCTATCTATCCATGAGATTCTCCAGGAAAGAATATTGGAATGGGTTGCCATGCCTTCCTCCAGGGATCTTTCTGACCCAGGCATCAAACCCCAGGCTATTACATCTCCTGCACTGGCAGGCGGGTTCTTTACCACTAGCACTACCTGGGAAGCCCCACTATCCATGACAAAACATCATAATTATATAGATTTTGACACCATCATGATTATCTGGGTCGTGAAGCTCTTTTTGTACAGTTCTTCTGTGTATTCTTGCCATCTCTTCTTAATATCCTCTGCTTCCGTTAGGTCCATACCATTTCTGTCCTTTATCGAGCCCATTTTTGCATGAAATGTTCCTTTGATATCTCTGATATCCTATCATATGGAATTCCAGTGGAGCTATTCCAAATCCTGAAAGATGATGCTGTGAAAGTGCTGCACTCAATATGCCAGCAAATTTGGAAAACTCAGCAGTGGCCACAAGATTGGAAAAGGTCAGTTTTCATCCCAATCCCAAAGAAAGGCAATGCCAAAGGATGCTCAAACTACCACACAATTGCACTCATCTCACACACTAGTAAAGTAATGCTCAAAATTCTCCAAGCCAGGCTTCAGCAATATGTGAACCATGAACTTCCTGATGTTCAAGCTGGTTTGAGAAAAGGCAGAGGAACCAGAGATCAAATTGCCAACATCCGCTGGATCATGGAAAAAGCAAGAGAGTTCCAGAAAAACATCTATTTCTGCTTTATTGACTATGCCAAAGCCTTTGACTGTGTAGATCACAATAAACTATGGAAAATTCTGAGAGAGATGGGAATACCAGACCAGCTGATCTGTCTCTTGAGAAATCTGTATGCAGGTCAGGAAGCAACAGTTAGAACTGGTCATGGAACAACAGACTGGTTCCAAATAGGAAAAGGAGTACGTCAAGGCTGTATATTGTCACCATGTTTATTTAACTTATATGCAGAGTACATCATGAGAAATGCTGGACTGGAAGAAACACAAGTTGGAATCAAGATTGCTGTGAGAAATATCAATAACCTCAGATATGCGGATGACACCACTCTTATGGCAGAAAATGAAGAGGGGCTAAAAAGCCTCTTGATGAAAGTGAAATTGGAGAGTGAAAAGGTTGGCTTAAAGCTCAACATTCAGAAAACGAAGATCATGGCATCTGGTCCCATCACTACATGGGAAATAGATGGAGAAACAGTGGAAACAGTGTCAGACTTTCTTTTTCTGGGCTCCAAAATCACTGCAGATGGTGACTGCAGCCATGAAATTAAAAGACGCTTACTCCTTGGAAGGAAAGTTATGACCAACCTAGATAGCATATTCAAAAGCAGAGACATTACTTTACCAACAAAGGTTCACCTAGTCAAGGCTATGGTTTTTCCTGTGGTCATGTATGGATGTGAGAGCTGGACTGTGAAGAAGGCTGAGTGCCGAAGAATTGATGCTTTTGAACTGTGGTGTTGGAGAAGACTCTTGAGAGTCCCTTGGACTGCAAGGAGATCCAATCAGTCCATTCTGAAGGAGATCAATCCTGGAATTTCTTTGGAAGGAATGATGCTAAAGCTGAAACTCCAGTATTTTAGCCACCTCATGCGAAGAGTTGACTCATTGGAGAAGACTCTGATGCTGGGAGGGATTGAGGGCAGGAGGAGAAGGGGACGACAGAGGATGAGATGGCTGGATGGCATCACTGACTTGATGGATGTGAGTCTGAATGACCTCCGGGAGCTGGTGATGGACAGGGAGGCCTGGCGTGCTGCGGTTCATGGGGTTGCAAAGAGTCGGACACGACTGAGCGACTGATCTGATCTGATTTGATCTGATCTGACTTGTTCTTCAACTTCCTCTTATGATCTTAAGTATCAGTTGCTTGGCATAAGCACCATTATTCCTGCTCTTTTACATGTTTATACCAGTCTTGTCCATTTACAATTACTTTGTCACTCAGATATTTGTCTGTGACATTCTGAGCCACTAGGTTAGTTAAAATACCTTCAGATGGATGTTTCTAAGTATCCTTTTTGTATTCAGAAGAAAGAGATAGGAAATAAGTTTCTGTTGTATAATCGCCTCATACTCAAGCAATCTGCATATCAGAATTCTTTCTTATGGATATAAATGCTCATTCTACAATGTTCAAAACTCACTCATGTCCCCTCCACCCCCTAATCAATAAATTCAGAGTTTGAAACTGAATCATTCATGTTAAATACATTTATTTAAGAAATATAAACTAATTTTCTGTAGGAGAGATTGTCTGATTATAACAAGAGAAAAAAGCTCTCTGGACTATCAGAAGACTTTCCCATACTCAGTTGTGAAGATTTAGGAATATGTGAATCATCATCAATTGATTAAATTTCTTCTAAGCATGTGGCATATACTTTAAAAGAAAAGCAAAAATGCTTGCCGAATCCCAGAAAGGGCACTTTATTGTCTTCAGAATGATGTGGGAAAGTTCATGAAATTAATTAATAAACTATTATTTTCTTCTACTTATTCCTTATTCTCTGTCTGTCCTTTTCCCTTCCTGATTTGCTTCTGTGGGATTTCTAATGATGCTCTAATAACAAGAAGAGCTGCAGCAGTGGTGGTGGCAACAGCAGCTATCATTTATATATTGACTACATAATACATACCTAGCATTTTACTCAACTCTTTACAATAATTAATTAGCTAGCTCTTTCCTCAATGCTCGGAGGCAGCTACCAGTCTTTTTCCCTTTTTGCAGATAAAATAAAAAAAGAACAAGAGAGATTAAGTAACTTGGTCAAGGTCAGACAGCTAATAAAGAGATCAACCTATGTTCAGATTTAAACCCAGGGCCATTTGACTCTGGAAGTTATGTACTTAACCACTGTATAATTGTGTCCTTTGGAAGTGAAGTTAGTGAACTGCCCTGATCTCTGGGAGACTATAGGTGCTATGGAATTGGAAGGTCTGTAATCTTCTCAATATTTATATATGCTTATCACTTGCTCAAGGTATACGGAACTATGACCAAAAAAGCAACACTAGGAAGTATATGTGTCTTCAGCAGGAATCCTAAGGGCAGCAGGAGGACATCCAGCTTAACAGCTATATCAGCTGAATCATCAATTAGGTGGCATATGTCATGGACAGGTAACAGAAATATTCAAAAAAATAACTTTTTTAGTAGAGGATTTTAAATCATTCATTAATATATTCACATGTTGCAGTATTTGTGGAATTTATATTAGGGTTTATTTACTGCAATTGTGAAAGTCTTTCAGTCATGTCAGACTCTTTGTGACCCCATGGACTGTACAGAACATGGAATTCTCTAGGCCAGAATACTGGAGTGGGTAGCCTTTCCCTTCTCCAGGGGATCTTCCCAACCCAGGGATCGAATCCAGATCTCCCGCATTGCAGGTGGATTCTTTACCAACTGAGCCACAAGGGAAGCCCAAGAATACTGGAGTGGGTAGCCTAGCCTTTCTCTAGCAGATCTTCCCAACCCAGGAATTGAACCGGAGTCTCCTGCATTGCAGATGGATTATTTACCAGCTGAGCTATCAGGGAAGCCCATTTGCTGCAAGGCAATCATCATATTCTATAATTCACTATAATTCACTGAAACTAGGAGGATCTATTTTCATTGTTTTTTTTTTTTTTTATTTTTTACTTTACAATATTGTATTGGTTTTGCCATACATCAACATACATCTGCCACGGGTGTACACGTGTTCCCCATCCTGAACCCGCCTTCCACCCCCCTCCCCATACCATCCCTCTGGGTCATCCCAGTGCACCAGCCCCAAGCTTACTATAACCTGCATCGAACCTGGACTGGCAATTCGTTTCTTATATGATATTATACATGTTTTAATTCCATTCTCCCAAATCATCCCCCCTCTTGGGGATATATTTTCTACATAGAATACACTCTTGAATTGTGACTGAGAAATCAGGGATGGAAATAAGCTGTACTTGTGTGTGTGCTAAGTTGCTTCAGTCGTGTCCAACTCTTTGAGACCCTATGAACTGTATGTACCATAGAAGTCTCGCTATATGTTGGCATAAGATATTAAAGGTCAAATACAGTGATGGAAAATAATCAAAACTAGGACTATGATTTCCTAATAAGTGTTTGAATGCAACTAATAATTTACCTCTGACAAATCACTTATCTTTTCTGTGTTTCCCAGTTTTCAGCCATTAAGTGGGGAAATTAATATAAGATCCCTGCTCTACCCTTGCCTGTCCTGACTTGTCTAAAATCTCAATCACTTGAGCATCTAATGAGCTACCAGCAAGCATCAAAGATGAATGAGAATGCTTGTCCTTCACGTCCTTAGTCCACTATAGTGACTACCAGAAGCTAGAATATGTGGATTATACAGAAACACAAATGAGTTTGTAAACAAATTTAAAGATCCTAGCCAGAAAATGAGTATGGTTTTATGACAAGAGTATACACATCAAGGGACACAAATAAATAGATGGAGAATGAGAAACTTGAGTCAGGAATTTCTTGTCATCTTTCTGGGGTGCAGGCAATGGGCTTATGAAAAACTCAAAAGGAATAAAGAAATCCCATCTGACATTTAGTTCAGACTTTATTAGTGAATATTTTTCACTTATGATATTCACATGTAAATCCCAGACTGCAGTTTCCTTCTTACTGTCAATGGGTTCTGGTTATTGCCCAATTCATCATTAGCAGCTGTAATAAAGCCAATGCTAGTCTTCAGTAGATGGTAAACTCACTACTCTCATGTGAGTTGGCATCATGGACCTGGCCAAGTAATAAGCTGAGACACAGCTTATTACTGAAACACAGGTTGGCGTCTTGGACTTGTTCTGCCAAACAGCAAGTTTCCTATGGGGAGGTTTGAAGTCTGGTAGATTCCATTTATCACTGAACAGGAATATTTAATTATTGATAGTCCTCAAATTAATTTCTTGCAAAGTAACAGAAACTCTCCCTTTTCTCTACTAGTGAGTCATATTCTGCACACACATGATATGTCTTATTCACAGTTTTGCCATTAGTCCTCTGCTTATACAACACTTTCAGAAAGAACTATTGTAACTACTTCCACCTAAACAGTCAGGAGAACAGCTGACTAGTTCTATCTACTAGACACTCTAAAGATTAATCTCATAAAGGCAGAAACCTTTCTATGGAAGTGCAAAACTACTCAAGGATGAAGACATTCTTATTAAAGGAGAATTAAAGACATTCGGTGCCGAATTCTTAAAGTTACAAAATGGAATTCCTTAACTCAAGAGACAAAAAGATGTCTCAAATTCTATTTGAGCATAACAATCTTGTCCCCTTTAAAGTGACATATTTTGAACGTAGAGAGCTTTCATGTGTCTATGTGTATAGGTGTGGAAATGTACACAGAACTCACTGTGATACATTAAAATTAGATTAATTTTAAATCAGTCAGACAATACATTACCTTACAAATAAAGTTGTGCTGATTTTAAACTTCCCATATAATCAAACCTTGAAAAATTCACTCTAGCATTGCTATTGCTATTGCTATTGCTATTGCTAAGTCACTTCAGTCGTGTCCGACTCGTGTGTGACCCCATAGATGGCAGCCCACCAGGCTTCCCCATCCCTGGGATTCTCCAGGCAAGAACAATGGAGTGGGTTGCCATTTCCTTCTCCAAAGCATGAAAGTGGAAAGTTAAAGGAAAGTCGCTCAGTTGTGTCCGACCTCAGCGACCCCATGGGCTGCAGCCTTCCAGGCTCATCCATCCATGGGATTCTCCAGGCAAGAGTACTGAAGTGGGGTGCCATTGCCTTTTCCACACTCTAGCATTAGAAATTATTTTTTTTCCCAATTATCTGGCACATTTCTTTGAAGTGATTACTGAACTATATATGCAAAGACAATGTACATTAATGACATATTGTACTTAAATCACTCTCCTGAATATATTTTCCAGAACTCCAATAGGTCTTTAATTACAATATTTCCAAATTATGATTCAAAGTACCTTACACAAATCAACTGCTACAGCCTTCAGAGCTAAAGACTGTCATGAAGGATGGTGGGGCCATATGTCTCTTTGAGTTAGCTTTCTTGGGATTTTGATATTTGCACTGGAATATTACCCCCCAATGTATCTGATCTGTATAAAGCTAATTATGTGCTACTATTAAAGCAGATTGCAAAAGACATTGACAGTTGGAAAAGCCTAATGACCAGCTGGATGGGAAAATTTCATGTTGTCAAAATTGTAACTTTGGCAGAAGTTTTAGATGCTTTTTATCTGTTACAAACATGAATACCTAAGTCTTGTTTTAAAATAAACTTAGCCTGTTAAATAGTCACATTTGGAGTATAAAAGAACTGCAAATGCTAAGTGGCATATTCTATATTTTGAGACTGTAATCCTTCATTACCTAAATAAATGATGAATTTATGGGCTTTATTTCTTGCCTCAAACTTAGTAAAAATGAAATCTATATGAATAAGAAAAGATATCCTGTAATATAGTCAACGTTTATGAAATGTTAAAAAATAGTTTGACGAATCAGGGAGCAAAATCAAACCAATTACACAATGTCCATTACCATTTCCTTACTCATACTGATTGAGAAGACATTTTACTTTACAACTACCTGTGATGACAAAATAATAATTCCACTTATATGGTGCTTTTTAAGTATTTTTAAACATTATCTCATTTACTCCTCCTAACAATTCCATGATATAGAGTTCCTAGTACTAGATTAGTCCCACCGATACTAGAATTACTTAATTAGAAAAAAATAACCATTTAATACCTTCTCCTTTCTCTTTAAATTTTCAACTTTTTTCCCACTAATTCATCTGACAATCCTATGGCATTCTTCTTAGACATAATGGGTACAATCAGCTGATAACTGCCTCATCTTCCCATCAACAATTTCACTCACACAGTTGCATCTGTTCCCATATAACAGCAGCGACAACAACAATAGCTGGGTTTTACTGAGATCTTGCCATTTGCCAAGTACTACTTTATGCATTTCACCCATCCCTGTGTTGTGTTCTGTAGTATCCAACTCTTTTCAACCCTATGGACTATTGTCCACCAGGCTCCTCTGTCCATGGGATTCTCCAGTCAAGGATACTAGAGTGGGTTGCTGTGCCCTCTTCTAGGGGATCTTTCTGACCCAGGTATAGAACCCACATCTCTTATGTCTCCTACATAGAAGGAGGGTTCTTTACCACTAGTGCCACCTGGGAATACCATGCACTTCATCCAATTTGATCTATTCAATATTTATAACTCTATGAGGTATGTGCTATTATATCCCATATTTAATTTTTCAACTTTTATTGAGACACAATTGACATATAACATTTTAAGATTAATATTTACAACATAATGATATATATATATAGTGAAATGGTTACATAATATGTTTAGTTAATATCCATCACTTCACATAGTTAAAAAGAGTTTATTTGTGATAAGAACTTTAAAGATTTACTTTCTTAGAAATTTCAGATATATAAGACTGCTAACTATAGTCACAATGTTGTACATTACATCTGTAGTACTTATTTATCTTTTAAATAGCAATGTGTACCTTTTGACTACCTTCACCCAGTTCCCCCACCCACTGTCTTGTGCAACCACCAATCTAACACTAACCCTAACTCTGTTTTGATATGTTTGTTTTTTCAGATACCATATATCAGCCCCATTTTAGAGATGAGGAAATGAAAGCATTAATCTAGGTTTACCAAAAACAGACAAACCACAGGTGGCAAACATAGGATCTGAACCCAGAAAGTCTGCCCCAGACTAACTCAACTTCATACTCAATTGTCTTGCTGCTATTATAGAAGAGTCCTCTAGGAGTATGCTCCCTTGTGCCTTCCTTGAATCTCAACCCCTCTTACCTTCTGAAAGACTTTACTCCTGTAATTATGTCGAGTGCATGCTAGGTCGCTTCAGTCATGTCCAACTCTTTGTGATCCAATGGACTGTAACCAGCCAGGCTCCTCTGTCCATGGGATTCTCCAGGCAAGAATATTGAAGTGTGTTGCCATTCCCTTCTCCAGGGGATTTTCCCTACCTCTACTCAACTATCAGTTTGTTCCTCTCATTGTCATTCAAATATGCATCACTATCATACACTCTAACTAGAGAAGGTGATGGCACCCAACTCCAGTACTCTTGCCTGGAGAATCCCATGGATGGAGGAGCCTGGTGGGCTGCAGTCTATGGGGTCGCTAAGAGTCGGAGACGACTGAGTGAGTTCACTTTCTCTTTTTACTTTCATGCATTGGAGAAGGAAATGGCAACCCACTCCAGTGTTCTTGCCTGGAGAATCCCAGGGACGGGGAGCCTGGTGAGCTGCCATTTCTGGGGTCGCACAGAGTTGGACACGACTGAAGTGACTTAGCAGCAGCAGCAGCAACATACACTTTAAAAACATGACAAACAAAAATCTCTAAATCTCTCCTTCTATGGTACAAATTCTCCAAATATTTGTCTCTACTCAGTAACTCAATTTCTTCATTTATTTTTCAAAACATGGTATTGAAATGCTCTTCCACATATTTATCTATACTCAGTAACTCAATTCCTTCTGTCTTGTAAAAGCTCTCACCAAAGAAACCAAAGACTTACATTTTGCCCAAGCCAATGCAGAGATCTCTGACTAATTTTATTGACCCATGAATAGCACTTGGCTTTTTCTGAATCATTGCCTTGTTTTCTATCTCACTAGATACTTTTTCTCAGTCTCCTTCTGGATAAGACTTTTAGAAGTTGGAGTACCTCGGGAGTCTTTCCTTACCCTTCATTTCCTCTATATGCACTCTCCCTAAGCTATCTCATCCAGTACCAAGAGTTCAAATCTATACACTGATGCCTGTCAAATCTATAGCTCCAGCCTGCACTGCTCTCCTGAACTTTAGAAATTATATCATATATACACAACTCCCTACTCCACATTGCCACTTGAAAAGTCTAGTAGACCTCTCAACCTTAATAAAATGCAAATAGGATTACAGAGTTTTACTTCTATATCTGCTCCTGGCCAAACCATCTCCTTTTGAGTAAACACCCAGTTCTTGAGACTAAAACAAAATATAGGAGTCTTCCTTGATTCTTCTTTTTCCATCAAATTTCAGGTCTATCCATCAGTAATTCCTGTCATATCTCCAAAAATCAATTTCCAAAGGTATTTCTACCCTTGAAATGTTTCAAATTCGTTTCCACTGGATTTTAAAATACCAGTCCAAGGCACTATCATCTCTCATCTGGACTACTGAAATAGTCCCCTAATTTGTCTCCCTGTTTCTACTCATTTCCCCGTACAACTTATCTTCTTTATAATACCTCCTATAATTTTGTGAAAACTATGGCGCTTCACAGGTTAAAACCTCCCAGTGTCTCTCCATGAAACCTAACATAAAATACAAACTCTTTATCTTGCACTACAACTTGTATGTGATATAGCTTCTTTCTGTATCTATCCTCCCTCCCCCTCATTAATTATGCTCCAGTTAGATTGGTTCTTCTTACATAGTAAGTTTACTTATGTTTCAGGGACTTTGAAATAGAATAAATAAATATATATGAAATGTGCTGTGTGCTAAGTCACTTCAGTCATGTCAGACTCTGCATGACCCTATGGATTGTAGCATGCCAGGCTCCTCTGTCCATGGTATTCTCCAGGCAAGAATACTGGAGTGGGTTGCCATGCCCTTCTCCATGGGATCTTCCTTACCTAGGGACTGAACCTGTATCTCTTATGCCTCCTGCATTAGCAGGTGAGTTCTTTAACACTAGCACCACCTGACTTTGAAATATATATCAAATATATATATTTTGATATACAGAAAGAGATACTTAGGCTTGGATGATTTTTTCCTCACATATTTACATAGCTGCCTCTTTCTCATCTTTCCAGTCTCAAGTAAAACACCATTTCTCCACAAAGTGTTTTCCCAACCACCCTGGCTAAATTGGCCACCCTCTGCGAAAGTATGACAGTTCTTATTATTTTAAGAGCTAGAAATCTTCTCATTTATTTGCATTTTATGCTCTGTCTTTCCCACTGAAATGTAAGTTCCTTGAGGACAGGGACCAAGTCCATCTTAAATCCTTAGCACAGGGTCTTTAGTACCTAGAAAGCATGTGTACCATGATAGGTGTTCAGTAAAGACTTTTAACAGACTCACTATGACATTTTTATGTCTATGAATACAAATTCAAACACATGGTAAATATGGGGAGTGGTTATATGAGGTCACCAAAAGTGGAACAGAAAACACAATTAAGGGCCTTATTCCAAATAAAGAGTAGTCTATATTTAAAAAAACCCAAATCATAGACTGACAAATAGATAGACAGACAGACACACCATTTTGTGGCTGGAATTTTAAAGGCCAATGTGATAATATTTCAACTTAGAAGTGATATAATATGCTTGGAAGTAAGAAAGGCTTGGTAGATTATTATGAATTTAAGTTTGCGAAAGTTCTTAACAAGCATGAAGTAGATGTTTATAGGGCAGAGCCTTCCCCAAATAAAAACATATCTATATAAAATATAAAATAAACCACCTCCTCTTTCAACCATCAGATCAGATCAGATCAGTCACTCAGTCGTGTCTGACTCTTTGCGACCCCATGAACTGCAGCACGCCAGGCCTCCCTATCCATCACCAGCTCTCGGAGGTCACCCAGACTCACATTCATTGAGTCAGTGATGCCATCCAGCCATCTCATCCTCTGTCGTCCCCTTCTCCTCCTGCCCTCAATCCCTCCCAGCATCAGAGTCTTCTCCAATGAGTCAACTCTTCGCATGAGGTGGCTAAAATACTGGAGTTTCAGCTTTAACATCATTCCTTCCAAAGAAATCCCAGGGCTGATCTCCTTCAGAATGGACCGGTTGGATCTCCTTGCAGTCCAAGGGACTCTCAAGAGTCTTCTCCAACACCACAATTCAAAAGCATCAATTCTTCAGGGCTCAGCCTTCTTCACAGTCCAGCTCTCACATCCATACATGACCACAGGAAAGACCATAGCCTTGACTAGATGGACCTTTGTTGGCAAAGTAATGTCTCTGCTTTTGAATATGCTATCTAGGTTGGTCATAACTTTCCTTCCAAGGAGTAAGCGTCTTTTAATTTCATGGCTGCAGTCACCATCTGCAGTGATTTTGGAGCCCAGAAAAATAAAGTCTGACACTGTTTCCACTGTTTCCCCATCTATTTCCCATGTAGTGATGGGACCAGATGCCATGATCTTCGTTTTCTGAATGTTGAGCTTTAAGCCAACCTTTTCACTCTCCACTTTCACTTTCATCAAGAGGCTTTTTAGTTCCTCTTCACTTTCTGCCATTAGGGTGGTATCATCTGCATATCTGAGGTTATTGATATTTCTCCCGGCAATCTTGATTCCAGCTTGTGTTTCCTCCAGTCCAGCATTTCTCATGATGTACTCTGCATATAAGTTAAATAAACAGGGTGACAATATACAGCCTTGACGTACTCCTTTTCCTATTTGGAACCAGTCTGTTGTTCCATGACCAGTTCTAACTTGCTTCCTGACCTGCATACAGATATCTCAAGAGGCAGATCAGGTGGTCTGGTATTCCCATCTCTTTCAGAATTTTCCACAGTTTATTATGATCTACACAGTCAAAGGCTTTGGCATACTCAATAAAGCAGAAATAGATGTTTTTCTGGAACTCTCTTGCTTTTTCCATGATCCAGCAGATGTTGGCAATTTGATCTCTGGTTCCTCTGTCTTTGATAAAACCAGTGTGAACATCAGGAAGTTCACGTTTCACATATTGCTGAAGCCCGGCTTGGAGAATTTTGAGCATTACTTTACTAGCATGTGAGATGAGTGCAATTGTGCGGTAGTTTGAGCACTCTTTTGCATTGCCTTTCTTTGGGACTGGGATGAAAACTGACCTTTTCCAATCTTGTGGCCACTGCTGAGTTTTCCAAATTTGTTGGCATATTGAGTGCAGCACTTTCACAGCATCATCTTTCAGGATTTGGAATAGCTCCACTGGAATTCCATCACCTCCACTAGCTTTGTTCCTAGTGATGCTTTCTAAGGCCCACTTGACTTCACATTCCAGGATGTCTGGCTCTAGGTCAGTGATCACACCATCATGATTATCTGGGTCGTGAAGCTCTTTTTTGTACAGTTCTTCTGTGTATTCTTGCCACCTCTTCTTAATATCTTCTGCTTCCGTTAGGTCCATACCATTTCTGTCCTTTATTGAGCCCATCTTTGCATGAAATGTTTCTTTGGTATCTCTGATTTTCTTGAATAGATCCTTAGTCTTTCCCATTCTGTTGCTTTCCTCTATTTCTTTGCACTGATCGCTGAAGAAGGCTTTCTTATCTCTTCTTGCTATTCTTTGGAACTCTGCATTCAGATGTTTATATCTTTCTTTTTCTCCTTTGCTTTTCACTTCTCTTCTTTTCACAGCTAGTTGCAAGGCCTCCCCAGACAGCCATTTTGCTTTTTTGCATTTCTTTTCCATGGGGATGGTCTTGATCCCTGTCTCCTGTACAATGTCACGAAACTCATTCCATAGTTCATCAGGCACTCTATCTATCAGATCTAGGCCCTTAAATCTATTTCTCACTTCCACTGTATAATCATAAGGTTTTTGATTTAGGTCATATCTGAATGGTCTAGTGGTTTTCCCTACTTTCTTCAATTTCAGTCTGAATTTGTCAATAAGGAGTTCATGATCTGAGCCAAAGTCAGCTCCTGGTCTTGTTTATACGACATAGTTATTTAGTATATCTCCCACACTATATTTTTTATATCTGTGTGTCATTTATTTTGCAACTGGAAATTTGTATCTCTTAATCTCCCTCACCTATTTGTTTCCTCCACCACTCCCACCATACAGTTTTGTTAGATATAGGGACATTCTTGTACAGTGCTGCTGCTGCTAAGTCGCTTCAGTTGTGTTCGACTCTGCAACCCCATAAACGGCAATCCACCAGGCTCCACCATCCCTAGAATTCTCCAGGCAAGAACACTAGAGTGGGTTGTCATTTCCTTCTCCAATGCATGAAAGTGAAGTCACTCAGTCGTGTCTGTCTCTCAGCGACCCCATGGACTACAGCCCACCAGGCTCCTCTGCCCATGGGATTTTCCAGCCAAGAGTACTGGAGTGAAGTGCCAGTAGATCTCTAGAATTTATTCATCTTATATAAGTGAAACTTTATACCCATAAAACAACAACTCCCCATTTCCCTATCCCTCCAGCTGCTGGCAAGTATTGTATTCTCAGCTTCTGTGAGTTGACAATTTCAGATACTGATATAGTCAGTAAAAACAAGACCTGGAGCTGACTGTGGCTCAGATCATCAGCTCCTTATTGGAAAAGTCAGGTTTAAACTGAAGACAGTAGGGAAAACCACTAGGCCATTGAGTTATGACATAAATCAAATCCTTTATGATTATATAGTGCAGTTGACAAATAGATTCAAGGGATCAGATCTGGTAGACAGAGTGCCTGAAGAAGTATGGACAGAGGTTCATAATATTGTATAGGAGGCAGTGACAAAACCATCTCAAAGGGGAAAAAAAATTGCAAGAAGGCAAAGTGGTGGTCTGTGGAGGCTCTACAAATAGCTCAAGAAAGAAAAGAAGTGAAAGGCAATGGAGAAAGGGAAAGATATACCCAAATGAATGCAGAGTCCTAGAGAATATCAAGAAGAGATAAAAAGGCTTTCTTAAATGAACAATGTAAAGAAATAGAAGAAAGCAAGGCATTTGGAAAAGGCTAGAGATCTCTTCAAGAAAATTGAAGATATAAAGGGAACATTTCATGCAAAGATGGGCAAAATAAAGAACAGAAACAGTAAGAACCTAATAGAAGTAGAAGAGATTGGAATAGGTGACAAGAATACACAGAAGAACTATACAAGAAAAGTTTCAATGACCCAGATAACCATGATAGTTAATATTCAGGAAGTCAGTCCTGAATATTCATTGGAAGGACTGATGCTGAAGTTGAATCTCAACACTTTGGCCACCTGACGCAAAGAACCAACTCATTGGAAAAGACCCTGATGCTGGGAAAGACTGAAGGCAGGAAGAGAAGGGCCCAACAGAGGTTGCGATGGTTGGATGGCATCACCGACTCGATGAACATAAGTTTGAGCAAGCTCCAGAGGTTGGTGATGGACAGAGAAGCCTGGCATGCTGCAGTCCATGGGGTTGCAGAGTCAGACATTACTGAGCAACTAAACTAAACTGAACCATGATGGTGTGGCCACTCACCTAGGACCAGACATCTTGGAGTGTGAAGTCAAGTGGGCTTTAGGAAGCATGGAGAAGGCAATGGCACCCCACTCCAGTACTCTTGCCTGGAAAATCCCATGGATGGAGGAGGCTGGTAGGCTGCAGTCCATGGGGTCGCTAAGAGTCAGATACGACTGAGCAACTTCACTTACACTTTTCACTTTCATGCATTGGAGAAGGAAATGGCAACCCACTATAGTGTTCTTGCCTTGAGAATCCCAGGGACTGGGGAGCCTGGTGGGCTGCCATCTATGGGGTCGCACAGATTCGGACACTACTGAAGTGACTTAGCAGTAGCAGCAGCAGCAGCTATGAACAAAGCTAGTAGAGGTTATGAAATTTCAGATGAGCTATTTAAAATCCTAAAAGATAATGCTGTTAAAGTGTTGCACTCAGTATGTCAGCAAATCTGGAAAACTCAGCAGTGGACACGGGCTAGAAAAGGTCAGCTTTTATTCCAATCCCATAGAAAGGCAATGCCAAAACAAGTTCAAACTACTGGAAATTGTTTTCATTTCACATGCTAGCAAGGTTATACTCAAAATCCTTCAAGCTAAGTTTTAGCAGTACATGAACCAAGAACTTCCAAATGCATAAGCTACATTTAGGAAAGGCAGAGGAACCATATATCAAATTGCCAACATTGGTTTGATCATAGAGAAAGCAAGATAATTTCAGAAAACAATTTACTTCTGCTTCATTGACTATACAAAATCCTTTGACTGTGTGGATCACAACAAATTGTAGAAAATTCTTAAAGAGACTGGTGTACCAGACCACTTTACTTGTCTCCTGAGAAACTTGTACGTGGGTCAAGAAGCAACAGCTAGAACCAAACATGGAACAATAGACTGGTTCCAAATTGGGAAAGAAGCACAACAAGTCTGTATACTGTCACCCTGCTTATTTAACTTATATGTAGAATATATTATGTGAAATGCCTGGTTGAATAAATCACAACTGGAATCCAGATTGCCAGGAGAAATATCAACAACCTCAGATATGCAGATAATACAAGTATAATGGCATAAAGTGAAGAGTAACCAAAGACTCTCTTGATGAGGGTCAAAAAGTAGAGTGAAAAAAGCTGGCTTAATACTCAATATCCAAAAAACTAAGAACATGGTATCTGGCCCCATCACTTCATGGCAAATGTTAGAAAAGGATAAAGTGGAAGCAGTGATAGATTTTCCTTTCTTGGGCTCCAAAATCACTGTAAAATGATGCTTGCTCCTTCGAAGGAGTGCTACAACATATCTAGACAGCATATTAAAAAACAGAGACATCACTTTGCTGACAAAAGTCTGTATAGTCAAAGCTATGGTTTTTCCAGTAGTCATATATGGATGTGAGAGTTGGAACATAAAGAAAGCTGAGTGCTTAAAAATTGATGCTTTTTAATTGTGGTGCTGGAGAAGCATCTTGAATGTCCCTTGCAAAGAGATCAAATCACATCAATCCTAAAGGAAATCAACCCTGAATATTCATTGGAAGTTCTGTTGCTGAAGCTAAAGCTCCAATACTTTGGCCACATGATGCAGAAAGTTGACTTATTGGAAAAGACCTTGAGGCTGGGAAAGACTGAAGGCAAAAGTAGAAGGGGGTGGCAGAGGATGAGATGGTTACATAGCATCATCAACTCAAGGGACATGAATATAGGCAAACTCTGGGAGACAGTGAAACACAGAGAAGCCTGGCATGCTGCATTCCATGCAGTTACAAAGAGTAGAACATAACTTAGTGTCTGAAAAACAGCAACAAGTTCATACAAATGGAACCATTAGTCTTGGCAATGATTTCTTAGCTATGACACCAAAAGCACAGGCAATAAAACCAAAAATAGAGAAAAGGAACTATATCAAACTAAAAAGGTTTCTGCACAGCAAAAGAACTAATCATCAAAATGAAAAGGCAATCTATGGAATGAGAGAAAGCATCTGCAAGCCATATAAATGATAAGGAGTTGATGTCTGAAATAAACTCCTATAATTCAAAAGTCCAAATAACTCGACTAAAAATGGGGCAAAGGACTTGAATAGGCATTTCCCCAAAGAAGATATCCAGATGCCTAACAGGTACATGAAAAGGTGTGCACCATCACCAATCATCAGGGAAATGCCAATCAAAATCATGCTAAATAAAAACAAAAAGTAAGTGCTGGCAAAGGTGTAGAGAACTTGGAAATCTTGTACTCTATTGGTATGCATGTAAAATGCTAGATCAGCTATAGAAAACAGTAAAAGTAGGTTTCTCTAAAAATTAAAAATATGATCCAGCTGTATACCCACCTCTGGGTATACAGAAGGTGGGTAGAAGAATCGAAGTCAGAATATCAAAGAGATAGTTGCTTTCCCATGTTTATTGCCATATCGGCAACAATCACGATATGTAAACAACTTAAATGTCCACTGACAGATGAATGGATCAAAAAAGTATGCTATATACATACAATAGAACATTATGTAGCCTTGAAAAATAAGGAGATCCTGCCAGTTGTGACAACATGGATAATTCTGGAAGACATCATGCTAAGTGAAATAAGCCAGTAACAGAAAGACAAATGCTATAGGCATACAATCTTTAAATTTTCTCCTTCCTTCTCCCACTCATTTCCTAAGTGCATGCATGCTTAGTCGCTTCAGTCATATCCAACTCTTTGTGACCCCATGGACTATAGCCCGTCAGGCTCCTCTGTCCATAGGTTTTTCCAGATAAGAATACTGGAGTGTGCTGTCATGCCCTCCTCCAGGGGATATTCCAGATGCAGGGATCAAACCCACATCTCCAGCAGCTTCTGCACTGCAAGTAGCTTCTTTATCGCTGAGCTACTGGGGAAGCCCCCATTCCCTAAGTATTCTTTAGCTAAATAGCTTCAGTATTAGTTTGTTAGGGCTGCCTCAACAAAGTGCCCCAAACCAGGTGGCTTAAAACAACAAAAGAGTAGTATCTTAACTCTTCAGGAGTTCAGAAATCTGATCAAGGTGTGGGCAGGACTGATTGTTTCTAGGGGCTCTGAGGGAGAATCTGTCCCATGTTCCTCTCCTAGTTTATGGTGGTTAATGAAATCCTTGGCATTTCTTGACTTATAGTTGCATCACTCCAATCTCTTCCTCTGTCCTCACATAGACTTCTCCCCTGTTTGGATGTCGTCTTTAAATCTCTCTCCCATTACAAAGGCACTAGTCATGGGGTACAGGTCTCACTCTAATCCAGTATGACCTCATCTTATCCTGATTAAATCTACAAAGATCCTATTTCCAAATAAAGTTACATTACAAGTACTATGAGTTAGAACTTCATTATTCTTTTTTGGGGGGGAGGGGTTAACTGAACCCATACCACTCTGATTTAGCTCTGTAGCTTATAATTCACACTATTATTATGCATACAGTACCCTAAGCTTCAGGTTTAACAAGGTATGAGTCTGCATCTTATACGTTTGGATTTATAAGCTTATTTTTCTTTAAAAATGATATTTTAAGCCTCCAGATAATATACTTCAAACATAGAAAATCCCCAAATTCCTATTTCTAATAGAAGCATGCCATTTTTTGTAATTTTTATTTTGGCTTTTTGCCATGTATTTCAAAGAGAGACAACCATCTGTTTAACTCAGTTAAAAAGTATCTTGGCAAATAAAGAATACTACTGACATGGAATATTAGAGTTGAGGGGTAAAATTCATTTTAATTTAATTTTTGCTTCTAAAGATTGACAGAAGTAGCTGCCACTGATTGGTGCAACTTTGAATGTTGCCAAGTACTGAGGCAACTTTCAGGATATTCTTCTCTGCTAATGAAATAAAGTTAGTATCATTATAAAATAAGAGTCTAGAAGGAATATATGGAGTTGTCACTCTATTACTGGAACTAGTTCTAAGTGAATACCTTTCAGCCCTTTTTTTTTTAGAAAATAATTAGCTCATGTAAATAAAAGTATAATTCGTGGTATCCTCTTATCTTTCTCATGTAGTGTTCTGTGGCAGGGTAGTGAGAGTTTTTCAGTTCTTCAATGATTCTTCAATGATCACAAGTAGATAATAGTAGTGATACCAGGCCACCACTCTGTTTAATACTTTACTGCTACTGCTAAGTTGCTTCAGTCGTGTCCGACTCTGTGCTATCCCATAGATGGCAGCCTACCAGGCTCCCCCATCCCTGGGATTCTTTAGGCAAGAACACTGGAGTGGGTTGCCATTACCTTAAAGTGAAGTCACTCAGTCGTACCTGACTCAGGTACTCAGGTACGACTGAAGTCACTCAGTCGTACCTGACTCAGCTATCCCCATGGACTGCAGCCTACCAGGCTCCTCTATCCATGGGATTTTCCAGGCAAGAGTACTGGAGTGGGGTGCCATTGCCTTCTCCGGTTTAATACTTTACAATCATATAAAGAAGGGTGACTTTATGGAATTGCTCATTATGTAGGCTGTGAGTTGAGAATATATGGTTACAGTCCATTTAATGAAGTTCTCCTAAAAACCAAAAGCCTGGAAAATCTGAAACATAAAAATTCCTTTCTGCAAAATCAAATGCTTTGTCACATTCCAGTGTTCCAAGTATCATTTCACTCTTAAATCTCTGAGAAAAGCAAACCCATGTATGCTATTCATAATACTTATGAGCAAGCTATTGTTTTTAATAAAACACAAGTTATTTGCACCTATAATAAGCAGATATAATGTCTTTTGCTCTCCTAAAATAGAGTTGTTTATATTTATGAATGGTCCCAATCAGGTAAATACAGTTTGAATTGGCTCTTTATCAACCTTAACCAGAAAAATTATTCTCTCATTCATTAATTGAGGTCTGAATTTTAAGATCTGAATCATAATGGGTAGCAAAATAAATTTTCTAAATCCTTTTCCATGCAAATTTCAAATTCAGGAATATACATAACAAAATTTTACCATTGGCAAGACTGAGATTTCTTTTGGAAATCACAGAATTCAAAATTAGAAGAGACCTTTGGCAACACTGAGTTATTGGCAGAGCTAGGACAAGACCCTCGGCTTCCTGTTTTCCCATTTTAGTGTTTTCTCTACTGCTGAAGGTTTTTCCCCAGTGAATCAGTGGTAAAGAGTTTACCTGCCAATGCAGGAGATGCAGGATTGATCCCTAGGCTGGGAAGATCCACTGAAGAAGGAAATGACAATCCACTCTAGTATTCTTGCTTGGGAAATCCCACAGAAAGAGGATCCTGGTGGGCTACACTCCATGGGGTCGCAAAACAGTCAGACACAACTTAAAACCTAAAAATCAACAACTAATGCTGACACTACTTCTCCATATAACCAATGATTTATTTGCAGCATCAAAGGCTCAAAGAAATATAATTGTATTCAATTGGTTGCAATGGATATTTTAAATCACCAATTATGCAAAAGACCTAAATAACATCATTTCTAAAATAATCACTCATTCCAAACCCCTTATCAAACATAATTCAGTCTTTTGAGCTGATATTTTTAAAAAGTGTTCCCTCTTTTAACTATATATTTGATCAGTCTTTTTTTTTTTTTTTTTTTGGCTAATCAGCATCTCCCTGGGATACTTTTCAGAAAGTAAGTATGATGTTTCCCAAACCTGCTAATTGAATAGAATTTTCTCTGTTTTGATATGTGTGTTTGGTTGTGGTATGCTTACAATAAGCAGCATTCAGGGTAGATTAAAACCTTCCATTTCAAGTTAATTATTAATTAATCTCAACAGTCAATTATTGCTTTGTGTATCACAGAAAAATAGAGATCATCCTTTAACTATTGATTCATCTGATAGTAGTTCACCAGATGTACTACCTTTACAGATCAACATTTCTGTTGATAAATTTTCCATTTGCTTTGCTTTCTTTGTCAAAAGGAGAAATTTTAAAGCCATATGTTAAATTCAAAACCTCAGTTTTCTCCTACTGATCATTCTGAGCAAAATTATCAGGCACAAAGTCCTCTGCTCCTTGCAAGTATGAAGACATCCCTCTAAGGGCTTAGAATGGCACTGAGCTTCTGGATTAATCAAGATGATTACTTTTCTTTTTACTTTTTCTGAAGAACAATAGGTCAGAAGTAGATTAATCAATGCATATGTTTAATTTTATAAATTATTTTCATGCCATATTGGGGAAATTCCTTCCCAGTAACTACTACATTTATTTTAGTGTTAATTCTGTCAATACATGAAAAATATTTCCTGTGTAATTTGACAAATTTAAACTATGAAAATCTGTTTTAAGTATTTTCTCCATTATACATGGAGAGAGATGCTACAGCAGAGTTCTCTGTTTTATGAGCCTATGCCAAGGTTACCAAGGCAGAATTCTCATTTTGATCTGTTGGCTCACTTATTGACAAGTCCACAATCACTAAGAATTTCTTCTAATCCTTTTCTAGAAATAGTGCCTATGTTATGTTAAATACAGAGTTGGCTGTTAAAAAGTAAAACCTTGAATACCAGCTGCTTAAATAAGAGAGATTTATTTTTCTTTCACATCAGAACTTGGGTAGGCAGTTTCAAAATCAGCAGGGATCCTGGTTCCTTCAAGCATACTGATCAGATATCATCAATACATAGCTACCATCTATTTGTCCAGGAAAGTCTTATAGCTCCTGTTATCATGCTGACATTCCAGCCTAAAGGAAGGACATAAAGACACAAGACAGGAAATTTCCCTTTCTTTTAAATGAATGGTCTAGACATGAGACACATCGCTTCTGTTCATATTCCATTGACCAAAATCTGGTCACATGGCTAGCCTTATATAGCTATCGCAGAGCCCATAAAATGTAGTCTTTGACTTTTATGTTGATCATGTGCCCAACAAAAATTCTATTCCTATATATGAAAGTGAGAATGAATTTTCAGGGGTCAATTAGCAATCTCCACCACTACACCTACAGAGAGATGTGTTAATGCTGCTCTTTCTGCCTGCAAGGGTCTTTTCTTGCTTGCCTGCCAAACATGCATGCAAATCTGAAGATTCATCTTCAGTGTTATCTCCTCCATAACCTCAGAAAAAGACTTTCCCGCTAAACTAGGTAAAATTGATAATAACATCTATTATGTTCTCACTCTATCTTGAATAAGTCATAATGTACTGTACCTTCTGTTTTATATATCTGTCTCCTCTTGAGAATCTGCTTAGCAGCAAGAAGCTCTTTCCTGGAAATGCCTGGGAGTTTATAGTGCAAAATGTCAGACCACTGTCTCAAGGTAGAATAACTCTGTGGAATCATTCATGTTCCTGGGCTTTCCACTTGGAGCAAGCTAGACTACACATCTTTGCCATGGATCTTCCTCCATGTAACTGATTTTCCTTACTCCCTTAAAGGATTTACTGGCAAGTGATCCCTCAATAAATCAATTTCTCAAAAATCACATTTCAGGCTATCTTCAATGGAATAAGGACTAATACAGTTGGTATCACAAGAGGCTGTAGAAAAGCATCTCCGTGGATAAATGGCAAGTAGTATTCATTAGTAGTGGTAGGCGGAATGCAGAGATGCACTAGCTTTTGTAAAGTCTCTGGTGTTTGCAAAATATAGAGAGCTTAGTAACTACTCAGACTGGTTTGGGATGGCTGTTGATAAGCACCACTGATACTTTGAAGAAAGCAAACGAAAGACTAAGATCACTTAATTACCAATGTGAAGCAACGTCTGAGCATCAGACGGCCTCCTTAGAAGCGTTTTGAAAAGACCTGAATCCCCTTAGAAGAAATGGAGTAGCCATCATAGTCAACAAGAGTTTGAAATGCAGTACTTGGATGCAATCTCCAAAACAATAGAATGATCTCTGTTCGTTTCCAAGGCAAACTGTTCAATATTACGGTAATCCAAGTCTATGCCCCAACCAGTAACACTGAAGAAGCTGAAGTTGAATGGTTCTATGAAGACCTACAAGACTTTCTAGAACTAACATCCCCAAAAGATGTCCTTTTCATTATAGGGGACTGGAATGCAAAAGTAGGAAGTCAAGAAACACCTGGAGTAACAGGCAAAGTTGGCCTTGGAGTATAGGATGAAGCAGATCAAACGCTAATAGAGTTTTGCCAAGAGAATGCACTGGTCATAGCAAACACCCTCTTCCAACAACACAAGAGAAGACTCTACACATGGGCATCACCAGAATGGATTTGACCAGAATGGTCAAAACCAGAATCAGATTGATCATACTCTTTGCAGCCAGAGATGGAGAAGCTCTATACAGTCAGCAAAAATAAGACTGGGACCTGACTGTGGTGCAGATCATGAACTCCTTATTGCCAAATTCAGACTTAAATTGAAGAAAGTGGGGAAAATCACTAGACCATACAGGTATGACCTAAATCAAATCCCTTATGATTATACACTGGAAGTGAGAAATAGATTTAAGAAAGTAGATCTGGTAGTGCCTGATGAACTATGGATGGAAGTTCATGACATTGTACAGGAGAGAGGAATCAAGAACATCCCCAAGAAAAAGAAAGGCAGAAAACAAAATGGCTGTCTGAGGAGGCCCTAGAAATAGCTGTGAAAAGAAGGGAAGCAAAAAGGAAAGGAGAAAAGGAAAAATATACCCATTTGAATGCAGAGTTCCAAAGAATGGCAAAGAGAGATAAGAAACCCTTCCTCAGTGACCAGTACAAAGAAATAGAGGAAAACAATAGAATAGGAAAGACTAGAGATCTCTTCAAGAAAATCAGAGATATCAAGGGAACATTTCATGCAAAATGGGCTCAATAAAGGACAGAAATGGTATGGACTTAACAGAAGCTATTAAGAAGAGGTGGCAAGAATACACAGAACTGTATAAAAAATATCTTCACGACCCAGATAATCATGATGGTATGATCACTCACACTCATCTAGAGCCAGACATCCTGGAATGTGAAGTCAAATGTGCCTTAGGAAGCATCATTATGAACAAAGCTAGTAGAGGTGATGGAATTCCAGTTGAGCTATTTCAAATCCTAAAAGATGATGCTATGAAAGTGCTGCACTCTATATGTCAGCAAATTTGGAAGGCTCAGAAGTGGCCACAGGACTGGAAAAGGTCAGTTTTCATTCCAATCCCAAAGAAAGGCTCAACTACCGCACAATTGCACTCATCTCACATGCAAGTAAAATAATGCTCAAAATTCTCCAAGCCAGGCTTCAGCAGTATGTGAACTGTGAACTTCCAGATGTTCAAGCTGGTTTTAGAAAACACAGAGGAACCAGAGATCAAATTGCCAACATCCGGTGGATCATCAAAAAAGCAAGAGAGTTCCAGAAAAACATCTATTTCTGCTTTATTGAGTATGCCAAAGCCTTTGACTGTGTGGATCACAATAAACTGTGGAAAATTCTTCAAGAAATGGGCATACCAGACCACCTGATCTGCCTCTTGAGAAACCTATATGCAGGTCAGGAAGCACCTGTTAGAACTGGACATGGAACAACAGACTGGTTCCAAATAGGGAAAGGAGTACATCAAGGCTGTATATTGTCACCCTGCTTATTTAACTTATATGCAGAGTATATCAGGAGAAACACCGAGCTGAAGGAAGCACAAGCTGAAATCAAGATTGCCGGGAGAAATATCAACCACCTCAGGTATGCAGATGACACCACCCTTATGGCAGAAAGTGAAGAAGAACTAAAGAGCCTCTTTATGAAAGTGAAAGAGGAGAGTGAAAACGTTGGCTTAAAGCTCAATATTCAGGAAAATAAGATCATGAAAGTTTGTTCCTGAATCACTCAAAGACACTGGGATTCTTGGCCCCCAGAGGAGAATTCAATCCGGAGCCAGAGACAAGGCTTGATTGCTCAGAGCTTTTGTATAATAAAGTTTTATTAAAGTATAAAGGAGATAGAGAAAGCTTCTGACATAAGCTTCAGAAGGGGGCAGAAAGAGTGCCCTCCTGCTAGTATTCAGCTGGATATTATATAGTCACTAGCAGTCTGTTAGTAAAAGAAAGGAATGTCTTAAAACTCAGAATGGCACCAGGCCCCTCACCCATAAGATGCATTTTGGGATAATCTTGGAACCAAATGGTTCATCCTGGGCCATAAAATGATTAACTTGAATCTTGTAGAAGGGCAGATTACCATACAAATAGTTTCATTTACATAGATTAGGTCAACAATATCTGAGTATAATATATCGGTTTGTCTAGGTTCTGAGCCATTAGGCAGAACCAACTTGAAGACAGACTTTGGGGTAAATGTATTGTATGTTAGCATAGCTTAAGACAAGCATTTCAATTAAAAATGCATTGGTTATCTCAATGTTTGAGAATAGTTAACTTCAGGTGAAACCAGGTGTCATTATGGCAACACAGTATTTTAAGAGACACCTACTTTAATTTGTATAGAGAAGGAAAAAAAAAATCGCTGGTTTGTCTCCTCCTGCCGCTTAAGAGATAAAAATGTCTGACACTTGGAGGCTATTTCCTCCGTTTGGAGACCCCTGGCCTTCCTGCCTGTTACCTTCTCAATCATGGCATTCTGTTCCATCATTTCATGGCAAATAGATAGGGAAACAGTGGAAACCGTGACTGACTTTATTCTTGGGGGCTCCAAAATCACTGCAGATGGTGATTGCAGCCATGAAATTAAAAGAAACTTACTCCGTGGAAAGAAAGTTATAACCAACCTAGACAGCATATTCAAAAGCAGAGACATTATTTTGCCAACAAAGGTCCGTCTACTCAAGGCTATGGTTTTTCCAGTGGTCATGTATGGATGTGAAATTTGGACTGTAAAGAAAGCTGAGCACCGAAGAATTGATGCTTTTGAACTGTGATGTTGGAGAAGACTCTTGAGAGTCCCTTGGACAGCAAGGAGATCCAACCAGTCCATTCTAAACGAGATCAGTCCTGGGTGTTCTTTTGAAGGACTGATGCTGAAGCTGAAACTCCAATACTGTGGCCACCTCATGCGAAGAGTTGACTCATTGGAAAAGACTCTGATGCTGGTAAGGATTGGGGGCAGGAGGATAAGGGGACAACAGAGGATGAGATGGCTGGATGGCATCATCGACTCAATGGACAAGAGTTTCAGTGAACTCTGGAAGTTTGTGATGGACAGGGAGGCCTGGTGTGCTGCAGTTCATGGGATCGAAAAGAGTCGGACATGACTGAGCCTCTGAACTGAACTGAGATGAGTGTAATTGTGTGGTAGTTTGAACATTCTTTGACATTGCCTTTGTTTGGGATTGGAATGAAAACAGACCTTTTCCAGTCCTGTGGCCACGGTTGATTTTTCCAAATTCACTGCCAAAGTTGAGTTTTCCTAATTTGTTAACATATTGAGTGCAGCACTTTCACAGCATTATCTTTTAGGATTTGAAATAGCTCAACTGGAATTCCATTACCTCCACTAGCTTTGTTTGTAATGATGCTTCCTAAGGCACATTTGACTTCAGATTCCAAGATGTCTGGCTCTAAGTGAGTGATCACACCATCGTGGGTATCTGGGTATCTTTTTTGTATAGTTCTGTGTATTCTTGCCACCTCTTCTTAATATCTTCTGCTTCTCTTAGGTCCATACCATTTCTGTCCTTTATTGTGCCCATCTTTGCATTAAATGTTCCCTTGGTATTTCTAATTTTCGAGACAAGATCTCTAGTCTTTCCAAATCTATTGTTTTCCTCTAACTTTGCATTGATCACTGAGAAAGGCTTTCTTATGTCTTCTTGTTATTCTTTGGAACTCTGCATTCAGATGTGTATATCTTTCCTTTTTTCCTTTGCCTTTCACTTCTCCTCTTTTCATAGCTTTTTTTGCCTATTTGTGTTTCTTTTTCTTAGGAATAGTCTTGATCACTGCCTCCTGTACAATATCCTGAACCTCCGTCCATAGGTCTTCAGGCACTCTGTCTATCAGATCTAATCCCTTGAATCTATTTCTCACTTCCACTGTATAGTCATAAGGGATTTGATTTAGGTCATACCTGAATGGTTTAGCACTTTTCCCTACTTTCTTCAAGTCTGAATGAAAAGGACATCTTTTTTAGGTGTTAGTTCTAAAAGGTCTTGTAGGTCTTCATAGAACGGTTCAACTTCAGCTTCTTCAGCATTATAGGTTAGTGCATAGATTTGATTTACTGTGATACTGAAACGAACAGAGATCTTTCTGTCATTTTTGAGATTGCATTCAAGTACTGCATTTCGGACTCTTTTTGATGACTATGATGGCTACTCCATCTATCTCAAGGTCAGTGCTTTTTTCTACCATACTGCATAATTATGGAGCAAAAAAGACATGGCCTATAAAAGGTTATTTTCTTTTTCCAATAGTTCAGGGTCATCAGTGAATTTTATTATAAAATTCAGGTGAAATGTGCCATAATATACAAGATATCCATTCCAGAAACTGTTTGTAGGAAATTTTCAAATAATTCAGCATGCAACAAAATTTCAAGATATCATTAAATTAATTGCCTTACAGCCCAAACAAAACCCTTTCCCTACTTCAGAGCACAGTATTGATGCCATTATCCAATCACCATGCACTATATCAAGGCTTTTTTTCTAAAAGGCTCAAGAAAAACAGAAACAAATTGTTCCTTGAAATTGGAAGCTCTAACTTCAACTGCTTTTTTCATAGGATTACAATATTTAGCAATTAGAAATACAGGATGCACATTTAAATTTTTATTTCATATAAACAATGGATAATGTTTTAAAATAGAAGCATTTCCTAAATATTACATGGGCCATAGTTATACTAAAAAAAAAATACTCATTTATCTGAAATTCAGATTTAACTGGGTGTATTTTATCTAGCAACTCTACTGAATTCACTGCTACTTCACATAGACTAAATTTAATAAATGTATCCTCTTTCTTTGATGGGTGTCTGTAGAAGCATGGCTTTCAATTGAGTCATCTTTCCAGTTCATGTGTATTATACTTGGAATTTTAGCAGTATCATCCTTGGCCCTAGAAATCTGAAATTGAAAGTCACTCAGTCATATCCAACTCTGGGCAAACCCATGGACTATACCGTTCTTGGATTCTCCAGGCCAGAAAACTGGAGTGGGTAGCCATTCCTTTCTCCATGGGATCTTTCCAACTCAAGGATCAAACTCAGGTCTCCTGCATTGCAGGCAGATTCTTTACCAACTGAGCCACCAAGGAATTATCAAGTAGGCTAGAGGAAGATGTAGTGCAATAAGCATGGATTTCAGCAAGACAAATTCAAGATTCATTTCCTATTTGAGATTTTCCAGTGAATTGTGTGATCTTCCATAAGATATTTAATTTCCCTGGGCCTCAGCTGCTCCTTCTATATCTCAGCTAATACAGTAGCACAATGATTATAGGAGAAGATTGTGACTGCATATTGCTTAGCATCATGCTTCTCATCAGTTGCTCTTGTAGTTCAGTCACTCAGTCTTGTCCGGCTCTCAGCGATACCCATGGGTTGCTGCACACCTGGCTTTCCTGTCCTTTACTATCTCCCTGAGTTTGCTTAAACTCATGTCCACTGAGTCTGTGATGCCATCCAACCATCTCATCCTCTGTCATCCCCTTCTCCTCCTGCTCTCAACACCCAAAATTTTAGGGAAAGAAAACTAAAACAGTTTCATATGGACAGATAACTGGGCTAGATATGATATGAATCCATCTTGATACACAGATATTCGTATGTAAGTTAAGATCTGTCATGTCTATTTTATCAATGAGTAGAGTCTAAATGAAAATGAACTGTCATTATTGTAAATACTAGATAACTTAGAAATTACCATTTAGCATTATAGGAATCAACTTATCAGTCTACCATATTACTTTGTCAAGTGGTTAGATTGTTTAAAGGCCGGAAGATAAAAAGATGAAAGAATTTATATGTCAGATATATAGATCTTTGGAAACAGATGATACTATGAGTGTGTTATTGATGGCAAATATTTCTGAACAGATGTAGGTCATTTACCAGTCTTTATCAAAGTGGTAACCATTTGAATCAGTCTATGGACATCACCAGATGGTCAACACCAAAATCAGATTGATTATATTATTTGCAGCCAAAGATGGAGAAGCTCTATACAGTCAGCAAAAACAAGACCAGGAGCTGACTGTGGCTCAGACCATGAATTCCTTATTACCAAATCCAGATTTAAATTGAAAAAAGTAGGGAAAACCACTAGACCATTCAGTTATGACCTAAATCCTATCCCTTATGATTATACACTGGAAGTGAGAAATAGATTTAAGGGCCTAGATCTAATAGGCAGAGTGCCTGATGAACTATGGAATGAGGTTCATGACACTGTACAGGAGACAGGGATCAAGACCATCTCCATGGAAAAGAAATGCAAAAAAGCAAAATAGCTGTCTGGGGAGGCCTTACAAATGCCTGTGAAAAGAAGAGAAATGAAAAGCAAAGGAGAATAGGAAAGATATAAACATCTGAATGCAGAATTCCAAAGAATAGCAAGAAGAGATAAGAAAGCCTTCTTCAGTGATCAATGCAAAGAAATAGAGGAAAACAACAGAATGGGAAAGACTAGAGATCTCTTCAAGAAAATCAGAGATACCAAGGGAATATTTCATGCAAAGATGGACTCGATAAAGGACATAAATGGTGTGGACCTGACAGAAGCAGAAGATATTAAGAAGAGGTGGCAAGAACGCACAGAAGAACTGTACAAAAAGATCTTCATGACCCAGATAATCACAGTGGTGTGATCACTGATCTAGAGCCAGACATCCTGGAATGTGCAGTCAAGTGGGCCTTAGAAAGCATCACTACAAACAAAGTTAGTGGAGGTGATAGAATTCCAGTTGAGCTATTCCAAATCCTGAAAGATGATGCTGTGAAAGTGCTGCACTCAATATGCCAGCAAATTGGGAAAACTCAGCAGTGGCCACAGGACTGGAAAAGATCAGTTTTCATTCCAATAGCAAAGAAAGGCAATGCCAAAGAATGCTCAAACTACTGCACAATTGGACTCATCTCACACGCGAGTAAAGTAATGCTCAAAATTCTCCAAGCCAGGCTTCAGCAATATGTGAACCGTGAACTTCCTGATGTTCAACCTGGTGATAGAAAAGGCAGAGGAACCAGAGATCAAATTGCCAACATCCACTGGATCATCTAAAAAGCAAGAGAGTTCCAGAAAAGCATCTATTTCTGCTTTATTGACTAGGCCAAAGCCTTTGACTCTGTGGATCACAATAAACTGTGGAAAATTCTTCAAGAGATGGGAATACCAGACCACCTGATCTGCCTCTTGAGAAATCTGTATGCAGGTCAGGAAGCAACAGTTAGAACTGGACATGGAACAACAGACTGGTTCCAAATAGGAAAAGGAGTACGTCAAGGCTGTATATTGTCACCCTGCTTATTTAACTTCTATGCAGAGTACATCATGAGAAATGCTGGACTGGAAGAAACACAAGTTGGAATCAAGATTGCCGGGAGAAATATCAATAACCTCAAATATGCAAATGACACCACCCTTATGGCAGAAAGTGAAGAGGAACTAAAAAGCCTCTTGATGAAAGTGAAAGTGGGGAGTGAAAAGATTGGCTTAAAGCTCAACATTCAGAAAATGAAGATCATGGCAACTGATCCCATCACTACATGTGAAATAGATGGAGAAACAGTGGAAACAATGTCAGACTTTATTTTTCTGGGCTCCAAAATCACTGCAGATGGTGACTGCAGCCATGAAATTAAAAGATGCTTACTGCTTGGAAGGAAAGTTATGACCAACCTAGATAGCATATTCAAAAGCAGAGACATCACATTGCCAACAAAGGTTCGCCTAGTCAAGGCTATGGTCTTTCCTGTGGTCATGTATGGATGTGAGAGCTGGACTGTGAAGAAGGCTGAGCACCAAAGAATTGATGCTTTTGAACTGTGGTGTTGGAGAAGACTCTTGAGAGTCCCTTGGACTGCAAGGAGATCCAACCAGTCCATTCTGAAGGAGATCAGCCCTGGGATTTCTTTGGAAGGAATGATGCTAAAGCTGAAACTCCAGTATTTTGGCCACCTCATGCGAAGAGTTGACTCATTGGAGAAGACTTTGATGCTGGGAGGGATTGGGGTCAGGAGGATAAGGGGACGACAGAGGATGAGATGGCTGGATGGCATCACTGACTCGATGGATGTGAGTCTGAGTGACCTCCGAGAGTTGGTGATGGACAGGGAGGCCTGGCGTGCTGCAGTTCATGGGGTCACAAAGAGTCGGACATGACTGAGCGACTGATCTGATCTGATCTGATTGTAGATAACAGTGTAGAGTTTCTTCAAAAAATTAATAATAGAACTCTCATGTGATCCAGCCATTCTACTCCTGGTATCCATCTAAAGAAAATGAAATCACGAATTCAAAAAGATCTATGCACTTCTATGTTCATTGTAGGATAATTTACAGTAGTCAAAATATGGTAGCAATTTCTGCACCCACCAATAGATGGATGAATAAAGAAGATGTGGTGTGTACATACACACACACACACAATGCAATATATCTTAACCGTAAAAAAGAATGAATTTGCAGCAATATGGATGGACTTGTAGGGTATTATGCTAAGGGAAACAAAATAAATACTGTATGATTTCATTCATATGTAGAATTTTAAAAATAAACATAACAGAAACAGAGTTACAGATACAAAGAACAAACAGGTGGTTTCCAGAGTGGAGGGTTAAGAAAAGGAAAGAATTGGTAAGGGAGATTAAAAGGTACAAACTTCCAATTGAATAAATGACTCGTGGGCATGAAATATACAGTGTGGAGAATACCATAAATAATTATGGACTATCTTTGTGTGGTGACATCATAACTGGACTTATCATAGTGATTATTTTTGAAATGCATAGAAATATCAAATCATTATGTTGTGTACCAAGAACTAACATAGTGCCTTCACACAACATAGTGCCTTCACACAACATAGTTGCCTTCACACAACATAGTGGTCAATTATAGTTCAAAAGCATACAAATTCATTGAGTAAAGATTAGATTTGTGGTAACCAGAGGTGGAATTTGAAGGGATGGTGAGTTGGACTAAGGTGGCCAAAAGGTACAAACTTTCAGTTACAAGAAAAAATAAGAACTATGAATGAAATAAACAGCATAATTAATACAATTAACACTGTTGTATGTAATAAATGAAAAGTTCTTAAAACAGCAAATCCTAAGAGTTCTCATACCAAGGAAAACTTTTTTTTTTTCTATTCCTTTAATTTTGAAATTATCAGTTCAGTTCAGTTCAGTCACTCAGTCATGTCGACTCTTGCGACCCCATGAATCGCAGCACACCAGGCCTCCCTGTCCATCACCAGCTTCCGGAGTTCACTCAGACTCACGTCCATCGAGTCAGTGATGCCATCCAGCCATCTCATCCTCTGTCGTCCCCTTCTCCTCCTGCCCACAATCCCTCCCAGCATCAGAGTCTGCTCCAATGAGTCAACACTTCGCATGAGGTGACCAAAATACTGGAGTTTCAGCTTTAGCATCATTCCTTCCAAAGAAATCTCAGGGCTGATCTTCAGAATGGACAGGTTGGATTTCCTTGCAGTCCAAGGGACTCTTAAGAGTCTTCTCCAACACCACAGTTCAAAGGCATCAATTCTTCGGCGCTCAGCCTTCTTCACAGTCCAACTCTCATATCCATACATGACCACAGGAAAAACCATAGCCTTGACTAGGTGAAACTTTGTTGGCAAAGTAATGTCTCTGCTTTTGAATATGCTATCTAGGTTGGACATAACTTTCCTTCCAAGGAGTAAGCGTCTTTTAATTTCATGGCTGCAGTCATCATCTGCAGTGATTTTGGAGCCCAGAAAAATAAAGTCTGACACTGTTTCCACTGTTTCTCCATCTATTTCCCATGTGGTGATGGGACCAGATGCCATGATCTTCATTTTCTGAATGTTGAGCTTTAAGCCAACTTTTTCACTCTCCACTTTCAGTTTCATCAAGAGGATTTTTAGTTCCTCTTCACTTTCTGCCCTAAGCGTGGTGTCATCTGCATATCTGAGGTTATTGATATTTCTCCTGCCAATCTTGATTCCAGCCTGTGCTTCTTCCAGCCCAGAGTATCTGATGATGTACTCTGCATAGAAGTTAAATAAGCAGGGTGACAATATACAGCCTTGATGAACTCCTTTTCCTATTTGGAACCAGTCTGTTGTTCCATGTCCAGTTCTAACTGTTGCTTCCTGACCTGCATACAGATTTCTCAAGAGGCAGATCAGGTGGTCTGGTAGTCCCATCTCTTGAAGAATTTTCCACAGTTTATTGTGATCCACAGAGTCAAAGGCTTTGGCCTAGTCAATAAAGCAGAAATAGATGCTTTTCTGGAACTCTCTTGCTTTTTAGATGATCCAGTGGATGATGGCAATTTGATCTCTGGTTCCTCTACCTTTTCTATCACCAGCTTGAACATCAGGAAGTTCACGGTTCACATATTGCTGAAGCCTGGCTTGGAGAATTTTGAACATTACTTAACTAGCATGTGAGATGAGTGCAATTGTGAGGTAATTTGAGCATTTTTGGCATTGTTTTTCTTAGGGATTGGAATGAAAGCTGACCTTTTCCAGTCCTGTGGCCACTGCTGAATTTTCCAAATTTGCTGGCATATTGAGTGTAGCACTTTCACAGCATCATCTTTCAGGATTTAAAATAGCTCAACTGGAATTCCATCACCTCCACTAATTTGTTCATATTGATGCTTTTTAAGGCCCACTTGACTTCACATTCCAGGATGTCTGGATCTAGCTCAGTGATCACACCACTGTGATTATCTGGGTCGTGAAGATCTTTGTTGTACAGTTCTTCTGTGTATTCTTGCCCCCTCTTCTTGATATCTTCTGCTTCTGTTAGGTCCATAAAATTTCTGTCCTTTATCACGCCCATCTTTGCATGAAATATTCCCTTGGTATCTCTGATTTTCTTGAATAGATCCTTAGTCTTTCCCATTCTGTTGTTTTCCTCTATTTCTTTGCATTGATTGCTGAAGAAGACTTTCTCATCTCTTCTTGCTATTCTTTGGAACTCTACATTCAGATGTTTATATCTTTCCTATTCTCCTTTGGTTTTCATTTCTCTTCTTTTCACAGGTATTTGTAAGGCCTCCTCAGACAGCCATTTTGCTTTTTTGCATTTATTTTCCATGGGGATGGTCTTGATCCCTGTCTCCTGTACAATGTCATGAACCTCATTCCATAGTTCATCAGGCACTCTATCTATCAGATCTAGGCCCTTAAATCTATTTCTCATTTCCACTGTATAATCATAAGAGATTTGATTTAGGTCATACCTGAATGGTCTAGTGGTTTTCCCTACTTTCTTCAATTTAAGTCTCGATTTGGTAATAAGGAGTTCATGGTCTGAGTCACAGTCAGCTCCTGGTCTTGTTTTTATTGACTGTATAGAGCTTCTCCATCTTTGGCTGCAAAAATATAATAAATCTGATTTCATTGTTGACCATCTGGTGATGTCCATGTGTAGAGTCTTCTCTTGTGTTGTTGGAAGAGGGTGTTTGCTATGACCAGTGCATTTTCTTGGGAATATTGTATTAGTCTTTGCCCTGCTTCATTCCGTATTCCAAGGCCAAATTTGCCTGTTACTCCAGGTGTTTCTTGACTTCCTACTTTTGCATTCCAGTCCCGTATAATAAAAGGGCATCTTTTTTGGGTGTTAGTTCTAAAAGGTCTTGTTGGTCTCCATAGAACTGTTCAACTTCAGCTTCTTCAGCATTACAGGTTGGGGCATAGACTTGGATTACTGTGATATTGAATGGTTTGCCTTGGAAATGAACAGAGATCATTCTGTCATTTTTGAGACTGCATCCAAGTACTGCATTTTGGACTCTTTTGTTGACCATGATGGAAACTCCATTTCTTCTGAGGGATTCCTGCCCACAGTAGTAGATATAATGGTCATCTGAGTTAAATTCACCCATTCCAGTCCATTTTAGTTCGCTGATTTCTAGAATGTCGACATTCACGCTTGCCATCTCTTGTTTGACCACTTCCAGTTTGCCTTGATTCATAGACCTGACTCTCCAGGTTCCTATGCAATATTGCTCTTTACAGCATCAGACCTCGCTTCTGTCACCAGTCACATCCACAGCTAGGTATTATTTTTGCTTTGGCTCCATCCCTTCATTCTTTCTGGAGTTATTTCTCCACCGATCTCCAGTAGCATATTGGGCACCTCCTGACTGACCTTGGGAGTTCCTCTTTCAGTATCCTATCATTTTGCCTTTTCACACTGTTCATGGGGTTTGCCCGTGCAGCAAATATTCACTAAATTTATTGTAATAAATACTTCATAATACATGTGTCAAGTCATTATGTTGTACATCTTATAAACTTACACAGTGCTATATGTCTATATTACACAGTGCTAGATGCCAGCTATATGGCATCACTGACTCGATGAATGTGAGTTTGAGTGACCTCTGAGAGCTGGTGATTGATAGGGAGGCCTGGCGTGCTGCAGTTAAGGGGTCGCAAAGAGTTGGACACGACTGAGTGACTGATCTGATCTGATATGTCAGTTAACAGATTTTTTGGTAAATTGTTTATATATATATACACATTTTTGGAGAAGAAAATGGCAACCCACTCCAGTGTTCTTGCCTGGAGAATCCCAGGGACGGGGGAGCCTGGTTGGCTGTCATCTATGGGGTCACACAGAGTCGGACACGACTGAAGCAACTTAGCAGCAGCATACACATTTTTATCTTTTCTTCTTCTTTTTTTTTTTTTTTACTCTTTTTGGCTGTGCCCTGCAGCATACAGGCTGTTAGTTCCCTGAAGAGGGATCAATTGTGCACTCCCTGAGTCAGCAGTGTGGAGTCTTAACCACTGGACCACTAGGGAAGTCTCCAGTACGTCAATTATATTTCAGCAAAAACTCAATAAAAATATGTTTTATACATCTGTGTCTCTTTTGCTCTCTCGCATACAGGGTTATCGTTACTCTCTTTCTAAATTCCATATATATGCATTAGTATACTGTTTTGGTGTTTTTCTTTCTGGCTTACTTCACTCTGTATAATAGGCTCCAGTTTCACCCATCTCATTAAAACTGATTCAAATGTATTCTTTTTAATGGCTGAGTAATACTCCATTGTGTATATGTACCACAGCTTTCTTATCTGTTCATCTGCTGATGGACATCTAGGTTGTTTCCATGCCCTAGCTATTATAAACAGTGCTGTGATGAACAGATGTATAGAACACTCTTTTGAACTCTGTGGGAGAGGGACAATGTGGAATGATTTGGGTGAATGGCATTGAAACATGTATAATATCATATAAGAAATGAATCGCCAGTCCTGGTTTGATGCTGGATACAGGATGTTTGGGGCTGATGCACTGGGATGACCCAGAGGGATGGTATGGAGAGGGAGGTGGGAGCGGAGTTCATGATGGGGAACACATGTACACCCATGGTGGATTCATGTTGATATATGCCAAAACCAATACAATATTGTAAAGTAAAAAAATAAATTAAATAAATAAATACAATAATAATAAATTGTATTCCTACTACATTTTTATCAAAAAATATGTTTTAAAAAGTTTAAAAAAGAGTAATGGGAAATAATTAAAATACTACTCAATAAATGAAGACATAAAACATATTAATAGTAATAATAGCCACAAAACCCCAAAATCATAGAGAGCTACCACAAAGGTCCACAAACATTCTGCATTTAATAGTGTGGAAATATTTCAAAAGTAGGGAGAAAAAAAAAGCCCTAGAAATAGTAGAGCTTCAGCTGTAGGCAGGATTGAGGTTTGAGCAGCCAGTCTGAGGTTTATACAAGAATTGCTACTCGGGAAAGCACTGCAGTTAAGATATTCTCAAACTTAAATGACACAGTCAAGTTCACACAGGTAAATTTGTCTACAAGGCAAAAAATTCATTAACTTACACCCTCAGGAGAACCTTGTCACAGGAGTGCAAAGCTAGCCAAACAGTTTTGGTAGAAGCCACTGTAACTAAAGAAAAGCATAGCTTTTTCTCCTAGGCAGATTCCCTACAAGCATTTAGTTGATTCATCAATAAACCTGACAACTCCCCAGTAAATCATATTTCTACATATGTATATGAATTGGCCTTATATGAGGCAAATATCATGTCTAATTTTGGGGGACAGGTTCTATTTTTAGTCTGAGTGTTTTTAATGTCCTTTTATTGCAGATTATGAATTATTTCAGCTATTGTGCTTGGTTGCTCAGTTGTGCGTGACTCTTTGCCACACCATAGACTGTAACACCACAGGATCCTCTGTCCATGGAACTCTCCAGGCAAGAATGATCAAGTGGGTTGCCATTCCCTTCTCCAGGGGATCTTCCCAACCCAGGGATTGAGCCCAGGTCTCCCAAATTGCAGGCAGATTCTTTACTATCTGAGCCACCAGGGAAGCCCCCTATTTCAGCTATTCAACTACAAATAAATAAACAATTTTATTATTTCATAAATAAACAAAACCAGAGTACACACATGGTTTTGCTCCTTTAGTTCTCATTTCATAGGGCTTGGAGTTGGGACAGTGGCACCCCTTCCTCATTACCATTATCTAGGCTCTTTGAGATCATACTCTTTTTATCCCCATAAAAACATCTACTTACACTCTTATTTTAGTAGTCTGCAGATCTCCAGTTCACTCACTCTTATTTCTTTAGCTCCTGCCTGACTGCCACCTTCAAACACTAATTGTCATAATTCTTGGAGATTTAAAGTTTCACCTAGAAGATTGTTCCAGTAAATCAGTCTCTCAGTTCCCAGACATTATTCTCTCCCAGAATCTGTTCCTCCATCCTATCCAATCACTTTAATCCCATAGTTATAAGTTTGATCTTAGAATTAAAATAACTGAAATTACTCCATAATTTTCATTTCAAACATTCCAATATTAAGCCACAAATTCTTATCTTTCCACCTAACTTCCTCTGCTACCTTGACCCCAACAATCATTTCATTGAAGTAAGAAGCACAAACCTTTTCACTGGCCATCACCCCCTTGATATCTCACCTTCCCTAATAATGCAACTTAAATTCCAAAGTCAATTACTATAATGAATCTTATGCATATTCTATGTCTTCCCTTTACCTCCAGTGTCTCACTTTCTCACTTAATTTTACTCAGCTGGTGAGACTAAAGCCTTGATTAAATCAAATTTTCCAGCTACTTATTATACTTGCAACCCCTATAGCTGGACATGGCCATAGGAAACACACAATCACAATGGTCTCACATTTAATTCATGACTATCCACCTCACAAAAGCCCTTAATGCTGAATGGGTAGCATGCCATATTTCCCCTAGTGCATTCACTCCCAACACTTCTAGCTGACTATTCTATTAATATATTTGCTCTGCTCTTAAACCTTTAGTGTCTGTTCTTCCATCCTTATGCTCAGATGATGACTTTGCTTCCTATTGTATTGAGAAAACTAACTATTCCTTTGAGAAAATAATCAGATGAGACCTTCAATGTATTCTCACCACCACATTTATTTACTTACTGGTATCTCTACCCATATAATCTACTTCCCTTCTATTTCTATAAATAGACTACACATCCTCCTAGCCTATGTCTCTCCCTGTGAATAAGCCCTTATCTTCACTCCACCATTCAAGAACATTGCTCTGGACATCCTCCCATTTTTATTATGAATTTTTCTTCTTTATGGAATAATTCTCATTGGTACATAAATTGTTACTTCTCCCATTACACACACAAGACTTCTCTGACCCATTTCCCTTCTAGCTACCAGGCTACATCTGTTTCTCATTATAAAAAAATTAAAGAGTTGTCTCTGATCCCATATATAGTATGTCATCTGGACATAATGACAATTTTACTTCTTCCATTCCAACATATATGTTTTATTTCTTTTTCTTGTCTGATAGCTGTGACTAGGACTTCCAAAACTATATTGAATAGAAGAGGTAAGAATACGAATCCTTGTCTTGTTCCAGATTTTAATGGGAAGGCTTTCAGCTTTTCACTGTTGAGTATTATGTTGGCTGTGGATTTGCCATAAATAGGTTTTATTATGTTGACCTATGATCTATAATCTTGTTACCACCTTTCAGATACTGTCACACCTCTTCTCAAAAACCTACAATGGCTTTCCATATTAAGTCAAAGTTCCTACTGTACAACCAAAACTACACAAGCTGTCCTTCCTTTCTTCTGACATTACCTCCTACATACGGTATATGTGTGAGTGTGAGTGTGTGTATGTGTATGTGTGTGCACTTAGTCGCTCAGTCATGTCTGACTTTTTGCGACCTCATGGACTGTAGCCTGCCAGGTCCCTCTGTCTATGGGATTTCCCAGGCAAGAAAACTGGAGTGCATTGCCATTCCATTCTCCAGGGGATCTTCTCAACCTAGGATTCTAACCCGCGTCTCCAGCATTACAGGCGGATTCTTTACCATTTGAGCTATCAGGGAAGTCCTTATCTCCTACTACTCATCCCTAGTTCTCTCCAGAGTGAAACACCTTTCTGTTCCTTGAACATATTTCATAAGCTCTTGACTCAAGGGTCTTCATACATATAATTACCGCTATCTGGGATGCCATTCCTATAGACTGCAGCATGGTTCATGTCCTCACATTACATCAATGCCCATGTGTCTCTGGGTAAGTGAGAACTTCTTTATATCCAAAACAAAATAATTACCTCACTATCCCAAATTCTTAGTCTTCACTTATTTTTTTTCTTCTTGTCCCATTTTATACTCTAATGCCTTATGCTTTATTTATTTATCCTGCTTAGTGTAGGTCTTTCCAAGAAGAATGTAAGAATGTAATGCAGGCATTTTTGTCTGATTATTTAATACTATTATCAGTGTTTCCCTGAGTCTGGAACAGTACCTGGGATATGGTATTAATTTTTTTTTAAATAAAGGAATTAATGTATGTATTCTTTTATTACTCTTTATTACATTTCTTTTATTCTGTTTATATTCAAAGAATGCCATTTATAGTGATCTTGTAACTTGTGAATTGATGTTCTATATCTATTAATTTTTTCTCTTATACTTCCTTTTGTTCCAATAGACAGAATTTCAGGTGAATTGTGGGCTTCAGGCCTGTGGATTACTGATACACTGATTCTTTCCTATTTAGCAAGTTCTTTGATATTTTTAAAAATGTTTACAATACTATTTTTAAAAGCTTAAACCCTGTATTTGTAACGTGATTTGCTCTTATCCATTTCCAGAAATTATAGACCATCATGAAACTTTGTTTTAGAAGTTCTACCTCTAATTACAGAATATTTCACATGTTTTAACTAAATTTCCACATTAATTAGTATTGAAGAATAAATCATCTTTTAACAATAAAGCATTTGCTCTAACTGAAGCTGAAGACTTGAGGGTCAAGACACTGAAATAACACCTTTGCATAAAGAGATTTAATGGCCATTTTAACTTTTCTCAAACACAAAGAGGAAGAATTTCAGACAGAAGGAGTTTTTAGTTGATGTTATTTTCTCTAAAGGAGAATAGAGAATAAAAGAAATTTGTATCTTTAAAAACTTTGGACCTTGGTGCTATCATGGGGTTTAGACGAACCTGAGATCAAAAATGAAGAGGGTTGAGGTCAGCCAATGGTTGGTTCCTTTCGAACAAAGAATTCTAATCTTAAAATTACCAGGTTCCAAAAAGAAAAGCTCCATTATATAAGCTGGAAGCGAAATCAAAAGCATCCCATCCATGACAGCATAGGTCAACAAAAGATAAAAACTCTCAACTTTAAACAAAATTTCAAAACCAGCAAGAACAAATTTAAGTTTAAAATCTAGAACTAATCTGACAATTGACATCAATGGGGAGGAAGAAACATTTCTTTCCACTATGATATTTTATTAGATTCTTATAAAATAAGCTCATTTATCCTTTAAATATACTACCTTAATCTGATTTAGTTCCCCAAGCTTTTACTGTGGCATTTTACCTTTATTATATAGTCTCAAGAGGGAGACTAGAGTTAATATGGACTTTGGATATTAAATATGTATATTTCATTTTCTTTTAATTTTTGATTTTTCCTTGCTGGGATAATCATCACTGATAAATCATACACAATTATAATAAATGTGTAAAAATCAAATTGCATTTAATATTAACATATGCAAGTTGGAATTGACCATGAAAGTTTGTATAATTAGCTCACTCTAATGTTTCTAAATTATCCGTAACTGATATTCTCCAAAATTGTATTTAAGAAACAAACACAACTTAACAGTGTTAATTTAATGACTGTCTGTACAAACTGGGTTATTCACCTATACTTTTGTTTGTCTTTTTTTTTTTTTTTACATGACATGAACCCAAACTATGACTTTCTATAGCAAATAGTAACTATCTCTGGTTTGTAAACAGCATTACAAATATATAGTTTGGAAAAAATTCTAGTATAACTCATTCGTCAAAAAGCATTGCTGTGAAAAGCCAGCATTCAGAATGGGGGAAAATAATAGCAAATGAAGCAACTGACAAAGAATTAATCTCAGTAATATATAAGCAGTTACTGCAGCTCAATTCCAGAAAAATAAATGAACCAATCAAAAAATGGGCCAAATAACTAAACAGACATTTCTCCAAAGAAGACATACAGATGGCTAACAAATACATGAAAAGAAGCTCAACATCACTTATTATCAGAGAAATGCAAACCAAAACCACTATGAGGTAACATTTCACATCAGTCAGAATGGCTGCTATCCGAAAGTCTACAAGCAATAAATGCTGGAGAGGGTGCAGGGGAAAAGGAACGCTCTTACACTGTTGGTGGGAATGCAAACCAGTACAGCCACTATGGAGAACAGTGTGGAGATTCCTTAAAACTGGAAATAGAACTGCCATATGACCCAGCAATCCCACTTCTGGGCATACACACCAAAGAAACCAGACTTGAAAGAGACATGTGTACCCCAATGTTTATCACAGCACTGTTTACAATAGCCAGGTCATGGAAGCAACCGAGATGTCCATCAGTAGACGAATGGATAAGACAGCTGTGGTACATATACACAATGGAATATTCAGTTCAGTTCAGTCACTCAGTCATGTCCGACTCTTTCCGACCCCATGAACTGCAGGAAGCTAGGCCTCCCTGTCCATCAGCAATTCCCAGAGTCCACTCAAAGTCATGTCCATTGAGTTGGTGATGCCATCCTACCATCTCATTCTTCTTCATCCCCTTCTCTTCCCACCATCAATCGTTCCAGGCACCAGGGTCTTTTCATATGACTCAGCTCTTCTCATCAGGTGGCCAAGGTATTGGAGGTTCAGCTCCAACATCAGTCATTCCAATGAACACCCAGAACTAATATCTTTAGGATGGACTGGTTGGATCTCCTTGCAGTCCAAGGGACTCTCAAGAGTCTTCTCCAACACCACAGTTCAAAAGCATCATATCTTCAGCACTTAGCTTTCTTTATAGTCCAATTCTCACATACTTATATGACTACTGGAAAAACCATAGCCTTGACTAGACGGACCTTTGTTGACAAAGGAATATCTCTGTTTTTTAATATGCTATCTAGGTTGCTTATCTGGGTTGTGAAGATCTTTTTTTGTACAGTTCTTCTGTGTATTCTTGCCACCTCTTCTTAATATCTTCTGCTTCTGTTAGGTCCACACCATTTCTGTCCTTTATTGAGCCCACCTTTGCATGAAATGTTCCCTTGCTATATCTGATTTTCTTGAAGACATCTCTAGTCTTTCCCATGCTATTGTTTTCCTCTATTTCTTTGCATTGACCACTGACGAAAGCTTTGTTGTCTCTCCTTGCTATTCTTTGGAACTCTGCATTCAAATGGGTATATTTTTCCTTTTCTCCTTTGCTTTTCACTTTTATTCTTTTCACAGCTATTTGTAAGGCCTCATCAGACAGCCATTTTACTTTTTAGCATTTCTTTTTCTTGATGATGGTCTTGATCCCTCTACTGTACAATGTCACAAACCTCGATCTATAGTTCATCGGGCACTCTGTCTATCAAATCTAGTCCCTTAAATCTATTTCTCTCTTCCACTGTATAATCATAAGGGATTTGATTTAGTTCGTACCTGAATGGTCTAGTGATTTTCCCCACTTTCTTCAATTTAAGTCTGAATTTGGCAATAAGGAGTGCATGATTTGAGCCACAGTTAGTTCCCATTCCTGTTTTTGCTGACTGTATAGAGCTTCTCCATCTTTGGCTGCAAAGAATATAGTCAATCTGATTTCAGTGTTGACCATCTGGTGATATCCATGTGTAGAGTCTTCTCTTGTGTTGTTGGAAGAGGGTGTTTGCTATGACCAGTGCATTCTCTTGGCAGAAATCTATTAGCCTTTGCCCTGTTTCATTCTGTACTCCAAGGCCAAATTTGCCTGTTACTCCAGGTGTTTCTTGACTTCCTACTTTTGCATTCCAGTCCCATATAATGAAAAGGACATCTTTTGGAGGTGTTAGTTCTAAAATGTCTTTTAGGTCTTCTTAGAACAGTTCAACTTCAGCTTCTTCAGTGTTACTGGTTGGGACATAGACTTGAATTACCATGATATTGTATGGTTTGCCTTGGAAACAAACAGATCATTCTGTAGTTTTTGAGGTTGCATCCAAGCACTGTATTTCAGACTCTTTTGTTGACTATGATGGCTACTCCACTTCTTCTAAGGGATTCCTGCCCACAGCAGTAGATATAAAGGTAATCTGAGTTAAATTCACCCATTCCAGTCCATCTTAGTTTGCTGATTCCTAGAATGTCGACATTCACTCTTGGCATCTCCTGTTTGACCACTACCAACTTGCCTTGATTCATGGACCTAACATCACAGGTTCCTATGCAATATTGCTCTTTACAGCATCAGACCTTGCTTCTATCACCAGTCACATCCACAACTGGGTGCTGGTTTTGCTTTGGTTCCATCCCTTCATTCTTTCTGGAGTTATTTTTCCACCGATCTCCAGTAGCATATTGTGCTCCTACCGACCTGGGAAATTCATCTTTCCATGTCCTATCTTTTTGCCTTTTCATACTGTTCATGGGCTTCTCAAGGCAAGAATACTGAAGTGGTTTGCCATTCCCTTCTCCAGTGGGCCACATTCTGTCAGACTGCTCCACCATGACCCGTCTGTCTTGGGTTGCCCCACACGTCATGTCTTAATTTCATGAGTTAGACAAGTTGTGGTCTGTGTGATCAGTTAACCTAGATGTCTGTGATTGTGGTTTCAGTCTTTCTGACCTCTGATGCCCTCTCTCAGCACCTACCGTCTTACTTGGGTTTCTCTTACCTTGCACATGGGGTATCTCTTCACGGCTGTTTCAGCAAAGTGCAGCTGCTCCTGACCTTGAACGTGGGGTAGCTTCTCAGCCTCTGCTCCTTACCTTGGACGTGGGGTATCTCCTCTCTGCTGCTGCCCATGTCCTTGAACATGGAATAATTCAATATTACTTAGCCATTAAAAAGAATGCATTTGAATCAATTCTAATGAGGTGGATGAAACTGGAGCCTATTATACAGAGTGAAGTAAGTCAGAAAGAAAAACACCAATACAGTGAACTAATGCATATATGTGGAATTTAGAAGGATGGTAATGATGACCCTATATGCAAGACAGCAAAAGAGACACAGATGTAAAGAACAGTCTTTTGGACTCTGTGGGAGAAGGTGAGGTGGGATAATTTAAGAGAGTAGCATTGAAACGTGTATATTATCATATGTAAAGCAGATCGCCAGTCCAGCTTCGATGCATGAAACAGGGTGCTCAGGTCTGGTGAACTGGGATGACCTTGGGGGATGGGATGGAGGTGGAAGCCGGGCTCTGGATGTATGTCTATGGGTGATTCATTTCAATATTGGGCAAAAACCACTATGATATTTTAAAGTAATTAGCCTCCAATTAAAATAAAGAAATAAATTTTAAAAAATAAAATAAAGTGCATTAGAGAGTCCAAAAAAAAAGCATTTGTTGGGGGCCAGCGTGAGGTGCTCCACCCGTGACAAAGGTCATGAGGAAGGAGGCCCGACATACGCAAAGGCGGGATCGACCCTCAGTAGTACCCCTGGAAATCCTTGAGCATCTACCCCCATAACCAGAGCCTGCCTACTTTACTACTTTGTGCTCTCACTTACACCTCTGACTTTACGGGGGGCTGTCCCCCACCACCTCTTTCAGAGAAGGAGTTAACTTAGAGCTCCAGTTACTAAAAATTCCTGGGTGTGACAGGAGTGTTTTAACCTACAAACTCCTCTGAAGGTTCTCTAGCCTGCCTGACAGGCTTGTCCGGCCACATGTGATTACTCACAGCCTCCCAACCATGAGAGGCACGAGATGCTTTAAATCTTCTAAAAACAGGTTCCTTAGAGAAGTTAGAAAACTATTAGTATAAGTATAGTGGGCTGACTAGAAATTGTACTGGTGAAGGGTTTTTCATTTGTTGAGCCAATGTTTGCTGTTAAGTCTCCACATCCCCTGCCCTTACACACATTAATGAATATATAGAAGAAATAAGTATTAACCTTTGATATTAACCACGTTAGATCTTAGGCTAAGTAAATCCTTTCCTTAATTAAAACCCACTACACCCTCACCCTATAGGAATGTAACTTTATCTGGTACCTTCAGAAGGTGGCATCTGTTTTAAGAATAATCACCCCTGGAGAAATAAGTGTTGACTGACCACTGTCACAAGGAGAGGGTGATAAATTGTCAGCAGGCCCCCTGGCCAGAAGATGATGTAACACCCCTAAGACCTCTGTATACATTTGTATGAAGCACCTGACTTTGATAAAAGTCAGGACTGTTGACCCCGCATGACTTTTGTATAACATCTCAGTGTATAAAAGTAGACCCTGGAAAATAAAGAATTGGGATCAGTTCCTCGAAAGACTGGTCTCCCCATGTCGCTCTCTCTCTCAAACTCTGGCTGAGTCTCCATCAGGAGCACATAACCCACCAAGCTTACTAATTTTGCCTGGGCTTCTAAGATCCTACTGGGGGAGACTCAGTGTCTCCTCTCCTTCGGGAGAATGGAAGGACACCTGTGGCCTATGTAAGTGGTGCAAACTTCTTGTCTTGAAGTTTTATTGGTTTCTGGCGTAAACCAAGCTACTCAGCCTCTTTTCTCCACTGAATTTTCCTATCGAGCTATCCTCATTCTATTACTCTTTATATGTTTAATTAATACTTAATTAAGCAACTGTTTCCTGATCCTCGCCGATGCCATCCCCACTTCAAACTCCCTGGATCAGCCAGGGCTGGACCTTGGCAAGCATTGTTATATTCAGAGGAATTCCAATTGATTTCATGAGATATTGAACTAGCTCACCTCTATCCAGGTCATGAAAAATCTGTGTTTTAAGAAATAACTCTAGAAAACTGATTTTCAAACTTGACACCAACCTGTTTGTCACAAAAGGAGAAAATGAACAGATGACAATGAGAGAACTAGAAGCACAAGGAAAACAGAAAAAAAGTAAATATTCTCATTTTCTCTATCTTCCAAAAGTAAACGAAGTTATTTTTAAAAATAACTGTGACTATTACCCTGACATATTTCCTCTAAACAAAAGACAGTGATCATTACGAGGTATATTTTAGCTCCACTGACGATGAGCATTTTAATTTTGAGACCAAAGAGACTTGATTACCAATGCCCAATTCTTTACATGCTGTGCTCATTCTAATAGAAGTTGTGTGAATTGTTTTTGCTACATGATTAACAGTGAAAAATAATAATAATATCAATAGTATTTAAGATTTCCTGAGCTTTTACTATGTGCAAAACATGCTGCTCAGCAGGCTCAGCACTTTAGAAGAATAATTTTAATCTTTAAATAGCTCTCTAAGTTAGAAAATATCATTTACATTTTATAAAGAGAAAAAAAATCAGAGACTCATATAGGTTAAGTAACTTACCCGGATTTTACAAGATTTAAAAAAAGAGGTTATTTCAGGGGGAAGGGGATACAAATTTCTGAAATGCCATACTGTAAAATTTCAGCAAATACAGGAGGAATTTTCATAATTCATTACTATGTTTAAGGGAAAATCCTTGGGAATTCTGCAAGGGTGTCATGGTATACATCTGCAGCCTATATAGCTAGAAAAGAAAATGACACCAATATTTTCGTTGAGAAACTAGATATGCACTATAGCTATAATTCTAAAAGATATGAGAATACCAGACCACCTTACCTGCCTCCTGATAAACATGTATGCAGGTCAAGAAGCAACAGTTAGAACTGGACATGGAACAATTGACTGGTTCAAAATCAGGAAAGGAGTATGACACGGCTGAATACCGTCACCCTGTTTGTTTAACTTATATGCAGATTACATTATGCAAAATGCTGGACCAGATGAATCACAAGCTGGAATCAAGACTGTCAGGAAAAATATCAATAACCTCCGTTATGCAGATGATATCACCATAATGGCAAAAAGTAAAGAGGAACTAAAGAGCTTGTTGATGAGGCTGAAAGAGGAGAATGAAAAAGCTGCTTTAAAACTCAATAGTCAAAGAACTAAGATCATTCTATCTGATCCCATAATTTCATGGCAAATAGAATGGGAAAAAGTGGAAACAGTGGCAGATTTTATTTTCTTAGGCTCCAAAATCACTGTGGACAGTGACTGCAGCCATGAAATTAAAAGATGCTTGCTTCTTGGGGGGAAAAAAAAAAAGCCATGACAATCCTTGACAGCATATAAAAAAGCAGAGTCATCACTTCACCGATGAAGGTCAGTATAGTCAAAGCTATGGTTTTTCCAGTAGTCATGTACAGATATGAGAGTTGAATCATAAAGAAGGCTGAGCACCAAAGAATTGATGCTTTCAAATTGTGGTCCTGGATAAGACACTTGAGAGTCCCTTGGACAGCAAGGAGATCAAATCACTCAATACTAAAGCAAATCAACCCTGAATATTCATTGGAAGGACTGATGGTGAAGCTGAAGTTCCAATAGTTTGGCCACCTGATGCAAAGAGTTGACATTGGAAAAGACCCTGATGCTTGGAAAGATTAAGGACAGGAAGAATAGGGGGTGGCAAAGGATGAGATGGTTGGATGGTATCACTGACTCAATGGAGATGAGTTTGAGAAAACTGCAGGAGACAGTGAAGGACAGGGAAGCTTGGCATGCTGCAATCCATGGGGTCACAAAGAATCAGACCAGACTTAGCAATTGAACAACAACATAGATGTAAAACTATTGAATTAGAAAAATATTCAGTTTTACCCACTATTCTTCTAGTTGAAGAAAAAAGATGGCCACTCAGTGGAGAAGATTTCTGTATGGTAGGAACAATGGTCTATAGAGTGCATCTTCTCAAAATCCTCTCCTCATTATCTCCTGTCTGCTGCTGCTGCTGCTGCTGCTGCTGCTAAGTCACTTCAGTCGTGTCCGACTCTGTGCGACCCCATAGATGGTAGCCCACCAGGCTCCCCGGTCCCTGGGATTCTCCAGGCGCGAACACTGGAGTGGGTTGCCATTTCCTTCTCCAATGCATGAAAGTGAAAAGTGAAAGGGAAGTCGCTCAGTCATGTTCGACTCTTCATGACCCCATGGACTCCAGCCTACCAGACTCCTCCGTCCATGGGATTTTCCAGGCAAGAGTACTGGAGTGGGGTGCCATTGCTGTCTCCAATCTCATGTCTGGGCAACCATAATTATCTCCTTGCTAGTCTTTGCCAACTGTCTCTTCCTTTCTGATTTATCCTATACCCTGCCACATATTTCATCTTCCTGAAGTATAAATGTAATTATATCACTTCCCTGTCCATAAATTTCAATGATTGTCCCACTACTTAGAAATAAAGAAAAAGAGTATAATTTTCAAAGCTGTTCGTTATATAAGCTTCCATCTATTTTTCTAGCCTTACTTCAAATCTTTCCTGTATTTTGTGCATGTGTGTCTGAGTGTGTGTGTGTGCTCAGTCACATCCAACTCTGAGATCCCATGGACTGTAGCCTGCCAGGCTCCTCTGTCCATGGAATTGTCCAGGCAAGAATACTGGAGAGAGTGTCACTTCCTGTTTCAGAAGATCTTCCCAACCCAGGGATAGAACTTGTGTCTCCACCATTGACAGATAAAGTCTTTACCACTGAGCCACTGCGAAATGCTGTCATGTATTTTCAGATCAGATCAGATCAGATCAGTCGCTCAGTCATGTCCGACTCTTTGCGACCCCATGAACCGCAGCATGCCAGGCCTCCCTGTCCATCACCAGCTCCCGGAGGTCACTCAGACTCACACCCATCAAGTCAGTGATGCCATCCAGCCATCTCATCCTCTGTCGTCCCCTTCTCCTCCTGCCCTCAATCCCTCCAGCATCAGAGTCTTCTCCAATGAGTCAACTCTTCGCATGAGGTCGCAAAAATACTGGAGTTTCAGCTTTAGCATCATTCCTTCCAAAGAAATCCCAGGGCTGATCTCCTTCAGAATGGACTGGTTGGATCTCCTTGCAGTCCAAGGGACTCTCAAGAGTCTTCTCCAACACCACAGTTCAAAAGCATCAATTCTTCGGTGCTCAGCCTTCTTCACAGTCCAGCTCTCACATCCATACATGACCACAGGAAAGACCATAACCTTGACTAGGAGTACCTTTGTTGGTAAAGTAATGTCTCTGCTTTTGAATATGCTACCTAGGTTGGTCTTAACTTTCATGTATTTTATGTCCTATCTAATGTAAAACTTTTGTTTGTTTCATTCTTATAGTTTTTGTAACATTCTACTGTGTATTAACTGTAGACTCCCTGAACTGTCATTTTATAGATATTTATTGAGCAGTTGTTATTGCTATGTGCCATTCCTGCTTATTTAATTTATATGCAGAGTACATCATCAGAACCGCTGGGCTGGAAGAAGCACAAGCTGGAATCAAGATTGCCGGGGGAAATATCAATAACCTCAGATATGCAGATGACAACACCCTTATGGCAAAAAATGAAGAGGACTTAAAAATTCTCTTGATGAAAGTGAAAGTGGAGAGTGAAATAGTTGGCTTAAAGCTCAACATTCAGAAAATGAAGATCATGGCTTCTGGTCCCATCACTTCATGGGAAATAGATGGGGAAAACAGTGGAAACAATGTCAGACTTTATTTTGGGGGCTCCAAAATCACTACAGATGGTGACTGGAGCCATGAAATAAAAAGACGCTTACTCCTTGGAAGGAAAGTTATGACAAACCTAGATAGCATATTGAAAAACAAAGACATTACTTTGCCAACAAAGGTCCATCTAGTCAAGGCTATGGTTTTCCTGTGGTCTTGTATGGATGTGAGAGTTGGACTGTGAAGAAGGCTGAGCACCGAAGAATTGTTGCTTTTGAACTGTGGTGTTGGAGAAGACTCTTGAGAGTCCCTTGGACTGCAAGGAGATCCAACCAGTCCATTCTAAAGGAGATCAATCCTGGGTGTTCTTTGGAAGGACTGATGCTAAAGGTGAAACTCCAATACTTTGGTCACCTCATGTGAAGAGTTGACTCATTGGAAAAGACTCTGATGCTGGGAGGGATTGGGGTCAGGAGGAGAAGGGGACGACAGAGGATGAGATGGCTGGATGGCATCACTGACTCGATGGACATGAGTCTGAGTGAACTCCAGGAGTTGGTGATGGACAGGGAAGCCTGGCGTGCTGCATTTCATGGGGTCGCAAAGAGTCGGACATGACTTAGCAATTGAACTGAACTGAACTGATACTTGGTGTTGGGCTTCCCTGGTGGTTCAGTGGTAAAGAATCCACCTGCCAATGCAGGAGATTTAACTTTGATCCCCTGGTCAGGAAGATTCCCTGGAGGAGGAAATGGCAACCCTCTCCAGTATTTTTGCCTGGGAAATCCCATGGACAGAGGAGCCTGGCAGGCTACAGTCCATGGGGATGCAAAAGAGTCAGATACAACTTGGCAACTAAACAATACTTGGTGTTAGGTGATACATTGGTGAGAAAAATAGAAATGGCAATTTTCTTACAAGTTTCTTGATGGAAAAGCCTGGATGAATTTATTATTTTACTCTCTGAAACAGTTACTTTCACATAGAATGTGCTCAAACAGAACAGAGATTGCCTGGGACTGGGAATGGAGGAGGGAGGTAAACTGATTGCAAAAGAGTAAAAAGAAATCATTTAGGCTCTATCAAAATAAATATTCTACATAAGGATTTGGCTGCTGGTTACAGGAATACATATATTTGTTAAAATCAATCAAACCCTTATGATAAGTGCATTTTATCATTTGCAAATCATACCTCAATAAAGTTGATTTACAAAGTATAGATAACCATTGAATTGGATGAATGCAAGAGAATCACTAAGTATTTGTAAAGTGAAGATAGTGGTTATTTTGAGGAGTAAGAAAGATGAAACTGATATTGAGATGCAGCACATGAAAGTGTTCATGGGGGAGGTTGTCAATGTTTTATTTCTTGAACCAGATGGTGGTTACACACCTGTTCCACTTACAATAATTCATTAAACTATATATCTGTTTTGTGTGGTGCTCCTGTTTTTATTTTGTGATCAAACCATGAAATTTTTAATTGAGAGAGATTCTCATTATTACTTGATGGCCACCTATCATCTGAAACACTGAACAATATAGTCATAGAATATTAGTACTGAAAAGAATTGAAGTGATTGACTTGTGCAACCTGTTCATTTCACAAATGGATACCCAGAGAACCTGAGAAGGCAGCTTTACTAAAGTCACACAGTGAGTTAGTCCCAGCCCTGGGACTATGTTTACTATGTATACTACACTCTTCAGCTAGCACAGGCAAAAGAAAAATACTTCCCACTAAAAAGGTACTTCAGCTATTTGACAATTCATGAAAGCATACACTATTGCTTAGTTAAGTTGGTAGCATATTGTTCATTTAGAACTTGGGAAAAAGAAGACGTCTAAGGATTTCAATAAAGCTTGCAAAGATAGCGGCACTGGAAATATCTGTTTTGTTAAATATAAATGACTAAATTTTCATCATCATTCTTGCAGAGCTTCAGTGACTTCAAAGACTATCTTCTTCCACAGGAAAACTCTACTAGGAGTTGAAGACAGACAACAATTTGGAGGAATATTGCTTTGAACTTGAGCTAATTATTAAAGTTGCAAAATGTCATGCTGATTATGCACAGTTAAAAACTTTACTAGTCACTACATAAAGAGATTGGGATGTTTTTGTTGATTGCTAATGTTTATTATTACCCTCAAAGGCCACCAATATATTTCAGTCAAGTATGGAACATGGGCTTCCCTGGTGGCTCAGACAGTAAAGAATCTTCTTGCAGTGTGGGAGGCCTGGATTCAGTCCCTGAGTTGGGAACATCCCCTGAAGGAGCAAGCGGCAACCCACTCCAGTATTCTTGCCTGGAAAATCCCCATAGACAGAGCAGCCTGGCGGGCTACAGTCCATGGGGTCATGAAGAGTTGGACACAACTGAGTGACTAAGCACAGCACAGCACAGCACATGGAACATTGTTATATTTACTTCAGCTCAGATTTTGAAGTATACATCCATTTTCACACATGCTGTAATGTTGCTGTCACTTGATAGTTTTAGAATACACTTTCAATTCTTATGAGATCTTTCTTTCCCAATTTGATTTTCTACCAGCTTCAGAATATATTGTCACCAATAGTGATATAGGAAACAATGGAAACAGTGACAGACTTTTTTTGAGGGAGCTCCAAAATCACTGCAGATTGTTACTGCAGCCATGAAATATGCTTGCTCCTTGGAGGAAAAGTTATGACCAACCTAGACAGCTTATTAAAAAGCAGAGACATTACTTTGCCAACAAAGGTCCATCTAGTCAAAGCTGTGGTTTTTCCACTGGTCATGTAATGATATGAGATTTGGACTGTAAAGAAAATTGAGTGCAGAGGAATTGATGCTTTTGAACTGTGGCGTTGGAAAAGACTCTTGAGAGTCCTTTGTACAGCAAGGAGATCAAATCAGTTCATCCTAAAGGAAATCAGTCCTGTATATGCATTGGAAGGACTGGTGCTGAAGCTGAAACTCCAATACTTTGGCCACCTAATGTGAAGAATTAACTCATTTGAAAAGACGCTGATGCTAGGAAAGATTGAAGGCGGGAGGAGAAGGGGACGAAAGAGGATAAGATGGTTGGATGGCATCACTGACTCAATGAACACGAGTCTTAGTAAGCTCCAGGAGTTGGTGATGGACAGGGAGGCCTGGTGTGGTACAGTTCATGGGGTCACAGAGTGAGACACGACTGAACTGAACTGAATGATATAGGTCTGCATTTGAACTACAAATCATAAAATTTAACAGAAGTTTAAACTGAAATAAAAATGTTACATACATTAGTTTTAAAAATTAATAAAATTGTTATTTTAAGAACTGAAGTTAAACACAATTAATGAGTAAAATAAATTAATGTAATCTTAATTAATATATTTATAAATACATTAAATAGTTTTAAAGTAATCAGCCTAGAATACAAGTAAACAACTACAAATAAATAGTTAAAATCTCTTTCATTTTGTACCAATCATAGTCAAAGCTAACTAATACTGTATTTTCAAACTTTAATTAAGAGTTTTCTCTAGTATACTCTGAAACATGAGACTATATGTCACTCGCTATCAGGCAAGTTTTGGAGGAGGAATATTGACTGGGGCTTCCCCTGTGGTTCAGTGGTAAAAAATCTTCCTGCAATGCAGGAGCTACAATGCAGGGATTGATGTGGGTTCAATCCCTGGGTCAGGAATATCCCCTGGAGGAGGGCATGACAATCCACTCTAGTATTCTTGCCTGGGGAATCCCCATGGACAAAGGAGCCTGGTGGGTTACAGTCCATAGGGTCACAAAGAGCTGGACACAACTGAAGTGACTTAGTATGCATGTAACTACCTGCTGCTGCTGCTGCTAAGTCGCTTCAGTCGTGTCCAACTCTGTGCGACCCCATAGACGAAAGCTCACCAGGCTCCCCTGTCCTTGGGATTCTCCAGGCAAGAATACTGGAGTGGGTTGCCATTTCCTTCTCCAATGCATGAAAGTGAAAAGTGAAAGTGAAGTCGCTCAGTCGTGTCCGACTCTCAGCGACCCCATGGACTGGAGCCTACCAGGATCCTCCGTCCATGGGATTTTCCAGGCAAAAGTACTGGGGTGGGGTGCCATTGCCTTCCCCGATGTAACTACCTAGAAGAATTTAAATTGGGGATTTTTTCCAGAAAAAAAAAAAAAGAGTTATTATCAGATAAAAAGTTTATCTACCAACTGCATAGCCAGGCAAACATCTAACCACCAGACATCTGCTTTTCTTACTGAAGCCAAGTATGACCCAACAGAACTCTTGGGTACAAATCCTTTCTGTATTCCCTGCTTCTTGTTTGTAGGAAATAGGCTTTATTCAGCCTCCATGACCTTCCTTGAGTATCAAAGGGCAGATTCAAACAGCTGCTCATCAGGGAAGGGAGGGAAGACAGAAACGGGGGAGGAACAGTCAAGTGGGGATACAGACTTAGGGCAGGGTTCTGCTTCCTCCTCAAGGAATATACATGATAATATCTTTGAGCTCTTCAGCAGGAACTAAGGCTTTTCTACTTTCATGCATTGGAGAAGGAAATGGCAACCCACTCAAGTGTTCTTGCCTGGAGAATCCCTTGAATGGAGAAGCCTGGTGGGCTGCAGTCCATGGGGTCGCACAGAGTCGGACACGACTGAAGCGACTTAGCAATCAGGAGAAAGCCACACAACTTGCAGCCCTCGTCTCAAATTTTGTCTATAAAAATTTCCCCCAAATCCATTGCAGAGTTTGGGGGTTTTGAGAATGAGCTACCTGTTCTCCTTGCATGGCCCTACAATAAACTTTTCTCTGCTTCAGATTGGGCTTCCCAGGTGGCACTAGTGGTAAAGAACTCGCCTGACAATGCAAGAGACTGGACTGTGAAGAAGGCTGAACACCAAAGAATTGATGCTTTTGAACTATGGTGTTGGAGAAGACTCTTGAGAGTCCCTTGGACTGCAAGGAGATCCAAGCAGTCCATTCTGAAGGAGATCAGCCCTGGGATTTCTTTGGAAGGAATGATGCTAAAGCTGAAACTCCAGTATTTTGGCCACCCCATGCGAAGAGTTGACTCATTGGAGAAGACTCTGATGCTGGGAGGGATTGGGGGCAGGAGGAAAAGGGGACGACAGAGGATGAGATGGCTGGATGGCATCACTGACTTGATGAATGTGAGTCTGAGTGACCTCCAAGAGCTGGTGATGGATAGGGAGGCCTGGCGTGCTGCAGTTCATGGTGTCACAGAGAGTTGGACACAACTGAGTGACTGATCTGATCTGATCTGATAATATATTCATTTCCAGTATTTACATTCAATTATAATATATTCGTTTCCAATTGCAATCAAAGGAAACATTTTCTTTACGTAAGAACTCAATTCTTTAGAAGTATTAATACAATTGTAGCAGTTGAGGACCAGTAGTTATAAAAGTCATATCTAGAAAGACAGTGTCTTCAGGTAACATATTCACTTTTACATTTCTATTTTATATATTGATTTGTAGTTTATAGTTTCAGATACCTAATAGGTTGAAAAGAATGTGTTTGTGTGGTGGTGGGGATGGACATTGGGGTGGAAGAAGTATAATCAAGTTGTACCCCAGGCACAGTCAGATCAGATCAGATCAGTCGATCAGTCCTGTCCAACTCTTTGCGACCCCATGAATCACAGCACGCCAGGCCTCCCTGTCCATCACCAACTCCCGGAGTTCATTCAGACTCACATCCATTGAGTCAGTGATGCCATCCAGCCATCTCATCCTCTGTCGTACCCTTCTCCTCTTGCCCCCAATCCCTCCCAGCATCAGAGTCTTCTCCAATGAGTCAACTCTTCGCATGAGATGGTCAAAGTACTGGAGTTTCAGCTTTAGCATCATTCCTTCCAAAGAAATCCCAGGGCTGATCTCCTTCAGAATGAACTGGTTGGATCTCCTTGCAGTCCAAGGGACTCTCAAGAGTCTTCTCCAACACCACAGTTCAAAAGCATCAATTCTTCGGTGCTCAGCCTTCTTCACAGTCCAACTCTCATATCCATACATGACCACAGGAAAAACCATAGCCTTGACTAGATGGATCTTTGTTGGCAATGCAATGTCTCTGCTTTTCAATATGCTATCCAGGTTGGTCATAACTTTCCTTCCAAGGAGTAAGCATGTTTTAATTTCATGGTTGCAGTCACCATCTGCAGTGATTTTGGAGCCCAGAAAAATAAAGTCTGACACTGTTTCCACTGTTTCCCCATCTATTTCCCATGAAGTGATGGGACCAGATGCCATGATTTTCGTTTTCTGAATGTTGAGCTTTAAGCCAACCTTTTCACTCTCCACTTTCACTTTCATCAAGAGGGTTTTTAGTTCCTCTTCACTTTCTGCCCAAAGAGTGGTGTCATCTGCATATCTGAGGTTATTGATATTTCTCCAGGCAATCTTGATTCCAACTTGTGTTTCTTCCAGTCCAGCATTTCTCATGATGTACTCTGCATATAAGTTAAATAAACAGGGTGACAATATACAGCTTTGACGTATTCCTTTTCTTATTTGGAACCAGTCTGTTGTTCCATGTCCAGTTCTAACTGTTGCTTCCTGACCTGCATACAGATTTCTCAAGAGGCAGATCAGGTGGTCTGGTATTCCCATCTCTTTCAGAATTTTCCATAGTTTATTGTGATCTGCACAGTCAAAGGCTTTGGCATAGTCAATAAAGCAGAAATAGATGTTTTTCTATAACTCTCTTGCTTTTTCCATGATTCAGCGGTTGTTGGCAATTTGATCTCTAGTTCCTCAGCTTTTTCTAAAACCAGCTTGAACATCAGGAAGTTCACTGTTCATATATTGCTGAAGCCTGGCTTAGAGAATATTGAGCTTTACTTTACTAGCATGTGAGATGAGTGCAATTGTTTGGTAGTTTGAGCATTATTTGGCATTGCCTTTCTTAGGGATTGGAATGAAAGCTGACCTTTTCCAGTCCTGTGGCCACTGCTGAGTTTTCCAAATTTGCTGGCATATTGAGTGCAGCACTTTCACAGCATGATCTTTCAGGATTTGAAATAGCTCCACTGGAATTCCATCACCTCCACTCGCTTTGTTCATAGCGATGCTTTCTAAGGCCGACTTGACTTCACATTCCAGAATGTCTGGCTCTAGATGAGTGATCACACCATTGTGATTATCTGGGTCATAAAGATCTTTTTTATACAGTTCTTCTGTGTATTCTTGCCACCTCTTCTTAATATCTTCTGCTTCGGTTAGGTCCATACCATTTATGTCCTTTATCAAGCTCATCTTTGCATGAAATATTCCCTTGGTATCTCTAATTTTCTTGAAGAGATCCCTAGTCTTCCCCATTCTGTTGTTTTCCTCCATTTCTTTGCATTGATCACTGCGGAAGGCTTTCTTATCTCTTCTTGCTATTCTTTGGAACTCTGCATTCAAATGAGTATATCTTTCCTTTTTTTCTTCCCTTCTTTTCACAGCTATGTAAGGCATCCCCAGATGGCCATTTTGCTTTTTTACATTCCTTCTCCATGAGGATGGTCTTGATCCCTCTCTCCTGTACAATGTCACGAACCTCATTCCATAGTTCATCAGGCACTCTATCAGATCTAGGCCCTTAAATCTATTTCTCACTTCCACTGTATAATCATAAGGGATTTGACTTAGGTGATAGCTGAATGGTCTAGTGGTTTTCCCTACTTTCTTCAATTTACATCTGAATTTGGCAATAAGGAGTTCATGGTATGAGCCACAGTCAGCTCCCAGTCTTGTTTTTGCTGACTGTATAGAGCTTCTCCATCTTTGGCTGCAAAGAATATAATCAGTCTGATTTTGGTGTTGACCATCTGTTGATGTCCATGTGTAGAGTCTTCTATTGTGTTGTAGGAAGAAGGTGTTTGCTATGACCAGTGCGTTCTCTTGGCAAAACTCTATTACCCTTTGCCCTGCTTCATTCCATATTCCAAGGCCACATTTGCCTGTTACTTCAGGTGTTTCTTGACTTCCTACTTTTGCATTCTAGTCCCCTATAATGAAAAGAACATCTTTTTTGGGGTGTTAGTTCTAAAAGGGCCCCATAAGGAGAGCTATTTAGGGAACCTAATTCATTGAAGGTGTTAAGGAGTGAAATCAAGCTGTAAAACACCTCATTTGTTTTAAATTAAGAATATGGGGTCCAAAATGATATTAGGGCAATTTCAGAAAATAAATTAAAAGGGAAACCTGCTCTGACCCAGTGAAACCGAGCAGGATCCTGTGGAGCTCCTGGGCAGGGTAGTCTTTAAGCTGTTGCTAATCAGGGAAGGAAGGGGACACAGAGACAAAGGGAGAGCAGTTAAGAAACAGTAGTGTAGGCTTGGGGCAATATTCTGATTCTACCTCAAGGGATACACATAACAATATCTGAGGCCTTTGCAGAACAAAACTCCAACAAATGGAAGACGCTAGAATTCTTCATTCCAGAGATCAGTATGACAACCAGAGAAGCTCATCAGGAGACCACCTGAGACCAGATTAAAGGAGTGTAGACCAGATTCTAATCTTTATTAGCAACCCCACCCAAAAACCATGGCTATAGAACTCCTAACCAAATCTTTCCTGGTTGGAGCAGGAGACCACTGAGTCCCCCTTTGCCTGGAAAAGCAAATAGCTATTCTCTTCTACTTCATGAAAAACTCAGTCTCAGATTTTATTTGGCACTGGTGCACAGACAAACGGAGATTTAAGCATCAGTAACTTTCAAGAAAAATTCAGTCAGGTAAAGTACCTACCCAGATGTTCCTACCATAAGATGTTCCTACCATTCTTTAAGTATTGCCAGAAGAGCAAAGCCCTAGTCTTCTCATGTATTTAGAATTATGGAATACTGGTATTTCAAGAATAAACTTATAAATGAAAAAGTGACTTAGGATGAGATGGGACTTATTCAAAGCCATATATACTAGTTAACGACAGAAACAGGACCTATATAGCTTGGGGCTTTTTCCAGAATGAACAAGTTTTACTAATACCCCATTTTAACTTCAAATTTCATTTCTCTTAAATAATAATAAAAAAACCTAAAAATAGAAGATGAAAAACATGCTGATGGCTTGTGTTCATATACTATGGCTTGTGTTCATATATTATCATTATATCAAGGTCAGAATAACATTGAAATTCTGATTAATTTCACTAGTCTTACAATAAAATCATATTTAATCTCCTCAGTAACAGAGTCTGCATTTTAATATCTACTTCCATTATAAGGTTAACAGTAATCCATGAGTAATCCATAAGGATTACTTATGGAAATAGTACATACTGTACACTTCATTATTTCAACTTTTAAGGAATTTAGATTTAAAAAAAATCTCTCCTCGGATTATATGAAAACCAAGAAAATGTAAAATGAAACCAGTAATAGTTTCATTTGGTGATTAGATGTTTCTAATCCTGAACGTTTTTCCACATAAAGATTAGTAAATGTATAAAATACAATTAAATTAATTAAAATGAGTATATTCGCCAGATAGGGAAACAAGTTTTTCATTCTTGAAATACTGGGCCTCTGTGTTTGCAATGGAAATATGGTTTCAAATAAATCTCTCACTCTTTGTGAAACATGTTAACAATATTTCATAGTTAGATGCTCATTTGGCATCACAGAGGCTTATTTTTAAATGATATTAAATCAAGATTCAACTTCCCCGGTGGCTCAGAGATTAAAGCGTCTGCCTGGAATGTAGGAGACACGGGTTCCATCCCTGGGTCGGGAAGATCCCCTGGAGAAGGAAATGGCAACCCACTCCAGTACTCTTACTTGGAGAATCCCATGGAGGGAGGTGCCTGGTGGGCTACAGTCCATGGGGTCGTAAAGAGTCAGACACGACTAAGCGACTTCACTCACTCATATCAAGATTCTGCACCTATCATTTGTTTAGCATGCATTTAGCACTGCCTCATTCTCACCAGGGGTTCTGTCTCTGGATGATCATAAATGTTCATTACCCCTTATATAAAGTGACTTTTTGCATAATGATTATGTTTAATCTTTATGGGATATTATGTAATATTGAAGATACTGCTAGCAATATATTGAATCCCTTCCTCCCTCCCTTTCAGGCTATTATGATCATGACATGTGACTTTTAGTTTTGAATAAAGCAAACTGTTGGAGTGATTAATGGCACAACATTGGAAGTTTTATAGCGTGCAAACAGAACTCTTTTCTTTTGGTATGTGAGCCTGCTTTCTTTTACACAATTTTTGGTTGTTTGGCTTTTTACAGCATGAGTTAAACTTGTCAACAGACCTCTTTACACAGAAGGGCTCAGATGTCTACATTTCCAGCCCTTTTCTCATTTTGTATTATAGAGAGTCTTATCTAAGATTGTTAGAAATTTACCCACACAGTCAAAGACTATGCACTGGCCAAAAGTATGGATTTGCTTCTTCTGTATAACATGCTTGTGAAAGGTTGTTACATGGGGGCCTCACAGCAGTACATAGGGGCAGTATATGGGGTTAAATCATTATTGCTATAGCTTAGAAAAACCAAGGATTTGTCTTCCCAAGATTATGCATGCTAGGTCTATAGATTGAAAATCTAGCTAGTGACAAATCATCCAGTTCTGACATGCCTCAGAGGTGTTCTGAGATCCAGTGCATGCATGCTAAGTCTCTTCAGTCATGCATGCTAAGTCTCTTCAGTCATGTCCAACTCTTTGCGACCCTATGAACTGTAATCCACTAGGCTCCTCTGTCCATGGGATTTTCCAGGCAACAATACTGGAGTGGGTTGTCATGCCCTTTTCCAGGGGATCTTCCTGACCCAGGGATTTAATCTATGGCTCTTGTGACTCCTGCGTTGGTAGGTGTTCAGAAAACCTTCCAAATCAAAAGCAAAAAAAAATGAACTCATGATAGTATTAGGGTTAAGTTCTGTTATGTTTTATATCAATGGTTTGAGAAATGGAAACTGTATATATGGCAACATTTAACTATCATGAATATGAAATTAAACAAAATACTCAAGTTACTGCAAGTTCACTATTTACTACAATTTCCCTACTTTCAATATATTGCTAGCAGTATCTTCAATATTACATAATATCCCAGACTATACAAAATCCAGAAAATATTTTCTTCATTTATGAGATATAGGAAAATTAAAAGGTAGTAAAGGGCCTTCCACCCAGTAAACACTGAATTGATATGTACCAAGTAAATGATTAGGAGAAGGCAATGGCACCCCACTGCAGTACTCTTGCCTGGAAAATCCCATGGATGGAGGAGCCTGGTAGGCTGCAGTCCATGGGGTCGCTAAGAGTCGGACATGACTGAGCGACTTCACTTTCACTTTTCACTTTCATGCATTGGAGAAGGAAATGGCAACCCACTCCAGTGTTCTTGCCTGGAGAATCCCAGGGACAGCGGAGCCTGGTGGGCTGCCGTCTACGGGGTCGCACAGAGTTGGACACGACTGAAGTGACTTAGCAGCAGCAAGTAAATGATTTACTGAGATACAGAGCAAATTAGCATTAAAATTTAGAATTAGGGGTTCTTTAATCTTTATGGATTACCATCAATTCCTTAGGTTCTATGTTACATTCTGGAGAGAAACAAAAATGAGTTGGGTCCAACCATACCTTTGAAAAGCAAAGACTCTGGTGAAAGAAATATTTTAGACCTGATACACATATCTTATAATTCACTAATATATCTTTTATCAAACACATGCTAAGTGTTGTCTATGTTTTAGGTGCTGAACTAGGTGCTCAGTATACAACAAAAATGAAGATAATGACTGTAAGGCTGAATAGGGAAGAAAAGTTAGTAAACAAAAGAAATATTGGAACATCCTATACAACAGACTGTTATGAATAGTCCATTAAAAGGCAAGCACTTGGGATTTTAACTGACAAAGAGTAGTGTTATCTACCTTACGGAATCATAGTCTAATGACAGTGTCTATATTTAAATAATATTCATAGAATAATTCATTACAACAGCGAGGAGTATTTGAAGAAACATGAATAAACCTAGAGATAATCATTCTAAGTGAAGAAAAAGACAAATAACATATAAGAGATCAGATCAGTCGCTCAGTCGTGTCCGACTCTTTGTGACCCCATGAAACACAGCACGCCAGGCCTCCCTGTCCATCACCAACTCCCGGAGGTCACTCAGACTCACATCCATTGAGTCAGTGATGCCATCCAGCCATCTCATCCTCTGTCATCCCCTTCTCCTTCTGCCCTCAATCCCTCCCAGCATCAGAGTCTTCTCCAATGAGTCAACTCTTCGCATGAGGTGGCCAAAATACTGGAGTTTCAGCTTTAGCATCATTCCTTCCAAAGAAATCTCAGGGCTGATCTTCAGAATGGACTGCTTGGATCTCCTTGCAGTCCAAGGGACTCTCAAGAGTCTTCTCCAACACCACAGTTCAAAAGCATCAATTCTTCAGCGCTCAGCCTTCTTCACAGTCCAGCTCTCACATCCATACATGACCACAGGAAAGACCATAACCTTGATAGGTGAACCTTTGTTGGCAAAGTGATGTCTTTGCTTTTGAATATGCTATCTAGGTTGGTCATAACTTTCCTTCCAAGGAGTAAGCATCTTTTAATTTCATGGCTGCAGTCACCATCTGCAGTGATTTTGGAGCCCAGAAAAATAAAGTCTGACACTGTTTCCACTTTTTCCCCATCTATTTCCCATGTAGTGATGGGACCAGATGCCATGATCTTCGTTTTCTGAATGTTGAGCTTTAAGCCAACCTTTTCACTCTCCACTTTCACTTTCATCAAGAGGCTTTTTAGTTCCTCTTCACTTTCTGCCATAAGGGTGGTGTCATCTGCATATCTGAGGTTATTGATATTTCTCCCGGCAATCTTGATTCCAACTTGTGTTTCTTCCAGTCCAGCATTTCTCATGATGTACTCTGCATATAAGTTAAATAAACATGGTGACAATATACAGCCTTGACGTACTCCTTTTCCTATTTGGAACCAGTCTGTTGTTTCATGTTCAGTTCTAACTGTTGCTTCCTGAGCTGCATACAGGTTTCTCAAGAGCCAGACCAGGTGGTCTGGTATTCCCATCTCTTTCAGAATTTTCCACAGTTTCTTGTGATCTACACAGTCAAAGGCTTTGGCATAGTCAATAAAGCAGAAATAGATGTTTTTCTGGAACTCTCTTGCTTTTTCCATGATCCAGCTATGGAATACAAAATATGACATAAATAAACTTATCAAGCACACTCACAGACCTACAGAATAGACTGTTGGTTGCCAGGCAAGAGGGGGCTGGAGGAGAGATGAATTGGGAGTTTGGGATTAGCAGGTGCCCACTATTATATATAGAATGGATAAATAACAAGGTCCTACTATATAGCACAGGGAGCTATATTCAATATTCTGTGATAAACCATATTGGAAAAGAATATGAAAAAGAATGAATACATAAACATATGTATAGCTGAATCACTCTGCTGTACAGCAGAAATTAACACAACATTGTAAATTAACTATATATGAATAAAATATTTTTTAAAATAGGAGTATTTTAAAGAGGCAGTACAATGTGATACTTGTTATATTTCGTGTTAATAGAAGGTAAAGTAGTAGCAGACACCAAATGGAACTAACTTTACTAAAAAGGTTACTTGAACAGGAACATGTGTAGGAGTTTTCAAGGTGGAAAAGAATAGTATGAAAAGCAGGGGAGCCAGCATTCACAAAGGTACAAATTAAGGTCCTTCTAGTTTGAAACAGTTCTCTTTCCCCCTTTCAAATAAAAAGCTACAATGTTATTTTGCTTGCTTGCTTATTTTAGAATTATTCTTGTGGTACCTAGAAGTTTCTGTCAACTTTTTAAAAAAGTTAGATAAATGTGGAGTCTAGAATTACCTCTTCTATTCCAATACAATTGAATGACATCCAAGAAAAACATAGCAAAAGGGACAAAGAAAAGGTTTGTCAATAAAAAATCAGAACAGAAACTACAAGGAGAGCTCTAACAAAAATAACCAGGTACAAACAGCTAGGTATGTTTTTACTCTGCAGGAGGCCAAGGTATAAAAAAATGTTGGAGAAATTCACATGTATAAAAACAGAGCCTTAAACATCTGGAGGCGCTATAAGAAGAAATAGAAAACAATGTCTGACCTAAAAATAGCTTGGGATGTGATCAACTAATTTCAAAATAATTGTCAAATATCTAGCATCTGAAGGCACTTTGTTAAGAAATCAGTTAGCCCTTGGTCACAGTGTCTGCCATCAGGAAATGTTCAATCCAACTGAAAAGTTAGAGTAAAAAATATAACCAACTAAAGTCTACAGAGTAAGAATATGAGATTTATAAAAAGACAAGGACAAACTAAATGTTCTCAGGTTCAAAGGAGAAAGAAAGTCAAATAAAAGGAATCAGGAAAGAATTCCTGCAGGAAATAGCATCTTGGTTGAACTTTGAGTAATGAGTAGGATCCCAAAAGGCAAATATAAAGGGAGGGCATTTGTGCCAAAAAAGCAAGAACAAAGGCCTGCAGGTGATATTGATCAGATATCAGAATGTTCAGATTAAAAGAGTCCATTTTGCCTGAGTAAGGAGTATGGACAGGAGACAAAACTGAAAAGCTAACACAATAGTAGTGGGAGACCTTAACACCCCACTCACACCAGTGGATAGATCAACTAAACAAAAAATTAACAAGGACACACAAACTTAAAATGATACAATAGACCAGTTAGACCTAATTGATATCTATAGGACATTTCACCCCAAAACAATAAATTTCACCTTTTTCTCAAGTGTACATGGAAACTTCTCCAAGAGAGATCACATCCTGGGCCATAAATCTAGCCTTGGTAATTCAAAAAAATTGAAATCATTCCAAGCATCTTTTCTGACCACAATGCAGTAAGAATAGATCTCAATTACAGGAGAAAAACTATTAAAAATTCCAACATATGGAGGGTGAACAACACACTGCTGAATAACCAACAAATCACAGAAGAAATTAAAAAAGAAATCAAAATATACATACAAAGGAATGAAAATGAAAAGACAACAACCCAAAACCTATGGAACACTGTAAAAGTAGTGCTAAGGGGAAGGTTCATAGCAATACAGGCATACCTCAAGAAACAAGAAAAAAAGTCAAATAAATAACCTAACTCTACACTTAAGCAACATGAAAAGGAAGAAATGAAGAACCCTAGGGTTAGTAGAAGGAAATAAATCTTAAAAATTAGGACATAAATAAATGCAAAACAAACAAAAGAGACCATTGCACAAATCAACAAAGGCAAATAAAATTGACAAACCATTAGCCAGACTCATCAGGAAACAAAGGGAGAAGAACCAAATCGACAAAATTAGAAAGGAAAATGGAGAAACCTCAACAGACAACATAGAAATACAAAGGATCATAAGAGAATACTATCAGGAAATTTATGCCCCCTCTCAAAAAAAAATGGACAACTTGGAAGAAATGGACAAATTCTTAGTAAAGTACAACTTTCCAAAATGAACCAGGAAGAAACAGAAAATCCTAACAGACCCATCACAAGCACGGAAATTGAAACTAATGAGAAATCTTCCAACAAACAAAAGCCCATGACCAGACGGCTTCACAGCTGAATTCTATCAAAAATGTAGAGAAGACGTAACACCTATCCTACTCAGACTCTCCTAGAAAATTGCAGAGGAAGGTAAACTTCCAAATTCATTCTATGAGGCCACCATCACCCTAATACCAAAACCTGACAAAGATGCCACAATAAAAGAAAACTACAGGCTAATATCACTGATGAACATAGATGCAAAACTCTTTAACAAAATTCTAGCAAACAGAATCCAACAACATATTAAAAAGATCATACAAAATGACCAAGTGGGCTTTATCTCAGGGATGCAAGGATTCTTCAATATCCACAAATCAATCTATGTTGTACACCATATTAACAAATTGAAAGATAAAAACCATATGATTATCTCAATAGATACAGAGAAAGCCTTTGACAAAATTCAACAACAATTTATGATTAAAAACCCTCCAGAAAGCAGGAATAGAAGGAACATACCTCAAAAGAATAAAAGCTATATGACAAATCTTCAGCAAACAGTATCCTCAATGGTGAAAAATTGAAAGCATTTCCCGTAAAGTCAGGAACAAGACAAGGGTGCTCACTCTCACCACTACTATTCAACATAGTTTTGGAAGTTTTAGCCACAGCAGTCAGAGCATAAAAAGAAATAAAAGGAATTCAGATTGGAAAAGAAGAAGTAAAACTCTCACTGTTTGCAGATGACATGATCCTCTACATAGAAAACCCTAAAGACTCCATCAAAAAATTACTAGAGCTAATCAATGAATATAGTAAAGTGGCAGGATATAAAATTCACACACATAAATTCCTTGCATTCCTATACACTAACAATGAGAAAACTGAAAGAGAAATTAAGGAAATAATTTCATTTACCATTACAATAAAAAGAATAAAATACTTAGGAATAAATCTACCCAAAGAAACAAAAGACCCATATATAGAAAACTATAAAACACTGATGAAAGAAATCAAAGAGGACATAAATAGATGGAGAAATATTCCATGTTTGTGGATTGGAAGAATCAACACAGTGAAAATGAGTATCCTACCCAAATCAATCTATAGATTCAATGCAATCTCTATCAAGCTATCAAAGTTTTCATAGAACTAGAACAAATTATTTCACAGTTTGTATGGAAATACAAAATATCTCGAATAGCCAATGCAATCTTGAGAAACAAGAATGGAACTGGAGGAATCAACCTGCCTGACTTCAGGCTCTACTACAAAGCCACAGTCATCAAGACAGTATGGTACAGGCACAAAGACAGAAATATAGATCAATGGAACAAAATAGAAAGCCCAGAGATAAATCCACACACCTATGGACACCTTATCTTCAACAAAGGAGGCAAGAATATACAATGGAGAAAAGACAATCTCTTTAACAAGTGGTGCTGGGAAAACTGGTCAACCACTTGTAAAAGAATGAAATTAGAACACTTTCTAACACCATACACAAAAATAAACTCAAAATGGATTAAAGATCTAAATGTAAGACCAGAAACTATAGAACTCCTAGAGGAGAACATAGACAAAACACTCTCTGACATAAATCACAGCAGGATCCTCTATGACCCACATCACAAAGTACTGGAAATAAAAGCAAAAATAAACAAATGGGACCTATTTAAATTTAAAAGCTTTTGCACAACAAAGGAAACTATAAGCAAGTTGAAAAGACAGCATTCAGAATGGGAGAAAAAAATAGCAAATGAAACAATGGACAAAGAATTGATCTCAAAAATACACAAGCAGCTCCTGCAGCTCAATTCCAGAAAAATAAATGACCCAATCAAAAAATGGGCCAAAGAACTAAGCACACATTTCTCCAAAGAAGACATACAGGTGGCTAACAAACACATGAAAAGATACTCAACATCACTCATTATCAGAGAAATGCAAATCAAAACCACAATGAGGTACCATTTCATGCCAGTCAGAATGGCTGCTATCCAAAAGTCTACAAGCAATAAATGCTGGAGAGGGTGTGGAGAAAAGGGAACCCTCTTACACTGTTGGTGGGAATGCAAACTAGTACAGCCACTATGGAGAACAGTGTGGAGATTCCTTAAAAAACTGGATATAGAACTGCCATATGACCCAGCAATCCCACTGCTGGGCATACACACAGAGGAAACCAGAACTGAAAGAGACACGTGTACCCCAATGTTCATCGCAGCACTGTTTATAATAGCCAGGACATGGAAGCAACCTAGATGTCCATCAGCAGACGAATGGATAAGAAAGCAGGGGTACATATACACTATGGAGTGTTACTCAGCCATTACAAAGGATACATTTGAATCAGTTCTAGTGAGGTGGATGAAACTGGAGCCTATTATACAGAGTGAACTTTGGGCATTGGTGATGGACAGGGAGGCCTGGCATGCTGCAATTCATGGGTCCGCAAAGAGTCAGATACGACTGAGCGACTGAACTGAACTGAACTGATACAGTGAAGTAAGCCAGAAAAGAAAAACACCAATACAGTATACTAATGCATATATATGTAATTTAGAAGGATGATAATAATAACCCTATATATGAGACAGCAAAAGAGACACAGATGTATAGTACAGTCTTTTGGACTCTGTGGGAGAGGGTGAGGGTGGAATGTTTTGAGAGAATACCATTGAAACATGTATATTATCATGTGTGAAACAGATCACCAGTCCAGGTTTGATGCATGATACAGGGCTGATGCACTGGGATGACCCAGAGGGATGGGATGGGGAGGGAGGTGGGAGGGGTTTCGGGATGGGAAACATAAGTCCACCCGTTGTGGATTCATGTCAATGTATGGCAAAACCACTACAATATTGCAAAGTAATTTGCCTCCAATTAAAATAAATAACTGGATGCTTGGGGCTGGTGCACTGGGATGACCCAGAGGGATGGTAGGGGAAGGAGGTGGGAGGAGCGTTCAGGATGGGGAACACATGTATACCTGTGGTGGATTCATTTTGATATATGGCAAAACCAATACAATATTTTAAAGTTAAAAAATTAAATTAAATTAAAAAAATCTTTTAAACTCCTAAAAAAAACTGAAAAGGTAAGTTGAAACTATGCTGAAGAGGTGAGAATAGCTTCATTCTGATAGTCAATGAGAAGCATTCCTTTTTTAAAAAATTACTTTTTTGAAGTAGACTTGATTCACAATGCTGTACAAATTTCTACTGTATAGAAAAACGATTCAGTTACATATATACATATATATTGCTGTTGTTGTTTACTCACTAAGTCGTGTCCGACTCTTTGCAACCCATGAACTGTAGCCTGCCAGGCTCCTCCATTCATGGAATTCTCCAGGCAAGAACAATTGAGTGGGTTGCTATTCCCTTCTCCAGAGTATCTTCCTAACCCAGGAATGAATCCGCATCTCCTGCACTGGCAAGTATTGGCAGGCAGATTCTTTACTGAACCACACCAGGGAAGCCCAGTATATATACACATTCTTTTTCATATTCTTTTCTATTATGGTTTATCACAGAATACTGAATATAATTCCCTGTGCTATACAGTAGGACCTTTTTTTTTTCTATTCTATATATAATAACTTGCATCTGCTAACCCAAACTCCAGTCCATCCCTTCCCCACACCCTGCCCCCTTGGCAACCACAAGTCTGTTCTCTATGTCTTTGATTCTGTTTCAATTGAACACTAATTTTTTAAAGGAGGGGAGTGGTGAAAATGTGCCATGTCTTGGGAATATTACTCTCCAAGAGCTTTTAATCTGAGACACTGTCTACCTCTCTGTCATGAACAATTATTCACTTTGCAGTGATAGGAGCCACTGTTTTTGAGTTCAGATAACTACTGCTATCATGATCAGATAATGTGAATGAAACAGATACTGATTTCAATATTTCTAGCCCCACTCTCCCACTGGAGAAAGTGGCAAATATGTCTCACTGGGAAGGGATTATGAAAAATCATCCCAAAGAGAGACAGGATGGATTAGAAGTATTTATAGAGACAGACAGACAAAATAGACAACTCTGGGTCTATGTGAGAGTCTCCAAGACTGGAAAGTGACTGTGCTTCTTGTGTCCCCACAGAGCTGGGGCATATGCTTTTAAACTCTAAGTCAATAGGGAAGAGATGGAACCTCAGGTGAGTTCCATCAAGAGAATGAACACACTAGTCCTTCCATCCCAGTTCCAAATCCTGTGCCCCAAAGAAACAGCAGCACCACCTCTCCTTCCCAATGGAAAATGAAAGCTTGGAACCTTTGTGGACCAATACACTGTGTGTGTGCATGCTCAGTCGTCAAATTTTTTGTGACCCCACCAGGGGTCCTCTGTCCATGGGATTCTCCAGGCCAGAATATGGGAGTGGGTACCCATTCCCTTCTCCAGAAGATCTTCTGAACCCAGGGATGGAACCCGTATTACCTTCATCTCCTGCATTGGCAGGAAGATTTTTTACCATTGAGCCACTTGGGAAACCCAGGAACTTTCTCAAACTATGGATTGAATAATCCCATATAGCTTTCCCATAACCCTGGGGAGGTGGGACGGGAGATCCGATAATGAGTGATATTAGATCATTCCACAGTCCCCATAAATGGGACCTCATGTCAGATTTAATTTGGTTTAGAAAATAATAGGATATTCCTTGTATCCATAAATCTTGTGACAGAGTAAAATTAATACCTGATATACTAGCAGGAAAGCATCTCAGGCTCTGATCTGGAAAACCTGAGTTTTAACAGATGGCATTAAGTTTCTTAAAAGAGCACTTTGTTATTGGCTATGATAGTAAATTATGCTGGTATTTTCATGCTTTGCTGAGAGTAATGGGCCCTTTTTGTGTAACAGCAATCTTTAACAATTCCATTCACTCAATGGCAGGTACCTATAACAAAAAAATATAGCTTTCCAACAGAAGAACTAGACAGAGGATTCTACCTAGTTGACAGTTTTCACCCCTGAATATGTCAGAAAAAAGTACAAAATTATTCTTGACTGTTCCTACCTGATCAGATAAAATTTGTATTTCTTTTAAATTTCTACATATTCCCACTCCTTCCACACATGCAATCAGAAATGCATGCATATAAACACATACATGCACACACTCACACAACCACACATACACATAAACATTTTAGAGGATTCTTATATTTGACTTCATGGTGGAAATTACTGCCCTATCATTTTAGCATTTGCAAGAAGCCAACCTTTAGCTGAGCCCTACAGCAACCCTAGGTTCCTTGGTTTAATGAAAATTACCAGCAAATCTGTAACTATGGGCAAGAATTGAAAAGCCTTGGGTCAACAGTTTTAGCATGGTTTAAAAACCATTTTTCAGTGTCAAATGACTGGATTAGCCTGAGAACTATCTGTGGCTCTTCAGTATTCCCTGATGTGTAGAAAATACTATCTTGCTTATGAAGAGAATACACTCTCTCTTAACACTTCTTCCTTTCCACCCTCTGTATGCCCTTTTGGAAAATCTCCCTTATCTCCCTCTATCCTACCAAAGCCCCAAGTCTCAAATGCAAACTCCAGCCTCGCATTATATATTCATCACATCCAGTGCTCTCCACAGCCTAATACAATAAAATCACTGCAACAATGTCACTTGTCAGTCTCTTTGTGCCTAAGATAAAATGATGCCATCTGTGAGACAAAGTAATGTGAGGTAATGAGTCATCTCCAGCTCCCATAAAATAGCCTAGTCAGTCTGGGCCTGCAGAGAAAATGATGAAGAGAGGGCAATCAGAGAATCAGCACAGCACTGATTCATTTCTTAATTTATAGAAATGTGAAGTTCTTTTAAGCTGATATGAGCATATCAACTGACAAACCTGCTATGCACATCTGCACTTTTATTATACTTTTATTATACCTGCTAAGCACACCTGCATTTTTATGATAAGAGTTTTCCTGAGGCCATCAGAGCAGCAGGGCCAGGAATACATTAAATTAAAAGAAATATCAGGCAACTTCTGATACATGTAAACAATTAACAGCTCATTAAGGAGAATTTCACTTCTGTGGAAGTCTATTCTTTCCTTGACCGAACTCAAGTTGGCTGATGAATTGAGATCTCCATCATGAGGGTCAAGAGTCTCACAGGCCATATCACTGTCTGAATCAGAGTTGTCTTTTAGCACACTTATTGCAGTATAATCATCTACTGAATTACCCATATTTATTATGGCAGGCCAGCCATAAAAAATGTACCTTTCTAAATTCTTTTCACAGTCCTGCTTCTGTAATAGCCCAGTCTCATCTTGGGGTATAAGTTATATATACTGGATGTATGCAGACATATTTTAGCCTCTGAAAAGACTTTTAGAAGGAGAAGTATTATTAGTAAAACTGAGATGCAAAAGGCTGATGAAGCAGTAAACTGGATGTCTCTTGAAAACAATTAACTCCCCTTCCCCCCAAAAAAAAGAAAGATTAATCATGGTGTAAATTTTTCAAACCCATCACCACACTCCCAATCAAGCTTAGATTTAGCAGCATCACAATCTGCCCAATACATTCACTGAAGACATTCGGGATTTATTTGGCACTTTAAAGCTTTCCTCCCAAAGCGCTGATTTTCTAAATGATATCTTTAAATATTTTTTGATGTATAGATCTCTAACTGAGCTTCAAACGCATACTTTGAGATTGAGCATAGAGTTAAAAAGAATGGCACTTATAAAGTTTCATTCTATAGTGAAACAGTACCATTGGATATACAGGATAATGAGAATATAACTAAGGTAAAAAGCTCTGGTGATCTGCATTATTGTTGAAAAAATGCTGGCTCAGGATATAATTTTAAGCTGGTTAATATTGCAATAGGATTTATTTAGTCCTCCAGCTAACATTGATTGGACCCTTACTGTGTGCCAAGCATTGGGCTAGGAATACAGGGCTGATATACATGAGCATCTTTCCAGGTGCTCTCATTCTACTTGGGGAGACAATGTGTAAATGGCTAATTACACTAACATCCGAGTCAGTATCATAAATTAAGAATGACTTGGCTTCAGTATTGTGAGGGCCCAAATAAAGAAGCAGCCAATTGAGGGTCACCCCACTGAGATCTGTAGCAGCACCTAGCTGGTGTATCTCAGTAGAGAATACTCAGAACACACAAAGAACACAAGTCATGCTATTCTCATAGCACCTTTTCTTTTTCTTTGGAACAGTTAGGTTAAAAAGATAGTTCTTCATGTGATTATTATATGAATGCCTGTCTCTCACACTCAACCATGAGAACCTTGAAGAGAGAGATTTGTCTGTTTTGGTTCACCATCTCCAGGGTCTACTAGGTTGCTGACACAGAAGAAATGGTCAGTTATTATTTGGTAAGTAATGAATAAATGCTTTCAAGCTACAGGAAGAGATTTATTATGACATCCTTCATACAATATCAATAGCTAGAACTTGGCCCTTCTGACAAGCTACTTAGATTTTCATTCAAATAGTTTACCAGGGAACACTCTTGCACTGTTGGTGGGAGTGTAAACTGATGTAGCCACTATGGAAAATAGTACGAAGGTTCCTTAAAAAGTAAAAATAGAGTTACCTTACGATTCAGCAATCCCACTCATGGGGCATATACTCAGACAAAACTACAATTCAAAAAGATATGTGAACCCCAATGTTCACAGCAACACTATTTACAGTAAGCAAGACATGGAAACAACCTAAATGTTTCTCGACAGATGAGTGGATAAAGAAGATGTGAAACAATGGAATACTACTCAGTCTTAAAAAAGAATGAAATAATGCCATTTGTAGAAACATGGAAGAAACTAGAGATTATCATACTAAGTAAAAGACAAATACCATATGATATTGCTTATATGTAGAATCTAAAATATGACACAAATGAATGTATTTATTAAACAGACACACAGACATAGAGAACAGACTTGTGGTTGCCAAGGGAGGCGGGGATCTGGAGGAGGGAAGGATTGGGTGTTAGGGATTACCAGACACAAACTAGTATATATAGGCTGAATAAACAAGCTCCTACTGTATAGCACAGGGAACTATTATTAAATATCCTGTGATAAACAATAAGGGAAAAAATCTGAAAAAGTATATATATATATATATATATATATGTATGTATATCATTGAGTCACTTTGGTGTACAGTACAAATTAACACAACTTTGTAAATCAACTATACTTCAATAAAATGTTAAAAACATAGTTCACCCATCCCAATACAGACAGCTATCCTCTGACCTAAGTAGATAAAACTAACATATGCGCTACCATTGCCAGGTACATGACTCCACCACACAGGCTACACAACATATATCATAAAAATACTATCCTATGTTGATACATGAAACCCAGCTATCTTTTGAAGACCATATGTGCTAGCACAGTACATGTATTCTACCCAAAGCTTACCCCATAAGTACACTAATGTGTCCTTGCTCATCATGACCCCATATTCTCCTTTCTTTCCTTAGTAATTTGTACTTCCAGCTGGTGAAAGTCAGCGAAAGTTTCCTAGAATATGTCATATATGTTTAGGTCTTGAATTGACTGGACTCCGTTGAAACCAAAGCTTAGAAAATTTGATGTTTTCATCAGAACCTTCTGCTTTGTATGTTGTATGTGCTTAATTCTTAGTTGTGTCCAACTCTTTTTGACCCCAAATGTAGCCCACCAGGCTCCTCTGTCCATGGGATTTCCCAGGCAAGAATATTAGAATGGGTAGTTATTTCCTCCTCCAGGAGTCTCCCTGACACAAGGATTGAACCCACATCTATCTCCTGCATTGCAAACGGATTCTTTACCATCTGAGCCACCAGAGAAGCCCTAATCTAACTCATGGTAGGGAAGGTCTCTACATAGGAAATCACATCACAAGGAAATCACCCTACTCAAAATAATCCATTTAAAACTTTCCTGAGGTGTTCTTAAAACTGAGATGTCAATGAAATTTAGATACATTTGCCTCTTTATTTACATAGAAAATTGACTATTAATTAAGGAAAATAAGGACAAATTAATCAAACTTTGATACATATTTTTTGTTATAACCTTTCAATTAATTAATTTTAATTAGAGGATAATTACAATATTGTGATGGTTTTTGCCATACATCGACATGAATTAGCCACATATACACATGTGTTCCCCCACTTTGAACCCCCCTCCCACCTCCTCCCCACTCCATCTCTCTGGGTTGTCCCAGAGCACCAGTTCTGGGTGTTCTGCTCTATGCATCGAACTTGTACTGGTCATCTATTTAATATATGGTAATATACCTGTTTCAATGCCATTTTCTCAAATCATCCCACCCTTTCCTTCTCCCAGAGTCCAAAACTCTGTTCTTTACATCTGTATCTTTTCACTGACCTGTATATAGGATCATCATTACTGTCTTTCTAAATTCTATATATATATGTGTGTGTGTTAATATACAGTATTTTTGTTTCTCCTTCTGACTTACTTCACTCTGACTAATATGCTCAAGTTTCATCCACCTCATTAGAACTGACTAAAATGCTTTCCTTTTTATAGCTGAGTAATATTCCATTGTGTACATGTACCACAACTTCCTTATCCATTTGTCTGCTGATGGACTTCTAGGTTGTTTCCACAACCTAGCTACTATGAACATTGCGGTGCTGCAGTGAACAGTGGGGTATATATGTCTCTTTCAATTCTGTGGTACAGGTTTTTTTACATGGATTTCAGTGAAATGATTCAATGCCCATACTTGGTACACAATTGAGACAAACTGATCTGAATGTGGTTCCTGAAATAGACACAAACAATGCAGCTTTGGGACCTTTTTTTCACATTACCCTCTCTTATTTTCACATGTCTAAGGAACAATGAAAGAATGACTTCATCCGCTAAACCCTGCCTAATCACTTGGTCCTCAGTTTATATTCTGTCTTTGAATTCCCATAAATCTCATTGTATGAATTACTTATTAGGCACTTAATGTATACACTCTCCTACTATTATTTGACATTTTACACATGCAGAAAGGCCAGCATCCAGGAGCCTTAGAAAAATTAAAACCATGACTTTGCACAAAATGAATTTCTGAGGAATCTTGGGATATATATATATATATATATATATATATATATATATATATATGAATAAAAGCTATTGCAAAGGGTAATATGCTCATTATTTTTGACTGTTCTAAGTACTCCTGTATGTGGGGTATATACAGTGGTTCTCAAGGCTCCAAAAGATAGAACAAGGGCCAATGGTGAAAAACTACAGGGAATCACTTTCAACTCAAGTCGAAAAGGAAATTTCTAATAGTCAGAAGTGATTCAACACAGAATTGGCCACTACTTTAGTAGATAAAAGTCCCTGCTATTGAGGAAAGCTAGATTTAGAAAACGCAGAGGAACCAGAGATCAAATTGCCAACATCCATTGGATCATAGAAAAAGCAAGACAATTCCAGAAAAACATCTACTTCTGCTTCATTGACTACACTAAAGCCTTTGACTGTGTGGATCACAACAAAGTATGGAAAATTCTTAAAGAGATGGGAATATCAGACCACCTTACCTGCCTTCTTTGAAACCTGTATGCAGGTCAAGAAGCAACATTTAGAACCAGACATGGAAAAATGGACTGATTTAAAATTGTGAAAGGAGTACGACAAGGCTGTATATCGTCACCCTGCTTATTTAACTTATATGCATACTACATCATGCAAAATACTGGGCTGGATGAATCACAAGCTGGAATCAAGATTGCCAGGAGAAATATCAATGACCTTTGACACGCAAATGATACCACTCTAATGGCAAAAAGCTAAGAGAAACTGAAGGGCCTCTTGGTGAGGCTGAAAGAAGAGAGAAAAATCTGACTTAAGACTCAATATTCAACAAACTAAGATCATTGAATCCAGTCCCATCACTTTATGGCAAATAGATGGGGGGAAAACAGAAGTAGTGACAAACTTTATTTTCTTGGCTTCCAAAATCAGTGTGGATAGTGACTGCGGCCATGAAATTAAAAGATGCATGCTCCTTGAAAGAAAAGTTATGACAAACCTAGATAGCATATTAAAAAGCAGAGACATCACTTTGCCAACAAAGATCTATATAGTGAAAGCTATGTTTTTCTCAGTAGTCATGTATAGATGTGACCAGATCAGATCAGATCAGTCGCGCAGTCATGTCTGACTCTTTGCGACCCCATGAACTGCAGCACGCCAGGCCTCCCTGTCCATCACCAACTCCTGAAGGTCACTCAGACACACATCCATCGAGTCAGTGATGCCATCCAGCCATCTCATCCTCTGTCGTCCCCTTCTCCTCCTGCCCCCAATCCCTCCCAGCATCAGAGTTTTTTCCAATGAGTCAACTCTTCACATGAGGTGGCCAGAATACTGGAGTTTCAGCTTTAGCATCATTCCTTCCAAAGAAGTCCCAGGGCTGATCTCCTTCAGAATGGACTGGGTGTATCTCCTTGCAGTCCAAGGGACTCTCAAGAGTCTTCTCCAACACCACAGTTCAAAAGCATCAATTCTTCGGTGCTCAGCCTTCTTCACAGTCCAGCTCTCACATCCATACATGACCACAGGAAAGACCATAGCCTTGACTAGGCGAACCTTTGTTGGCAAAGTAATGTCTCTGCTTTTGAATATGCTATCTAGGTTGGTCATAACTTTCCTTCCAAGGTGTAAGCGTCTTTTAATTTCATGGCTGCAGTCACCATCTTCAGTGATTTTGGAGCCCAGAAAAATAAAATCTGACACTGTTTCCACTGTTTCCCCATCTATTTCCCATGTAGTGATGGGACCAGATGCCAGTTGGACGATAAGGAAAGCTGAGTGCCAAAGAATTGTTGGTTTCAAAATGTGGTGCTGAAGAAGACACTTGAGAGTCCCTTGGATAGCAAAGAGATCAAACCAGTTAATTGCAAAGGATATCAACGCTGACTATTCAATGGCTGTACTGACGCTGAAGCTGAAGCTCCAATACTTGGCCACCTGATGTAAAGAGCTGAATCACTGGAAAAGACCCTGATGCTGAGAAAGACCGAAGGCTTGAGGAGAAGGGGACAACAGAGGATGAGATGGTTTGATGGCGTCATTGACTCAAAGGGCAGGAGTTTAAGCAAACTCCAGTAGATAATGAAGGACATGGAAGCCTGGCATGCTGCAGTCCATGGGGCCACAAAGAGTCAGACATATCTCAGCGATAGAATAACAACAACTCCTATTGGAAATACTTAATAAGAGATTATGTGATTATTTTATGTGGTTGTAGAGAGGACTTAAGTATCAGATGAGCAAAGTAAACTTTATGGACTGTTATGAGCTAAAAGCTTTTGTCCCTTAAAAATTCATATGCTGAAGGCCTATCCCTCAATGTGATGGTATTTTGTGGGGCCTTTGGGATGTAAAGAAGATTGAGGCCATGAGTGTGGGAACCACATAATGGGATTAGTGCCGTTAGAGGAAGAAGAAGACCAATTATCTCTCTCCCTCCCCTCCTACTCCCTTTCCATGAGCACACATCCAGAAAAGATCATGTTGGCCCCAAGTGAGAAGGCTGGCTGTCTACAAACCAGGAATTGGGCTGTCACCTGACACCAAATCTGTTAGTCGTTGGTCTCAGACTTCTCAGCTTCCAGAACAATAAGAAATAAGTGTAGGTTGTTTAGTCACTCACTCTGTGGTATTTCATTAAAGCAACTTGTTCCGACTAAGACAGGGGCTTTTTTCACCTATGGTTTTTCTGATTTTTGATGTGCTTTGTCTTCCCACCTGGACTATAAGCTTCTTAGAGGCCTGAACTTTCCAATCTCTACATGCCCTTGGCTTCTAGCTCTGGATCTGTAACACAGTAGATGTAATTTTGTGGTTTCTCAATGTATACAAAAGCTATGTTTACACTATACTATAGTCTATTAAGTATTCAATAGCACAATGCCTAAAAATGTTCATACTATAAGTGAAAGAAAGGTATTGCTAAAACATGGAATCACCTGAGCCTTCAGCAAGTCATAATCTTTTCCAATAGTAACATTACAGATCACTATAACAAATATAATAATAATGAAAAAGTTTGCAATATTGTGAGAATAAGCAAAATGTGACACATATACATGAAATGAACAAATGCTTTTGGAAAAATGGCACTGATAGACTTTTGAAAGATACAGGTTGCTACAAACCTTCAATACCAAAACTTGACAAAGATGCCACACAAAAAAGAAAAATACAGGCCAATATCACTGATGAACATAGATGCAAATTTCTTAACAAAATGCTAGCAAATAAAATCCAATAACACATTAAAAAGATCATACATCATGACAAAGGGGGCTTTATCCCAGAGGTGCAAGGATTCTTCAATATCTGCAAATCAATCAATGTAATATAATAAATTGAAAGATAAAAATCATATGATTATCTCAATAGATGCAGAGAAAGCCTTTGACAAAATTCAACATCCATTTATGATAAACAAAACTTCCAGAAATCAGGAATAGAAGGAACACACCTCAATATAATAAAAGCTGTATATGACAAAGCCACAGCAAACATTATCCTCAATGGTGAAAAATTGAAACCATTTCCCCTAAAGTCAGGAACAAGACAAGGCTGCCCATTCTCACTAGTACTATTCAACATAGTATTGGAAGTTTTAGCCACAGTAATCAGAGAAGAAAAAGAAATGAAAGGAATCCAGATTGGAAAAGAAGAAGTAAAACTCTCAATGTTTGCAGATGACATGATCCTCTGCACAGAAAACCCTAAAGACTCCACCAGAAAATTACTAGAGCTAATCAATAAATATAGTAAAGATGCAGGATATAAAATAAACACACAGAAATCCTTTGCATTCCTATACACTAATAATGAGAAAATAGAGACAAATTAAGGAAACAATTCCATTCACCATTACAATGAAAAAATAAAATACTTAGGAATATATCTACCTAGAAACACAGAGAAGACTCTACACATGGACATCACCAGATGGTCAACACCGAAATCAAATTGATTATATTCTTTGCAGTGAAAGATGGAGAAGCTCTATAGAGTCAGCAAAAACAAGACCAAGAGCTGACTGTGGCTCAGATCATGAACTCCTTATTGTCAAATTCAGACTTAATTGAAGAAAATAGGGAAAACCACTAGGCCATTCAGGTATGACCTAAATCAAACCCCTTATGATTATACAGTGGAAGTGAGAAATAGATTTAAGGGACTAGATCTGACAAATAAAGTGTCTGATGAACTATGGATGGAGGTTCATGACATTGTACAGGAGAGAGGGATCAAGGCCATCCCCAAGAAAAAGAAATGCAAAAAAACAAAATGGCCGTCTGGAAAGGCCTTACAAATAGCTGTGAAAAGAAGAGAAGTGAAAAGCAAAGGAGAAAAGGAAATATATAAGCATCTGGATGCAGAGTTCCAAAGAATAGCAAGGAGAGATAAGAAAGCCTTCCTCAGTGATCAATGCAAAGAAATAGAGAAAAACAACAGAATGGGAAAGACTAGAGATCTCTTCAAGAAAATTAGAGATACCAAAGGAACATTTACTGCAAATATGGGCTCGATAAAGGACAGAAATGGTATGGACCCGACACAATAAGAAGATATTAAGAAGAGGTTGCAAGAATACACAAAGAAGTGTACAAAAAATGATCTTCACAGCCAAAATAACCACGATGGTGTGATCACTCATCTAGAGCCAGACATTATGGAATGTGAAGTCAAGTGGACCTTAGAAAGCATCACTATGAACAAAGCTAGCAGAGGTGATGGAATTCCAGGTGAGCTATTTCAAATCTTGAACGATGATGCTCTGAAAATGCTGCACTCAATATGCCAGCAAATTTGGAAAACTCAGCAGTGGTCACAGGACTGGAAAAGGTCAGTTTTTATTCCAATTCCAAAGAAAGGCAATGCCAAAGAATGCTCAAACTACCACACAATTGCACTCATCTCACACACTAGTAAAGTAATGCTCAAAATTATCCAAGCCAGGCTTCAGCAATATGTCAACCATGAACTTCCAGATGTTCAAGCTGGCATTAGAAAAGGCAGAGGAACCAGAGATCAAATTGCCAACATCCACTGGATCATGGAAAAAGCAAGAGCGTTCCAGAAAAACATTTATTTCTGCTTTTTGACTATGCCAAAGCCTTTGACTGTGTGGATCACAATAAACTGTGGAAAATTCTTCAAGAGATGGGAATCCCAGACCACCTGACCTGCCTCTTGAGAAATGTGTATGCAGGTCAGGAAGTAACAGTTAGAACGGGACATGAAACAACAGACTTGTTCCAAATAGGAAAAGGAATACATCAAGGCTGTATATTGTTACCCTGTTTATTTAACTTATATGCAGAGTACATCATGAGAAACGCTGGGTTTGGAGAAGCACAAGCTGGAATCAAGATTGCTGGGAGAAATATCAACAACCTCAGATATGCAGATGACACCGCCCTTATGGCAGAAATTGAAGAGGAACTAAAAAGCCTCTTGATGAAAGTGAAAGAGGAGAGTGAAAAAGTGGCTTAAATCTCAACATTCAGAAAACGAAGATCATGGCATCTGGTCCTATCACTTCATGGGAAATAGATGGGTAAACAGTGGAAACAGTGTCAGACTTTATTTTGGGGGCTCCAAAATCACTGCAGATGGTGACTGCAGCCATGAAATTAAAAGACGCTTACTCCTTGGAATGAAAGTTATGACAAACCTAGACAGCATATTCAAAAGCAGAGACATTACTTTGCCAACAAAGATCTGTATAGTCAAGGCTATGGTTTTTCCAGTGGTCATGTGTGGATGTGAGAGTTGGACTGTGAAGAAAGCTGAGTGCTGAAGAATTGATGCTTTTGAACTGTGGTGTTGGAGAAGACGCTTGAGAGTCCCTTGAACTGCAAGGAGATCCAACCAGTCTATTCTAAAGGAGATCAGTCTTCGGTGTTCTTTGGAAGGAATGATGCTAAAGCTGAAACTCCAGTATTTGGCCACCTCATGCAAAGAGTTGACTCATTGGAAAAGACTCTGATGTTGGGATGGATTGGGGGCAGGAGGAGAAGGGAACGACAGAAGATGAGATTGCTTGATGGCAACTCAATGGATGTGAGTTTGAGTGAACTCCAGGAGTTGGTGATGAACAGGCTGGCCTGGCATGCTGTGATTCATGGGGTCGCAAAGAGTCAGACACAACTGAGCGACTGAAATGAAATGAACTGACTGTAAGAAACAAAAAACTTATATATAGAAAACTATAAAACACTGGTGAAAGAAATCAAAGAGGACACTTTTAAATGGAGAAATATACCATGTTCATGGATCAGAAGAATTAATATAGTGAAAGTGAGTATACTACCCCAAACAATCTACAGATTCAGTGCAATCCCTATCAAGCTGCCAAAGGTATTTTTCACAGAGCTAGAACAAATAATTCCACAATTTGTATGGAAATACAAAAAACCTCGAATAGCCAATGCAATCTTGAGAAAGAACAATGGAACTGAAGGAATGAATCTGCCTGACTTCAGGCTCTACTACAAAGCCACAGTCATCAAGACAGTATGGTACAGGTACAAAGACAGAAATATAGATCAATGGAACAAAATAGAAAGTCCAAAGATAAATCCACACACCTATGGACACCTTACCTTTGACAAAGGAGGCAAGAATATACAATGGAGAAAAGACAATCTCTTTAACAAGTGGTGCTGGGAAAACTGGTCAACAACTTGTAAAAGAATGAAACTAGAACACTTTCTAACACCGTACACAAAAATAAACTCCAAATGAATTAAATATCTAAATGTAAGATCAGAATCTATAAAACTCCTAGAGGAGAATATAGGCAAAACACTCTGTGACACAAATCACAGCAGGATTCTCTATGACCCACCTCCCAGAATATTGGAAATAAAATCAAAAATAAACAAATGGGATCTAATTAAAATTAAAAAGCTTCTGCACAACAAAAGAAACTATAAGCAAGGTGAAAAGACAGCCTTCAGAATGGGAGAAAATAATAGCAAATGAAGCAACTGACAAACAACTAACCTCAAAAATATACAAGCAGCTCCTGCAGCTCAATTCCAGAAAAAAATAAACGACCCAATCAAAAAATGGGCCAAAGAACTAAACACACATTTCTCCAAAGAAGACATACAGGTGGCTAACAAACACATGAAAAGATACTCAACATCACTCATTATCAGAGAAATGCAAATCAAAACCACAATGAGGTACCATTTCATGCCAGTCAGAATGGCTGCTATCCAAAAGTCTACAAGCAATAAATGCTGGAGAGGATGTGGAGAAAAGGGAACCCTCTTACACTGTTGGTGGGAATGCAAACTAGTAAAGCCACTATGGAGAACAGTGTGGAGATTCCTTTAAAAACTGGAAATAGAACTGCCATATGACCCAGCAATCCCACTGCTGGGCATACACACTGAGGAAACCAGAATTGAAAGAGACACGTGTACCCCAATGTTCATCGCAGCACTGTTTATAATAGCCAGGACATGGAAGCAACCTAGATGTCCATCAGCAGACAAATGGATAAGAAAGCAGTGGTACATATTCACAATGGAGTATTGCTCAGATATTAAAAAGAATACATTTGAATCAGTTCTAATGAGGTGGATGAAGCTGGAGCCTATTATACAGAGTGAAATAAGCCAGAAAGAAATATACCAATACAGTATAATAACACATATTTATGGAGACTCCCAAGGACAGGGGAGCCAGGTGGGCTGCCATCTATGGGGTCGCACAGAGTTGGACACGACTGAAGTGATTTAGCAGCATGCAATTTAGAAAGATGTTAATAATAAACCTGTATGCGAGACAGCAAGAGACACAGATGTATAGAACATCTTTTGGACTCTGTTGGAGAGGGTGAGGGTGGGATGATTTGGGAGAATAGCATTGAAATATGTATATTATCATATGTGAAACAAATCGCCAGTCCAGCTTTGATGCATGATACAGGATGCTCGGGACTGGTGCACTGGATTGACCCAGAGGGATGGGATAGGGAGGGAGGTGGGAGGGGCGTTCAGGATGGGGACACATGTACACCTGTGGCAGATTCATGTCAATGTTTGGCAAAACCAATACAATATTGTAAAATAATTAGCCTCCAATTAAAATAAATAAATTTATATTTAAAAATAAAAATTACAGTATCTGCAAATCATGATAAAGCAAAACACAAGTTATGCCTGTATATTAATAATAGTGTTTGGGACTTCCCTGGTGGTTTGGAATCTGCCTTGCAATGCAGGGGAATGAGTTCAATCCCTGGTTGGGGAACTATTAATAAGTTCCCACATGTCAAGGGGCAACTACTCCTATGTGCCACAAGGAAAGATCTCATGTCCCAAAACTAAGTTCCAACACAGAAAATAAATAAACATTAAAAACAATAGTGTTCATGACTAGCAATAATGTAATACCAATTGTATTATTATTGATAATATTCAGTTCAGTTCAGTTCAGACATTCAGTCATATCTGACTCTTTGCAACCCCATGGACTGCAGTATGTGATGTTTAATATTAGTATTAAGCCTTGATAAATTTTTAATAGATGCATCATAATAATTGTAGATAGAGTGATAACTGTATGCCAGTAGGTCAGTCAGAAGTAAAATAAAACTAAGTCATATGTGTGACTATGGAAAATGAAAAATGCAACTTTCAGTTTGCCAGAAAAATAGGAAAAGTGTGAGAAAAGCTTTAACACTACTTAACATGAGTAAGTCCAAGGAGAGCTAAATAAAAAATGCATCCAACTAGCCATTCTGGACTTAATAAGATAACCAAATGATGAGATTTCAGAACAATTCACTGAAGGTTAGATTTCAAAAGAGAAATCAGACACTCAACTCTGACTAAGAAAAAAGTACAGTTTTAACTCAGAACATCTCAATGTGTGAAGGGTACCTGAGTACTAATGCTATATTTTATAAAATCAGTCCAAGGAAATAGAACTCCTGGGAAGCAAACCACCAACATACAAGGCTGGAACTCACTTTCTTACCCTTCCTGTCTTTTGAGTGTGCCATTCTAGTATAATACAAACAGGATGCATGAGGGAATAATTTTGCAAATGTTCTGGGAATTTTGTGTGGGGATTTCTATGTGCAACCAGAGGCTGAAATAGTTGCCTGATAATTCTACTCAAACTGGCAGGTCTAAAACATTCTGGTTGTCTCCAAGGATTGGGGTAAACCCAAGGACTGTCATAGGATTAGCCTGAGTTGGAACTGGAGTATTTCTGGAATTGCAAGGAAGCCTAAGTCAACTTAGCCAGAGGGAGAATTCTAATTCTTATCCAAAACCAAGAAACAAAAAACAAAAACTAAAAACAAAAATAATATGAGGTTATAATAAAGAAAATAAGAAGTTTATGAAGTCCAAAAAGTTAGGTGTTACTTGTATGGTCAGGCCACTCATGATGGTTGTTCTCTTGCTCTCTGTACATCTCCTCTCCAAACAGTGTGTCTACTTTACCCATATTCTATGCACATGGCTGACCTTCCTACATACTTGTCCCAGGTCCCAGCTAATGATTGCTTTTATCAAAGAGATGATGAGGGAAGTGCCCCTCTACTGGTTTCCTTGGTAACTAATAAGCACATCTAACTTCAATTCCCCTATAAATGGTAGTCTCCCCTTCTCACCAGCAGTGAAGACTGCCACCATGTCCTGCCTGCCATTCACTACACAGGACGCGGTGTCTCTCCAGGACCTTGCTTCAGATATGTAAGGTCCCCCATCCATTAAAACACTGATGTCTCTTACTGACTCTGGGCTCTTTTGTAGGTCTTGAAGCTGGGCAAACACAAGCCTTGTAGGCCTGTGGAGTGCAGCTCAACACTACTATTCATTGTTAAAGGAGAATAAAATTATATCCAAGTGACTTCCATACAAGTCTAGTGGTTAGGACTCTGTGCTTCCACATCAAGGGGCATGGGTTCAATCCTCGTACTGGGAACTAAGATCCCTCAAAAAATGATATCTGAAACTGATATTGGTGCAATCCAGGCTCTGGACTGAAGTTGGGAATGCTGAAATGAAATTAGTGTCCCATTTTTCTTCTCTGTCAGTTCATATCCCAGGGGGTAATTCTTGCAGTTAATGGAGCCAGAAAGGATCAAATATAAGCAAGTTTGAGATTTTACATCATGACATACATTAGATGTTTCATTTGGCATTATTTTCCCTTAAATCTACTGGAAATCCCAGACCACTCATCTAATGGCAATAATGCAATGACTATTTACTGTATTCGGAGAAGGCAATGGCACCCCACTCCAGTACTTTTGCCTGGAAAATCCCACGGACGGTGGGGCCTGGCAGGCTGCAGTCCATGGGGTCGCTAAGAGTCGGACACGACCAAGCGACTTCACTTTCACTTTTTGCTTTCATGCATTGGAGAAGGAAATGGCAACCCACTCCAGTGTTCTTGCCTGGAGAATCCCTGGGATGGGGGAGCCTGGTAGGCTGCCGTCTATGGGATCACACAGAGTCGGACACGACTGAAGTGACTTAGCATAGCATTTACTGTATTTCTCTCATGTGTCAGATGCTTTACAAATGGTGTTTTGTTTTTTGAATCCTCACAATTTTTAACCCCGTTTTACAGATGATGAAACCCAAGAGTTAATCAGAGAATTGAAGTAACTTTTGTTCTTGTTTGTTGTTCAGTTGCTCAGTCATGTCCGACTCTATGCAATCCCATGGACTGCAGCACACCAAGCTTCCCTGCCCATCACCAACTCCTAGAGATTGCTCAAACTCATATCCACTGAGCTGCCATCCAACCGTCTCATCCTCTGTCATCCCCTTCTCCTCCTGCCTTCTATATTTTCCAGCTTCATGGTCTTACACAAGATCAATTACCTGGGCTAAGTTGTGAGGGGTTTTTTGTTGTTTTTTTGAGGGGTTTTTTAGTTTGTTTGTTTGTTCAATTTTGGTCTTCTCTTGCCTCAGAGTTCTGGGCTCTTTCCTTTACAATCTTGCTAAGGAAATATTCAGGATCTGCACTTTAACATGATACCCAGGTGCTTCCTTGCACATTAAATTGGAGAAGCACTGTATTAAGCTACACAACATGCTGTTTTCCTTCTGTTTCTGTCTGTTTCAGTCAAACACACAAACATACACACACGCAGAATAGGGGTTAGGGGATAGGAAACAGTGTAAGTATCTATCTACTAAAAAAGTAGCAATACATTTTTCTTTTCCAACAACCTATGTAAATATTGGATGCATTTATAAACTGGGTCTTTAAAACTGCATAGATATATATTCTATCACCTATTGAGATTCTGAAGTGTTTACTAAATAACACATTAGGGAAATATTTGGGGGGAAAATGGAATGTATTACGTTAGGCTTATAGGAGAGCATAAAAAGAGAAAGAATAGAGACATAAATCATATTTAATAAAGCAAGAGTCTGGACTTGCTGTGCTTCACACTTTGGTAATAAGTACATTAGCTATTACAAATGATTCTTGAATAGCTGTGGTGTTAGAAAACCCACCAGCTATAATAATTATAACCCAAGCTTTTCAATAAGCTATTTTCCCTGAAATAGCAGAAACGAGGGTGCCATGGGAATTCATGATATTTACATACGTTTACCATTACTTTTGGTTGGCAGTAAACTTTATTTCCAGGTGCTAGGCCACTGCAATCCAAAGGGATGTTAGTGAGAAAGAAAACCAAATGAGGAAAAAAAGGCTGCATCTGGTCTCATTTTCCCTCCTTAATACATTTTCTCTACTATAGATTCTTTAATTTCCTTTACCTAAACATCTTATGGGCTTCCCAGGTGGTGCTAGTGGAAAAGAACACTTATGCCATTGTAGGAGACATAAAAGACATCGGTTCCATCCCTGGGTCGGGAAGATCCCCTGGAGGAGGAAATGGCAACCCACTCCAGTATTCTTTCCTGGAGAATCCCATGGACAGAGGAGCTGGCAGGCTACAGTCCATAGGGTCACAAAGAGTCGGACATGAGTGAAGCGACCTCGAACACATGCATAAATCTTATGTATAGGTAACATTTAAATTAAGTAGACTAACTCAATTTGAAAATTCTACTTTCAGTAGAGTTTATCTGAAAGCCATACCTGATACAGCAATTAAACATTTTTAGCAAAGATGATCAGGGAAGGCAATGGCACCCTACCCCAGTACTTTTACCTGGAAAATCCCATGGATGGAGGATCCTGGTAGGCTCCTGTCCATGGGGTCGCTAAGAATCAGACACGACTGAGCGACTTCACTTTCATTTTTCACTTTCATGCATTGGAGAAGGAAATGGCAACCCACTCCAGTGTTCTTGCCTGGAGAATCCCAGGGACGGGGGGAGCCTCGTGAGCTTCCGTCTATGGGTTCGCACAGAGTCGGACACGACTGAAGCGACTTAGCAGCAGCAGCAGCAAAGATGATTCTCTTTCCTAAGGCTAATGAAACTAATGCCTCAATGCTTCTCCAAAATTTTTGTGCACAGACATCACCTGGGAATCTCATAAAATTGAAGATTCTGATTCAGTTACACTTGGGTGCATTTCTACGAATAACATTCCAAGTGATGTCATTGCTCCTGGCTCAAGATCTCACTATACATATAGCGAAAAGAAGGCACTACATATAATTTAGCAGTTTTGAAACATGTACCTTTTTTCATTAAGCAAAATTAGGTTATCTTATAAAATTATACTATAAAAGTGACAGAGAACAAGATGGCGGAGGAATAGGTGGATGTGGAGTACAACTCTCTCCACAGATACATCAGGAATACATCTTCAGACACAAAAGTACATGCAGAATACCAGCTGAGAGCAGACAGGAGTACCTGACCAGAGGAAAAGAATATACAGAACCATGCAAAACTCAGTAGGATGAAGAAACGAGGGGGGAAAAACAGGAGTATTACTAGGGTAGGACTGGACCTGCCCTCAGCTGGTGGGGGAACTGAAATATGCGTCTGATACCCACGTCGGGGCAATTGTCTGAGTCAGAGGAGAAACATTTAAGGCTGAGAGTGAAACAGCTGATCTGTGGTAGCCTAAATGGAATGAGAATCAGACAGTACTTGCATACAAACCTCGGACAGGGATGCAAGTGGAAGGCGCAGCAGCTGGGAGCTGAAGTTCAGGGATTTTTGAGCAATCCCAGAGGTAGGGCTGCTGTTGACTGCATGGAGACGAATCAAGGGGAAGTGAGGGAAGAGACTGTGGTGGGAAATGCCTGTGGGGGAAAGTCAGGCAGCCATGGAAGCAAGGCGATACTGCTGAGTCATTCGTACAGGGTGGAGCCAACACCATAGCCTCTCTCTCCCCACACGCCAGCATTGACAGCTGAACAATAGAGAGGCTGGCCCATCAAACGCCTGATGCACTGAACTGCAGAGCAGGACCCTACCCAGGGTGCTCCTTTAAGTGACTGGTGCCCTGAACTACAGAGTAAGACCCCAGCCGGGGTGGGGGAGGGCCTCTATGTGCCTGACACACCAAACAACAGAGAAGGGCCCCAGGCAAGGGAGCCCCTCTAAGTGCCTGAACAGGCAGAGTTACAGAGAAAGACTGACCAAAGAGGCATTCTGATCGCCACTTACAAGAGACTCAAAAATTAAGACTGTGATAGTGCCATAACTCCTGTGGTGGAGGCAGTCCATGTCCCTGCACACTTGACACTGCAAGGGTCCCCGCAAGGCAAGCAGCTGCACCACCTTCACGCTCAATTCTCACTGGGGCAGAGCTGCCATAGGCAAAAAAGTCTTGCATCTGTGCATGCAGGGTCACTTCAGTAGTATCTGACTCTTGACCCTGTAGACCATGGCCTGCCAGGATTCTCTGTTGGGGTGGGCGGGGGTGGGGGGGGGGGTGCGGTTCTCCAGGCAAGAATACTGGAGTATACTGGCCATACCCTTCTAGAGCACTATATTTCCTGCTGCCTTAGCCACCAACTCCCCTGAGTACTTGGTGCTGCCAAAACCCCTGCAACCTAAGCAGCTCCACTAACTCCACACCTGACCCTCACAGGGGCAAACCCAAGTTCTCTAGAGCAGCCTCAGGGGCAAACCCCAGTGGATGATCCACATGCAGAGGTGGAAATAAAAACACAATTGAAACCCAGGGGCAGTGTGGCTAAGGATGAAGACCCAAAACCTTCCCACCAGCTGTACAAGCTACAGATTAAATCTACACAATCAACTAGGCAGATTGTGTGTCTATGGAATATATAAAAGGTCATTGAGAGCTCCCACAAAAGAAAACACACTAGTTCTGATAGCTGTGGACACTGGAGGCAAGAACACATAGGAGTAGGACCAGATTGGAATCTGAGTCTCCCCCACAGCAGGTCCAGAGATCAGCACAGTGTTGAAGGGCATCCTAGGGAGGTGAGATGGATGATGACTCTCAGCGAGGGAAAGGACTCTGACAGCAGTGACTCAAGAAAAACTTTTATTATTCTTATGTTTTGACTTGCTCTGTGGATCCTTCTGGATTTTTCTTTTCTTTTTTTCATTTTCCCCCTCTGCTGTAGTTGTTTTTATTGACACTATGAAATCTAATTAAGCTTTTGAGCTTTTACTTTTTTTATTTTTCTCAATCACATTTTTTATTGTTATAAACCTCTGCCTCTACGTTGGGCTTTTGAAGTTCTATGGAGTATTCCTTTTTTTTTTTTTTTTCTTTTCTCTTGTTTTAATTTTTTAAACCTATTATTATTTTTTCTACATTTATTCCCTTGTTTGCTTTTCTTACTGTTATTTTCCTCCTTGCAGTTAACCTTTAATGAATATAAATCTTCTTCATCTACCTCTATATAACTTTGCATATTTATTCTTTCGTTCTTTTATTTCTTTCCTTTCCTCTCAACATTTTATTAGCTTTATTTTCATTGCTGTATTGCCCAATTGACACCTTGCTTTAGTTTTGTTTTCCAGTTTGTGTTTAATTAGTTTTGTTCTGGTAGATATAATTTTTGGTTTTCTTTGTTAGCTGGGTCAATCTACTGTACTTTATTTTTGTTGGAATGTCTTGATTTTGCTTATGGGTGTATATGTATGTGTGTATATTCAGTCACATTCTTTATTGTTGCTATAAACCTCTGCCTCCACGTTGGGCTTTTGCAGCTCTGTGGAGTTTTCCTTTTTTCTTTCTTCTTCTGTTTGTTTGTTTTCCTTTTCTCTTTTTTTAAATTTTAATTTTTAAAATCTATTATATTTTTTCTACATTTATTCTTTTGTTTGCCTTTCCTACTGTTCTTTCCTCCTTGCAGTTAATCTTTAATGTATATAAATCTTCTTCATCTATCTCTATATAATCTACCTCTATATAACTTTGCATATCTATTCTTTATTTCTTTTCTTTCTATCCTTTCCTCTCAACATATTTGTTAATTTTGTTTTCATTGCTTTATTCCTCACTTGGAACCTTACTTTAGTTTTGTTTTCCAGTTTGTGCTTTAGTTAGTTTTGTTCTTAACTGGTAAATATAACTTTTAATTTCCTTTGTTCACCAATCTACTATACTTTATTTCTGTCAGACTGTTTTGACTTTGCTCATGGGTGTATATTTATATGTGCATATTCTATTATTTTAGTTATTTTTTGCCTAATTTTGTAACTGCCATTTGTGTGGGGTTCATCTTTGGTTTCTTGATTTGGGGTATTTGTTTTAATCTCACTTAACACCATAATAAACCACTTGCAGAATCTTTGCTCCTGACCAGAGATCAAACTCTGAGCCTTTGGAGTGGGAGTACTGACTCCAAGACCCTAGACTACCAGAGAACTAACCCTACAGAGTATGAAATAGTGAGAACTCACACAAAGGAAACCACTTGACTACAAGACCTAACATCACCCAACTACCAGTAGCACCCTGTGCAGGACTCCTTTTTAAACAACAAACAAAACAAAAATACAAATCCAATCATCAGAAGACTGGATTATTACCTCACTCAGCATTTCACATCAGAGGAAAAGCAAACAAACAAAAACTCAGCACAAATCTCACCCTATACAAAGCTTACACAAACCACTGGACCAACCTTAGGAGGGCAGAAACCAAAAGGAAGAAAGAATTCAACCTTGAAGCCTGGGAAAAGGAGACCTCAAACACATTAAGTTTTTTAAAAAATGAAAAAAAGCAGAGAAATACTACACAAATGAAGGAACAAACTAGAAACACAGAAGTCCAAATGAATGAAGAGGAGATAGGCAAACTACCTGAAAAGGAATTCAGAATAATGATAGCAAAAATGATCAAAAACTGTGAAAACAAAATGGAGAAAATGCAAGAATCAATTAACAAAGACCTAGAATAATTAAAGAATAAACATATAGATACAAACAAAATAATTATTGAAATTAAAAATACTCCAGAAGGAATCAATAGTAGAATATCTGAAGTAAAAGAACCAATCACTGAGCTGGAAGATAAAATGTTGGAAATAACTTCCAAAGAACAGAATAAAGTAAAAGGATAAAAAGAACTGAGGATAGTCTCAGAGACCTCTGGGACAATATCAAACACATCAACATTTGAATTATCAGGTCTCAGAAGAAGAAGAGAAAAAGAAAGGGTATGAGAAAATTTTTGAAGAGATTATAGTTGAAAATTTCCCCAATATAGAAAATGAAATAGTCAATCAAGTTCAAGAGGCATGAAGAGTCCTTTACAGGATAAACCCAAGGAGAAACATGCCAGGATACATACTAATCAAACTAACAAAGAATAAATACAAAGAAAGAATATTAAAAGCAGTAAGAGAAAAGCAAAAAGTAATATACAAGGGAAACCCCATATGCTTAACAGCTGATCTTTCAGCAGAAACTTTGCAGGCCAGAAGGGAATGGCAGGATATATTTAAGGTACAGAAAGGGAAAATTCTACAACCAAGATTATAGTATTCGACAAAGATTTCATTTAACATTGATGGGGAAACAAAAAGCTTTTCCGATAAGCAAAAGTTAAGAGAATTTAATACCACCAAACCAGATTTACAACAAATGTTAAAGGGATTTATATAGTCAAGAAATATAACGAAGAAAATAAATATCTACAAAATCAAGCCCAAATAATTAAGAAAATGGAAATAGGAACATATATATCAATAATTACTTTAAATGTAAATGGTTTAAATTCTCCAACCAAAAGACACAAACTGGCTGAACGGATACAAAAACAAGACCCATATACACGCTGTCTACAAGAAACCCACTTCAGACCTAAAGACACGTATAGACTGAAAGTGAGAGGATGGAGAAATGTAGTCCATGCAAATGGGAAGCAAAAGAAAGCTGGATTAGCAATCCTTATATCACACAAAATAGACTTTAAAATAAAGAAGATTACAAGGGATAAGGAAGACACTACATAATGATCAAGGGATCAATCCAAGAGGAAGACATAACAATTGTAAATAGCCATGGACCCAATACATAAGACAAACGCTAACAGACATAAGAGGAGAAATTGAAAGTAACACAGTAATAGTAGGAGAATTTAACACCCCACTCACACCAATGGACAGATTATCAAAACTGAAAATTAATAAGAAAACACAAGTCTTAAATGATCCATTAGATAAGATGTATCTCTGATATATTCGGGACATTCCATCCAAAAGCAAAAGAGTACACCTTCTTCTCAAGTGCACATGGAACATTCTCCAGGGTAGAGCACATCGTGGGTCACAAATCAAACCTTAGTAAATTTGAGAAAATTGAAATCATATCAAGCATCTTCTCCAACCACAATGCTATGAGACTAGATATCAATTACAAGGGAAAAAAAATCTATAAGAAACACAAACACATGGAGATTAAACAACACGTTTCTATAATAACCAACAGGTTACTGAAGAAATCAAAAGGGAAATCAAAAAATTTCTAGAAACAAATGACAATGGAAACACGATGACTCAAAACCTATAGGATGCAGCAAAAGCAGTTCTAAGAGGGAAGTTTATAACAATACAATCGTACCTCAAGAAACAAGAAAAACATCGACCAGACAACTTACCTTTACACCTAAAACAACTAGGAAAAAAATAACAACAACAACAACAAAAAAAACCTAAAATTAGTAGAAGGAAAGAAATCATAAAGATCCTATCAGAAATAAATGAAAAAGTAATGAAAAAAAATAGTAAAGATTAATATAACTAAAGGCTGGTCCTTTGAGAAGATAAACAAAATTGACAAGCCTTTAGCCAGACTCATCAACAAAAACAGAGAGAAGAATCAAATCAACAAAATTAGAAATGAAAAAGGAGAGGTACAACAGACAATGCAGAAACTCAAACTCATTATATGAAGCCACAATCACCTTGATATCAAACCAAAGACAGCAAAAAAAAAAAAAGAAAGAAAAGAAAACGACACCAGTTTAACTGATCAACATAGATGCAAAAATCCTCAACAAAATTTTAGCAAACTGAATTCAGCAACACATCCAAAAGCTCATACACTATGATCAAGTTGGGTTTATTCCAGGAATTCAAGTATTTTTCAATTTATGCAAATCAATCAATGTGATAAAATATATTAATAAATTGAAAGATTAAAACCATATGACTATTTTAATAGATGCAGAAAAAGCCTTTGACAAAATTCAGCACCCATTTATGATTAAAACTTCAAAAAACGGGCATAGAAGGAACCTACTTCAACATAGTAAAAGCAATATATGATAACCCTACAGCAAACACTATTCTCAATGGTGAAAAATGGAAAGCATCCCACCCCCTACGCCCAAGATCAGGAACAAGACAAGGGTGTCCACTTTCACCACAATTATTTAACATAATTCTGGAAGTCCTAGCTACAGCAATCAGAGAAGAAAATGAAATAAAAGGAATCCAGATCAGAAAAGAAGTAAAGCTCTCAGTGTTTGCAGATGACATGATACCATAAATAGAAAACCGTAAAGATAGTATCAGAAAATTATTACAGCTAATCAGAGAATTTGGCACAGTTGCAGGATACAAAATCAATGCACAGAAATCACTTGCATTTCTATATACTAACAATAAAAAATCAGAAAGAGAAATTAAGGGATCAATCCATTCACCATTGCAAAAAAAGAATTAAATATCTAGGAATAAACTTACCTAATGAGACAAAAGAACTGTATACAGAAAATTATAAGTCACTAATGAAAGAAATCAAAGATGACATAAACAGATGGAGAGATATTCCAGTTCCATGTTCCTGGGTAGGAAGAATCAATATTGTGAAAATGAATATATTCACAAATGCAATCTACAGGTTCAATGTGATCCCTATCAAATTACCAATGGCATTTTTCACTGAACTAGAACAAATAAATTCACAATTCATATAGAAACACAAAAGACCCCAAATAGCCAAAGCAGTCCTGAGAAAGAAGAATGGAGCTGGAGGAATCAACCTTCTTAACTTCAGGTTATACTACAAAGCTACAGTCATCAAGGCAGTATGGTACTGGCACAAAAACAGAAATATAAACCAATGGAACAAGATAGAAAGCCCAGAGATAAACCTATGCACCTATGGGTATCTTATATTTGACAAAGGAGGCAAGAAGATGCAATTGGGCAAAGATGGCCTCTAATGGTGCTGGAAAAACTAGATCAGTTCAGTTCAGTTCAGTTGCTCAATCATGTCCCACTCTTTGCGAACCCATAAATTGCAGCATGCCAGGCCTCCCTGTCCATCATCAACTCCCAGAATTCACTCAAACTCACATCCATTGAGTCGGTGATGCCATCCAGACATCTCATCCTCTGTCGTCCCCTTTTCTTCCTTCCACCAATCCCTCCCAGCATCAGAGTCTTTTCCAATGAGTCAACTCTTCGCATGAGGTGGCCAAAGTACTGGAGTTTCAGCTTTAGCATCATTCCTTCCAAAGAACACCAGGAACTGATCTGCTTTAGAATGGACTGGTTGGATCTCCTTGCAGTCCAAGGGACTCTCAAAAGCCTTCTCCAACACCACAGTTCAAAAGTGTCAATTCTTTGGCACTCAGCTTTCTTCACAATCCAACTCTCACATCCATACATGACCACTGGAAAAACCATAGCCTTGACTAGACGGACCTTTGTTGGTAAAGTAATGTCTCTGCTTTTGAATACACTATCTAGATTGGTCACGACTTTCCTTTCAAGGAGTAAGCGTCTTAATTTCATGGCTGCAATCACCATCTGCAATGATTTTGGAGCCCAGGCAAAACTGGGTAGCTACATGTAAAAGAATGAAATTAGAACACTTCCTAACACAATGCTGCTGCTAAGTCGCTTCAGTCGTGTCCGACTCTGTGCGACCCCATAGACGGCAGTCCACCAGGCTCTGCCGTCCCTGGGATTCTCCAGGCAAGAACACTGGAGTGGGTTGCCATTACCTTCTCCATTGTGTGAAAGTGAAAATGAAAGTGAAGTCGCTCAGTCATGTCCGACTTGTAGCGACCCCATGGACTGCAGCCCACCAGGCTCCTCCATCCATGGGACTTTCCAGGCAAGAGTACTGGAGTGGCTTGCCATTGCCTTCTCCGTCCTAACACAATATACAAAGATAAATTCAACATGGATTAAAGACCTAAATTTAAGATCAGAAACTATAAAACTCTTAGAGGAAAACATAGGCAGAACACACAATAACATAAATCAAAGCAAGATCCTCTATGACCCACCTCTTAGAGTAACAGAAATAAAAACAAAAGTAAACAAGTGGGACCTGATTAAACTTAAGAGCTTTTGCACAGAAAAGGAAACTATTAGCAAGGTGAAGATAACCCTCAGAATGGGAGAATATAATAGCAAATGAAGCAATGGACAAAGGATTAATTTCCAACATATACAAGCAGCTCATGCAACTCAATACCAGAAAAACAAACAACCCAATCGAAAAATGGGAAAAATACCTAAACAGATATTTCTCCAAAGAAGACATACAGATGGCTAAAACAAACACATGAAAAGATGCTCAACATCGCTCATTATTAGAGAAATGCAAATCAAAACTACAATGAGATATCACCTCACACCAGTCGGAATGACCCTCATCAAAAAGTGTTCCCCATCCTGAACACATATTCCTAGTTTTTTAAGGAATCTCCATACCGTCTTCCATAGTGGCTGTATCAATTTACATTCCCAACAACAGTGCAAGAGCATTCCCTTTTCTCTACACCCTCTCCAGCATTTATTGTTTATAGACTTTTTGATGAGGGTTGAGCATCAACACGTGTACACCCGTGGCAGATGCATGTTGATGTATGGCAAAACCAATACAATATTGTAAAGTAAAAAAAATAATAATAAATAAAATAAAAACTAGGAATAAAACCACCATATGAGTCAGCAATCTCACTCTTAGGTGTATAACCTGAGTAAACCAAAACTGAAAAAGACACATGTACCCCATTGTACATTGCAGCACTATTTACAATAGCTAGAACATGGAAACAACCTAGATGTCTATTTACAGATGAATGGATAAAGAAGCTGTGGTACATATACACAATGGAATATTACTCAGCCAAACAAAGAAATACTTTTGAGTTAGTTCTGAAGCAATGACGGGGAAGGCAATGGCACCCCACCCCAGTACTTTTGCCTGGAAAATCCCATGGACGGAGGAGCCTGGTAGGCTCCAGTCCGTGGGGTCGCTAAGAGTCGGACACGACTGAGCGACTTCACTTTGACTTTTCACTTTCATGCATTGGAGAAGGAAATGGCAACCCACTCCAGTGTTCTTGCCTGGAGAATCCCAGGGACAGGGGAGCCTGGTGAGCTTCCGTCTATGGGGTCGCACAGAGTCAGACACGACTGAAGTGACTTAGCAGCAGCTGAAGCAATGGATGAACCTGCTGCTGCTGCTGCTAAGTCACTTCAGTCACGTCCGACTCTGTACAACCCCATAGATGGCAGCCCATCAGGCTCCCCCGTCCCTGGGATTCTCTAGGCAAGAACACTGGAGTGGGTTGCCATTTCCTTCTCCAATGCATGAAAGTGAAAAGTGAAAGTGAAGTCACTCAGTTGTGTCTGACTCCTAGTCACCCCATGGACTGCAGCCTACCAGGCTCCTGCGTCCATGGGATTTGCCAGGCAAGAGTACTGGAGTGGGTTGCCATTGCCTTCTGTGATGGATGAACCTAGAACCTACTATACAGAGTGAAGTGAGTCAGAATGAGAAAGTTATACTATCATATTCTAGCACATATATACAGAATCTAGAAAAACGGTACTGAGGAGTTTATTTATAGGAGATCAATTGAGAAAGAGACATAGAGAATAGACTTACGGACAAAGAATAGACTTATGAACATGGGGAGAGGGGAGACGAGGGTCAAATGTATGGAAAGAGTAACATGGAAATTTATATTACCATATGTAAAATAGATAGCCAATGGGAATTTGCTGTATGGCTCAGGAAACTCAAACAGGGGCTCTGTATCAATTTAGAAGGGTGGGATGGGGTGGGAGATGGGAGGGAGGTCCACAAGGGAGGGGATATATGTACACCTATGGCTGATTCATGTTGAGGTGTGACAGAAAACAACAAAATTCTGTAAAGAAGTGACAGTAGTCATACTTTTTTAATTATTATTATTATGGATAACTTGGAAAACCAGATAAGTCAAGAGACTAACATAATCTGACCATTCAGACATAACTATTACTCACATCTGGCTCTATTTCCTTCCAGTCTTTTTTCAGGGCACATACATCTATTTTTATAAAATGGATATTTTACTATCCATTTCATTTTAACAACCATATCTAGACCATCTCACACTGCTGCAACTCAGTTTTCTATCATATCCAAATAATGTATTTCATCCCAGACATATCCACCATGCAGAACTCTGGGTAAGATACCAGCTATCAGACACACATCAACCTCACAGCTGGTTATCTAAACCATGAAACACAAAACAGTGATAATTCTATAAAACCTTGAAATGTGGTATACCACAAATATTATGATGTCATAACTGCATATGCAGTGGAGACAGAGGTAGGATCTCCTCTCCTCAAGAATATATTTCATGTCTACAGAGTTTTGCATTTCTTTTTAAACCCATTCTCCAGAGACACCTCTTGGAACATTTTACAGTCATTCTCTCATATTCAGTGGGACCAGTTTACTTAGAGGAGTGTAAGCTGTGTCCTCTTTTTATTTATTTATTTTTCTTTCTTACAAAGCTTGCTTACCCTTCTTGACCTTTTCTTGACAGGCTGTAGATCACAGCTATTTCAACTGATGGGGTAAAGATCAGAGACTCTGCTCTTCTCAGGTGTTCCTTTTCATTAACACTGGGTCTATTCAGGCTTTTCAACACACTGTTACACCGTGACAACCAAACAGTTGGTAGACAACAGATACAGGTGGGCTACCATTTACTTGTATATGATTTGAAAGGGCTAAACTTGTCACTCATCTGTAACAGTAAATTCTATGACAGAAACGGGTTATATGCCAATATTGTATGCTAGTCAATATTCACGAAGTGCATATGACAAATTGGAAAGAGCAAAACTATACCTGGAATGAAAATTTAAATGAAAGTACTCAGCCAAAATGTAATCATGACAATAGATTGGTTTTCCTATAGAAGCACTGCCATGATAAAAAATATTTTTTCATAATTTTTAGCTAAAGTAATGAACAATGTTCAGAAAACTAAGTGAAATCCTTTAGTGTCAGCAACACAAACCAGGGTCTGGTAAACTAATAATCTGATGTTAACCATTTCTGGGTACATTGCCTAGACTTGTGTTTGTCAGATTAGTGGACATGAGATTCATCCAGAAGGCTTGTTAAAACAGATTGCTGGGCCTAACTCCTAAAGTTTCTGATCCAGTTGGTCTGGAATCACTCCTAAGAATGTACATTTCTTAATGCCATTTGCAGTAACATGGAAGTTCCTAGAGATTATCCTACTAAGGTAACTCAGTCAGAGGAAGAAAGACAAATATCATATGATATCACTTATATGTGCAATCTAAAATACAACACAAATGAATGTATTTAGGAAACAGAAACAAACTCACAGACATAGAGAACAGACTGATGGATGCCAAGGGGTGGGTGGGGTGGGGGGAGGGAAAGACTGGGAGTTTTGGATTAGCAGGTGTAAACTATTATATATAGAAAGGATAAACAACAAGGTCCTGCTATATAGCACTTGGCTTCCCAGGTGGCACTACTGGTAAAGAACCCACCTGCCAATGAAGGGAATACAAGTGATGTGGGATTGATCTCTGGGTTAGGAAGATCCCCTGGAGGAGGGCATGGCATTCCACTCCAGTATTCTTGCCTGGAGAATCCCCATGTACAGAAGAGCCTGGTGGGCTATGGTCCATAAGGTCGCAGAGTTGGACACAACTGAATGACTTAGCACACATGCACAGTGTAGCACAGAGAACTATATTCAATATTGTGTGATAAACCATAATGGAAAAGAATATGAAAAAGTGTGTGTGTGTGTGTGTATGTATGTGGCTTCTCTAGTGGCTCAGATGGTAAAGCATCTGTCTGCAATGCAGTAGACCGGGGTTCGATCCCTGGGTTTGGAAGATCCCCGGGAAAAGGAAATGGCAGCCCACTCTAGTATTCTTGCCTGGAAAATCCCATGGACAGCAGAGCCTGGAAGGTTACTGTCCATGGGGTTGCAAAGAGTCGGACACGACTGAGCGACTTCACTTTACATATATATATATATATATATATATATATATATATATATCTGAATTACTTTGCTGTATAGCAGAAATTAACACAACATTGTAAGTCAACTACAACAAAAAATTTTAACAGAATGAATTTCTAAGTTCTCAGGTGGTACTAATGCTGCTGGTGTGATGCCCAAGCTGAGAACACTGCTTAAGAGAAGTGGTTCTCCAACCTCAATTAGCATAAGAATCACTTGAGGTGGAGGTGGTGGCTTAGTCATTAAGTTGTGTCCAACTCTTGCGACACCATGGACTGTATGCAACCCCATGGACTGTAACCCATTAGGCTCCTCTGTCCATGGGATTTCTCAGGTAAGAATACTGGAGTTGGTTGCCATTTCCTTCTCCAGGGGATTTTCTGCACCCAGGGATTGAACCAGGTCTCCCCTATTACAGGCAGATTCGTGACTGAGTTAGATTTCAAGGCCTCAACTTCTAGAGCTTATAATGATTCTGCTGCAGGTGGTCCTGGTAAACCACATTCTGATGAGCACTGGTTTTAAATAAATTGGTTTCATACCTTGAAGATTATCAGAACTACTTAGCAAGAGCACCCCAAACTTTCAAGTGTATACCAATTTCCTGAGGGTCCTGTTAAAATGTAGATTCTGATTCAGTGTATCTGGGAAGGAGCCTAATATTCTGCATTTCTATAAGCTCCCAAGTGATGCTAGAAAATCTATTACTTGATAGATTCACAAGTCCCATCCCATAGATTCTTATATCAGTAGAATAGGAATATATTTGCAACTTAAAGGAATGCATCTATAATACATTCAATAGATCTACATTCTTTTGGTCACTCTCTGTTACCAAATTTTTTTAGATTGATTTTTGAAGGATTGATAGAGTTACCATTGATATTGTACAGAAAGTCTTTAGAGAACAGCTTTTCTGGAATCTTTCAGTAAAATTAAGAAGAAATTGTAGCAAATGGTGAGAAAAGTAAATGGTCTAAGGCAGATGAGTGGTTCCTTGAAATGAAAAATATTCGGTGTGATTGATTGCATTTTCCCTAAATGACTTAAACAATAATTCCCATCCTACCTGCTTTTCTATGATATAAACTTGATGCTCCTCCTATTGAGAGGTGGGGATCTATGTACACTTCCTTTGAATCTAGGTGGGTTTTTGACTTCCTTGTAATCAAAAGAATGTTGCAGAAGAGGAGCCACATGAGTTCCTGACTTTTGAGGCGAGGTCAGCAAAGGACGTGCAGCCTCCACCTTGTTCTCAGAAGACACCTGCCTGGATTCCTGAGGCACCACAGACAGTCTGACTACCCAGAGTCCTCCATGCTGGGAGGAAACCAAGCCACACAGACAAGCCATATGTAAATGCTCCCACTGACCATCCTAAGCTTCAAATGATCCCTGATCACCAAAATCAAGTTACAGCCAGCCTGTGAGCCTTTCCCACTTGAGGTCCTGAATATTATACAGCAGAGACAAGCTGTTCTCCCTGCATCCTTTCCTAATACTTGATCTAACAGTGTCCATGAAACATAAAATACTTGTTTTACATCATTATGTTTGAGGCAGTTTGTTACTCAGCCTGGAGTACTGAGTTACTCTTACTGGAGTACTGAGTACTGTTACTTAGTAGGAGCACTGAGATGATCAGATCAGATCAGATCAGTCACTCAGTCGTGTCCGACTCTTTGCAACCCCATGAACTGCAGCACGCCAGGCCTCCCTGTCCATCACCAACTCCCGGAGATGATACAACTTAAGAAGACCATGTAATTCTCCACAGAGATAAATGAACAGCCTAGAGACAAAGAGCACTTATTTTTAGGCCCACTATATAGGAAACGAAAACAAATCTGCTATCTGAATATCTGTAATAATATCAAGAGCTTACATGTCCTCAAGTACTCATTGTGTGGCAAATACTTTATGTACGTACCAGGGAAAAACATCAAAATGCTTCATAGGGCTCAGAGGGAAATCAGTGTCTATTAATACTATCTCCCCATTCTTCCATTTGCAAACTATTGGTACTGAAGTTCTGATGTCTAAGAAAATGACCCATGAAGAGCTACTTAAGTATTTGATTTTTGTAACTATTTATTTTTATATAATTTTGCATTGAAGTAAAGCATTGAACACAGTATTAGGAATTTCAGTATATTCTGTATCCAGATTCACTGATTGTGTATAATCTCTCTCTCTCCCTACACAAAAAGTTAACTGTTTGAGAGCAAGCTGGAATCACTATGGATATGTTTTACCACTTTATCCCTAAACATTTTAGTATGTTTTTCCTAAAAACACAAAATTCTTGTCCATAACCATATTGTGTCAATTGTCTCAGTGAAGTAACATTTTTATCTATTTTTCCTAGTCCAGGATCCAATTAAGATCAAACATTGTATTTATTTGTCTTGTATCCTTTCATATAAATCAGTCTCCCAGTATTTCTTTACCTTTGTTGACCTTGACATTTTTTTAATTAATTAATATTTTAAGGTATGGGACAATTATTTTGTAGGATATTTCTAAATTTGGATGTGTTGGATGTGTCCTCATGAATATATTCAAGTTATATACTTTGGCATAAATACTGCAGAGGGATTAATACCCTTCTGAGCATATAATATCAGTAAGTACATGATGTTGATATGCTCCATAATTGATGATAATAACTTTGATAAATTAGTTAACTTAATGAATGCCAAGTTTCTCCATTATAAATTTATTAATCTTTCACTTATAATTAAGGATTTGTGGAGAGATGTGCTGAAATTATGCATATACCTTGTTTTCATCAAAGTTTTGCGCAGTAATTTTAACATTTACTGATGATTTGCTACTCAATCGTGCTTTCTGATGGAAATCTACTGTAAGAAAGAGCTTTTCCTTCTCATTCATTGACTTATTAAATAACTGACTACTTTTATCAGTATTTATTCATAGATTCTTATTTTATTCAATGGGCTAGAAACCAGTAAGCTTATTATTAGTTTTGATTTTCAAATCATTCTAGATTTGTCTGGTGAAAACACTCCCAGATAGCTTCAGTATCATTTTGATTTGTCTCCATTGTTTCTGGGGGTCTTCCCTACTTTTTGGAACAATGAGCTATTCCTGGGTCATCTTGTACTGTCTGTAATTTATAACTAAAGATCTGGGACCCAGTTGTGCTCATTGCTATCAGTGTGGAATTGATTCCAGGCCCCATAGAGGTAATATGTATGTATGTGTGTATATATATATATAAACATATTATATATTATATAATATCCAATTATTATATAATATAACGTATTATTATGTAATTATATAATATTATTATATTATTATATAATTAATATAATATATTATAATATATTATATTTATCATATTACATAATTATATATATATGCTGCTGCTGCTGCTGCTAAGTCGCTTCAGTCATGTCCGACTCTGTGCGACCCCATAGACGGCAGCCCACCAGGCCCCGCCGTCCCTGGGATTCTCCAGGCAAGAACACTGGAGTGGGTTGCCATTTCCTCCTCCAATGCATGAAAGTGAAAAGTGAAGTGAAGTCGCAAGTCGCATCCTACTCTTAGTGACCCCATGGGACTGCAGCCTACCAGGCTCCTCCGTCCATGGGATTTTCCAGGCAAGAGTACTGGAATGGGGTGCCATTGCCTTCTCCAATTATATATATTATATAATATAATATATAATTATTATATAATATATATTATATATGTAATATATATAATATAATATATATATATAAAATATGTTGAAACCCAATTAAAAATTACGAAGTATATCCTAATATCCCTCCTTTGCATATTAGTACCTATGTTCTCTACTTTGAAAAGGCTGGTTCCATATGATCAAATTATCTATTCATTGGCTCCAGTCTAAAACATACCACCAACAATGAAAAATTTCTAACCTTAATACTTATTTTTTAATGCTTTTTGTAAAATTTACATCTATGTAACCTACTCTTTAGCAAGATACAAAATATTTCTATATCCTGAGAGAGCTCCTTTTTGCCCCTTCTAAATTAATCCCACCACCCCACCTTTATCTAAAGATAACCATATGTCATTTCTTATATTGTTTTTCTAACCTGTTTTAGAGCTACATATGCATCAGATCAGATCAGATCAGATCAGATCAGTCGCTCAGTCGTGTCCGACTCTTTGTGACCCCATGAACCGCAGCACGCCAGGCCTCCCTGTCCATCACCAGCTCCCGGAGGTCACGCAGACCCATACCCATCGAGTCAGTGATGCCATCCAGCCATCTCATCCTCTGTTGTCCCCTTCTCCTCCTGCCCCCAATCCCTCCCAGCATCAGAGTCTTCTCCAATGAGTCAACACTTTGCATGAGGTGGCCAAAATACTGGAGTTTCAGCTTTAGCATCATTCCTTCCAAAGAAATCCCAGGATTGATCTCCTTCAGAATGGACTGGTTGGATCTTCTTGCAGTCCAAGGGACTCTCAAGAGTCTTCTCCAACACCACAGTTCAAAAGCATCAATTCTTCGGCGCTCAGCCTTCTTCACAGTCCAGCTCTCACATCCATACATGACCACAGGAAAGACCATAGCCTTGACTAGGCGAACCTTTGTTGGTAAAGTAATGTTTCTGCTTTTGAATATGCTATCTAGGTTGGTCATAACCTTCCTTCCAAGGAGTAAGCGTCTTTTAATTTCGTGACTGCAGTCACCATCTGCAGTGATTTTGGAGCCCAGAAAAAGAAAGTCTGACACTGTTTCCACTGTTTCCCCATCTATTTCCCATGTAGTGATGGGACCAGATGCCATGATCTTCGTTTTCTGAATGTTGAGCTTTAAGCCAACCTTTTCCTCTCCACTTTCACTTTCATCAAGAGGCTTTTTAGCCCCTCTTCACTTTCTGCCATAAGAGTCGTGTCATCTGCATATCTGAGGTTATTGATATTTCTCACAGCAATCTTGATTCCAACTTGTGTTTCTTCCAGTCCAGCATTTCTCATGATGTACTCTGCATAGAAGTTAAATAAACATGGTGACAATATGCAGCCTTGACGTACTCCTTTTTCCTATTTGGAACCAGTCTGTTGTTCCATGACCAGTTCTAACTGTTGCTTCCTGACCTGCATACAGATTTCTTAAGAGGCAGATCAGGTGGTCTGGTATTCCCATCTCTTTCAGAATTTTCCATAGTTTATTGTGATCTACACAGTCAAAGGCTTTGGCATAGTCAATAAAGCAGAAATAGATGTTTTTCTGGAATTCTCTTGCTTTTTCCATGATCCAGCGGATGTTGGCAATTTGATCTCTGGTTCCTCTGCCTTTTCGAAAAACAGCTTGAACATCAGGAAGTTCACGGTTCACATATTGCTGAAGCCTGGCTTGGAGAATTTTGAGCATTACTTTACTAGCGTGTGAGATGAGTGCAATTGTGTGGTAGTTTGAGCATTCTTTGGCATTGCCTTTCTTTGGGATTGGGATGAAAACTGACCTTTTCCAATCTTGTGGCCACTGCTGAGTTTTCCCAATTTGCTGGCATATTGAGTGCAGCACTTTCACAGCATCATCTTTCAGGACTTGGAATAGCTCCACTGGAATTCCATCACCTCCACTAGCTTTGTTCATAGTGATGCTTTCTAAGGCCCATTTGACTTCACATTCCAAGATTTCTGGCTCTAGGTCAGTGATCACATCATCATGATTATCTGGGTCTTGAAACTCTTTTTTGTACAGTTCTTCTGTGTATTCCTGCCACCTCTTCTTAATATCTTCTGCTTCTGTTAGGTCCACACCATCTCTGTCCTTTATCGTGCCCATCTTTGCATGAAATGTTCCTTTGGTATCTCTGATTTTCTTGAAGAGATCCCTAGTCTTTCCCATTCTGTTGTTTTCCTCTATTTCTTTGCACTGATCACTGAAGAAGGCTTTATTATCTCTTCTTGCTATTCTTTGGAACTCTGCATTCAGATGTTTATATCTTTCCTTTTCTCCTTTGCTTTTCGCTTCTCTCCAAGGCAAACCATTCAATGTCACAGTAATCCAAATCTATGCCCCAACCAGTAACACCGAAGTAGCTGAAGTTGAAAGGTTCTATGAAGACCTACAAGACCTTTTAGAACTAACACCCAAAAAGATGCCCTTTTCATTATAGGGGACTGGAATGCAAAAGTAGGAAGTCAAGAAACACCTGGAGTAACAGGCAAATTTGGCCTTGGAACACGGAATGAAGCAGGGCAAAGACTAACAGAGTTTTGCCAAGAAAATGCACTGGTCATAGCAAATACCCTCTTCCAACAACACAAGAGAAGACTCTATACATGGACATCACCAGATGGTCAACACCGAAATCAGATTGATTATATTCTTTGCAGCCAAAGATGGAGAAGCTCTATACAATCAGCAAAAACAAGACCAGGAACTGACTGTGGCTCGGACCATGAACTCCTTATTGCCAAATTCAGACTGAAATTGAAGAAAGTAGGGAAAACTACTAGACCATTCAGGTATGACCTAAATCAAATCCCTTATGATTATACAGTGGAAGTGAGAAATAGATTTAAGGGCCTAGATCTGATAGATAGAGTGCCTGATGAACTATGGAATGAGGTTCGTGACATTGTACAGGACACAGGGATCAAGACCATCCCCATGGAAAAGAAATGCATCACATAGTATGGATATATTTGAGTTCAGCTTTTCCTGAACATAATATCCATGTGATTTATTAATGTTATTCAATGTATCAGAAGTTCTTTTCATTATTGAGTAGTATTCCATTAATGAATATACTATAATCCCTTTATCCATTCTCCAGCTGATGGATATTTGAGTTGTTTCCAGGTTTTTGCTATTGCTGATAAAGCTGGTATGAACATTCTAGAAGAACAACTCTTTTGTGAAAACTATGATTTTTGAGCATATATGTAGTTTTAATTTTGAAATATAAACTTATAGGACTTTTCAAATAAATACATGATCCTATGTATACTTCTCACAACTTCCCTAATAGTGACATCTTGAATAATGATAGCACAATCATATCAAAACCAGGAAAGAGACTTTGGTATAATCCACAGAGCTTATTAAAACTTCACCAGTTTTACATGTACTTGTATATGTGTGTGTAGTCTGATGCAGGCTTATCACATGTGTCATTTCGTGAAACCATAAACTCTGTCAAGATCTAGAACTCTTCCATCACCATAAGGCTCCTTTGTGCTACCCCTTTATAGCCACACTCACCCTCCTGTCCCTAATATTTATTTTCCAATTGTTTTATGCTACTATATATACACTTTTTCCATTTTGATTTGTATGTTGTGTCATTGCTAATTTCACTCTATTTCAATATCCATAGGATTTTAAAGAATATTCATCCAAATTTTGGAAATGGGTAAAAGAGATGGCTGGATGCCTTTTCAATGGAGTTCTGTGTAATGTCTTGTACAAGGGTTAGCAACTTTTTTCTGTAAAAGGTAAAAGAGTAAATATTATAGGTTTAGGGGCATACAACCTCTGTGACAACCACTAAAATCTGTCACTATATTCCAAAAGCAACTATGGACAACACAGGCTCTGGCTGTGTAACAATAACACTTTACTTATAAAAACAGATTTGGCTATAGAACTGTAGATTTCAGATTCCTAGTTTAGCAGAACCTCTGGGGATTAACTGTTTAAAGTATAAATATACAGGTAGGCCTCAGAGATACTGTAGATTCAGCTCCAGACCACAGCAATACAATGAATTTCTCAATAAAATGAGTCATGTGAATTTTTTTTCATTTCCCAGGTAATGTAAAAATTTTGTTTACACTATACTATACTCTGTTAAGTGTGCAATAGCATTATGTCTAAAAAATGCACATCTTCATTAAAAATACTTTATTTATAAAATATGCTAGCCATAACCTGAGCCTCCAGCAAATTATAATTTTTTTGCTGGTGAAGGTTCTTGCCTTGATGTTGATGGCTGCTCACCGATGAGGGTGGTTATTGCTGAAGACTGGAGTGGCTAGGGAAAATTATTCCTATAAGACAACAATAAAGTTTGCCCCATCAATTTACTCTTCTTCTCATTCCTCTGTAGCATGCAATGCTATTTGATAGCACTTAGCCACAGTAGAACTTCTTTCATAATTGGAGTCAATCCTCTAAAACCCTACTTCTGGTTTAGCAGCTATGTTTAAGAGATATTCTGAATTCTTTGTTGTCATTCAAAAATCTTCACAATTGTTTCACCAGCAGTTTCCATGTCAAGAAACCACTTCTTTTGCTCATCCATAGAAGTAACTCCTTATTCTTTCAAGTTTTATCATGAGATTTCAGGGATTCAATCACATCTTCAGGGTCAGCTTAGAATTCTAGTTCTATTTCTATATTTCCACATATACAGTGACTTCCTTCACTGAAGTTCTGCCTCCCTCAAAGTCATCCATGAGCGTTGGCATCAGCTTCTTCCAAAATTCTGTGAACATTGGTATTTTGACTTCTTCCCATGTATCATTAATGTTCTTAATGGCATCTAGTATGGTGAATGCTTTCCAGAAAGTTTTCAATTTATGTTGCCCAGATCCATCAGAGGAAATACTCTCTATGGCAGCTATAGCCTTATGAAATAATGAGACTTGAAAGTCAAAATTACTTGTCGATCCATAGGCTGCAGAATGGATACCATGTTAGCGGCATGAAAACAATATTAATCTCTTTGTCCATCCCCATCAGAGATCCTGAGAGACCATATATATTGTCAATAAGCAGTAATAATTTCAAAGGAATCTTTTTTATGATCTCAACTGTGGTCTTAAAATATTTGTTATTAATGTTTCTAATATATGCTATAAACATATATGTGCTGTTATCCAGGCTCTGTTGTTCCATTTAGAGAGTATAGTCAAGATTTAGTGTAATTCTTAAGGGCCCTAGGATTTTTAGAATGGTAAATGAACACTGTCTTCAACTTAAAGTCATCAGATGCATTAACCCTTAACAAGAGAGTCAGCCGATCCTTTGAAACTTTGAAGCCAGGCATTGACTTCTATTCTCTAGCTACAAAAGTCCTAGATGGGGTCTACTTCCAAAAAGAAGGCCCTTTCATCTACATCAAAAATCTGTTGTGTAGTGTAGCTACCTTCACTCTATTAGCTAGATATTCTAGGAAACTTGCTGCATCTTCAACATCAGGATCTTTTGCTTCTCCTTGTACTTTCATGTTATGGAGCCAGCTTCTTTGCTTAAACATCATGAACCAATATCTACTAGCTTCACACATTTTATTTATTTATTTATTTATTTTAATTGGAGGCTAATTACTTTACAATATTGTATTGGTTTTGCCATTATTCTTCAGTTTCCTCATCTCTTTCAGCCTTCATAGAATTGAAGAGAGTTATGGCCTTGCTTTGGATTAGCCTTTGGTTTAAGGGAATGTTGTGGCTGGTTTGATCTACTATCTAGATCATTAAAATTTTCTCCACATTTGCAATAAGCCCATTTCACTTTCTTTTCATTTATTTGTTCACTAGACTAGCATTTTTAATTTTCTTTAAGAAATTTTCCTTTGTATTCACAATTTGGCTAACTGATAGACTTACTCAACTACATACAGGATTGCCAGAAAATTTCAGTTTGTAAAAAATTCAGTATCTGTGAAGTAGAATACAGTGAAGCATAAGAAAACAAGGTATGCCTGTACCTCTGAATGATTCTATTGATTGTTATTTTTTATCTCTATAGAGGTAGAAGTTACCTTGTAGAAAAAATAATAACAATTAAAATAATTCTTGTCAGAGGATAATGCAAATGATTCCTGTTCATGGCATGCACATGAATTTTATCCAGCCAGATGTAATTCATTTCTACCCAGAAGAAAAGATAAATACAGTTTATTTTTATTTGGGATATTAACTATTTTGCATTTATTAGCAAATTTGTCTTAATAGGACTTTGACTATATAAATATTTGTCCCTCAATTTTCCTTTTGCACCACTGTTAAAAACTTACTGGATCCCTCTTTAATTAATGAGTTGAATAAATGTGTGACTTGTATTTATTATTAACATGAGTCATGTTTTAACTTTAAACATTATATTTTAATATAATATTTTACATTAAAATTGATAATGTATGTTAATAGTTATTTTACTTTTTCCTTTCACATCTTTATGCTTTGTAATATTTATTTCTTATCTTATTACACTGGCTTGGCTCTCTAGTATGAATAAATATTTTACCTCTGTTTTTTCCAGTAAGTTTTAAATATGTTGGGGATTTGGGGCTGCATATACTCAGGTTAAATTGTACATTTTGCTTTAAGAACACTTCATGATTGGCCCTTGTAGTTGAAACTAAGCCATTCCTGACCCAGAATGTTCCTCTCACAATAATTTGAGAGTTTTGAGACACAGACAAATATATAATCTGTGCACTGTAGAACAATAACTTGGGATTTGTTATCAAAGGATTGAAAGTGAAATTCAAAGAATATCAGAAAAATCATCAAGGAAAGAGATGAGAGGTGGCTCTGGGAGTCTAGCAAAATGTCACCAGACCTGTTCCTAAGGGCAGACACATTACATTTCTCAGGTAAAGGAAACTACCAGTAAAATTTTTGGAACAGTTATATATAACTTTCATTATATACTTTCCCTTCTTGGGCAAAATTACGTATCATTTCTGTAAATCATCTCATGCATTTTGGTTATACACAGCATGCTGGGGTCCAGCCCCAGCTGATCCAGGGAGTTTGAGGTGTAGACGGCGTTGGTGAGGATCAGGATACAATAGTTTTAATTAGATAATAGAATGAGGATAGCTCAGTAGAAAAATTCAGTGGAGAAAAGAGGCTGAGTAGCTTGGTTTACGCGGGAGACCAATAAAACTGCAAGACAAGAAGTTTCCACCACTTATGTAGGTCACAGGCGTCCTTCCATTCTCCCAAAGGAGAGGAGACACTGAGGCCTCCCCGGTCGGATCTTAGAAGCTCAGGCATGATTAGTAAGCATGGTGGGTTCCACGCTCCAGATGGAGACTCAACCAGAATTTGAGAGAGAGAGCAACATGGGGAGACCAGTCTTTCGAGGAACTGATCCCAATTCTTTATTTTCCATGGTCTACTTTTATACACTGAGATGTTATACAAAAGTCACGCGAGGTCAGCAGTCCTGACTTTTATCAAAGTCAGGTGCTTCATACAAATGTATACAGAGGTCTTAGGGGTGTTACATCATCTTCTGGCCAGGGGGCCTGCTGACAATTTATCACCCTCTCCTTGTGACAGCAGCCAGTCAACCAGGATACTTATTTCTCCAGGGGTGATTATTCTTAAAACAGATGCCACCTTCCGAAGGTACCAGATAAAGTTACATTCCTATAGGGTGAGGGTGTAGTGGGTTTTAATTAAAGAAAGAACTTACTTAGCCTAAGGTCTAAAGTGATTAATATCAAAGGTTAATACTTATTTCTTCTATATATTCATTAATATGTGTAAGGGCAGGGGATGTGGAGACTTAGCAGCAAACATTGGCTCAACAAATGAAAAAACCTTCATCAATACAATTTCTAATCAGCCTACTATTAGTTTTCTAACTTCTCTAAAGAACCTGTTTTTAGAAGGTTAAAAGCATCTCGTGCCTCCCACTGTTGGGAGGCTGTGAGTAATCACATGTGGCTGGACAAGCCTGTCAGGTAGGCTAGAGAACCTACAGAGGAGTTTGTAGGTTAAAACACTCTTGTCACGCCCAGGAATTTTTATTAACTGGAGCTCTAAGTTAACTCCTTCTCCTAAAGAGGTGGTGGGGGACAGCTCCCCGTAAAGTCAGAGGTGTAGGTGAGAGCACAAAGTAGTAAAGTAGGCAGGCTCTGTTTATGGGGGTAGATGCTCAAGGATTTCCCCACCTTTGCGTATGTCGAGCCTCCTTCCTCATGACCTTTGCCATGGGAGGAGGTCCTCTTGTTGGCTCCCAGCAACAGCAGCTTTTTGATAAACTCTTTTTGAAGAAGAGATTAACTAGATTAATTTCCTTAATTAGAATGATATAGACAAGACACTGTGTAGCAGATACAGGAAACAAAATGACACCAGGAATCTGGAAAGAAATGTTCACTAACAATTTGGAGAAAGTAATAGGAGAGCAGAACACTATTCTGCATATACGAACCACACACACACATATGCATGTATCTGCTCTTTTCATGAATGCTTAGAAATATTGTGGAGCTTGATGATAGTCCAACAATATATGAAATGTGGGAATAAATTTAATTTGCCTGAGCACAGAAGTAAAGGAAAGGATAGGGGAAAAAAGTGAATCCAGAAAATTGGAGAACCTATAGCTATTTTGGTTACCTATGTATCATCTCATGCAACACCAGTATAATGGTTTAAGGAAGATAACCCTAAATTTTAGTAATATAACCCTAAATTTATGCTTATAAAATTTGGGCTAACAGGAATTTTATAGAATAGGAAATACCAATAGCCAGATAACATGGGTTCAATCTCATTATTAATTATGTAAATGCAAATTAAGATGTGATTTTATATTCCTCAGATTCATAAGAATTGAATGCAAAATACCAACTAGTGAGAATGCAGAAGAAGAGAAATTATCATACTCTGCTTACAGGAGTGCAAATTGTATATCCATTAGGGGAGAAATTTGGGAATAGCTACTATATTTGAGGACATGTGTAGTGTGTGACTCTGCAAGTCTACTTTTTGCTGTAAAACCTAGAAAACTGTCACAAGTGTGAACCTTTCTCATTGTAACACTGTAATAGTGACAGAGAGAAAACAACTTAAACTCACAGCAACAGGGATTGATTGAATAAATAGAAGCATATTCATATAACTCAATACTGTGACACAACAAAAAAAATTGAATGAACTAGAGCTATATATTTTACATGGATAAATCTCAAAACCATTGTGTGTTTATTTTTTTAAATTTTATTTTGCTTAACTTTACAATATTATATTGCTTTTGCCATACATCAAAATGAATCCGCCACAAGTATACATGTGTTCCCCATCCTGAACCCTCCTCCCTCCTCCCTCCCCATACCATCCCTCTGGGTCATCCCAGTGCACCAGCCCCAGGCATCTGGTATCAGGCATCGAACCTGGACTGGCGACTCGTTTCAAATATGATATTATACATATTTCAATGCTATTCTCCCAAATCATCCCACCCTCTCCCTCTCCCACTGTGCGTTTAAAAGGCAAATTTCAGAAAGATATATGTTCATATGTGTATATGATATACTATTTATTTAAAATGCAAAATGAAACAATATTAAATATACACACATGTATGTGATGTGTAAATACAAGGATACATCAGCAAATTGGTGGGCTAAGAAGCTACAGGCTTTACAACCTTTACAACACTGCAACAGATAGCATAGAAATAAAAGATCAAAAGCAGCTATTATTAGTAATTGTATGCCAAAAAATTGGGCAGCCTAGATAAAATGGATAAATTCCTAGACACATACAACATATCAACACTGAATCACAAAAAGACAAAAAGCACAAACAGACCAATAAAAAGGGGATTGAATCAGTAATAAAGAATTTTCCAACAAAGAAAAATCTAGGACCAAATGCCTTCACAGGTGAATTCTACCAAATAAGCAGAGAATTAATATTAATCTTCCTTACACTCTTCCAAAAAACAGAAGATGAGGGAACACTAAAAACCCATTTTATGAGGCTAGCATCACTCTGATACCATACCAGGCAAAGATACCAGTAAAACACTACAGACCAATATCTCTGATAAACATGGATGCAAAATCTTCAACAAAATATTAGCAAACTAAACTGAACAGCACATTAAAAGGTTCATGCAACATGCCCAAAAGGGATTTATCCTGGGATTCAAGGATGTTTCAACGCATACATTGTGATATGCTGCATTAATAGAATGATAGTTAAAATCATAAGGTCATCTCAATAGATGCAGAAAGAGCAAGTGACAAAATTTAACATACTTTGATGATAAAAACTGTCAACAAATTAAGTGTATAGAAGGAATTTACCCCAACACTATAAAGACCATATATTAAAAACCCACAGCTAATATACTCAATACTGAGAAATTGAAAGCTTTTCCTCTAAGATCTGGGACAAAACAAAGATGCTTACTCCTGCCACTTCTATTGAACATAGCACTGACTGTCCTAGCTGGAGTGATTAGTCAAGAAAAGAAATAAAAGGCAACCAAATCTGAAAATGCTTCCCAGGTGGCACAGTGGTAAAGAATATGCCTTCAATGCAGGAGATTTAGGTTTGATCCCTCGGTCTGGAAAATCCCCTAGAGGAGGAAATGGCAACCAACTCTAGTATTCTTGCCTCGAGAATCCCATGGACAGAGGAGCCTGGCAGGCTACAGTCCATGGGGTCACAAAAGTAGGACATGACTGAACAACTAAGCATGCATGCAAATCTGAAAAGAAGAAGTAAAATTATCCCTGATTGCAGATGAATGATCTTATATGTAGAAAAACTCTGAAGACTCCACACATACACACACACACACACACAAAACAGAACTAATTAACATATGAAAATCAGTTATGTTTCTGTACACTATCAATTAACTGTCCAAAAAAGAAATCAAGAAAATTCTATTCACAATAGCATCAAAAAGAATAAAATACTCAGGAGTAAAGCTTACCAATGGGGTGAAAGACTTGTACACTGAAAACCTCAAAATAATGCTGAAAAAATTTAAAGAAGACAGAAGTAAATAGAAAGAAACCTCATGTTTATGGATTGGGAGACTAATGTTAAAATATCCATACTACACAAAGCAATCTACAGATTCAAAGCAATCCTTATCAGTAACCCAATGACATTTTTTACAGAAATTTTTAAAATTTCAAAATTAATATGAAACCTCAAGGGAGTCCAAATAGCGAAAATAATTTGAAAAAGAATAACAAAGTTGGAAAACTCACACTTCTTGATTTCAAAATGTATTACAAAACTATAGTAATCAACACTCTGTAGTGCTGAAATAAAGACAGATAAATACACCAATGGAATAAAATAGAGAGCCCAGAAATAAACCCTAACTTTTTGGCCAAATGATCTTCACCAAGGATGTCAAGACCACTCAATCAGGTAAGACAATTCGTTAGATTTTCTATAGATTAAATGGCATGAAGAAATTCTACTGTTTCATAGCCATAGCAAGTTGTAGATTTTATTTCATCTAGAGATTATGTGCAAACAAATATTTTCTTCCAAATATTTGGAAAGGCTGTAAAACAGCTCATTGTTCACAAAGCTTTATCTAGTCAATGGCGATCTACTTTTAAACTCTGATTTTGAAGGAGGGGCATCATTCCAGATTTTATTGCTTATCATTCACCATTGGCCACGCATGCTATTATATCAAATCACTAACAACCACACTAATGTCATTAACTACAAGATTAACCTTGGTTTAATTATGTTGCTAAATATTTCAAAAATCATTTTTTGATAAACAAAAATTCAATTCTTCAAAGTAATTTCTATTTTTTATGTACCAAGCAAAGGAATTCTAAATATCTCCTTTGATCTAAAGAAATCTAAAGCAAATCTTCATCTAATAGTAGATTACCTTAAACTCTCATTCACCGTGGTCTATATTTGGAAGGGATTTTTTTTCTGGTAAAGAACATTGTGATTTCTGATAAAGTTTATGTATTTGTACTTATCATGTATCATTACTTTGCTTTGCATGCATGCCCAGTCATGTCTGACTCTTAGGGACGCTATGGACTGTACCCACCAGACTCCTCTGTCCATGGGATTTGCCAGGCAAGAATACTAGAATGGGTTGCCATTCCCTTCTCCAGGGGATCTTCCTGACCCAGGGATCAAACCCCAGTTCTCCTTCACTGCAGGCAGATTCTTTACCACTGAGCCACCAGGGAATCCCAGATTATGTTTCTATTCACCTAAATTCTCCATGTTGTTTTGATATACGTTTTTAAGGGATGATATAACAGATAAAAGCAGCTCATTCCAGAAAGGAACTACCATCTATGTTACAGAAACTACCAGAGCCCTATAGCACTATTCTTTGACCCTGATATGAGGGTGCATCCACAAAAGTCAAATTATGACACGTCTCAGGGAAAAGATGTAATTATCTTCTGTTTTGACAACTAGGCCTTGAAAAACAGCTAGAGTATTGACAAAGAAAGGAGAAATCAGAGGTAAGCTATTAAGAGAAGAAAAGCTGGCATTTACTGAAAAGCTATCTACTAGCTCTAAAGTAGAAGAGGGGGCATTTTAAGCATGCATGTGTCTCACACTCAATACATTATTTTTTTTTTCAAATGTGGACTCTTAAATGGACTCTCAAAACCTTACCCAATTATCTAAATCCTGGGATTCATACAGTTTTCCCACTGGCCTCTGGTGATGGGTTTTTGTTTTGCCATGTTGCAGTAAGGAGAAAAATGTGTTCCCATGACATTGGTGTTGATTGAAGCTGTTTGATGATTGTTGCAAGTTCATCCCAATGTTCTCTCACAAATGTATGTGATGCTGCCAGTTCTGCAGCTCTGGTGTTCCATATACCCTTTTGGTGTTTAAATGTTCCTCCATCTGATAGAGCAGTGCTGATAAAATCTGTTGGAAATGGTGACCACTCTGCCAAGTATTTGTCAGATTTCTCTGAGAAACCTTCAGGATATCCATCCAGACTCAAATATTGCCAATGCCTTCATCAAATTAAAGAGGCATGGATTTCTGACAGCATGATGATCTATAACACATTTCTTCTGATGAGAGAAGCCCCTCAAATAGAGATAATCAAGCACTCTACAGAGTTAGGCCAAATCTCCAAAAGAGGAAGAGAAAAAGCAAGGCAAGAACATCATTTGAAAAGAGGTTTAGGGACTTTATGTCTGAGACCTAGGTATCCTAAAATAAATAATAAAGTTCTAAAGTTAACATGTAAACAGATTACATTTTTTGTTTGTTTTGAGAAATTACTCTGGCACAATACATTTCAAATAAAATGGATTTTTATTCTTATCTCAAAAAATCTGATTCAGAAAACCCCTTTTCTACTGTCATTTCACAAAACACATTTAAAATACAACTCTGTGTATATGTGTGTTTGTAGTTGGGGAGAGCATGCACACAGGTAGGTTTCAGATGTAAACTTTTTGCAAACAGATGAGTCTTGCGTTTAATGTGTATAAACTATCTTTGAAAAAGATAATTTAAATATGCCACTACAGGAAGGAATCAATTCTCTAGAAAATGAGCAAAAATTATTTAAAAATAAGCCTTTTCCATTAAATGTTAAGTCTAAATATTCAGACTATAGTCATCTAAACCAGAACCATGTCTGAAAGCACAGTGATGTCTCTTATCTTTGCTTCCTGGCTTTAAGTTAGCAAATTCTATGTTTCTGAATTTTAATCATCCATCAATGATATGTTTCCAAATTTAATCTACTTCTTGGCAGTAGAATCAGCAAAACATTTGTTCCCTTTCTTCTGGATACAGCTGCAATCAATTGGATGCACAAATGGCATGAAGGATGCTACAGGGAATATCTGTCCCTTCATGAAATGGAACAGAAATTTGGATGATGATAGTTTTTACACAATCAAAACAAAACAGCCAGAGCAGAAAAGATAATCAAGCCAACACTCTCCAAGTATTCAACTGGAAAGGCATATTCCCCATCGTAATTCTTCATGCTTTTAATATTATCAGATATTCATAAACTCTGTTTAAGGACATGCCAAAGGGAAAGTTGCTAGTATTATGACCATTGATTAAATGAGTAGGGGAGTAGGAGTATGCAGAGGGCTTTTACATGGTCATTCATCCACTAAACACTTTCACAAATTCTACAATTTATTAGGATAGTAGCTGAGAGAATCATTTTGCTTAAAATTCAGATATGTTGACTTCTGGTAGCTCAGACTTATTAACTATCCCAAATACTATTTATTCTGTCATCATCCACCCTAAGTCACTTCATTCGTGTCTGACTCTTTGTGACCCTGTGAATCACAGCCCTTCAGGCTCCTCAATCCATGGGATTCTCTAGGCAAGAATACCGGAGTGGGTTGCCATGTTTCTCCTCCAGGGAATCTTCCAGACCCAGGGATCGAACATGCATCTCTTTTCTCATGTATTGGCAGGCGAGTCCTTTACCACTAACACCACCCCATTATTCTATCATACCTAGCACTAGAATGATATTTTCCCTTGTGTGGAATTTAAAATGTGTACTCTTAACTAAGTAACACCATTTCTTTCATTAAATTAAAAGGAATTACCTCATGATCAGGAAAGAGAAGATTTAAATATTTTTTAGTGACCTTGGGTCAAGTTTATCCAAGTTTTGTCTAAATGGAAAATACCAAATGAAACATTTCACTTGAACTTGCTGGCCAATTTAAAGAAATAGGTAAATATAATTTATATATTGAATTCCTCATAGTGATTTAGAAAGGATGAAAAATAGGAAGACAAACAGATAATACAAAAAAATCAGAAAGAGTATCTAGAAAAGTAAGTATTTAGTATAATTAGAGGAAGAATTCAGTAGCTACAGTTACGAAAAATGATAATAATCAAAGCAGGTAAGTAATTGTATGTCTAAATGTGAGAAGTAAAACAATGAAGCTTCTAGATCATAAACATATGAGATTATCTTCATGATCTTGGGGTAGGAGAGAATTTCTTAAGCAGGAATCATAAATTTTTAAAAGGTCGATGGATAAAGTATATTACATTACAAGTAAGAATTTCTATTCATCAAAAGACACAATTAAGAGAGTAAAGGGGTAAACTAATGGTGAGAAAAGATATTTGCAACACATATAACTAACAAGAGACTCATATTCAGGATATATTAAAAAATACTTACAAAAAGTAAAAAATACTAGAAAAAAGGGTAAGAGTCTTGAACAGACACTTTTCAAAAGAGGATATCTGAATGACCAATAAACTTTTGAAAAGGTGCTCAACATTATTAGTCAACAGGGAACAAATTCATGCTATAACAAACACATTTGCTTGACAAAAATTAAAAGATACACAATTCCACATGGTGTTGTGAAATTTTCATGTACTGTTGGTGGTAATATGAAAACCATTTTAGAATCTAGACTGCCGTTATCTATTGAAGTTGAAGATACTCATTTCCTGTGATTCATCAATTCCCCTCCAGCAACAGGTAAAGAGCAGCATTGTTTGAAATAGCCAATAATTGAAAACAAGTCAAATGTCCATCCATGAACAGTAGAATGGATACATTATCTGGGGATTATTCATCCAATTGAATGTTATTTAATGATGAAAATGAATCAAGTACAGATATTTGCAACATGGATGAAACTCATAATATTGAGCCAAAAAAAGCAAGACACAAAAGAGCTCGTATGATGTGTCAAAGATGCATATAAAGTACTAAAATAACGTTATTAATGAAATAAAAGAGAACAATTTAATATATTATTTATAACACATGTGATTAAATCATTATATGTAATTGTAATAGCAAATTAAATACACTTTGTAAAAAAAAATTGATCAGACAACAACCAAAGACCTTGAGAAGCCAGGAAGCAGATTTCTTATTTTCACCAGGCTTTCTCTCTAATCTGGTCAGACTTCACTATAGTAAAAGACAACTAATCTTATTTCATCTTTATGCCATCATTACTCAAATTTTCCTTCCTGAAAATAATTTTTCTTTTTCCCTCCCTTTTCCAACTTCAATTCAATTTAAACCCATCATTCCCTACTTACTCCACTTATTTATTGTGACCCTTCTTTAATACTTATATTTATATATATTTTTAGCCTTTGCTTTATATTCAGTACTGAATTTATATCCTCAACTAGGTTAAAAATTTGCATGATTTATTCATTACTCTTCATGCCCTAAGGGAGTTATACTTAACTCAGTTACAGATAAGAATGAAGCATCTGGGAAGTTGTATTTTTTTTTTTTTTTTTAATATAGATCCCACACTGTAACACCCAGATTTTCTAACTCAAGAAGGCTAGGAACTTTACTGGCAGTCCAGTGGCTAAGACTCAGCACTCCCAGTGCAGGGGGCCTGGGTTGGTCCCTGATCAGGGAATAGATCTCACTTGCTGCAACTAAGAGTTTGAATGCTGCAACTAAAGATCCCACATGCCTCAACTAAGACCTGGCACAGTCAAATAAATAAATGAATAAATATATTTTTTAAAAAGTCTAGGATGGGGCTTAGGAGTCTAGTTTTAAAACAGCTAACCAGTGGTTCTAAAACACAGCCAAGAAACAAAATGATACATTGGTTCCCAGCAGGTGGATGGAATGCTGCTGCTGCTAAGTCATTCAGTTGTGTCCAACCCTGTGCAACCCCATAGACGGCAGCCCACCAGGCTCCCCTGCACTAAATAAAGGTTTATTGCTTGAATAATAGAAGATAGAGCATATTATGTGGCAGTTTTATTCCTGATGAGAAATAGTTCATAAAAGTAATTTATGTTTCATTTTACAGATGAAAGGCAAGGCAAGGTATTTTGTCCAATGCAACATAATTAGTGAATGAGTATCAAATATGGACTAGAAATGATTTCTTGAGCTGATCAAATGTTCTATCACACAAGAGTCCTAAAGCTAATGGCAGAATTTCAATAAAATACTGCACAAAATATTTCATTAATTCAAGAGACCCAAGAATCTCATTTAAAAGTTTCATCACTGATCAGGCACATGATATGTTGCTGAATTTGGTTAGAATAGTCTATAAATTACCTTATCCTGGCCACATATTAAACATTTTTGCTATGATTTTGTGAAACTTTGCTCTTGGAAAAATTTAGTGATTAAAATTCTTCATAGAATCTTGCTACACTGTTATAGAGGAACAGATATATAACATAAATTACAATTACACCAAATGCTCCAATATTTAAAACAGTTGTCCCTAAATATCAATGGAGTATTGGTTCCAGGACTCTGTGCATACCAACATCTACAGATGCTCAAGTGCCTTATATAAATAATGAAAAGTTGGAACTTCCCTGGTAGTCAAGTGCTTTCAATGCAGTGGGCACAGATTTGTGCCCTGGTCAGGCTTCCCTGGTGGCTCAGAGGGTAAAGCATCTGCCTGCAATGTGGGAGACCCGGGTTCAGTCCCTGGTTTGGGAAGTTCCCCTGGAGAAGGAAATGGCAACCCACTCCAGTATTCTTGCCTGGAGAATCCTATGGACAGAGCAGCCTAATAGGTAGGCTACAGTCCACGGGGTCACAAAGAGTCGGACATGACTGAGCAACTTCACTTCACTTCAGGGATCTAAGATCCTACATGCTGACTGGCAAAATAATAGTAATAAAATAAGATGACATAATATTAGCATATAGCTTATGTACACCCTCACATCAACTTTAATCATCTCTAGGTTAATTATATCACCTTATACAATGAAGGTCTTCTCTGGTGGCTTAGTGGTTAAGAATCCGCATCCCAATGCAGGAGACCCGGGTTCCATCCTTGGGTTGGGAAGAACCCCTGGAGAAGAAAATGGCAACTCACTCTAGTATTCTTGCCTGAAAATCCCATAGTCAGAGGAACCTGGCATGCTACAGTCTATGGGGTCACAAAAAAGTCAGATATGACTTAGTGACTAAACAACAATACAATGAAATGCAAATAGTTGTAAATACAATGTAAATACTATGTAAATAGTTGCCATCATCCAACAAATTCAAGTTTTACTTCTTGGAACTTTCTGGGATTTTTGTTCGAAATATTTTCTATCTGTGCTTGATTGAATCCACAGATACAGAGCCTGTGGTTATGGAGGACTAACTACAAATTTCATAAAACTTAAATAATATTTTTAAAGAAAACAGTTATTTTCCAGTTTAAGCATTTCCATCATGCTGAGTTCTAAGGAAAGAGAAATTTGTAAATAGAAAATTTTCACTAATTATTACTAACTGCCATGATACTTTAACAATTATGTTCTATTTCCTACACAAAAGACTCATTAATCATGCAAACTTAGTAGCCTGATATAATCATTCTTGAACTGATGAAGATGACACTACAAAATTTAGATTATGACCGAAAACAAATTATATATCATTTTTATAAATGGAACATATTTCTCAAGATTTATATTTTCTTTTTATCAACTCATCCCTTGCTTTTAAATTCACAGCTTTCAAAATTTTTACCTTCTATAAACACTTCTGTCACATTTTCTAATGACCCAACAAGTCGGCCTTATCCCTAAATTGCCAAGAAAGATTGATTACAGAATATTTTGGGCATGGGACATAATTTCAAATATTCCCTGATCATTAACTAATTTACAAACTGAGTAAAACCAGTTAAGAATAAATTCTTACAACTTCTGTAAAAAAACATCAGTTTAGTTCAGTCGCTCAGTCGTGTTCAACTCTTTGCAATCCCATGAACTGCAGCACGCCAGGCCTCCCTGTCCATCATTAACTCCCAGAGCATACCCAAACTGATGTCCATTGATTGGTGATGCCATCCAACCATCTCATCCTCTGTCGTCTCCTTCTCCTCCTGTTCTCAATCTTTCCCAGCATCAGGGTCTTTTCCAATGAGTCAGCTTTTTGCATCAGGTGGCCAAAGTATTGGAGTTTCAGCTGCAACATCAGTCCTTCCAATGAACACCCAGGACTGATCTCCTTTAGAATGGACTGGTTGGATCTCCTTGCAGTCCAAAGGACTCTCAAGAGTCTTCTCCAACACCACAGTTCAAAAGCATCAATCTTTCAGTGCTCAGCTTTCTTTATAGTCCAACTCTCACATCTATACATGGCTACTGGAAAAACCATAACCTTGACTAGATGAACCTTTGTTGGCAAAGTAATCTCTGTTTTTTAATATGCTGTCTAGGTTGCTCATAACTTTCCTTCCAAGGCGTAAATGTCTTTTAATTTCATGGCTGCAATCATCATCTGCAGTGATTTTTGGAGCTCACAAAAATAAAGTCAGCCACTGTTTCCCCATCTCTTTGCCATGAAGTGATGGGACTGGATGCCAAAATCTTAGTTTTCTGAATGTTGAGCTTTAAGCCAACTTTTTCACTCTCCTCTTTCACTTTCATCAAGAGGCTCTTCAGTTCTTCATTTTCTGCCACAAGGGTGGTGTCATCTGCATATCCGGAGAAGGCAATGGCACCCTACTCCAGTACTCTTGCCTGGAAAATTCCATGGATGGAGAAGCCTGGTACGCTGCAGTCCATGGGGTTGCGAAGAGTCAGAAACGACTGAGCAACTTTCATGCACTGGAGAAGGAAATGGCAACCCACTCCAGTGTTCTTGCCAGGAGAATCCCAGGGACAGGGGAGCCTGGTGGACTCCCTGGTGGATCTATGGGGTCGCACAGAGTCGGACATGACTGAAGTGACACAGCAGCAGCAGCATATCTGAGGTTATTGATATTTCTCCTGGCAATCTTGATTCCAGCTTGTGTTTCTTCCAGTCCAGCGTTTCTAATGATGTACTCTGCATATAAGTTAAACAAGCAGGGTGACAATATACACCCTTGACATATTCCTTTCCCTATTTGGAACCAATCTGTTGTTCCATATCCAGTTCTAACTGTTGCTTCCTGACCTGCATACAGATTTCTCAAGAGGCAGATCAGGTGGTCTGGTATTCCCATCTCTTGAAGAATTTTCCACAGTTTATTGTGATCCACACAGTCAAAGGCTTTGGCATAGTCAATAAAGCAGAAATGGATGTTTTTGTGGAACTCTCTTGCTTTTTTGATGATCCAGCAGATGTTGGCAATTTGATCTCTGGTTCCTCTGCCTTTCCTAAAACCAGCTTGAACATCAGGAAGTTCACAGTTCATGTATTGCTGAAGCCTGGCTTGGAGAATTTGAGCATTACTTTACTAGCATGTGTGATGAGTGCAATTGTGTGAGCATTCTTTGGCATTGCCTTTCTTTGGGATTGGAATGAAAACTGACCTTTTCCTATGGAGTCACAAATTATCAGACATGACTGAGCACACACACAAAGAAAAGTAACAATATATGGTGAATATAAATGCATAAAGCTCTGTAAGGGACTTTTCCCACAACATTCCTACTGGAGTGGGTAACCTATCCCTTCTCCAGGGGATCTTCCCAAGCCAGGAATCAAACCCAGGTTTCCTGTATTGCAGAGGGATTCTTTATCAACTGAGCTACCAGGGGAGCTCCTTCCTACAGAAGATAATCCAAATAAAAATATGTCCATAAGTAAATGAAGAAGAACAAGAAGAGGAGGGAGAAAACTGAATCACCTTCCCAAATATCCAGAACTATAAATGTATATAAATTGAAATTTTTAGCAACAACTCAGGGATAGAAAAATAGAACAAAGTGGCATAATAATAAAGAAACAGATTTAAGGAGTCTGGCTCCTAGCCAAAAAAAAAAAAAAAAAAAAAAAACTGTGGGATTCATTTCAAGTCCAACCATGGACACCCGCAATGGCTTTACCTGACAGGCCTTATGCAGAGAAAGCTGTCGCCCTCACCCCACACTTGATGCAGTCACTGCATTAGTCTCTGAAGGAAGACTCAGAATCACTGGGCCACCATCCCCTTACACATACGGGCATTTCTAGCCTGGGTGTCTTCATTCCAAAGATTCTTTCTAGAGGACTTTCAACAGAAGCCTTCCTCAGGTGTCTTTGCTGAAAGCTCTTAATGGAGGTGGAGGTATATTTTCTCCACTTTAAGTCAATATCCAGTACTTTTCCATTCCTAGTCTTTTCCTCTCACCCTCCCCTGGCCCTCAGGCCCAGAAAACTGTAGGAATTTTTGTTCAGGGTTTCCTTGATAGGGAGATGAATTCCATGTCTATGCAAATCCAAACTTTTTTTTTAATTTTATTTTATTTAACTTTACAATATTGTATTGGTTTTGCCATATATCAAAATGAATCTGCCACAGGTGTACATGTGTTCCCCATCCTGGACCCTCCTCCCTCCTCCCTCCCCATACTATCCTTCTGGGTCGTCCCAGTGCACCAGCCCTAAGCATCCAGTATCTCGAATCCAAACTTAACCCTCAACTGCTTCACTATTTCATGGTGGGGGAAAGAGAACAAGGAAGTTTGCAATTTCTCTGGTTTAGCTTCTTGCTTATGTCACACTAAGTGATTAAAGTCTTGACTGTACTATCATTTTGGATTGTTGTTTTAATTGGCAACTCCAACACATATCAGCTCAGCTTTCTCCAGTTCAGCTAAACTTGTGACAAGACTTAGATATATGCATAATACAGGTCTTGGAATATAATTGAGAGAGCATCACAACTCAGTGAATAAAGGATGATAATATGTGATGATGCTGCACCAAATGATGCTGTGACAACTGGTTGTCCATATGGAAAGTAAGACCAAATTAGATTCCTACCTTCAAAGTATGTGAAAGGAAATATTTAACGACCCCTTCTCTGGGATGTGGGGATCTGGAGCCAGATTTTTAGCATGTGCCAATTTCTGAGGGGTTAAAGACTTCCACCATAGATAATCCAACTACTGCTCTGATGCCACAGAATGTAAAGTTGGGAACAGACACATCTGATCATCTCTTGCAAGCTGATTCCAGTACAAAATTGCTACCCCAAACAAATATTAATTCCAGATAGAGTGTAGATCTAAATGTGAAAAGCAAAAGTTGAAAACTTATATAAAAAATAGATTAGGACTAAATGACAAGGGGATAAGGAAGAAATTCATAGTAAGGACCAAAATAAATACAAACTTCTTCCATACTATTAAGGCATATTGATAACAATAAAACTTTACTTGTGTTTTCCAAGTATAAAACAACTTGAGTTGTTCTATATTATTTTAAATAATCAAAAGAAAATCTTAGAACTTAAAATTACATAATGACATGAGTGAATGAAGATAGAGATTTTTAAAAACACATAGATTTAGCTTCACACAGGTAGGAGTTGGACTAGTGTTTAGAAGATGTTGTTCAAAAGCCAAGAAAAATACCCTCTATATAAAAATCTTACTCTTCCTGCATGTCATTAAATATACATTTATATCCTCAAGCTCATTTCCCATCACATTCTCAAGAACTGCAATTCATGGCCATCCTGCAATCAGCAAATGTATTTCTTAAATTTCAAGTAGTAGAGGAAATACACAGAATAAGCTACAAAAAGTTCTGTAACTAAGAAATGATAATGCTCAGTACAGAGTGCTGATAATATTGCAAGAATTATTGTAACAATTAGCAAAGTCTGTACATTTTAAAATAAGTGTTATGTATTAAATATATTTTATTATATTACATGAATTTAGTTAATAAGGAAAACAAAGGGAAAGATGCATTAATAATCAATTAATTATGAACATTGATCATAATAAACAACACATAACTAAAGTAACTGATAAACATAATAAGCCCTATGAACAAAATAGGTATGTTCTGAACTTCCTCAAATAGCTTCCCTCTTTTGCTTTACTTACTATAAACAATGAAACATTATTTAATTATACAATTATTACCTTACATAAAGTATTTCATGGGGAGTCAGTAACACTGAAAGTAAGCTAGACAAAGAATGAAGAAAATGGCTGAGGCTGCTTTAAGAGAGAATGGAAAATTGTAAATCAAGCCATAATTTTAGATGTACTCTTTTTTTGGTTCGGTTTGATTCTCTCCTCACAGCTATATACAGCAGAACCATAAATGGGATAAAACATTTTATCCAGTTTCTTCATTCTTGATTGAGGGGCGGGGGAATCAATGGAATGGAACCTATATCCTTTGCAAGGTCACCAGTAAGGACACTCTTCTGCTTTCCTCTTGTGGTCACATACTAAGTGGGTATCAGAAGACCAGGGTCAATATACAGTTCACTACCTTGGTCCATAAACCTGTCTATACATAAATATCTGGGATACTTGTTTAAAAAGTAGGTTCCTTGGCTCCACATAAGTACTGCTTATTTAGTATACAGTATCCGGGAATCTGTATTTTCAGTGCATACCTCCCTACAAAATTATTCTGATTCAGCCCGTTTATAGATAGACTTGCATTAGGAAATCACTGCTAAAATTTCCTGGTAAATATCCGTGTGTTTTGAGTAGGGGAGTGAAGGCAGGGTGTGTTCATGTACTCATGTCAGGAAGTGGGAAAAAAAAACAATATAATGGTCACAAATGAGCTTATTTATTAAATAGAAGCAGACTCACAGACATAGAAACTCACGGTTACCAAAGGGTAACTTGGGGGTTGGGAGATATATATACATATATATGCAGGAAAAGAATCTGAATCACTTTCCTGTACAACTGAAATCAACACAAAATTGTAAATCAACTATACTTCAATTTTGTTAATGAAAGAATATATGGCATATATCCCTATTTTCTTGTATAGTTTGTTTCTTTGTTTTCTCCTAGGGTAGATTTCCTTTTGTGTATGATATATATCCTTTGTTTTCTTGTTGTAGTTACCCAGCCTTATGGGCCAAAGAACAAAGTTAAAGATAAATATGCTTTTGTGCTACATATTGGATCTGCTGCTGCTGCTGCTAAGTCGCTTCATTCGTGTCCGACTCTGTGTGACCCCATAGATGGCAGCCCACCAGGCTCCCCCGTCCCTGGGATGCTCCAGGCAAGAACAGTGGAGTGGGTTGCCATTTCCTTCTCCAATGCATGAAAGTGAAAAGTGAAAGTGAAGTCTCTCAGTTGTCTCTGACGCTTAGCGACCCCATGGACTGCAGCCCACCAGGCTCCTCCTTCCATGGGATTTTCCAGGCAAGAGTACTGGAGTGGGGTGCCATCGCCTTCTCCAATATATTGCACCTATCACTATCCAAAGGAATGTCTTGACAATTCCATCCACTCAATCAATTCAGATCAGATCAGATCAGTCGCTCAGTCGTATCCAACTCCTTGCGACCCCATGAAACGCAGCACGCCAGGCCTCCCTGTCCATCACCAGCTCCCGGAGGCCACCACGACTCACACCCATCAAGTCAGTGATGCCATCCAGCCATCTCATCCTCTGTCGTCCCCTTTTCCTCCTGCCCTCAATCCCTCCCAGCATCAGAGTCTTCTCCAATGAGGCAACTCTTCGCATGAGGTGGCCAAAATACTGGAGTTTCAGCTTTAGCATAATTCCTTCCAAAGAAATCCCAGGGCTGATCTCCTTCAGAATGGACTGGTTGGATCTCCTTGTAGTCCAAGGGACTCTCAAGAGTCTTCTCCAACACCACAGTTCAAAAGCATCAATTCTTCGGCGCTCAGCCTTCTTCACAGTCCAGCTCTCACATCCATACATGACCACAGGAAAGACCATAGCCTTGACTAGGCGAACCTTTGTTGGTAAAGTAATGTCTCTGATTTTGAATATGTTAACAAGGTTGGTCATAACCTTCCTTCCAAGGAGTAAGCGTCTTTTAATTTCATGGCTGCAGTCACCATCTGCAGTGATTTTGGAGCCCAGAAAAACAAAGTCTGACACTGTTTCCACTGTTTCCCCATCTATTTCCCATGTAGTGATGGGACCAGATGCCATGATCTTCATTTTCTGAATGTTGAGCTTTAAGCCAACCTTTTCACTCTCCACTTTCACTTTCATCAAGAGGCTTTTTAGCCCCTCTTCACTTTCTGCCATAAGAGTGGTGTCATCTGCATATCTGAGGTTATTGATATTTCTCCCGGCAATCTTGATTCCAACTTGTGTTTCTTCCAGTCCAGCATTTCTCATGATGTACTCTGCATATAAGTTAAATAAACATGGTGACAATATGCAGCCTTGACGTACTCCTTTCCCTATTTGGAACCAGTCTGTTGTTCCATGACCAGTTCATTATCTATTTTACTTTCTAAAAGAACTCTTAAATCTATTTTTCAATTTCCACTTCCAGTATCCCAGTCTGAGCCACTCTCAACTCTTGTCTGGACTCCTTAACAACCACCTAACTGATTTACCTTACCCCAGGCTTACTTCTTCCAATATATCCTCCATGTTCTCTGGACACAGTACAAACTCTTCACTGATTGTTGTTTTGTTTTGTTTTCATTAAAAAGACCCTTAAAGAGCTGCTCTGATTTACTTCCCTAACATTTTACAAGTTCTCTTCTCCTCTCTTTCCACAGACACTTAGTTTCCTTCATTTATTCTTATATTCATTGCTTTTCCATGAATGCTTTCCTGAATTCCAAGCCCCGTATATCTATCTATGTGATGAATTCTATTCATCCTTCATGTCAGTTTTTCATATGTGTACTAATACCTGAATACTTTGCATTTCCAAACTTTTGGATGAAAGTTTTAGCTTTAGCATTTTAATGTAGATAAAAGTTTTGTAAGAAAATAGTTCAGAGAGTAAAGAGACTTCAGAAACATCAGGCTTGTGGTTAATGCCCAAATAATATCCAAGTTAGATTTAAAAAAAATCTTATTCTGAATAACTTTTCACCTTGTATCTCATAACATGTCAAAAACACACTTTGAAAAACAAAATTATATTCTTTCAGACTACTTCATGTTGGTATATCTACAAAATGTCTTCTCTATAATGTGGAATTCAACTCAAGGAGTTAATATCTAACTCTATGGTACTTCTTATCACTCAAGACCTTTTTGTGTATGTGAGAGCTGTTGTTCAGTCCCTCAGTCATGTTCAAGTCTTTGCAACCCCATAGACTGCAGCTCACCAGGTTTCCCTGTCCATCACCATCTCCCAGAGCTTGCTCAAACCCATGTTCATTAAGTTAGTGATGCCATACAACCATCTTGTTCACTGTCATCCCCTTCTCATCCTGCCTTCAATCTTTCCCAGCATCAGGGTCTTTTCTAATGAGTCAGCTCTTCACATCAGATGGCCAAAGTATTGGAGTTTGAGCTTTAGCATCGGTCCTTCCAATGAATAGTCAGGGTTAGTCTCCTTTAGGATTGACTGACTTAATCTCCTTGATGTCCAAGAGACTCTTAAGAATCTTCTCCAGAACCACAGTTCAAAAGCATCAGTTCTTCAGATCTCAGCCTTCTTTGTGGTCCAACTGTCACATCCATACATGACTACTGGAAAAACCATAGCTTTGACTAGACGGACCTTTGTTGGCAAAGCAATGTGAGAAAGAGAGCATCAAAAAGAATGCCATATTAGCAAGTAATGCTTTTCCTTACTAGCCCAGGTAAAACTACACATCTATCTTAGTTTGAAATTTGCTAACTCATCTTTTCAAGTAGAAAACTTCCACACAACTATCATTAAATAAAGTCAATGTATAAAATGACTTACACCTGTATCAAAACAGAAAACCTCAACATTGAATATGGATATATTGGCATCATGTAAACTCAACATGGAGAAAAAAAGAAAATACAAGTACTGTGATAATTATTGTTAAAATTTAACATCACCATATTGAAATATTGTGATAAATTGGATGACTGATTCTGGCTAACAATGGAAAATAGAGTTGCTGCTTCTCAAAACAGAGATGTCTGCAAACTAGAGGATTTCATAGAGTGCCTCTGAGTAAATACTTGCATGTGTGTGTGTTGGTCAGTCAGTTGTATCCAACTCTTTGTGACCCAATGGAGTGTAGACTTCCAGGTTCCTCTGTCCATGGGATTCTCTGGGCAAGAATAATGAAGTGGGTTGCCATTCCCTTTTCCAAAATACTTGCATGCCCAATAGTATAAGTTAAGGGAAGAAGCCCAAATATCCAGTACCAGCACCATCGTTAAGAACTGGGACTCTTCAGGAATGAAGTCTTGGCTCACAGGACCATCAAGTAACCATGATCAAAAAAAAAAAAAAACATTTTGCTGACTACAAATGAACAAGAAATGGGTACTAAAGAAGCTCTTAATTTGAACTACTGAAGACATGAGGGATGCAGTAGACATGTAGTCATCCTTCCTTTCTTTGTGTATATTTGTGTATTTGGCAAACATCAATCTTTTATTTTGTCCCTCTCATTCCCCTATTAAGTGAAGAAATATTAATGGCTGCTATCTTATAGTTCAGTCTTTAGGCTGCAGGATATCAAAAGTGTCATGTGGCCCTCCCAGAAGAGGAATTAACATACAATAGAGACAGATATTGTGACTGATAAAATTTGGGATCTCCCTTTCTATGAGGGATAGCTGCAATCGCTTTGGTGGAATAGGTGTTTGCCATTGTTGGTGTTTAAGAATTTAAACACAAGCATGGATATAGATGCTATTTGCCAAAAGAAGGGACTGTGATGGATATTGTATGCTGGCTTGTGGAAACGTTTCCATTATCTCCTATGCTACTCTCTTCATCGCAAGAGCTTGAAACACTGCAATTTTTCCCAGATTACCAACCCTCCACTTTTTCCCATATCTACTTTATATTTTATAAATGAGATGCTTTCACATGAGACTTGAAAGAAGACACAAAACATATTATTTCACTGACAGTAATGACAGACTGATGTTTGGACCTCTCAGATTCGAGTTGTTTGAAGTTACTTTTGTGTTCTCCTCCCATTCACCATTCTCAAGATTGAAGAGTAGCTGAGATGTATTCAGAGGATTCCTTTGAATTTAGTTTCCTAATTCTTCATGGTAGCTACTCTCTGATTCCTTGTGGCAGTGAGCATGAACACTAGTAACATCACCCTTGACATTCAGTCCACCATTTTTCTGACGATTTTGTACACCTAATGTGGTGGTGGTTTAGTTGTTAAGTTGTGTCCAACTCTCCACGATCTCATAGACTATAGTCCACCAAGCTTCTCTGTTCATAAGATTTCCCAGGGAAGAATACTGGAGTGTGCTGCCATTCCCTTCCCCCTTGTACACCTAATTCCTTGTACTAAATCTCTTTCTGCTTGATATAACTAGTGCAATTTCCTGTGTTTCATATTGAATAGTGATGAATTTTAGTTTTAAGTTTCTTATTGTTTTGAACAAAAGAAAAAGTTGGAGGAGACAAAATATATTGAATAAATAGATGCTGAAAATAAACTTTAAGGGAGCATAATATCTTAATGGATTATGGTTAAGGGCTCATCAATAAGAAAGCACAAAATAATAGGCAGTATTTGAAATTATTAACAACATAAATTTAAGAAAAGTTAATGATGAAAATATCAAAGCAGAGATTAAAACATATCTTTTGTGGAAATAGTCAACTAAACTACGTCAAAAAAATTTCTGGTTCCATAATGACCTCATAAGTAAAAAAAATTAAGTCCCAAGAAAATCTATTTTATCCAATTTGGATTTTCAATAATCATATAATGACCAGGAACAACCACTGACATAAAATATGATATCTCCTTATTTATACTAGTTTGAAATTAAATGTTATGATCCTGGCCATAGTCCTCTTGAGTCCCACGTTCTTTCTTTTCCTATATTAAGAAAATTCATAAACTTTCAGGATGCTTAAGAGATACTAGACAGTAACGGTATTTTTAAACAAGTTGAAAATAACACTGGACTGAGAATAATACACTTTATTTCTCATCCGAATTGTTTTCAAATTATCATGTAGGAGGTGAAAAGTTGTTGCAGCATAATATTTCTTTTGTCTAGTACTGCATTCCTATTTAATCATTTATTTTGTAATTAAGGTTCTCTAGGGCACAATTTTATGGTGAATGATGGTTATAACATATTATACAACAGATTTGAATAAATCTAACTGTATAACTTTACCTGCAGTCTTTAGACTCTTATTGTATGGATGCTTACAATGATGGATGCTTAATCGATCATTGCCATATTCACTGTCTTATCACTTCATTAAATGTGAGTAATGTTGTGGCTTGTCAACAATATACACATAATGCACAACTATGACCTTTTCTCTTATTTTATTTTTCACATAATTTCTGTTTCAGGATAAATATAAATCCTAGCAGGCAACAGATGTTTAAAGATCACTAGGCTACTCTGGGGAGGTTTAAGGTACTTAGTCTTTAGTTTCCTTTCACCAACAATCTAGCTGGGGCTCAAAGAACTGAACTGATGGATCTATCATTACTATATCAAGTCTCTTCAAATTGGTAATTTTCCATAACCATTCTAAATAACTAAAATTTTTAAAATTATACATAAAAGAATTAAGTAGCCAAGGAATTCAAGTAACAATAACTACAATATACTAGTTTCTACTTTATACAAAATTCTATAGTAAGTGTGTCAGTTCAGTTCAGTCACTCAGTCGTGTCTGACTCTTTGCGACCACATGAATTGCAGAACTCCAGGTCACCCTTCACTCAAACTCACATCCATAGGGTCGGTGACACCATCCAGGCATCTCATCCTCTGTTGTCCCCTTACCCTCCTGCCCCCAATCCCTCCCAGCATCAGTCTTTTCCAATGAGTCAAATCTTCGCATGAGGTGGCCAAGGTATTGAAGTTTCAGCTTTAGCATCATTCCTGCCAAAGAACACCCAGGACTGATCTCCTTTAGGATGGACTGGTTGGATCTCCTTGCAGTCCAAGGGACTCTCAAGAGTCTTCTCCAACACCACAGTTCAAAGGCATCAATTCTTCGGTGCTCAGCCTTCTTCACAGTCCAACTCTCACATCCAAACATGACTACTGGAAAAACCATAACCTTGACTAGACAGAACTTTGTTGGCAAAGTAATGTCTTTGCTTTTTAATATGCTATCTAGGTTGGTCATATAATAGGTGTGTACTTTCATTATTTTATTTCTCCTCAAAATCTTTTGAAGAAACCTAATGATTTTCGTTTTAGAGATGAAAAAAAAAATTAGGTGGAATCTAGTTAAATACTGTCTAAGTAATCAGGTTTAGAATCTAGATCTATCTTAAATAAAAATTCTGCCCGTTTTTATACATGATACTGATTTAAAATGTCACTTTACAGTAGTATTTTGAACTGTGGTGTTAGAGAAGACTCTTGAGAGTCCCTTAGACTGCAAGGAGATCCAACCAGTCCATCTTAAAGGAAATCAGTCCTGAATATTCATTGGAAGGACTGATGCTGAAGCTTAAAATCCAGTACTTGGCAACTTATGCAAAGAACTGACTCACTGAGAAAGACCTGATGCTGGGAAGGATTGAAGGAGAAGGGGATGACAGGGGATGAGATGGTTGGATGGCATCACCAAAGCAATGGACATGAGTTTCAGCAAGTTCCAGGAGTAGTGACGGAGAGGGAAGCCTGGCATGCTGCAGTCCATGGGGTCACAAAGAGTTGGACACCACTGGGCAACTGAACTGAACTAAAGCTATGCTAATGGAATCAAGAATTAATATAATCAGTTACACAAATGACTTACAAGAAAATATAAATGACTATTTCCTATCATTATTTATTGTAAATACTATATTATTCGAGTCATAATGTTCCAGCATAAGGAATTTAGATTCATTAAAATATATAAGAAATACTAGCTGACCTTTCTTAAGTCGGTTCTTCCAACTATGAAATGACTATGTGCATTAGATTTGCCTGGATATGAGGTTTGGGATTTTAAAACTTCCATAGGTGATTCTTATGAGTTTGACAACTGTTGCTCCAGACTCACATACGCAGTTGCTTATACACTATTTCTGAGTGCCTTAAGTTGTTTGTTAAAAATAGTTTGTATCAGCGTCAAAAATAAGCAATTATCAAAATTAAAAGCTTCTGCACAACAAAGGAAACTATAAGCAAGGTAAAAAGACAGCCTTCAGAATTGGAGAAAATAATAGCAAGTGAAGCAACTGACACAGAATTAGTCTCAAAAATATGCAAGCAACACCTGCAGCTCAATTCCAGAAAAATAATCGACCCAATCAAAAAATGGGCCAAAGAACTAAATAGACATTTCTCCAAAGAAGACATAAAGATGGCTAACAAACATATGAAAAGATGCTCAACATCACTCATTATCAGAGAAATGCAAATCAAAACCACTATGAGGTACCATTTCACGCCAGTCAGAATGGCTGCGATCCAAAAGTCTACAAGCAATAAATGCTGGAGAGGGTGTGGAGAAAAGGGAACCCTCTTACACTGTTGGTGGGAATGCAAAATAGTACAGCCACTATGGAGAACAGTGTGGAGATTCCTATCTGGAAATAGAACTGCCTTATGACCCAGAAATCCCACTGCTGGGCATACACACCAAGGAAATCAGAACTGAAAGATACACGTGTACCCCAATGTTCATCACAGCACTGTTTATAATAGCCAGGACATGGAAGCAACCTATATGTCCATCAGCAGACCAATGGATAAAGAAAGCAGTGGTATATATACACAATGGAGTATTACTCAGCCATTGAAAAGAATACATTTGAATCAGTTTTAATGAGGTGGATGAAACTGGAGCCTATTATACAGAGTGAAGTAAGCCAGAAAGAAAAACACAAATACAGTATACTAATTCATATATATGGAATTTAGAAAGATGGTAATGATAACCCTGTATGTGAGACAGCAAAAGAGACACAGATGTATAGAACAGTCTTTTGGACTCTCTGGGAGAGGGATAAGGTGGGATGATTTGGGAGAATGGCATTGAAACATGTATAATATCATATATGAAACAAATCGCCAGTCTAGGTTTGATGCATGATACTGGATGCTTGGGGCTGGTGCACTGAGATGACCCAGAGGGATGGTACGGGGAGGGAGGTGGGAGGGGGGTTCAGAATGGGAAACACGTGTATACCCAAAGCAGATTCATGTTGATGTATAGCAAAACCAATACAATATTGTAAAGTAATAAGCCACCAATTAAAAAAAAATAATTTATATTTAAAAAATAAAATAAAATAGTTTGCAATCATTATTGCTGTTTGATATTAAAAGAACATAGAAGTGAAAGGACTAAAATCTAGTAAGAAGATGTAGTAGTACCTGTGACAACTATACTAATAGTAGAGGGTCAAAAAATGGGTGATACTTTCTAATGGGGGAAAGGGTCAGGGATTCTCACTTTAAAATATGATTTCATGTTTCAAAAACATTGGGCTTTCCCAGTGTCTCAGATGGTAAAGAATCTGCCTGCAATGCAGGAGACCAGGGTTCGATTCCTGGTTTGGGATGATCATCTACAGAAGGAAATGGCAACCCACTCCAGTTTTCTTGCCTGAGAAATCCCATGAACAGAGGAGCCTGGTGGTCTACAGTCCATAGGGTCGCAGAGTTGTAAATGACCGAAACAACTTTGCATGCATGCAGGCACACTGCTGCTGCTGCTGCTAAGTCACTTCAGTCATGTCTGACTCTGTGCGACCCCATAGACGGCAGCCCACCAGGCTCCCCCATCCCTGGGATTCTCCTGGCAGGAACACTGGAGTGGGTTGCCATTTCCTTCTCCAATGCATGAAAGTGAAAAGTGAAACAAGTCGCTCAGTCGTGTCCGACTCTTAGCGACCCCATGGACTGCAGCCCACCAGGCTCCTCCATCCATGGGATTTTCCAGGCAAGAGTACTGGAGTGGGGTGCCATTGCCTTTTCTGGTGCAGGCACACTAGCTTGTGTAATTGAAAGTTCAAAGGTAAGATAGGTTTCAGGTGTGATTTGAGGCTTCAGGTATGATGTGATCAGTGATTCTCTCAGTTCTGATCTTTTAAAGTGTGCTTTGTCCTCAGGCTGGCTTATTTCATAATGGTGAAACAGCTAATGCAATTCCAAGCTTCACAATACCTATTTTCCAGACCTCTCCCCACAAAATTCTTTTGTCACAGAAATACCCCCTGCTTGAGACAGCTTAGGTTACATGCCCTGAACCAAGGATTCTGGACAGAGGGTGAAAGTGACAAAGTGAATGTTGCTTAGTTGTGTCCAACTCTTTGTGACCCCATGGACTATGCATTCCATGGAATTCTCCAGGCCAGAGTACTAGAGTGGGTAGCCTTTCCCTTCTGCAGGGAATCTTCCAAACCCAGGGATTGAACCCATGTCTCCCTCATTGCAGGCAGATTCTTTACCCTCTGAGCCACAAGGGAAGCCTGAGAATACTGGAGTGGGTAGTCTATCCCTTCTCCAGTGGATCTACCCGACCCAGGGTCTCCTGCATTGCAGGCAGGTTCTTTACCAACTGAGCTCTCAGGGAAGCCCTAGAAAACTTATGATAGGTATAAACTGGAAATGGGATCTGCTTTACTGAAAGCAGAAAGGCTTCACAGGGGAGAATTTAATGTCAGAAATCTTGGTTCTGAGTCTTGCTTTATTGATTCCAATTGGGTGTCTTTGTATTTCATAGTAATGTGTTCAACCATATTTTTGAGCTGTCTTATTTCAAAATCAACCTCGCATGGGATGTTGGTTTAATATGTCTTTCTTCTTGATTTAATTCTTACCCAGATCTTTGATCTATGATTATAACCTCCAAGGTCTGTATTAGGATCTATTTGCTATTGTGATGATGTGTCTAAAGAAACAAAAATCCTCCTCCCCCTCCACCAAGAAATAAAAGTCAAAACACTAATGTTTGTTTCTACAAACAATTGTTCTTCAGATCCTTTCTGTGATAGGAATGTCAACATACACACAGACAAGGTTTTTATTGCAAGGTAATTATTAAATTTGCTATATTTGTTTAAAAATAATGTGAAAGTAGCTTTTGTAAGTGGAGAAGGAAATGGCAACCCACTCCAGTATTCTTGCCTAGAGAATTCCATGGACAGAGGAGCTTAGTGGGCTGCTGTCCATGGGGTCACACAGAGTCCGACATGGCTGAAGCGACTTAGCATGCATGCATGCTTTGGAGAAGGAAATGGCAACCCACTCCAGTATTCTTGCCTTGAGAATCCCAGGGACAGAGGAGCCTGGTGGGCTGCGGTCTATGGGGTCTCACAGAGTTGGACACAACTGGAGTGACTTAGCAGCAGCAGTTTTTGGAAGAGTGTTTTGTAGAAACACTGCCCTTTCTACTTATTTTTATTATATTTGTTGGTGTTTTTAATTTTAACAATAGGTGTTAAAATTTTACTTATTTTAACAATAGGTGCATTTTTATTATCACAATGATGTAGATAAAATAATATGCACCTACATCTTTCTTTTTAACTGTAATATTAGAATCCATTTCAAAACTGGGTCAGTTTACTTGAAAGTATCTGAAAAGTGATTAAAGACAGCAAGATAATCTAATGTAAATTCAACACTCTGGTTTAAGGATATAGAATGACTAATTTTCATTATACAAGGGGCCTTAAAGAATAACTAGCAGGGATGAAAATAAACAAGGAGGATAAGTAAACAAGAGCATTATTATGCAGACATTTATGAACAATTAAGCATAATCATAGCTAGGGAAATTGCTTTCTGTTTGCTAGAGATAACCACTCTAAACTCTGAAACATAATACTTTAAACACATACATGACAGTTTATATTACAAGCAGAATGAAATGCAACATCCATGCACAATATGATAATGAGAAGCAAAAGAATAACAGTGTCCATTACTAATGTACTTCTGATCAATCAAAGGAAAACTGATTAATATTCTTGTCACAAGGATGTACAAGACAAAATATATTTGAAAGATGTAGTTTTTCACTGAAAAATTTCCTCAGATGTCACTCTTGCTGTATGCTTCAGAAGACAAAGTTGAAGGTTACAGTTGAATCAAATTATCAAAGTATACAGACTGTCATCGTTTCATACACCAAACAACCACTGACTTCAGTTAGAATCATCATAGTCAAAACCACAGCAGGATATGACTCTCATTCTTTTTGTCCTTGACAGTAGATTTAATGACAGTAGATTTAACTATCAACTCAAAGGCGCAATAAATAATCAGACTTTTATGGAACTGTATCACATAGACAATTTATAAAGATATGTTGAGTTCAAAATGAATTTGCATCCTTTCTTTTCATTTCTATACATAAGAATGTACAAATATTAATATTAAGTATAACTGTGAATGTACTTATTTTCCAGAGCTAGCAGGACCTCAGTAGCACTACCTTTTTAAGAGAATAACTTGCTAAGAGAATTATACTCAGGTTCAAAATTTGATGAGTATAATCTACTTATTTTTTTTGATAATGGGCTATTTATTGAAAATAAGGAGATTTATCAAGCTACCAACAGTATTTTTCACAGAGCTAGAACAAATGATTTCACAACTTGTATAGAAATACCAAAAGCCTCAAATAGCCAAAGTAATGTTGAGAAAGAAGAATGGAACTGGAGGAATGAATCTGCCTGACTTCAGGCTCTACTACAAAGCCACAGTCATCAAGACAGTATGGTACTGGCACAAAGACAGAAATATAGATCAATGGAACAAAATAGAAAGCCCAGAGATAAATCCATGCATCTATGGACACCTTGTCTTTGACAAAGGAGGTAAGAATATACAATGGAGAAAAGACAATCTCTTTAACAAGTGGTGCTGGGAAAACTGGTCAACCTCTTGTAAAAGAATGAAACTAGAACACTTTCTAACACCATACACAAAAATAAACTCAAAATGGATTAAAGATCTAAATGTAAGACCAGAAACCATAAAACTTCTAGAGGAGAACATAGGCAAAACATTCTCCGACATACATCACAGCAGGATCCTCTATGATCCACCTCCCAGAATATTGGAAATAAAAGCAAAAATAAACAAATGGGACCTAATTAAAATTAAAAGCTTCTGCACAACAAAGGAAACTATAAGCAAGGTGAAAAGACAGCCTTCAAAATGGGAGAAAATAGTAGCAAGTGAAGCAACTGACAAACAACTAATCTCAAAAATATACAAGCAGCTTCTTCAGCTCCATTCTAGAAAAATAAACGACCCAATCAAAAAATGAGCCGAAGAACTAAACAGACATTTCTCCAAAGAAGACATACAGATGGCTAAAAAACACATGAAAAGATGATCAATATCACTCATTATCACAAAAATGCAAATCAAAACCACAATGAGGTACTATTTCACACTGGTCAGAATGGCTGCTATCCAAAAGTCTACAAGCAATAAATACTGGAGAGGGTGTGGAGAAAATGGAATCCTCTTACACTGTTGGTGGGAATGCAAACTAGTAAAGCCACTATGGAGAACAATGCGGAGATTCCTTTAAAAACTGGAATTAGAACTGCCTTATGACGCAGCAATCCCACTGCTGGGCATACACACCGAGGAAACCAGAATTGAAAGGGACAAATGCACCCCAATGTTCATTGCAGCACTGTTTATAATAGCCAGGACATGGAAGAAACCTAGATGTCCATCAGCAGACAAATGGATAAGGAAGCAGGGTACATATACACAATGGAGTATTACTCAGCCATTGAAAAGAATACATTTGAGTCAGTTATAATGAGGTGGATGAAACTGGAGCCTATTATATAGAGTGAAGTAAGCCAGAAAGAAAAACACCAATACAGCATCAGATCAGATCAGATCAGTTGCTCAGTCGTGTCCGACTCTTTGCGACCCCATGAATCACAGGCCTCCCTGTCCATCACCAACTCCCGGAGGTCACTCAGACTCATGTCCATCGAGTCAGTGATGCCATTCAGCCATCTCATCCTCTGTCGTCCCCTTCTTTTCTTGCCCCCAATCCCTCCCAGCATCAGAGTCTTCTCCAATGAGTCAACTCTTCGCGTGAAGTGGCGAAGTTTCAGCTTTAGCATCATTCCTTCCAAAGAAATGTACTGGAGTTTCAGCTTTAGCTGAAAAAGTACTGGAGTTTCAGCTTTAGCATCATTCCTTCCAAAGAAATCCCAGGGCTGATTTCCTTCAGAATGGACTGGTTGGACCTCCTTGCAGTCCAAGGGACTCTCAAGAGTCTTCTCCAACACCACAGTTCAAAAGCATCAATTCTTTGGCACTCAGCCTTCTTCACAGTCCAGCTCTCAAATCCATACATGACCACAGGAAAAACCATAGCCTTGACTAGACGAACCTTTGTTGGTAAAGTAATGTCTCTGCTTTTGAATATGCTATCTAGGTTGGTCATAACCTTCCTTCCAAGGAGCAAGCCTCTTTTAATTTCAGTATACTAACACATATATATGGAATTTAGAAAGATGGTAACAATAACCCTGTATGCAAGATAGCAAACAGACACACATATACATAACAGTCTTTTGGACTCTGTGGGAGAGGGATAGGGTGGGATGATTTTGTAGTATGGCATTGAAACAAGTATAATATCATATATGAAATGAATCGCCAGTCCAGGTTTGATGAATGATACAGAATGCTTGGGGCTGGTGCACTGGGATGACCCAGAGGGATGGTACGGGAAGGGAGGTGGGAGGGAGGTTCAGGATGGGAAACACATTTATACCCGTGGTGGATTCATGTTGATGTATGGCAAAACCAATACAATATTGTAAAGTAATTTGCCTCTTATTAAAATAAATAAATTTATAATAAAAAAGAATAATGTACAGTAAATTTTTCTTTTCTTAATTGGAATTCAACAAAGTAAAAGACAAAATGCAAACCATTGCTCAGAAGTGTAATTGTTATTTAAGTTTACAAAAATGTACATAATGATCATTTCCACTCTTAGCTTCTAGTCAACCACACAAATGAGAATACATTAAAAGGCATTCACCTTTTTGATTTGGTGCCAGGGAAAACTTTGCCATTTTTTTAAATAACAAGGTCTATGTGTCTCAGGCAAAATGCTGTTCATTGACACAAATACAGGTTTTGAGTTGATTGACCTGATTACGTCTTACTAATACCTTTAACCAGGTATATTTATCAACTATCTGGTCTCAACAGAGAAACAGCCTAAGATATTTTAGGATACCTTTAGTTTACTGTGTCTTAAAAATTCCATTACTCTAAAAACTAAACACTAATGTAACATAAAGCAGAATATTCACCAGAACTCATAAGACAATGACCTAAAATGGATGTCTTACATCAACAGGTATTTTTAGGCCAAATCATTGACTGAATGGCATTTATAGAATACCTGATAGATATCAGGTGGTATTAATAATACACAACTATCATTATCATCATTGTCATTACCATTAATAATTATTAAGCCCTTATATATACAAACACTATGCTAAAGTGTACTCTTCTTTTTAGTGTTTATGTTCTTCTTGTTTCATTTAATTCCCATAAACACTTTGTGAGATAGGTATTATTATCACTCTTTATATATATGTGGAAGAAAATCGAGTCGTAGAATGATTAAGTAACTTGTGCAAGGCCATATATCAAATGTTGAAGCCTGATTTTGAATCCAGGAAATTGGATTCCAAAACACAAAATTTTATTTTATTTTACTTTATCATTTTTATTGGAGTATAGTTGATTTATGTGCTTTCCAGGTAGTGCTAGTGGTAAAGAATCCACCTGCCAATGCAGGAGACACAAGAGATGAGGGTTTGATTCCCAAGTCGGGAAGATCCCCTGAAGTAGTGAATGGTACCCCACTCCAGTATTCTTGCCTGGAAAGTTCCATGGGCCGAGGAGCTTAGTGGGCTACAGTCCATGGGGCTGCAAAGAGTTGGACATGATTGAGTGATTAAGCATTCACACACACATAGTTGATTTACAACACTGTGTTATTTCATGTATACAGCAAAGTGAATCAGTTATACATATACATATTTCCATGCTTTTTAAGATTCTTTTCCCATATAGATTATTACAGAGTATATAGTAGAGTTCCCTGTACTTTACTGCTGCTGCTGCTGCTAAATCGCTTCAGTCGTGTCTGACTCTGTGCGACCCCATAGATGGCAGCGCCCAAGGCTCCCCCATCCCTGGGATTCTCCAGGAAAGAACACTGGAGTGGGTTGCCATTTCCTTCTCCACTGCATAAAAACGAAAAGTGAAAGTGAAAGTGAAGTCTCTCAGTTGTCTCTGACTCTTAGCGACCCCATGGACTGCAGCCCACCAGGGTCCTCTGTCCATGGGATTTTCCAGGCAAGAGTACTGAGGTGGGGTGCCATTGCCTTCCCCACTGTACTTTACAGTAGGGACTTATTACCTATTTTATATATAGTAGTGTGTATAGGCAGATGACACCACCCTTATGGCAGAAAGTGAAGAGGAACTAAAAAGCCTCTTGATGAAGGTGAAAGTGGAGCGTGAAAAAGTTGGCTTAAAGCTCAACATTCAGAAAACAAGATCATGGCATCTGGTCCCATCACTTCATGGGAAATAGATGGGGAAACAGTGGAAATAGTGTCAGACTTTATTTTTCTGGGCTCCTAAATCACTGCAGACAGTGACTGAAGCCACAAAATTAAAAGATGCTTACTCCTTGGAAGGAAAGTTATGACCAACCTAGATAGCATATTGAAAAGCAGAGACATTACTTTGCCAACAAAGGTTCATCTAATCAAGGCTATGGTTTTTCCTGTGGTCATGTATGGATGTGAGAGCTGGACTGTGAATAAGGCTGAGTGCCAAAGAATTGATGCCTTTGAACTGTGGTGTTGGAGAAGACTCTTGAGAGTCCCTTGGACTGCAAGGAGATCCAACCAGTTCATTCTGAAGGAGATCAGCCCTGGGATTTCTTTGGAAAGAATGATGCTAAAGCTTAAACTCCATTACTTTGGCCACCTCATGTGAAGAGTTAACTCATTGGAAAAGACTCTGATGCTGGGAGGGATTGGGGGCAAGAAGAGAAGGGGATGACAGAGGATGAGATGGCTGCATGGCATCACTGACTCAATGGACATGAGTCTGAGTGAACTCCGGGAGTTGGTGATGGACAGGGAGGCCTGGTGTGCTGCAATTCATGGGGTCGCAAAGAGTCAGACATGACTGAGCGACTGATCTGATCTCATCTGATCTGATATGCGGAGAAGGCAATGGCACTCCACTCCAGTACTCTTGCCCGGAAAATCCCATGGATGGAGGAGCCTGGGAGGCTGCAGTCCATGGGGTCACTAAGAGTCGGACATGACTGAGTGACTTCACTTTCACTTTTCACTTTCATGCATTGGAGAAGGAAATGGCAACCCACTCCAGTGTTCTTGCCTGGAGAATCCCAGGGATGGGGGAGCCTGGTGGGCTGCTGTCTACAGGATCACACGACTGAAATGACACAGCAGCAGCAGCAGTGTGTATATGTCAATCCCAATCTTCTGATTTTATCTCTCCCCCCTTACTCCCTGGTAACCATAAGTTTGCAAAATACAAAATTTTAACCAATATACTATAACTACTACTACTAAGTCGCTTCAGTCATGTCCAACTCTGTGTGACTCCATAGACGGCAGCCCACCAGGCTCCCCCATCCCTGGGATTCTCCAGGCAAGAACACTGGAGTGGGCTGCCATTTCCTTCTCCAATGCACGAAAGTGAAAAGTGAAAGTGAAGTCACTCAGTCGTGTCCGACTCTTAGTGAACCCATGGACTGTAGCCCACCAGGCTCCTACGTCCATGGGATTTTCCAGGCAAGAGTACTGGAGTGGGGTGCCATTGCCTTCTCCGATACTATAACTACTTACTATCAAAGATTCTACAATGTAGATGAGGAGATAATATATGCACCGGTTGGTTGAACTAAAAGTATTCAAATTAATGTTTTCCTTTTCTCTTCTATGGCACGAGTACTTTCAGACACAGTTGCTGCTACCTAAAATGTATCTCAAATCTGTCTGCTTCTCTGCATCCCTACTACCATCACCCTAACTAGGTGACTTCTACCTTTTCTACTGCCATAGGTTCACAACTAGTCTTTTTGTTTCCACTTGTACTTTTTTGGCATTAAAGCTAGCATCTTATTTAATTAGGAAATACTACAACCATTTCAATTACAATCAAGAATAGGCAAAGACTCCCACTACTTCCTTTATTATTCAGCACTGTACAGAGGTATCACTCAATGCAACAAGAAAAGATAAATTAATTAGAGGTAATAATAACTGAAATTAAGAACTTCTTAAGATAATCAAACTCCTTAAGGTAGAGAACTCCTTGTAGTTCAGTTGGTGAAGAATCTCCCTGCAAGGCAGGAGACCCGGCTTTGATTGCTGGGTCCGGAAGATCCCCTGGAGAAGGAAATGGCAACCCATTCCAGTATTCTTGCCTGGAGAATCCCATGGACGGGGAGCCAGGTAGGTTACAGTCCATGGGTCACAAGAGTCAGACACGACTTAGTGACCAAACCACCACCGCCAAGGTAGACAAAAAGCAGAAACTTTCAGGTATAAAATAAATAAGTCCTAGAGATGTGAAGTATAGGTGACTACAGTTAATAATACTGTGTTGCATGTTTGAAAGTTGCCTAAAGAGTAAATTTTAAAAGTTCTCATTACCAAAAAAAAAAACTACCTCCAGTGATAGCTGTTAACTAGATGTATGGTGGTGGTAATTTTGCAATATATATCAATGGAAATATCAAATGATTATGTTATACACCTGAAACTAATATAATGCATGTCAACTACACTTCAATTTTTAAAAAGAAGGAAAACTACCTGTACTTGCAGATGAAAGTGAAGTTGCTCAGTCGTGTCCGACTCTTTGCAACCCCATGGACTGTGGCCTACCAGTCTCCTCTGTCCATGGGATTCTCCAGGCAAGAATACTGGAGTGGGTTGCCATTTCCTCCTCCAGGGTGATATGGACACATATTCAGAAAAACTTGGAGATTCAACATTAAAACCAAATAAAACCAATAAAATAGTTCAGTAAAGTAGCAAGATACAAATTCATCATATAGAGTTCAATAGCCTTTAAATCATAAACAATAACAGCTAGACAAGAAAATATTAAAGAAATTCCCAAAGGGGGAAAAAAAAGATGAAATACTTAGGAATAAAATTAACATGAAATCTGCGAATCTCTATGAGGAAATTTTTAAAACACTCCAGAAAGCTTCAACAAAGTATGCTCAAGCAAGTTAAAAAATACCCTTTTTCTTGGTTAGAACATCTCTAATAGTTTTAACAATTCTCTCTATATTAATTTATAAAATAAAGACAGTCCCCAAAAAATATCAGGAAAATTTTCTTCTTTTCTTGAGTCAAGTTGATACTAAAATTCATATGGAAAAGTAAAACCCAAAATTAGAGAGAAAACACTGAAAAAGCAAAATCTAAAAGAGATCCTCCCAGGTGGTGCTAGTGGTAAAAAAAAAAAAAAAAAAAAAATCATGCCTGCCAATGCAGGAGATGTAAGAGACACAGGTTCGATTCCCAGGTCAGGAAGATCCCCTGGAGGAGGACATGGCAACCCACTCCATTATTCTAGCCTGAGGAATCCTGTATAGAGCTTCTCCATCTTTGGCTGCAAAGAATATATTCAATCTGATTTCGGTGTTGACCATCTGGTGATGTCCACGTGTAAAGTCTTCTCTTGTGTTGTTGGAAGAGAGCGTTTGTTATGGCCAGTGCGTTCTCTTGGCAAAACTCTATTAGCCTTTGCCCTGCTTCATTCCGTACTCCAAGGCCAAATTTGCCTGTTATTCCAGGTGTTTCTTGACTTCCTACTTTTGCATTCCACTCCCCTATAGTGAAAAGGACATCTTTTTTGGATGTTAGTTCTAAAAGATCTTGTAGGTCTTCATAGAACCGTTCAACTTCAGCTTCTTCAGCATTACTGGCTGGGGCATAGGCTTGGATTACCATGATATTGAATGGTTTGCCTTGGAAATGAACAGAGATCATTCTGTCATTTTTGAGATTGCATCCAAGTACTGCATTTTCGATTCTTTTGTTGACCATGATGGCTACTCCATTTCTTTTAAGGGATTCCTGCCCACAGTAGTAGATACAATGGTCATCTGAGTTAAATTCACCCATTCCAGTCCATTTTAGTTCACTGCTTCCTGGAATGTCAACGTTCATTCTTGCCATCTCCTGTTTGACCACTTCCAATTTGCCTTGATTCATGGGCCTGCCATTGCAGGTTCCTATGCAATATTGCTCTTTACAGCATCAGACCTCACTTCTATCACCAGTCACATCCACAACTGGGTATTGTTTTTGCTTTGGCTCCATCCTTTCTTTCTTTCTGGAGTTATTTCTCCACTGATCTCCAGTAGCATATTGGGCACTTACCAACCCGGGAAGTTCCCCTTTCAGTATCCTATCATTTTTTTATTTTCATACTGTTCATGGAGTTCTCAAGGCAAGAATACTGAAGTGGATTGCCATTCCCTTCTCCAGTGGACCACATTCTGTCAGACCTCGCCACCATGACCCTCCCGTCTTGGGTGGCCCCACATGGCATGACTTAGTTTAATTGAGTTAGACAAGACTATCATCTGTGTGAATCAATTAGCTAGTTTTCTGTGATTATGGTTTCAGTGTGTCTGCCCTCTGATGCCCTCTAGTAACACCTACAGTCCATAGGATCACACAGAGTCAGACACCTAAGATACTTGTTATCTGACCCTTTAAGGAAAGTTTTCCTGGCATAGTATAGAAGGCAATAAAGGAGGATTTTTTTGCAACTCAGAGATAGGCAAAGCACTCTTATATAGTATATAAAAAGCACAAATCATTAAAAAATCAAAAAATTGTAACTCATAAAAATTAAAAACTTCAACTCTTTGAAATGCTGTCCAGAAAATGAAAGGGCCATATATTGGGAAAAGAAGATTTACAATTCACTTATCTGTCGTGGGATTTATATCCAGAATGTATAAATACAATTTAATACTAAAAAGAAAGAACACAATAAATTGTGACGTTTTGAGAAGACTTCAACAATAGAAGATATGTACATAAACAATAAGTCCATGAGAAAATGAAAACCACCATTCGTCATCCAGGATATGAAAATTAAACATACAATAAAGTTATGAAATTTTAACACCTAAAATTTTCAAAAGATTGACAATACCAAACATTGAGAAGGATGTGGAGCAACTGAAACTCTGTACATTGCTGTTGGGAATGTAAAATGGTATAACTTTTGATAACAGTTTGACAGGATTACATGAAGTAAAACACATACTTACCATAAGATGCAGCAATCCCACTCCTAAATATTAACATTAACTAAATTAAAGGAAAACTCATGTCAACACAAAGACGTCTAAGTGAATGTTCATAGCAGCTTCATTCCTAATAGCTAAAACCTGGAAACAATCTAAAAATCCATTAACAGGTAAATAGATAAAGAAACTGTCATAGAACTATAAATTGGAATGCTAGTCATAATAAAGAGGACCAAACTACTAATGTAAATGTGTATGAATCTAAAAATATGCTTAGTGAAATGTCATACAAAATAGTAAGTACTGTACAATTTCATTTATATGAAATTCTAGGGGAAAAAAATGAACCTATGGTTACCAAGAAGGTCACTGGATGCCTATGGCTAGGTTTGGAGCAATATGAGTAAAAAGAGAATTTCTGAGTTATGAGAATGTTGTATATTTTTATTATTGTGATGACTACACAGGCATTGCTGTTGTTCAGTCTCCAGCTTGTGTCAGACTCTTTGCAACCCCATGAACTGCAGCACACCAGGTTTCCCTGTTCTTCACCATCTCCCAGAGTTGCTGAAATTCATGTCCATTGAGTTGGTAATACCATCCAACCATCTCATTCTCTGTCATCCTCTTCTCTTGCCTTCAATCTTTCTCAGTGCCAGGGTCTTTTCCCATGAGTCAGCTCTTCGTATCAGGTGAACAGAGTATGGGAGCTTCAGCTTCAGCATCAGTCCTTCCAGTGAATATTCAGGGTTGATTTCCTTTAGGATTGACTGGTTTGATCATGCGTACACATATGTCAAAACTCACCAAACTGGCATTTAAAACATACATTACTGTATGCAGATTGTACCTCAAAAATGGTGTTTGTTTGTTGTTGTTTTTTTTTTTTTTTTTTGTGCATATGAGCAATTCAATTCAGTTCAGTCACTCAGTCGTGTCCGACTCTTTGCAACCCCATGAACCACGGCACGCCAGGCCTTCCTATCCATCACCAATTCCCGGAGTCCACCCAAACCCTTGTCTATCGAATAGGTGATTCTATCCAACCATTTCATCCTCTGTCATCCCCTTCTCCTCCTGCCCTCAATCTTTCCCAGCATCAGGGTCTTTTCAAATGAGTCAGCTCTTCACATCAGGTGGCCAAAGTATTGGAGTTTCAGCTTCAACATTAGTCCTAACAATGAACACCCAGGACTCATTTCTTATAGGATGGACTGGTTGGATCTCCTTGCAGTCCAAGGGACTCTCAAGAGTCTTCTGCAACACCACAGTTCAAATTCTTCGGCATCAATTCTTCGGTGCTCAGCTTTCTTTATAGTCCAACTTTCACATCCATACATGACCACTGGAAAAACCATAGCCTTGACTAGACGGACCTTTGTTGACAAAGTATTGTCTCTGCTTTTTAATATGCTGTCTAGGTTGATCATAACTTTCCAAGGAGTAAGCTTCTTTTAATACAAATCAGTTAATATGAGTGACATGAAGACAGTTTTGGGACCTTTTCTTAGGCTTACTTTCTGAGAAATATAGGAAATTCTCAAAGGAAACTCCATTAGCAAAGACTAAATGAACAGGTTGCCAGGAAAATACCCTCATGGAAGATTCTCAAGAAGAAGTTTAGAGGGAAGTTGACAATTCCTAGAAATGGCAGACTCTGTTGGCCTCCTATCTAGTAGCATTCCCTTCCTACTTGCTGCTAGAATCAAAATTTAATACAGGAATGCTACCCCTCCACCATGCGACTCAGGGATAAGTCCTAAGTTATTTAATCTAGTTCCAATGATCTCTTAACTCTGGCCAAGATTTGATTCATAGGTGAGCATGTTATTTCCTTTTGGCTGATGAGAGGCTTCTTTTGGTAAAGAAATCTTTCTTCTTAAAAAGAGACCCAAGGAAGAAAATTATTTCATTGGACATTGTTCTTTCTGGGGCAGCCATGTTGTGACCATGAGGGAAAATAGCTTTAACACAAAAAGCTAGCACACTGAAGACATCAGGAATAAAAAATGGAAAGGACCAGAGTCCTTGATGATGTCACTGAACCAATATAATGACCTACACAGTCTACACCTACTCCAAATTTCTTTTAATGGAGGAAGTAGATTTATTATTTAGCCCACTTTTGTCTAGCTTTTTCATTACTTAAAGCTCAAGGCACTCAAATTGATAACTACTGCCTTCAGAAGCAACTCACTAAAGAATAACTAGGTAACTCTGTGGCTGGACATTTTCCATATAGTAAATAACAACTCAAAACAAAGTTATTGATTCACATAAAATTAAGAATAGAAGGTAAACCACTATAAAGACCTAAAGTAGACTGGATTTAAATTGGCTCCATTTGATATAAACATGGCTTAAATGAAAAGAAAAACAATACTTCAAATCTATGTGTGCTCATGCAATCTGAAATGGAAAATGGAAATAATTATTCAAATAATGCACTTTTGCCTGAATTTTCTTTTCCTATTATGAAAATTTGTGAGTTGTATATGATATGTTGTGAGACCAAGGACATGGGCACATGTGAAATGCATAAAGTAATAAAATAATTTTATTATGTAATATATCAAAAGATGATTTTAACTATAAAATGCTACTTTTAATTTTATGAGTATTTAATTGGGCTTATTTATTCACTTGATTTTGCACATGTAGACACATATAAAGTTTCAACTTTATAAGTAATATACATAATATGGATTGCTTATAACACTTATGAAAATGTAGCTATGCTAAATAATAGCAATCCTCACTATTTTTTATATACCCCTGAAATACAAATACAGTAACATTATACTACCTACTTTGCAAATGGAGAAATAGAGGTTACCAAAGCAACAACAAAAAAATCAACTCATCCACTCTGAAGTATTTGATAGAAATGATCAGATGGAATTCGAAACAGAATTAGAATCAGAATTTAGGCACAGACTGATTTTCTGTCCTTTTAACAAGTATACTGAATCTCATTTCTTGCCAGAAAAGAAATAAAATGGGAACATACAATATACTGAAAATAGGGTTAGTTTATCTGCAACTGTGAAAAAATAAAATATACGTTTTATAACATGTATCTCCTAAGAAAAGAAATGAGGCCAGATGAGTTAGAGGGCATTGTCCTTCCTCATTGGAAGGAAATGAACTGGCTGAGTATCAGTCTTTGAACACTGAAGTGGCCCCTGAACAATACCTTTAAAAAGAATAGGAAGAAAGAAAGAAAGAAAGAAAAAGATATTCCAAAGCAATGGGCCACATAAGCATCTGAGAGGAGAAAGAGTCACAATTCACAATTGTTTCTGACTTATTTATGTGGGACCTGAGGCAAACTAATTTCATTTGCAGAAATGGATAAAGAAGATGTTGCAGAGCCATATTACAGGGTTATTTGGAAGGAGAAATAAAGGAAATGCAATGAAAAGCAGGGCTTTATCAAAAGAAAATCAGAAGTGAAGAATTCAAGGCCTAAACTCTTTGTAGTAAGAATAAGACAGAGAATTTAGAGCTCTACCTAAGAAGACAGCACATGTAAACTGTATAACCCCTCTAAGGTTCTAAATTTAATTCTCCAAACAAAACACAATCAAAGATACATATACACAGTCACAGAGCACATCTTGTTACATGTTTATATACAGCATAGCCAGGGTTCATCTAAATGACTGAAATGAAACAAAATAAAATAAATAAAATATATATTTCTAATTAAAAGTTATTTTGTGTGTTATTAAAATGTCCTAGGAATACTAATATTTAATGAACATATATTTTCTTAATGTTTATTTTTATACTCTGAGTTAAAACTATGTTTCTATTTGACTCTGTTCCTCAAGCCTTGTCTCCTTCTTCTCACATAAAAACTTCCATAACTCAAGGCCCCACTCTGACCTGGATGACAGCTAGTAAGTCTAGGAAAGGAATTCACTCTATAGATTTCTATAGTATGAATGGGATCCTATGTTACTTCCCTCTCCTCTGTTGCCCATATGGGAATCCCATTTGAATAGATGTTTCTAAATGCACTGAACTTTTAAAAATGCTTGGATACCATGGAAAGTGCACTTAAAACTGGACCATCAATGTTCAGTCTTTAGCTTTCTCATGAATTACTTGCCTGCCCTCAGATAAGTAAAGTAACTTCACAGAGTATAAGTTTTCTCTAGCTACAAAAATAATATAACAGTACCTCTAAAGTTATGAGAATTCAATGAGATAATATATGTAAAAGCACTTTGAAAATTGTAATATACTATATAGATATAGGGCATTATTGTTCTCCCCAAGCCCAAAAGACGAACTCCAAATAAAACTGGGAATTCGAGGCTCTGAAGTAGCCAGCGAGACAAAGGTTTGAGACACTTCTTATACTATACTGTGTATGGGGCAACCACACATTTCATTGGACCTAATAACCCCTGTCCTATCCCACAGATTTTCAAATAACATGATTATATGAATTAAAAAATGACTTTTTAGCTATCTTATTTGTATTAAAAACAACCTAAACTATATATATCTTACAGGGAAGTTATTCAATTAGTTTCAGATACCCACCCTCATGCATGACAGATGCATAGGTCTCTGTGACTGTGTGTGTGTATGTATTAGCACTGGAATATTGATGCTGCTATAGTATTTCCTTGAAGTGTCTATTAAACATATTAGAAACGTGCTAGAAATGGTATAGGACTATCTTGCATTTTTAGTTAAAGGTATTTTTCCAGAAATTGACACAATATTATTTCACTGAGGTAAATTAACTACATCTCAGTGAAATAAATAAATAAATAAAAACATTTTCCAGGTTTTATAAGTTTTCTATTTTTTTAGTGATTAAAAGCAGTTTTGTCTCTATTCATTTTCAGTTAGAATCATAACCACAAATTTGACCTCTTTACTGACTAACAGTCCCTGAAATCATCACAATCTGGTTTTTAGAAAGCTTTGTGAGTGTATAATTCACATACTTTTGAACTACAATACAGTGGATTTCAGTATATTCACAGAGTTATGCAATCATCACAATTGAATTTTTTTTTCCAGAAGCCTGTTTTATTTTTTTTATTATGTATTTATTTTTTTATTATTTTTTTTACTTTACAAATTTGTATTGGTTTTGCCATACTACACACCAAGGAAACCAGAATTGAAAGAGACACGTGTACCCCAATGTTCATCACAACACAGTTTATAATAGCCAGGACATGGAAGCAACCTATATGTCCATCAGCAGATGAATGGATAAGAAAGCTGTGGTACATATACACAATGGAGTATTACTCAGCCATTAAAAAGAATACATTTGAATCAGTTCTAATGAGGTGGATGAAACTGGAGCCTATTATACAGAGTGAAGTAAGCCAGAAAGAAAAACACAATTGAATTTTAAAACATTTTCATCACCCCCTAAAAGAAACCTCATATCTATTAGCAAACATTCTCCATTATCTCACAACACCCCAGCTCTAAGCAGCCAGTAACCTGATATCGGTTACTAAATCTTTGCCTACTCTGGACATTTAATACAAATGAAATCTTTCACTTATGTATTCCTTTGTGAATGACTTCTGTCACTTAGCATAATGTTTTTTGGGATCTTCAGTGTTGTTTCATGTATCACTATTTCATTCTTTTTTATTGCCTAATCAGATCAGATCAGTAGCTCAGTCATGTCCGACTCTTTGTGACCCCATGAATCACAGGCCTCCCTGCCCATCACCAAATCCCAGAGTTCACTCAAACTCACGTCCATCGAGTCAGTGATGCCATCCAGCCATCTCATCCTCTGTTGTCCCCTTCTCCTCCTGCCCCCAATCCCTCCCAGCATCAGAGTCTTCTCCAGTGAGTCAACTCTTCGCATGAGGTGGCCAAAGTAATGGAGTTTAAGCTTTAGCATCATTGCTTCCAAAGAAATCCCAGGGCTGATCTCCTTCAGAATGGACTGCTTGGATCTCCTTGCAGTCCAAGGGACTCTCAAGAGTCTTCTCCAACACCACAGTTCAAAGGCATCAATTCTTTGGCACTCAGCCTTCTTCACAGTCCAGCTCTCACATTCATACATGACCACAGGAAAACCATAGCCTTGATTAGGCGAACCTTTGTTGGCAAAGTAATGTCTCTGCTTTTGAATATGCTATCTAGGTTGGTCATAACTTTCCTTCCAAGGAGTCAGTGTCTTTTAATTTCATAGCTGCAGTCACCATCTGTAGTGATTTTGGAGCCCAGAAATATAAAGTCTGACACTGTTTCCACTGTTTCTCCATCTATTTCCCATGCAGTGATGGGACCAGATGCCATGATCTTCGTTTTCTGAATGTTGAGCTTTAAGCCAACCTTTTCACTCTCCACTTTCACTTTCATCAAGAGGCTTTTGAGTTCCTCTTCACTTTCAGCCATAAGGGTGGTGTCATCTGCATATCTGAGGTTATTGATATTTCTCCCAGCAATCTTGATTCCAACTTATGTTTCTTCCAGTCCAGCATTTCTCATGATGTACTCTGCATATAAGTTAAATAAACATGGTGACAATATACAACCTTGACATACTCCTTTTCTTATTTGGAACCAGTCTGTTGTTCCATGTCCAGTTCTAACTGTTGCTTCCTGACCTGCATACAAATTTCTCAAGAGGAAGATCAGGTGGTCTGGTATTCCCATCTCTTTCAGAATTTTCCACAGTTTATTGTGATCCACACAGTCAAAGGTTTTGGCATAGTCAATAAAGCAGAAATAGATGCTTTTCTGGAACTCTTGCTTTTTCCATGATCCAGTGGATGTTGGCAATTTGATCTCTGGTTCCTCTGCCTTTTCTAAAACCAGCTTGAACATCAGGAAGTTCACAGTTCACATATTGCTGAAGCCTGGCTTGGAGAATTTTGAGCAGTACTTTACTAGTGTGTAAGATGAGTGCAATTGTGCAATAGTTAGAGCATTCTTTGGAATTGCCTTTCTTTGAGATTGGAATGAAAACTGACCTTTTCCGGTCCTGTGGCCACTGCTGAGTTTTCCAAATTTGCTGGCATATTGAGTGCAGCACTTTCACAGCATCATCTTTCAGGATTTCTAATAGCTCAACTGGAATTCCGTCACCTCCACTAGCTTTGTTCATAGTCAGGGTTTCTAAGGCCCACTTGACTTCACATTCCAGGATGTCTGGCTCTAGGTCAGTGATCACTCCATCGTGATTATATGGGTCATGAAGATCTTTTTTGTACAGTTCTTCTGTGTATTCTTGCCACCTCTTCTTAATATCTTCTGCTTCTGTTAGGTCCATACTATTTCTGTCCTTTATTGAGGCCATCTTTGCATGAAATATTCCTTTGGTATCTCTGATTTTATTGAAGAGATCTGTAGTCTTTCCCATTCTGTTGTTTTCCTCTATTTCTTTGCATTGATCGCTGAAGAAGGCTTTCTTATCTCTTCTTGCTATTCTTTGGAACTCTGCATTCAGACGTTTATATCTTTCCTTTTCTCCTTTGCTTTTCACTTCTCCTCTTTTCACAGCTATTTGTAAGGTCTCCCCAGACAGCCATTTTGCTTTTTTGCATTTCTTTTCCATGGGGATGATCTTGGTCCCTGTCTCCTGTACAGTGTCACGAACCTCATTCCATAGTTCAACATTCCATTAAAAGAACACACCATATTTTGTTTATCCATTTATCAGTTGAAGGTTATTTGGGTTGTTTCCACTTTGGGGCTATTATGAATATTGCAGCAATGAACATTTGTGTGCACATTTTTGTGGGGATATATGTTCTCATTTCTCTTGAGTATATACCTAGAAAGGGAACTGCTGGATCATATGATAATTTTATGTTAATTTTTTGAGGAATGGCCAAACTGCTTCCACAGTGGGTGTACCACTTCACATTCCCACCAGCAATGTTTGAGGGTCCCTATTTTTCTATGTCCTTGACATTTGTGGTCATCTTTCATTTTTATTAAAAGCATGCTAGTGGGTGTGAAATGGTATCTTACTGTGATTTGGATTTGTGACTGACTGCATTTCCCTAATGGTTCATGGTATTGAACACCTTTTCTTGTGCTTATTAGCCATTTGTATATCTTCACAGAAATATGTATTCAGATCCTTGGCCCATTTTTCAATTTGGTTGTTTTCTTTTTATCATTTAGTTGTAAGATTTCTTTACATATTATGTATATTATTCTTTTTCAGATACATGATTTACAATATTTTCTCCTGTAGGTTTTCTTTTCATTTTCTTGATGGTATCATTTGCACAAGAGTACTTAGTTTTGATGAGGTTCAATTCATTGTTTAATTCTGTTGTTTGTGCTTACTTATCATATCTAAGAAATCAATGACTAAATTGAGGATTATGGTCCCCACTCATTTCTCTTAAATTTTGCTTTTTAATACCACAGCATTATTGATATAATTTATATATTGCAAGTTAACAATATAAAGTGTACAATTCAGTGGATTTTAGCCTATTCAATCTCTTTGCCAATTTTTTAACTAGATTGTTTGTCCTTTTGCTCTTGGTTGTAATAGTTCGTACATACATATTCTGGCTATTTGGCTACTAGACCTTTATCTGATACTTCCCTGTGGCTCCACCTGCAATGCAGAAGACATGGGCTCGATCCCTGGGTCAGGAAGATCCCCTGGAGGAGGAAATGGCAAACCACTCCAATATTCTTGTCTAGAGATTCCCCATGGACAGAGGAGCCTGCTGGGCTACAGTCCATGGGGTCACAATAGTCAGAGACGATTTAACAACTAAACCAACACCACTACATCTCTATCAGATAGAGATAGGTGATTTATAAATATATTTTCCTATTTGTAAGCTGTCTTTTAACTTTCTTGATAAATCTTTTGTTCACCGAAGTGTTTAATTTTGTTAAATTTAAATAAGTCCAAATTCTTATCTAAATAAGTAAATCCATCATGGATGAGACTCTGGGCCTGTCAGTCCTGGGGTAATATTCTTTTCCACTTGTGGACCTATGAAATCAGGAAGCACATTATCTTCCAAAATACAATGGTAAGACAGGCATAGACTAGACATTTCCATTCCAAATGGGAGAAATAAGAATCAAAGGGGCTACAAGGTCCAAGCAAGCCCAAAACTCAGCAGGGAAAATTCCATTTGATTTCTGAGAACAATTCTCTGTGACTCAAAACTCTGTCCTCTGCATCCATGGCTCTGCCCTTACAGTAATGTTTCCTTCATTTTTCTCCCATCTCTGTCCCTCTCAATCCAGGCTGGCAGCATTTTTTGCGAGTAAAATAATTTCTCAAAACTTATTTGTCCCATTTAATTGTACAGCGGTCCAAGCCATTAGACAAGGAGACTCTCCACGGATACTTCCTGGATAACCACATATTTGTTTCTGGATTCTGCTGAGATAGTTGACTGCATCCATAAGTCACGTATCTAATCTCTTAGCAAGTTGTCCAGCCACACACTTGGCTCTTCTTCCAGAGCACACTGTATAGATAGGCAGAGAATTTTCCATATCACCAGGTGCTGGTGCCCTTGTGCTTAATTTATCCTTCTTGCATTTTCTGTCAGCTGCAAGGAGAAATCAGGCTGAACTTTCCATACTTTGGTTATAAATCTCCTTGACCAAATATCCAAGTGCATTGTTTACAAGTTCCACTTTCTTCCCAATCATAGAACATAACTCAATGCTCTGCCACTGTATATCAAAATGACATCTCCTCTAGTGTCCAAAAACACGTCTATCATTTATATTTAAGGAGTCACCAGAAGTACACTTAATGTTCATATTTCTACTGACCATCAAAGCAACCTATGATTTTGCTATCAAGCATCTCTAAATTCTTCTAGTTTTTATTAATTACTCAGTTCCAAAACCAACTCCACATTTTTACACATATGTTACAACAGCAACTTCTCTCCCTGATACCATAATCTATATTAGATTTCTAGATCTTCCATAACAAATTACCACTAACTAGGTGGTTTATAACAGAGAAATTTGTTCTTTCATAGTTCTGAAATCTAAAAATCTGATAACAAGGTGTTGAAAAGGCCATGCCCACCCAAAGGCTCTGTGGAAAATTTCTTCCTTGTGTCTTCCAGCTTCTGGAAGTCCTGACAATGTTTGCACTCCTTGACATGTAGATTTACTTCCAATCTCCATACCCATCATCACGTGGCATTCTACTTTTTTATTTCTATGTCTCTTCTTTTCTTAAAGGGTACTGATCATATTGGATTAAAGGCCAACCCTAATCTACTATCTGGAGAAGGCAATGGCAACCCACTCCAGTACTCTTGCCTGGAAAATCCATGGACAGAGGATCCTGGTAGGCTGCCGTCCATGGGATCGCGAAGAGTCAGACACAACTGAGCAACTTCACTTTCACTTTTCACTTTCATGCACTGGAGAAGGAAATGGCAACCCACTCCAGTGCTCTTGCCTAGAGAATCCCAGGGACAGGGGAGCCTAGTGGGCTTCCATCTATGGGGTCACACAGAGTCAGAGAAGACTAAAGCGATTTAGCAGCAGCAGCAGCAGCAGCTAATCTACTATAACCTCATCTTAATTTTTTGCAAATGTCCTGTGCATGCATGCATGCTAAGTCACTTCAGTCATTTCTGACTCATTGAGACCCTTTTCAAACAATGTCACATTCTGAGATACTGGGAACATCTCAGACTTAACCATATTGTCGTTCTTTTGGTTTACAGTATTTTAAAGAAATGGTCACCATTTCGGTGCCCTGAGTTCCAAGGTGGGTGAACAAAGGCCTTGCATCAGTCCCTCATGTAGTCCCCAGACAAGTTAGAACAAAGACAATTCTATCAGTAAGAGGTTTGCTCTTATCCTTCTGAAAATAGAGTCCACATTTTCAGACCGAGAATGTGACTATTGCTGCCCACAGAAAGAATATGGAGTAAGGGCAAATAAAATGCCTCAAAACTTTCCTACCATTTTAATTTGCTTTTTTCTTGATTCAGCATTGGCTTGGTTGTTTTAAATTTTGACTGTTCTCCATAGTTTATTCTGATCGTTACTGCTTGAGTTTTTTATATTTCTATGGAGTAATGGGCCATTGGAGTGACCCACTTTGTCATTTTCACTGATGTCTAAAGTAATACATTTTGAGAATAAAAAGGAAAATTTAATCTCAAATTAAATTTTTGTTTTTAACATTTAACAAATGCTAGAGAAAAAATATAAGTAAATTTAATGAATATAAATCAAATTATTTTAAGCTTTGTTTAAAGCTCAATACTATGGTCTTATTTATCATTTATCACTGCCAACAGGAAGAAATACTATGCCTATGAATAAATGTCCTACACTGGAGGTCAATAGATAAATATTTATAGTATTGTTATTTTCACTTACATCCATCTCATATCTATGAATTATCCTTTAGATTTAAAAAATGCTAAACAAAAGAGTCCAAAATGCATAACTGGATGCAATCTCAAAAATGCCACAATGATCTCTGTTCATTTCCAAGGTAAACCATTCAATTTCACAGTAATTCAAGCCTATGCCCCAACCAGTAATGCAGAAGTTGAAGTTGAATGGTTCTACGATGACCTACAGACCTTTTAGAACTAACACCCAAAAAGATGTCCCTTTCATTTTAAGGAACAGGAATGCAAAAGTAGGAATGCAAGAAACACCTGGAGTAACAGGCAAATTTGGCCTTGGAGTAGGGAATGAAGAAGAGCAAAGGCTAATAGAATTTTGCCAGGAGAACACACTGGCCATAGCAAACACTCTGTTCCAACAACACAAGAGAAGACTCTACACCTGGACATCACCAGATGGTCAACACCGAAATCAGACTGATTATATTCTTTGCAGCCAAAAATGGAGAAGCTCTATCAGTTCAGTTCAGTTCAGTCACTCAGTCCTGTCCGACTCTTTGCGACCCCATGAATGACAGCACGCCATGCCTCCTTGACCTCACCAACTCCCAGAGTTCCTTCAAACTCACGTCCATCGAGTCAGTAATGCCATCCAGCCATCTCATCCTCTGTCGTTCCCTTCACCTCCTGCCCCCAACCCCTCACAGCATTAGAGTCTTTTCCAATGAGTCAACACTTCGCATGAGGTGGCCAAAGTATTAGAGTTTCAGCTTTAGCATCATTCCTTCCAAAGAAATCCCAGGGCTGATCTCCTTTAGAATGGACTGGTTGGAGCTCCTTGCAGTCCAAGGGACTCTCAAGAGGCTTCTCCAGCACCACAGCTCAAAAACATCAATACTTTGGCGCTCAGCTTTCTGCACAGTCCAACTCTCACATCCATACATGACTATTGGAAAAAAAAACATAGCCTTGACTAGACATAACTTTGTTGGCAAAGTAATGTCTCTGCTTCTCAATATGCCGTGTAGGTTGGTCATAACTTTCCTTCCAAGGAGTAAGTGTCTTTTAATTTCATGGCTTCAGTCACCATCTGCAGTGATTTGGAGCCCCCAAGAATAAAGTCTCACACTGTTTCCACTGTTTTCCCATCTATTTGCCAAGAAGTGATGGGACCAGATGCCATGATCATCATTTTCTGAATCTTGAGGTTTTAAGCCAACTTTTCACTCTCCTTTTCACTTTCATCAACAGGCTTTTTGGTTCCTCTTCACTTTCTGCCATAAGGGTGGTGTCATCTGCATATCTGAAGTTATTGATATTTCTCCTGGCAATCTAGATTCCAACTTGTGCTTTTTCCGGCCCAGTGTTTCTCATGATGTACTCTGCATATAAGTTAAATAAGCAGGGTGACAATATACAGCCTGGACATACTCCTATTCCTATTTGGAACCAGTCTGTTGGTCCATGTCCAGTTCTAACTGTTGCTTCCTGACATGCATATAGGTTTCTCAAGGGGCAGGTCAGGTGGTCTGGTATGCCCATCCCTTTCAGAATTTTCCACAGTTTATTGTGATCCACACAGTCAAAGGCTTTGGCATAGTCAATAAAGCAGAAATAGATGTTTTTCTGGATCTCTCTTGCTTTTTTGATGATCCAGCAGATGTTGGCAATTTGATCTCTGTTTCCTCTGCATTTTCTGAAACCAGCCTGAACATCTGAAAGTTCACGGTTCACGTATTGCTGAAGCCTGCTTGGAGAATTTTGAGAATTCCTTTACTAGCGTGTGATGTGAGTGCAATTCTGGGGTAGTTTGAACATTCTTTGGCATTGCTTTTCTTTGGGATTGGAATGAAAACTGACCTTTTCCAGAAGCTCTATACAGTTAACAAGAGTAGGAGCTGACTGTGGCTCAGATCATGAATTCCTTATTGCCAAATTCAGACTTAAATTGAACAAAGTAGGGAAAACCTCTAGACCATTCAGGTATGACCTAAATCAAATCCCTTATGATTATACAGTAGAAGTGAGAAATAGATATAAGGGTCTAGATCTGATAGACAGAGTGCCTGATGAACTATGGATGAGCTATAGTTTGTGGCACTATATAGGAGACAGGGATCAAGACCATGCACATGGGAAAGAAATGCAAAAAAGCAAAATGGCTGTCTGAGGAGGCCTTACAAATAACTGTCAAAAGAAGAAAAGCAAAGGAGAAAAGGAAAGATATAAGCATCTGAATGCAGAGTTCCAAAGAATAGCAAGGAGAGATAAGAAAGCTTTCCTCAGCGATCAATGCAAAGAAATAGGGGGAAACAACAGAATGGTAAAGACTAGAGGTCTCTTCAAGAAAATTAGAGATATCAAGGGAACATTTCATGCAAAGATGCACTCGATAAAGGGCAGAAATTGTATGGACCTAACCAAAACAGAAGATATTAAGAAGAGGTGGCAAGAATACACAGAAGAACTGTACAAAAAAGATCTTCACAACCCAGATAATCACAATGGTGTGATCACTCACCTGGAGCCAGACATCCCGGAATGTGAAGTCAAGTGGGCCTTAGAGAGCATCACTATGAACAAAGCTAGTGGAGGTGATGGAATTCCAGTTGAGCTATTTTAAATCCTGAAAGATGATGTTGTGTAAGTGCTGCACTCAATATGCCAGCAAATTTGGAAAACTCACCAGTGGCCACAGGACTGGAAAAGGCCAGTTTTCATTCCAATCCCAAGGAAAGGCAATGCCAAGAATGCTCAAACTACTGCACAATTGCACTCATCTCATACGCTAGTAAAGGAATTCTCAAAATTCTCCAAGCAGGCTTCAGCAATATGCGAACTGTGAACTTCCAGATGTTCAAGCTGGTTTCAGAAAAGGCAGAGGAACCAGAGATCAAATTGCCAACATCCACTGGATCATGGAAAAAGCAAGAGAGATCGAGAAAAACATCTATTTCTGCTTTATTGACTATGCCAAAGCCTTTGACTGTGTGGATCACAATAAACTGTGGAAAATTCTGAAAGGGATGGGCATACCAGACCACCTGACCTGCCCCTTGAGAAACCTATATGCATGTCAGGAAGCAACAGTTAGAACTGGACATGGACCAACAGACTGGTTCCAAATAGGAATAGGAGTATGTCCAGGCTGTATATTGTCACCCTGCTTATTTAACTTATATGCAGAGTACATCATGAGAAACGCTGGGCTGGAAGAAGCACAAGCTGGAATCCAGATTGCCAGGAGAAATATCAATAACTTCAGATATGCAGATGACATCACTCTTATGGCAGAAAGTGAAGAGGAACTAAAAAGCCTCTTGATGAAAGTGAAAGAGGAGAGTGAAAAAGTTGGCTTAAAGCTCAACATTCAGAAAACGAAGATCATGGCATCTGGTCCCATCACTTCTTGGCAAATAGATGGGAAAACAGTGGAAACAGTGTCAGACTTTATTTTTTGGGCCTCCAAAATCACTGCAGATGGTGACTGAAGCCATGAAATTAAAAGACACTTACTCCTTCGAAAGAAAGTTATCACCCACCTAGATAGCATATTCAAAAGCAGAGACATTACTTTGCCAACAAAGATATGTCTAGTCAAGGCTATGGTTTTTCCAGTGGTCATGTATGGATGTGAGATTGGACTGTGAAGAAAGCTGAGTGCTGAGGAATTGATGCCTTTGAACTGTGGAGTTGGAGAAGCCTTTTGAGAGTCCCTTGGACTGCAGGGAGATCCAACCAGTCCATTCTTAAGGAGATCAGTCCTGGGTGTTCATTGGAAGGACTGATGATACAGCTCAAACTCCAATATTTTGGCCACCTCATGTGAAGAGTTGACTCTTTGGAAAAGACTCTGATGCTGGAAGGGACTAGGGGCAAGAGGAGAAGGGGACAACAGAGGATGAGATGGCTGGATGGCATTACCGACTCAGTCGACATGAGTCTGCGTGAACTCCAGAGTTGGTGATGGACAGGCAGGCCTGGCATGCTGTGATTCATGGGGTCGCAAAGAGTTGGACACGACTGAGCCACTGAAGTGAACTGAACTGAATGATAAAATATAACAACTTTAGGGGGTTCCCTGGTGGCTCAGTGGTGAAGAATCTGCTTACCAATGCAGGAGACAGGGTTTCAATCCCTGGTCCAGGAAGATCCCACGTGCCACGGAGCAACTAGAGCCATGAACCACAACTACTGAGCCCATGTTCTAGAGCCCAGGAGCCACAACTATTGAATCCCATGTGACCTAGTGCTCGTGCTCCACAGCAAGAGAAGCCACTGAAATGAGAAGCCTGCATACTACAACTAGAGAGTATCCCACACATCAATAAAGACCAGGCACAGCCAAAAATAAATAAATATTATTTAAAAAATAGATAACAAGTTTAGCTAGCCAAGCCTGTGTGTGCTCAGTTATGTCCAACTCTTTGCAACTGCATGGACTGTAGCCAGTCTCTGTCCATGAGAATCTCCAGGGAAGAATATTGGAGCAGGTAGCCATTCCCTTCCCCAGGGGATCTTCCCAACCCAGGGATCGAATCTTCTCCAGGGAATCCCATATAGTGTTCTAAATATTCATTATTGGGATTCCTACAGTAGAATATTACTTCTATAAGACCAGGGACTCTTGTTTTTAGTAACATTTTCGATTACTAGTTTAATTAACTCTGTTGTTGTTTAGTCACTAAGTCGTGTCCAACTCTTCTACAATCCCATGGACTGTAGCCCACCAGATTCTCTGTCCATGGGATTTCCCAGGCAAGAATACTCGAGTGGGTTGCCATTTCCTCTCTCAGGGGTTTTTCTGACCCAGGGATAGAACCCCACATCTTTTGTGTCTCCTGCATTGGCAGGCGGATACTTTACCACTAACACTACTAACTTGAAACGGAGTAAAATACTAAAAATATAGTAATCTAGCAGGAGAAATATAAGAAAAACATTTTAACAGGTAATCCACCAGCTGGATAATGAGCTATTCAATAAAAGGTAATAAAATGATACTCTAAAATCCTGAGAATTGAAATAGAGTTGATAAAAGTCATAGAGGTCACACTTGGTGGGGAAAGTGATATCAGAAGAGGTTCTGAACTCTCCACACATCTGATGGACATACTGATACTCTGTCATTGAGGAGGCTTTTGATACAAGTCTGTCATGCATGGTGGCAGACTAGGCTTATAAAGGCACAAGTCTCTTTTAGGTAGCATGTCAAATTCCATTGCTATGCTAGAAGGGATTAAGGGCAGGAAGAGAAGAGGACGACAGAGGATGTGATGGCTGGATAGCATCACCAACTCAATGGACATGAGTTTGAGTAAACTCCAGGAGTTGGTGATGGACAGGGAAGCCTGGCATGCTATGATTCATGGGGTCACAAAGAGTTGGACACGACTGAGTGACTGAAAATGAACTGTTCATTTAAAATGAAATCAAAACATTTCTTTGAAATATTCTTTTAAGTATGTCTTACTATAAGGGTCTAATTTTCTAATCTCATATGACAGCCAGGCAGAATTACAAAATAGAAATACTGGTCAAAATGGGGAAAATGTAAGAGATCTTTCTGGACTTCATTTCTAGAGTTTATTTTAAGATCATTAAAAATTATGTATAAAATTCAGTTTCATTTTTAAGTAAGTAAAAACGTATATATGTTACTGATATTCATATTTTTTGCAGTTCTGTTTTATAGGTAGAACAAAAGAGCTTTTTTGGTTTAGGAATGCATCACATAATTTTTAATGCAGGCTCCAAAGTTCAGGATAAATTGAATGTGATCAGAAAGCTTGTTTTGTTTTTTACAAGTGAGAAAAGCAATATCTAAACTATACAAAAGCTTCTGTAGCAACTACTTTAAAGAGCCAAAGGGGCCAGTTTATCTTTTTTTTTTATAAATTGAGAATAAGCTATAAGAATCCCCTTTGTGCACAGAGAGAGTTCACACATTATATTTAAGTTCTAAATCCCACTGAAAATCAGGATGTTCAAGGAATTTCTGACAACCTTAAACTATCTGGGCACCAATATACCTTGATATTCATTCCTTCCTTTCATTTGCTTTACCTATAGATGAATCAGTTTCACTATCCTCTTCCTATTACTTCCGTATATGTTACTTTCATTATAACTTATATTTAAACAAATTTTCCCCTTTTATCAGTTTTAATAGTGCGTTTATTTCTAAATCATTCTCATACAGAGAAATATGTTTTCCTTTCCTTTTTCATTTCATAGAGCTCTGATTTATATCAATATGATGAAACAGAGCTCATCTTTTGGGTTTCAATTATGAAAGTAGTCATGGCTCTCTTATTAAAACACTGCTTTTCTATTATAAGGTAAGAAATTTCATGAGAAAATGGTGAACAAGAACTCAGGCAAAATAACTATACTGCATTATGCCAAATATTAATCAAATTCTAGTTTTCTGATATTTTATTTCTCACACGCAAAAATGCTTTAAGCATTTCATTGGTAGTAGAGTCTATTCATACAACATGTATTACACTCAAAATATTTTGGGTTTGTTGTTTTTTGTCTAAGCCTTACATCTCTTTGTTTCTTTTATTATTCATATCAGTCTAGATGTGTTCAGTGAAAACCTAAAACTTGGCTACTTTTTGTTTGTCTCTCCTTTTCTATTCCTCTCTACGCTAATCTGCTTTTATTATGTTGACCCAAATCAGGATGATCATTTTTGTGACTATTTACACTTAAAAGGTTGGAATGATTCTTTTTGACTGATAGTCTACATTTTAATTCATTCACCATTGTTTGCATCTTTATACTGATGTTAAGCACCCTTTCAAACTTTTAATAGATTTTTTTTCCCCATTAAGCAGGTTCTTTCTCTGATATGCTTGATACTCCATAACTTGAAGGGAAATTTTCATTTAATTTCTTTTTATTTATTTATATGTTTGCTGCTCTAAGATTGGATTCCATTCACCATTTGCTTCCTTATTAATCATTTAGAACAATAATTTTTTTTCCATAGCATACATACTGCATTCGTAGGCTTCAGAAGCTTAGATTGATTGACTTTATGAATGGCATATCTTGAGCTAAAAATAGATGGAATCAGAAAGTATTAGTACTTTCTAATACTAATTATTAGAAATTTTATTTTATTATAAACTAGTACTTTCTAATACTAATTATCATATCAATTTCAGCCAAATTTGTTTAGGCAGCAAGACTTACATTAAAACCTTCTTCAAAAGGAACCAAAAGGACCCTGAGATTTACGTGACCTCCACCAATGTGTGAGTGTATGTATGTCTTTTGTGTCTAACCAGGTGTTTAGTACACACTGAATACAGTAAAGGTTATCATCTGGAATATCTATTACCTAAATTGGCATAGCCTGGAAAACTAACATTTCTGGCAATATCAAAGAAAAATAAGGTAATCAATATAAAAAGTATGTCAAATACCCAACTCTATCAGAACTGGAGTAACAAAGCCTTATTAATTGACTGTATGTTTCCCTTTCCATCAAAAGGCATGACGTGATGACACAGGAATCAGGCTGATGTGTGATCAGCTTGACAGATCTTTGTATATACATGCAATCTTATCCTCATATGTGACTTCAAACCTTTTCTAAAAACAAAACAACTCATACATTGACTGCTATATGCTTTGCCTGTCTGCTATTTCTCAAACAACTGTACATATGCTTCACTGTGGTAAGCTATACTTTAGTAAATCCATGCAAAAGTATGCTCCCCTAGCTTCTCTTCCCTTCTGTTGTCAGTTTCAGCTGCGAGCTATCCTCTGAAATTCATTCACTGTCACGACTAGTCCTGCAGAGTTTCAACAAACTCTCTAAAGCTTCTGTGTCCATTGTAAAGCATTTTGGAAATCTTCAGCTACAAATGAAGTCAAAGTGCAAAATCATTTTCTGTCATTTTCTACGAAAGCTCACAGTGTCCTGAACTTGTGTACTTTTGAAGAGGTCACCTTCCCATACTGTTTTTTCCCCTTCTGTCTACCTAAAAGATGCAGGATCCTCCTAGTTTGGGCAGATTCAGGTCACATCTAAGCCTGATCCTTCCCTGATTATTCACAAACAAATCATAGTAAAAATAAAGGAAAAAATCACACAATCCTCCTACAGCATTAAATTTGTAATCACACAAGACAAAACATGAAATCCAGGACTACAGTTCCCACAGTAACCCTGTTCTTCTCCGACTGTGTATGCCCTATATCCCAATCTTTACACTGAAAATGTTTTCCTTTTTTTCTAATTAATGTATTTATTTTAATTGGAGGCTAATTACTTTACAATATTGTAGTGGTTTTTGTTTTTCTTACATTGTATTCCAATTCTTAGTTTCAGGATCTTGCAAAAGCTGTCTGATTAAGTACTTACCTTACTATATGAATGATGATTTTAAGTTTTAAAATCAAACTAAAATTAAGCAAATCAAAATAGCTAATGGGCACTCTAGCTAGAACAGAAAATAAAATACATGTGATTGTCAATTCTGTAAATCAAACATGTATTTCCTAACTTAGCTTCTGCTGCTGCTGCTACTAAGTTGCTTCAATCGTGTACAACTCTGTGTGACCCCAAAAATGGAAGCCCACCAGGCTCCCCCACCCCTGGGATTCTCCAAGCAAGAACACTGGAGTGGATTGCCATTTCCTTCTCCAATGCATGAAAGTGAAAAGTGAAAGTGAAGTCACTCAGTCGTGTCCGACTCTTCGCGACCCCCATGGACTGCAGCCTACCAGGATACTCCACCCATGGGATTTTCCAGGCAAGAGTACTGGAGTGGGGCACCATCACCTTCTCTGAACTTAGCTTCTAGTTGTCTTCTATTTGAAGAATCATCTCTTGAGAAGGGAGCAAACTCATAACCCAATGGGAAATGAAACTGGATTATCTTTTATACTTGAAGTATTTGGTGACATCAGAAAACAGCACTAAATGATTAGAATTTTTCCAGAACAGACTATGTATGTGGTATTTTGCAATTTTAGTTTTGCTTGTGAATAATCACTTTGCCCAATCATCTTAATTAAATGTTAAATATAAGGTATATTCTTTATTCATTAGCAGTATGACACTTCAGTCCAGTCGCTCAGTTGTGTCCAACTCTGTGACCCTATAGACTGCAGCATGCCAGAATTCCCTGTTCATCACCAGCTTCCATAGCCTGCTTCAACTCATGTCCATCAAGTCGGAAACACCATCCAACAATTTCCTCCTCTGTTTTCCCCTTCTCCTTCTCCCTTCAACTTTTCCCAGCATTGGAGTCTTTTCCAATAAGTCAGTTCTCTGCATCACATGGCCAAAGTATTGGAGTTTCAGTTACAGCATCTGTCCTTCCTATGAATATTCAGGACTGGTTTCCTTTAAGATTGACTGGTTTGATCTCCTTGCAGTCCAAGGAACTCTCAAGAGTCTTTTCCAACACCACAGTTCAAAAGTATCAATTCTTCGGCACTCAGCAACTGGAAAAATCATAGCTTTGACTAGATGGACCTTTGTTGGCAAAGTAATGTCTCTGCTTTTTACTATGCTATCTAGGTTGGTCATAGCGTTTCTTCCAAGGAGTGTCCTTTAATGTCACTGATGCAGTCACAATCTACAGTGATTTTGGAGCCTAAGAAAATAAAGTCTGTCACTGTTTCCAATGTTTCCCCATCTATTTGCCATGAAGTGATGGGACAGGATGCCATGATCTTAGTTTTCTGAATGTTGAGCTTTAAGCCAACTTTTTCACTCTCTTCTTTCAGTTTCATCAAGTGCCTCTTTAGTTCTTCACTTTCTGCCAGAAGGGTTGGATCATATGCATATTTTAGGTTATTGATATTTCTCACAGCAACCTTGATTCCAGCTTATCCTTCACCCAGCCCTGCATTTCCCATGATGTACTCTGCATGTAATTTAAATAAGCAGGGTGATGATATACAGCCTTGATGTACTCCTTTCCCAATTTGGAACCAGTCTGTCATTCCATGTCCAGTTCTAACTGTTTCTTCTAGTCCTGCATACAGAACTCTCAGGAGGCAGTTAACATGTTCTGGTATTCCCATCTCTTGAAGAGTTTTCCACACTTTTTTGTGATATACACTATCAACGTCTTTGGTGTAATCAATGAAGCAGAAGTAGATGCTTTTTCTGGAATTATCTTGCTTTTTCTATGATGCAAGAGATGTTGACAATCTGATCTCTGGTTCCTCTGCCTTTTCTAAATGCAGCTTGAACATCTGGAAGTTCTTGGTTCGTGTACTGTTGAAGCCTCACTTGGAGAATTTTGAGCATTACATTGCTAGCATGTGAGATGAGTGAAAGTATGCGGTAGTTTCAACATTCTTTGGCATTGCCCTTTTGGGTGATTGAAATGTAAACTAACCTTTTTCGGTCCTGTGGCCACTGCTGAGTTTTCCAAATTTGCTGGCTTATTGCGTGTGGCACTTTCACAGCATCATCTTTTAGGATTTGACATAGCTCAACTGAAATTCCATCACCTCCACAAGCTTTGTTCGTAGTGATGCTTCCTAAGGCCCACTTGACTTTGTATTCCAGGATGTCTGGCTCTAGGTCACTGATCACAACATCATTGTTATCTGGGTTGTGAAGCTCTTTTTTGTATAATTCTTCTGTGTATTCTTGCCTCCTCTTCTTAATATCTTCTGCTTCTGTTAGGTCCATACCATTTCTGTCCTTTATTGTGCCCATCTTTGCATGAAATGTTCCCTTGGCATCTCTAATTTTCTTGAAGAGATATTTAGTCTTTTCCATTCTACTGTTTTCCCCTATTTCTTTGCACTGATCACTGAGGAAGGCTTTCTTATCTCTCCTTGCTATTCTTTGGAACTCCACATTCAAATGGGTATAGTTTTCCTTTTCTCCTTTGCCTTTTGTGTCTTTTCTTTTCTTAGCTATATGTAAGGCTTCCTCTGATAACCATTTTGCCTTTTTGCATTTCTTTTTCTTGGGGATGGTCTTGATCACTGTCTTCTGTACAATGTCACAAACCTCCATCCATAACTCTTCAGGAACACTGTCTATCACATCTCACCCCTTAAGTCTCTTTCTCACTTCCACTGTATAATCATAAGGGATTTGATTTAAGTCATACCTGAATGGGCTAGGGGTTTTCCCCACTTTCTTCAATTTAAGTCTGAATTTGGCAATAAGGAATTCATGATCTGAGCCACAGTCAGCTCCTGGTCTGGCTTTTGTTGACTGTAGAGAACTTCCCCATTTTTGGCTACAAAGAATATAATCAATCTGATTTTGGTGTTGACAATCTGGTGATGTCCATGTGTAGAGACTTCTCTTGTGTTGTTGGAACAGGGTGTTTGCTATGACCAGTGCCTTCTCTTGGCCGAACTTCGTTAGCCTTGCCCTGTTTCATTTTGTACTTCAAGGCCAACTTTGCCTGTTACTCCATGTATCTCTTGACTTCCTACTTTTGCATTCCAGTCCCCTATGATGAACAGGACATTTTTTCTGGGTGTTAGTTCTAGAAGGTCTTGTAAGTCTTCATAGAATCGTTCCTTCAGCATTATTGTTTGGGGCATAGACTTGGATTACTCTGATGTTGAATGATTTGCCTTGGATACGAACAGAGATCATTCTGTCATTTTTGAGATTGCATTCAAGTACTGCATTTTGGACTCTTTTGTTGACTATGAGGGCTACTCCATTTCTTCTAAGGGAGTCTTGCCCACAGTACTAGTTATCATGGTCATCTGAATTAAATTCATGTATTCCAGTCCTTTTTAGATCAATGATTCCTAAACTGTTGATCTTCACTCTTGCCATCTCCTGTTTGACCACTTCTAATTTACCTTGATTCATGGACCTAACATTCCAGGTTCCTATGCAATATTGCTTTTTACAGCATTAGATTTTACTTCCATCACCAGTCACATCCACAACTGGGCATTATTTTTGCTTTGGCTCCATCTCCTCATTCTCTCTGGAGTTATTTTTCCACTCTTCTCCAGTAGCATATTGGGTACCTACTGGCCTGAGGATTTCATCTTTCATTGTTATATCTTTTTGCCTTTTCATACTGTTCATGGGGTTCTCAAGTCAAGAATAATGAAGTGGTCTGCCTTTCCCTTCTCCAGTGGACCATATTTTGTCAGAACTCTCCACCATGAGCCATTCATCTTGGGTGGCACTACATGGCATGACTCATAGTTTCACTGAGTTAGAGAAGGCTGTGGTCCGTGTGATCAGTTTGATTAGTTTTCTGTGATTGTGAAAATTAAATGCAAAGACAAGAAAGGAAAGGAACAACAAGGACAAGAACAAGGACAAGAAAGGAAACTACATCATTATATGTTCTTTTGATTATAGCATAACTTAGCAAACTGTTCAGTTTATGTTCATGCCTGTATGAGATGATGCTTAATGCATTAAAGAATAAAGAGAGAAGCAGGATTATGACTATGTAATGTCAGAAGATTACTACTTTCTCTTTAGTGTGATACTTCTAGTTGTAAGATATTCAATAGCAAATTAATGGACCTTGAGATTTTGGAATAATTGCCTGAAATAACATTTAAGTTTTGCTTAATATCCTAAACTTTATTCAACTTCCTAGACTCAACTTATTCTTTGCTCTGATTAATTTATACACCCTTTTTAATCCAAAAACTGAACCAAAATCCATGGATATCTGGATTTACTCTTTTATAATGACTTTTCCTTTGTTACTTATATTCATAACTTCTCTATAAGACACCTTGGCTCATCAGCACAGTTCAGGCAAGTATTCACCACATTTTTATTCTTCTTCCATTGCATGTATGGATTTGTCCCTTTCTCTATATCCACCACTCTGTTTCATATTTTTACCATAAGATGTCCATAAGCAGAAGTTTTGTTTTTTTTTTTTTTTTTTTTTCCCTAGAGACAACCACTCTGAGTATGATTACCTGGTAAAAACACAAAGTGCCCAATTAAATTCAAATTTCAGATAAACAGCAAATAATTTTCACATAAGTCCCAAATATTGCATGGGATGCATTTACACTAAAAATCATTCATTATATGAGATTCAAATTAGCATGGGTCATGTATTAATATTTGCCAAACCTAGCAGTACAATAAGCCAGAATTTAATCCCAAATTACACTACAAATAGTAGGGATTTTTCCTTTTCACAGAAATCCAGAGGGTAGTAATGAATTCAGGATGAGTAGAGGAAGCAGGAGACTCTGAAGTGATATTAAAACTATACAATTTCTTTTGACCTTCATGTCTGGCAAAGAAGTACTGATAGCACTATAAAGTCAGTCTTTCCATAAAGGTAGGGAAGTATGTAATTATCTTTTTTTTTTTTTTTACAATTTGAGGAGCATTTAGAAATCTGATCAATACCTACTTAATATTTTCCCAATCTCCTCTCCATGCTTCCTCTTTTAAAATGCAAATATGTCTGGAAGAGTTAACATTTTCTATACTTGAAGGAATATATTTTTGAAAGGAATAACATGACATTTTTAGATAATACATTTTATCATGTGCTTTCCCATTAGAACAAAAGTGTAGGGAAATGATAGAGCATGAGACTACAGGGTGGGAGATCCACTATAAAAGTTAGGAAAGGATGGAGAAAAGGATGATTGAGTTGTGCCAGACACAAACTCCACCAGCTCACAAAGATATCCAAGCCATGGTCTTGTGATAAAGCCAAGTCAAAAAACCTGGCCTTGGGGAGCAATAAATTGGGAGATTGGGACTGACATATACCCACTTCTATTAATGACACAGATAACTAATATGAACCTGCTGTATGGCACAGCATACTCAGTACTCTGTAATGACCTATATGGGAAAAGAATCTAAAAAGAGTGGATATATGTATAACTGATTCACTTTGCTGTCCAATATTTTTTTTTTAAATAGCCTTGTTTTAGAAGTGGCAGGACTATACAGATTTAAAGAGGGCACACTCTGGAACCACCCTGCCTGGAACTGAATCTCCAATCTGCCTCTTTTACAAAATGATGATATTAGTACCTGGCTCACAGAGTTTTTCTGTACTCATGTGTACATGAGATGATAAATGTAGTGAGATGAATATGTGGCACATAGGAAGTGCAATCGGGGAAGGCAATGGCACCCCACCCCAGTACTTTTGCCTGGAAAATCCCATGGACAGAGGATCCTGGTAGGCTCCAGTCCATGGGGTCGCTAAGAGTCTGACACGACTGAGCAACTTCACTTTCACTTTTCACTTTCATGCATTGGAGAAGGAAATGGCAACCCACTCCAGTATTCTTGCCTGGAGAATCCCAGGGACGGGGGAGCCTGGTGAGCTTCCGTCTATGGGGTCGCACAGAGTCGGACACGACTGAAGCGACTTAGCATAGCATAGCATAGCATAGGAAGTGCAATACATTTTGGCAGTCGTGTGGGTATTGGCATTACCAAGTACATTTTTTTAAAACTCATTCCTTTTATTCTTCGAGTCTATTTTTTCTAATTGTCAGGGGAGTGTGTAATTTCCTTGGTTCTGTCTTGCAACAGCAAAAATTTGAAGCAGTGGATGGACCACTGTTACCCCTCCGTGTTACAGCTCACTTTGATTTGCAAGCAAAGGAAAATACATTCTCAAGGCGTGAGGGCAGACCACCAACCCAAAAGACACAAAGAGAAGAGAAGCACTCCCCGCCCCACCCCATCCCCACCCCCATCCCCACCCCCCACTCAATTTTTACTCCTCTTTTTATAAGTTTTTTTTTCCTCCCTCTGGGCCTGCCCTATGTAAATTGGGCTAGCCAGGAGGGCTGTTTGTTTTACCTGAGGTCCTCTGACCTTCCTTTGTTCTATTTTCAAGTGCTTTTCCCTTCTTTGTCTTTTAAACACACCATTCTGGACTCCTTTTTCCTATTTTAACTACCTAACCTAATTATAGATGTCATGAGGGTACACATCTAATTTATTTAACAGACTAAAAAAGATCTTGTACTACTTTGCTGTGCAAAAAGTGTTAGAGCAAAAAAGGTGTGTGTGTGTATGTGTGTGTATAACTGAATCACTCTGCTGTACAGTAGAAATGAACACAACATTGTAAATCAACTACATGTCAATAAAATAAAATTTTTTAAAGTATTAGGGCAAATATTTACCTCCAGAATCATCTTGAGTATCGCATCCCCCAACATAACAACCCCCAGAGCTCAGCAGAGGGAGACTGGTGCAGCAGACACAAATATTAGACATAGTCTCTCAAACTTGTCCTTTTTCTAGTCTTGAAACACAATATGTCGCTATGACCATTATCAAAACTATAATGAAAAGTCCTTACAGGAATTCATTTGAAAGCATATCTTTCATATATGGAGAGGAGATCATCAAAAGACAGTTCCTTATCTCTGAGCTAGTTTCCTCAGCAAACAAAGATGCAAACTCTGGCTCCCTTTGGTATCAGAACCCTGCTTCCCTACTCATCCAATACACTCTGGCCCTGTCCACACTACCCAACATAGCCTCGCCAGTCACGTATTCCCCTCATCTGTCTTCAGTGTTAAACTTGCAGGGGTATCTGCCTCCAGGAGACAAAGTCCCTGCACAAACATAGACATATATGAAAATTAAATGCAAAGACAAGAAAGGAAAGGCAAATATATCATTGTATGTTCTTTTGATTATAGCTTAACTTAGTAAACTGGTCATGGTTTATGTTCATGCTTGTATGAGATGATGCTTAATGCATTAAAAAAGAAAGAGAAACAGGGTGTCAGGTTTTTAAATATAAAAATACTTGATTTATATTCATATCACTTTCTTTCTTTTGGGGTCATCTTGATGTTTTGGTCTTTAGGAAAAAAGGTAAGATGTTAAATCATAGTTACAATAGGCACCACTGATTATTTTCTTTTCTCAGAAAATAAAGACTATGTCAGAAAACAGTATTTCCTTTGACAAATAATAAAGAATTCAGATGAACACTGCTAGCTGCTCCGAGTGTAGTTAGTTGTACTACACAGAAGATACACCAAACAGCATGCTCTTTAAAAATTACTGGGTTTCTGTCTGCATTGTCATTGATACCAGTCCATGAAGAGTTCCCAGAAAAATTTAATATCTTAACCTGCCATTATTTCAGGACTAGGGCCCTAGGAATGACAGCTGTAATATTTCAGGAAAAATATTCATCAGATTTTACTTCCTAATTCCCTCATGCTTCTATATAGAATCTCACGTTTGAGATAGAACTGTCTCTGGTCAAATCAAGAGTTGATAAGTGGGTTCAAATTTATTTTCTGCTCAATGTGTGTCTTCTTGTACATCTTTGGTCTACTTATATAGCTTCACCATATTTCATCCGCTTGCTGATCCATAAAGAAGTCATAACAGTATCTACTACTCAGTTGTATTTGGAGGTTAATTTCCTGGGGTGCTTGTGCAAAAAAAAAAAAATATATATATATATAATTTTCATCTTCACTAGTCCCAAATGATACAATGACACTTTCTGGTAGGCTGTCAGTTCTCCAATTCAGTCATGATACTATGTCTCCCAAGTTGACACTAAAAAGATATGAAAATTGAAAAGGCTTCAAAATGACAACACATACCATGCTCAAAGGAAACAAAATTCCATCCTATTTTATAACTTATCTACCTTTTATCTCAGCCTTATTATCTTTTTGGTTCCCAAAGACTGAATTTTCTGTACCCTATCTCCATGCTGCACTAGTCTATCTCTGCAACCCATCAAAATACAAGGCAGGTTTTAAACATGTTATGTAATTCTGCAGTGTATATTACCTGCAGTTTGTCACCTCTCCCAAGTCTCTTCATCCTCACCACTTAGGTATGGTTTCCATCTGCTACTCCTTCTTAAATACCAATTACGGCGCTATCGTAGAATCTCAAATACCCCCATTAATAAAGATTATCCAAGATTTTTCAGGTTAAAGGTTCTAGAAATCTCCTATCCCTTAAACCTTGCTCAGCAAAAAAGCCAACTTGTACACAGTTTATTGAAAGTCAATGAAGTATTTATTAAAAATCTACTTTCTGAAAACTGTGCTACCTGAAAGGCCACACAAAGCTTGCAAGAGAACAACATAGAAGAGAATCACAATTGCTCAGGCTATCAATTGACTATAAGTTTTGTGTGCATTGTAATGAAATTATATGAATATTTTCTCACATGTATCATGTATATTTCAAGGTATTAAAGTATTTTTGAAAAATAAATATATATATTCTACTCCAGATCTGTTGCCTAAAAGACGGGATATTAGTTTCTTAAGAAGATCTGGGATCTTACTACTTTCCCAAATTTTCAACCAGTCTTCTTATTTCTATTTAAAACCAGAATCTCTGCCTCTAGAATTAACTGCTGCCTTTTAGTTTCTAAGTTCTTCTATTTTATTACAGAATTCACTTCTCCCTGTGCATGTGTTTGAGTTTTATCTCTTTAAACGTTATGTTATGTTATGCTATGTTACATTATGTTATGTTATGTGAAAATCGTTCAGTTGTGTCTTGCTTGGGATTTTCCAGGCCAGAATACTGGAGTGGGTAGCTGTTCCTTTCTCCATGGGATCTTCCCAATCCAGGTATCGAACCCAGGTCTTGACATTGCAGGTGGATTCTTTACCAGCTGAGCCACCAGGGAAGTAGTCATTCTGTTACATAAATTATTGCTCATCCATTTGCCATCCATCTCCCAAAATTTGTGGATGTGTCTAGTCTTCTGGGTTTCCTTTTCCATTCTCTTTGTCTTTGTGGTTTTAGTTGCTTTTATTATCCATGATTTTATGTGTTTCAAAAAGTGGTTCAGATAAACACACGTATAAACTGATGTGTTTATCTAGAAGTCTCACTGAAGTACTTTAGTTAAGGGAGTAACACAGTCAGATATACATTCCATAAGGGCTAACACAGGCCGTGGGGTGGACTGAATAGTTTTGAAGAAGGCAAGATTGGAAACAAGTAGACAAGCTGGAAAAATAAGTAGAGACTGAACTTAGGATGTAAAGGAGGTGCCATATATGAAAAATGCTTATTATTATTAAGGAGATAGAATTATTAGGAAGTGGTTTCAAATTTAATATGAAAGTCTATATTTCCACTACAGGTGGACCTAAGGGAAAGGGTGAGTATGTAGAGACCTGGGAGACATGGCAAAGCTTGGATAAAGAAGCATGATTTCCATGTTGGACTTGGGCATGTTGATTTAAGGGACCAGTGGGATATGCAGAGATACCCAGTAGACACTTGCCCACACTGAACTCAAATTCTGAGGAGAGGTCTAAGCTGAAAATATAGAATTTAGAGCCACCTAAATAGATATGCTGTAACTTGTCAGAAATAGTTTCTCCATTTTAATATTAAAAATATGCTATTAAATAGAGATAATGAGATCTTTTTCTCTATTTCAGTGACTTGAGATCTCCAGGAAATGATAATACATGTATACAAAACATCATTTTAGGAAAGCAGTCTCAGGTGCACATAAAATCATTATGCATATCATACCCAATTTTGTACATGAATAGCATTCATCTAATAATACTGTCATACTTTATAATCTGGAGAAGGCAATGGCACCCCACTCCAGTACTCTTGCCTGGAAAATCGTATGGGTGGAGGAGCCTGGTAGGCTGCAATATATGGGGTTGCTAAGAGTTGGGCACGACTGAGCGACTTCACTTTCACTTTTCACTTTCATGCATTGGAGAAGGAAATGGCAGCCCACTCCAGTGTTCTTGCCTGGAGAATCCCAGGGACGGGGGAGCCTGGTGAGCTTTCGTCTATGGGGTCGCACAGAGTCGGACACGACTGAAGCGACTTAGCATTTTATAATCAGATGAATGAGATGAAATCTGGTTCTCACCACGTTGGTCACCAGGACTGTATCTGGACATATAACTATCTAAACAAGTGTCTACCTCCCCCCTCACTTCACTAGATGCCTCTCCCAAAGATATGTGCTCACTCAAATAAATAACCAGGTTGAAATATAATTAAGATTATATGTTTATCTTCTTATGGCAGCAAAATAATTACACAGCCCTACCAGTCTTTGCTCTAACATTATTTAGAAGGATTATAAAAAAGACATATCTTTTATCTTGCATAAATTCTGATTTCTCCCATACTTATGAAAATATTTTTTTCTTTGTAGCAGAACCAATAAAACAAGTTCCACATTTTTCAAGGGAGTGGTGGATTCTTCAGTTTTACTTATTATTATAAAGCACTTTCATATGTTCAAAGGAATTTTCTTTTATTATAAATAGTGTCATGTCTTTGAGAATAGGGAACTATAAATTTTACCATTAAGAAAATAGTATAGACCTATTATTACATTCTAAATGACAATTTTTTATCTCTGAACAGAAATCACCTCATGGCAAAATTCAATGTAATTCATTCATCCCCTATTATTGCCTTCAGTTTCCCAAATATTCTTTTAAGAAGATCTTTTAATATGAAGTGATTTCCTTGAATTATATTTAAATACAGATAAGGAGAAGTATGTTCATTCACTTCTGATTACAATAATAGTTGAGTTTTCATGTAGGTGCTTTTGTTTTGGCGAGCTGTCAAGAGACCCCCAGTTTCAGCTGTGCAACAAGCAGCCTCACTATTTAGCATCTCCCCCTGAGATCTTACGTGGTGCAGAAAGCTAATGATAATTTGTAACCTTTTTAGGCTTGGGTCAAAGTCTTGGATTCTCATCTCCCTGCTAACCTTACATAATGAAAAATGAGTGTGATATAATCAGAATTATACATTTGTATCCCTCTGGGTTCTTTTTGCTCTTTTCTCAAAGCATATATTTCTAAGACAACCCCTATTACACCACACCAGTATGTATGTCTTTTTCTTTCACTTCTTATTTCCTCTTCTTTTTCTCTTCACAATCTGTTCGTAATGTTCTTTTTTTTCCAGTTAACAGAGATTTTAATTGAACAAGAGCACAATTTCAACAATGATTTTCAGTTAAAATTATGAATTCCAAACTACTCATGATCAACTAAGTGTTTAAGCTGATTTACTTGAAAACAAATGATTAAAATCATACATAACTATACTTGGCAGAAATGAATTTGATGGCATATATAATTCCTGACATCAACATGCTTATTTTTCTAACACCTTATTCTTTAAAAAACAATGGAAAGTTCTTTTGTTGCTGATTGGCACAGAATTATGTTCTTTTCAAGTGTCAAACTGAGGTCATAGTTATGAATAGCTAATGTGTTCTCTCTAAGTGCACACTTTGCTGTATTTGCTGTATAGATTTTCTATAACCTCATATATGCAGATCTTAATTAATCCAGAGACTTGCGGATAGGGGAATTTACAGTATAGTAGAGCACAAATCATAGAAGAGTCACAGATGAAAAGGATAACACATTTGAAAAAAATATGTATGTACATATAACTGAATCCCTGTGCTATACATCTGAAAACTAACACAGCATTGTAAATCAACTACACTTCAATTAAAAAAAAAAATAGTCACAGGTGAGAAAACACAGCCCAGAAGGCTGAAATTCTAAGGTTAAAGTCTTACTCTCATGCATACAAAGCTAAATCTTTCTTATTTATTGTTATTTACTGGGATGTAATGCTCTAGAGAAAAATGACATAAAATAAAATCACTTCTAAGTCCACTGTTGATCATTAAAGCACTAAGCTTAAAAGAAATCTTTACCCACAGTAAGATTTGCCATGTGTCCGTTTTATAAAACCAAAAATTCCTCTCTTGTTTATCTAACTCCAAATATACAAGCACAGGTTTAAAGAGTAGGATAAGTATTTCTGCTCTAAAAACTCATTACTGAACCTCAGTTTTCACTAAAATGTATTCCTTGGCTGGAATGCAACATCCATAATTATCTTCATACCTTCAAACATAAGGCAGGAGGATGTGAAGGGTTTGCTAGACCCTTTTAGAATAATCAGAAAAAAGTTACAGTGCAATGTTTCCCCTTTCATCAGGATACAACTGATCAAATAGTGTTTAATCCCTTCCCTGAAGGAAAGCTAACAGTGTTCACTAGGGAATTTTGTTTTATTTTTACTGGTCTTTACACTTGAAAAGTCAAATATAAGAACTATGAAGAGAAATTGAATCAAAGTTTATAAGTAAACAAATTCTTAAAATAATAGCTAGATCTATAGGCAGAGCTGACCAGATAAAACTTCAATGTATAAGAAAAAAAAAAAAAAAAAAAAGAGTGTCCTTGACCTAATTCTCAGGACATGGTAAACTCTTCCTAAAATTTCCCCAAGAAACTTTATTCCTATTCTTCCAGCTATTTTTCTGACTCACAAATACTTTTACACCATCTTCCAGGTATCCCTATAGTGTCTTCATTCTGCATTCCCCAAACACTCTCTAATCAAATTCACTCCCACCAGATAATTCCCTGTATACTCTCTTAGAAAATCTCTTCAACAGATTTTTGTTGTTGTTGTTGGAAAGATCTGATCAATTAATTCTCACTTCAGGTTTAACAAGACTTCATAGTTTAATATTGTTATCCCTCCCAAAGTTATTAGCAACTTAACAGGAACCACCAAAATTTCAAGTCAAAAGAGTGATTAATAATTATTGCAGGCACCAATAGGGAGCTATTTGGGGATGTAATTCCATTATTGTAAGGAACACAATATCCTTACAATCCCTTTATTGACAGCAGTATGGACAGCAATATATTCCAGAGGGCCTTTAAAACACTAAAAGCACAGTTTAGGATATAATGAAAAAAATTGAACTAATACTGCATAGATTATATACAAATAATGAAATACATCATATGTTCCTTCTCCTTCTCTTTGGGGTTAGCAGTGGTAGTCTTTAAGTAGTTCTGTGCCTCAATCCCCCTCCTCCCCCTCCACCTTCTGAAAGCATCATGGACAGTAATCCTGTCAATAGCTGGTTCTGTGCCTAATAGTTTTATTTTTTTTTTTTTTAATTTGGGATATGTGAAAAAGTTTTCAAACTTCATGGTTTAAGAGATGCTCTCAAAGTTGCAGTGACTAAAATTTCCATTGACCCCACCGATACTGGAAACCTGCTAGTTTCACACCATACTAATTAACAGTAATACCATTTCCTAAGAAAACTGATTGCACTTCCAACTTAATCAGGCTTCCAGCAACAGGAATGGTAAACATAAAAGTAATGTCTGGAGCTGATTTTAAAACAGTTCCTTTATTTTTCTTGGGATTTGCTTGCAAAAGACAGATTGTTTGCTCCTCTGTTTTTCAAAAATCTGATCTAAGAGGCTTCGCTTTATTATACCATTATTCCCTTGCTTGTGTTGTTCCTTCCAACTTCAAGTCCTCTTCTTTCTCAATCACTCAGTCAATTCAGGCTGTTTAAAGCACCCTATAACCCTGAAGATGACTGCTGCCTTGCTCTGGCATCTTTCACAGCCTACAGATACTAAGTTCTAAGATAAACTAAATGCCATTTATTTTAATGCTTACTATATGCTCTATCTCATTTCTTTCTTACAGAAACCTATGAGCTACATATTATCCTCATTTAACACAGATAAGACTCAAAGAAGTTAAGCCATCACCCAAGGTCACAGAACTTAGTAATCAGAGCCTATTAAAACCCTGGATTGTCTGATTCTGTCTGACTATACCATCTACGTAAATGGACTTTTGCCTGCCAGTTGAATCCCTCTATTGCTTGTCCCATCTGTGCAAATGTATCTATCTTTTTCAAATGTTCTCATTCATTTACATTGCCCAAATTCTGGCCCATATGGATTCAGAAATAATCTAATGAAGTAGTTGTCTTTCCTCATTGCCCCAAGTGACTTATAGAGTGTTTGGAAGAAGCACAGATTAAGCAGAGGGACCTCGAGAGTTCCTATGACAAGCGCCCCTCACTCATTTGTTTCCTTGCTAAGGCAGGGAGTTAAACTATCAACAGAGGTATTCTAATATTCCAACAGCCTCAGAGGCCAACAGGAACAGAGTCTGGAAGGCAGTGGAACGTTTCCCCGGTACAATCAAGTACTGGCAGAACTGATGTAACGTGGGCCGAACACTGGTCAGTGGACAAAAATTTTAACTTTTTGCATACATGGTTGGCTCTAGTCATGTCATTATGAAGTATCCCATATGCAGATTGTCTGTCCAAATGTACAGAGAACTTTAACTTTTTCCACCATTGAAAATCTTCTATATCACACATTCTTCATAGCAAATGTGTTAGACTGAGAAAATAGAGGTAGTAGGAAACCTAAGAGGGCTTCCTTGGTGGCTCAGCAGTAAAGAATCCTCCTGCAATGCAGGAGTAGCAGGAGATGCAGGTTTGATCCTTGGGTGAGGAAGATCCACTGGAGGAGGGCATGGCAACCCACTCCAGTATTCTTGCCTGGAGAATCCCATGGACAGAGAAGCCTGGCAGGCTACAGTTCATAGTGTTGCAAAAAGTCAGACAGAACTGAAGTGGCTTAGCACGCATGCATGCAGGAAACCTAGGAAGCATGAAGGTAGACTACATCATTCTTACAGTCTGTTGGTCTCTGTAACTTGCCTGTAGGCCTCTAGGATTGTCATTTAATATCAGATATGCAACATCCCCTGTAGACGCATATGCAGAGCACCATAGCTGCTTTCTTATAAACATCAACTCAGAAATAGGATCAGTTGTCCTCAAGCTCACAAAAGAGGCAAGAGACTAAGAATGTGAGGAAAGTGTTCCTTCAACAAAGTTTCTCCTTATTCTCATATCCATAGTGAACACTGTTATTTTGTCCCTTGACTTGACTTGTTACTTTTCCTTTTGGATTTGAACTCTACTTCTTCATTCCATAGTACTGGGGTTTTGGATAGTGGCAGTTTATTGACTAGTTTTTGATTCTGATCTTTTTTTTCTGTCAAAACATCAGCACCTGGCCTGAGGTTAGATTTTCTCCTTTCATGATAAATCTTAAAAGCAGGTAAGGTATATTTTTCTGCATTGAGAATGGAAACAGAAGAAAAAAAGTAATGGTTGGAAGATATGGGTAGATGTGAAGATTAAGGAAGCCAAAGGAAACTGCCATTGCTTGTGCTTTCAATATGGCAACCATTTTGAAGAGCAAAAAAAGAGAATATTGTTTGCTTTTCTTAATTAATGTCAATAGTTAAAATTTATAAAACTCTTAATAACAGGATTTTCCTTCAACTATTTCAATAATCATCATTGGATTTGCCTGTGTGTACCTGTCTTCAGAGATCATCTTTTTAACTCAAGGTGGAAATATGAGATAATTTCTACCAAGAGATGTCTTTTCCTCAGATTTATATGAATAATAAGCAAGAGATACATGCTTTATGATTGGAGATAATTTTAGCATCAATTATGAAAATATCACTGCCAATGTTCATATATGTAACCAGGTATATCTAATCATACCTGGTCAGAGAATTTTTTTCTGAAAGTAAAAATTTAATACAATAAACATGTATTGAGTGTTTATTTACATGATAGACAAAGTGGGCCAGACAACCATGTTTCACCACATATACCAGTCAGATGTAGATAATTTCAAGAGGTCATTTATATTCATTACACAAAGTCAGATATATTTGCATGGCTCAGGAGACAGGAGGAGAGTGGCATATTGACTCAATCTTAATATATACTTTTATAATGATTGTACTGTAAATATCCCAAGAGAATCATTATTAAAAGAGTATCCCTACCTCCTTTTACCATGTACAGAGTAAGATAAATAGTTTGGAAAATAAAAACTTTAAAAACCAGATGCTCAGAGATGTTAAGTGACTTGGACAAGGTCATATGCACTGCAAAAGGTCATGAGAATAGTTTCCCTGAATGAAAATTATGGAATTGACTTCCATGCTTCTCACATATCCTAAAACACAAGACTAGACTGCCTTGAAAATGCTATCATGACACTAGTAATTTAGTTACATTTTTTTTAACTCCTTTGTTTTTGGGAGCCATGTTTTTGAAACTTTGGACAAATGATTTAATAGGTTAACTTTATTAAATGCCAACAAATTAGATGGTGACCCACTCAGTGTTCTTGCCTGGAAAATCCCATAGATGAAGGAGCCTGGTAGGCTACAGTCCATGGGGTTACAAAGAGTCGGACACAACTGAATGACTTCACAACAACACAACTAAATGAAAACTAATGTAATATATTATTTTTTAGTTTAATTATAATTGTGTTTTAGTATAATATTTAATGGGAATAATTAAACACAATAGGAGAACCATCTATCATAGGCTGCCTCCAAAAATATTTAATTATTGTGGAGAACTGTAAAGGCAATTAAAATGCCCCACAAACAGATGGAAAGAGGAAAAGGTGCAGCAAAAAGATAAAGTACCATTAATAAGATCCCTGTGTGATAAATAATAAAGGAAAGATTATTCTAACAAATCTTGATAGAAAGATTTAAAATACATTGAAACTCAAGAACATTATCTCATTATGTTGGTGAGATAATAACCAGACCCTGATATTCTGCCCCACTTTTTTTTCTAATTCTAGCAAAATCAAAGCCACAAAAATGTTGACTTTTAATACATAAGGTACATATCATGAATCTATTCTGAAGTGAAAGTGAAAGTCACTCAGTCCCGTCTGACTCTTTGCAACCTCATGACTATACAGTCCATGGAATTCTCCAGGCCAGAATAAAGGAGTGGGGAAAAGTTCCCTCTCCAGGGGAATCTTCCCATCCCAAGGATCAAATCTAGGTCTCCCGCATTACAGGTGATTCTTTACCAGATAAACCACAAGGGAAGAATACTCCAAGAATACTGGAGTGGGTAGCCTATCGCTTCTACAGTGGATCTTCCCAACCCAGGAATGGATCCAGGGTTTCCTGCATTGCAGGAGGATTCTTTACCAACTGACCTATGAGGGAAGCCCTTGAATCTACTCTGACAATCTTCAAAAACATTACATATGAGGTTACTAAAACCCCATGAAAATCTGCAAGCATTCTTACTTACAGGACTGAATCAATATATTCCACCTGCTGTAAACTCTTTACACACAGTAAACACAGTAATCCAAGTCTATGCCCCAACCAGTAAAGCTGAAGAAGCTGAAGTTGAATGGTTCTATGAAGACCTGAAAGACCTTCTAGAACCAACACCCAAAAAAGATGTCCCTTTCATTATAGAGGACTGGAATGCAAAAGTAGGAAGTCAAGAGATACATGGAGTAACAGGCAAATTTGACTTTGGAGTACAAAACGAGCAAGTCAAAGGCTAACACGATTTTGCCAAGAGAACATACTGGTCATAGCAAAGACACTCGTTCAACAACACAAGAGAAGACTCTAACACGAACATCACCACATGGTCAATACCAAAAACAGATTGATTATATTCTTTGCAGCCAAATATGGAGAAGCTCTATGTAGTCAAGAAAAACAAGACCAGCAGCTGACAGTGGCTCAGATCATGAAGTGCTTATTACCAAATTCAGACTTAAATTGAAGAAAGTGGGTAAAACCACTAGACCATTCAGGTATGACCTAAATCAAATCCCTTACGAATATACAGTGGAAGTGAAAAATAGATTCAAGGGATTAGATCCGATTGACAGAGTGCCTGAAGAACTAGGGACAGAGGTGCATGACATTATGCAAGAGGCAGTGATCAAGACCATCCCCAAGAAAAAGATATGAAAAAAGGCAAAATGGTTGTCTGAGGAGGCCTTACAAATATCTGAGAAAAGAAAAGACACAAAAAGCAAAGGAGAAAAATAAAGATATACCCATTTGAATGCAGTTCCAAGGAATAGCAAGGAGAGATAAGAAAGCCTTCCTCAGTGGTCAATGCAAAGAAATAGAGGAAAACAGTAGAATGGGAAAGACTAGAGATCTCTTCAAGAAAATTAGAGATGCCAAGGGAACATTTCATGCAAAGATGGGCATAATAAAGGACAGAAATGGTATGGACATAACAGAAGCAGAAAATATTAAGAAGAGGTGACAAGAATACACAAAAGAACTATACAAAGAAGATCTTCATGACCCGGAAAATCATGATGTTGTGATGAGTCACCTAGAGCCAGACATCCTGGAATGTGACGTCAAGTGGGCCTTAAGAAGCATCACTATAAACAAAGCTAGTGGTGGTGATGGAATTTGAATCAGTTATAAAGAAGTGGATGAAACTAGAGCCTATTATACAGAGTGAAGTAAGTCAGAAAGAAAAACACCAATACAGTATACTAATGCATATATAAGGAATTTAGAAAGATGGTAACGATGACCTTATATGTGAGACAGCAGAAGAGACACAGATGTATAGAGCAATATTTTGGACTCTGTGAGAGAAGGTGAGGCTGGGATGATTTGAGAGAATAGCATTGAAACATGTATATTATCATATGTGAAAGAGATCACCAGTCCAGGTTCAATGCATGAGACAGGGTGCTCAAGGCTGGTGCACTGTGATGACCCTGAGGGATGGGATGGGGAGGGAGGTGGAAGGGGGTTTCGGGATGGGGAACAGATGTACACCCATAGCTGATTCATGTCAATGTATGGCAAAAACCACTACAATATTGTAAAGTGTTTAGACTCCAGTTAAAATAAATAAATAAAATAAAATCCTAATAGATGATGCTGTGAAAGTGCTGCACTCAATATGCCAAAAAATTTGGAAAATTCAGCAGTGGCCACAGGAGTGGAAAAGGTCAGTTTTCATTCCAATCCCAAAGAAAAGCAATGCCAAAGAATGTTCAAACTACTGCACCATTGCACTCATCCCACACGCTAGTAAAGTAATGCTCAAAAATTCTCCAAGCCAGGCTTCAACAGTACATGAACCATTAACTTCCAGATGTTCAAGCTGGATTCAGAAAAGGCAGACAAACCAGAGATAAAATTTCCAACATCCCTTGGATCATAGAAAAAGCAAGAGAGTTCCAGAAAAACATCTACTTGTGCTTTATTGGCTATGTGAAAGCCTTTGATTGTGTGGATCACAACAAAATGTGGAAAATTCTTCAAGAGATGGGAATACGAGACTACTTGACCTGCCTCCTGAGAAACCTGTATGAAGATCAGGAAGCAACAGTTAGAACTGGACATGGAACAACAGACTGGTTCCAAATAGGAAAAGAAATATATCAATGCATCATATTGTCAATATATCATACTGTCACCCTGCTTATTTAACTTATATGCACATTACATCATGAGAAATGCCAGGCTGGATGAAGCACAAGCTGGAATCAAGATTACCAGGAGAAAGATCAATAACCTCAGATATGCAGATGACACCACCTTATGGCAGAAAGTGAAGAAGAACTAAAGACCCTCTTGAGGAAAGTGAAAGAGGAGAGTGAAAAAATTGGCTTAAAGCACAACATTCAGAAAACTAAGATCATGGCATCTGGTCCCATCACTTCATGGCAAATAGATGGGGAAACAGTGGAAACAGTGGTTGACTTTATTTTTCTGGACTCCAAAATCACTGCAGATGGTGATTACAGCCATGAAATTAAAAGATGCTTGCTCCTTGGAAGGGAGAAGGCAATGGCAACCCACTCCAGTACTGCTGCCCAGAAAATTCCATGGATGGAGGAGCCTGGTAGGCGGCAATCCATGGGGTCGCTAAGAGTCAGACATGACTGAGCAACTTCACTTTCACTTTCCACTTTCATGCATTGGAAAAGGAAATGGCAACCCACTCCAGTGTTCTTGCCTGGAGAATCCCATGGATGGAGAAGCTTGGTAGGCTCCAGTCCATGGAGTCGCACAGAGTCAGACACGACTGAAGCGACTTAGCAGTACTCCATGGAAGGAAAGTTATGACCAACCTAGACAACATATTAAAAAGCAGAGACATTAATTTGCCAACAAATGTCCATCTAGTCAAGGCTATGGTTTTTCCAGTGGTCATGTATGGATGTGAGAGTTGGATTATAAAGAAAGCTGAACACCGAAGAATTAATCCTTTTGAATTGTGGTGTTGGAGAAGACTCTCGAGAGTGCCTTGGACTGCAAGGAGATCAAACCAGTGCATCCTAAAGGAGATCAGTCCTCAGTGTCCATTGGAAGGACTGATGTTGAAGCTGAAACTCCAATACTTTGGCCACCTGATGTGAAGAGCTGACTCATTGGCAAAAACCCTAACGCTAGGAAAGATTGAGGGCAGGAGGAGAAGGGGACGACAGAGGATGAGATGGTTGGATGGCATCACCGACTCAAAGAACATGGGTTTGGGCAGACTCCAGGAATTGGTGATGGACAGGGAGGCCTGGCATGCTGCAGTTCATGGAGTTGCAAAGAATCAGACACAACTGAGTGACTAAACTGAACTGAATGCAGGGATTTACTATATGCCTCAATAATTTAACTTCTAGTTTTTCAGTTTAATTCAACAATGAGTAAATATTATCATCATGAGTAAAGACAGTTTGAGCTAGATATTGTGGTGGACACTACTAAGAAAGAATAAATTAGTCTCTGCTGTCAAACATTTCTTAGAATTACACTGGATCATGACAAAATAAAAGATATGCATACAAATAATTGCATTACTAAGCAAACCATGGTAAACAGTAGAGAATAGCTATGAACTACTTTTGCAAATTAGTAAATAAATAAAATGAGTTGAAGTTCTACTATATCCTAAGATACATTGTTTAATTGGTCAGTTATTGCTGAATAATAGGCAACCACAAAAATCTCACAGGCATTTATTTATTTCACATGGTTGTGAATCAGTTCAGTTCAGTTCAGTTCAGTCGCTCAGTCGTGTCCTACTCTTTGCGACCCCATGAATTGCAGCACGCAAGGCTTCCCTGTCCGTCACCAACTCCCGGAGTTCACTCAGACTCACATCCATCGAGTCAGTGATGCCATCCAGCCATCTCATCCTCTGTCGTCCCCTACTCCTCCTGCCCCCAATCCCTCCCAGCATCAGAGTCTTCTCCAATGAGTCAACTCTTGGCATGAGGTGGCCAAAATACTGGAGTTTCAGCTTCAGCATCATTCCTTCCAAAGAAATCCCAGGGCTGATCTCCTTCAGCATGGACTGGTTGGATCTCCTTGCAGTCCAAGGGACTCTCAAGAGTCTTCTCCAACACCACAGTTCAAAATCATCAATTCTTTGGCACTCAGCCTTCTTCACAGTCCAACTCTCACATCCATACACGACCACAGGAAAAACCATAGCCTTGACTAGACGGACCTTTGTTGGCAAAGTAATGCCTCTGCTTTTGAATATGCTATCTAGGTTGGTCATAACTTTCCTTCCAAGGAGTAAGCATCTTTTAATTTCATGGCTGCAGTCACCATCTGCAGTGATTTTGGAGCCCAAAAAAATAAAGTTAGGAATTCGCTAATATAGTATAATACAGGCTATTCACCATATGGGAATTGGCTGGGCTTTCTTAAATATCTTTCAGTTGACTAAGGTTTACTTACCCTAGTCTAAGCCTAGCTGGGACGACTTAGCTAAGGCAGCTCCTTTCTATATGTCTTTCATTCTGCTCTTGGGTCTAGCAAGGTATGCTCTTCTTATGGCAGTTCTATGGGAAGAAGGAGAACAAGTCTAAATTTGGAAACACTTTTCAGGTCCCTCTCTGTAACATATTTTCTAAAATCAGATGGGCCAGAGTCATGGCCAACCCCAGAATGACAGTGGGAGGGCACTGCAAAGTTCATGGCAAAAGATGTGATTATATAATCTTATCACAAAGGATAGAAAAAAGATTTGGAATGATACAATCTACCTCAAATATAAAGTTTTAAAAGCAAGTTGCATAGGTGAAGGCACAGGCAGGCATATCATTGGAACAAAATTATAGGCCAAATTAAGACATAGGAGTATCAACTTAATTTATAATAAAAGGCATTATTCAAAACCAAAGTGAGGCTTCCTTGGTGGTTCAGTTGTTGACAATCCACCCTGCAGGGCATGGGACACTGGTTCGATCCATGGTCCTGGAAGATCCCACATGCCTGAGATCAACTAGGCCTGCGCACCAAAACTGCTAAAGTCTGAGCACCGAGAGCCTGTGCTATGCAACTAGAGAGTGGTCCCCGCTTGCCACAGCTAGAGAACGCCCAAGCACAGCAGTGAAGACCCAGCACAGTCAAAAATAATAAATTAATTAATAACACAAGTTAAAAAAAAATAAGTAAAGTACAGGTTAGTAAGCAAAAGATGTTGGGAACTTTAGCTCCCAATTCATAAAAACTATCAGGTTAGATCCTTATCACATATAATAAACAAATTCAAATAAATTCTTCATGGTTTAAAAGATTAAATACGAAAAATAAAATAATAACATCTAGAAGAAAATGTTGGTAAATATGTAATCAATCTTGAAAAGGTAAGGACCTTCTAAATCTCAAATAAAAAAATCAACAGAAAATTATGAAAGGATAGTTTATCCTTTCAAAAAACTATCCTTTCAAAAAATCAACAGATAGCAAAACATATAAAATGAACATTAATAGCAAAAAACTTTATATATTAAGCTTTTTAAAAAGTTCATAATAAACTTACTAACACTCAAATTTAAAATGGACAAAAAATCAAGAACAAAAAATAATCCATGAGTGACATGAGAGAAGATAATAGAGCATATTTCAGAAATCCATCCTTCCACAGAAATAACAAACTGTAAGGAACTGTCTAAAGCAACTATTTTGGAAATCTGAATTGATTTCCAAATAATACTTGCAGCATCTAAGGGAGAGCTTGGTGAAAGTTTGATGAAGAGGATAGTAAATTTCAGTCAATTTTGGCCATTATATTTATTAGCTACTATCCTCCAACCACTAACCCTATGGCAGGCAACTATGCAGAATACACCCCATAATCCTGATAGTATTTGCTAGAGCCAGATAGACGAGCAGTAAAACTTGTTCCCTAGGGATACAGATTTTGAAATTTGATTGCTGACTGCTGCTTTTTATCACTGAGAGACTGGCATAGAGATCAGCCACTGTTTCAACACCAAAGGGCTAACATGCCTTCCTAGCCACAGGGGATTTAAAAGACACAAGACTACTTCATCCACTACTGAGAGCCAGATATTTAAGGAAATCTTGCCAGGTCACTAGTTGACTGCAGGGGAAAAAAATGAAAGAGAAACTTCAGTGACCACATAAAACAAAGATACACACTTTACAAAAATAGGTCAGAAAATTATGAAAGGATAGTTTAGCTCTTAACAAGCAAAAAAAAAAAAAGAAAGCAATCTAGGAGGAATGAGAAAATTAGTTTTCCAGAATTACCACAACATAATACTCAGAATGTCCAAATCTCAGTAAAAATTTACAAACCATACACAGGAACATAAAAGAATGGCTTATTTGCAGGGAAAAAATAAACAGAAATCATCACCCAGAAAGCCCAGACATTGGAAATATTAAAGATATTAAATCATCTGCATTAAATAGATTTGATAAACTAAAAGAAACCAAGAAGAAGAACAAAAGGAAATTGAGAAAACAATGTCTGAACTAAATAAGGCATATAGGAACAGAGTATCTTTATAGTATTGAAATTAAGTTGGTATTATTTGAACTAGAATGCTGTAAGTTTAAGATGTAAATTGTAATCCCCAAGTTAACCAACAAGAAAATAAAAAAAAAATAAACATACAAAAAAAGGGAAAAAGAAGGAAATCAAAATGGTATGGAAAGTAAATTTTACAAGGTTAGTAATGGAAGAAGTGAAGAACAAAAATATATGACACGCAGAAAATATAGCTATATTGAAGAAATAAATTTTTCTTTATTGTTAATCACGTTAAATGCAAATAGATTTAATTATTCCATTAAAACACAGAGATTGGCAGATTTGATTAAAAGCATAGAAAAAAAATGTTGTTTAGTCACTAAGTCATGTCTGACTCTTTTGCAACCCATAAACTGTAGCCCACCAGGCTCTTCTGTCCATGGGAGTGGGCTGCCATTTCCTTCTCTAGGGTATCTTTCCAACCCAGGGATCAAATCCACATCTCCTGCATTGGCAGGCAGATTCTTTACCACTGAGCCACCAGGAAAACCAAAAGAAAAAGATATTCGATTCAAATACTAACCAAAAGAGAACTGTTCAGACAAAAGAGACATTAAGTCAGAAAAGATTACGAAAGAACAGGTCAATACAAGATATCTAAAAATCATAAACAGACACAACTCGACTTACTGGAAAAGACCCTGATGCTGAGAAAGATTGAAGGCAGGTGGAGAAGGGGAGGACAGAGGACGAGATGGTCAGAAGGCATCACAGACTCAATGGAAATGAGTTTGAGCAAACTCTGGAAGATAGTGAAGCACAGGGAAACCTGGCATGCTGCAGCCCAGGGAGTTACACAGAGTCAGACAGGACAGAGCGACTGAACAACAACAAAGAAGCTGCAAAATATATGAAGAAAAATGGACAGAATTGAAGGGGAAAATAGAAAAGTCCATAATAACTTGAAATTTTAATACTCCCACTTTTAATAATATATAAATCATATATAAAATCAATAAGAATATACAAAACTTTAACTACACTATTAGCCGATAAGAGCTGACAAAGACAACTTCACCCAATAAAAAGAGATACATATCTCCCTTAAGTGCACCTGAAAAATTCCCCAGGGTGTACAATATTTAGGCCACAAAATATATCTAATAAATTTTATTTATTTATTTATTTATTATTTTACTTTACAATATTGTATTGGTTTTGCCATACATTGACATGAATCTGCCATGGGTGTAAATGTGTTCGCCATCCTGAAGCCCCCTCCCACCTCCCTCCCCATCCCATCCCTCAGGTTTATCTCAGTGCTCCAGCCCCGAGCACCCTGTATCATGCAGCGAACCTGGACTGGCGACTAATTTCACATATGATAGTATACATGTTTCAATGTCATTCTTCCAAATCATCCCATCCTCACCCTCTCCCACAGAGCCCAAAAGACTTTTCTATACATCTGTGTCTCTTTTGCTGTCTCGCATACAGGGTTATCGTTAAGATCTTTCTAAATTACATATATATGCATTAATACACTATATTGGTGTTTTCTTTCTTGCTTATTTCCCTCTGTATAATAGGCTCCAGTTTCATCCATCTCATTAGAACTGATTCAAATGTATTATTTTTAATGGCTGAGTAATACTCCATTGGGTATATGTACCACTGCTTTCTTATCCATTTGTCTGCTGATGGAAATCTAGGTTGCTTCCATGTCCTGGCTATTATAAAGAGCGCTGCGATGAACATTGGGGTACATGTTTTTCTTTCAATTCTGGTTTCCTCAGGGTGTATGCTCAGCAGCGGGATTGCTGGGTAGTATGGCAGTTCTATTTCCACTATTTTAAGGAATCTCCACACTGTTCTCCATAGTAGCTGTACTAGTTTGCATTCCCACCAACAGTGTAAGAGGGTCCCCTTTTCTCCACACCCTCTCCAGCATTTACTGCTTGTAGACTTTTGGATAGCAGCCATTCTGACTGGCATGAATTGGTACCTCATGGTGGTTTTGATTCGCATTTCTCTGATAATATGTGATGTTGAGTATCTTTTCATGAGGTTTTTAGCCATCTGTATGTCTTCTTTGGAGAAATGTCTATTTAGTTCTTTGGCCCATTTTTTGATTGGTTCATTTATTCTTCTGGAATGGAGCTGCAGGAGTTGCTTGTATATTTTTGAGATTAATTCTTTGTTCGTTACTTTGTTTGCTATTATTTTCTCCCATTCTGAAGGCTGTTTTTTCATCCTGCTTATAGCTTCCTTTATTGTGCAGAAGCTTTTAATTTTAATTAGGTCCTATTTGTATATTTTTGCTTTTTTTCCAGTATTCTGCAAGGTGGATCATAGAGGATCTTGCCGTGGTTTAGGTCAGAGAGAGTGTTTTGCCTATGTTCTCCTCTAGGAGTTTTGTAGTTTCTGGTCTTACGTTTAGATCTTTAATCCATTTTGAGTTTTTTTGTGTGTATGGTGTTAGAAAGTGTTCTAGTTTCATTCTTTTACAAGTGGTTGACCAGTTTTCCCAGCACCACTTGTTAAAGAGATTGTCTTTCCTCCATTGTATATTTTTGCCTCCTTTGTCAAAGATAAGGTGTCCATAGGTGTGTGGGTTTATTTCTGGGCTTTCTATTTTGTTCCATTGATCTATATTTCTGTCTTTGTGCCAGTACCATACTGTCTTGAAGACTGTGGCTTTGTAGTAGAGCCTGAAGTCAAGCAGGTTGATTACTTCAGCTCCATTCTTCTTTCTCAAGAATGCTTTGACTATTTGAGGCTTTTTGTATTTCCATAAAAATTGTGAAATTATTTGTTCTAGCTCTGTGAAAAATACCATTGGTAGCTTGATAGGGATTTCATTAAATCTATAGAAGACTCTGATGCTGGGAGGGATTGAGGGCAGGAGGAGAAGGGGACGACAGAGGATGAGATGGCTGGATGGCATCACTGATTTGATGGATGCGAGTCTGAGTGACCTCCGGAAGCTGGTGATGGACAGGGAGGCCTGGCGTGCTGCAGTTCATGGGATCGCAAAGAGTCGGACACGACTGAGCGACTGATCTGATCTGATCTGATCTGATAGATTGCTTTGGGTAATATCATTTTCACTATGTTGATTCTTCTAATCCATGAACATGGTATATTTCTCCACCTATTAGTGTCCTCTTTGATTTCTTTCACCAGTGTTTTATAGTTTTCTATATATGGGTCTTTTGTTTCTTTAGGTAGATATATTCCTACGTATTTTATTGTTTTCATTGCAATGGTGAATGGAATTGTTTCCTTAATTTCTATTTCTGTTTTCTCATTGTAAGTGTATAGGAATGTAAGGGATTAATCTGTGTTAATTTTATACCCTGCAACTTTACTATATTCATTGATTAGCTCTAGTAATTTTCTGGTGAAATCTTTAGGGTTTTCCATGTAGAGGATCATGATATCTGCAAACAGTGAGAGTTTTACTTTTTCTTTTCCAATCTGGATTCCTTTTATTTCTTTTTATGCTCTGATTGCTGTGGCCAAAACTTCCAACACTATGTTGAATAGTAGTGATGAGAGTGGACACTCTTGTCTTGTTCCTGACTTTAGGGGAAATGCTTTCAATTTTTCACCATTGAGGATACTGTTTGCTGTGGGTTTGTCACATATAGCTTTTATTATGTTGAGGTATGTTCCTTCTATTCCTGCTTTCTAGAGGGTATTTATCATAAGTTGATGTTGAATTTTGTCAAAGGATTTCTCTGCATCTATTGAGAAATCTGTATGCAGGTCAGGAAGCAACAGCTAGAACTGGACATGGAACAACAGACTGGTTCCAAATAGGAAAAGGAGTACGTCAAGGTTGTATATTGTCACCATGTTTATTTAACTTATATGCAGAGTACATCATGAGAAATGCTGGACTGGAGGAAACACAAGTTGGAATCAAGATTGCTGTGAGAAATATCAATAACCTCAGATATGCAGATGACACCACCCTTATGGCAGAAAATGAAGAGGAACTCAAAAGCCTCTTGATGAAAGTGAAAGTGGAGAGTGAAAAGGTTGGCTTAAAGCTCAACATTCAGAAAACAAAGATCATGGCATCTGGTCCCATCACTACATGGGTAATAGATGGGAAAACAGTAGAAACAGTGTCAGACTTTATATTTCTGGGCTCCAAAATCACTGCAGATGGTGACTGCAGCCATGAAATTAAAAGACGCTTAATCCTTGGAAGGAAAGTTTTGACGAACCTAGATAGCATATTCAGAAGCAGAGACATTACTTTACCAACAAAGGTTCGCCTAGTCAAGGCTATGGTCTTTCCTGTGGTCATGTATGGATGTGAGAGCTGGACTGTGAAGAAGGCTGAGTGCTGAAGAATTGATGCTTTTGAACTGTGGTGTTGGAGAAGACTCTTGAGAGTCCCTTGGACTGCAAGGAGATCCAACCAGTCCATTCTGAAGGAGATCAGCCCTGGGATTTCTTTGGAAGGAATGATGCTAAAGCTGAAACTCCAGTATTATGGCCACCTCATGTGAAGAGTTTACTCATTGGAGAAGACTCTGATGCTGGGAGGGATTGGGGGCAGGAGGAGAAGGGGACGACAGAGGATGAGATGGCTGGATGGCATCACTGACTCGATGGATGTGAGTCTGAGTGACCTCCGGGAATTGGTGATGGACAGGGAGGCCTGGCGTGCTGCATTTCATGGGGTCGCAAAGAGTCGGACATGACTGAGCAACTGATCTGATCTGATCTGATTGAGATAATCATATGGTTTTTATTCTTCAATTTGTTAATGTGGTGTATTACATTGATTGATTTGCCGATATTGGAGAATCCTTGCATCCCTGGGATAAAGCCCACTTGGTCATGATGTATGATCTTTTTAATATGTTGTTGGATTCTGTTTGCTAGAATTTTGTTAAGGAGTTTTGCATCTATGTTCATCAGTGATATTGGCCTGTAGTTTTCTTTTTTTGTGGCACCTTTGTCAGGATTTGGTATTAGGGTGATGGTGACCTCATAGTTTGAGTTTGGAAGTTTACCTTCCTCTGCAATTTTCTGGAAGACTTTGAGTAGGATAGGTGTTAGCTCTTCTCTAAATTTTTGGTAGAATTCAGCTGTGAAGCCATCTGGTCCTGGGCTTTTGTTTGCTGGAAAATTCCTGATTACAGTTTCAATTTCCGTGCTTGTGATGCATCTGTTAAGATTTTCTATTTCTTCTTGGTTCAGTTTTGGAAAGTTGTATTTTTCTAAGAATTTGTCCATTTCTTCCAAGTTGTCCATTTTATTGGCATATAGTTGCTGATAATAGTCTCTTATGATCTTTTGTATTTCTGTGTTGTCTTTTGTGATCTCTCCATTTTCATTTCTAATTTTGTTGATTTGATTTTTCTGCCTTTGTTTCTTCATGAGTCTGGCTAATGGCTTGTCAATTTTATTTATCTTTTCAAGGAACCAGCTTTGGCTTTGTTGATTTTTGCAACGGTCTCTTTTGTTTCTTTTGCATTTATTTCTGCCCTAAAATTTAAGATTTCTTTCCTTCTACTAAATCTGGGGTTCTCCATTTCTTCATTTTATAGTTGTTTTAGATGTAGACTTAGGTTATTTATCTGACTTCTTTCTTGCTTCTTGAGGTAAGCCTGTATTGCTATGAACCTTCCTCTTAGCACTGCTTTTACAGTGTCCCTTAGGTTTGGCGTTGTTGTGTTTTCATTTTCTTAATAAATTTTAACTGTTTGAAGTCATACAAAGTATCTTTTCTTAAAGCAATGAAATGAAACTAGATCAATAGCAGAAAGAAACAAAAATACCCACAAACGTGGAAATTAAACAACACACTAATAAATAATCAATAAGTAAAAATGAAATTCTAAAGGAAATTAGAAAATACCTTGAGACAAATAAAAACACAACATATCAAGACTTACAAGATGTAATGTAAGTAGCACTATGAGAAAAATCTACAGTTTTAAATGCATACACTGAAAAAAAAAAGAAAGAGCTCAAATCAAGGACTAACTATCAGATCAGATCAGTAGCTCAGTCGTGTCCGACTCTTTGTGACCCCATGAATCGCAGCACGCAAGGCCTCCCTGTCCATCACCAACTCCCGGAGTTCACTCAGACTCATGTCCATCGAGTCAGTGATGCCATCCAGCCATCTCATCCTCTGTCGTCCCCTTTTCCTCTTGCCCCCAATCTCTCCCAACATCAGAGTCTTTTCCAATGAGTCAACTCTTTGCATGAGGTGGCCAAAGTACTGGAGTTTCAGCTTTAGCATCATTGCTTCCAAAGAAATCCCAGGGCTGATCTCCTTCAGAATGGACTGCTTGGATCTCCTTGCACTCCAAGGGACTCTCAAGAGTCTTCTCCAACACCACAGTTCAAAAGCATCAATTCTTCAGCACTCAGCCTTCTTCACAGTTCAACTCTCACATCCATACATGACCACAGGAAAAACCATAGCCTTGACGAAACGAACCTTTGTTGGCATACACCTTAAATAATTAGAAAAAAAAAAAAAAAAAAAACTAACTAAACCCAAAGGTAGCAGATGGAAAGATAAAATAAAGATTAGGTGCCAATGTATAAAATAAAGACTTGGAAAACAATAAGATATTCAACAAAACCAAAGGTGGTTCTTTGAAATGATTAAAAAAATTGACAAAATTTAGATACATTTACTTAAAAAAAGAGAGAAAACAAATTACTGCAATCATAAATGAAAACAGGGATATTACTAACAATATTACAAAAAAAGAATTATGAGAGAACACTATGAATAACTATACACCAAAAGTTTAGATAACCTAGATGAAATGAACAAATTCCTAGAAATTCACAAACTATGAAAAGTGACTCAAGAACAAATAGAAATTTTGACTAGATCCATAACAAGTAAGGAGTTTGAATCCATAATCCAAAACCTCTAACACAGGGAAGCCTAGGTTCAGATGGCTTCACTGGTGAATTTTATGAAAATATTAAAAATTATATAATGTCAATTTTTCCTAAATCCCTCCAAAAATTGAAGATGAGTGAACACCTCCTTATTCATTCCATGGGGATAAGATTATCCTGATACCAAAATCAGACACAGTAGAAGAAAACCACTGACTAGCATCCCACATGAATACTGATATAAAACTTCTCAACTATATACTAGCAAATAATTAAGCAATATGTTAAAAAGATTATATATCATGATCAAGTGAGAATTATTGTTGAAATGCAAGGATAATTCAACATACAAAAATAATATATTAAGAAAGTTCAAGGAAAAAATCATGATTATCACAATTGGTGCAAAAAAAAGCATTGGTGGCTCAGATGGTAAAGTGTCTTCTTGCAATGAGGGAGAGTCAGGTTCGATCCCTGGGTCAGGAAGATCCCCTGGGGAAAGAAATGGCAACCCACTGCAATACTTTTGCCTGGAAAATTTCATGGATGGAGGAGCCCGGTAGGCTACAGTCCATGGGATCACAAAGAGTCAGACACGACTGAGTAACTTCACTTTCCTTTCCAATACCTTTTCATGATAAAATAAATAAATAAATAAACTAGAAATATACCTTTCCCAACATAATAAAGGCCACATATGAAAAACCCAAAGCTATCAAAATACTCAAAGGTGAAAGAAAGCAAGCTTTTCCTCTAACAACAGGAGCAAGACAAAGATGACCACTTTCACCACTTCTGTTCAACATAATGATGGAATTTCTAGTCCAGAAAAGGAACAAAAAGACACTCAAATCGGAAAGGAAAAAGGAAAAATCTCTGTTTACAGATGACATGATCTTATAAGTAGAAAATTCCTAAAAATTATACATATACATACACACAGATAGAACTAATAAATTCAGCAAAGTCATAAGACACAAAGTCAAAAGACAAATATCAGTTGCATTTCTCATACTAACAATGAAAAAAATCTGAAAAAAGAAATTTTTAAAAATCACTAGAATCAATAAGAATAAAATATTTCTGAACAAATTTAAGCAACGAGGTGAAAGAATTGTCCCCTGAAAACTACAAAATATTGCTGAAAGACATTTAAAATGATACAAAGAAAAAGAAAAACAACTTGAGTGTGGTGGCCAAGATGGCTGAGTAGGAAGGTCCTGAGCTCAGTTTTTCCCACAGGCATACCAACATTATAACTATTGATATTAACAGAGCAACAATCTAAGAAAACAACTAGCAAAAAAGATTTTCCACAACTAAAGATATAAAGAAGGAATCACAGTGAGGCTAGTAAAAAAGATGGAGATGCAATACAGTTGAGCCTCACACCCCGAGGTAGGCAACTCACAAATAGGAGGATAATCACAACTGCAGGGGTTCTCCCCCAAAAAAGTGAGGAGTCTAAGCCCTATATCAGGCTCTCCAGCCCAGAGTTCTTGTATTAGGAAGATGAGTCCCCAGAATGTCTGGCTTTGAAGGCCAGTGGGGCATGAAAACAAAAGAGTGAAAAGTCTGTAGGAAACAGAGGCTACTCTTAAAGTGGCAAGAAAATTTCACATACCCTGAGTCCCAGTGCAGGGGCATAAATTTGAAAGGAGCCTAGTCAAACTCACTTATTGATCTGATAGAGCTTTGTGAACAATCAGGAAGCAACTGGGAATCCTCTTGGGGACACAGACATATCAGCAGACATTTGGAGGAGCTTGTTCTACCAAGAGGACACTGGTGCTGGCAAGCAACATATTGGATTCTTCCCTATACCATTTTAGCACTGGGACTTACCTGCCCAACAACAGCCGGCAACTTGATGCCTGGGCTCATCTGGGGACCTGGCCCCAGCTACTTGTGGGCCACCACCAGATTCGAACCTCCACACCAACCCAGCAGGCAATGAGATGTTGGGACCCAGTTTTGCCCAGCAGTGTGCCAGCATAATCCCACCTCATCCAATCCCTGCAGCCAGCCACCCCCAGGACCCAGTCCCATAAAGCAGGGGGCCAAAACCAGCTCTGATCCTGGGCCCATGGGTCATGCAAACAGCCACATAGGGAACCAGCTCCACCTCCCAGTGGCCACCAGCTCCAAGTCTCCCTGAGCTACACAGACAGCCACCTGAGAAGTCTACTATCCCTTCTAGCAGGACTGCAGCCACTGCATGAGACACAATCTTGTAGCCAATTAGGCCAGAGCCAGTCCTGCCTATGAGAATGCCTATATTAGTCAGCCCCACCACAACAAAAGGACATACACAGCCCACATAGGGAGAACTTTTGGAATATAAAGCTCTGGTGACCAGAAGTTAGTGTGCTTCTGGACTCATAGGATGTCTTCTACATAGAACTACTTCTCCAAGTTTAGGAAATTAATCCAACATAACTTAAACAAAGAAATAAGTGCAGAAAATTGGACAAAATGAGATTACATAAGAAAATGTTCCAAACAAAGGAACAAAATGTGACATCAGAAAAAAAAAAAAACTAAAAGTGGAGATAAGAAACCTAACATACATGTGGACTACAAGAATTAATATTGTTAAAATCACAATACTACCCAAGGCAAGTCCCTTGGACTGTAAGGAGATCAAACTAGTCAATCCTACAGGAATTCAACCCTGAATATTCATTGGAAGGACTGATGCTGAAGCTGAAACTCCAATACTTTGGCTACCTGATGAAAGAGCTGACTGGAAAAGACTCTGTTGCTGAGAAAGATTAAAGGGAAATGAGATGGGGCAGCAGAGGATAGCATCACCGACTCAGTGGACATGAATTTGAGTGAACTCTGGGAGATAGTGGAGTCCAGAGGAGCCTGGTGTGATGCAGACCATGAAGTCACAGAGTCAGACATGACTTAATGACTGAACAACAGACAACAAAAACCCAAGGCAAACTATAGGTTCAATGTGATCCCTATTCAAATACCAAGGGCATTTTTCACAGTACTAGAACAACAAATAATTCTAAAATTGTATGGAAACACAAATGACACTGAATAACCAAAAGAATCTTGAGAAAGAACAATGCTGAGAGAATCATGCTGATTTCAAACTATTTTTTTTAAAAAACTACAATAATCAAAACGGTCTGGTGCTGGCATAAAAACAGATGTACAGATCAATGAAATAGAAGAGAAAGCCCAGAAATAACTCACAATTATGAGGCTTATTAATTTAAAACAAAGAAGGCAAGAATATAGAATGGGGAAAAGACAGCCTCTTCAGTAAATAATGTTGGGAAAACTGGACAGCTACATGCAAAAGAATCAACCTGGTCTATTGTTCATACCATATATGAAAATAAACTCAAATGGATTAAAGACCAAAACATAAGAATTGAAACCATAAAACTCCTAGAACATAAGCAGTAAGGGGTTTGACATCGGTCTTAGCAATGCTTTTTTGGACATGTCTTCTTTGTCAAGGAAATTGAAAGTGAAATAAACAAATGAAACTTTGTCGAACAAAAAGCATCCATCAACAAAAAGAGAACCCACTGAATCGGATAATATATTTGTAAAGACCCTGATGCTGGGAAAGATTGAAGGCGGGAGGAGAAGGGGATGACAGAGGATGAGATGATTGGATGGCATCACCGACTCAATGGACACGAGTTTGAGTAGGCTCCAGGAGTTGGTGATAGACAATGGCACCCCACCCCAGTACTTTTGCCTGGAAAATCCCATGGACAGAGGATCCTGGTAGGCTCCAGTTCATGGGGTCGCTAAGAGTCGGACACGACTGAGCGACTTCACTTTCGCTTTTCACTTTCATGCATTGGAGAAGGAAATGGCAACCCACTCCAGTATTCTTGCCTGGAGAATCCCAGGGACGGGGGAGCCTGGTGAGCTTCCGTCTATGGGGTCGCACAGAGTCGGACACGACTGAAGCGACTTAGCAGCAGCAGCAGCAGCAGGGAAGCTTGGCATGCTGCAGTCCACGGGGTCACAAAGAGTCAGACACAACTAAGACTGAACTGAACTAAAACAATATATCTCTGAATAAGGGTTAATATCCCAAATATACAAAGAATTCACACAGCTCAGCATCAAAAAATAAACAACCACAAGTGGGTTTAAAAATGGAAAGAGTACAGTAAGAGATATTTTTAGAGAGAAGACATGAAGATAGCTAACAGGCACATGAAAAAAATGATCAATATCACTAATCATCAGTTCAGTTCAGTTCAGTCACTCAGTCATGTCCGACTCTGTGCAACCCCATGAATTGCAGCACACCAGGCCTCCCTGTCTATCACCAACTCCCGTGGTTCACTCAAACTCACATCCATTGAGTTGGTGATGCCATCCAGCCATCTCATCCTCTGGCGTTCCCTTCTTCTCCTGCCCCCAATCCCTCCCAGCATCGGAGTCTTCTGCAATGAGTCAGCTTTTCGAATGAGGTGTCCAAAGTACTGGAGTTTCAGCTTCAACATCAATCCTTACAATAAACACCCAGGACTGATCTCCTTTAGGATGGACTGGTTGGATCTCCTTGCAGTCCAAGGAACTCTCAAGAGTCTTCTCCAACATCACAGTTCAAAAGCATCAATTCGTCAGCACTCAGCTTTCTTCACAGTTCAACTCTCACATCCAAGTATGACCACTGGAAAAACCATAGCCTTGACTAGATGTACCTTTGTTGGCAAAATAATGTCTCTGCTTCTGAATATGCTATCTAGGTTGGTCATAACTTTCTTTCCAAGGAGTAAGCATCTTTTAATTTCATGGCTGCAGTCACCATCTGCAGTGATTTTGGAGCCCCAAAACAGAAAGTCTGACACTGTTTCCACTGTTTCCCCATCTATTTCCCATGAAGTGATGGGACTAGATGCCATGATCTTCGTTTTCTGAATGTTGCTCTTTAAGCCAACTTATTCACTCTCCACTTTCACTTTCATCAAGAGGCTCTTTAGTTCTTCTTCACTTTCTGCCATAAGGCTGATGTCATCTGCATATCTGAGGTTATTGATATTTCTCCCGGCAATCTTGATTCCAGCTTGTGCTTCTTCCAGCCCAGCGTTTCTCATGATGTACTCTGCATATAAGTTAAATAAGCAGGGTGACAATATATAGCCTTGACATACCCCTTTTCCTATTTGGAACCAGTCTGTTGGTCCATATCCAGTTCTAACTGTAGCTTCCTGATCTGCATATAGGTTTATCAAGAGGTAGGTCAGGTGGTCTGGTATTCCCATCTCTTTCAGAATATTCCACAGTTTATTGTGATCCACACAATCAAAGGCTTTGGCATAGTCAATAAAGCAGAAGTAGATGTTTTTCTGGAACTCTCTTGTTTTTTCGATGATCCAGCAGATGTTGGCAATTTGATCTCTGGTTCCTCTGCCTTTACTGAAACCAGCTTGAACATCTGGAAGTTCATGGTTCACATACTTCTGAAGCTTGGCTTGGAGAATTTTGACTAATCATCAGACAAATTCAAATCAAAGTCAGGTAAACTACCTTACAATTTTTATAATGATTATCATCAAAAAGACAATAAACGACACATGATGATGAAACAATAGAGAAAAGGCAACCTTTGTGCACTATTGGTCAGAGTGTAAATAGGTGCAGCTATATGGAAAAGAGTAAAGGCTCCTCAAAAAATTAAAAATAAGACTACCATGTGAAAATGAAACTGTTAGTCACTCAATCACACCTGACTCTTTGCAACTCAATGGACTGTAGCCCACTGGGCTCCCCTGTCCATGGAATTCTCCAGGCAAGAATACTGGAGTGTGTAGCCATGCCCTTCTGCAGAGGATCTTCCCAAACCAAGGATCATACCCAGGTCTCCCACTTTGCAGGAGAATTCTTTACCATCTGAGCCAACAAGGACTATCATATAATGCAGCAATTCCACTTATGGGTATTTTTCCAAAGGGAAAAAAAAACTATAATACAGAAAATTATATGCGAAACCTATGTGCATTGCAGCATTATTTATAATAGAGAAGATATGGAAGCAATCTAAGTATTCACTGGTAGATGGATGGATAACAAAGATGTGGTACACACAAACATACACACACACACAAATGAACGCCATAAAACAGAATGAAATCTGGCCATTTATAAAAACATGAATGAACCTAGAGGGTATTATGCTAAGTGAAATAAATCAGAAAAAGAAAAACATTGTATGATTTTACTTAAAATGAATCTAAAAACCAAAACAAATATAATAAAACAGAAACAAACTAACAGATACAGAGAACAAGCTGATGGTTGCCAAAGGGAAAGTGGATGAGGGGTTGAGTGAAATAAGTGAGGGAGATTAAGAGGTATAAACTTGCAGTTATAAAATAAATAATTTATGGGGATAGAAAAAAAGACAAACCATGTTTACATACTAAAGGCAATATTATTAAGATGAACTCCTTCTCAAAGTGATCAACAGAGCAGACTATTCTAAAGTGAGGGGTACTCTAAAGTAGACAAATCTGTTTCTTTTTCAAAGAGAAAAAATCAAATCACCAGAGAAAAATGGATGCCTATATTTCAATCAGTTCAGTTCAATTCAGTCACTCAGTTGTGTACAACTCTTTGCGACCCCATGAATGACAGCACGTCAGGACTCCCTGTCCATCACCAACTCCCAGAGTTCACTCAGACTCATGTCTATCGAGTCAGTGATGCCATCCAGCCATCTCATCCTCTGTCTTCCCCTTATCCTCCTGCTCTCAATCTTTCCCAGCATCTAGGTCTTTTCCAATGAGTCATATCTTCATATGAGGTGGCCAAAGTATTGGAGTTTCAGCTTTAGCATCAGTCCTTCCAATGAACACCCAAGACTGATCTCCTTTAGGATGGACTGGTTAGGACTCCTTGCAGTCCAAGGGATTCTCAAGAGTTTTCTCCAACACCACAGTTCAAAAGCATCAATTCTTTGGTCCTCAGCTTTCTTCGCTGTCCAACTCTCACATCCATACAAGACCATTGGAAATACCATAGCCTTGACTAGACAGACCTTTGTTGGCAAAGTAATGTCTGCTTTTGAATATGCTATCTAGGTTGGTCATAACTTTCCTTCCAAGGAATAAGTGTCTTTTAATTTCATGGCTGCAATCACCATCTGCAGTAATTTTGGAGCCCCCCCAAAATAAAGTGTAACACAGTTTCCACTGTTTCCCCATCTATTTCCCATGCAGTAATGGGACCAGATGCCATGATCTTCATTTTCTGAATGTTTCTCTTTAAGCCAACTTTTTCACTCTCCTCTTTCACTTTCATCAATAAGGTCTTTAGTTCCTCTTCACTTTCTGTCATAAAGGTGGTGTCATCTGCATATCTGAGGTTATTGATATCTCTCTCGGAAATGTGGATTCCAGTTTGTGCTTCTTCCAGCCCAGCATTTCTCATGGTGTACTCTGCATATAAGTTAAATAAGCAGGGTGACAATATACAGCCTTGATGTACTCCTTTTCCTATTTGGAACCAGTCTGTTGTTCCATGTCCAGTTCTAACTGTTGTTTCCTGATCTGCATATAGGTTTCTCAAGAGTCAGGTCAAGTGGTCTGGTATTCCCATCTCTTTCAGAATTTTCCACAGTTTATTGTGATCCACACAGTCAAAGGATTTGGCATACTCAATAAAGCAGAAGTAGATGTTTTTCTGGAACTCTCTTGCTTTTTTGATGATCCAAGGGGTGTTGGCAATTTGATCTCTGGTTCCTCTGCCTTTTCTAAAATGAGCTTGAACATCTGGAAGTTCACGGTTCACATATTGCTGAAGCCTGGTTTGGAGAATTTGGAGCATTACTTTACTAGCATGTGAGATGAGTGCAATTGCGCAGTAGTTTGAGGATTCTTTGACATTGTCTTTCTTTGGGATTGGAATGAAAGCTGACCTTTTCCAGTCCTGTGGCCACTGCTGAGTTTTTCAAATCTGCTGGCATATTGAGTGCAGCACTTTCACAGCATCATCTTTCAGGATTTGAAATAGCTCAACTGGAATTTCATCACCTCCACTAACTTTGTTCACAGTGATGCTTTCTAAGGCCCACCTGACTTCACATTCCAGGATGTCTGGCTCTAGGTGAGTGATCACACCACCATGATTATCTGGGTCGTAAAGCTCTTTTTTGTACAGTTCTTCTGTGTATTCTTGCCACCTCTTCTTAATATCTTCTGCTTCTGTTAGGTCCATACCATTTTATCAAGCCCATCTTTGCATGAAATGTTCCCTTGGTATCTCTAATTTTCTTGAAGATATCTCTAATCTTTCCCATTCTGTTGTTTTCCTCTATTTTTTTGCACTGATCACTGAGGAAGGCTTTCTTATGTCTCCTTGCTATTCTTTGGAACTCTGTATTTCAGATGTTTATATCTTTCCTTTCTCCTTTGCTTTTTGCTTATCTTCTTTTCACAGTTATTTGCAAGGCCTCCTCAGGCAGCCATCTTGCTTTTTGGATTTCTTTTCCATGGGGATGGTCTTCATTCAGTTATTAGGTATATATTCTGAATTTCAGGTGCACACATCTGCCCTATCTGTAGGTCAGACAGAATGGTCCTTCTACAGGCTGTTGCTATATTCCTTAAGTCTGCCTAAGCGAATGTTTAGAATCACCATCTATGCAGAGATTAGGAGAGTTATATCATTCTGAATTGACTTTATATTAATTTCTATTGGGAACTAGGAACTTAGACGTCCTAACTATACTAACAACATAAATGATCTTTGCTTTTTCATTCCATAAGTCCATTCTCATAATTGATCAATGCTTAGATCAATTATCTACATAATTGACTCAGTATTCTCTTTCCTTTTAATCAACTTGCAGCAGAGTCTTGACTGTAGATATTGACTATTCTGTGTTTTCTAATTGCTCATCTTAATAAAGTCTCAGATATGAAAGTAATCTGTACTGTGAGAGTTGGACTGTGAAGAAAGCTGAGCGCTGAAGAATTGATGCTTTTGAACTGTGGTGTTGGAGAAGACTCTTGAGAGTCCCTTGAACTGCAAGGAGATCCAACCAGTCCATTCTGAAGGAGATCAGCCCTGGGCGTTCATTGGAAGGACTGATGCTAAAGCTGAAATTTCAATACTTTGGCCACCTCATGCAAAGATTTGACTCATTGGAAAAGACCCTGATGCTGGGAGGGATTGGGGGCAGAAGGAGAAGGGGACGACAGAGGATGAGATGACTGGAAGGCATCACTGAAACAATGAACATGAGTCTGAGTGAACTCTGAGAGTTGGTGATTCATGGGGTCACAAAGAGTAGGACATGACTGAGCAACTGAACTGAACTGAAAGAGAGCAAGGGGGTCTCCAGTGAAGATGGTGGAGTAGATTCATGTAAATATATCTTTAACAGGAAAATATGGAAAATAAAAAAGATACAGCTAAAACGGACAAAAGAGGTCAGTAATGTCCCAGAAAAACAGAACTGAAGAGTAATGAAGTGTACCCATGTTCCTGTGCAGGAGACTCAGGTTCATTTCCTGGTCACAGAACTAAGATCTCACGTGCCACAGGGCAACTAGGCCCACATGCCACAACTAAACCCATGCGCCCCATCTTATGACCCTGCATGCCAGAACTAGAGCCCACACACTCTCGAGTCCACGTGTCACAACTAGAGAGAAGCTCATGTACTGCAAGGAAGAGCCCATGTGCTTCAACTAAGATCTAATGCAGTCAAAAATAAATAAATTACTCAGATATTAAAAAATAAAGACACTTTTTTTAAAAATCAAGGGAACAAGAATCTCTATTTTATGTGAAATATTCTAAGAACAAGGAAGTAAAGAAAAGCCACAACTTGCTAGTAAAGTTCTATAGCAAAAAGAACACACATACACTGCCTGTTGTGTTGTCCTGTTACCCAGTCGTATCCAACTCTTTGCGACCCCATGGACTGCATCACCTCGGGCCTTCCTGTCCCTTACGATATCCCGAATTTTGCCCAATTTCATGACCATTGCATCAATGACGCCATCCAGCCATCTCATCCTCTGAGGCCCTCTTCTCCTTCTGTCCTCAATCTTTCCCAGCATCAGGGACTTTTCCAATGAGTCGGCTCTTCAAATCAGATGACCACAATACTGGAGCATTAGCTTCAGCATCAATCCTTCCAACAAGTATTCAGAGTTGATTTCTCTTACGATTGACTGGTTTGATCTCTTTGCTGTCCAAGATTCTCTCAGGAGTCCTCTCCAGCACCAGTTTGAAGGCATCAATTCGTTGGCGTTTTGCTTTCTTTATGGCCCAGCTTTCACAACCGTGCATGACCACTGGGAAGACCACAGAGCCTTGTTGGGAGAATAATGTCTCTGCTTTTCAACATACTGTCTAGGTCTGTCATAGCTTTCCTGCCAAGAAGCAATAGTCTTCTGGTTTCATGGCTGCAGTCACCATCATGATGTGCTCAGTGTATTGGTAAAACAGGGTGACAGCAGACAGCCCTGTCATACTTCTTTCTCAATCTTGAACCAATCAGTTGTTCCACACAGGGTTCTAACTATTGCTTCTTGATATGCATACAGGTTTCTCAGGAGACAGGTAAGGTGGAATGGTATTCCCAGCTCTTTAAGAGCCTTCCTTAACTTGTTATGATCCACACAGACAAAGGTTTTAGTATAGTCAATGAAACAGAGGTAGATGTTCCTCTGGAATTCCCTTGCTTTCTTTATGATCTGCAAATGTTAGCAATTTGATCTCTGCTTCCTCTTCCTTTTCTAAGCCCAGCTTGGACATGTAGAAGTTCTTAGTTCGCATGATGCTGAAGCCTAGAATGCAAGATTTTAAGCATGACCTTACTAGCATGGGAGATGAGTGCAATTGTCTGATGGTTAGTACATCTTTAGTACTACCTTTCTTGGGAATTGGGATAAGGATTGATCTTTTCCACTGGTGGGTCTCCCAGACTTGCTGACATATTGAATGCAACACCTTGATGGCATCATCCTTTAGGGTTTTGAATTCCATCACCTACAATACTGGAATTTCACTACTGGAACTCCATCATCTCCAATAGCTTTATTAACAGCAGTGCTTCCTAAGGCCGCTTGTCTTCACACTCCAGAATGTCTGGCTCTGGGTGACTAATCACATCATCATAGTAATCTGGTTCATTAAGAACTTTTTTTTTTTTAATCAAGAATCTCTTTTATTGATTATCAGAAACATTACAAACATCTAATATGAACAAATTGTAACATGACAGTATTTAGTTTGAACAATTAATACATTTCAGATATAATATTATACATATTTCAATGTTATTCTCCCCAATCATCCCACCCTCTCCCGGTCCCAGAGTCCAAAAGTCTGGTCTATACCTCAGTGTCTCTTTTGCTGTCTCGTTAATAGGGTTATTTTTACCATCTTTCTAAATTCCATATATATGTGTTAGTATACTGTATTTGTGTTTTTGTTTCTGGCTTACTTCACTCTGTATAATAGGCTCCAGTTCCATCCACCTCCTTAGAACTGATTCAAATGTATTCTTTTTAATGGCTGAGTAATAATCCATTGTGTATATGTACCATAGCTTGCTTATCCATTCATCTGTGGATGGACATCTTTTGTACAGTTCTTCCATGTATTCTTTCCATCTCTTCTTGATCTCTTCAACATCTACTAAGACTCTAAACCTTTCTGTCCTTTATTGTGCCCATCTTCAGACAAAATGTTCCCTTGATATTTCTAATTTTCCTGAAGAGAGTCTTTCCCCTTCTGTTGCTTTCTTCTAGTTTTATGCACTTTGTGGATCACTGCCTTGTTGTGGTGAAGGGGTTTGCATAACTCAATGAAGCTATGAGCCATGTCATGTAGGGCCACCCAAGAGAGACGGGTCGTAGAGGAGATCTCTGACAGAATGTGATCCTGTGGAGGAGGGAATGGCAAATTATCCCAGTATACCTGCCATGATAACTTCATGAACTGTACAAAAAGACATAACCTGATGCAAATGTAAATAACTGCATGTACAACAGTCTCCAACATACGATGCTTCAACTTACCAATTTTGACTTTATGATGGTGCAAAAGTGATAAGCATTCAGTAGAAACTGTACTTTGAATTTTGATCTTTTCTCAGGCTAACAATATGCAGTACCATATTCTTGTGATGCTGGGTGACAGCAGGGAGCAGCAGCTCCCAGTCAGCCCTATGACCACAAAGGGAAATAAATCGATACACTTAGGACATTCTGAACCCATATAATCATTCTCTTTTTCACTTTCAGTAGAGTGTTCAACAAATTATATGAGACATTCAATACTTTACTATAAAACAGGCTTTATGTTAGATGATTTTGCCCAACTGTAGGCTTATGTAAGTGTCCTGAGCACTTTCAAGGTAGATGAGGTCAACTACGATGTTTGGTAGGTTAGGTATATTACCTGCATCTTCAACGTACAATATTTTCAACCTATGATGGATTTATCAGGATGAAATCCCATCAAAAACCAAGAAATATCTATACATTATCTGGATGGCAATTTGGCAATATCTAGCAAATGTGATGATAGATATACCCTTTGATTCAACAATATCAGTATTAGGTATAAAACTAGATAAACACTTCATACATTTGTAAAGAATATCCCTACAATACTTTTTTCTTTTTCTTGTAGAGCTACTAGAAATACCTAAAAAAAAAAAAATTGAAAGAACCTAAAAGTCCATCAACAAGAGAACAAACTGTGGAATATGCAAACAATGGAGCAGTACATAGTAATTAAAATGTAAGAAGTAGAGCTACTTGTATAAATATAGATTTAACTCAAAACATTAGCTTGAGCAAAAAAAAGCTAGGTTACAGAATGATACAGCTGGAATGTTACTATTCATATGCAATTTATATACAATTTTAAAATATACAAACCAATCTTATAAATGATATAGATATATGCATATGTATGAAAATATATAAAAAACGAAGGTTGCTGGTTACCTCTAGGAAATATATGAAAGTAATCAGTCAGTCAGTTCAGTCGCTCAGTCGTGTCCAACTCTTTGTGACCCCATGTATCGCAGCACGCCAGGCCTCCCTGTCCAGCACCAACTCCCGCAGTTCACTCAGACTCACATCCATCGAGTCAGTGATGCCATCCAGCCATCTCATCTTCTGTCGTCCCCTTCTCCTCCTGCCCCCAGGAACAGGAATAACATCTCTATTTTACTTGTTTCAGAAAATATCTGGATCAAATACCAAAAATATGGTAAGGCTTAGAAATATGCACAATATTATTGATTTAGTGGTCATCTATTCCTCTCTAACAGATATAGCTGAGAATTTTTTAAAAGAGGGAAAATATACTAAGTTATTGATATGAACTGTATGTAAGTCAAAGCATGCCATTTGGTACTTTGATATACTGGGTATTTGATGAATGAGTAAATGAAGTAATGTATAAAACTCAGCCATATAAATCAAACTTATTCCATTTATCTTACCTTTATCAACAGCAACTCTTTGTGTTATCCCAATGCCAGCTAGCATAAACAATATCATTAGGAGGCACTCTAATTGAAAAAATCTGGAAACAAAAGTAAGAAAGAAAAATTAATCCTTTGCCTTTTTGCTCTGAGTTCACTGAGACTCACGTCCATCGAGTCAGTGATGCCATCCAGCCATCTCATCCTCTGTCGTCCCCTTCTCCTCTTGCCCCCAATCCCTCCCAGAATCTGAGTCTTCCCCAATGAGTCAACTCTTCGCATGAGGTGGCCAAAGTATATGTATACACACTCTTAGTCGCTCAGTCATATTCAACTTTTTGACCCATTGGACTATAGTCCACCAGGCTTCTCTATCCATGGAATTTTTCAGGCAAGAATACTGGAGCAGGATACCATTTCCTACAGGGGATCTTCCTGACCCAGGGATCAAACCCAAGTCTCCTGCATTGCAGGTAGATTCTTTACCACTGAGCCATCAGGGAAGTCCCTGATATGGTGATATATATGGTGCTTAACATACTGCCTGGTATAAAAAGTACTCAATAAATGTTGCCTAGTATCATAGTTACTGAGGTGCAATAGGATCAAATGGAGAGCTTGTTAATAGGCAAATTCCATAGAATGAGTTTGGAAGTTTACCTTCTTTCTGGAAGAGTTTGAGTAGGACAGGTGTCAGCTCTTCTCTAAATTTTTGGTAGAATTCAGCTGTGAAGTCGTCTGGACCTGGGCTTTTGTTTGCTGGAAGATTTCTGATTACAGTTTCAATTTCCGTGCTTGTGATGGGTCTGTTAAGATTTTCTATTTCTTCCTAGTTCAGTTTTGGAAAGTTGTACTTTTCTAAGAATTTGTCCATTTCTTCCACGTTGTCCATTTTATTGGCATATAGTTGCTGATAGTAGTCTCTTATGATCCTTTGTATTTTTGTGTTGTCTGTTGTGATCTCTCCACTTTAATTTCTAATTTTATTGATTTGATTTTTCTCCTTTGTTTCTTGATGAGTCTGGCTAATGGTTTGTCATTTTATTTATCCTTTCAAAGAACCAGCTTTTGGCTTTGTTGATTTTTACTATGGTCTCCTTTGTTTCTTTTGCATTTATTTCTGCCCTAATTTTTAAGATTTCTTTCTTTCTACTAACCCTGAGGTTTTCATTTCTTCTTTTTCTAGCTGCTTTAGGTGCAGAGTTAGGTTATTTATTTGACTTTTTTTTTTAATCTCTTTAACAAGTGGTGCTTGGAAAACTGGTCAACCACTTCTAAAAGAATGAAACTAGAACACTTTCTAACACCATACATAAAAATAAACTCAAATTGGATTAAAGATCTAAACATAAGACCAGAAACTGTAAAACTTCTAGAGGAGAACATAGGCAAAACACTCTCTGACATAAATCACAGCAGGATCCTCTATGACCCACCCCCCAGAATATTGGAAATAAAAGCAAAAATAAACAAATGGGATCTAATTAAAATTGAAAGCTTCTGCACAACAAAGGAAACTATAAGCAAGGTGAAAAGACAGCCTTCAGAATGGGAGAAAATAATCCCAAATGAAGCAACTGACAAACAACTAATCTCAAAAACATACAAGCAACTCCTGTAGCTCAATTCCAGAAAAATAAACGACCCAATCAAAAAATGGGCCAAAGAACTAAATAGACATTTCTCCAAAGAAGACATACAGATGGCTAACAAACACATGAAAAGATGTTTAACATCACTCATTATCAGAAAAATGCAAATCAAAACCACTACAAGGTACCATTTCATGCCAGTCAGAATGGCTGAGATCCAAAAGTCTACAAGCAATAAATGCTGGAGACGGTGTGGAGAAAAGCGAACCTTCTTACATTGTTGGTGGGAATGCAAATTAGTACAGCCACTATGGAGAACAGTGTGGAGATTACTTTAAAAACTGGAAATAGAACTGCCATACAACCCAGCAATCCCAATGCTGGGCATACACACTGAGGAAACCAGAATTGAAAGAGACACATGTACCCCAATGTTCATCGCAGCACTGTTTATAATAGCCAGGACATGGAAGCAACCTAGATGTCCACCATCAGATGAATGGATAAGAAAGCAGTGGTACATATACACAATGGAGTATTACTCAGCCGTTAAAAAGAATACGTTTGAATCAGTTCTAATGAGATGAATGAAACTGGAGCCTATATGCAGAGTGAAGTAAGCCAGAAAGAAAAACACCAATACAGTATACTAACACATATATATGGAATTTAGAAAGATGGTAACAACAACCCTGTATGTGAGACAGCAAAAGAGATACAGATGTATGGAACAGTCTTTTGGACTCTGTGGGAGAGGGAGGGGGGATGATTTGGGAGAATGGCATTAAAACATGTATATCATATAAGAAATGAATCGCCACTCCAGGTTTGATGCATGATACAGGAAGCTTGGGGCTGGTGCACTGGGATGACCCAGAGGGATGGTATGGGGAGGGAGGTGGGAGGGGGGTTCAGGATGGGGAACATGTGTACACCCGTGGTGGATACATGTTGATGTATGGCAAAAACTGATAAAATATTGTAAAGTAAGAAAAATAATAATAATAAATTTTAAAAAATAAATAAACTGGATGCTAAAAAAAGGGCAAATTCCAAGCATTGCCTCAGATATTTGGGCATTTTTATTAAGCATCTCAGAGGATCCTAATGCAGATAGCCCAAGGAGCCCACCCTTTGAGGCACAATGTATTAGTCAATTCATAGAATAGTTTCAGCCACAACCTACACCTATACTGATACTGTGCTGTGCTTATTCACTAAGTTGTGTCCGACTCTACAGCCCAACCCCATGGACTGTATCCCACCAGGATCCTCTGTCCATGGGATTCTCCAGGCAAGAATACTTGAGTGGGTTTCCATGTCCTCCTGCAGGGGATCATCCCAACCCAGCAATCGAACTCAGGTCTCCCACATTGCAGTCAGATTCTTTGTCATCCGAACCACCATGGAAGCTCACATCTATATGGATAATTGACATTATATATAACCCTTGGACTGCTAGGAGATCCAACAAGTCCATCCTAAAGGAGATCTGTCTTGGGTGTTCATTGGAAGGACTGATGTTGAAGCTGAAGCTCCAATACTTTGGCCACCTGATGAGAAGAACTGACTCATTGGAAAAGATCCTGATGCTGGGAAAGATTGAAGGCAGGAGGAGAAGGGGATTATAGAGGATGAGATGGTTGGAAGACATCACTGACTCAATGGACATGGGTTTGGGTGGACTCTGGGAGTTGGTGATGGACAGGGAGGTCTGGTGTACTGTGGTTCAGGGGGTCACAAAGAGTCAGACATGACTGAGCAAATGAACTGAACTGAGTGATGATGTGTGTGTGTGCTCAGTCATGTCTGACTCTTTGTGATCCCATGGATTGTAGCTTGCCAGGCTCCTCTTTCCATGGAATTTTCCAGGCAAGAATATTGGAGTAGGTTGCCATTTTCTACTCCAAGGGATCTTCCTGATCCAGCAATTGAACCCATGTCTCTTGCATCTCCTGCACTGGCAGGCAGATTCTTTACCACTGTGCCACCTGTGATTATAGATATCCTCCAATTCAACACAACCAATTATTTTGCTTAATTGAACATCGACTTTGAGTCCAATAAGGACAAAGAAATATAACAGAGGTAGGATACACAGAGCCTGTCTATCTTCCTCATCATTCAATTCCTAATGCAGGAATCTACAGGAACAAAGTATTGGGAAGTTTCTATCTTCACTGCAAGAATGTACTGATAGTGATCACCAGTAGCAGATCTGTCATCTCTAAAATATTCAGGGATGTGTGTAGGTAAATAATCCAGATAGTCCTCCTAGGAGTGCAAGAAGTATCATGCCAAAACTTGGAATATTTCAGAGTTTTAAAAAGGCAACAATAACAAAAATCATTGTTATGAGATATAAACGAGCACTTCAACAAAAACAACATATGGAAGTTTCTTAGGATTGATCCAGGGTAAGCACTATGGAACCATAATCCCATAATGAAAGACATCTATGTATCTCTTCCTACATTGACTTATCATACACATTGAAACATGCAAGCCTTTCTATATTCAACAAAATCGGTTTTGGAGAGTCTCATCATTGCAATATTTCTAATGGGCTGGGCACAGATCCATATGATAATATGGATACTGTCCCATCATCACATTCTTCAAAGGAAATAAGAAATGAAATCAGAATCTGATGAAAATGGGAAGGTACAGAATGCAATTCCATCCATACAAAGATTTCATTCTGAAATCGTTTTCAGATGACTACAAAAATTCTTTCTTAAGATCCAGAAATTATAATACCATTACTTGCTATAGTATCCCCCCATCTCCCTCCTCTCTCCCCTCCCCCACAAAAAAACTTTATAACTACTATAAAGCTACCTTGATATTTCCCATTCAGGTAAAGATTATATTTTTTCCTTATGCTCCCAAATTCTATTTTCAATAACTCCCAATCACAGTATCAGAATCACATTAATAATTCAAACCATGACTATAAAAATAAAAATTCTTAGCAGATGTTAACCTGCAAGAAGAGCTATTTAATGTGCCAGAAACTCTCCATGTTAACAATTTGCCTCTCTTCTACCCTCCCAGACTCTTAGGCCTGAAGTATACATGGTGCTTCTCTTTCCCCTCCCAACTCTATTCTCATACACCTTTGAATTGATTTCATCAGCCTGATTCTGATCTACTGTGTTCCAGATCACACTTTCAGCTTCTGACAGTTCACAGTTCTTGGTTAAGAGGAATGGCTCTGGTGGAAGGCGTATTTAGGTTTGAATCTCACTGACACTAATTTTTAGTCATAGAATTTGGGCAAATTACTTAACCACTCTAACTCAATTTATCAGTAGTAAGGTTTTTTTGTTTTTTTTTTTAATAAATCAAAGTGAAAGCAAATGAGGCAATGTGTTCAGGACTTAGAAAAATGCCTCAATAAATGGTACATAACTTTTCCTCAGACATCATTCTTGCTTTTATGCCCAGTTTATTGCCTGCTGCTGCTGCTGCTAAGTCGCTTCAGTCGTGTCTGACTCTGTGCGACCCCATAGACTGAAGCTCACCAGGCTCCCCCGTCCCTGGGATTCTCCAGGCAAGAACACTGGAGTGGGTCGCCATTTCCTTCTCCAATGCATGAAAGTGAAAGGTGAAAGTGAAGTCGCTCAGTCGTGTCCAACTCTTAGCGACCCCATGGACTGGAGCCTACCAGGATCCTCCGTTCATGGGATTTTCCAGGCAAAAGTACTGGGGTGGGGTGCCATTGCCTTCCCCGGTTTATTGCCTAACACCTAGTATTTCTCTGAGTTTGATTTTCTCTGACCTTTCTGATCCTGACCTCTTCTTTGATTCTGGCCTCCTCCTCTGACAGTAACTTGATAAGTTAAGAAATAATCTTTATCTAAATATGTTCCCAAGCCTTTCAAGTATCTCAGCCAGATTCAGCTTAACCAAGGGCCTTTTTTGTTTTTTTTTTCAGACTCCCCCCACAGGTCTTTCAAAACCACTTCAGAATCTTGATTTCCATTTAAATTTGAAGAAGCCAACTGTAGCAACTGCTAGGAATACCTTCCTAAAAACCTACAAACATAGGTTAGAATGAGTCGTAGCTTTCTCTGCAGTCAACATAGATGGTTATCCATTATTTTGACCTCCAGAAAACATTAAGCAAAGAGATTTAACCAAAGGAAGATATTAAAAATCTTAAACTGTATAATCAGGGTTTATTTTGCTATATTTAAAATGAGTTGTTCTTGTTGCTATCCAGTTGCTCAGTCATGTCTGACTCTTTGCAACTCCATGGATTGCAGCACATCAGGCTTCCCTGTCCTTCGCTATCTCCTGGAGTTTGCTCAAGTTCTTGTCCATTGAGTTGGTGATATCATCCAATCCCCTTCTCTTCCTGCTCTCAATTCTTCCCAGCATCAGGGTCTTTTCCAATGAGTCAACTCTTAGCATCAAGTGGCCAAAGTATTAGAGCTTCAGCATCCGTCCTTCCAATGAATATTCAGGACTGATTTCATTTAGGATTGGCTGGTTTGATCTTGCAGCCCAAGAGACTCTCAAGAGTCTTCTCCAGTATCACAGTTTAAAAGAAGTGAGATATACATACTTTCTAATGAGGTTTCCAGATGGCGCTAGTAGTAAAGAACCCACCTGCCAATGCAGTAGATGTAAGGGACATGGGTTTATCCCTGGGTCAGGATGATGCCCTGGAGGAGGGCATGGCAACCCAGTCAGGTATTCTTGCCTAGATAATCCCATGGACAGAGAAGCCTGGCAGGTTACAGTCCATAGAGTCGCAAAGAGTTGGACACAACTGAAGCAACTCAGTATACCCTCATACCTTCGAATGTCTTACAAGTAGAGACACTGCATCAGTTACAATGCATGGGGACAAAGGCAACTTGCCTCATCAAGTGACAAGATAGATGAAATCAAGCTCTAGCCATATGCCAAAATAAAATGTCTTCAGTATCAGTTGAAAAAAGAAATAATTCCTTGAGCGTATTGGATGGCAATAAAGTATGATTACCTCAAAAATACAACTAACTCCTGGCGCAGTTATCCAGCTATCCATCAAGATATGCAGTTCATTTATCCAGCTAACACAAAATACCTAACAAATCACTAGATCATGAACTTAGAAAACTATGGCTCCCTGGAACGTTTATCTTTCTTTCAAAATCTATCCAGAATTCTGTCATACCAATATCACATAGTCTATTTGGCATCATGAGTCTAGACTTTCTTCAGTTATTTGGGACTGCCGTTCTTGCTAATTCTCTAGCAAGGCTGGGATCTCAACTCAGGGATGCCCTTGGATATGGATAAATGAATTTCCCAAAAGATAATTTAAGAATCAGAGGAGTATTCATGTCATTTGATAGAGTAAGTATTCTGAGATTACTGAGCTCTGAAGACAAAGTTCACTATTCCTATTATGTGTGTGCATAATTGCCCTTCTGCAAGTGTCTTCTTGAGATAAGATTGGCTTTGAAAATATTTCTAAATCTTGAAAATATTTCTGAACCTAGGCATAGAATTCTATCATTCAACTGTGAGTTCCCTGAGGTCAAGAAATGTGTCTCTTTTCATTTTTATCCTTGATATTTAGCACACTTAGTAAACATTTAATTTACTGAATTCATTTATTGAATTCTAGCTTGACTTGGAGATTAATTTTTCTGATATTCTGATGAAAAGGTGACAATAATTCTGAGAAGAGATTTTCCTGGTAGGTTGCTGGTAACATCTCTGTGAATAATTGCTAGGAGCTAAACTGGAATTGTTCGCTTCTTTGCTTTCCTTCTTTCTGTGGAAAAAAAAAAAAAGCTGGAGAATAATATTACTATGAAGATCATTTTTTAACTTATTTTAGCATTTTTGCCAGAGAAAAGTGCAGCTGAAGCCCTAACCAGCAATCTGTGGTTTTCTTGATGTTTCTGGTTCTCATCTTATGATTACATTGTCAAGTTTTTGTAACATTTTTTGATAAATGAATTTATTCATAGTAGGAGAGGGGGACTTTTAACAAATCCATTATACTCTCAATATTGACAGAAAGGTTTAGAGCTTAGTGATCAAGTGTCTTAGAATCAGATATACACAATTGTTCCAAACTACAACAGTCCCTTTTGACACAGATCAACATCTGAAACATAGTGGCTGCCCACAGGAATCTGATAGAGTGGCAGAGAATATTACATGATGGAAGAAAGCAGACTGCTTATTCCCAATGATGCCTGCTTCCTGGTCCATACCTGAATCCTGTCTTGTATTTTTTCAGTCTTGTAAATCTTCCTAGTGTTTTCTCTCAGGCTAAACTGACCAATTACATCCTGTGATGTCTGTAAATAATCCAGTGATAGGAGGCTTCAGTTGTTTGGGGAGTCTAATGACACTCCAGGAAATTTTCATCCAATTCTCACCTGTGTATATATCACCAGCATGTTAAACTTACAATGTCCCCAGTAGGTCTCAGTTTCCATCCCAAATTTATCCCTCCCTGTACTTCATATTTTCCATATTTAAAAGACCATATTCTATCACTATCACTACTGAGGCTTAAAATAGCAGGGTAATCTTGCGCTTTTCTCTTTCTCTTACCTCCCTCATCCAATCAGTGATTAAGCCCTCCTGATTTTCCCTCTTTCATAGCTCTCTAACTAAAATTTACTTCTCATTTCTAATGCTACTACTATCTACTCAATTAACTAATATAATAAATATTTATTAGGTATATACTTTTGTCAGGCACCTTAGTAAGGGTTGAGGATGCCAAGATATATTTTTACCTACTCTTTACTCTTAGTTATCTTCCATAGCTATGTATATTAATATAGAAGTCTGAAAGTGAAGTGAGACATACTCGAGGGAATGATCAAATTTCCCTTGGGTTAGTTAGAAAAGTCTTCAGAGAGGACTTAAACATCGAACTAATTAGGTACACTATTATTCAATTAAAAGTCTAAATATAGACAAATACCATATATCACTTATATGTGGAATCTACAATAGGACATAATGAACTTATCCATGAAATAGAAATCGACTCACAGACATAGAGAACATACTTGTGGTTGCCAAGGAGGAAGATGGTTGGGGAAGGAAGGATGGGGAGTTTGGGATTAGCTGATGCAAACTATTATATACAGAATGGATAAACAAGGTCCTATTGTATAGAACAGGGAACAATATTCAGTATCATGTAATAAACCATAATGGAAAAATATTTATAAAAGAATATATATATATATATATATATATAATCATTTTGTTGTCCAGCAGAAACTAATACAACAATGTAAATCAATGATACTTTGATAAAATAAAATTTTTAAGTCTAAATATAGAACTGAAGGTAAGGAAAGTTAATCAAGGCAGGGAAAACATACTGAAAGAATAATGTGCAACAGAAAGGCAATTCAGTAGAGATAAAGCTGGAGAAGAAAGCAGGAGACAGTTCATGGAGGGTCTTGCATGCCATGCTATGAAGATTCTACTTGACCTAGTTGCCACTGAAGAATTTTAAGCAAAATAGTATTTCTTTTAGAGAAAAACAGACCTCTGTTCAGAAATATAACTGTGGTAACACATCAATAAATGGGTTAGAGATGGGTAAAGAGTTGAAGTAGAAATATTAGTTAAAAGATTAAGTATTGCAAGAGAATGATGATTAAGGTCTAAACTAAGTCTATAACAATAAAGATTAAGAAGAGAGGACCATTAAAGTTCAAGGGGTGGTCAAGTTCATAATTCCTATCTAGCATCTGTCTGTATCACATTAACTGAGATTGGAAACGTAGGAAGGGAATTAGTTAGAAAAAATTACTTCATCTTTAAACATGCTGAATTTGAGATGTGCATGGCTATACATGAGTATAAATTCAGCAAGAAATCCCAAATCAACCAAAGTTTAGGAGAAAGACAGTGACCTGGATTTGTGAATCACTGATACACAGATTATATTATAAGCCTTATAAGAATGCTTAAAATTACCCATTATATTAGTTAGAAGTTGATTTGGCTAAAAGTGACAGAAAATAAAAAATAGCAGCAGCTTAAACAAAAAGAAGTTTATTTCTCTTTCCAAAAGCAAACAGTTCAGGGTAGCTAGAGTGGCTTCTCAAAGTTGTAAGGAATATAGATTCCTTTCATGGGCTGTTCCATCATTCTTGCCTTTACTTCATGAACCAAGATAAGTGCTTGAGCTCCAGCAATCATACCTACATTCCAGCAAGAATGAAGGAAAGAGAAAAGGAATGCTCCTTTCCTATGAGTGCTTTCTGAGCACTGCATACAATATTCCTACTTAATTTCCCCTCAAGAAGTTTGAATGGAGTCATTAGTAAGGGAATCAGGTTGCAGGGAGCTTAGAAGTAAATGTAGGGAAGAAAATGGAGATGCAAGTAAACAGTACTCTTGGTAAATTTACCTTTCAAGAAGAAGAGAAAGTGAAATCCATAGATACAGGAATCTTTTATTTTTACATTGGGAGAGGTTTATGTATATACAATACTGGAGATGAGCCATTAGAAACAAACAAAGATAGTTCAGCCAATGGAATAAGGCTAACACTTCAGAGAAAGCAGAAATAGGAGAAAGATGACAAGTGAAAAAAATCAAACTTGAACAGAAGAAACTGCTCTTTCTAGGACTGAAGGAAAATTTTAGCTCAGGTCTGGCAGAAAGTGAAGAAGAACTAAAGAGCCTCTTGATGAAACTGAAAGAGGAGAGTGAAAAAGTTGGCTTAAAGCTCAACATTCAGGAAACTAAGATCATGGCATTTGGTCCCATCACTTCATGGCAAATAGATGGGGGAACAGTGGCTGACTTTATTTTTCTGGGCTTCAAAATCACTGCAGATGGTGACTGCAGCCATGAAATTAAAAGATGCTTACTCCTTGGAAGGAAAGTTATGACCAACCTAGATAGCATATTCAAAAGCAGAGACATTATTTTGCCAACAAAGGTCTGTCTAGTCAAGGCTATGGTTTTTCCAGTAGTCATGTATGGATGTGAGAGTTGGACTGTGAAGAAAGCTGAGCGCCGAAGAACTGATGTTTTTGAACTGTGGTGTTGGAGAAGACTCTTGCGAGTCCCTTGGACTGTAAGGAGATCCAACCAATCCATGCTGAAGGAGATCAGCCCTGGGATTTCTTTGGAAGGAATGATGCTGAAGCTGAAACTCCAGTACTTTGGCCACCTGATCAAAGAGCTGACTCATTTGAAAAGACCCTGATGCTGGGAAAGATTGAGAGCAGGCGAAGGGGATGATAGAGGATGAGATGGTTGGGGGGCATCACCGCCCCGATGGACATGGGATTGGGTGGACTCTGGGAGTTGGTGATGGACAGGGAGGTCTGGTGTGCTGTGATTCATGGGGTCGCAAAGAGTTGGACACGACTGAGCAACTGAACTGAACTGAACTGGCATTTCAGAGGTTGAAAGTTTTCATTGTCTGAGTTGTGGCCATGCTTGAAATGAAGAAGTGCCAAAACACAGTTAAAAAAATAGTAAGACTTATTTTCCAACACTTAATAATTTAGTAGTAAGACTACCTTACTTTTAGTCACTATTCCCAGTATATTCCCTGTATTTCCTAATTTCTGTACCTTTGCTCACATTCTTCCCCAACTGGATTGTACCTCAACACCTACGTACAGTCCAAAATCAAACTCTAGTGCCCTTTCCTCTAGGCTTCCTCTGCGCCCTTAACTATAAATTATTTTTTCATCCTCTAGCTTCCAGAGCACTTACACGTACCTCTCTTCTATCACTAATATTTTTCAGTCTTAATTTATAGTCAATTACGTATATGCTTTATTTTCTTTTATGTTAATTGTTTTGTCAAATTTGGATCCTAGTTAAATTCATTCATTTATCTCTCTCACCACTACAATAGCTCTGGATATGAAATGCACAAAAATGAAATATTTATACAGTCAATGAAGGCACCAAGGTGCTCCCTTCATGAATCTTGATCAATGGCAATGATGAACATTAGTTCACATGCCCATCCCTAGGCTTTCCAAGAGAATATCTAAGTCAGACATCCAAAGTACATGCTTTCTCTTTATCTAAATACAAATAGCTGTTTCTTTAAACAAAAGCAAGTCACAAGTCCAAAGTATGGACAACTTTAAGCAAAGGAATCCAATCTCACTATGAAATTATTTGCTGAATGTCTGGCCCACCCTGGCTTTAGCACAAACACCAAGAACCCACTGATGTTCAAACTCAAGCAACATAGTATTGCAGACAACAAACAGGAAGCAACAGTTTCAGCTTCGGGAAGACCATGCTGTGATGTGACATTTTAAAATATAATGACTCAATCTGAACTTACAAGTTCATGCATGTTAGGCTAAGAAGGAGACTAAGAACACAGTGCAATAAGTGACACAAGATAAGAACATAAAGATACAGCCATTCAGATATAATGGCAGGGTCCATGGGTCAGAGATGGATCATGCCAATCTCTCCCATCCTCATAAAATATCCATAAAGAAGCCACATGCACTTACAAGAAATCAAGTCATATTGTCCCCTTTTTATAAACCAGAAAAGTATGGCAAATTATAATAACCATTTTATGCTCACACAGAATCAGCCAATTGAGAATATTTTAGAAAATTCCAGGATTTCTTTCCTGGAGAAAAGAGAAAACTTAAATAAATATATTCTGGTATGTATGAAAGGCTCTGCTTATAGCAGTGTGCTTATGCATAATATTGGGGTTTATTAAAATCAGATATTTAAAAATCATCATCTAATAAATCCAAGAGAAAAAGCTAATATGTACTGGAATCAAGACTTAGTCCTTGTTGAAGGAGAAAGCTGAAATAGCTTAATTAATTTGTTCTTCTGATTAAAAAATAGAGGTAGGAGTCTAAGTATCTGATATAAATATAATAACTCATTTTTCCTTTTGGAACAAAACATAATTGAAAATTATAAAGCAAAACTCAGGAAATAATTTAGTTATTCCTTTTTAATGCCTTTACCTATAAAGATACTTGTACAGTCACAGAATTTTAGAGATTTAATGATCTGATAAATCAGTTGCTTTAAGCATCTCAATCCCTTACACACACTGGCATTCCATAAATGTTTGCTGAATGAATAAATGCATGAATAAATGTGTTGTTATAGTACTCTAATATGACATTTTCATATAAGAAAATTTTTTTTCCAAAAAAGAATAATTGACCCAAATCACTCTACTAGTGGGAAATCTAGGCTTCCCTGTTGGCTCAGTGGTAAAGAATCTGCCTGCCAAAGCAGCAGAAGCAGGTTCCATCCTTGAGTCAGGAAGATCTCCTGGAGAAGAAAATAGCAACCCACTCCAGGAATACTCTTGTTTGGAGAACCCCATGGAGCCTGGCATGCTATAGCCCATGGGGTTGCAAAGAGTCAGACAAGACCTAGCAACTGAATAGAGAACAACAGCAGTGGGAAATCTATGACTAGAAATGAGGTTTCCTAAGGTTTTCTTTAATAAGAGCATAAGAGGAGATCTTAGGCACCTATCAGGGCACCACTTTAGCTACAGTTTTTGGAGATGCTAGAAGCTGTGTGTCAGAAAAGAGAAAGCAAACACTCTATATTAGTCCCAGTTTACACTTTACAGTTGTCATGCTGCTGTCTTTTCTTGAAAAATTATTAAATTAGTATTGAACAATAGAGTTGGAAAAGACCTCACTCATTCAGCAAATGTTTATTGAGCATCTACACTGTGCCAGACATGGTTCTAGGTGCTGGAGATACATGAGAAGCCAAGAGAAAGAAATTTTTGTCCTCATAGAATGTACATTCTAGTGAACTTAGAGATGACAAGTCCCTCCATTTTTTTAAAAAAAATATTTTTATTAACATATGGGTTGATTTACTGTGCTGTGTTAGTTTCAGTTGTATAGCAAAGTGATTCAGTTATACATACACATACATATCATGTGTTTGTGTATATATATATGTATATGTGTTCTTTTTCAGGTTATTTTCCATTATAGGTTATTACAAGATATTGAATACAGTTCCTTATGCTATACAGTAGGTCCTTGTTGCCTCTGTTTCTTAAATAGATAAGGAAGCTGATCCCCTAACAGTAAAAGTAACTTAGACTTCTGTCACACAGTGATCTTATAATAAGGCTGAACTTGGAACTCAGGTTCCTTAGAATACTTCACTTTCCACTATGCCATGCCAGCTTACAAGTTTCTAGAAAACCAGACCCACTGCTTTCCAATCTGTCTTTCTCTCTCTCCCACCTTCATATTCTCTCTCTCTCTCTCTCTCTCTCTCTCTCTCTCTCTCTCTCTCCCTTTTTGCACTCCCTCTCTCTCATCCTCTTCCCCTCTCATCATCCCAGGTCACTCTGCATCAGCATCATACTGGCTATCAATAGCCAAGGTTGGAATCAATTTATGACAATAATAGAAAACACAGAATTAACATAATTATAGCACCTAGCTACTTTTAAGACCATGTCTCTAAAATTGCTTAAGTCTGGAGCAAGGGAAACAAGAAAAAAGAAGGAAGGTAGGGAAAAAAAAAAGAAACAAAGATAGATGGAAAGGAGGGAGGAGGGTGGGGAAAAAGTCAAGAAAGCAATGCCTTAACAGTGCACACGAACTGCAAATCCAGTTTCCAATACTCTGCCAAAATGCTGATTGCTACAGTTTAAAGGGGAAAATTACAGTCAGATACAAGTTTCTTAGATCTAAGCTGAGAATAAAAAAGCAGTTAAAACTGTGGAGACTTTTTCATAAACAAAACACCCTTTACTATTTGTATAGTTAAAACCCAAGAAGCATTATTTCAGTGATTTTTCTTATGTTACTCAACTAAAATATTTAGAAAAACAGAACATGAATAATACAAATAAGAACTGTCCTTAGAACCTCAATGTGTATTGTAGAGGGAGTCATAGCATTCATGAATATACACTTTAAATGGCAGAATTGGAAACTAGCTCTTTGAAACCAAATCTGTTGATCATCAGTTTCATTTGGCTATATTTAAGTTTGAAAAAATCAATGTTCCTATAGAAGAATAAAATGGATTATATTAAAAGAAGAGAAAATACATACAAAATTCAAAACACCTTTTAAAATGTTAAAAGAACATTTCCATTTCATCTGGGATCATAGCATTGAACCAAAGTCAACTCCATTGATGCAACAAAGAGCAGTTAAACCAAAGAGGCAGTTAGAACAATATATACCACAAAGAAAAAGTCAGTTGACTAAATTCAATAAAATTGTTTCTCTTTTTGTTTTGCTTTGTTTTTTGTATTATATTCATTCAAACCATTTTGCATTAAGCAAGTGTGAATGGTTACAAACCATTTTTTAAAAGTCTACTGAAAGCTTTGAACTATCTTTTGTAAAAATAAACAGTCAACAAATAATAAAGTGTGCAAGATTCTTAAAAATACTGAACACTAGGCTTAATGCTTTAATTATCTAAAAAGAATGGGAAGTATTCAATAAATTCACCCACATTTTCTAATTGAAAAAATCGATCATAAGTATATATAAATTTTGTTATACAAAAACCTTGAGAATCTTACAAAATGATTTTTCACATTTTACTCACCATTCAAAATTCACAAATGGCTCAGATTATTTCTCTAAAAATTTACTTAAAAGTGAGGCGCTTTTCTTTTGCATTGAAGACGTATGCTCTGTGTTATCTAAATGAATTTTCCACATAATTTAAACTATAATGTCAAATACGAAAACAGTGTTAAATTTCAACCTATATAATGACAAGAATAAAAGGGAATTCCTTAGTGATCCAGTGGTTAGGGATTCTGCACTTTTCCGGCCAAGGGACTGAGTTCAATCCCTGGTCAGTGAAAGACCCCACAAGCAGCAGCGAGTGGCCAAAAAAAAAAGAAAAAAAAAATTAATAAGAAAATGATGTCTATTATAACTATCATAAGTTAATATTTTTCTAGGAATATTAGTCAATTTAATAGGATAAAGGGAAAATACATTGCAAAATAAAGAAATGTTTACCATTTTTCACCGTTAGTATGATCGTCTAGAAGAAATTTCATGAGAATCAACTGCTGCTGCTGCTGCTAAGTCGCTTCAGTCGTGTCCAACTTTGTGTGACCCCATAGACGGCAACCAACCAGGCTCCCGACCCTGGGATTCTCCGGGAAAGAACACTAGAGTGGGTTGCCATTTCCTTCTCCAATGCACGAAAGTGAAAAGTGAAAGTGAAGTTGCTCAGTCATGTCCGACTCTTCATGATCCCATGGGCTGCAGCCTACCAGGCTCCTCCACCCATGGGATTTTTCAGGCAAGAGTGCTGGAGTGGGGTGCCCATTGCCTTCTCTGGAGAATCAACTGGATGAACCATTAAAATAAATATGAGAGTTTAGAACAGTGATAGTGAAAGCAATAAAAAATACATAAAATGAATGAAAACATAATGCAAGGAGATAAACTATTTAAAACAGGAACAAGATATTACAAAATAGTTAATATTGAGCTAAGAAGTATCCAGGAAGTAGAACTCAATACTCTACTATAAGATATAAAAGAATATGCATACAGATGCAAGGAAGTATGGACTCTCATAACTCAATAAAGGAAAAGAACAAAATAATTCAAAAATAGAGAAAAGACAAATTAGAAAAATGAAAAGGTATATGCCAACTAAAATTGGAAAAAACTCACTGATGATAGATACAAAATATATCCTAAATTACAAATATAAAATCATGTTAACACTCACAGAGCTGTTTCAGTTTCAGTTCAGTTGCTTGGTCGTGTCCAACTCTTTGCAACCCCATGGACTGCAGCATGCCAGGCCTCCATGTCTATCAACAACTCCTGGAGTTTATTCAAACTCATGTCCATTGAGTCAGTGATGCCATCCAACCATCTTATCCTCAGTAGACCCCTTCTCCTCCTGCCCACAATCCCTCCCAGCATCAGGGCTTTTTCAAATGAGTCAGCTCTTCGCATCAGGTGGCCAAATTATTGGAGTTTTAGCTTCACTATCAGTCTTTCCAGTGAATATGCAGGGTTTATTTCCTTTAGGATGGACTGGTTTGATGTCCTTGCAGTCCAAGGGACTCTCAAGAATCTTATCCAACACCACAGTTCAAAAACATTAATTTTCGGCTCTCCAGCTTTCTTCATAGTCCAATTCTCACATGCATATATGACTACTGGAAAAACCATAGCCTTGACTAGATGGACCTTTGTTGACAAAGTAAGGTCTCTGCTTTTTAACATGCTGTCTCCATTGGTCATAGCTTTTCTGCCAAGGAGCAAATGTCTTTTAATTTCATGGCTGCAGTCACCATCTACAGTGATTTTGGAGCCCCCAAAATAGTCTGTCACTGTTTCCCCATCTATTTGCCATGAAGTGATGGGACCAGATGCCATTATCTTACTTTTCTGAATGTTGAGGTTTAAGCCAACTTTTTGACTCTCCTTTTCACTTTCATCAAGAGGCTCTTTAGTTCTTCTTCAATTTCTGCCATAAGGGTGTTGTCATCTGCATATCTGAGGTTACTGATATTTTCCTGGAAATCTTGAATACAGCTTATGCTTCATCCAGGCCAGCGTTTCTCATGATGTACTCTTAATAAGCAGGGTGACAGTATACAGCCTTGATGTACTCCTTTCCCTATTTGGAACCAGTCTGTTGTTCCATGTCCAGTTCTAACTGTTGCTTGCTGACCTGCATATAGATTTGTCAAGAGACAAGTCAGGTAGTCTGATACTCCTATCTGTTGAAGAATTTTCCACACATTGTTGTGATCCACACAGTCAAAGGCTTTGCCATACTCAATAAAGCAGAAGTAGATGTTTTTCTGGGAATCTCTTGATTTTTCAATGATCCAAGGGACGTTGGCAATTTGATCTCTGGTTCCTCTACCTTTTCTAAATCCAGCTTGAACATCTGGAAGTTCATGATTCATGTACAGTTTAAGCCTTTCTTGGAGAATTTTGAGCATTACTTTACTAGCATGTGAGATGAGAGCAATTGAGTGATCATACCAAAGTGATTATCTGGGTCCTAAAGATCTGTTTTGTATAGTTCTTTGTGTATTCTTGCCACCTCTTCTTAATATATTCTGCTTCTGTCAGGTCCATACCATTTCTGTCCTATCGAGCCCATCTTTGCATGAAATGTTCCCTCGGTATCTCTGATTTTCTTGAAGAGATCTCTAGTCTTTCCCATTCTGTTGTTTTTCTCTATTTCTTTGCATTGATCATTGAGGAAGGCTTTCTTATCTCGCCTTGCATTTTTTTAGAACTGTACATTCAAATGGGTATATCTTTCCTTTTCTCCTTTGATTTTCACTTCTCTTCTTTACTCAGCTATTTGTAAAGCCTCCCCAGACAACCATTTTGCCTTTTTTCATTTTTTTCCTTGGGGATGGTTGTTACATGGTCTCCTGCACAATGTTACAAACCTCTGTTCATAGATCTTCAGGCACTCTGTCTATCAGATCTAATCACAGAGCTGGGGTTGCCACAAATGACTGCATATCTCTGAAGTGTTCTTCAGAAGTGTAAGACAAAGTCATTCAAATTATTCATTCCCTTTAATTTAAACATTACATTTGCAGGTTTCAAGGAAATAATCTTATTTAAATGTAAGAACATTGCTCTAAATTATTCTTTTCAACATCATTTACAATTGGAAAAAATCTGAACATTCAATCATATGTCTGTGTGTGTGTGTGTGTGTGTGTGTGTGTGTGTGTGTGTACACACGTGCATGCTCAGTCACTCAGTCATGTCCAACTCTTTGGGACCCACTGGACTGCAGCCTTCCAGGCTCCTCTGCCCATGGGATTTTCCAGGCAGGAATACTGAAGTGGGTTGCCACTTCCTACTCCAGGACACCTTCCTGATCCAGGGGTTGGACTCACATCTCCTGCATCTCCTATATTGGCAGGCAGATTTTTTTTACCACTGAACCACCTGGGAAGCCATTCAAGCATATATGATTAGCTACATAAGTTATTCATTTGTTTGATGAATTCTACACAGATTGGGCTTTCAGGTGGCTTCATGGTAAAGAATTCACCTGCCAAGCAGGAGACATGGGTTCAATCCCTGAGTTGGGAAGATCCTTTGAGAAGAAAATGGCAATCCATTCTAGTATTCTTGCCTGCGAAGTCCCATGAACAGAAAAGCTGGGCCAGCTATATAGTCCAGGGGATCGCAGAAGAGTTGGACAAGACTTGACAATTAAAACGATAATGTTGGACAAAGGCTTGACAATTAAAACAATAGCAACACAGACATTAAAAATGACAAATGTGTTAATTATGCTTTAAGTGTAAAAGCATATAAAATAATTTTATTTTTGCTTATACATATATTTACTTTTTCCTTATTCATTAAATAAATTATGTTGAACATGTGTTTATCTTTTCTCAAGGTCTCAGGGTCATTTTCTGTTAATTCACTGATCATTAGTGAATATATATTAATGTGTTGGTTATTGATAATTAACTATAATTTGGGCTTCCCTGAAATGTGGTTAAGAATAGAATTGAAACTCTCTCTGATGTGTTAGCAGCAAGTTGAACAAAGTGTTTAATAAAATGGAATTCTGGAAACTCCTAGAAATTTAAAAATCTTTGCCAGTTCTATCCCTTTTACAGGGTAGCTTAGCTTAATGTGTAGGATATGAGACTTAGAATACTTTTACTTATTCAATCACTTAACAAATACAGACCAAAAGTCTCTCATAAAAAAAAAAAAAAAAGAATCCACCTGCAATGTGGGAGACCTGGGTTTGATCCCTGGGCTGGGAATATTCCCTGGAGGAGGTCATGGCAACCCACTCCAGTAGTTTTGCCTAGAGAATCCCCATGGACAGAGGAGCCTGGCAGGTTACAGTCCATGGAGTCCCAAAGAGTTGGACATGACTGAACGACTGAGCACAGCACATACTGGTCTACAAAAAGTGACTTCTAGGTGACCTAGAGGCTACTAAAAGGTATAAATTTTTATGGTCTTTCACTAAATGACATCAGAGGGTTCTCTCTCATCTTCCAGGCAGGTAGCAGCAAGGATAATAGAGGTTTAGGCTGAAGGTTCCTATCCTAAGTGCAGAACTGGGCATTTTCATCCCAGAAATACAGTTTCTGGAGGCCACGGTGAAATTCAAAATGTTTCACCTTGGAAACAAGCTAAACCTATATGTCATGCAAACCATCCAAATCCAAACAGAGAGAAATTCTGGGCATAAAATCAGCACAATGAAAACTGTTGGGTAAATATATAAAGCAAAGAGTTGGAACAGTCTAGAGTAATTTCCTAAGCCAAGTATTTGTCACTGCAGTGGGGACTTTTTATGCTTCTGTGGCTCAAGATGAGAAATAAACTATGACCTAAAGTGCTCAACTCAGAGCAGAGGCACATACACAGTGCTCTGCTATTTAAGTTTTTAGATTTTATAATTATATTTTCTCCCTCTCCTTTTTCCTTTACAACCTGCCACTTATGCTGTCAGTGTGTCTTCCCATTTTCTGAACATTCTCTCTTCTAATTTGCTTCTTAGCATTTGTTAGAGAGTGGAAAATCACATAGCCAAATATGTCTGAAAGCCTTTAGTACAAAAAAAAAAAAAGTGATGATAAAACTGATGGCATTAAAAAATCACCATTTTGCAACCATTATACTAATAATTTGTTCTAAAAATCACGAACAGCCACTAAAACTATTAGGTGATATCTGGAGAATGATATACTATATTTACATAGTATCAAAGCACTTGTCCACAAATTACCTGTTAGTTAGAAACAGCAGAGCAAACTAGCAGACATCATGTAAAAATAAAAGTTAATATCACTGGTGATGGGAAATGCAATGTAGCTTAAAGGACACAACATTACTTCTATGATATTCCTGCCCCAAATGGATGACTTGAATTTAAACATAAGGAAATATAAGATGAATACAAACTGAGGCATATTCTGCAAAATATATGGCCTGTAAAATTCTCTAAGCCAGGCTTCAACAGTAAGCGAACCAAGAACCAAGATGTTCTGGCTGGGTTTAGAAAGGGCAGAGGAACTAGAGATCAAATTGCCAACATCCGCTGGACCATAGAAAAAGCAAAACAGCTCCAGAAAAAACATCTACTTATACTTGATTGAGTATGACAAAGCCTTTGACTGTGTGGATCACAACAATGTGTGGAAAATTCTTCAAGAGTTGGCAATACCAGACCAGCTACTGCCTCCTAAGAAATCTGTATGCAGGTCAAGAAGCAACAGTTAGAACCAGACATGGAAAAAAAGGACTGGTTCCAAATCGAGAAAGGAGTACGTCAATGCTGTATATTGTCACCCTGCTTATTTAACTTATATGCAGAGTACATCATGTGAAATGCCAGGCTGGATGAAGTACAAGCTGGAATCAAGACTGCCAGGAGAAATACCAATAACCTCAAATACACAGATGACACCACCCTTATGGCAGAAAACAAAGAAGAACTGAAGAGCCTCTTGATGAAAGTGAAAGAGGAGAGTGAAAAAAACTGGCTTAAAACTCAATATTCAAAAGACAAAGATCATGGCATCTGGTCCCATCACTTCATGGCAAATAGATGGGGATACAGTGGAAACAGTGAAAGACTTTATTTTCTTGGGCTCCAAAATCACTACAGATGGTAACTGCAGCCATGAAATTAAAAGATGCTTGCTCCTTGGAAGAAAATCTATGACCAACCTAGACAGCATATTAAAAAGCAGAGACATTACTTTGCTAACAAAGGTCCATCTAGTCAAAGCTATGGTTTTTCCAGTAGTCATGGATGGATATGAGAGTTGGATCATAAAAAGTGCTTAGCGCCAAAGAACTGATGCTTTTGAACTGTGGTTTGGAGAAGACTCTTGAGAGTCCCTTGGACTGCAAGGAGATCAAATGAGTCAATCCTAAAGGAAATCAGTCCTGAATATGCACTGGAAGGACTGATGCTGAAGCTGAATCTCCAACACTTTGGCCACCTGGTGCAAAGAACCGATTCATTTGGAAAGACCCTGATGCTGGGAAAATTGAAGGCAGGAGAACGGGTCGACAGAAGATGAGATGGTTGGATGACTTCACCGACTCGATGGACATGAATTTGAGGAAGCTCAGTGAGTTGGTGGTGGACAGGGAAGCCTGGCCTGCTACAGTCCATGGGGCTGCAAAGAATTGGATAAGACTGAGTGACTGAACTGACTGACTGAATCTTCAGAAATATCAATATAATATAAGACAAAGAAGGGCTGAGCTGAAGTAACATTCACATTATAGTCTAAAGTTGAATGACAAACTGAATGAATGTGTGATCCTGCACTGCTAAAAATGACATTATTGGAGCAACTGGTAAAATTTGAATATAAACTATATGCTGGATAATAGTATTATGTGTATTACCTAAGAGAAAGTATGATTAAGGAACAGTGGCAAGATATTAACAACTGGTGAATATGTGTGAAGGATAGTTGGAGTTCTTTGTGCTATTCTTAAAGTGACTCTGTAAGTCCGAAATTATTTCCAATTAAAAATTTAAAATAGGTAATGATAAAGCATATACTTTCATTTCCCCAGAAAGCTTGACTGATACGTATTTTTGCTACTCAGATACTTTCTTGGCTAAATACCCTTTTCCTAAGTAAGACAAATACAGAAAAATTAAATGTTACTCATTTATAAATTCTTTACTGTTATGTACTGAGTAGAGAGTATTTAATTTATTGATACCAAATCACACTTATACATTTTTTGAGTCATAATTCTATAACTCTCCACTATTCATGATCACTTACCAGTAATGAACTAGAAATTACCTGAACAAAAGAAGAAAGCTACAGACTATATAGAAACATCAAAATATGTTAGTCTAGAGCTTCATAAAATGATTTCATCAAACTGAATTAATTATAGGTTATGCTCATATTCCGAGAGCTGATACTTTTCTAGATGTGTGGTCAGAGTAGTTGTATTGTCTAATGGTGGCAAGCAAGCAGGAGTACATAATTCAATAACATAATTAAAAAAAAAAAAAAGCCCTGAGTATTTATCCAAAAACAAAAGAACTAACTTGGCAAAATTATTAACTTTTTTAGTGACAATTTAGAGTTTCCAGTAGTTCTAGATGGCTCAGAGGTTAAGGAGAAGGCATTGACAACCCACTCCAGTCCTCTTGCCTGGAAAATTCCATGGACGGAGGAGCCTTGGTAGGCTGCAGTCCATGGGGTCGCTAAGAGTCAGACACAACTGAGCAACTTCACTTTCGGTTTTCACTTTCATGCATTGGAGAAGGAAATGGCAACCCACTCCAGTATTCTTGGCTGGAGAATCTCATGGTACGGAGGAGCCTGGTGGGCTATAGTCCACGGGGTTGCAAAGAGTCGTACACGACTGAGCGACTTCACTTTTACTCAAGCTAAATAAGAAGTGGCTAGGAAAATCCCATGGACGGAGGAGCCTGGTAGGCTCCAGTCCATGGGGTCGCTAAGACTCAGACAAGACTCAGCGACTTCACTTTCACTTTTCACTTTCATGCATTGGAGAAGGAAATGGCAACCCACTCCAGTGTTCTTGCCTGGAGAATCTCAGGGACGGGGGAGCCTGGTGGGCTGCCGTCTATGGGGTCGCACAGAGTTGGACATGACTGAAGCGACTTAGCAGCAGCAGCAGCAGTAGCAGCATAGTGTTCTCCACCACTACTGTGAATCAATATTTCTCCAGTAAGGAGACACAGTGCTATTAATCCACCATTGTTATGATTCAGACAGCCAACAGGAAATATAACTAGACTAGAGAAAATGCAGCCCATATGGATCTACTGTTAATAGACAGAAATCATCCGTTATAAATGAAAGGCTAACAAAATGTGTTGAGACTGAATACTCCTTGATTTCGTGTGATAGTAAAAATCTATCATCTGAATGGAAGTGATTTTATCATTTTATTCCTGAGATTTGCTATTTTTTTGATGTTAAAAAAGTGGTTTAGCAATTAACTGGCATGCTTGAATATGTTTTAATTATACAATATACATGATAATATTACCTTTGCTGACCAGATCACAGTCATTCTTTCCTTCAACATAATTCGACAGAATTTTAATCATGTGTATTTTAATAATAATATTAATACTGTAAATATAGCAACTACTATTAATATTAGTTGAGCACTTATCACTACTATTATGAGTGATAAACATAATACTTCTTATGTGCTTGACACTGTTCAAAGCATTATGTATAACATTAATGTAATCCTCCTACTGACCATATAAGGTAGACACTATCATGAGCTCCATTTTAAAAATAAGGAAAATAATGTTAAATTACTTGCCCAAGATAAAATTCCTAGTAAGTAGTGAATATGGAGTTTGAATCAAAGAAGCCTGGGTCTAGAGTCCATTCTTTGAACCATATACTAAACTTCCTCAATTACTATGTTCATACACTGAGCTAAACAGTCTACAAACATCTATTTTGGTTGAAAGTCTCCTAAAACATTTAAACTCACTTAAACAATAAGGAAATGAGTCGAATTCACAAAAGACTTCAGAAATAAGACAAATTCAGGTTGGTTGCTTCAGCCTTTACTGACATCCTCAAGACACTAGATCCTTTAAATTTCTCCACTGCCACCCAAAATGTCCACTCTATTCTACAGCTTGTTTTCCATGGCTTTAGGAAAGCTTACAAGAGCAACTTGAATGACAGGTTTCTACATTCATGTCTGTGTCAGTTTGGCTCCTCTGAGAAGCAGAAAGCAAGATGGAATTGTACATGGAAGATATTTGGTGGAGGAATGCCTGTGAAGGATAAAGTGGGGAGGGAAGAGTATAAGTATTCTTCAACTTCATGTCCTACAGGAGGACATCTAAACAAAATGTGATTTTTTAGAAACTGGAATGGAAAACAGATGGCAGGTTAACCATGACCAATATCCCTTACATATCCCACAAATTCTATCATTATGGAAGCTATTCACAAACCACTACAATTACACGGGATGCTATAATATCTAGAACAGTGCCTCATATTAAACCTGGAAAGTCTCATAAGAGTGTCTGTGTGGTGTTATCTCTTTCACAAAAGTCAGTTTGATCATGCACTCTGTTGGGTTTTTTCCTATTCATCTATATTAATGTTCAAATGAGCTATTCTGAATCACAGAAGAGATTTCTCATTAACTGCCTTACAGTCAATACTAAGCATGTTCCTCCTTCTTAACATCAACATTATCCCTGGGGTGATTACCATGAGAGCATGTCAAACAACCTACTCAAGCAACAGATATTCCATAGGTGAATGATAGTGGACAATGGATTTTCTCCATTTATATACAGAAGACAGTTCATCCCCTTTCCTTGTGAAAAGAGGGAATGGACAAAAAACTTTTGCTCTTTTGAGGTGAAATGGAAATGAGCCTACATTCTTCCTTACACTTTAGGAATATAAATAAATCTTTCCAAGAGTCAGATAAACCTTAAGTATTTCCAGGTTTTAAGTTCTAAAGATGTCTTCTAGGGTAACATCTGGGAAGTGCCTAGGATGATGGAGGTCCAGGCTTTCTGGCACCTTGGAGCTTCACCTATGGACTTCTTTGGACTGTAATCATTTGCCCCTTTGAATCAGAACAATTAATTATACAAGTGGCTACAGATCTCCTTTTCATGATACATGAACAGTAAAATGTTCCTAGGAGAAGTAAAAGCAACAATGCTCAATCTTTATATAATATACATGTATTTTGTGTCACAGGACTGGAGATTTTTATAGGAACAATGATAAATCCAAGGAAGTTTTCTTTCCCCATAGTCATTTATTTAAAATATAGATTGCAAACCTACTCATGCTGTCCCTAAAGGGCATGACTTACTGGAAAATATTCTTTTACAATAGCCTTATATAGTAGAAGCAAAACAGGAGAGAGTTTAGGAAATTTACATCAGTCATTCAGTGAAAAATTTGTAAAGGGTGCTCCTCTTTTTACAGAGTAAAATGTAATTGATATACACATAAACATACATAAATACATAAGCCACATTTGTATATCACATTCATTCATTTTTTACCTAGTTATTCACTCTAAAAGGACTGCTTAAATCCTGTAGTCCACTGCTACTACTGGAGCCATTACAAAAACTGCCTTGTTCTTTTTCATTGCCTGGAAAGATAGACTTTTATTCCAATGATTTTTTGTCAGAGAGAGTGATGGCTTAGCAAAATGAGAGTCATGTTGCTTAACTACATAACTGGCCAGGGACTTCTGAGTACCTTCAAGCTTTATAAAAGCTTTCATCCTAGTTGCCGGGGAATGAATGTACTCTGTTATTTTATTTCACTCTCTATATATCAATAAAGTACAGTAATCAAAATAATAGTTACCACAGCATGGAGCTCTTTGTAGACAGCAGATGGCACTACAAGAAACTCTTAAAGTGGCACTCCCAAATGCTTCTTCTAGGAATATTCCCTCCCACACAGACTATTCTTCCTTCAAAAAGTTTAAAAGGTGAAGGTGACCTAGGCTCTTTACATTTGGTCCAGTCAACTGCATTTCTATTTTCATAGCTTTAGTTTCACCTGCATACAGTAAATCTGCATCTCACCTTCTCCATCTGTTTTCACTCCCTTGATTCTGATTATCTGTAAGATCTTTCATTGAATTACCTTCTGCAACCTAAAATTAGGTTGTGATCAGAATGATTCCACATAACCCTCAAATTCCTCATCATCTGAGCATTACTCCTGATACTGACTAGTTGCCTAGAAATCATTTTTGAAATCTCTGTAATTACCTCTATGTATTTCCTGGACCTACCACTGATTTTACATTTTCTAATCTAAACCCTAATCCCGCCACTCTGAGGTTAATGCCACATCCTCCTTTCTCCTAACTTGTCCATGTCAGTTGGCTGTACTGTATGATGTTCTCCTCGTCCTTTCTCTTGCTAACATCTCATATTTTCTCTTATAGCCTTCAAATTTAAGGAGAAGGTAGTATCACTCAAACAGAAAAAAAATACATATTATCATTAAATGGAAATCTTTCATTCTCCCTCCTTTCAGTGATCTTGATGCTAGACAGCATGGAAGTATTTGTATAGTTCAAGACAAATTTCACAGCTGAATGTATCCCTGTGATTGCCTTGCTGAGAACCATTTTATTATTTTCCAAAATTTGTTAAATTTCTGGTCCCACAATCCCAGGCAACCAAAGATAACACAAGGAAATTAGCATAATAACAAATCTATCCAAACAGTGGAGAAACCAGAAAGGTACAGAACCAAACGCTTTCACTAATCTGCACCGTATTTCACAGTAACAAAGAAGCAATGAGACTGAATGCTGAATCACTGCATAGCAGATATGCAAATTTCATTTTAAAACCTCATACTCATTGAAGAAACCTTGTTAACGGAATGTTGGAAATTAGCCTCTCATCAAATATAGCATGAGACAACTGCTAAGAATTTTACCAAAATTAAAATCAGAGCATTTCACAGCCAAGACAGAAACCTGCCATATGTCTTCTGATAAGAACAAGGCAAATTAAAATATTAAAGTGGATGCCCATTGTGTTGAAGCATCAAGCATCCTTTTTCTCCTTTGCTTTTCACTTCTCTTCTTTTCACAGCTATTTGTAAGGCTTCCCCAGACAGCCATTTTGCTTTTTTGCATTTCTTTTCCATGGGGATGGTCTTGATCCCTGTCTCCTGTACAATGTCACGAACCTCATTCCATAGTTCATCAGGCACTCTATCAGATCTAGGACCTTAAATCTATTTCTCACTTCCACTGTATAATCATAAGGGATTTGATTTAGGTCATACCTGAATGGTCTAGTAGTTTTCCCTACTTTCTTCAATTTCAGTCTGAATTTGGCAATAAGGAGTTCATGGTCTGAGCCACAGTCAGCTCTTGGTCTTGTTTTTGCTGATTGTATAGAGCTTCTCCATCTTTGGCTGCAAAGAATATAATCGATCTGATTTTGGTGTTGACCATCTGGTGATGTCCATGTATAGAGTCTTCTCTTGTGTTGTTGGAAGAGGGTTTATGCTATGACCAGTGCATTTTCTTGGCAGAACTCTATTAGTCTTTGCCCTGCTTCATTCCGTGTTCCAAGGCCAAATTTGCCTGTTACTCCAGGTGTTTCTTGACTTCCTACTTTTGCATTCCAGTCCCCTATAATGAAAAGGGCATCTTTTTTGGGTGTTAATTCTAAAAGGTCTTGTAGGTCTTCATAGAACCGTTCAACTTCAGCTCCTTCAGCGTTACTGGTTGGGGCATAGATTTGGATTACTCTGACACTGAATGGTTTGCCTTGGAAACGAACAGAGATCATTCTGTCATTTTTGAGATTGCATCCAAGTACTGCATTTCAGACTCTTTTGTTGACCATGATGGCCAATCCATTTCTTCTGAGGGATTCCTGCCCGCAGTAGTAGCTATAATGGTCATCTGAGTTAAATTCACCCATTCCAGTCCATTTTAGTTCGCTAATTCCTAGAATGTCAACATTCACTCTTGCCATCTCTTGTTTGACCACTTCCAATTTGCCTTGATTCATGGACCTGACATTCCAGGTTCCTATGCAATATTGCTCTTTACAGCATCGGACTTTGCTTCTATCACCAGACACATCCACAGCTGGGTATTCTTTTTGCTTTGGCTCCATCCCTTCATTCCTTCTGGAGTTATTTCTCCACTGATCTCCAGTAGCATATTGGGCCCCTACTGACCTAGGGATTTTCTTGATGGGTGTGAGTCTGAGTGACCTCCGGGAGCTGGTGATGGACAGGGAGGCCTGGCGAGCTGCGGTTCATGGGGTCGCAAAGAGTTGGACACGACTGAGCAACTGATCTGATCTGATATGTACTCTCACAGCTTCAAGTGTTATCTCTTTTTTGAAGACATGCCAGGCTTTAATCTCTGCATCAAACCCTTAGCTCTAATTTGTAACATCCAATTGGGCATTTCTACCTGGATTTCCTGCCACCAAATGCTATCAAAAATGAAATATCTTTTTCCTTCAAACCCAAATATCCCTCATAACAGACATATTTGATTCATCTAGGCCCCAAGGCTTGGAAACTCTTCTGGCAATTAATTACCAAGTTCTATGAATGTTTTTGCTTTGGTTATGGCACTCGTTACTTCCTTTCCATTCCAACTACGATTGTTTTTCAAACTCTCATTACTTCAGGTATAATTTATTACAAATGTCTTCTAAACTGCTTCCCAAACTTCTGTCTATTCTTTTTAGTTTTAATATTTTTACTGAAGTTGTGTTAATTTCTGCTACATAGAAATGTGATTCAGTTATACGTTTATAAATTTTTACATTGTTTTCCGTTATGGTTTATCTCAGGATATGGAATTTTGTTCTCTGTGCCATACAGTAGGTCCTTGTTGATTACTCATTCCATATATAAAAGCTTATGCCTTCATTCTTTATTTTCCACAAACCACAACACACTATGCTACTGAACTTTTCAAAAAACACATACTTCTTGTCATTTAAATTTCTACCAAAAACCATATCAACATTTCCAATTACCTGATGCAATAATCCCCACCAGTTTTGTAAAATTCATGCTGGGCCAACTATGACAAAGGCCACTGAGAATGAGAAGGAAGTAGGGAGTATATTAAGGACAGAACTAGGATGGTAGTTCTCAAACTTGAGCACTTCTCATAATTAAAAATATATAAAGAATTTGTGGAGCCCCATGCACAATGAAAAACTGGGCACCTTGTTCAAAATGATTAACAATCTCAAGAGACCAACAGCAAAGGATTAAATCAAGTGCAGGACCCTTCTGAGTACAAGGACCAGTGAAATTACACAGGTCACACATCCAGGGAGCTGGCTCTGTGCAAAACACTCCCCTGGTTCACTTGTTTTTAAATGTGGATTTTCAGGATGGGGAACATATGTATACTTGTGGCAGATTCATTTTGATATGTGGCAAAACCAATCAGATCAGATCAGATCAGTCGCTCAGTCATGTCCGACTCTGTGACACCATGAATCGCAGCACACCAGGCCTCCCTGTCCATCATCAACTCCCGGAGTTCACTCAAACTCACATCCATCGAGTTAGTGTTGCCATCCAGCCATCTCATCCTCTGTCATCCCCTTCTCCTCTTGCCCCCAATCCCTCCCAGCATCAGAGTCTTCTCCAATGACTCAACTCTTCGCATGAGGTGGCAAAAATACTGGAGTTTCAGCTTTAGCATCATTCCTTGCAAAGAAATCCCAGGGCTGATCTCCTTCAGAATGGACTGGTTGGATCTCCTTGCAGTCCAAGGGACTCTCAAGAGTCTTCTCCAACACCACAGTTCAAAAGCATCAATTCCTCGGCGCTCAGCTTTCTTCACAGTCCAGCTCTCACATCCATACATGACCACAGGAAAAACCATAGCCTTGACTAGATGAACCTTTGTTGGCAAACTAATGTCTCTGCTTTTGAATATGCTATCTAGGCTGGTCATAACTTTCCTTCCAAGGAGTAAGCGTCTTTTAATTTCATGGCTGCAGTCACCATCTGTAGTGAATTTGGAGCTCAGAAAAATAAAGTCTGACACTCTTTCCACTGTTTCCCCATCTACTTCCCATGAAGTGATGGACCGAATGCCATGATCTTCGTTTTCTGAATGTTGAGCTTTAAGCCAACTTTTTCACTCTCCACTTTCACTTTCATCAAAAGGCTTTTAATTTCCTCTTCACTTTCTGCCATAAGGGTGGTGTCATCTACCTATCTGAGGTTATTGATATTTCTCCCAGCAATCTTGATTCCAGCTTCTGTTTCTTCCAGTCCAGCATTTCTCATGATGTACTCTGCATATAAGTTAAATAAACAGGGTGACAATATACAGCCTTGACGAATTCCTTTTCCTATTTGAAACCAGTCTGTTGTTCCATGTCCAGTTCTAGCTGTTGCTTCCGGACCTGCATACAGATTTCTCAAGAGGCAAATCAGGTGGTCTGGTATTTCCATCTCTTTCAAAATTTTCCACAGTTTATTGTGATCCACACAGTTAAAGGCTTTGGCATAGTCAATAAAGCAGAAATAGATGTTTTTCTGGAACTCTCTTGCTTTTTCCATGATCCAGCAGATGTTGGCAATTTGATCTCTGGTTCCTCTGCCTTTTCTAAAACCAGCTTGAACATCAGGAAGTTCATGGTTCAGGTATTGCTGAAGCCTGGCTTTTAGAATTTTGAGCATTACTTTACTAGCATGTGAGATGAGTGCAATTATGCGGTAGTTTAAGCATTCTTTGGCATTGCCTTTCTTTGGGATTGGAATGAAAACTGACCTTTTCCAGTCCTGGGGCCACTGCTGAGTTTTCCAAATTTGCTGGTACATTGCATGCAGCACTTTCACAGCATCATCTTTCAGGATCTGGAATAGCTCCACTGGTCCATCACCTCCATTAGCTTTGTTCATAGTGATGCTTTCTAAGGCCCACTTGACTTCACATTCCAGGATGTCTGGCTCTAGGTCGGTGATCACACCATCGTGATTATCTGGGTCATGAAGATCTTTTTTGTACAGTTCTTCTGTGTATTTTTGCCATCTCTTCTTAATATCTTCTGCTTCTGTTAGGTCCATACAATTTCTGTCCTTTATCAAGCCCATTTTTGCATGAAATGCTCCCATGGTATCTCTGATTTTCTTGAAGAGATCTCTAGTCTTTCCCATTCTGTTGTTTTCCTCTATTTCTTTGCATTGATCGCTGAAGAAGGCTTTCTTATCACTTCTTGCTATTCTTTGGAATTCTGCATTCAGATGTTTATATCTTTCCTTTTCTCCTTTGCTTTTTGCTTCTCTTCTTTTCACAGCTATTTGTAAGGCCTCCCCAGACAGCCATTTTGCTTTTTTGCATTTCTTTTCCATGGCGACGGTCTTGACCCCTATCTGCTGTACAATGTCATGAACCTCATTCCATAGTTCATTGGGCACTCTATCTATCAGATCTAGGCCCTTAAATCTATTTCTCACTTCCCATGTATAATCATAAGGGATTTGATTTAGGTCATACCTGAATGGTCTAGTGGTTTTCCCCCTTTTTCAATTTCAGTCTGAATTTGGCAATAAGGAGTTCATGATCTGAAGCACAACCAGCTCCCAGGCTTGTTTTTCCTGACTGTATAGAGCTTCTACATCTTTGGCTGCAAAGAATATAATCAATCTGATTTCAGTGTTGACCATCTGGTGATGTCCATGTATAGAGTCTTCTCTTGTGTTGTTGGAAGAGGGTGTTTGTAATGACTAGTGCATTTTCTTAGCAAAACTCTATTAGTCTTTGCCCTGCTTCATTCCATATTCCAAAATTGGCAAAACCAATACAATATTGTAAAGCTAAATAAAATTAAATAAATAAATAAATAAAAGTTCTGGGAAAAAATAATAAATGTAGATTTTTAAAAAGCACTCCTTAGAGATCAGCTTGTCTGGGTATCACCCGAGAACCTGCATGTTTAACAAGCATACTAGGAGTTTTAGAAGTTATTATCAGTGGAATACACTTTGAGTAACTATCGCCTAGGGAAATAACATGAGAGCTAACATTGCTCCACAGAGAAAGGCCAAAAGTTCAAACAATAGTGTCAAGGGTTGATGACCTATCTTGACTAATCTGGTGGGAGGGACATAGTGAGAAGAACCTGAAGCAGTTAAAGTGAAAGTGAAGTGGCTCAGTCGTGTATGACTCTGCAACCCATGGACTGCAGCCTCAAGTCTCCTCCAGTCATGGAATCTTCGAAGCAAGAGTACTTCAGTGCATTGCAATTTCCTTCTCCAAGGGATCTTCCTGACACAGGGATAGAACCCAGGTCTCCCACATAACCGGCAGATGGTTTACAATCTGTACCATCAGGGAAGCCTTGAACCAATGATGCTACACTAAAATCAGACCAAGTCAAGTACTTTAGTTCAGTTCAGTCGCTCAGTAGTGTCCAACTTTATGCGACTCCATGGGCTGCAGGAGGCCAGGCTTCCCTGTCAATCACCACCTCCCAAAGTTTATACAAACTTATGTCCATCGAACTACCACACAATTGCACTCATCTCACATGCTAGTGAAGTCATGCTCAAAATTCTCCAAGCCAGGCTTCAGCAATACGTGAAGTGTGAACTTCCAGATGTTCAAGCTGCTTTCAGAAAAGGCAGAGGAACCAGAGGTCAAATTGCCAACATCCGCTGGAACATCAACAAAGCAGAGAGCTCCAGAAAAATATCTATTTCTGCTTTATTGACTATGTCAAAGCCTTTGACTGTGTGGATCACAATAAACTGTGGAAAATCATGAAAGAGATGGGCATACTAGACCACCTGACCTGCATCTTGAGAAACCTATATGCAGGTCAGGAAGCAAGAGTTAGAACTGGTCATGGAACAACAGACTGGTTCTAAATAGGAAAAGGAGTATGTCAAGGCTGTATAATGTCACCCTGCTTATTTAACTTCTATGCAGAGTACATCATGAGAAATGCTGGGCTAGAAGAAGCACAAGCTGGAATCCAGACTGCCAGGAGAAATACCAATAACCTCAGATATGCAGATCATACCACCCTTATAGCAAAAAGTGAAGAGGAACTAAAAAGCCTCTTGATGAAAGTGAGGGAGGAGAGTGAAAAAGTTGGCTTAAAGCTCAACATTCAGAAAACTAAGATCATGGCATCTGGTCCCATCACTTCATGGGAAATAGATGGGAAAACAGTGGAAACAAGGTCAGACTTTATTTTTTGGGGTGGGGGGGGCTCCAAAATCACTACAGATGGTGATTGCAGCCATGAAATTAAAAGATTCTCACTCCTTGGAAGGAAAGTTATGACCAATCTAGATAGCATACTGAAAAGTAGAAACATTACTTTGTCAACAAAGGTCCATCTAGCCAAGGCTATGGTTTTTCCAGTGGTCATGTATGGATTTGAGAGCTGGACTGTGAAGAAGGCTGAGCGCCAAAGAATTGATGCTTTTGAACTGTGGTGTTGGAGAAGACTCTTGAGAGTTCCTTGGACTGCAAGGAGATCCAGCCAATCCATTCTAAAGGAGATCAGCCCTGGGATTTCTTTTGAAGGACTGATGCTAATGCTGAAACTCCAGTACTTTGGCCACCTCATGCGAAGAATTGACTCATTGGAAAAGACTTTGATGCTGAGAAGGATTGGGGTCAGGAGGAGAAGGGGACGACAGAGGATGAGATGGCTGGATGGCATCACCAACTCAATGGACAGGAGTTTGGGTGAACTCCGGGAGTTGGTGATGGACAGGGAGGTCTAGAGTTCTGCAATTCATGGGGTTGCAAAGAGTCAGACACAACTTAGCAACTGAACTGAACTGAATGTCCATCATTCAGGGATGCCATCCAACTATCTCATCATCTGTCATCCCCTTCTCCCCCTGCCCTCAATCTTTCTCAGCAACAGGGTCTTTTCAAATGAGTCAGTTCTTTGCATCAGGTGGTCAAAGTACTGGAGGTTTAGCTTCAACATCAGTCGTTCCAAAGAACACTCAGGCATGATGTCCTTTAGGATGAACTGGTTGGACCTCCTTGCAGTCCAAGGGACTCTCAAGAGTCTTCTCCAACACCAGAGTTCAAAAGCATCAATTCTTTGCTGCTTACCTTTCTTTATAGTCCTACTCTAACATCCATACATGAGACTACTGGGAAAACCATAGCCTTGATTAGACGGACCTTTGTTGACAAAGTAACGTCTCTGCTTCTTAATATGTTCTCTAGGTTTGTCATAACTTTCCTTCCAAAGAGTATGTGTCTTTTAATAGCATGGCTGCAATCACAATGTGCAGTGATTTTGGAGCCCCCAAAAATAAAGACTGTCACTGTTTCCACTGTTTCCCCATCTATTTGCCATGCAGTGATGGGACCAGAAGCCATGATCTTAGTTTTCTGAATGTTGAGCTTTAAACCAACTTTTTCACTCTCCTCGTTCACTTTCATCAAGAGGCCCTTTTGTAACTCTTCACTTTCTGCCATAAGGGTGGTGTCATCTGCATATCTGAGGTTATTGATATTTCTCCAAGCAATCTTGATTCCAGCTTGTGCTTCCTCCAGCCCAGCGTTTCTCATGATGTAATTTGCATATAGGTTAAATAAGCAGGGTGACAGTATACAGCCTTGACCTACTCCTTTCCCGATTTGGAACCAGTGTGTTGTTCCATGTCCAGTTCTAACTGTTGCTTCCAGACCACCATACAGATTTCTCAGGAGGCAGGTCAGTTGGTCTAGTATGCCCATCTCTTTCAGAATTTTCCACAGTTTATTGTGATCCACACAGTCAAAGACTTTGTCATAGTCAATAAAGCAAAAATAGATGTTTTGCTGGAACTCTCTTGCTTTTTGCTTTTTCGATGATCCATCTGATGTTGGCAATTTGATCTCTGGTTCCTCTGTTTTTTCTAAAACAAGCTTGAACATCTGGAAGTTCACACTTCACATATTGCTAAAGCCTGGCTTGAAGATTTTTGAGCATTACTTTACTAGCATGTGAGATGAGTGAAATTGTGCAGTAGTTTGAGCATTGCCTTTCTTTGGGATTGGAATGAAAACTGACCTTTTCCAGTCCTTTGGCCACTGCTGACTTTGTCAAATTTGCTGGCATATTTTGTGCAGCACTTTCACAGCATCATCTTTTAGGATTTGAAATAGCTCAACTGGAATTCCATCACCTCCACTAGCTTTGTTAATAGTGATGCTTCCTAAGGCCCACTTGACTTCAGATTCCAGGATGTCTGGGTCTAATTGAGTGATCACACCATCGTGATTATCTGGGTCTTGAAGATCTGTTTTGTATAGTTCTTCTGTGTATTCTTGTCACCTCTTCTTATTATCTTCTGCGTCTGTTAGTTCCATACCATTTCTGTCCTTTATCAAGCCCATTTTTGCATGAAATGTCCCCTTGGTATCTCTAATTTTCTTGAAGAGATCTCTAGTCTTTCCCATTCTATTATTTTCCTCTATTTCTTTGCACTGATCACTGAGGAAGGCTTTTTTTTTTTTTAATCTCTCCTTGCTATTCTTTGGAACTCTGCATTCAATTGGGTATATCTTTTCTTCTCTCCTTTGCTTTTTGCCTCCCTTCTCTTCACAGCTATTTTTAAGGCCTTCTCAGACAGCTATTTTGCTTTTTTGCATTTCTTTTTCTTGGGAATCATCCTGATCCCTGTCTCCTGTTCAATGTGATGAACCTCCGTCCATAGATCTTCAGGCACTGTGTCTATCAGATCTAATCCTTTAAATCTATTTGTCACTTCCCATGTATAATCATAAGGAATTTGATTTAGGTCAAACCTGAATGGTCTAGTGGTTCTCCCCCTTTTTCAATTTAAGTCTGAATTTGGCAATAAGGAGTTCATGATCTGAAGCACAATCAGCTCCCAGGCTTGTTTTTCCTGACTATATAGAGCTTCTCCATCTTTGGCTACAAAGAATATAATCAATCTGATTTCAGTGTTGACCATCTGGTCATGTCCATATGTAGAGTAATGTCTTGTGTTATTGGAAGAAGGTGTTTGCTATTACCAGTGCATTCTCTTGGTAGAACTCTATTAGCCTTTGCCTTGCTTCATTGTGTACTCCAAGGCCAAATTTGCCTATTACTCCAGGTGTTTCTTGATTTCCTACTTTTGCATTCCAGTTCCCTATAATGAAAAGGACATCTTTTTTAGATTAGTTCTAAAAGGTCTTGTAGGTCTTCATAGAACCGTTCAACTTCAGCTTCTTCAGCATTCCTGGTCAGGGCATAGACTTGGATTACCATGATATTGGATGGTTTGCCTTGGAAACAAATAGAGATAATTCTGTCTTTTTTGAGATTGCATCCAAGTACTGCATTTCAGATCTTTGGTGACTTCTAAGGGATTCCTGCTCATAGTAGTAGATATAATGGTCATCTGCATTAAATTCACCCATTCCAGTCCATTTTAGTTCACTGATTCCTAGAATGTCGACATTCACTCTTGCCATCACTTGTTTGACCACTTCCAATTTGCCTTGATTCATGGACCTAACAACCCAGGCTCCTATGCAATATTGCTATTTACAGCATCAGACTTTGCTTCTATCAACAGTCACATCCACAACTGGGTGTTATTTTTGCCTTGGCTCTGTTCCTTCATTCTTTCTGGAGTTATTTCTCCACTGATCTCCAATAGCATATTAGGCACCTACCCACCTGGCAAGTTAAATCTTTCAGTGTTCAATTTTGTGTGTGTGTGTGCCTTTCCATACTGTTCATTGGTTCTCAAGGCAAAAATACTGAAGTGGTTTGCCATTCCCTTCTCCAGTTGACCACATTTTGTCAGAACTCTCCACCATAACCTGACTGTCTTGGGTGACCCTATACAGCATGGCTTAGTTTCATTGAGTTAGACAAGGCTGTGTTCCATGTGAGAAGCCAAGTCAATTATCTACAGGATTAAATTCACCTTGCTAGCTTAAATCTCAAAAGTGAAAGTGAAAGTTGCTAAGTTGTGTCCAACTCTTTGCAACTCCATGGACTGTATAGTCCATGGCATTCCCCAGGTCTGAATATTGGAGTGGGTAGCCTTTCCTCCAGGGAATCTTCCCAGCCCAGCGATTAAACCCAGGACTCCCATATTGCAAGTGGATTCTTTACCAGTTGAACCACAAGGGAAGCCCAACCTAAATCTCAAAGGGTACTATTATCATTGCCCCATCCTGATTTTGTTTACTTGTCACTCGTTACTTCCCAATAAGAACTCTCCTCGCCAGAAAATGGTAAACATTAAGATTCACACAATGATGACACAGCTTACACTGTCTTCCTTTCCTAGTATTGACTCCTTTTGCTCTACCCTTTAACATCCAATTCCAATTTCATCTCTTAAACATCAAATCAGATCAAATCAGATCAGTCGCTCAGGCGTATCCAACACTTTGTGACCCCATGAATCGCAGCATGCCAGGCCTCCCTGTCCATCATCAACTCCCGGAGTTCACTCAGACTCACATCCATCGAGTCAGTGATGCCATCCAGCCATCTCATCCTCTGTCATCCCCTTCTCCCCTTGCCCCCAATCCCTCCCAGCATCAGAGTCTTTTCCAGTGAGTCAACTCTTCGCATGAGGTGGCCAAAGTACTGGAGTTTCAGCTTTAGCATCATTCCTTCCAAAGAAATCCCAGGGCTGATCTCCTTCAGAATGGACTGGGTGGATCTCCTGGCAGTCCAAGGGACTCTCAAGAGTCTTCTCCAACACCACAGTTCAGAAGCATCAATTTTTCGGCGCTCAGCCTTCTTCACAGTCCAACTCTTACAACCATACATGACACAGGAAAAACCATAGCCTTGACTAGATGAACATTTGTTGCCAAAGTAATATCTCTGCTTTTGAATATGCTATCTAGGTTGGTCGTAACTTTCCTTCCAAGGAGTAAGTGTCTTTTAATTTCATGGCTGCAGTCACCATCTGCAGTGATTTTGGAGCCCAGAAAAATAAAGTCTGGCACTGTTTCCCCACCTATTTCCCATGAAGTGATGGGACCAGATGCCATGATCTTCGTTTTCTGAATGTTGAGCTTTAAGCCAACTTTTTCACTCTCCACTTTCACTTTCATCAAGAGGCTTTTAGTTCCTCTTCACTTTCTGCCATAACGGTGGTGTCATCTGAATATCTGAGGTTATTGATATTTCTCCCAGCAATCTTGATTCCAGCTTCTGTTTCTTCCAGTCCAGCATTTCTCATGATGTACTCTGCATATAAGTTAAATAAACATGGTGACAATATGCAGCCTTGACGTACTCCTTTTCCTATTTGGAACCAGTCTGTTGTTCCATGTTCAGTTCTAACTGTTGCTTCCTGACCTGCATACAGATTTTTCAAGAGTCAAGTCAGGTGGTCTGGTATTCCCATCTCTTGAAGAATTTTCCACAGTTTATTGTGATCCATACAGTTAAAGGCTTTGGCATAGTCAATAAAGCAGAAATAGATGCTTTTCTGGAACTCTCTTGCTTTTTCCATGATCCAGCGGATGTTGGCAATTTGATCTCTGGTTCCTCTGCCTTTTCTAAAACCAGCTTGATCATCAGGAATTTCACAGTTCACATATTGCTGAAGCTTGGCTTGGAGAATTTTGAGCATTACTTTACTAGCATGTAAGATGAGTGCAATTGTGCAGTAGTTTCCCTAATTCATACAACCTCTAAATTTTATAGTTGGAAATTTTCCTAGAAATAATCTAGTCCAATGATCTTGTCTATAGACAATGATATCAAGACTCAGAATTTTAATGACTGATTTAATATTTCAGACCCAGTGAGCAAATAATGACCATAAACCCCAAGCCCCCTTCTTGATGCTGTTGTGCAGTTGCTCAGTCGTGTCCTACTTATTGCGACCCCATGGACTGCAGTAGTCAGGCTTCCCTGTCCTCCACTATCTCCCAGAGTTTGCTCAAACTCATGTGCACTGAGTTGATGATGCCATTCAGCCATTTTATCCTCTATTGCTCCGTTCTCCTCTTGCCCTGAATGTTTCCCAGCATCAAGGCCTTTTCCAATGAGTTGGCTATTCGCATCAAATGTGCAAAGTATTGGATCTTCAGCATCAATCAATCCTTCCAATGAATTTTCAGGGTGGATTTGCTTTAGGATTGATGGACTTGATATCCTTGCTTGTTTCCCATAGTTCCCAGCAAATGCGTAGAATTGTTTTATGAACTGAAGGCTATTTAACAGTTGTGGCCCCCTTCCATGAAATGCCAATAGCATTCCAGTTCTTGTGACCCTTAAAGCTGTCCCCACATATTTGTATACACATTTATTGGACAGAATTATCCCCGTGTATGTGGAACTATCCTAGGTTGAGAAATACTTCCCTAGTACAATATTTTGCACACAGTATTCATAAAACATTTTCTTGGATAACACTGTTGGCAGATTCATGTTGATATATGGCAAAACCAATACAATATTGTAAAGGTAAAAAAAAAAAAAATTTTAAGGAAAAGAAAAAAAGAAACTCCAAACAAGTTTCATAGATGATATAAGAACTCATAGAATGAAGAATGGACCAAAATTTGAATCTTATGAGAAATAACTGAGGATAAAACAATTTTTTTAGGCTCTTATTAGCAAAATAAAATATAAGAGTAGTGGTATCCCTACATTTATCCAGGCACCTTACAAATAACTGATCTGTTGTTTGAATTTTACTTACTTTGAATTTTTAAAAATCCTGAATATTCTGTATTATATCGTTTAAGTTTCTCCTTCAAAGTTTCCCTTTGTCTTCTTCTTCCCTTTATGTCTAAAGCCAATTTCAAGGAGGAACCACATCTGTACCCTTGAACCCATCTTCTGGAAATGTGACCATATGATCACTTTGATGCTACTGCTAAGTCGCTTCAGTCGTGTTCGACTCTGTGCGACCCCATAGACGGAAGCTCACCAGGCTCCCCCGTCCCTGGGATTCTCCAGGCAAGAACACTGGAGTGAGTTGCCATTTCCTTCTCCAATGCATGAAAGAGAAAAATGAAAGTGAAGTTGCTCAGTCGTGTCCGACTCTTAGCGACCCCATGGACTGGAGCATACCAGGATCCTCTGTCCATGGGATTTTCCAGGCAAAAGTATGATCACTTTACTCTTACTAATAATACTATTCCAAAAAAAAAAAAAGGAATCAATAATAATGATCATTGATCACAGTTCTGCATCCTGATATATGATGTATCTCCATTCTTAACTGCACTTCTGCAAATAGTATTTATTTTTACATCAATTCTATATAGTAAATGTGATTCCTTTGGTTGGACAGATGAGTAAAACTGGGATCACAAAATGTTAAATGATTTGCCTATAAACATATATCAGGACAATGGCAGAGCCAGTAAATAAATAACAGTTTATTGACTATAAATTTAGCAACTTTTCCATCTTCAACACATTTCCTACCATATTCCTCCTTTTTTTTATTTTTCAGTCTTTTCTACAGCATTGATAAATTCTCCCTCTCTTCTAAATATATACTCAAATGCCAATGTTAAGAAAACAAATAGAAAACCTACACTCTGCCTGCCTTTCCCTTAAATACTCCTTCTCTCTCTTCATTGCAAACTACTGGAAAGAATTGTCTACTCACCATTGAGTCATTTCCAAACTGATAACAATCTAGCCTCTGCTGCATAGCTCTATTGAAGCTGCTTTCAATAAGGTTACCACTGATTTTCTAAGTATCAAATTGTGTGGACTCTGCACAGTTCTCTTAATAATCAGCCTCTCTATAGCAGCTGAGGCAACCACAAACTCTCTCATATTCAAATATTCTCCTCCTTTGGCGATCATGAAACTACACTCTCTAGTTCTCATACATCTTTTTTTGCATTCAATTCAGCGCTTTAGCTCTTTTATCTTTCTACACTTACCCTTCAAACGTAGACAGAAGGCTCTGCCTTTTTGCAGGGCCATGTTTCCTCCCCTTAGATACTCTCATTCTCTCACATGGCTCCTGTCATGACCTTTCCACAGATAAATATAGATATTTTTTGGCGTCTTACCTCCAAATATATGTTTCATGATGCTCCATGAATGTTTAAAACTGAAAAAATTTTGCCATTCCTCAAATTCACCTTTCTTTCAACTAAAATCTGCTCCTTTTCTTGTGATGCTTATCTAAACTAACATTCATCGTATTTCAAAAAGGCATCCAATACCCATCCATATAACTTCTGCAATTTCCTCATCTCTATCCAAATATATATACTCTCTCAGCCTTAATCGAAGCCCTTATTAACAACTCTGAAATCTGCCATATATAAGACAAAATATCATCTACCTTACATGACTATGGTTGAGTTAAACATGTGAAAGATAACTGAAATTTGTTGAGCAAATGCCAATATTCCTTTGACTGTGTGAATCACAACAAACTGGAAAACAGTTCTTAAAGAGATGGGAATACAGACCACCTTAAATGCCTCCTGAGACATTTGTATGCAGGTCAAGAAGCAACAGTTAGAACTAGACATGGAACAACGGACTCCTTCCAAATTGGGAAAGGAGTGCAATAAGGCTCTATATTCTCACCCTGTTTATTTAACTTATATGCAGAGTAAATCATGCAAAATGCCAGGCTGGATGAAGCACAAGCTGGAATCAAGATTGCTGGGAGACATATCAATAACCTAAGATATGCACATGACACCACCCTTATGACAGAAAGCAAAGAGGAACTAAAGAGCCTCTTAATGAAAGTGAAAGAGGAGAGTGAAAAAGTTGGCTTAAAGCTCAATATTCAGAAAATGAAGATCAAGGCATTCTGTCCCATTATCTCATGGCAAATAGATGGGGAGACAGTGAAAACAGTGATAGACATTATTTTCTTGGGCTCCAAAATCATTGCAGATGGTGACTGCAGCCATGAAATTAAAAGACACTTGCTCCTTTGAAGAAAGCTGTGACAAACCTAGATCAGATCAGATCAGTCCTTCAGGCATGTCCGACTCTTTTCGATCCCATGAACTGCAGCACGCCAGGCCTCCCTGTCCATCACCAATTCCCGGAGGTCACTCAAACCCACATTCATGGAGTCAGTGATGCCATCCAGCCATCTCATCCTCTGTCGTCCCCTTCTCCTCCTGCCCCCAATCACTATCAGCATCAGAGTCTTCTCCAATGAGTCAACTCTTCGCATGAGGTGGCCAAAATACGGGAGTTTCAGCTTTAGCATCATTCCTTCCAAAGAAATCCCAGGGCTGATCTCCTTCAGAATGGACTGGTTGGATCTCCCTGCAGTCCAAGGGACTCTCAAGAGTCTTCTCCAACACCACAGTGCAAAAGCATCAACTCTTCGGTGCTCAGCCTTCTTCACAGTCCAGCTCTCACATCCACACATGACCACAGGAAAGACCATAGCCTTGACTAGGCGAACCTTTGTTGGCAAAGTGATGTCTCTGCTTTTGAATATGCTATCTAGGTTGGTCATAACTTTCCTTCCAAGGAGTAAGCGTCTTTTAATTTCATGGCTGCAGTCACCATCTGCAGTGATTTTGGAGCCCAGAAAAATAAAGTCTGACACTCTTTCCACTGTTTCCCCATCTATTTCCCATGTAGTGATGGGACCAGATGCCATGATCTTCGTTTTCTGAATGTTGAGCTTTAAGCCAACCTTTTCACTCTCCACTTTCACTTTCATCAAGAGGCTTTTAGCCCCTCTTCACTTTCTGCCATAAGGGTGGTGTCACCCGCATATCTGAGGTTATTGATATTTCTCCCAGCAATCTTGATTCCAACTTGTGTTTCTTCCAGTCCAGCATTTCTCATGATGTACTTTGCATATAAGTTAAATAAACATGGTGACAATATACAGCCTTGACATACTCCTTTTCCTATTTGGAACCAGTCTGTTGTTCCATGACCAGTTCTAACTGTTGCTTCCGGACCTGCATACAGATTTCTCAAGAGACAGATCAGGTGGTCTGGTATTCCCATCTCTTTCAGAATTTTCCACAGTTTACTGTGATCCACACAGTCAAAGGCTTTGGCACAGTCAATAAAGCAGAAATAGATGTTTTTCTGGAACTCTCTTGCTTTTTCCATGATCCAGCAGATGTTGGCAATTTGATCTCTGGTTCCTCTGCCTTTTCTAAAACCAGCTTGAACATCAGGAAGTTCACAGTTCACATATTGCTGAAGCCTGGCTTGGAGAATTTTGAGCATTATTTTACTAGCGTGTGAGATGAGTGCAATTGTGCGGTAGTTTTGAGCATTCTTTGGCATTGCCTTTCTTTGGGATTGGGATGAAAACTGACCTTTTCCAGTCCCGTGGCCACTGCTGAGTTTTCCAAATTTGCTGGCATATTGAGTGCAGCACTTTCACAGCATCATCTTTCAAGATTTGGAAAAGCTCCACTGGAATTCCATCACCTCCACTAACTTTGTTCGTAGTGATGCTTTCTAAGGCCCACTTGACTTCACATTCCAGGATGTCTGACTCTAGGTCAGTGATCACACCATCATGATTATCTGGGTCGTGAAGCTCTTTTTTGTACAGTTCTTCTGTGTATTCTTGCCACCTCTTCTTAATATCTTCTGCTTCTGTTAGGTCCATACCATTTCTGTCCTTTATCGTGCCCATCTTTGCATGAAATGTTCTTTTGGTATCTCTGATTTTCTTGAAGAGATCCCTAGTCTTTCCCCTTCTGTTGTTTTCCTCTATTTCTTTGCATTGATCGCTGAAGAAGGCCTTCTTATCTCTTCTTGCTATTCTTTGGAACTCTGCATTCAGATGTTTATATCTTTCCTTTTCTCCTTTGCTTTTCGCTTCTCTTCTTTTCACAGCTATTTGCAAGGCGTCCCCAGACAGCCATTTTGCTTTTTTGCATTTCTTTTCCATGAGGATGGTCTTGATCCCTGTCTCCTGTACAATGTCACGAACCTCATTCCATAGTTCATCAGGCACTCTATCTATCAGATCTAGGCCCTTAAATCTATTTCTCACTTCCACTGTGTAATCATAAGGGATTTGATTTAGGTCACACCTAAATGGTCTAGTGGTTTTCGCTACTTTCTTCAATTTCAGTCTGAATTTGGCAATAAGGAGTTCATGGTCTGAGCCACAGTCAGCTCCTGGTCTTGTTTTTGCTGATTGTATAGAGCTTCTCCATCTTTGGCTGCAAAGAATATAATCGATCTGATTTCGGTGTTGACCATCTGGTGATGTCCATGTATAGAGTCTTCTCTTGTGTTGTTGGAAGAGGGTATTTGCTATAACCAGTGCATTTTCTTGGCAAAACTCTATTAGTCTTTGCCCTGCTTCATTCCGTGTTCCAAGGCCAAATTTGCCTGTTACTCCAGGTGTTTCTTGACTTCCTACTTTTGCATTCCAGTCCCTTATAATGAAAAGGGCATCTTTTTTGGGTGTTAGTTCTAAAAGGTCTTGTAGGTCTTCATAGCGGGGAAGGCGATGGCACCCCACCCCAGTACTTTTGCCTGGAAAATCCCATGGACGGAGGATCCTGGTAGGCTCCAGTCCATGGGGTCGCTAAGAGTCGGACACGACTGAGCGACTTCACTTTCATTTTTCACTTTCATGCATTGGGGAAGGAAATGGCAACCCACTCCACTGTTCTTGCCTGGAGAATCCCAGGGACGGGGGAGCCTGGTAGGCTTCCTTCTATGGGGTCGCACAGAGTCGGACACGACTGAAGCGACTTAGCAGTAGCAGCAGCAGCAGGTCTTCATAGAACCATTCAACTTCAGCTTCTTCAGCGCTACTGTTTGGGGCATAGACTTGGATTACTGTGACATTGAATGGTGTGCCTTGGAAACGAACAGAGATCATTCTGTCATTTTTGAGATTGCATCCAAGTACTGCATTTCAGACTCTTTTGTTGACCATGATGGCCACTCCATTTCTTCTGAGGGGTTCCTGCCCGCAGTAGTAGCTATAATGGTCATCTGAGTTAAATTCACCCATTCCAGTCCATTTTAGTTCGCTAATTCCTAGAATGTCAACATTCACTCTTGCCATCTCTTGTTTGACCACTCCCAATTTGCCTTGATTCATGGACCTGACATTCCAGGTTCCTATGCAATATTGCTCTTTACAGCATCGGTCTTTGCTTCTATCACCAGACACATCCACAGCTGGGTATTCTTTTTGTTTTGGCTCCATCCCTTCATTCGTTCTGGAGTTATTTCTCCACTGATCTCCAGTAGCATATTGGGCCCCTACTGACCTGGGGAGTTTCTCTTTCAGTATCCTATCATTTTGCCTTTTCTTACTGTTCATGGGGTTCTCAAGGCAAGAATACTGAAGTGGTTTGCCATTCCCTTCTCCAGCGGACCACACCCTGTCAGATCTCTCCACCATGACCCGCCCATCCCGGGTTGCCCCACGGGCATGGCTTAATTTCATTGAGTTAGACAAGGCTGTGGTCCTGGTGTGATTAGATTGACTAGTTTTCTGTGAGTATGGTTTCAGTGTATTTGCCCTCTGATGCCCTCTTGCAAGACCTACCATCTTACTTGGATTTCTCTTACCTTAGGCGTGGGGTATCTCTTCCCAGCTGCCCCAGCAAAGCACAGCCATCGCACCTTACCTTGGACGAGGGTCTCTCCTCAGTGCCGCCCTTCCTAACCTTGGAGGAGGGGTACCTCCTCACCGCCACCCTTCCTGACCACGGTCGTGGGGTAGCTCCTCTTGGCCGCGCTCCTCGTGCGCCACGCAGCCGGCGGGGTGCTCCTCGTGCACCGCACAGCCGGTGGGGCGCTCCTAGTGTGCCGGTCGCAGGAAAGGCGAGGCGCTCCTAGTGCGCCCGTCGGACCAACCTATACAGCATATTAAAAAGCAGAGCCAACAAAGGTCCGTCTAGTTAAAGCTTTGTTTTTTTCCAGTAGTCATGGATGGATGTGAGGGTTGGACCATAAAGAAAGCTGAGCCCTGAAGAACTGATGCTTTTGAACTGTGGTGTTGAAGACTCTTGAAAGTCCCTTGGACTGCAAAGAGATTAAACCAGTTAATTTTAAAGGAAATCAGTCCTTAATATTTGTCAAAAGGACTGACGCTGAAGCTGAAGCAATATTACTTTGGCCACGTGATGCAAAGAACTGATTCCTTAGAAAAGACCCTGATGCTGGGAAAAACTGATAGCAGGAGGAGAAGGGGACAACCAAGAATGAGATGGTTGGATGGCATCACTGACTTGATGGGCATTAGTTTCATCAAGGTCTGGGAGGTGGTGATGGACAGAGAAACTTAGTGTGCTGCAGACCATGGGGTTGCAAAGAGTCAGACACAAATGAGCAACTGAACTGACTGAACTGAGTTGCCAGTATAATTCATAGATTTTAATATTCATTTTGAAATATGACCTATTTTAAATTTAGTAAAACATTGGAATTTGTAATTTTGTTGAGGTGTGAATTTGAATCAAGTATCCATAGAGAATAGTGGCCCAGTCCATCATCTACTTCAATGTAGTTTTCCCCACCTCAAACTGCTAACTTTTATTAAGTGATCACAAATTTTGTTACTTTGAAGTGGCGGTAAAAAACCCTGAAAATAGAATCAATCACTGGAGTTGCTGGAGAATATAAAGACAAAATTAAAATATAAAAAACACTGATAGCCTACCTATGGAAGTTTAACAAATTCTGAAGTAACTCCTAGATTAAAGAACAAGCTATAATGGACACTATAATATATTTAGAACTAAAACAATAAATTTCATTTTATTAATTTAAGTGGGACACAAATAAACAGAATTGACATAAACTATACAGCATAAAATGATCATACTAAAAAAAAAAATATGAGCCCAATCTTAGTATTAATAGCAATCAGGGAATGCTCATTATAAACCAAAATTAAGTACATTATACACTTTCCAGGCTAGAGACATATAAAAAGTTAGAGAATACCAAGTACGAAGCTATGAGAACTCTGACATTCTGGTACACTGCTTGCAGGAATGTAATTTGGTACCTGATGAGACTGTAAACTAGTATAACACTTGGATAAACTATTTACCATGTTAAAGGCTATTGATATTTCTCCCGGCAATCTTGATTCCAGCTTGCACTTCTTCCAGCCCAGGGTTTCTCATGATGTACTCTGCATAGAAGTTAAATAAGCAGTGTGGCAATATACAGCCTTGACAACTCCTTTTCCTATTTGGAACCAGTCTGTTGTTCCATGTCCAGTTCTAACTGTTGCTTCCTGACCTGCATATAGGTTTCTCAAGAGGCAGGTCAAGTGGTCTGGTATTCACATCTCTTTCAGAATTTTCCACAGTTTATTGTGATCCACACAGTCAAAGGCTTTGGCATACTCAATAAAGCAGAAATAGATGTTTCTCTGGAACTCTCTTGCTTTTTCCATGATCCAGCAGATGTTGGCAATTTGATCTCTGACTCCTCTGCTTTTTCTAAAACAAGTTTGAACATCAGGAAGTTCACAGTTCACATATTGCTGAAGCCTGGCTTGGAGAATTTTGAGCATTACTTTACTAGCGTGTGAGATGAGTGCAATTGTGTGGTAGTTTGAACATTCTTTGGCATTGCCTTCATTTGGGATTGGAATGAAAACTGACCTTTTCCAGTCCTGTGGCCACTGCTGAGTTTTCCAAATTTGCTGGCATATTGAGTGCAGCACTTTCACAACATCATCTTTCAGAATTTGAAATAGCTCAACTGGAATTCCATCACCTCCACTAGCTTTGTTCGTAGTGATGCTTTCTAAGGCCAACTTGACTTCACATTCCAGGATGTCTGGCTCTAGGTGAGTGATCACACCATCGTGATTATCTTGGTCATGAAGATCTTTTTTTGTATAGTTCTTCTGTGTATTCTTGCCACTTCTTCTTAATATCTTCTGCTTCTGTAAGGTCCATACCATTTCTACTCTTATGGCAGAAAGTGAAGAGGAACTAAAAAGCCTCTTGATGAAAGTTAAAGAGGAGCGTGAAAAAGTTGGCTTAAAGCGCAACATTCAGAAAACTAAGATCATGGCATCTGGTCCCATCACTTCATGGCAAATAGATGGGGAAATAGTGGAAACAGGGTCAGACTTTATTTTGGGGGGTTTGAAAATCACAGCAGATGGTGATTGCAGCCATGAAATTAAAAGATGCTTACTCCTTTGAAGGAAAGTTATTACCAGACTGGATAGCATATTCAAAAGCAGAGACATTATTTTGCCAACAAAGATCCATTTGTCAAGGCTGTGGTTTTTCCAGTGGTCATGTATGGATGTGAGAGTTGGACTGTGAAGAAAGCTGAACACCGAAGAATTGATGCTTTTAAACTGTGGTTTTGGAGAAGACTCTTTAAAGTCCCTTGGACTGCAAGGAGATCCAACCAATCCATTCTGAAGGAGATCAGCCCTGGGATTTCTTTGGAAGGAATGATGCTAAAGCTGAAACTCCAATACTTTGGCTACCTCATGCGAAGAGTTGACTCATTGGAAAAGACTCTGATGCTGGGAGTGATTGGGGGCAGGAGGAGAAGTGGACAACAGAGGATGAGATAGCTGGATGGCATCACCAACTCGATGGACGTGAGTTTGAGCAAACTCCAGGAGTTGGTGATGGACAGGAAGGCTTGGAGTGCTGTGATTCATGGGGTTGCAAAGAGTCAGACACGACTGAATGACTGAACTGAACTGATGTTAAAGGCTAGCATGCACAAATCTAATGGGTGAGCACTTCTACATCTAGTATACAGTCAAACTCTTGCCCTAAGAGACGTATATAAGAATATTCATAGGAGGATTATCTGTGGTAACAAGGTCCTGGAAAGATTCAAATGTGTAATAACAGTACACTGGATATATGAAATGTGTTATATTCACAAAATCGATTACAACAATGAAAGTGAAAGAATGAATTTAATAGATATAATATTAGGCAAAAATAAAGTTTATAAAAGATATATTATGCTTTGTTCTAGTAAATGAAAAGTTCAAAAACAGAAAAGGTTAAACTATATTGCCTAGGGATGCATATTTAAGTAATAAAATTTTAAATAAATAAAAATTATATGTCACTGCAGAAGTGGTCACATGTAGAGGGTAGAGGTTACATGATCAGGGGCACAGGATGACTGTGCAGAGGACTAATAGAGTTGGTTGTTCTCTATTTCTTGATCTGAATAGTGGTTACTTATTCATTAAACTGAGTATATATATATTTTACTGTCTTCTGTATGTAGATATTAATCCAAAATCAGTTTAAAAAGAAGAAAGACTCAAAATTAATGAGTTAAGCCTGCTCATAACTTAAGATGTTAGAAAGAGAGCATCAGAATAAGTCAAAAGGAAACAGAAGGGGAAAAGAACCTAAAATCAGGAATTAATGAAAATAAGGCATAAAACAAAGATTAAAAATAATGTTGAAATGTGCTTAATAAAGACTAAAAGAAGATAACAAAATGCTGGCAAAATTGATCAAGAGGAAAAGGGACAAAAGTGTTGTATTAGGAATGAAAAAGTGGGCATGAATCAGATATAACAGAAATGAAACAGATAAAAGGAAAGTACAAACAATGCAATGCCAAGTTTAAAGACCTGGATGAAATGAATAAGAAGCATACAAGCACCAATAAATAAATAAATAACTCACAGAGAAACAGAAAATCTAAACAGTTTTATAATGATCAAAGAAATTAAAGCAGTATTTTTAAAATATTTGATTAAAGAATGATTAGGACCCAGGTGACTTTATAAGAGAGTTCTATCATACATTAAAGGAACAGACAATTCTATCCTTACATAAACTACTACAGAGAACAGAAAAATAAGAAACACTCTCCCATGCATTTTATGAGATAATACCAAAAACAAAAAAAAATAAGACAAGTATAATACAAAAAAGGAAACTCAGAAACTTATCAACTACCATGAGCACAGTATTAATTTAAAGATCCACTGCAATTCTCCCCAAAATCCTAACAGGTTATTTGTGGGTATGCGTGCCTGTGTGTGTATGTGTGTGCAACATGGTAAAGCAAAGGATCAGAAATAGACAGGATATTCCACAAGAGTAAGATGAGGAAACTTGCCCTACCAATATTCAAGATTTACTATAGGCTATATTAATCAATATAATATTAGAGAAAGGACGGACATACAGAACAATGAAACAAAACAGACAATCCAGAATAGATCCATGTAAAAGTGGAAATGGGACTTATGACAAAGGAAACATTGTAGATCAATGTGAAAGAAACAGACCATGCATTAAAAGCTATAAGGATAAATGGTCATCCATAAGCAGCAATAAAGCCAGGAGAAGATATTTTAAAGACATATAATCAAGAAAGGATTATCATACAAATATATAAAGAACTCTGACCAATCAGAAAGAAGAGACAGCCATACCAAAAGAAATGTGCAAAAGACATAGACAGGAATATCACAGAGGATGAATACAAATGTCCTGTGAACATATGAAGTGGCTTCAGCCTCACTTATATTCAAGGAAAAGCTTCAGAAAGCCAATGAGATGCAATTACATACCAATCAAAATTAGAAATACTAACAATACAGACAACAGCAAGTTTTCAAGAGGTTGTAAAGCTACAGGAAGTCTCATGCTAGTGCTAGTGAAAGTATACACAGGTAAAAAACTCTTTAGAAAACAGTTTGACATTGCTTAGTCAACCTGAGCACTTACTGTAACTCAGTAATTCCATAGCTACAACTATAACTAAAACTAAGCGATTCTACTTCTAGATACATACTCTGAAGAAACTCTTTGCACATGTGCTGAGGGGAAAAATGTATTAAGATGCCCATTGTAGTTGTGTAAGGCCAGGTTCCCTAGAAAACAGAGGCTAAGGCAAAAGTTTATATGCTTAGGCTTTACTGAGGAATACAATGAGGGAAGCAAAAGGGAGAGGGGAAAAAAGTAAAATACCTGAAATAAGTGATAAAAAGTTTTTTAAAAATGAAGTGACTGTTAAAAAAAATGCAGTGACTATACCAATGTAAATTGATACAGCCACTTTGAAGAAAAGTATGCTATGCTAAGTCACTTCAGTCGTGTCCGACTCTGTGTGACCCCATAGGCGGCAACCCACCAGGCTTCCCCGTCCCTGGGATTCTCCAGGCAAGAACACTGGAGTGGGTTGCATTTCCTTCTCCAATGCATGAAAGTGAAAAGAGAAAGTGAAGTCGCTCAGTCATGTTTGACTTTTAGCGACCCCATGGACTGCAGCCTACCAGGCTCCTCCGTCCGTGGGTTTTTCCAGGCAAGAGTACTGGAGTGGGGTGCCATTGCCTTCTCTGTGAAGAAAAGTATGGCAATTCCTTAATAAACTAGAAATAAAACTACTGTACGACTGAGCAGTCCTGATACTGGGCATATACTCTGAGAAAACCACAGTTCAAAAAGACACATACACCTCAATATTCACTGCAGCACTATTTACAGTAGCCACAACATGGAAGCAGCCTAGATGTCCATCAGCAGGTGAATGGATAAAGAATCTCTGGTGCATATATACAATGGAATATTACTCAGCCATAAAAAGGAACAAATTTTGGTCAGTTGTAGTGAGATCGATGAACCCAGAGGCTATTATACAGAGCGAAGTAAGTCAGAAAGAGAAAAACAAATATCATATATTACATGTATATATGGGATCTAGAAAAACCGTACTGATGAACCTACTTAAACAGAAAAGAAATGGAGACAGAGATGTAGAGAATGGACTGGTAAACACAGTGCAGGAAGGAGAGGGTAACACAAGTTGAGAAAGTAGAATTGACATATAAACACTCTCAAGTGTAAAATAGATAATTAGCAGGAAGCTGTTCTATAACACAGGGAGCCCAGCTTGGCACCCTGTAATGACCTGGAGGGTTGAAATTGGCGTGGGAGGCTCAACAGGGAGGGATATATGTATATAAATATTACTGATTCTCACCAATGTATGGCAGAGACCACCACAACACTGTAAAGCAATTATCCTCCAATTAAAAAAAAAAAAGTAAAAAAGATAGTCTCTTTTTCTGGTCAGTGCCATGCATGTGTGCTCCTTCAGTTCAGTTCAGATCAGTCGCTCAGTCGTGTCTGACTCTTTGCGACCCCATGAATCGCAGCACGCCAGGCCTCCTTGTCCATCACCAACTCCCATAGTTCACTCAAACTCACATCCAATGAGTCGGTGATGCCATCCAGCCATCTCATCCTCTGTCGTCCCCTTCTCCTCCTGCCCCCAATCCCTCCCAGCATCAGAGTCTTTTCCAATGAGTCAACTCTTCGCATGAGGTGGCCAAAGTACTGGAGTTTCAGCTTTAGCATCATTCCTTCCAAAGAAATCCCAGGGCTGATCATCTTCAGAATGGACTGGTTGGATCTCCTTGCAGTCCAAGGGACTCTCAAGAGTCTTCTCCAACACCACAGTTCAAAAGCATCAATTCTTCAGCACTCAGCTTTCTTCACAGCCCAACTCTCACATCCATACATAACTATTGGAAAAACCATAGCCTTGACTAGACGGAACTTTGTTGGCAAAGTAATGTCTTGCTTTTTAATATGCTATCTAGGTTGGTCATATTTTTCTTCCAAGGAGTAAGCGTCTTTTAATTTTATGGCTGCAATTACCATCTGCAGTGATTTTGGAGCCCCCAAAAGTAAAGTCTGACACTGTTTCCACTGTTTCTCCATCTATTTCCCATGAAGTGATGGGACCCAATGGCATGATCTTCATTTTCTGAATGTTGAGGTTTAAGCCAACTTTTTCACTCTCCATTTTCACCTTCATCAAAAGGCTTTTTAGTTCCTCTTCACTTTCTGCCATAAGGGTGGTGTCATCTGCATATCTGAGGTTATTGATATTTCTCCAGGCAATCTTGATTCCAGCTGGTGCTTCCTCCAGCCCAGCATTTCTCATGATATACCCTGCATATAAGTTAAATAGGCAGGGGGACAATATACAGCCTTGACATACTCCTTTACCTATTTGGAACCAGTCTGTTGTTCCATGTCCAGTTCTAACTGCTGCTTCCTGAGCTGCATACAGATTTCTCAAGAGGCAGGTCAGGTAGTCTAGTATTCCCATCTCTTTCAGAATTTTCCACAGTTTATTGTGATCCACACAGTCAAAGGCTTTGGCATAGTCAATAAAGCAGAAATAGATGTTTTTCTGGAACTCTCTTGCTTTTTCCATGATACAGCAAATGTCGGCAATTTGATCTCTGGTTCCTCTGCCTTTTCTAAAACCAGCTTGAACATCAGGAAGTTCACGGTTCACACATTGCTGAAGCCTGCCTTGGGGAATTTTTAGCATTACTTTACTAGCATGTGAGATGAGTGCAATTGTGCAGTAGTTTGAGCATTCTTTGGCATTGCCTTTCTTTGGGATTGGAATGAAAACTGACCTTTTCCAGTCCTGTGGCCACTGCTGAGTTTTCCAAATTTGCTGGCACATTACGTGCAACACTTTCACAGCATCATCTTTCAGGATCTGGAATAGCTCAACTGGAATTCCATCACCTTCACCAGCTTTGCTCGTAGTGATGCTTTCTAAGGACCACTTGACTTCACATTCCAGGATGTCTGGCTCTAGGTCAGTGATCACACCATCGTGATTATCTGGGTTGTGAAGATCATTTTTGTACAGTTCTTCTGTGTATTCTTGTCACCTCTTCTTGATATCTTCTGCTTCTGTTAGGTTAATACCATTTCTGTCCTTTATGGAGCCAATCTTTGCATGAAATATTCCCTGGGTATCTTTAATTTACTTGAAGAGATCTCTAGTCTTTCCCATTCTGTTGTTTTCCTCTACTTCTTTGCATTGATCACTGAAGAAGGCTTTCTTATCTCTTCTTGCTATTCTTTGAAACTTTGCATTCAGATGTTTATATCTTTCCTTTTCTCCTTTGCTTTTCACTTTGCTTCTTTTCACAGCTATTTTTAAGGCCTCCCCAGACAGCCATTTTGCTTTTTTGCATTTCTTTTCCATGGGGATGTTCTTGATCCCTATCTCGTGTACAATGTCACGAACCTCATTCCATAGCTCCTCAGGCACTCTATCAGATCTAGGCCCTTAAATTGTTTCTCACTTCCACTCTATAATCATAAGGGATATGATTTAGGTCATACCTGAATGGTCTAGTGGTTTTCCCTAGTTTCTTCAATTTAAGTCTGAATTTGGCAATAATGAGTTCGTGGTTTGAGCCACAGTCAGCTCCTGGTCCTGTTTTTGTTGACTGTATAGAGCTTCTCCACCTTTGGCTGCAAATAATATAATCAATCTGATTTTAGTGTTGACCATCTGGTGATATCCATGTGTAGAGTCTTCTCTTGTGTTGTTGGAAGAGGGTGTTTGCTATGACCAGTGCATTTTCTTGGCGAAACTCTATTAGTCTTTGACCTACTTCATTCCGTATTCCAAGGCCAAATTTGCCTGTTACTCCAGGTGTTTCTTGACTTCCTACCTTTGCGTGTGCTCCTTAGTCTGTGATAAAAACAGTTCCTGGCTCAGTGACCATAGAAATAGTATGAGCAGTTACTAGAAAAGAATGAAAGTAGGAAAAGGTTGGTGGGAGGGACTGGCAGATCAGTAGAAGACCATTAAACTGAGGCTGGTACAATATTATTATCATAGCAAGAATAATATTTGAAATATCCAAATATCTATATCGTATTGGGCTAGTATACTAAATTATCATACAGTCATATAATGGAATAGTATACAGTAGTAAAAAATTAACTACAGCTATACACATTAATGTTGATGAATCTACAGATTACAATGCTGAGCTAATTAAGCAAATCACAGAAGAGTATGATATGTCAACTACAAATTGGCACTTACCAAGAGGATTGCAAGTGACTGATCAACAGAGACATTTGCCATCTGCTTCTACAAAGACTAAACCCCATGCTGCTATAGCTGTTGACCTTCAACAATCCCTGAAGGAGTTAAGGGTGGAGCGAAGCACTCTGTGTTCCAGGGAATCTGGTGGGAGAGGTCTTTAAATAGTTGGATGTTTTTATGAACAGATTTTATGATCTCAATCCTTGCATCTCTTCATATCTAGAGAAGCACTAAATCCCTTCATGGTGATATCAGATCCTCATGACTAACAAAAACCTTTTGTAAAATGAGTGCTTTATGGTATTGAACTTCCCCTTCACTGAAACCTTATATATTGTCTTTTCCCCACTGCCACTTTGGAGCAGTCTCTCAGAGCTGTCTAAGATGCTGCCTCCCGGGCTGCAGTCCTCATTTTGCCCCAAATAAAACTTAAGTCACAACTCTCAAGTTGTACATCCTTTTTTAGTCAACAGTTATGACAACCACAAAGGGACCCAGTGTGGACTTCCTTCTTTCGACTGGACTCCATGAGGAACCAGAGCTTTGGTACCAGCAGTGGCCCCTTGCACCTATCCTCTTCATCAGGGAGTGCAGACGAATTTGAGTAAATCTCTCTTGGTTCTTGAATCTCCCATATTGGTTGAGATTCTGAGTTTTATTTAGCAGTGGAGCAGGTTACCTGCACCCTCCTAGTAGGAAAGATACTAGGGGAGGCCCAGGTGAAACATCTGGGGCATACACACTCACGGTCTAGACACTGAGTGGGGCTCAGTGGAAAGATACCTGAGGAATCCCCACCCAGTCAAAAGATGCTGGGTGAGGGGCTGGCTGAAAGATGCCAGGAGAATTGCCCACCCAGTGGGAAGGTACTGGGTAGGTGGGCTTGTTTGGAAAAAATCGAGGAATACCAGGAGCTCAGCTAATGCTGAGTTTGCTCCATTGTAGGGGACTGACTCGTCTTGGTTGAATGGTTAAGTAAGAGGCTTATCTGACAGTTTTCCTCAATTTGACTGCCATTATAGAATTTGTCAGGATAAAAATGAGAAAAATACATGAGAGCTTTGCTCTGAACAAAATGGACAAGACTCCTCCCGGCCAGTTTTGTTTTTCTCAGATGACTGAGAAATTTATGGGAGTGATGGAGGCCTAGTCCTCATACTGTGCAGTGGTCCTATAGGGAAACCCACTCATTAATTAAAATACTTGCTAGTCCGGGGTCAAACATAAGGACTGGCCATTCAGTGACCTGAGCAGCCACAGTGGTCTTAGATTGCCAGAGGCGGAATCTGAGACACATAAGACAAGCTGAAATGACTCTGGGGCTGACTCCTGGAGGAGTTAAGCTCACAAGCAGCACATGGGCCCACTATACAAGTTCACCAGTGATTTTTATCCCTGACAAATTCAGCCTAAAATGAGAAACAGAATCTCTCAAAAACAGAAACAAAGGGGTGTCAGAAAGCCAGCCTCTGACTAACACTCTAGCCAGATTCATGTACAATACATACGGAGGTCATACTTGCAAGTACCTAGTTAATTGGTGAAATTACACTAAAAGAGATCTCAACCTAAAATGGCCAAATTGGAGTTTTTTTTTTTATATTCTAAAATTGATATTTTTGCATGCACAATTAGAAAAGGCCAGCCGTGTTTTGACTGATATCTAGAAGCTTCTAAAACAGAAAATGATAGAGTAACTTCTTTGCAAAAAATCAACAAGAAATTGCTTGAAACTGTCAGAACTAAAAACGCTGCTAGCACTGACTTTGTCAGGTCACAGGTCTAGTGGAACTGGGAAGTCATGTTTGGCATTTATACCGTTTGGTTTTTGCTTTGAGGGGCACTTTTGCCACTTGACTTTTGATTTCTGGACATCTCTTTGCTTTTTATTTCTTTTGGAGTGTGACTCCTGGGTGGTGAAATTCTGGTTCGGTTTGGTTTGTTAGTTTGATTTCAGTGCACAGACATCTGGTACAAACTGTTCGAGCTAATATGTGAATTGCTCACTCTAAGATTCCATACCCCATCCGGGAGCCCTTAGAAAACTTTTTAAATGACTGGTCAATCTATAGCTATGATCCAATGACAAGAAAAATGGCCTAAAAATATTAGATATTTATTGACATAGGATAGGAAAATGGACTTAAGTCCCCTAATGTCCAGGACTTCCTCCTGTAATAAACAGCCAGGGGCTGATCAAACTAAGACCCCTACTTTCCCAGAGGACAGTTCTTTCTGGGACCAATCTGCCCTTCTTATCAGATCCAAGCTGAGCACTATCTGGTCTAAATTTCAGCTATAAAACTATGGTCACAAAAAAAATACAATTTTTGACAGTGTGGTCACAATATTCTTTAGATTCCAGAGGAAGCTTGAATAAAAAAATTATCTTTTTAAGAATTATTGCCCTGAGGAAGTAACTCCTCCTATACCTTTAGACAAGTGCCACGGTGGCTCAGACAGTAAACTGTCTGTCTGCAATATGGGAGACCCGGGTTCAATCCCTGGGTTGGGAAGATGCCCTGGAGAAGTAAATGGCAATCCACTCCAGTACCCTTGCCTGGAAAATCCCATGGATAAGGATCCTGGTAGGCTATGGTCCATGGGGTCGCAGAGTTGGACATGACTAAGCGAGTTCACTTTCACACCTTTAGACCAGAGCTCTCTGGATCATTTATCCATACTGAAACCAAAAGGAACAAAAAGGGAGGGTAGCCTTTTAAAATCTTACTCCAACCATTTTTTTAATTCATAGCTAAGTTTGGAAAACAAAGCTATAGGATCTCTTGTGTCTATTTGGATGGATGTATGTCTCAGTGTGTGTCTTTGTTTTTTTGATAATATTGTTGATTGCTGAGATCCATTTGTAAATGAGCTCTAATCTAATTGGCCTTTAAAAAATTAAGTGCTTACAAATCAAATAATTCTAAATACAAGAGAAAGTAACCTAAATGAATTTCAGGTTCATGTGAACTGGGAAATATTCAGTATTAAATACCTGATATTAATGTTTGTTTGTTGATCTAAATAATATAGGCATGTCTAGGAGTAATTAACATTAAGCAGAATATTTTCATTGTACCTAGGTTTAATATAAGTTCAATATTATTATATCTGTTACAAGTTTCTCAGCAAGGAAATTACCTCGAGTGAAGAAACTTCTAAAAGAAATGAAAATGAGATATGAGCCTTTAGGTAAATTAAGAATAATTGCTCATTAGGAATATCTGTCTAAATAGTCTATCCATATTGGGGTAGCTTGTACTTCTAAGGGTTGTGTTAAATGAAGTGTTAGAAATCTATTGAATAACTAAGCCATTTCCAAATAAAATAAGATTTTGAAACATTTACTACTAAACACTGATTACCTCTGACAGAGAAACTGAAGAGATTTGGGATTAAAAATAAATGATGTTTGGTGCCATCCTAAAATGTTCTAAGAAAACCAAGGTTTTAGAAATTATCACTGGTATTTATGCTCACCAACCTATAAAATGCTAATATAAAAGTCAGTTCTTGGTTGCTTAAGGAAAGTAGGAAGTGTGTTCTTGGTAAAGAAGGTATGAGGAAATGGAATTGTGTTTTGTGAAGGGAAAAAGAAGTAAGTCTGACTTACATGTCGCTTTTTAGGATGGAAGAACACAGTAATGGGTACAGAAAGTGATAAGGTTTGTGAAAAGTGAACCATGAGGAAAGAGTTTTGTGTATATATACATATACATGATTAGGACTAAGTTTAAAATAAATTTGATTAAGTTTACCTTTTGAGTAAAGTAAGCTAGTGCAAACACTTGAATTTAGCTTTTATCTCTGTTAAGAGGAAACCTTTTCTTCAGATATTGAACTGCCTTTGATAATAGATTTAAGTTTATCTCTTAAATGATCTGTTCTGAAATCCTCTCTTGTTACTTTGGCTAAGTGAATAGTACTGTTTCTCAATGAACTATAATCCCATCTGACTGAGTGTTCTAAAGCTTTTTGATATTTGTTGACAAAGCTTCTTAAATCATTCTAATGAAGAAGATTTCTAGCTAACTTTGGGATGCTTCAGAGGGCCCCTGAAACATCCCAAAGAGAGATATTACACTAAGTAGGCTCATTTAGTATACAGAATTACATGGGAGGTATTTTCAAGTGAGTAATAAGTCTTAGGTTATATTGTATGGCAATATGTTACTAATATAGATATCCTAGGATCTGTATGGAGTTCCTAAAATTTTGATATGTTGGGGGAAATGTTATCAAGCATAATTCGAGTTACTATCTCAAAATATTGTCATAGCACTAACCAAGTTTCACAAAAATGCTTCCTCTTCAAGATTTATAAAAAGGATTTTTGGATAAATACCAGTTTCTGAACTGGGTAAAGATCCTAATGAGGGGCAGGGGAAGTCCTAAGATGACAGAAGAATAAGACGGGGAGACCACTTTGTCCCCCACAAATTCGTAAAAAAATCATTTGAATGCTGAGCAAATACCACAAAATAACTTCTGAATGCTGGTGGAGGACACCAGGCACCAAGAAAGGCAGCCCATTGTCTTCAAAAGGAGGTGGGACAAAATATAAAAGGTAAAAGGGTGACAAAAGAGTTAGGGACAGAGACCCGACCCAAGGAGGGAGTCTTAAAAGAGAAGTTTCCAAACATCAGGAGACCCTCTCACTGGCAGGTGTGTAGAGAGTTTTGGAATCTCAGAGAGCAACATAACTGGGGAGAAAAAATAAATAATAAAACCCACAGATTACGGGTCTAACTACAACTCCCAGAGGAGAAGTAGCCAAGACGCTTGTGTCCACCACCAGCAAGCGGGGGCTGAACAGGGAGGCATGGGCTGCACTGCTCAGGGTAAGGACCAGGCCTGAATGCCCTGAGGGCAATCTGAGGGAAATAATAAAAAAAAAAAAAAAAAAAAAAATTGGGAGATAGCAATCCAAACCGTGGGAGAGCCAGAGAGGGGAAAAAAAGAAAAAGAGAAAGAGAACTTTCCCATGAAAAGCTATAACCTAAGGCACTGCCAGGCTGATCACAGAACAAAGGACTGAGCGAATACCAGTGGAGAGCTAGCCGACTGCAGACTGGCTTATCCCCTGCCAGAGGCAGGGAGGCAGGCTGGTGCCAGTCAGAGCCAGAAGTAAAGGGGCAAACTCGGCTCCAGAGACAGTATCCTCTACCAAATTGCGAGCAAGCTCTCAGTCGCTAACCAAGTCTTTCTGGGATCCTGGACAGGTGACATCCATCAGGAGGGTTGCAGCCAGTGATCAACTCCCCAGAAGAGATACGGCACACCTGAGATGCCTCTGTGCACCCAGGAAACTGAGTGGCTGAGACCAGGGAGGTAATAAGATGCACTGCATCTGTGGAGTGTGTGCTCGCTAAGCACCTGGACACCTGTGCTGCTCAGACCTGGTAAGGACACAAAATGAGGGCACAAAATGCAGGCCCAACTGAGTCTGTGCCTTTGTGGAGTACCCGAGAAACTGAACCTGAGTGCCCCAGGTCTGGAAAGTGCACACAACCCAGGGCCCGCACCAGACAGCCCCCTGGTACAGCAACATGGAGCCTAAACAGTGTAGAACAGGAAAGCACACATGCTGTGACCCGGGGCAAACCCAGTGTGACCCAGATACTGTGAGCACTCCCCACACCCGCCAATGATATTTGTTTGCAGTGTTCCTCCCTTCCAGCAGCACAAAAAAAAAAAAAAAAAGTAAGCCTAAATAAATGACCACCTTCGCCCCCTTGTGTCAGGACAGAAGTTAGATACTGAAGAGATTTGCAAACAGAGGAAGCCAAAATAAGCGAAGAAGAGGGAACAGCTCTGGAAGTGACAGATGAAACAGATTAAAACCCTGCAGTTAGCACTGGCTACATCGGAAGGGACCTATAGACCTTGACAAGAAGTATAAGGTGGAACAAGGAATTATCTGAAACTGGACTGACCACACACTGCCCTCAACAGCTCCAGAGAAATTCCTAGTTATATTTTGCTATTATCATTTTTAATTTCTTTTTTATTTTTGTTTTTTATTAATCCTTTAATTTTCAATTTTAAAACCTACTATTAGCTTGAAAAAAAGACTATTTTTAAAGCGAATGTCATATTTTTTTAATATAACTTTTGCAATTTTTTTAATATTGTATTTTTGAGAGGCTAACCTCTACTCTAGATTTTTAATCTTTGATTTTTGGTATTTTTTTTAATCAATTTTGTACCTTTAAGAATCCAATCTTCGGTGCCCATTTTTACTTAGGAGTGTGATTACTGGTTTGATTGCTCTCTCCCCTTTTGACTCTCTTTTTTTCTCCCCACGTCACCTCTCTCTCCTCCCTCCTCCTTCTCTTCTCTATTTAACTCTGTGAATCTCTTTGTTGTTCTGGGCTGTGGAGAAAACTTAGGGAACTGATAACAGGCTAGACTGGTCTCTCTCCTTTTGACTTCCCCTCTTCTCCTCCTGGTAACCTCTATCTCCTTCCTTTCTTTTCTCTTCTCTGTAGAACTCTGTGAACTTCTCTGAGTGTTCCAGACTGTGGAGAGCAAATAGGAAATTGATTACTGGCTAGACTGCTCTCTCCCCTTTTGATTTCCCCTATTCTCCACCTGGTCACCTCTATCTCCCTCCTCCTTCTTCTCTTCTCCATGTATCTCTGCAAACCTCTCTGAATGTCCCTCACTGTAGAGAATCTTTTCACCATTAACCTAGATGTTTTGTCATTGGTGCTGTATGGATGGAGAAGTTTTGAGGTTACTATAAGAATAAGACTGAAAGCCAGAGGCAGGAGACCTAAATTCAAAACTTGAGATCACCAGAAATCTCCTGACTCCAGGGACCATTAATCGACAAAAGCTCATCCAAAAGCCTCCATACCTACACTGAAACTAAGCTCCCCCTAAAAGCCAACAAGTTTCAGAGAAAGACATACCAAGCTAATTCTCCAACAAAGCAGGAACATAACCCCAAGCACAAAAATACAGGCAGCCAAAAGTCACATCAAACCCATAGACACCTGAAAACTCTCTACTGGACACTTCATTTCACTCGAGAGAGAAGAGATCCAGCTCCATCCTCCAGAACACCGATGCAAGCTTTCCTAACCAGGAAACCTTGACAAGTCACTCATTCAACCCCACCCACAGGGAGGAACCTCCACAATAAAGAGAAACCATAAACTTCCATCATACGAAAAGGCCACCCCAAACACAGCAACCTATACAAGATGAAAAGGCAGAGAAATATTCAGCAGGTAAAGGAACATGATAAAAGCCCACCAAATTGAACAAAAGAGGAGGAGATAGGAAATCTAACTGAAAAAGAATTCAGAATAATGATAGTAAAAGTGATCCAAAATCGTGAAAACAAAATGGAATTGATAAATAATCTGGAGTCAAGGATTGAGAAGATGCAAGTAAAGTTTAACAAGGACGTAGAAGAAATAAAAAAGAGTCAATCAATAATGAATAATGCAATAGCTGAGATCAAAAGCCCTCTGGAGGGATCCAACAGTAGAATAACAGAGGCAGAAGATGGGATAAGTGAGGTGGAATAGAGAATGGTGGAACTAAATGAAGCAGAGAGGAAAAAAGAATTAAAAGAAATGAGGACAACCTCAGAGACCTCTGGGACAATGTCAAATGCCCCAACATTCAAATCATAGGAATCCCAGAAGAAAACAAAGAAATGCCATGAGAAAATACCTGAGGAGATAATAGTTGAAAACTTCCCTAAAATGGGGAAGGAAATAGCCACCCAAGTCCAAGAAACCCAGAGAGTCTGAAACAGGATAAACCCAAGGTGAAACACCACAAGGCATATATTGATCAAATTAATGAAGGTCAAACACAAAGAATAAATATTAAAAGCAGCAAGGGAAAAACAACAATTAACCCACAAGGGGATCCCCATAAGGATAACAGCTGATCTTTCAATAGAAACTCTTCAAGTCAGAAGGGAATAGAAGGACATAATTAAAATGATGAAAGAGAAAAACCTACAACCCAGATTACTGTACCCAGCAAGCATCTCATTCAAAAATGAAGAAGAAATCAAAAGCTTTACAGACAAACAAAAGCTCAGAGAATTCAGTACCACCAAACCAGCTCTCCAACAAATGCTAAAGGATCTTCCCTAGACAGGAAACACAGAAAAGGTTTATAAATTCGAACCCAAAACAATGAAGTAAATGACAACAGGATCAAACTTATCAATAATTACCTTAAATGTAAATGGGCTGAATGCCCCAACCAAAGACAAAGACGGGCTGAATGGATACAAAAACAAGACCCCTATATATGCTGTCTACAAGAGACCCACCTCAAAACAAGGGAAACATACAGACTGAAAGTGAAGGGCTGGAAAAACATACTTCACTCAAATGGAGACCAAAAGAAAGCATGAGTAGTAATACTCATATCAGACAATATAGACTTTGAAACAAGGTCATGAAAAGAGACAAAGAAGGATACTACATATTGATCAAAGCAGCAATCCTAGAATAAGATAAACAATTATAAATATATATGCAACCAACATAGGAGCTCTGCAATATGTAAGGCAAATGCTAACAAGTATGAAAGGGGAAATTAACAGTAACACAATGATAGTGGGAGACTTTAATAGCCCATTCACACCTATGCATATATCAACTAAACAGAAACTAGGCAAGGAATCACAAACTGTAAATGATACAATGGACCAGTTAGGCCTAATTGATATCTATAGGACATTTCACCCTAAAACATGAATTTCACCTTTTTTTTAAGTGCACACAGAACCTTCTCTAGGATAGATCACACCCTGGGGCATAAATCTAGCCTTGGTAAATTCAAAAAAACTGAAATCATCTCAAGCATCTTTTCTGATCACAATGCAGTAAGATTAGATATCAACTACAGAAAAAAATATGAAAAATACAACCATATGGAGGCTAAACAGCACAATTCTGAATAAACAACAGATCACAGAAGAAATAAAAAAAGAAATCAAAATATACATAGAAACAAATGAAAATGAAAACACAGCAACCCCAAACCTATGAGATTCAGTAAAATCAGTGCTAAGGGGAAGGTTCATAGCAATACAAGCCTACCTCAAGAAACAGGAGAGAAATCAAATAAATAACCTAGTTCAGTTCAATTCAGTCGCTCAGTTGTGTCCGACTCTTTGAGACCCCATGAATGACAGCACGCCAGGCCTCCCTGTCCATCACCAACTCCCAGAGTTCACACAAACTCATGTTCATCGAGTTGGTGATGCCATCCACCCATCTCATCCTCTGTCGTCCCCTTCTCCTGCCCCTAATCCCTCCCAGCATCAGAGTCTTTTCCAAGGAGTCAACTCTTCGCATGAGGTGGCCAAAGTACTGGAGTTTCAGCTTTAGCATCATTCCTTCCAAAGAAATCCCAGGGCTGATCTCCTTTAGAATGGACTAGTTGGATCTCCTTGCAGTCCAAGGGACTCTCACGAGTCTTCTCCAACACCACAGTTCAAAAGCATTAATTCTTCAGTGCTCAGGCTTCTTCACAGTCCAACTCTCACATCCATACATGACCACAGGAAAAACCATAGCCTTGACTAGACGAACCTTTGTTGGCAAAATAATGTCTCTGCTTTTGAATCTAACTCTACACCTAAAGCAACTAGAAAAGAAAGAAATGAAGAACCCCAGGGTTAGTAGAAGTCACAAAAATTAGGGAAGAAATAAGAGAGACCATAGCAAAAATCAACAAAGCCAAAAGCTGGTTCTTAGAGAAGATAAATAAAAAAGCAAACCATTAGCCAGACTCATCAAGAAACAAAGGGAGAAGAATCAAATCAACAAAATTAGAAATGAAAATGGAGAAATCACAACAGACAACACAGAAATACAAAGGATCATAAGAGACTACAATCAGCAACTATACGCCAATAAAATGGACAACTTGGAAGAAATGGACAAATTCTTAGAAAAATACAACTTTCCAAAACTGAACCAGGAAGAAATAGAAAATCTTAACAGACCCATCATGAGAAATCGAAACTGTAATCAGAAATCTTACAATAAACAAAAGCCCAGGACCGATGGTTTCACAGCTGAATTCTACCAAAAATTTAGAGAAGAGGTAACACCTATCCCACTCAAACTCTTCCAGAAAGTGCACAGGAAGGCAAACTTCCAAACTCATTCTATGAGGCCACCATCACCCTAATACCAAAACCAAACAAAGATGCCACAATAAAAGAAAACTATAGTAGAAAACTACTATATTCACTGATGAATATAGATGCAAAAGTCCTTAACAAAATGCTAGCAAACAGAATCCAACCACATATTAAAAAGATCATACATCATGACCAAGTGGGCTTTACCCCAGGGATGAAAGTATTCTTCAATATACTTAAATCAATGAAGTGATACACCACATTAACAAATTGAAAGATAAAAACCATATGATTATCTCAATAGATGGAGAGAAAGCCTTTGACAAAATTCAATATCCATTTATGATTAAAAAAAAAAAAAAAACCCTCCAGAAAGCAGGAACATATCTCAACATAATAAAAGCCATATATGATAAAAACACAGCAAATATTATCCTCAATGGTGAAAAACTGAAAGCATTTCCCCTAAAGCCAGGAAAAAGACAGGGGTGCCCACTCTCACCACTACTATCCAACATAGTTTTGGAAATTTTGGCCACAGCAATCAGAGCAGAAAAAGAAATAAAATGAATACAGACTGGAAAAGAAGAAGTAAAACTCTCACTGTTGGCAGATGACATGATCCTCTACATAGAAAATTCTAAACACTCCACCAGAAAATTTCTAGAGCTAATTAATGGATATAGTAAAGCTGGAGGATACAAAATTAACACACAGAAATTTTTTTGCATTCCTATACACTAACAATGAGAAAACAGAAAGAGAAATTAAGGAAACAGTTCCATTCACCATTGCAACAAAAAGAACAAAATAGTTAGGAATAAATCTACCTAAAAAAAAACAAGAAAACTATAAAACACTGATGAAAGAAATAAAAGAGGACACAGATAGATGGAGAAATATACCATATTCATGGATTGGAAGAATCAACATAGTGAAAATGAATATACTACCCAAAGCAATCTATAGATTCAATGCAATCCCTATCAAGCTACCAATGGTATTGTCCACAGAGCTAGAACAAATAATTTCACAATTTGTATGAAAATACAAAAAAAAATTAAAGAGCCAAAGCAATCTTGAGAAAAAAGAATGCAACTGGAGGAATCAACCTTCCTGACTTCAGGATCTACTACAAAGCCACAGTCATCAAGACAGTATGGTACTGGCACAAAGAAAGAGACATAGATCAATGGAACAAAATAGAAAGCCCAGAGATAAACCCACGCACCTATGGACACCTTATCTTTGACAAAGGAGGCAAGAATATACAATGGAGAAAAGACAATCTCTTTAACAAGTGGTGCTGGAAAAACTTGTCAACCACTTGTAAAAGAATGAAACTAGAACACTTTCTAACACCATACACAAAAATAAACTCAAAATGGATTAAAGATCTAAATGTAAGACCAGAAACCATAAAACTCCTAGAGGAAAACATGTGCAAAATACTCTCTGATATAAACAACAGCAGGATTCTCTATGACCCACCTCAAAGACTAATGGAAATAAAAGCAAAATTAAACAAATGGGACCTAATTAAACTTAAAATCTTTTGCACAACGAAGGAAACTATAAGCAAGGTGAAAAGACAGCCTTCAAAATGGGAAAAAATAATAGCAAATGAAGCAACTGACAAAGAATTAATTTCAAAAACATATAAGCAGCTCCTGTAGCTCAATTCCAGAAAAATAAATGACCCAATCAAAAAGTGGGCCAAAGAAGTAAACAGACATTTCTCCAAATAAGACATCAGTTCAGTTCAGTTCAGTTGCTCCATCGTGTCCGACTCTTTGTGACCCCATAAATCACAGCATGCCAGGCCTCCCTGTCCATCACCAACTCCTGGAGTTCACCCAGACTCACGTCCATAGAGTCAGTGATGCCATCCAGTCATCTCATCCTCTGTCATCCCCTTCTCCTCCTGCCCCCAATCCCTCCCAGCATCAGAGTCTTTTCCAATGAGTCAACTTTTTGCATGGGGTAGCCAAAGTACTGGAGTTTCAGCTTTAGCATCATTCCTTCCAAAGAAATCCCAGGGCTGATCTCCTTCAGAATGGACTGGTTGGATCTTCTTGCAGTCCAAGGGACTCTCAAGAGTCTTCTCCAACACCACAGTTCAAAAGCATCAATTCTTCGGCACTCAGCTTTCTTCACAGTCCAACTCTCACATGCATACATGACCACAGGAAAGACCATAGCCTTCATTAGATGAACTTTTGTTGGCAAAGTAATGTCTCTGCTTTTGAATATGCTATCTAGGTTGGTCATAACTTTCCTTCCAAGGAGTAAGCATCTTTTAATTTCATGGCTGCAGTCACCATCTGTAGTGATTTTGGAGCCCAGAAAAATAAAGTCTGGCACTGTTTCCATTGTTTCCCCATCTACTTCCCATGAAGTGATAGGACCGGATGCCATGATCATCGTTTTCTGAATGTTGAGCTTTAAGCCAACTTTTTCACTCTCCACTTTCACTTTTATCAAGAGGCTTTTTAGTTCCTCTTCACTTTCTGCCATAAGGGTGGTGTCATCTGCATATCTGAGGTTATTGATATTTCTCCCAGAAATCTTGATTCCAGCTTGTGTTTCTTCCAGTCCAGCATTTCTTATGATGTACTCTGCATATAAGTTAAATAAACAAGGTAACAATATACAGCCTTGACATACTCCTTTTCCTATTTGGAACCAGTCTGTTGTTCGAAGTTCAGTTCTAACAGATGGCTAACAAACACATGAAAAGATACTCAACATCACTCATTATCAGAGAAATGCAAATCAAAACCACTATGACGTACCATCTCACACCAATCAGAATAGCTGCTATCAAAATATCTACAAACAATAAATTCTGGAGAGGGTGTAGAGAAAAAGGAACCCTCTTACACTGTTGGTGGGAATGCAAACTAGAACAGCCACATGGAGAACAGTGTGGAGATTCCTTAAAAAACTGGAAATAGAACTGCCATACGACCCAGCAATCCCAATGCTGGGCATACACACCAAGGAAACCAGAATTGAAAGAGACACGCATACCCCAATGTTCACTGCAGCCCTGTTTACAATAGCCAGGACATGGGAGCAACCTAGATGTCCATCGGCAGACGAATGGATAAGAAAGCAGTGGTATGCACACACAATGGAATATTACTCTGCTGTTAAACAGAATGCATTTGAATCAGTTCTAATGAGGTGGATGAAACTGGAGCCTATTATACAGAGAGAAGTAAGAAAGAAAAACACCAATACAGTGTATTAACGCACATATATGGAATTTAGAAAGATGATAACAATGACCCTATATGCAAGACAGCAAAAGAGACACAGATGTAAGGAACAGACAATTGGACTCTGGGGGAGAAGGCGAGGGTGGGATGATTTGAGAGAATAGCACTGAATCATTAATATTTACATATGTGAAATAGATCACCAGTCCAAGTTCGATGTGTGAGGCAGGATTCTCAGGGCTGGTGCACTGGGATGACCCTGAGACATGGGATGGGGAGGGAGGTGTGAAGGAGGATCAGGATGGGGAACACATGTACATCCATAGCTGATTCATGAGAATATATGGCAAAAAAACACCACAGTATTGTAAAGTAATTAGCCTCCAATTAAAAAATTTTTTTAAAAAGACTCTAATGAAAAACCTGAGGACTTCACAAAGGTTCACAAAATGACTGAATGAACTGGTAATATGCTTATAACTTTTATGGTTTCTAGTTTTCCAGGTTTGTGAAAAACGTTTCCCTCTAATTATGATAGTAATTTGGTAAAAAATTATATTTTATAAACAAATTGAAACATTTATCTTTTCTATCTGAACCCTCCAGAGATTGGAAACTTTTAGTTTCCATAACTTTATTAGATAAGTTAGGAAGGTTATCTCACTAAAAGTTACAGAAATCTGAAGGAGCTTGAAGGAATCTGAGACTTTGAGAAGGGAGGAATTCACTTAGATCTATTAGGCAAAATCTGTGATAAATCTTTGGCATGATTTTCTTAGCCCTGAGTGGTTTTATTTTGGAAGTTCAGTCTGAGACTTTTATAGTCTCAGCAAAGCAAAAAAGTATTTGATCAATATTGGTTATATTAACCATTGGTTTATTGCGACCAGACCTATATGACAAGCAAGTCTTAATTTGGTTATATTTGGTAAAAATGATGCTGATATTAGGGAGAAAAAGATGTTTCAATAACTGTTAAATCCCAGTTTGTTAATGTAAGTCTGTATCTACTAAGACTCATTTCCTGGATAGTTCTTTGCTGTTAGGTTATATTAATGTAAAATTTAATTTAATTATTAAAGGACACTCTAGGGTTGTTTCTGAAGCTCATCTCAGCAGTCTGTCTTTGGATGAAGATCAGATGCCTCACACATGACCTGCAATCAGGACTGGAAGAAGACGTAATTTAAGAAACTGTCTCTAACCTGGATGGAAGGACCTTTCTATCAGGTACTCTCTAACTAGCTCATGCCCGGTGAAATTGAAGGGAAATTGACTGTTGGGTTAACTCCCACTTCCAAAGGCCCCTAAGCTTGACTGGTCCATAGAGAGGCCTGCTGACCTCAAACTCACCTTAAAACAATGCTCAGAGGAAACTACACTACACTAGGACGAGAAGAAGATGACATAGGAAGTAGACCGCTTGCCCAAGATGCTGATCTGACTTTTATGATCATTTATAATGTTTTCTTGATTCCTTAGACCTATGCCTATCAATCACATGTTTTCTATCATGGACATGATTCTATGCTAGTTTAAAACTCAATCCAGTTGTTGGGTTTTAGCCAATTACCTGTGCCTAGTACTTATGGGTTACCTGTTCTCTAGGTGGATTTCTGTTCTCTAAGGCTCTGATTGGATACCCCCTAGGAAATTTATTTTAGATGAGTGTTCAGCCCTGTTCTATATATTCATGATATTACTAGATGGGATCCTCTCACCTGGCCAGTTAATAGTACCTGTCCTGATGCTGGCCATAGATTTAAGTTTTCTGTTAGGGTCATTTGAACTCAATTCAAGTGATGAGCTAAGTCTCAATAAGAATTAACTTCTCATCTATTAAAAGGAAAACTCCCACAATTATGGGGAGGATCTACATGGCTAACATCAGACTATGGTAATTTAGGTTTAAAGGCTCCTCTATGTTGGGAACAGTTAAATCATACTAAAAATGATCAACCTGGTAATTATGAGAAAAGGCTGGGTACTTTATGAACTATTACCCTTAGAGAGAGTGATTGGTATGGAACCCAGTGGACTTGTGGCACTAATTTATGGCCTTCACCTGTACAGGGATAGATATGAAAGTGTAGCCTGGGGTTCCCATGAATTTTAGGTCATACATGTTAACAAATTAAAGGTAATCCTAACCAATCTACCATTGGTATGATCCCAATGGGTCAAAGATTTGTATTCTACTGGTATGTAGAATGTGTGTATGTATTCTACACACTTAGCAGCTTGTGTGTGTGTGTGTGTGTGTGTGTGTGTGTGTGTGTGTGTGTGTGCCTTCAATGGGATTGGAGGATGTAACTGACCATATCTAAGCCTTAACAAATTTTGTAAGCTTTAAATGATAGTAACCGGGCTATTAGTGTATTGAATTCTGAGATCTCTATGATAAGAAAGGAAGTGCTACACAACTGCAAGGCCCTTGATAACTTATAGCATCTCAGGGAGATATCTGTGCTATAATTCAAACTTAAAGCTATATTTTCATACCTGATAAATCCTTTAATGCAACACACACATTTGAACCACATGAAAATAAAGTGACCCATTCCCTAGTCTTTATGATCTTTTAAAAAAACTGGTGTGGGAGGCTCATAGCTAAAATATTTACTTTTAATTCCACTAGTGTTATTAACTAGTATTTGTATTTTGTATTTTGTTTGTTTCACAAGATTATTATTTCTTGTATTATTAAGTGTATGACTGAGCCTTCAATGAAAATGATCACTAGACTTGAAGCAGTTGATAAAATGTATAGCTCGATATATGATCAATGATTGTAATAGTGTAACTCTAGATATGAAAAGATGCAACAAGAGGAAATATTTTCCTGGACCATAACTAGAAGACAGGTGTCCAGAGATCTTTGACTATTAAGACCTAGTCCAGTAATAACACACTGAGTGTCTTACAACAAAATCCTTCAGAACTGGGAATGAGCCTTCCAGCAACATGGGACAAAATGGTCATGAAATGCCCCTCAAAGTATGGTCGGATTTATGACCACAAGGGGGCCATATCAACTACAAATTGGCCCTTACCAACAGCATTGCCAATGACTGAACAACAAAGGCATTTACCATCTGCCTCTACAGAGACTGAACACCATGCTGTTATAGCTGTTGACCTTCAACAATCCCTGAGGGAGTTCAGGGTGGAGTGAGGCACTCTGTGCTCCAGGGAATCTGGTGGGACAGGACTTTAGATAGTTGGATGTTTTTAGGAATATATTTTATTATTTCAATCCTTGCATCTCCTCATATCTACAGAAGCACTAAATCCCTTCATGGTGATATCAGATCTTCATGACTAACAAAAGCCTTTTGTAAAATGAGTGCTTCATGGTATTGAACTCCCCCTTCACTGAAACCTTATATATTGTCTTTCCCCCACTGCTGCTTTGGAGCACTCTCTCAGAGCTATCTTTGGAGAAGGAAATGGCAACCCACTCCAGTATTCTTGCCTGGAGAATCCCAGGGACAGAGGAGCCTGGTGGGCTGCCATGTATGGCGTTGCACAGAGTCGGACACAACTGACGCGACTTAGCAACTTAGCAGCAGCAGCTCAGAGCTATCTTAGATCCTGTCTCCCAGGCTGCATCCTTATTTTGCCCCAAATAAAACTTGACTCACAACTCTGAAGTTATACATCATTTTTTAGTTGACAGTTACATTTATATAAAGTACTGAAATAAGTAACATATTGTGTATGCAGACATACAGAAGTTATAATCAATAATTTTAATCAAGAGAATTTGCATTAATCAGGGTAGTAGTTACCTCTAGGGAATGGGTACAATTGGGGCAGAGGGCACTAAAGGGGATTCTAAGGTTCTATTAACACTCTAGGTCTTAAACTGAATGGCGGGTACCTGGCTATTGATTTTAGAATTATTTATCAATTGAATATACTCACTGTATTTCACAAAACAAAATAAACTGGTGGTCTTTCAGCAGAAAGGACCTTTTGAAGGTCCCTTTCTTTTGAAGGACCTTTTGAAGGTAATTATTTTCATTACCTCCACCATAGATCAAACAACTGGGAGGGAACACAGCCCTACCCATCAGTGGAATAAAAGATTGATGATTTACTGAGCATGGCCACACCCATCAGAACAAGACCCAGTTTTCTTCACAGTCAGCCTCTCCCAACAGGAAGCTTCCATAAGCTGCTTATCCTTATCCATCAGCAGGCAGGCAGAATGAAAATCACAATCACAGAAAACTAATCAAACTGATCATGTGGACCACAGCCTTGTCTAAATCAATGAAACTATGAGCCATGCCATGTAGGGGCACCAAAGACAGTCCGGTCATTGTGGGGAGTTCTAACAAAACGTGGTCCACTGGAGAAGGGAATGGCAAACCACTTCAGTATTCTTGCCTTGACAATCCCATGAACAGTATGAAAAGGCAAAAAGATAATGACACTGAAAGATGAACTCCCCAGGTCAGTGAAAGTGAAAGTGAAGTCACTCAGTCCTGTCTGACTCTGAGACCCCATGGACTGTAGCCTACCAGGCTCCTCTGTCCATGGGATTTTCCAGGCAATAGTACTGGTGTGGGTTGCCATTTCCTTCTCCAGGGTATCTTCCTGACCCAGAGATTGAACCCAGGTCTCCCACATTGTAGACAGACGCCGCACCATCTGAGCCACCAGGGAAGTCCCCCAGGTCAGTAGGTGCCCAATATGCTATTGGAGAAGAATGGAGAAATAACTCCAGAAAGAAGGAAGAGGCGGAGCCAAAGCAAAAACAACGCCCAGTTGTGGATGTGACTGGTGATGGAAATAAACTCCAATGCTATAAAGAACAATATTGCATAGGAACCTGGAATGTTAAGTCCATGAATCAAGGGAAATCAGAAGTGGTCAAACAGGAGATGGCAAGAGTGAACATTCACGTTTCAGGAATTAGTGAACTATAATGGACTGGAAAGGGTGAATTTAATTCAGATGGCCATTGTATCTACTACCATGGGCAAGAAACTCTTAGAAGAAAGGGAGTAGCCATCAGAGTCCACAAAAGAGTTTGAAATGCAGCACTTGGATGCAATCTCAAAAACAACAGAATGATTTCTGTTCATTTACAAGGCAAATCATTCAATATCACAGTAATCCAAGTGTATGCTCCAACCAGTAATGCTGAAGAAGCTGAAGTTGAACAATTCTATGAAGACCTATAAGACCTTCTAGAACTAATACCTCAAAAAGTTGTCCTTTTCATCATAGGGAACTAAAATGCAAAAGTAGGAAGTCAAGAAACATCTGGAATAACAGGCAAATTTTGCATTGGAGTATAGAATGAAGAAGGGAAAAGGCTAATAGATTTCTCCTAAGAGAACACACTAGTCATAGCAAACACCGTCTTCCAAAACACAAGAGATGATTCCATATGGACATCACCAGATGGTCAATACCGAAATCAGATTGATTATATTCTTTGTAGTCAAAGATGGAGAAGCTCTATACAGTCAGCAAAAAGATCAGGAGCTGATGGTGGCTCAGATCATGAACTACTTATTGCCAAATTTAGACTTAAATTGAAGAAAGTAGGGAAAACCTAGATCATTCAGGTATGACCTAAATCAAATCCTTTATGATTATACAGTGGAAGTGAGAAATAGATTTAAGTGATTAGATCTGATAGAGTGCCTGACGAACTGTGGACAGAGGTTCGTGACATTGTACAGGAGACAGGGATCAAGATCATCCCCAATAAAAAGAAATGCAAAAGGCACAATTATTGTCTGAGGAGGCCTTAAAATAGCTGAGAAAAGAAGAGAAGCTAAAAACAAAGGAGAAAAGGAAAGCTATGCCCATCTGAATGCAGAGTTAAAAAGAATAGCAAGGAGAGATAAGAAAGCCTTCCTCAGTGATCAATGCAAAGAAATAGATGAAAACAATAGAATAGGAAATACTAGAGATCTATTCAAGAAAATTAGAGATGCCAGGGAATATTTCATCCAAAGATGAACACAATAAAGGACAGAAATGGTATGGACCTAACCCAAGCAGAAGATATAAAGAAGAGGTGGCAAGAATATACAGAAGAACTATACAAAAAAATTTTCATGACCCAGATAACCACAATGGTGTGATCACTCACGTAGAGTCAGACATCCTGGAATGCGAAGTCAAGCGGGCCTTAGGAAGTCAAGCGGGCCTTAGGTGATGGAATTCCAGTTGAGCTATTTAAATCCTAAATGATGATGCTGTGAAAATGTTTCGCTCAATATGCCAGCAAATGTGGAAAACTCAGCAGTGTTCACAGGACTGGAAAAAGTTTTAATTCCAATACCAAAGAAAAGCAATGCCAAAGATTCTTCAGGTTATTGCATGATTGCACTCATCTCACACTCTAGCAAAGTAATCTTCAAAATTCTTCAAACCAGGCTTCAACAGTATGTGAGCCATGAACTTCTAGATGTTCAAGCTGGACTTAGAAAAGGCAGAGGGACCAGAGATCAAATTGCCAAATCTGTTGGATCATTGAAAAAGTAAGAGAATATTAGAAAAGCGTCTACTTCTACTTTATTGATTATGCCAAAGCCTTTGATTGTGTGGATCACAACAAACTGGAAAATTCTTCAAGAGATGGGAATACCAGACCACCTTATTTGCCTCCTGAGAAATCTGTATGCAGGTCAAGAAACAACAGTTAGAACCAGACATGGAACAAAGATCTTGTTCCAAATTGGGAAAGAAGTGTGACAGGGCTGTATATTGTCACCCTGCTTAATTAACTTACATGTAGAGTACATTATGTGAAATACCCAGCTGGATGAAGCACAAGCTGGAATCAAGACTGCTGTGAGAAATATCAATAACCTCAGATATACAGATGACACCACCCTGACAGCAGTAAATGAAGAGGAACTAAAGAGCCTCTTAACATAAGTGAAAGAGTAAAGTGAAAAATCTGACTTAAAACTCAACATTCAGAGAACTAAGATCATTGCATCTGGTCCCATCACTTCCTGGCAAATAGATAGGTAAACAATGAAAACAGTGACAGACTTTATTTTCTTGGGCTCCAAAATCACTGCAGATGGTGACTGCAGCTATGAAATTAATAGATGCTTGCTCCTTGAAAGAAAAGCTAAGACCAACCTAGATGGTATATTAAAAAGTAGAGACATTACCTTGCTGATAAAGGTCTGTCTAGTCAAAGCTTATGCTTTTTCCAGTATTCATGTATGGATGTGAGAGTTGGAGTATAAAGAAATTTGAGCGCCAAAGAATTTATTGTTTTGCACTGTAGTGTTGGAGAAAACTCTTGAGAGTCCCTTGGACTGCAAAATCAAACCAGTCCATCCTAAAGGAAATCAGTCCTGAATTTCATTGGAAGGACTGATGATGAAGCTGAAACCCCAATACTTTGGGCACCTGATGAGAAGAACTGACTCCTTGGAAAAGTCCCTGATGATGGGAATGGCTGAAGGCAGGAGGAGAAGGGGACGACAGAGGATGAGATGGTTGGATGGCATCACCGACTCGATGGACATGGGTTTGAGCAAGCTCTAGGAGCTGGTGATGGGCAGGGAAGCCTGGTGTGCTGCAGTCCATGGGGTTGGAGTCAGACACATCTGCGCAAGTGAACTGAATTGAACCTGACTGAGATTTGATTCCAAAGACCATGCAATGTTAAGCAATTATAATCATATTCATTAACACAGATTCAGACTTACTTTAGTCTCCTAAAGAATTTAGAACATTGTTTGAATTATTCTGCCACCAGACTATATGGAGCCACATATGATTTAGTAATGTTACATATACTCAGTTTTATATCCCAAATAAAATTATATGTTCCATGAAGATAGACTCCATGTATCACATTTTTCTCTCTCATAGAAACTAGTATATATTGTAAATACTTAAAATATACTGTCTTATTAATTTCATTTTTGAAATTAATTTCATTTTATTGAAAATTTCATTTTATTGAAACTCTATATTCTATTTTCTGATTTCTTCTTCTATCTGGCAACCCTTGAAATTATTGCCATATTTTTACTCTATTTAAAGAGTTAGTAAATATCAGGAAGTTGAAGTTTCGGGGCAAATAGGTCTTAATTTAAATCATTACTAAATGAAAAATCAATGCTAAAATTGTGACATACATGAACTGTGTGCATTTGTATAAGTATATGAATGTGTAGTGGACCTAAATCTCCACCTGCAGACTCTTGAAAGGTTTCCTTTTCATTTTTCTCCTCCACCTCAATGAAATCTTGCCTCCTCTTAAGAGCAGGATGTCATGCTCCAATCCCTAGTGTTGTCTATTTCACTCTATTTTCTATGCTCATAATAACTTTTAAGGGGTTAGTGATGAAGAAAAAGTGCCATAAGGACAAGGTAACATGACAGGGAATAAACCTTCCTGGTTGATATTTCAAAAATGTTACCTTTATACGTTGTTCTCTCCAGTATATATTCTCTCCAGTATATATTTGCACCTCCATGAAGAAAGCTTACTTCTCATCAAGATGCCTATGTAGGGACACACACTTGCAACCAGTACCCAAAGAAGGAGGAAACTGAGTTTCTGTCCTGAGTTTCTTTCTACAGAATGCCATTATTTCTCCATGTTTTCCCTCTCAACACTGGATCTCCTTCCACTCCTACTCTGGGAGTTTAATCCTCTTTCACAGTCAGAATACAGCTGTGATAGATCTTACCCAAAAAGAGCAAGAGTAAGTAACTTAGCTTAAAGGTTGGAAAAATCAGAAAGAGCAATTAAGGAATCAATCTCATTCACCATTACAACAAAAAGAATTAAATATCTAGGAATAAACTTACTTAGGGATACAAAAGAACTATACACAGAAAATTATAAGACACTAATGAAAGAAATCAAAGATTACATAAACAGAGGGAGAGATATTCCATGTTCCTGGGTAGGAAGAATCAATATTGTGAAAATAACTATACTACCAAATGCAATCTACAGATTTAATGAGATCCCTATCAAATTACCAATTGCCTTTTTCACGGAACTAGAACAAAATATTTCACAATTCATATGGAAACACAAAAGACCCTGAATAGCCAAAGCAGTCTTGAGAAAGAAGAATGGGGCTGGAGGAATCAACCTTCCTGACTTCAGGTTATACTACAAAGCTGCAGTCATCAAGACAATATGGTACTGGCACAAAAACAGAAATATAGACCAATGGGACAAGATAGAAAGCCCAGAAATAAACCCGTGCACCTATAGATACCTTATCTTTGACAAAGGAAGCAAGAATATACAATGGGGCAAAGATAGCCTCTTCAATAAATGTTGCTCGGAAAACTGGACAGCTACATAAAAGAATGAAATTAGAACACTTCCTAACACCATACACAAAGATAAACTCAACATGGATTAAAGGCCTAAATGTAAGACCAGAAACTATAAAACTCTTAGAGGAAAACATAAGCAGAACACTCAATGACATAAATCAAAGCAAGATACTCTATGACCCACCTCCTAGAGTAACAGAAATAAAAACAAAAGTAAACAAGTGGGACCTGATTAGATTTAGAAGCTTTTGAACAGCAAAGGAAACTATAAGGAAGGTGAAAAGACAACTCTCAGAATGGGAGAAAATAATAGCAAATGAAACAATGGACAAATGATTAATTTCCAAAATATACAACCAGCACACACAACTCAATACCAGAAAAACAAACCACCCAATCAAAAAGTGGGGAAAAGACCTAAGCAGACATTTCTCCAAAGAAGACATACAGATGGCTAACAAACACATGAAAAGATGTTCAACATCACTCACTATTAGAGAAATGCAAATCAAAACTACAATGAGATATCACCTCACACCAGTCAGAATGGCCCTCATCAAAAAGTCTACAGACATACATCAGTGTCTCTTTTGCTGTCTCATAAACAGACTTTTGGACTCTGGGAACGGGAGAGGGTGGGATGATTTGGGAGAATAGCATTGAAATATGTATAATATCATATCTGAAACGAGTCGCCAGTCCAGGTACGATGCCTGATAACGGATGCCTGGGGCTGATGCAGTGGGACGACCCAGGGGGATGGTATGGGGAGGGAGGAGGGAGGAGGGTTCAGGATGGGGAACACATGTATACTTGTGGTGGATCCATCTTGATGTATGGCAAAAGCAATACAATATTGTAAAGTTAAGCAAAATAAAATTTAATTTAAAAAAAAGTTTACAGACAATAAACACTGGAGAGGGTGTGGAGAAAAGGGAATGTTCTTGCACTATTGGTGGTAATGTAAATGGATACAGCCACTATGGAAGACAGTATGGAGATTCCTCAAAAGCTAGGAATAAAACCACCATATGACCCAGCAATCCCACTCTTAGACATATACCCTGAGGAAACCAAAATTGAAACAGACACATGTATCCCATTGTTCATTGCAGCATTATTTACAATAGCTAGACATGGAAGCCAGAGAAGGCAATGGCACCCCACTCCAGTACTCTTGCCTGGAAAATCCCATGGATGGAGGAGCCTGGTGGGCTATAGTCCATGGGGTCACTATGAGTCAGACACGACTGAGTGACTTCACTTTCACTTTTCACTTTCATACATTGGAGAAGGAAATGGAAACCCACTCCAGTGTTCTTGCCTGGAGAATCGCAGGGACAGGGGAGCCTGGCGGGCTGCCATCTATGGGGTCACACAGAGTTGGACATGACTGAAGCGACTTAGCAGCAGCAGCAGAATATGGAAGCAACCTTGATGTCCACTGACAGATGAATGCATAAATAAGTTGCGGTATGTATACACAAAGGGATATTACTCAGCCATAAAAAGGAACACATCTGAGTATGTTCTAATGGGGTGGATGAACCTAGAACCTATTATACAGAGTGAAGTGAGGCAGAAAGAGAAAGATAAATACTATATTCTAACATATACAGAATCTAGAAAAATGGTACTGAAGAATTTACTTACAAGGCAACAGTGGAGAAACAGACATAGAGAATAGACTTATGGACATGGAGAGAGAGGAGGAGAGGGTGAGATATATGGAAAGAGTTATGTGGAAACTTACATTACCTTATGTAAAATAGATAGCCAAAGGGAATTTGCTGTATGGCTCAGGAAACTCAAATAGGGGCTCTGTATCAACCTAGAGGGATGGGATAGGGAGGGAGATGGGAAGGGGTTTCAAAAGGGAGGGGATATATGTATACCTGTGGCTGATTCATGTTGAGGTTTGACAGAAAACGGCAAAATTCTGTAAAGTAACTATCCTTCAATAAAAAATAAATTATTTTTTTTTAAAAAGCTGTAAGTTCTGTGGGCTGGCTCCTCACCTTGAATCTCCTGCATGCCTTATTCTTTCTCAGAAGTATTTTCTAATCTCTTGGCCCTGGCAGTCTGTTTTAAGAAGGGAAATCATTGACGAATGAGGCTTAGATTCTTGGAAGATGACTAGTTATCCTCCAGCTTCTGCTTGCCAGCTATGGGTTTACTTTAGTAATACTAGAAAAGTGGGAATGCAAAAAAAAAAAAAAAAGATAGTCAAGAAGCAAACGAAAAACATGTTCAACACTGCTAATTATTGTTGTTGTTTAGTCACTAAGTCGTGTCTGAATCATTTGAGACCCCACGGACTGTAGCTCGCCAGGCTCCTCTGTCTGTGAGATTTCCCAGGCAAGAATACTGGAGTGGGTTGCAATTTCTTATTTCAGGTGATCTTCCTGATGCAGGGATCAAACCTGTGTCTCCTGCATCTCCTGCATTGCAGATGGATTCTTTTACCACTGGACCACCTGGATCAGATCAGATCAGATCAATCGCTTAGTCATGTCCGACTCTTTGTGACCCCATGAACTGCAGCACGCCAGGCCTCCCTATCCATCACCAGCTCTCGGAGGTCACTCAGACTCACATTCATCGAGTCAGTGATGCCATCCAGCCATCTCATCCTCTGTCGTGCCCTTCTCCTCCTGCCCCCAATCCCTCCCAGCATCAGAGTCTTCTCCAATGAGTCAACACTTTGCATGAGGTGGCCAAAATACTGGAGTTTGAGCTTTAGCATCATTCCTTCCAAAGAAATCCCAGGGCTGATCTCTTTCAGAATGGACCGGTTGGATCTCCTTGCAGTCCAAGGGACTCTCAGAGTCTTCTCCAACACCACAGTTCAAAAGCATCAATTCTTCGGCGCTCAGCCTTCTTCACAGTCCAGCTCTCACATCCATACATGACCACAGGAAAGACCATAGCCTTGACTAGGCGAACCTTTGTTGGCAAAGTGATGTCTCTGCTTTTGAATATGCTATCTAGGTTGGTCATAACTTTCCTTCCAAGGAGTAAGCGTCTTTTAATTTCATGGCTGCAGTCACCATCTGCAGTGATTTTGGAGCCCAGAAAAAGAAAGTCTGACACTGTTTCCACTGTTTCTCCATCTATTTCCCATGTAGTGATGGGACCAGATGCCATGATCTTCGTTTTCTGAATGTTGAGCTTTAAGCCAACCTTTTCACTCTCCACTTTCACTTTCATCAAGAGGCTTTTTAGTTCCTCTTCACTTTCTGCCATAAGGGTGGTGTCATCAGCATATCTGAGGTTATTGATATTTCTCCCGGCAATCTTGATTCCAGCTTGTGTTTCTTCCAGTCCAGCTTTTCTCATGATGTACTCTGCATATAAGTTAAATAAACACGGTGACAATATACAGCCTTGACGTACTCCTTTTCCTATTTGGAACCAGTCTGTTGTTCCATGACCAGTTCTAACTGTTGCTTCCTGACCTGCATACAGATTTCTCAAGAGGCAGATCAGGTGGTCTGGTATTCCCATCTCTCTAAGAATTTTCCACAGTTTATAGTGATCTACACAGTCAAAGGCTTTGGCATAGTCAATAAAGCAGAAATAGATGTTTTTCTGGAACTCTCTTGCTTTTTCCATGATCCAGCAGATGTTGGCAATTTGATCTCTGGTTCCTCTGCCTTTTCTAAAACCAGCTTGAACATCAGGAAGTTCACGGTTCACATATTGCTGAAGCCTGGCTTGGAGAATTTTGAGCATTATTTTACTAGCGTGTGAGATGAGTGCAATTATGCGGTAGTTTGAGCACTCTTTGGCATTGCCTTTCTTTGGGATTGGGATGAAAACTGACCTTTTCCAATCTTGTGGCCACTGCTGAGTTTTCCAAATTTGCTGGCATATTGAGTGTAGCACTTTCACAGCATCATCTTTCAGGATTTGGAATAGCTCCACTGGAATTCCATCACCTCCACTAGCTTTGTTCGTAGTGATGCTCTCTAAGGCCCACTTGACTTCACATTCCAGGATGTCTGACTCTAGGTCAGTGATCACACCGTCATGATTATCTGAGTCATGAAGCTCTTTTTTGTACAGTTCTTCTGTGTATTCTTGCCACCTCTTCTTAATATCTTCTGCTTCCGTTAGGTCCATACCATTTCTGTCCTTTATCGAGCCCATTTTTGCATGAAATGTTCCTTTGGTATCTCTGATTTTCTTGAATAGATCTTTAGTCTTTCCCATTCTGTTGTTTTCCTCTATTTCTTTGCATTGATCGCTGAAGAAGGCTTTCTTATCTCTTCTTGCTATTCTTTGGAACTCTGCATTCAGATGTTTATATCTTTCCTTTTCTCCTTTGCTTTTCACTTCTCTTCTTTTCACACCTATTTGTAAGGCCTCCCCAGACAGCCATTTTGCTTTTTTGCATTTCTTTTCCATGGGGATGGTCTTGATCCCTGTCTCCTGTACAATGTCACGAACCTCATTCCATAGTTCATCGGGCACTCTATCTATCAGATCTAGGCCCTTAAATCTATTTCTCACTTCCACTGTATAATCATAAGGGATTTGATTTAGGTCATACCTGAATGGTCTAGTGGTTTTCCCTACTTGCTTCAATTTAAGTCTGAATTTGGCAATAAGGAGTTCATGGTCCGAGCCACAGTCAGCTCCTGGTCTTGTTTTTGCTGATTGTATAGAGCTGCAAAGAATATAATCGATCTGATTTCGGTGTTGGCCATCTGGTGATGTCCATGTATAGAGTCTTCTCTTGTGTTGTTGGAAGAGGGTATTTGCTATGACCAGTGCATTTTCTTGGCAAAACTCTGTTAGTCTTTGCCCTGCTTCATTCCGTATTCCAAGGCCAAATTTGCCTGTTACTCCAGGTGTTTCTTGACTTCCTACTTTTGCATTCCAGTCCCCTGTAATGAAACGGACATCTTTTTGGGGTGTTAGTTCTAAAAGGTCTTGTAGGTCTTCATAGCACCGTTCAACTTCAGCTTCTTCAGCGTTACTGGTTGGGGCATAGACTTGGATTGCTGTGACATTGAATGGTTTGCCTTGGAAACGAACAGAGATCATTCTGTCGTTTTTGAGATTGCATCCAAGTTCTGCATTTCGGACTCTTTTGTTGACCATAATGGCCACTCCGTTTCCTCTGAGGGATTCCTGCCCACAGTAGTAGATATAATGGTCCTCTGAGTTAAATTCACCCATTCCAGTCCATTTTAGTTCGCTAATTCCTAGAATGTCAACATTCACTCTTGTCATCTCTTGTTTGACCACTTCCAATTTGCCTTGATTCATGGACCTGACATTCCAGGTTCCTATGCAATATTGTTCTTTACAGCATCGGACTTTGCTTCTATCACCAGACACCTCTACAGCTGGGTATTCTTTCTGCTTTGGTTCCATCCCTTCATTCTTTCTGGAGTTATTTCTCCACTGATCTCCAGTAGCATATTGTGCCCCTACTGACCTGGGGAGTTTCTCTTTCAGTATCCTATCATTTTGCCTCTTCATACTGTTCATGGGGTTCTCAAGATAAGAATTCTGAAGTGGTTTGCCATTCCCTTCTCCAGCAGACCACACCCTGTCAGATCTCTCCACCATGACCCGCCCATCCTGGGTTGCCCCACGGGTATGGCTTAATTTCATTGAGTTAGACAAGGTTGTGGTCCTGGTGTCATTAGATTGACTAGTTTTCTGTGAGTATGGTTTCAGTGTATTTGCCCTCTGATGCCCTCTTGCAAGACCTACCGTCTTACTTGGGTTTCTCTTACCTTGAAAGTGGTGTATCTCTTCCCGGCTGCTCCAGCAAAGCACAGCCATCACACCTTACCTTGGATGAGGGGTCTCTCCTCACCGCCGCCCTTCCTGACCTTGGCATTGAGAGCTCCTGGCCTACCAGCCAGCGGCGCACTGAGAGCCCCTCGCCGGCTGCGCGGCGCACTGAGAGCCCCTCGCCAGAGAGGAGCTACCCAACGACCAAGGAAGGATGGCAGTGAAGACTGGCACACTAAGCACGGGTGAGAGGAGCTACCCCACAACCGAGGTCAGGAAGGGCGGCGGTGAGGACCACTTGGAAAGCCCTTGCTAATTTATTAGAGAAATGCAAATCAATACTACAATGAGACATCACTTCACACGAGCCAGAATGGCTATCATCAAAAAATCCACAAACAGTGAATGCCAGAGAGGGTGTGGAGATAAGGGAACCCTACTACACTCAGTGGGAATGTAAATTGGTACAGTCACTATGGAGAACATTATGGATGGTCCTTCAAAATCTAAAAATAGAACTAACATATGGCTCTGAAAATCCACTCTTAGGCATATATCCAGACAAAAACATGATCTGAAAGAATATGTGCACTCCAATGTTCACTGAAGCACTGTTTACAATAGCCAAGACATGGAAGCAAAATAAATGTTCATCAACAGATGAATGGGTAAAGAAGATGTGGTACATATATACAATGGAATATTCAGTTCAGTTCAGTCACTCAGTCATGTCCAACTCTTTGCGACCCCATGGACTGCAGCATGCCAGGCCTCCCTGTCCATCACCAACTCCCGGAGTTTACTCAAACTCATGTCCATTGAGTCTGTGATGCCATCCAACCATCTCATCCTTTGTCGTCCCTTTCTCCTCCTGCCTTCAATCTTTCCCAGCATCAGGCTCTTTTCAAATCAGTCAGTTCTTCGCATCAGGTGGTCAAAGTATTGGAGTTTCACTTTCAGCCTCAGTCCTTCCAATGAATATTGAGGACTGATTTCCTTTAGGATGAACTAATTTGATTTCCTTGCAGTCCAAGGGACTCTCAAGAGTCTTCTCCAACACCCCTAGTTCAAAAGCAGCAATTCTTTGGCACTCAGTTTTCTTTATAGTCCAACTCTCATATCCATACATGAATACTGGAAAAACCATAGCTTTGACTAAACAGACCTTTGTTGGCAAACTAATGTCTCTGCTTTTTAATAAGCTGTCTAAGTTGGTCATAACTTTTCTTCCAAGAAGCAAGTGTCTTTTAATTTCATGGCTGCAGGCACTATCTGCAGTGATTTTGGAGCCCCCAAAACAAAATCTGTCACTGTTTCCTCTGTTCTCCATCTATTTGCCATGAAGTGATGGGACCAGATGCCATGATCTTAGTTTTCTGAATGTTGAGTTTTAAGTCGACTCTTTCACTCTCCTCTTTCACTTTCATCAAGAGTTTCTTTAGTTCTTCTTCACTTTCTGCTATAAGGGTAGAATATTACTCAGCCATTAAAAGCACTGAATAATATCATATAGCATCCCTTATATGTAGAATCTAAAAAGAAATGATACAAATGAACTTACAAAACAGAAAAGGACACACAGACTTAGAGAATGAACTTATGGTTTCTGAGGGAAAGGATCAGGAGAAGGGGTAGTTAGGGAGTTTATGATGGACAAGTAAACACTGTTATATTTAAAATGAATAACCAACAAGGACCTATTGTATAAGCACATGGAACTCTGCTCAATGATATGTGGCAGCCTGGATGGGAGTGGAGTTTGGGGGAGAATGGATACATGTATATTTATGGCTGAGTCCCTTTGCTGTTCACCTGAAACTGTCACAACATTGTTTGTTAATCAGCTATATCCCAATACAAAATAAATACAATGTTAAAAAAAATAATTCCTGCATTGACTTAATCTCTTTAGTAACTGTGTTAAAGATTCCTCTTCTCATCCTTGCCTCACTATGTGGTTCAATAAGCCTTGCTGCAATGCCTCAGGTAACTGCCACTGAGCATGCTATTTTTCAGGTCTAAAAGAGTGCCTCTGTTTTGGAACCCAGAGCTTGTCCCATTGGAGTAACCCTTGCCTGTTCAGGAAGAGGTTCAGTTATTTTGGAAATTTAGTCCTAGATGGAGCTCAATGCCAAGCTCTAACAAGGGTTCATTAGAACCTCTTTTCCAAGCTTCTGCTCAATGACCTGCATCTAAAAAAGAAATTCAAAGTGAATTTTAAAACCCATTGCCCTCAGAGCCCAGTAGAATTACTTTTGAAATCATCAGTGTATTCTGTGCATAGTCTCTCAGTCATGTCCGACTCTTTGCAACTCCATGGACTGTAGCCCACCAGCCTCTTCTGTCCATGGGGATTCTCCAGGCAGGAATACCGGAGTGGGTTGCCATGCCCTCCTTCAGGGGATCTTTCCAACCCAGTGATCAAACCCAGGTCTCCCGTATTGCAGGTAAATTCTTTACCATCTGAGTCACCAGGGAAGCCCAAGAAGACTAGAGTGGGTAGCCCATCCCTTCATCAGAGGATCTTCCCAACCCAGGAATCAAACCAGGGTCTCCTGCATTGCAGGAGCTTTAGTAGCTGAGCTAATCGGGAAGCAACTGGGCATATACCAAGGTCTCTATCATCACTTATTTGGGCACAAAATAGTATATTAATATAGTCTGATGCTTCTAGTTCATAAGGGACCATAAGACAGTCTGTCTCTGATCCAATTGCCTAAATATAGCACACACTTACTTCTATTCTACTACTCCCATTGCTTTGTAGGATGGAGCGGGAAAATGGAGTCTCAGACCTTAACATTCCATGATTATTACTCAAGAAAAAAGGGTAAACTGTGATCCTGCCATATGTGACTAAATAACAAAATATTGCTATTGTTCATCTCTAAGGTTGGTTATACTATACTCATTGATAGCACATGGTTTTAGGTATTTTATGGTGTTAGCAAAGACCTACCTCTAACTGGTCCCCATTTTTCCTTGTAGCCAAAGGTTTGCATATCAGTCATTCATGGTTAGGATCAATGCAGGTTGTCTTTGAACAGAGCAATATTCAATTGCCTACATGGCAATCAAGCCAGATACCCTGGCATTGCTAGTAAGTGGTCACAAATCTGCCAGCAGATTTACACAGGATATTATTTAACCACCTGCCTATTTTCAAAAATAATATATTTGAATCAGTTTACTATGCATGGCACCTACACAAAAAGGCTTTAAGGTTGAGGAAGAGGATAATTATGTGAGAAAATTACATGCTGAGGTTAATTACTAAAATTCATCAATATATTTAACTGTGAGCTTCCTGATAATCAAGGCAAAATTCAAAATATAATTAATTATGTTGTGGTTACTGTTTGATTAAAAATACCAATTCATCTGGATATACATTTTTTTTTTTTTTTGCTTTTGCCTGAAACTAAATGATTAAGGGGGTTTTCATGAATCTCTTTATATAAGAAACATTGGATCTAAGAGGCAATGTACTTGCAGCTAAATTTTCCACTGGCTATTTTAAAAATATATCCTCAATAAAACCTGGGTATAATATTAAATTATAATTTTGAGAAGGTGTTTCTACAAATAACTATATTAACAATGTCCAGGTAAGTGGTGATCTCACTTGATTCAGCGTTTTGAGTTCACACTAACCTGCCATTTCTCTACATTTTCTTTTTTTTCTCCAGTATCAAAAGCCTCAGCCTTATGCTTAAATCACTTGTGTTAATATGGGAAGCAACTATTACTAGTCTATCTTCCTCAGAATTTATAAAACCTACATATATATGATCTCATGTGTCTTTGCAACACAACCTAGAGACAGAGTTACTATCATGCTTTGCAGATGTATCACCAGAAGTGCAAAATGAAGTCACTCATCCAAAACCCACAAGCTTGACTGTTATTGAGCTAAGATTAGAACACCTCACTTCTGGCCTGATGGATTTTCCATTAGTTTTCTGCATAGAGTGTATAATAGACAAATGTCCACATAACTTGGGAATGAGACAGTCTCAACAAAATCACAGGCACAATATATCTACCAAACATTACATATAATAAATGTTCTCTATTACCTAAGGTTAAATACCTACTAGGCATAATCAGGTCATTTATTTCCTTAATTTTTAAGCCCCAAAATTATACAATCTTTCCAAATCCCAGCATTCAAAATGTGCTTATAAACCAAGCTGCTAAGATTTTTCAAAATGAACAAATACTCTGACAGTAAAGTGCTCAGAAAAGGTAGAAAGAACCCAGGCATCTTAACTCAATAGGTTACTGCAGCCTCCCTGGCTCTCCTCTGCCTTTTGCTAGTACGGCCTTAGTCACTCAGTCATGTCTGACTTTTTGTGACCCCATAGACTGTAGCCTGTCCTCTTCTGTCCATGGGATTCTCCAGGCAAGAATACTGCAGTAGGTTACCATGCCCTTCTCCAAGATATCTTCCCAACCTAGGAATAAAACCCAGGTATCCTGCAATGCAGGATGATTTTTTTTTTTTTTTTTTTTTACCAGTGAGCCATCAAGGAAGCCCCTGCCTTTTGTTAAGCATTATTTAAAAAGTACACCCGAGGTACTTCTCTGGTGGTCCAGTGGCTAAGTATTCCTCACTCCCAATAAAGGTGGCCTGGGTTCTATCCCTGGTCAGGGAACGACATCCCACACACCACAACTAAGAGTTTGCATGCTATAACTAAAGATTTTGTGAGCCACAGCTAAGACTCAAATAAATTAATTAAGCAGCCAAATAATTTTTTTTAAGTAAAAAACACACGGGAAAAGTATCCATTTAATAAATGAAATTCTACACCACTAGTCCACCGCCAACAAAGAGTCATTCTCCCATTAAAGACCAAATGTTTATTCTGTAAACCCAGAACGCCAAAAGGAAAGGACTGAAAACAAATTTTGAATACACTGGATATGGGAAGGATGCACTCTCTCTTATCAGAGTCCAACAGACTCTGGAGCTTGAAGATGGGTAGCTCACGAGGAAGCTGTGGCTGCTGCCTTTTCTTGCTGCCAGTCTCAAACAAAGCAGCAGTTTCTTCCCTCTATGTCTGCCTGGGGGCTCACTTGCCTTTTCAGACTAATGACAAGCATTTTTCTACCTCTTGTAGGTCAAAAACCCTAAAAATGCTGATGGGAAATATCCTCCCTGCCTAACCGAGGTTCTCTTTTGTATCATGCTTTCACCTAGATTTTCTGGTTTACTCCTCAGAGCACATCTGAACAGTAAATATTATTGTTTCCATGTGGCATATGAGGAATTGAGGTTCAAAACTGTTAATTCATGTCAAAGTAGCACATGCCTTAGCAGAACTCCAGTCTGACTCCTCCTATGTTTTCTCAGGACCATAGTGATCATTGTGTCTTAAAATGGTCCTCAATTCTTCAGAACTAATCACAATGAAGAGTAAAAGAGATTGAAAAGAGTCAAACAGATATTTGGAGAATCCATGTATCATTTGAGGTTTGGCCTTCAACTTGCACTGAACAGAGATCAAGGAGAGAGTAACGACAACAGAAGCAAAGCAACAGTTGGAGTAAATCTTCAAGAGGAAATAAGTAATATTCTCCAATAAGCCACAATGTAAAAGAATATTAAATATATATATGCACTTTATATATACATTTATATATTTTTATGCATGTATAACTGAATCACTTTGCTTTACAGTGGAAATTAACATAACACTGTAAATCAACTGTGGTTCAATTCAAAAACAACAACAACAAAAATGATTAAAAGGAAGAGACATAAGAGACATTTATTTTGAAAGGTGGACTCAGTTTTGTTTTGTTTTGTTTTTAAGAGCCTAAACCCTACACAGCTGGAGCATGCATGCTAAGTCGCTTCAGTCACATCCAACTCTTTGTGACCCTATGGACTGTAACCCACCAGGCTCCTCTGTTCATGGAGTTATCCAGACAAGAATACTGGAATGGGTTGCCGTGCCCTCCTCTAGGGTATCTTCCCAACCCAGGGATCAAACTTGTGTCTCTCACATCTCCTGAATTGGCAGGTGGGTTCTTTACCACTAGTGCCACCTGGGAAACCACACAACTGGAGAGAGGAGTGTTTTAAGGAAAATAATATACAATTAAAAGTATAAGCGCTCAATATTTTGTTATAATCTATGAGGGAATGAATCTTAAAAAAAAAAAAAAAAAGATATGTATGTGTGTGTATCTGAATCATTTTGCTGTACACCTGAAACAAATACAACATTGTAAACCAACTATACTTCAATTTTTAAAAAAACCGTACAGGATCTTGGAAGGGCTAATGCGAGTAAGGAAGCCTATAGCTTAATTCAGCTTCAAGGTAAATCTGTCTCTGCTTACAGTATTTAACAAAGATAAACTCTGGGGCAAAAACAGTCAAGAAACTGTGCATAGAGGTAAAGAGATACAGGCTTAAGCTTCTGGAGTAAAATAGATAGCTCTGCTTTGAACTTTCTACTTCAGCTCAAAAAAAGAAAAAAGACTTAGTAAGAAATTAACCTCTTCCAAGTAAAAAGGACAGTGGAAATGGTCAATGCTCTCTTTTTTTTCTCCTATTTCCAGCCACCATTCTTCAGTAACAGAAATATCTTCACTTGAGATCACTGCCCACCCCACTTATCACACAATATACAAGATGTTTCTGAAAAAATGGACTTAAAACTTAATACAAGATGGAAAGAAGAGAAATAGAATATGTATTACAATAAAAAATGGAGCAGAATGAACAGATAAAAAGGACTGGGTACATTTGGGAAAAAAGCAGTATTTATACAAAGACAATGTTATGTTTACATGCAGTGGTATCAACCATTCTACAGATTAAGCAATTTAAAAGTCATCTCCTTATATAAGGGCTACTATCACAGTAATGGAGCCATTGATCTAGGTCCATCAAAATGGCTGAAAATACTATTTCTGTTGGATTTCATTCCAGTGCTTTGGTTAGGTAGATAAAGCTAGTGTGTGGATGAAAAGCCACAGGAGCCTTAGGAAAATAAAAATAGATTTGAGAGTATTATGATATAACAGTATATCCAAGGTGTGACTATGGCCTTTTCAGACCAATTTGTTCACAAAAATAACAGAAATGGGACAATCAAATGAACATTGTTCTTCAAAGTGTTCACCCACTGATTTTAACAATGATGCTACTACACAAACATTTCTGGAATTACCCAGTGGGATTAGATAAAGATGACCTTATATGAGAGACAGAAAAAGAGACACAGATGTAAAGAACAGACTTTTGGACTCTGTGAGAGAAGGCAAGGGTGGGATGATTTGAGAGAATAGCATTGAAACATGTATATTACCTCATGTGAAATAGATCGCCAGGTTTGATGCATGAGACAGGGTGCTCAGGGCCAGTGCACTAGGATGACCCTGAGGGATGGGATGGGGAGGGAGGTGGGGGAGGGGTTCAGAATTGGGGACACATGTACACCCATGGCTGATTCATGTCAATGTATGGCAAAAACCACTACAATATTGTAAAGTAAGTAGCCTCCAATTAAAATAAATTAATTATTTAAAAATTCAAAAAAGAATGAGTAAAAAAATAAAAAAAGAATCTGAAAATCACTGTCTTGAGCATCCTCACTGATGGCAAATCTTGGTCCTCTGAGGGGAAGATTTGGGTTTTTGAAACAACAAAAAGTCATTCAGAGTCATCTCATGAACAGGGTGAGCAATCAAACTGCTAACAGCATTTGGGTCAAAAAATGAAGTGTGACTCTAATGTAATGAAACCGATCATCTGATGTAGCTCAGAATGTGATTTTGAACACAATTTCAAAGCAGGAGTTTACAGATAACATCATATTATCAGATTCCTATTCTCTCTGTTAGCAACTATCCATCTGAGAGTGTTAGTTGTGTTGACAGAAAGACAACACTTGGCATGACCCAGCTGATTAAGGCCTGTTTGATTTAAACAAAGAGACAAAAGTCTATTCCATATTTAGAGACCTCACCCTAATACAACTTCATAAATATGTGTTGCAGATCAGAAAATAGAACAAGAATAGCTCAGGAAAGGGAAGACTGAAGGGATAATCGGGAGGAAGAAGAGAAAGAAAGATAATTTGTTCATTTTAAAGTTAATTTGTTCATTACAGCAGTTTTCTAGAACTTGTACTGGGCCTTCTTCTAGGAATCATGCTAATTTTGCACTGAAAGTGTTAGTCATTCAGTTGTGTATGATGCTTTGTGACTCCATGGACTGTAGCCTGCCAGGCTCCTCTGTCCATGGGATTTTACAGGAAAGAATACTGCAGTGAGTTGACACTTCCTTCTCCAGGGGATCTTCCCAACCCAGAGATTGAACCCAGGTCTCCCACACTGCAGGCAGATTCTTTACCGTCTGAGCCACCAAGAAAGCCCGATTTTGCACTAGGTACTTTAAATACCTTTTAACATTTAATATCATCCTTGTTCCACAGAATATATAATTTAACATACTGATGAAGAATTACAATAAATCTAAGGGATACAGATCATTATTTGCATGTGTACTAGAGCTGAGGCACAAAGTGAATGGATAACGTGATCAAGGTCTCACAGCAAATAAATGGCAAAACCAGGAAAGAAATCCCTGTGTGGTTAACTACAAACCAATGTTCCCTGCAAGATACTGTGATGTACATGTCCTCTTACTGTGAGCATTTGTAGTGTCAGTTACTTATTCAACAAATATTTATTTGTCATCTACTATATCCTGGCACACTTGTAGATGCTAGAGATACAGCAAGAAACAGGACAAAGCCCTATACCTTGTGAAGGTTACATTCTAGTAGGAGAAGATAAGCAATAATGAGATAAATAGGCAAAGGAAATAATGTGTTAACTAGTCATAAGTAGTATGTTGAAACATAAAGGAAGGGTGGAGACAGAAAGAGAGAAACAGCTGGGTTCAGGGTATAGGAAGGTGATCAGAAAGCATCATGTTCTGGATTTTTTATTGTATATAGTTGAGTTACAATGTCATGTTAGTTTCAGATGTACAGCACAGTGATTCAGTTTTATACATATACATATTTATATACATTCTCTTTTCAGATTCTTTTCCCTTATATATTATTCCAAAATATTGAGTATACTCACTATGCTATACAGTAGGTCTTTGTTGGTTACTTGTTTTATATATAGCAGTATGTATCTATTAACCCCAAATGCCTAATTTATCCCTCCCCCACCCTTTCCTTTTTGGTAACCATTAGTTTGTTTTCTGTCTGTGGTCTATTTCTGTTTTGTAAGTTCATTTCTGTATTTTTTTCTCAGATTTTACATATAAGAAATATCATATGATATTTGTCTTTCTCTTTCTGACTTCACTTTAGTGTGATAGTCTACAGGTCAATGCATGTTGCTGCAAATAGCATTATTTCATTCTTTTCTATCACTAAGTAATTTTCCATTGGCTATATTTTGAAAGTAGAAACAATAAGATTTGCTGGTGGATTGGATTTGAGATGAAAGGATGTAAGGAATTAGACAAGGCCAATATTCTTTTTCTTTAGTTTTTGTAAAAATTGTGTAATTCTGTATGCATCACAGAACAAGTATGATATAACACAGTCTATAAAAAAAAAAAAAAAAACTGTGGTCAAATAAGTGTGGGAAATTCCTGATTCTGTAGTATATCCTCTCCTCTTGAACGTTAAGAATGCAATTAGCATATTAAAGGTTCCTGGAATACTGATATAAAAATGAACAAATGTATGGGTGAATGAGGGAATAAACAAATAGACTGTTCTCAATTATTTTGGACACAGAACCCAATATTTCTGGCAGAGTTAGGTTCTGGAGGCACTTATTAGTATATCTTGGAACTATTGTCCTTAAAAAAGCATGTAGGAATATATAACAATGCAAAAGATTATTCATGATCTTGAACTGAATTATTTCAAGATACCACTCTGAGGGCAGGAGTCCCATTCAAGTGGCAAAATACACAGTCTAAGGTTTCCACAGGAATAGTAGCATCTGTTAATACTGTTCGATTCACTTCAGTTCAGTCGCTCAGTCATGTCTGACTCTTTGCAACCTCATGGACTGCAGCACACCAGGCCTCCCTGTGCATCACCAACTCCCAGAGCTTAGTCAAACTCCTGTCCATTGAGTAAGTGATGCCATCCAATCATCTCATCCTCTGTCATCCCCTTCTCCTCGCATCTTAAATCTTACCCAGCATCAGTGTCTTTGCAAATGAGTCAGTTCTTCACATCAGGTGGCCAAAGTATTGGAGTTTCACCTTCAACATCAGTCCTTCCAGGGAACACCCAGGAGTGGTCTCCGTTAGGATGGACTGGTTGGATCTCCTTGCAGTCCAAGGGACTCTCAAGAGTCTTCTCCAACACCACAGTTCAAAAGCATCAATTCTTTGGCACTCAGATTTCTTTACAGTTCAACTCTCACATCCATACATGACTATTGGATAAACCATAGCTTCGACTAGACAGACCTTTGTTGGCAAAGTAATGTCTCTGCTAATACTGAAGTGTAGCTGTGATTTGTGGGAGACAGTCCTCAACTGGTAACAAACTGTGAGTTGTTAAAGAACTATAACACCTTCTCCATAGGAAAAGGTCAGGAGTTACAAGGTGTTAACAATCAAACATCTTGTAACACCTGAAATGGGTGAATTTAACTCAAATGACCATTATATCTACTACTGTGGGCAAGGATCGCTTAGAAGAAATGGAATAGACATCACAACCAACAAATGTAGTACTTGGATGCAATCTCATAAATAACAGAATGATCTCTGTTCATTTCCAAGGCAAACCATTCAATATCACAGTAATCCAAGTCTATGCCCCAACCAGTAATGCTGAAGAAGCAGAAATTGAATGGTTCTATGAAGACCTACCGGGGAAGGCAATGGCACCCCACCCCAGTACTTTTGCCTGGAAAATCCCATGGACAAAGGAGCCTGGTAGGCTCCAGTCCATGGGGTCGCTAAGAGTCGGACACGACTGAGCGACTTCACTTTCGCTTTTCACTTTCATACGTTGGAGAAGGAAATGGCAACCCACTCCAGTATTCTTGCCTGGAGAATCCCAGGGACAGGGGAGCCTGGTGGGCTTCTGTCTGTGGGGTCGCACAGAGTCGGACACGACTGAAGCGACTTAGCATAGCATAGCATAGCATATGAAGACCTACAAGACCTTCTAGAATTAACACCCAAAAAAGATGTCCTTTCATTATAGGGGATTGGAATGCAAAAGTAGGAAGTCAAGAAATACCCGGAATAACAGGCAAATTTGGCCTTAGAGTAAGAATGAAGCAGGACAAAGGCTCATAGTTTTGCCAAGAGAAAGCACTGGTCGTAACGAACACCTTCTTCCAACAACACAAGAGAAATCTCTACACGTGGATATCACCAGATGATCAATACCGGAATTAGATTGATTATATTCTTTGCAGCCAAAGATGGAGAAGCTCTATACAGACAGGAAAATGACCGGGAGCTGACTGTGGCTTAGATCATTAACCTTTTATTGCCAAATTCAGACTTAAATTGAAGAAAGTATGGAATCAAATCCCTTATGACTATACAGTGGAAGTGACAAAGAGATTCAATAGACTAGATCTGATATAGAGAGATTGCCAGAAGAAGAATGGAAGGAAGTTCATGACATTGTACAGAAGGCAGAGATACCCAAGAAAAAGAAATGCAAAAAGGCAAAATGGTTCTCTGAGGAGGCCTTACAAACAGCTATAAAAAGAAGAGAAGGCAAAGGCAAAGGAGAAAAGGAATGACATACTCATTGAATGCAGAGTTCCAAAGAAGAACAAGAAGAGATAAAACACGTGTATACTTGTGGTGGATTCATGTTGATGTATAGCAAAACCAATACAATATTCTAAAGTAATTAGCCTCTATTAAAATAAATTAATTTTAAAAAATAGAGGAAAACAATAAAATGGGAAAGACTAGAGATCTCTTCAAGAAAATTAGAGATACCAAGAGAACATTTTATGCAAAGATGGGCTCGATAAAGGACAGAAATGGCATGGACCTAACAGAAGCAGAAGATATAAAGAGGTGGCAAGAATACACAGAACTGTACCAAAAAAAAAAAAAAGAATCTTCATTATCCAGATAATCATTATGGTATGATCACTCATCTAGAGCCAGACATCCTGGAATGTGAACTCAAGTGGGCCTTAGAAAGCATCACTACGAACAAAGATAGTGGAGGTGATAGAATTCCAGTTGAGCTATTTCAAATCCTAAAAGATGATGCTGCAAAAGTTCTGCGCTCAATATGCCAGCAAATTTGGAAAACTCAGAAGTGGCCACAGAACTGGAAAAGGTCAGCTTTCATTCCAATCCCAAAGAAAGTCAATGCCAAAGAATATTCAGACTACCACATGATTGCACTCATCTCACACACTAGCAAAGTAATCTTCAAAATTCTCCAAGTCAGGCTTCAACAGTACATGAACCATGAACTTCCAGATGTTCAATCTGGATTTAGAAAAGGCAGAGCAACCAGTGATCAAATTGCCAAATATGTTGGATCATTGGAAAAGTAAGACAATATCAGAAAAAACATCTACTTCTGCTTTATTGATTATGCCAAAGCCTTTGACTGTGTGGATCACAACAAACTGTGGAAAATTCTTCAAGAGATGGGAATACCAGACCACCTTATTTGCCTCCTGAGAAATCTGTATGCAGATCAGCAAGCAACAGTTAGAACTGGACATGGAACAACAGACTGGTTCCAAATAGGGAAAGGAGTACATCAAGGCTGTATACTGTCACCCAGGTTACTTAACTTGTATGCAGAATACATCATGCAAAATACCAGGCTAGATGAAGCACAAGCTAGATTCAGGATTGCTGGAAGAAATATCAATGGCACCACCCTTCTGGCAGAAAGTGAAGAAGAAATAAAAAGCCTCTTGATGAAAGTGAAAGAGGAGAGTGGAAAAGTTGGCTTAAAGCTCAATTTTCAGAAAACTAAGATCATAGCATCTGGTCCCATGACTTCATGGCAAATAGATGGGGAAACAGTGGGAACAGTGGTAGACTTTATTCTCTGGGCTCCAAAATCACTGCAGATGGTGCCTGCAGCCATGAAATTAAAAGAAGCTTGTTCCTTGGGAGAAAAGTTATGACCAACCTAAAAAACGTATTTAAAAGCAAAGACATTATTGAGCCAAAAAATGTCCATATAGTCAAAGCTATGGTTTTTCCAGTAGTCATGTATGGATATGAGAGTTGGACTATAAAGTAATCTGAGTGCCAAAGAATTGATGCTTTTGAACTGTGGTGTTGGAGAAGACTCTTGAGCGTCCCTTGGACTGCAAGGACATCCAAACAATCTATCCTAAAGAAAATAAGTCCTGAATGTTCATTGGAAGGACTGATGCTTAAGCTGAAACTCCAATACTTTGGCCACCTGATGCGAAGAACTGACTCATTTGAAAAGAGCCTGATGCTGGGAAAGGTTGAAGGCAGGAGGAGTAGGGGACGACAGAGGATGAGATGATTGGATGGCATCACTAACTCAATGGACATGAGTTTGAATAAACTCTGGGAGTTGGTGATGGACAGGGAGGCTTGGCGTGCTGCAATCCATGATGTTGGAAAGAGTGGGACACAACGGAGAGACTGAACTGAACAAGCAAACAGAGTATGAGCAACATACCAAGTATACCTTTTTTAAACTACTTTGTTTTTTGGATCAGAAATTTCCACCACAAATATTTAAAATGGATTCCTTACTCAGCTGTCACCATGAAGGAATTTACAAGTGTCTGTCTTCCTTCTGGTTCCTCAGGATCATTTTACTATCATGGAAACTCAGAGATGAAGAAGACTTTTAAATTTCTACCCAGCATAAGAGTCCCTTTTTCAATGTCAAAAAAAAAAAAAAAAAAAAAGGTCATCTAAACCTTTCTTGAACATCCCAGTAACAAGGAGCTGTCTGCTCTATGAAGCAATCCATTCCATTTGGGGGCTGTTCTGCTTATCAGCAGCATTTTCTTCATACTAAAATTAGATTGCCCTCCATACCTTAACTCTTACAATGGGCCTTAGTGCAGTTCTCTGGAACTAAATAGAACAACATTTCACCTTAATCACTTTATTTGGAAACTGCTATCATCTCCCATTGGTTCTTACTATGAAAGCTTGAGGAGCTAATTCAAACTCTCCATTATCTCTCCAAGATCCTACCCAGATTCTAGGACATAACACGACCTCTGAAAGGTGACAAGCATCTATTTTCTTGAAAAAAGTTCCCACAACAAAGTAGTTCATGAAGGGAATGTTCCCTTTTCAGAAATATTCCAAGTAATAAATCAAAAAGGAATGATATGCAAACTACTATTTATACAATGGATAAACACCAAGGTCCTACTCTATAGCACAGGGTACTATGGTCAATATACTGGAATAAACCATGATAGAAAAGAATATGAAAAAGAATATATAACTGATATATATATATATATATATATGTATATAGATACACACACACACACACACACACACACACACACACATATATATATATATCAGAGAAGGCAATGGCACCCCACTCCAGTACTTGCCTGGAAAATCCCACGGACGGAGGAGCCTGGTAGGCTGCAGTCCATGGGGTCACTAAGAGTTGGACACAACTGAGCGACTTCACTTTCTCTTTTCACTTTCATGCATTGGAGAAGGAAATGGCAACCCACTGCAGTGTTGTTTCCTGGAGAATCCCAGGGGTGGGGAAGCCTGGTGGGCTGCCACCTATGGGGTCACACAGAGTTGGACACAACTGAAGTGACTTAGCATAGTATGTATATATATATATATTTGCTGTACACCAGAAATGAACACACTGCAAATGAACCACACTTCAATAAAATGTTTTTTAAAAATACATATGTATATACAAAAGGGCTTCCCAGGTGCCCCAGTGGTAAAGAATCCACCTGCCAATGCAGGAGATGCAGGACGTGCATTCAATCCCTGAATCAGGAAGATCCCCAGGAGTAGGAAATACAATGTACTCCAGTATTCTTACCTGAAGAATTCCATGGACAGAGGAGCCTGGCAGGCTACAGTGCATAGGAACAAACAGACACAACTATATATATATATATATATATATATATATATATATATATATGTGTGTGTGTGTGTGTGTGTGTGTGTGTGTATATGCATGTATATATATAAATGTGTGTATATATATATACATGTATATATACATGTGTGTATATATGCATATATATGTGTGTATATGTATACTATATATATATTTGTGTGTGTGTGTGTATATATATATATACATACACACAAAGAATAAGGAATCAAAGAACTATAAGACAACCATTTTTGAAAGCTCTATGGCACAAAAAAAGAAAAACTTGTTAATGTTTATCCATGCTTGCTAATATTTAAAAAAGAGAGATAACCAGAAATGAAACATCTCCTGAATGAACAAATTAACATTGCCTAGACTTAAATTGAAGAAAGTAGGGAAAACCACTAGATCATTCAGGTATGACCTCAATCAAATCCCTTATGATTATACAGTGGAAGTGAGAAATAGATTTAAGGGACTAGATCTGATAGATAGAGTGCCTGATGAACTATGGACTGAAGTTCCTGACATTGTACAGGAGACAGGGATCAAGACCATCTCCATGTAAAAGAAATGCAAAAAAGCAAAATGGCTGTCTGGGGAGGGCTTACAAATAGCTGTGAAAAGAAGAGAAGCAAAGGAGAAAAGGAAAGATATAATCATCTGAATGCAGAGTTCCAAAGAATAGCAAGAAGTGATAAGAAAGCTTTCCTCAGCAATCAGTGCAAAGAAATAGAGGAAAACCACAGAATGGGAAAGACTAGAGATCTCTTCAAGAAAATTATAGATACCAAGGAAATATTTCATGCAAAGATGGGCTAGATTAAGGACAGAAACGGTATGGACCTAACAGAATCAGAAGATATTAAGAAGAGGTGGCAAAAATACACAGAAGAACTGTACAAAAAAGATCTTCACAACCCAGATAATCACGATGGTGTGATCACTCACCTAGAGCCAGACATCCTGGAATGTGTAGTCAAGTGGGCCTTAGAAAGAAAGCACAGAGATAAATCCAGGCACATATGGACACCTTTTCTTTGACAAAGGAGGCAGGAAAATACAATGGATTAAAGACAATCTCTTTAACAAGTGGTGCTGGAAAAACTGGTCAACCACTTGCAAAAGAATGAAACTAGAACACTTTCTAACACCATACACAAAAATAAACTCCAAATGGATTAAAGATTTAAACGTGAGACCAGAAACTATAAAACTCCTAGAGGAAAACATAGGCAAAACACTCTCTGACATGCATCACAGCAGAATCCTCTATGACCCACCTTCGAGAATATTGGAAATAAAAGCAAAAATAAACAAATGGGACCTAATTAAACTTAAAAGTTTCTGCGCAGCAAAGGAAACTATAAGCAAGGTGAAAAGACAGCCTTCAGAATGGGAGAAAATAATAGCAAATGAAGCAACTGATAAACAACTAATCTCAAAAATATACAAGCAACTCCTGCAGCTCAATTCCAGAAAAATAAATGACCCAATCAAAAAATGGTTCAAAGAACTAAATAGACATTTCTCCAAAGAAGATATACAGATGGCTAACAAACACATGAAAAGATGCTCAACATCACTCATTATCAGAGAAATGCAAATCAAAACCACTATGAGGTACCATTTCATGCCAGTCAGAATGGCTGCAATCCAAAAGTCTACAAGCAATAAATGCTGGAGAGGGTGTGGAGAAAAGGGAACCCTCTTACACTGTTGATGGGAATGCAAACTAGTACAGCCACTATGGAGAACAGTGTGGAGATTCCTTAAAAAACTGGAAATAGAACTGCCTTATGATCCAGCAATCCCAATGCTGGGCATACACACTGAGGAAACTAGAATTCAAAGAGACACATGTACCCCAATGTTCATCTGAGCACTGTTTATAATAGCCAGGACATGGAAGCAACCTAGATGTCCATCAGCAGATGAATGGATAAGAAAGCAGTGGTACATATACACAATGGAGTATTATTCAGCCATTAAAAAGAATGCCTTTGAGTCAGTTCTAATAAGGTGGATGAAACTGGAGCCTATTATACAGAGTGAAGTTAGCCAGAAGGAAAAACACCAATACAGTATATTAATGCATATATAAGGAATTTAGAAAGATGGTAACAATAGCCCTGTATACGAGATAGCAAAAGAGACACTGATGTATCGAACAGTCTTTTGGACTCTTTGGGAGAGGAAGAGGGTGGGATGATTTGGGAGAATGGCATTGAAACATGTATAATATCATATATGGAAAGAGTTGCCAGTCCAGGTTTGATGCACGATACTGGATGCTTGGGCCTGGTGCACTGGGACAACCCAGAAGGATGGTATGGGGAGGGAGGTGGGAGGAGGGTTCAGGATGGGGAACACATGTATAGCTGTGGCAGATTCATTTTGATATATGGCAAAACCAATAAAATATTGTAAAGTTAAAAAATAAAAAAAAAAATAAAAAAAGCATCACTACAAACAAAGCTAGTGGAGGTGATAGAATTCTAGTTGAGCTATTCCAGATCCTGAAAGATGATGCTGTGAAAGTGCTACACTCAATATGCCAGCAAATTTGGAAAACTCAGCAGTGGCCACAGGACTGGAAAAGGTCCGTTTTCATTCCAATCCCAAAGAAAGGCAATGCCAAAGAATGTACAAACTACCGCACAATTGCACTCATCTCACATGCTAGTAAAGTAATACTCAAAATTCTCCAAGCCAGGCTTCAGCAATACATGAGCTGTGAGCTTCCAGATGTTCAAGCTGGTTTTAGAAAAGGCAGAGGAACCAGAGATCAAATTGCCAACATCCACTGGATCATGGAAAAAGCAAGAGAGTTCCAGAAAAACATCTATTTCTGCTTTATTGACTATGCCAAAGCCTTTGACTGTGTGGATCACAATAAACTGTGGAAAATTCTGAAAGAGATGGGAATCCCAGACCACCTGATCTGCCTCTTGAGAAATCGGTATGCAGGTCAGGATGCAACAGTTAGAACTGGACTTGGAACAACAGACTGGATCCAAATAGGAAAAGAGTATGTCAAGGCTGTATATTGTCACCCTGCTTATTTAACTTATATGCAGAGTATATCATGAGAAACTCTGGAGCTGGAAGAAGCACAAGCTGGAATCAAGATTGCCAGAAAAAATATCAATAACCTCAGATATGCAGATGACACCACCCTTATGGCAGAAAGTGAAGAGGAACTAAAAAGCCTCTTGATGAAGGTGAAAGAGGAAAGTGGGAAAAGTTGGCTTAAAACTCAGCATTCAGAAAACGAAGATCATGCCATTGGGTCCCATCACTTCATGGGAAATAGATGGGGAAACAATGGAAACAGTGTCAGACTTTATTTTGGGGGGCTCCAAAATCACTGCAGATTGTGACTGCAGCCATGAAATTAAAAGACTCTTACTCCTTGGAAGGAAAGTTATGTCCAACCTAGATAGCATATTCAAAAGCAGAGACATTACTTTGCCAACAAAGTTCCATCTTTTCAAGGCTATGTTTTTTCCAGTGGTCATGTATGGATGTGAGAGTTGGACTGTGAAGAAAGCTGAGCACCGAAGAGCTGATGCTTTTGAACAGTGGTTTTGGAGAAGACTCTTGAGAGTCCCTTGGACTGCAAGGAGATCCAACCAGTCCATTCTAAAGGAGATCAGCCCTGGGATTTCTTTGGAAGGAATGATGCTAAAGCTGAAACTCCAGTACTTTGGCCATCTCTTGTGAAGAGTTGATTCATTGGAAAAGACTCTGATGCTGGGAGGGATTGGGGGCAGGAGGAGAAGGGGACGACAGAGGATGAGATGGCTGGATGGCATCACTGACTTGATGGATGTGAGTCTGAGTGAGCTCCAGGAGTTGGTGATGGACAGGGAGGCCTGGCGTGCTGCGATTCATGGGGTCGCAAAGAGTCGGACACGACTGAGCAGCTGAACTGAACTGAACTGATGAAGCATTCTGTCAAAAACATTAAATCTAATCTGACCAGTCCTCAAATCCAACTCCTAGTTTATAGAAAATTGAGAGGTCAAAGGAAAAAAACTGCAACACAAAAATTCAACCCACAAAATTCAAACTCTGGGAAAACCTACACAGCAAATGATCAATAATTAACATGGATCAAAAAGAGAAAGACAAACGGATTTACAATATCCATCAGCCAATTACAATGTATGGATTTTTTGTAATATGTATATATTTGGCTGTGTCAGGTCTTAGTTGAAGCACATGGGACCTATGATTTTCATTGTGGCAGGTGGGATCTTTAGTTGCAGTGTGCAAACTCTTAGTTGCAGTAAGTGTGATCTAGTTCCCTGACCAAGGATTAAACCCAGGCCCCCCGCACTGGGAGCACAGTCTTAGCCTCTGGACCATCAGGAATGTCCCACAACATATGGATTTATTGAGAATTTGATTCAAAGAAGCTATAAAACAATATTTGTGATTCAATGAGAGAAATTTGTACACTAACAGGATATCTAATGATATTAAGAAATTATTGTTCATTTTTAGGTGTGTTAATGATATTGTAATTATGGATTTTTAAAGCTATCTTTTAAAGATATACAGCAAAATATTTATAGATGAAATGACATGATATCTTAGATTCTAGGATTTCCTTCCAAATAATCCAGTTGGGAGAACAATAGATAAAAAAAGGTTATCCATAAATTTAAAACTTTTGCAGCTGGGTGATGAGTTATATCCAAGTTCATTATACTAATCTCACTCTTTTTGTATCTGTTTCAAATTCTCCATGATAAGCAGCTTAGGAGGGGGAAAAAAAAGAAAAATTCCCTTGACTTCACTACTACCAATCCCCATCCCATAAGTCTTATTTCCTACAGCAGAATGATTTTAAATTATTTAAACCTTTTCTCCTATAACATAGATTCTAGACTCTTTGCCACTGTAGTTACTCTATTCTGAGGAAATCAAACTCCTCCTTGAACACAGTCTCCCAAATGTGGTCTGAACACTACTGAGAGACTATTACCTCCCTTAATCAAAATAATGTCATTATACTGAAAATCTAAACTGTGAGCTGGTTTGTCCTTAATATCATATGTTCAACTCATACTGACCTTACAGTCAACTAAAACCACCAAGTTTTATTCACACGAGATGTAGTTTATTCAGTATATTCTGCTCCTCCATTTGTACAATTGATTTTCATCTTAACTGCTAAATTTCATCTTTTGTTTTAGCTCATCTGTCTGGCCTGTAGAAGTAATCCTGGTTGTATGAGTACCAAAAAACAGAAGTTACTATTTATTATTTTCTAGGTGATCATTTGGTCTTCCTGAGTTAGTAAAAAGTAATTCACTCCAGGTCACACAGCTAGTAACTGTGGCAGAATGCATCCAGGACTTCAATCTTCCCAACTTTCAAACCCATATTTTTATGCTTTCTGCTCTATGCCATACTAGTTATTCTCCCTAATGCCATCTGCATGGGCTTCCCTGGTGGCTCAAATGGTAAAGAATCTTCCTGCAATGCAAGCGAACTGGGTTAGATCCCTGGGTTGGGATGATCCCCTGGAGAAGGGAATGGCTACCCACTCCAGTATTCTTGCCTGGGAAATTCTACATACAGAGGAGCCTGGCAGGCTTCCATCCATGGGGTTGCAAAGAGCTGGACACAGCTGAGTGACTAACACTTTCACTTTTCACTTTCAATGTTATCTGCATACTTTACAAGAATGTATTCTTAAAATTTTTTGATCTTTGATAAACACTGTTTATCACGACATGACCAAGAACAGAGCATGGGGTATCATTAGAGGAAACCACTTGGTACTAATTTAATAATCAATGTACTCAGTTTATGATTAGTCAAACAATTATAAAATTTATTTAACTTTATTCTCCCCACTTCACATATCCCTATCTATTCTAAATGAATAACATGCTACAGATTCTCAAAACTTTGCAAAACAAGACAGCTTCCTATCTATCAAACCAGTAATGCAACAAAAAAATCAAGTGAGGTTATTTTAGCATGACTTATTCCTAGAAGAAACCATCTAGTTCCTGGTGATTACCATTTTCTTTTCGTAGTGTGCATAATACATTTATTTCACAATCTAGTCTAGAATCTTGCCGGGAATACATGCCCAGATTATAGTTCTGTATTGTCAGGAATCCATATTTTTCCCTGTTAAATCACCACAGATGCCCATCTGCCCCTTAAAAAGTCTCAAAGATGACTGAAATGATTCTAATGTCACATCTTCAGATTATTTCAATACCATAAAATGGAATTTTTCTGTATCTGGAAATTTTCCCCCAATGAGAGTTTGTAGCCTGGTTGATTTAAAACTACATGTGATCTTTATTCATAAGGCACAATTATTGTAAATGTAGTCCATTATATGGGACTTAGAAATGGCAGAAAGGAGTCCGTGTGGACTTGAGTGCAGAGGAAGAACATCATAAGGAGGTGAGATTGAGAACTATGTTGACAAACATGCAGATGTAAAATGAGAATTGATTAGTTTCATTTTTTGGTTGTTGTCTGTCCCAGTCCTTTTAATTCTCGCTCCAAATACAGATCTTTAAGTATTTTAATTGTCCTCAGCTTCTTAGAATTTTTCAAATAACAATTTTCAGCTTCATTCTGGATTAGTCTATTTTTTCCTATGGGCAAACAGTACCCAGGGCCCCTTCTAGAGACACAATTCTGGAAGTCTGGCATCAGTAGAGAGGTTTACCAGGTCAATATGCAGCAATGAAGTATAACTTCTGGGACAAAACCAGGTTAGGAAGTAAGAGCTATGCCAAAGTGGAAAAGACAGAGAGTAGGAAAAAAGCAAGAAATGATCCAAAATGAAGTGTGTGCAACTAGTGGCAGACATGACCTGGTAAGCATGTTTGAATGGCAAAGGCCAGGGAGAGTTCTTGAGAGAATAGTCAATACAAAAGGAAGAAAGCCTATTATATAAGCAAGAGAAGGCCTTGCTGCTGCTGCTGCTGCTGCTGCTGCTAAGTCACTTCAGTCGTGTCCGACTCTGTGCGACCCCATAGACGGCAGCCCACCAGGCTCCCCCGTCCCTGGGATTCGCCAGGCAAGAACACTGGAATGAGTTGCCATTTCCTTCTCCAATGCATGAGAAGTGAAAAATGAGAGTGAAGTCGCTCAGTCGTGTCCGACTCTTAGTGACCCCATGGACTGCAGCCCACCAGGCTCCTCCATCCATGTGATTTTTCAGGCAAGAGTACTGGAGTGGGGTGCCATCGCCTTCTCCGAGAGAAGGCCTTACAGTCTTCTTAAAATTGCTTTGAACAATGTTTACACTATTCTTCAGGATGGAAATTATGCTTGTACCATTTAGTGTCTTAAAGTATTTACTTTTTAAAAACTGAAGTATAGTTGATTTACAATGCCACATTAGTTTCAGGTGTACAGCACACTGATTCTGTTAACATATATATATTAACATGCTTGATGTGTGCTAAGTTGCTTCAGTCATGTCTGATTCTTTGCAATCCCATGGACTGTAGCCCACCAGGCTCCTCTGTCTATGGGGATTCTCCAGGCAAGAATACTGGAGAGGGTTGCCATGCCCTCCTCCAGAGGATGTTCCCAACCCAGAGACCAAACCCACGTCTCTTATGTCTCCTGCATTGACAGGCAGGTTCTTTACCACTTAGCACCACCTGGGAAGCCCATATGCTAATATATACATAGGACTGCAAAGAGTCAGACACAACTGAAGCGACTTAGCATGCATGCACACATTCTTTTTTAGCTTCTTTTCCCTTATACATTATTATAAAATGTTGAATATAGTTCATTGCTGGTTACCTATTTTATATACAGTAGTGTGTGTGTATCAACTAATCTCAAACTTTTAATTTATCTCTCTCCCTCTCTTTCTCCTTTGGTAACCATAAGTTTGTTTTCTATGTCTGTGGGTCTGTTTCTGTTTTGTAAATAAGTTCATTTGTATCCTTTTTTTAGATTCCACAAATAAGCAATCTCATACTGATTGATACCTGTCTTTGTCTGACTTATTTCCCTTAGTATGATAGCATCTAGGTTCATTCATGTTGCTGCAAATGGAAAGTAGTTACTCTTAAACAAAAGGAATGGTAATTTAGAAAATCTACTATCAAGAATAAATATTATGAGAAGGAAGAATGGAACTGGAGGAATTCTTCTATCTTTCTTCTATCTGGACGAATCAACCTGCCTGACTTCAGGCTCTCTACTGCAAAGCCACAGTCATCAAGACAGTATGGTACTGGCACAAAGACAGAATTATAGACCAATGCAACAAAATAGAAAGCCCAGAGATAAATCCACGCACATATGGACACCTTATCTTTGACAAAGTAGGCAAGAATATACAATGGATTAAAGACAATCTCTTTAACAAGTGGTGCTGGGAAAACCTGTCAACCACTTGTAAAAGAATGAAACAAGAGCACTTTCTAACATCATACACAAAAATAAACTCAAAATGGATTAAAGATCTAAACGTAAGACCAGAAACTATAAAACTCCTAGCGGAGAACATAGGCAAAACCCTCTCCGACATGCATCACAGCAGGATCCTCTATGACCCACCTCCCAGAATATTGGAAATAAAAGCAAAAATAAACAAATGGGACCTAATAAAACTTAAAAGCTTCTGCACAACAAAGGAAACTATAAGCAAGGTGAAAAGACAGCCTTCAGAATGGGAGAAAATAATAGCAAATGAAGCAACAGACAAACAACTAGTCTCAAAAACATACAAGCAACTCCTGCAGCTCAATTCCAGAAAAATAAATAACCCAATCAAAAAAAAAGAAAAAAGAATAAATATTATGGATTTTCCTGAATAATGTACTCTTGTTCAAAATAGCAAAATGACACCTGTAGCTCAATCAATTAGCATACATTGACTGTCGCCTACAATGTGTAATTAACAGCAATGAACCTTTGATAAACAATATGACAGATATGACAAGTATGTTTAAGACACAAATCTGAGAAGAAACTTTATAATCCCATCAGGCAGGTGAGATATGAATATTGAAATATTTAAATAAATTATATGAGATGGTAAATAAGGGCAAAATGATTGATACGAACATTATGCTACAAATGTTCAGAGATAGGAGAAAATTCTAAGTGGCAGTAATCTGAAGGGGCTGACAAATGCAGGTCCCAAAGAATCTGATAGGAAGAAAAGATTACAAAGAGCATTTCGTGAAATTCCTTCCAGGCAATGTAAACACAAATGTCTCCTTCTAAAATGTGCTTGACTAACCAGATTGAGTTCCACACAATCCTTTCTTCATTTTGTACTCCAAAAATTGCTATTTCCTTTATGCCCCATACCCAATATTGGGAGATGTTGAATGAGTAACTTCAAAGATACAGAAAGCCATGGAGAACATTTTGTAAACGAAGGAAAAAAACATTGTCACCCTGAGGCTCCACGATGGTCAGATCAGATCAGATCAGTCGCTCAGTCGTGTCCGACTCTTTGCGACCCCATGAACCGCAGCACGCCAGGCCTCCCTGTCCATCACCAGCTCCCGGAGGTCACTCAGACTCGCATCCATCGAGTCAGTGATGCCATCCAGCCATCTCATCCTCTGTCGTCCCCTTCTCCTCCTGCCCTCAATCCCTCCCAGCATCAGAGTCTTCTCCAATGAGTCAACTCTTTGCATGAGGTGGCGAAAATACTGGAGTTTCAGCTTTAGCATCATTCCTTCTAAAGAAATTCCAGGATTGATCTCCTTCAGAATGGACTGGTTGGATCTTCTTGCAGTCCAAGGGACTCTCAAGAATCTTCTCCAACACCACAGTTCAAAAGCATCAATTCTTCGGCGCTCAGCCTTCTTCACAGTCCAGCTCTCACATCCATACATGACCACAGGAAAGACCATAGCCTTGACTAGGCGAACCTTTGTTGGCAAAGTAATGTCTCTGCTTTTGAATATGCTATCTAGGTTGGTCATAACTTTCCTTCCAAGGAGCAAGCGTCTTTTAATTTCATGGCTGCAGTCACCATCTGCAGTGATTTTGGAGCCCAGAAAAAGAAAGTCTGACACTGTTTCCACTGCTTCTCCATCTATTTCCCATGCAGTGATGGGACCAGATGCCATGATCTTCGTTTTCTGAATGTTGAGCTTTAAGCCAACCTTTTCACTCTCCACTTTCACTTTCATCAAGAGGCTTTTTAGCCCCTCTTCACTTTCTGCCATAAGAGTGGTGTCGTCTGCATATCTGAGGTTATTGATATTTCTCCCGGCAATCTTGATTCCAACTTGTGTTTCTTCCAGTCCAGCATTTCTCATGATGTACTCTGCATATAAGTTAAATAAACATGGTGACAATATGCAGCCTTGACGTACTCCTTTTCCTATTTGGAACCAGTCTGTTGTTCCATGACCAGTTCTAACTGTTGCTTCCTGACCTGCATACAGATTTCTCAAGAGGCAGATCAGGTGGTCTGGTATTCCCATCTCTTTCAGAATTTTCCATAGTTTATTGTGATCCACACAGTCAAAGGCTTTGGCATAGTCAATAAAGCAGAAATAGATGTTTTTCTGGAACTCTCTTGCTTTTTCCATGATCCAGCAGATGTTGGCAATTTGATCTCTGGTTCCTCTGCCTTTTCTAAAACCAGCTTGAACATCAGGAAGTTCACGGTTCACATATTGCTGAAGCCTGGCTTGGAGAACCTTGAGCATTACTTTACTAGCGTGTGAGATGAGTGCAATTGTTCGGTAGTTTGAGCACTCCTTGGCACTGCCTTTCTTTGGGATTGGGATGAAAACTGACCTTTTCCAATCTTGTGGCCACTGCTGAGGTTTCCAAATTTGCTGGCATATTGAGTGTAGCACTTTCACAGCATCATCATTCAGGACTTGGAATAGCTCCACTGGAATTCCATCACCTCCACTAGCTTTGTTCGTAGTGATGCTTTCTAAGGCCCATTTGACTTCACATTCCAAGATGTCTTGCTCTAGGTCAGTGATCACATCATCATGATTATCTAGGTCTTGAAGCTCTTTTTTGTACAGTTCTTCTGTGTATTCTTGCCACCTCTTCTTAATATCTTCTGCTTCTGTTAGGTCCACACCATCTCTGTCCTTTATCGTGCCCATCTTTGCATGAAATGTTCCTTTGGTACCTCTGATTTTCTTGAAGAGATCCCTAGTCTTTCCCATTCTGTTGTTTTCCTCTATTTCTTTGCATTGATCACTGAAGAAGGCTTTCTTATCTCTTCTTGCTATTCTTTGGAACTCTGCATTTAGATGTTTATATCTTTCCTTTTCTCCTTTGCTTTTCACTTCTCTTCTTTTCACAGCTATTTGTAAGGCCTCCCCAGACAGCCATTTTGCTTTTTTGCATTTCTTTTCCATGGGGATGGTCTTGATCCCTGTCTCCTGTACAATGTCACGATGTCCACGATGGTAATCACTACTAAATACAAAATTTCCATCTTTCCTTTGGGTATCTCTTTCAATCTACAAGAAGCCAAACTTTCAAAGCTAAGGTTATAATAAAGCCCTCTTCTAATGGGCCACAAAAAAACAAAAGGGCTGTTCAACAGTTTAACATTTGCTTTTGTTTGCAACCCACAGAACAGATGCTCTCTGGCTTGTTAATAAATTTCAGTGGGTGTCCTCTGCCTTTTACAGTCCATCAGCATTTCTGGGAAAACACTGGAGTAAATCATGTAGTCAAGAGCCTGGAGTTATGTATGCTTTGACATTCATTTCCTTCATTACAGTTAATGGGGACAACAGATGCCAAAAGAGTCACGCAATTAGTTTATTTCATTTCAGAGACTCTTCCATCAGTGGAAAGTAGTAGAATTTTACCTTAGTAAAGGTAGAGGCAACTTTCAGGTTTAGTCACTGTTATATTTAAGAATGAATAGGCAATAGTTTAGGAATAAGAAGTGATATATTATGATTTACCACTCTTCTTTATTGACTTTTAAATCAATAATGCAGTGGGCTCTCTTACCACAGAGAGCTGTAGGACACATTTTTAAACCAAAAAGCAAGCTGAAACAGGTCATAAAACTTGAGCATCTATGAAAATTCCCTAGGGATCAATGTTAACTACTCGGATTTCTTCTTAAACAACCAGAATTTCTTTGAGTTCCAATGACAAGATTAAAAAATGTGTGAATTTCCAGCTTTTGCAGATGAAATATTATAATTCCTTAAAGCAATACCCCCCAAAAATGCATTTTGTGTTAAGTGAGATAACCTGGTTGAACAGAAGCCTGAAAAAAAACTCAACTACATCAAAGGATAAAATAGAATCAAATGTTCTGTCTCTAGATATGTATTCATTTGTTCATTCATTCATTCAAAGGCACTTTTCTTGAACTATGATGTGAGTTTTCTGAGATGAAAAGACATGGTTCTTCCCCTCAAGAAATGTACAGTACAGTCAAGGAAACAGAATATGAACAACTGTGATAAAAGCAAAAACGAAAGGCTAAAAGAGAAGTGAAGGTAAAGGATTTTCTAAGTTCAGATAAAAAAAAAAAAAAAGAGAAAATAAATATGAGTACTTACCCTGGACTAGGCCTATGCAGAGCTCAGTTTCAGTTCAGTCACTCAGTCGTGTCCGACTCTTTGCAACCCCATGAATCACAGCAGGCCAGGCCTCCCTGTCCATCACCAACTCCCCGAGTTTGCTCAAACTTACATCCATCGAGTGAGTGATTCTATCTAGCCATCTCATCCTCTGTCGTCCCCTTTTCCTCCTGCCCCCAATCCCTCCCAGCATCAGAGTCTTCTCCAATGAGTCAACTCTTCGCATGAGGTGGCCAAAGTACTGGAGTTTCAGCTTCAGCATCATTCCTTCCAAAGAAATCTCAGGGCTGATCTCCTTCAGAATGGACTGGTTGGATCTCCTTGCAGTCCAAGGGACTCTCAAGAGTCTTCTCCAACACCACAGTTCAAAAGCATCAATTCTTCGGTGCTCAGATTTCTTCACAGTTATTAGTGAACATTAAAAGCAGTTTCTCACAATAACATGATCTTCCTTCTTCCTTCTACATTCTAATCCAAACACAAATATTTTTTCATGCAGCTAAAAGTCCTTAAAACTCAGTTCTATATTTTGGAAAAAAACATCAACATTTTTATAAAAAGTAGAAAAAAAAGAGTTATAATAAAATTTTTCAAAATAAACAGATACTACTATGTTTTACAAATCACAAAAAACAGACCCTACTAATAGAAAATGCAACAATTAACTAGATTAAAAGTGTATAATCTCTCAAAACTTAAAAGTCAACATTCAAAAAACTAAGATCATGGCATCCAGTCCCATCACATCATGGCAAACAGAAGAGGAAACAACAGAAACAGTGACAGACTTTATTTTCTTGGGCTCCAAAATCAGTGCAGATGGTGACTGCAGCCATGAAATTAAAAGATGCTTGCTCCTTGGAAGAAAAGCTATGACCAACCTAGACAGCATATTTAAAGTATATTTAAAAGCAGAGACACTTTGCCAACAAAGGTCCATCTAGTCCAAGCCACAGTTTTTCCAGTAGTCATGTATAGATGTCAGAGTTGGACCATAAAGAAAACTGAGCCACGAAGAACTGATGCTTTTGAACTGTGGTATTGGAGAAGACTCTTGAGAGTCCCTTGGACTGAGGGAGATCAAACCAGTGAATCCTAAAAGAAATCAGCCCTGAATATTCATTGGAAGAACTGATGCTGAAGCTGAAGCTCTAATACTTTGGCTACCTGATGTGAAGAACTGACCCATTGGAAAAGACCCTGAAGGGGATGAAAGAGGATGAGATGGTTGGTAGGCATCACCAACCCAATGGACATGAGTTTCAGCAAGCTCTGGAAGTTGGTGATGGACAAGGAATCCTGGCATGCTGCAGTCCATGGGGTCTCAGAGAGTCAGACACGACTGAGTGACTGAACTGAACTGAACTAATCTCTCAAAGAATTGGTAAAATAAAAGTATGGTGGTAGTGGTTTAGCCTCTAAGTTGTGTCTGACTCTTTGCAATCCTATAGCCTACCAGGCTCCTCTGACCATGGGATTCTCCAGCAAGAATACTGGAGTGGGTAGCCATTTCCTTCTCTGGAAATAAAAGTATACTTTGTTTTATTTATGAATTTGCAATGTTTTTTTCCCTTAATTTTAAAGAACAAAATTCTGGAAAGTGTACCAACAGGCCCTTTTCAGGCAATAGTATAAATTTATACACCATTTGAAGGGATAACTCATAAGTATAAAGCAAGTGCTTAAAGGGGTTATAATAGGCAAAATCACTTATTCAATTCTATCTTAAGGAAAAAATTCATCATGCTATTATGAATAATTATAAAATTTCATATAAACCTAAAAGTTTCAGAATATTAATAGGAAAATCTTTAAATTACAACTGATTGACTTGACAAAATTGATTTAAAATGTTTACAAGTATGTTAACATGAAAAATATTTATGCATCACTATTAAGAAGCAGTTTTTAAAAACTGTGTAATAACATAATCCAAAAATATTTTCTTTTCTATTTTATGCACAGAGACTGTACATCTATCTATCTGAAGAGAGAGAGATCACATACTATTTCACCAAAATATTAACATTTATGTTAAAGTCATGAGATTATAACTTTTTTTATTTTCTATTTTACTGCTGTAACTTTCCATATTTTCTTCTGAGTCATAATTCACATAACACAAAATTCACCATTTTAAAGTATACACTTGAGGGGTTTGTAGGATATTCACTATGCTATACAACCATCAACACTAATTCCAGAACATTTTCATCAACACTAAGAGAGTTCCTGTAACTATCAGTGATTAGTCCCAATCCTTCTCTCTCCCCTTCCCATGGTAACTGCTAATCAACTTTCAATCTATATGCAGATATAAATGGTTTAATATAGACATTTCATGTAAATGGAATATGTGGCCTTTGTGTTAGACTGCTTTCATTTAGCATAATTTTTAATGTTATAGTACATCCATGTTTTAGCATATATAAGTACGTCAAACATTTTTATAGTTAAATAATATTCCACTGTATGAATATACTACACTTGCTTTATCTACTCATCAGCTAATGGACATTTGGGTTAATCTAACTTTCTTGTGATAATGAATAATGCTGATATGAGCATGTATGTACAAGATTTTGGGTTAACAGTAGTTTTCAATTCTCTTGCTTGTATATCTAGGAAAATTTTTAAGGAACCACCACATTGTTTTACATAATGTACTCACCATTTTGCATTCTCACCAAAAATGTATGAGGGCTCTGATTTCTGCACATCCTCACCAAGACTTGTTATTATCAGTTTTTCTCATCATAGCCCTCCTAGTTGTAAGTAGGGGTATCTCACTGTAGTTTTGATTTGCATTCCCAGGTCAGGAAGCAACAGTTAGAACTGGACATGGAACAACAGACTGGTTCCAAATAGAAAAAGGAGTACGTCAAGGCTGTATATTGTCACCCTGCTTATTTAACTTATATGCGGAGTACATCATGAGAAACGCTGGGCTGGAAGAAGCACAAGCTGGAATCAAGATTGCTGGGAGAAATATCAATAACTGCAGACATGCAGATGACACCACCCTTATGGCAGAAAGTGAAGAGGAACTAAAAAGCCTCTTGATGAAAGAGGATAGTGAAAAAGTTTGCTTAAAGCTGAACATTCAGAAAACGAAGATCATGGCATTTGGTCCCATCACTTCATGGCAAATAGACAGGTAACAGTAGAAACAGTGTCAGACTTTTTTTTTTTTTTTCTGGGCTCCAAAATCACTGCAGATGGTGACTGCAACCATGAAATTAAAAGATGCTTACTCCTTGGAAGGAAAGTTATGAGCAACCTAGATAGCATATTCAAAAGCAGAGACATTACTTTGCCAACAAAGGTTTGTCTAGTCAAGGCTATGGTTTTTCCAGTGGTCATGTATGGATGTGAGAGCAGGACTGTGAAGAAAGCTGAGCACCGAAGAATTGATGCTTTTGAACTGTGGTGTTGGAGAAGACTCTTGAGAGTCCCTTGGACTGCAAGGAGATCCAACTAGTCATTCTGAAGGAGATCAATCCTGGGTGTTCATTGGAAGGACTGATGTTGACGCTGAGACTCCAGTACTTTAGCCACCTCATGCGAAGAGTTGACTAATTGGAAAAGACCCTGATGCTGGGAGGGATTGGGGGAAGGAGGAGAAGGGGACGACAGAGGATGAGATGGCTGGATGGCATCACCAACTCAATGGACATGAGTTTGAGTAAACTCCGGGAGTTGGTGATGGACAGGAAGCCTGGTGTGCTGCGATTCATGGGGTCGCAAAAAGTCGGACATGACTGAGCGACTGAACTAAACTGAACTGAAAATCCAATGATATTGAGCTCTTGTGCTCATTGGATATCTGCATATCTTCTTTGAAGAGAGGGATGGTATGAGGAGGGAGGTGGGAGGGAGGTTCAGGATGGGGAACACGTGTGTACCCTTGGCAGATTCATGTTGATGTATGGCAAAACCAATACAATATTGTAAAGTAATTAGCCTCCAATTAAAATAAATAAATTTAAAAAATTATTCAAATCCTGTGTCAGTTTTTATATTGGGCTCTTCACAGTTTTCTTTTTATTATTAAGTTATGGTTGGAGTTAAGATTAACCCTAGTTTTTATATGTTCTATATACTATACTTATCAGATATCTAATTTTTTAATATTTTCTCCCATTATGTAGATTATCTTTGACTATCTTGATAGTGTCCTTTGACAAACAAAAGTTCTTAATTTTGATAAAGTCCAATTTTTTCCCCCTGTGATTGGTTTGTGCTTTTGGTGTCATTTCTAAGAAACTTAGATATCTTAGAAACTTAGATATCTTAGAAACTTAGGTCACCTATGTTTCCTTGCAAGAGTTTTATAGCTGTTTTTCTTTTTTAATTAGTGTATTTTTGGATCCATTGCGTCTTAGTTGTGTGCAGCATGTGGAATCTTCATTGCAGCATGCAGGCTTCTCTTTAGTTGTAGCATGGGAGTTCCAGAGCATGTGGACTCTATAGTTCTGGCTTAGTTGCCCCTCGGCATGTGGGGTCTTAGCTCCCAGGCTAGGGATCAAAGCTACATACTCTGCACTCGAAGACAGATTCTTAACCACTGGACCACCAGAGAAGTCCCAAGTTTTATAGTTTTAGCTTTTATATTTAGATTTTTGATCTATTTTGAGTTAATTTTTGTATACGGTGTGAAGTAAAAGGTAGATACTTGCTTATAATAGCACTATTTATTAAAAAGACTATTTTCTCTAGATTAATAATTTTGGCACCCATGTTAAAATCAACCAGCCATAGACAAATGGGTTTTATTCTGGACTGTCAATTTTTTTTCACTTATCTATCAGAATGCATATATTGGTATGCTTAATTGTTTCCCACAGGTCTCTGAGACTCTATTGACTGTTCTTCATTATTTGTTTCTTTCTATTCCTTAGGCTGGATAATTCAAGTAGATCTACCTTCAACTTACTGTCTTTTTCTGCTTACACAGATATTTTTTGAGTCCTTATGAAAGTTTCACTTCAGTTGTTGTCCTTTCCAAGTATAAAATTCCTATTTGATTACTTTTCATGAATATTATCAATTGATATCTATTGATAAGAGAAATTGTTCTCATATTTTCCTTTATTTCTGTAGACATGTTTTTTTTGTTTATCTCGCTGAGCATATTTAAAACAGTTATTTTAAATCCATCATCTTTCTAGAAAGTCCATAGTCTTGGCTTCCTCAAGCATAGCTTCTATTGATTTCTTGTATTCTTGTGTATGGTCTATATTTTCTTCCTTCTTTGTATGCATCCTATTTTCTTCTGGAAAATTATCTTCCAGTTGAATACTGAATATTTCTATAATTATAATGTGGCAAGTCTGGAAATCAGATTTTCCTACCCATTATTTATTGTGGTTACTGCTTGTAGTTATTATTTGTTTAGATGACTTGTTGAACTAATTCTGTAAAGTCTGTTTTTTCATGTGTGGCCCCTGAAGTCACATCTCCAATAGTTTAGTGAGCACCAAATGACTGGACAGGGATTTCTTTGAACATCAATAACCAAAAATCTACCTAGTCTTTGACAAGAGGCTCTGTACATGTTGGTCACACCCTTAACACTTAGCCAAGTAGCTTGCAACTCTGCCTTTATTTCCTACTTCAACAAAGCTTCAGTGTCAGCAGGATATGAGAACTTAGGGTATCTCATGAGGTCTTTCCTCAGCATATGGACAGCCCTTACCATTTACATAGAAGTCTAGATTCTCAGGAAAACATTGGGGTTTTCCAAAAACATTGATTTATAATTCCTCAGCTATTTCTCCCAAGCATTTTTGATTAGTCTATTATTTCCCCCCAATTCTAATAAATGGCCTCTGATTAAAGTAACTAACACATTAGCCTGTAAATATTTTCAACAAGGGGCATCCCCGGTGGGCTCAGTGGTAAAGAATTTGCCTGCAATGCAAGAGCCACAAGAGATGCAGGTTCAGTCTCTGGGTTGGGAAGATCCCCTGGAGGAGGGCATGGCAACTCCCTGGAGAATCCCATGGACAGAGGAGCCTGGCAGGCTACAATCCATAAGGTCGCAGAGTCAGATACCATTAAAGGGACTTATGCACGCATGCATTTTCAACAAATGCTCCTTGGGAAGCAATTTTAGCAGTAAGCTAATTTTGAATTAAGGAGAAATAAAGACAAATCCTTTGAGCCAGTCTTCTCAAAAGTCACCAGACAGGGCAGAAAAAATAATTAAGAATTCTTCTGAATGATAATAATTAATTAATTACAATTCTTCTGAATGAAGTTTGTTCTACTTTTTCAAGTATTTAAAATCTGGGGTGTTATTGCCACAGCTACTCCTGAGTTTAGGTACAAAAGATGGGGAAAAGGAAGTTAAAATTCCATAAAATGTATTGTTCTTACTTAATACCCACCATGTTCCTTGAAAAAGCATTCTCTTGCTGCAAACCTTTGATTCATTTCCAGAGCAAAAGTGGATTCTGAAAGTTTTTGACCATTTTTATGGCTTTTATGTGGGTGGTGCTCTGCACGCTGAAATTTTTGCCAACGTTGTTCCATATTTTTATGTGAATGTAACACTAGCTTTTTTGTATGTTTAATTACATATAATAGCTAAGTCAAAGAACTTTTTCCTTAACTAAGTGTGTGCATAATATGAGGGGAAAGTGGGTTTGTTGAACAAGGCCTTAAAATATGAAGTTGCTCTTTTTGAACATTTTGTTACTCTTAATGATGCTCTATAATCAGATATATCCTTTAAAGTAAAACATGAAAGATAAACTTCTTTTTTTTTTTGCAGGGGAAAATGGACAAAGGAAAGGATCAATGAGGGTGGGAGGGAAATGGGAAGAAAGAAGGGGAGTGATGGTGGGGAGGAGTATATGTAATTTCTTAACCAATGGCTTTCTGTTTTTAATCACAAAGAACACTTAAAAAAAATCATGTTGAATTCATCCTATATTAGGAGGTTTGTTCTTGAAATGAAAAGTTCAGGAAACAAAAAGTCCAGTTTGGGTGTCCTCATCTTAGGCACATCTTGGTATTTTGTATTGGTAGGTCTATATCTTTACCACAATATATTATTTAGGACAGGATCACATTTGTCACCTCTTCCTCCCTACTACCCAAAGTGGTACCAAACCCATAAAATAGTCAATAAACCTTTACAGAGTGAACAAATAAGTCTTTTTTTTTAAAACTCTCCTGAGTGAACTGAATTTTTTGAGGCTCATAAGTGAATATGTTTTGCTCTTTACTTTGTCTATTACAGCCAGATTATATGAGTGGGGTATTAAAATCTCCCACTATTATTGTATTGCTGCATATTTCTTCTATCATATTAAGACATACTTCTTAAAACTATTATTCCAGAAATTTCTTAATTATCAGCATTATCTTTATACAAATAATTAAGGATGCACCTGTCTAATCCAATATAAAAGAGGTTAAAACAGATTTATTACATCTAAGATTTAACATTATAAGGTCACATCTGTGATGAAAAACATTGCCATGAAAAAAATAAATTTATTTCAAAACATTAAGGATGCAAAAAATTTTAATGATGCTAGTAAGACAACCAATTTCCCAGAAATTGGGTGAAATAGCATTTGGCCAGATGTATAAAAAATAGAGGGGAGGCAAGGACAGATATTATCCAATTGAAAAATAATCACTTTCCTTGTGATATAAGCAGGTGTCTGGGACATTAATCAAACATATATCTTAACAAAATTGTGAAACATACATTAACAAATAGGCTCTCATGTGAATTGCAGTAGTAAAGTATATATAAATAGTAAGGTGCTAATAAGATCAAAAGGATTTCTTGAGACAGGGAGAGGGTGGGATGATTTGGGAGAATGGCATTGAAATATGTATAATATCATATATGAAACGAGTTGCCAGTCCAGGTTCGATGCACAATACTGGATGCTTGGGGCTGGTGCTCTAGGATGACCCAAAGGAATGGTATGGGGAGGGAGGAGGGAGGAGGGTTCAGGATGGGGAACACATGTGTACCTGTGGCAGACTCATTTTGATATATAGAAAAACCAATATAATATTGTAAAGTTAAATAAAATAAAATTTAAAAAATTTTTTAATTAATAAATAAATAAAACATATTACCAAGCCAAAAAAAAAAAAAAAAAAAAGGCTTCCTGGATTCACAGACTCTCTTAGTGACAGAAAGTAGAGAACTGACTGAAATCAGACTGCCACCAAAGAAGAATGAAATGTATCAGATAGAGATGACAGCTTGGGAGAATGGACACTGAATACATTTTTGAAAGGAAAGAAGAATATGGAAGACAAGACCACCAGAGAAGTAAGATCGCCAAATCACTGAATGAGGGCCAGATCTACGACAAAATTTCCCAAATGGTCACACACTTGAGAGACTGAGAATTCAAACTGCACTTTTCATGCCAAGTTTGTTTGCAACATTTACTTACTAAAAATTATTTATAGTGTCTCCTTTTTGTGTTTGTACTTTACTACTAAATCTATTACCTGTATGTCTCAATTCTAAGATAAATAAAATCTGTGCTTATTATGAAATGGAATTAGTCAGTTCAGGCCACGATAACAAAATACCATAGACTTGGTAGCTTAAAAAACAGAAATTTCTTTTCTCACAGTTCTGGAGGCTAGATGTCCAAGTTGAGAGTCCCAGAATAGTCAGGTTGTGGTGAAAGCCTTTTTTCTGCCTTCTCAATGTGTCCTTGCGGACACTAATCCCATCAGGAAGGTCTCACCATCAGGATCTCATCTAAACCTAATTATCTCCCCAAAGCCCTATCTCCAAATACTATGAAAAACCTAGACAGTGTGGTAAAAGCAGAGACATCCCTTTGCCTACAAAGGTCTGTATAGTCAAAGCTACCGTTTTCCCAGTAGTCATGTACAAATGTGAGAGTTAGACCATAAAGAAGGTTGAGCACCAAAGAACTGATGCTTTCAAACTGTAGTGCTAGAGAAGACTCTTGAGTTTCCCTTGGACTGCAAGGAGATCAAGCCAGTCAATACTAAAAGAAATCAACCCTGAATATATATTGGAACTCCTGATGCTTAAGCTGAACCTCCAATACTTTGGCCATGTGGTGCAAAGAGCCAACTCATTGGAAAAGACCCTGATGCTGGGAAAGATTGAGGGCAGAAGGAGAAATCGGTGACAGAGGATGAGATGGTTGGATGACATCACCAACTCATAGGACATGAATTTTAACAAAGTCCAGAAGACGGTGAAGGACGGGGAAGCCTGGCGTGCTGCAGTCTGTGGAGCAAGAGTAGGAAGCAACTTAGTAACTGAACAACAAGACTTCAACATATGAATTGTGGGTATTCAGTCTATACCAGAAAAAATTTTACCAGTTATGCTATATTCTTCTCTTAAGATTGCTATTATAGTAAATACTAAGGAAAAATTATATGTATGTATATATTTCTTCATGTCAGCTTAATTTAAAGATGAAGTCAGGAGAGACCATTGTTAATCAAATGAAACACATGAATATAAAGTCTTAAGAGGTTATATGTTTTGTTATCTAAGAAAATGATCCCCTAAGAAGTAGGTAATAGCAAACATGAGGTTCTCAGACATAACTAGAGCAGGTACTGGCAGTGGAACCATTCAAACTGTGTTTCTCTGAGCAGCTTTAGTAATCCATCTCATTTCACTTGGGCTGTATTGAGAGGTTTATTGAAGCACTGTGATTTCTTCAGATTGCAGCTTTAATGAGCCAAGTCATTTCATTTTTATCTTAATTCAGCAGTTTAATTCACTTACTAATTGTTCTAGTACACTGATCACTCGAAAGCTGAAGGATTCCGTGATCTACAAGCTTTTGACATATGCATACATTTTCATCATCAAAATTTCTCTTACTTCTAGCTTCAGTTCAGTTCAGTTCAGTCGCTCAGTCGTGGCTGACTCTTTGCAACCCAATGAACCGCAGTACACCAGGCCTCCCTGTCCATCACCAACTCCCGGAGTCCACCCAAACCCATTTCTATTGTGTCGGCAATGCCATTCAACCATCTCATCCTCTGTTGTCCCCTTCTTCTGCCCTCAATCTTTCCCAGCATCAGGGTCTTTTCGAATGAGTTAGCTCTCTGCATCAGGTCGCCAAAGTATTGGCGTCTCAGCTTCAACATCAGTCCCTCCAAAGAACACCCAGGACTGATCTCCTTTAGGATGGACTGGTTGGATCTCCTTGCAGATCCAAGACTTGGTAATCCAAGTCTATGCCCCGACCAGCAATGCTGAAGAAGCTGAAGTTGAATGGTTCTATAAAGACCTACAAGACCTTTTAAAACTAACACCCAAAAAAAGATGTCCTTTTCATTATAGGGAACTGGAATGCAAAAGTAGGAAGTCAAGAAACACCTGGAGAAACAGGCAAATTTGGCTTTGGAGTACAGAATGAAGCAGGGCAAAGGCTCACAGAGTTCTGCCAGGAAAATGCACTGGTCATAGCAAACACCCTCTTCCAACAACACAGGAGAAGACTCTACACATGGACATCACCAGATGGTCAACACTGAAATCAGATTGATTATATCCTTTGCATCCAAAGATGGAGAAGCTCTGTACTTCTAGCTTGGGTGCTGCCAAAAACATCTTTTAAAAAACAGGATAATGACTCTGAAAATAATTAGATCAAGATTTCATCACTCCCAATATCACAGGGTGATGGTCTCATTTTGTATTTAAAACATTTGGTTAAGATTAAGTATCTAGAGACTTTGTTAATCCTGAGGTTGAAATCTTTAGTTCAAAGAAACTTTGACCCCTTAATTATTCTCATAATATTGTACATTTAAGGGAATTATATTTATCATTAGCCACAAAAATTAATCTAGTAAAACTACTGATGTGAATCTTGATTATAGTATGTTTGAAGAAATTGTTTTCCTTGGTTTATTAAATGTCTATCTCTAAAAAACAAGTGAAATTGATTAGTGTGTAGAAAGCAAGCATTTCTAAAGATGATTAATACTAGGGAAAGCTGTCCTCTTAGGATTACTTAATTTGAAAAGAGGGCATGAAGATCTAGCCAATATGACCAGCAAGAGAAATGTTATTTGAGAAAATTTACCATGTGACACTAAGTAGGTCTTATGGTTTTCTTTGCATTTTCAGAAAACTTTAACACTTCAAACTGATTTTCCTTGGTGAATGCTATGTTCTTTATGCCCATTTTAATACTAATACTTCATTTATAAAAACCATAAGTTCTTTATGTGTGGAATGCAAACAGACTCACATACAGAAAACAGATTTGTGGTTGCAGAGAGGGAAGGGACTGGAAGGACTGGGAGTTAGGGATTAGCAGGTGCAAACTAGTATATATAGAATGAATAATAGAATAGAACTGTATTCAATATCTTGTGATAAACCATAATGGAAAAGAATCTGAAAAAAAGAGTATGTACATATGCATAACTGAATCACTTTGCTGCACAACAGAAATTAACATAACTTTGTACTTCAATTATTTTTTTATTTTTTAAAATTTTTTTATTATTATTACTTTACAATATTGTATTGGTTTTGCCATACATCAACATGCAAAATAGCTTTTGGAGTGGAGGGGAAAACCCTAAGTCTTAAAAGCCAATATAGTCTATAGTGGCATTTTTAAATATAGAGCCTGAACCCCACTCTGAAGCACAGAGATTAGTAGCAAATTAGTTGCAAAGTGGAGCCCAGGCAGAGAAAATCTTGTTTAATTAAAGATCCTACCTTCACTGATGGATGTAATCTCTATAGGTAAAAAATAAGCCTCAAACTGAATTCATTGACTTGGATCATATTATTCACATTTCCAAATGGCTGGTTTGGCTCTATTATATGCAACTGGTACATCTGAGAGTCAGAATTATGTCAAGCAAGAAACTATCGAAATCTTTCAAATGAATCATTACCTCACTTTTGCAACCTAGGTAAAATGCCAAATATGTATTCCACTATGGTTTCACAGAACTATAACACTATATAATGTCGTTTTACTCCAAAACCAAAATTGCTGAATCAGTAACATTTAAACAAATGCTGACCCCATTCACAACTATCTTAGCTATAAAAGCAAGGTCTGGTTTTATTTTTGTTTAAATAAAGCATTTATTTGGCTGCCTTTTAAAGTAGAATTTCCGCAGATCTGGACATATAACTGGTAGTCTTTTCTTGTCTTCTGCAGGTTATGTATTCATATCCATTGTAGTAAAAATAGCAAAGACTTTTAAAAAGAGAAAAATCAAGTGTACAAAAATGAAATACAAGACTTCCCTGGCAGTTCAGTGGTTAACACTCCATGCTTCCACTGCAGGGGGCACCCCTTCAATCCCTGGTCAGACAACAAATAAGACTCTGCAGGCCATCCACACACACACACACACACACAAATCTGCATACTTGCTTTAATCATATCTGTATAGTATGCTAACTAAATTCTACTAATTAATAAATTTGAATTTTGACCCTATAGAAAATCAAACTGGGTCTTAATGTCAGGTAGTAGTCCTAGACTAAATTGGATTAAAAAATATAAAAATATATAGGACTTCCCTGGTGGTCCAGTGGTTAAGAATTTGCCTTGTCAACCTGTGTTGACAGGGGACACAGGTTCAATCGCTGGTCAGGGAAATAAGATGTTACATGCTGGGGGGCAAATAAGCCCTCCCACCACAACTACCAGGCAAGGCAAAGAAAGATGCTGTGTGCTGTAACTTAGACCTGACACAGTCAAATAAGTAAATCATTTTAGGTAAAATAAAAATACATTAAAAATAAATATATAAACTAAGGTTATCAACAGGATGTCATGCTTTTATAATCGTCTGTTTTGATGAAACTTTACCCATTAGACTGGGGAGCATGGATTATATTGTTTTTATTATTTGTATCCTTTATTTATTTTTCATTCCAATCCCAAAGAAAAGCAATGACAAAAATGTTCAAACTACCACACAATTGCACTTCATCTCACATGCTAGCATAGTCATGTTCAAAATTCTCCAAGCTAGGCTTCAACAGGTACATGAACGAGAACTTCCAGATGTAAAATCTGGATTGAGGAAAGGCAGAGGAACCAAAGATCAAGTTGCCAACATACTATATATCACAGAAAAAGCAAGGGAATTTCAGGGAAAAAAAAAAAAAAAAAGCATCTACTTCTGTTTCATTGACCACTTAAGACTTTGACTGTGTGGATCACAACAAACTGTAGAAAATTCTTTCAGAGATGGGAATACTAGATTACCTTACCTGCCACCTAAGAAACCTGTATGCAGGCCAAGAAGCAATAGTAAGAACCGGACATGGGAAAACGAACTGGTTCAAAATTCGGAAAGGAGTACATTAAGGCTGTATATTGTCACTCTGATTATTTAACTTCTATGCAGTGTACATCATGCAAAATTATGGGCTGGATGAATCCCAAGCTAGAATCAAGACGACAGGAGAATATCAACAACCTCAGATATACAGATGATACTACTCTAATGGCAGAAAGTGAAGAGAAACTAAAAAGCCACTTGATGAAGGGGAAAGAGGAGAGGAAAAGTTGGTTTAAAACTCAACATTCAAAAAACTAAGATCATGGCATCCGGTCCCATCATATCATGGCAAACAAATGGAGAAAAAGTTGAAACAGAGATAGATTTTATTTTCTGAGCTCCAAAATCACTGCAGACAGAGACTGCAGCCATGGCATTGAAAGACACTTACTCCTTGGAAGAAAAACTATAACAAACCTGCTGCTTCTGCTAAGTTACTTCAGTCGTGTCTGACTCTGTGCAACCCCATAAACGACACCCCACCAGGCTTCCCAGTCCCTGTTCTCCAGGCGAGAACACTGGAGTGGATTGCCACCTCCTTCTCCAATAACAAACCTAGATAGTGTATTAAAAAGCAGAGACACCAATTGCCAACCAAGGTCCACATAGTCAAAGCTATGGTTTTTCCAGTAGTCATGTACAGATGTAAGAGTTGGACCATAAAGAAGGTTGAGTGCCAAAGAATGTATGCTTTTGAACTGTGGTGCTGGAAAAGACTCTTGAGAGTCCCTTGGATATCAAGGAGATCAAGGCTGTCAGTCCTAGAGGAAATCAACTCTGAATATTCATTGGAAAGACTGAAGCTGAAGTTCCAGTAGTCTGGCCATCTGATGTGAAAAGCCAACTCATTGGAAAAGACCCTGATGCTGGGAAAGATTGAGGGCAGGAGGGGAAGTGGGCAACAGAGAATGTGATAGTAGCATGGCATCACTGATCCATGAGATGAGTTTGAGCAAACTCTGGGAGATGGTGAAGGACAGGGAAGCCTGGTGTGCTGCAGTCCATGGAGTTGAAGAGTCAGACATGACTCAGTGACTGAAAAAGTTTATTTTGTATACAATACAAATATTTTTTCATATTGTTCATGGGGTTCTCAAGGCAAGAATACTGAAGTGGTTTGTCATTCCCTTCTCCAGTGGACCACATTCTGTTAGACCTGTCCACCATGACCCATCCATCTTGGGTGGCCCCACACACATGGCTTAGTTTCATTGAGTGAGACAAGGCTGTGGTCCAGGTGATCAGACTGGCTAGTTTTCTATGATTATGATTTCAGTGTGTCTGTGCTCTGATGCCCTCTCACAACACCTACCATCTTACTTGGGTTTCTCTTACTTTGGTCGTGGAGTATCTCTTCACAGCTGCTTCATAAAACACAGCCACTGCTCCTTACCTTCAAAGAGGGGTATCTCCTCAGTGCCGCCCCTCCTGATCTTGAACATAGAGTAGCTCCTCTCGGCCCTTCTGCACCAGCCCATGAACAGTATGAAAAGGCAAAATGTTAGGATACTGAGAGAGGAACTCACCCAGTAAGTGCCCAATATGCTACTGGAGATCAGTGGAGAAATAACTCCAGAAAGAATGAAGGGATGGAGCCAAAGCAAAAACAATGCCCAGTTGTGGATGTGACTGGTGATAGAAACAAGGTTCGATGCTGTAAAGAGCAATATTGCATAGGAACCTGGAATGTCAGGTCCAGGAATCAAGGCAAATTGGAAGTGGTCAAACAGGAGATGGCAAAAGTGAACATCAACATTCTAAGAATCAGCGAACTAAAATGGACTGGAATGAGTGAATTTAACTCAGATGACCATTATATATACTACTGCAGGCAGGAATCCCTCAGAAGAAATGGAGTAGCCATCATGATCAACAAAAGAGTCCGAAATGCAGTACTTAGATGCAATCTCAAAAATGACAGAATGATCTCTGTTCGTTTCCAAGGCAAACCATTCAATATCACAGTAATCCAAGTCTATGCCCCAAGCAGTAATACTGAACAAGCTGAAGTTAAACAGATCTGTGAAGACCTACAAGACCTTTTAGAACTAACACCCAAAAAAGATATCCTTTTCATTATAGGGATGCAAAAGTAGGAAGTCAAGAAACACCTAGAGTAACAGGCAAATTTGGCCTTGGAGTACGGAATGAAGTAGGGCAAAGGCTAATAAAGTTTTGTCAAGAGAATGCACTGGTCATAGCAAACACCCTCTTCAACAACACAAGAGAATACTCTACACATGGACATCACCAGATGGTCAACACCGAAATCAGATGAATTATATTCTTTACAGCCAAATATGGAGAAGCTCAATGCAGTCAGCAAAAACAAGACCGGGAGTTGACTGTGGCTCAGATTATGAACTCCTTATTTCCAACTTTAGATTAAATTGAAGAAAGTAGGGAAAACCACTAGACCATTCAGGTATGATCTAAATCAAATGCTTTATGATTATACAGTGGAAGTGAGAAATACATTTAAGGGACTAGATCTGATAGACAGAGTGCCTGATGAACTATGGACGACACTGGACAGGAGACAGGGATCAAGATCATCCCCAAGAAAAAGAAATGCAAAAAAGCAAAATGGCTGCCTGAGGATGCCTTACAAATAACTGTGAAAAGAAGAGAAGCAAAAAGCAAAGGAGAGAAGGAAAGATATAAGCATCTGGATGCAGAGTTCCAAAGAATAGCAAGAAGAGATAAGAAAGCCTTCCTCAGTGATCAATGCAAAGAAATAGAGGAAAACCACAGAATGGGAAAGACTAGAGATCTCTTCAAGAAAATTAGAGATACCAAGGGAACATTTCATGCAAAAATGGGCTTGATAAAGGACAGAAATGGTATGGACCTAACTGAAGAAAAAGATATTAAGAAGAGGTGGCAAGAATACACAGAACTGTACAAAAAAGATTTTTATGACCAAGATAATCACGATGGTGTGATCACTCACCTAGAGCCAGATATCCTGGAATGTGATGTCAAGTGGGCCTTAGAAAACATCACTATGAAGAAAGCTAGTGGAGGCGATGGAATTCCAGTGGTGCTATTTCAAATCCGAAAGATGATGCTGCGAAAGTGCTGCACTCAATATGCCAGCAAATTTGGAAAACTCAGCAGTGGCCACAGGACTGGAAAAGGTCAGTTTTCACTCCAATCCCAAGGAAAGGCAATGCTCAAACTACCGCACAATTTCACTCATCTCACGTGCTAGTAAAGTAATGCTCAAAATTCTCCAAGCCAGGCTTCAGTAATACATGAACCGTGAACTTCCAGATGTTCAAGCTGGTTTTAGAAAAGGCGGAGGAACCAGAGATCAAATTGTCAACATCTGCTGAATCATTAAAAAAGCAAGAGAATTCCAGAAAAATATCTATTTCTGCTTTATTGACTATGCCAAAGCCTTTGACTGTGTGGATCACAAGAAACTGTGGAAAATTCTGAAAGAGATGGGAATACCAGACCACCTGACCTGCCTCTTGAGAAACCTATATGCAGGTCAGGAAGCAACAGTTAGAACTGGACACTGAACACCAGACTGGTTCCAAATAGGAAAAGGAGTACATCAAGGCTGTATATTGTCACCCTGCTTATTTAACTTCTATGCAGAGTACATCATGAGAAACACTGGGCTGGAAGAAGCACAAGCTAGAATCAGGATTGCCAGGAGAAATATCAATAACCTCAGATATGCAGATGACACCACCCTTATGGCAGAAAGTGAAGAGGAACTAAAGACCCTCTTGATTAAAGTGAACGAGGAATGTGAAGAAGTTAGCTTAAAGCTCAACATTCAGAAAACTAAGATCTTCCATCTGGGGAAACAGTGGAAACAGTGTCAGACTTTATTTTGGGGGCTCCAAATTCACTGCAGATGGTAACTGCAGCCATGAAATTAAAAGACGCTTACTCCTTGGAAGGAAAGTTATGACCAACTTAGACAGCTCATTAAAAAGCAAAGACATTATTTTGCCAACAAGTTCCATCTAGTCAAGGCTATGGTTTTTCCAGTAGTCGTGTATGGATGTTAGATTTGGACTGTGAAGAAAGTTGAGAGCCCAAGAATTGATACTTTTGAACTGTGGCATTGGAGAAGGCTCTTGAGAGTCCCTTGGACTTCAAGGAGTTCCAACCAATCCCTTCTAAAGGAGATCAGTCCTGTGTGTTCATTGGAAGGACTGATGCTAAAGCTGAAACTCCAGTGCTTTGGCCACGTCATGTGAAGAGTTGACTCATTGGAGAAGACTCTAATGCTGGGAGGGATTGGGGGCAAGAGGAGAAGGGGGCGACAGAGGATGAGATGGCTGGATGGCATCACCGACTCAATGGAAATGAGTTTGAGTAAACTCCAGGAGTTGGTGATGGATAGGGAGGCCTGGCGTGCTGCGATTCATGGGGTCCCAAAGAGTCGGACACAACTGAGTGACTGAACTGACTGACTGACTGACAAATATTTTGCATGTAGGTACTTCACTTTCATTACTTATTTTTTAACATAATGTCTGTTTAATTATGAAATATTCAATACTTGTTTGTTAAATTAATAGCTTAGTAGATCCCAAACAACTGGTGGAGAAAATAAAATTTTAGTTAAACCTAGATTATGCTGGTGGTTCAGATGTTAAAGAATCTGCCAGTAAAGCAGGAGACCCAGATTTGATCCCTGGGTCAGGAGGATCCCCTGCTGAAGGGACTGGCAACTCACTCCAGTATTCTTGCCTGCAAAATTCCATGAATGAGGAGCCTGGCAGGCTACATGGGTCACAAAGAGTCAGACATGACTGAGTGACTAACACATTCACATTTAGTATTTTTCATGTATTTTTATCACCACTTTAAAATGCTAACTTATTTATATGTAATGAAGCCATAATTCATGACTTTCAGTCAACTACTCATTAAACATAGATATTTCGGAATGATACTGCTCAATAGAATTGAATCAAAGGCTTTCAAATTTTGGCATATTAACATTTTTTGTGAGAAATCTTACTGAGATCTCTTACTGCCTTACCATTTATCAAAGTAAAGATCATAGAACTAAAAAAACCCTGAAAATTTCTTGTCTTCAGACACTCAACATATTACCATGCAAAATTTATAAGGGAGGTAACTAAAGCCCAGAAAAATTTATAGTTGCTCCATATATTAAAATTTATAAGTGGTAGGAAGAAAATATAGACCATAATTTATGTTCATATGTGTTATTAATGTTCATTAAAATCATTATTAAAACTAGTTCCATCTCTACTTGATCAGGATTAAGTGGTTAATGAAGAAGATGTACTGATTAATGAAGATGTATTGGTTACTCCCATTTTTTCCCCACTTTCATGCCTAGTAGTAACTTTTCAACTAGCCCCAGGACACCTGAATTTAATACAAGGCAAAAAGCTTAGCTCAGTTTAAATTTCAAACTAACATCACTGAAACAATTTTGATATCAACATCTCAATGTTGATTCAACATATTTTTGTTCTTACAAAGTAATATTTCTGTACTTCAGTGAAATAATATGTATATAAATACATCATTCTCATTATTACATAAGTAAGGCACTCTGCTCATAACACTTTCCATTTTACATGTACAATAAAGTCAAAGAACTTAGCCTAGCATTCTGAACAAATGAAACTAAACAAAAAACACATAAATCAAGCTTGTCTACGTAGTATTACAGAGGGTAGCTTATCTAAAATTCTCTTTTGGTGGCTAATTTTCAAAAAGTATCCCTTTGCCTGAGATCACAATGAATTAGGCAAAGAGTCACAACCATCTGAACTAATTCATAGAAAATGATGCCAATATTCACAAATAGGTTTTTCTTTTGCCACTTTCATCACTCAAACCATCCTAGTCTACATCCATACATATCAAACTTTTAGATGATATAAAGGAAATTCTATCTCTGAATCTGAGTTATCAATAAGTACCTAAAGCAAACTGACTGTGTTTTGTAAATATATAAAGCTATCACTAATTCTTCACCACTCACATATTTGTAACTTAGGAATCCACTTCATCTCTCAAAATTCAATCTGTGTTACATAGTATCAGATTTCCTGAGTGCCAGATTACTGAAGTATTTAAGTTATTATTTTCTAATTATTAACATCTTTTAGCATTGGTGGTGCTGGTTTAGTTACTAAGTCATGTCCGACTCTTGCGACCCCATGGACTGTAGCCTGCCAATCTTCTCTGTCCTTGGGATTTTCCAGGCAAGAATACTGGAGTGGATTGCCATTTCCTTCTCCAGGGGATCTTCCAGACCCAGGAATCAAACCCAGGTCTCCTGCATTGCAGGCAGATTCTTTACCAACTGAACTATGAGGGAAGCATTAGATGGAGCAATAAAGTACAGGTGTTTCTTTTATCTTTCAACCTTTTATGACACTACACTAATTAAATTATAAATCCAAGTCTAATTAACCATTGCACCCTAAAATAAACATTAGTTTTAATCAAGATTAATAGCCATAAGAAAATACATTTCTACTATAGATGATGAGTATCCCATTGTACATAGAAATATTAGTAATTCGTGACACAGAGGCCTACGAGAGTATACTAAGAACGTTAGGAGATCTCCCTTAAACAGATGGCTCACGCCAAACACATATTCCTGGATTTCAAACTTTAAGTTCAATATGATCCAACATATTTTTATGTGCTTAGTCTGCATAACATAAATAACCACATGCTGATTTGCACCTTGTAATTACATGAGAACGTGAGCTCCCTATGGAAACTGTAAGTTGATTACTATCAAGTACACCATAAATGAGATTAGATTTCTTCTAATTTCTTCTCAAATGGGGGAGAAAATGTCTCAGATTTATGGTCCTCAGAAACCTTGCTCCTTTTGTTCAATGTCTTTCTTGAATAGCTTAGCAAAATGAACACAGTGAAATATATAAAGTGCAGTGAAATGACTAACTTGTTCCTTGTGTAGTACTTAAGCCAATCTCCAAAACTTCCTGTAGCAATTAACAAATACAAGTAAAAAAGAAAGGGATGAAGGAAGGAAAAGGAACTAAAATGATAATTAATATTAAATTTAATTTTCATCATGTATCTGTTCACATGCTTTAATACAGTATAAACTGAAGAATTAATACAAGTTCATCAAATGTTAAAACTTCTTATGATATAATTTTATCTGTGCTGGCTAAGGTTACATTTAGAAAATTATGCCAACATTACAATACTCTCTTGATATTTTCCTGAAGAGAGTTGAAAAAATTGCTGTGAGAAAAATTAAAATTACTTCTATTCATGACAGGATTTTCATTATATGAAAAGAGTTTCTTAATTATCAGTTATTTCTTCTAATCACTCAGGACTGGAGATCACCTAATGTGAAAGCTAAACTTTATGCAAGTCCAAATGATTCAGAACCATAGTAACTAAAGCTTTACAACTACTAATTGACACTTGGAATCTTTCCAATCAAAAATCTTTCATCTAAAGTTTCTAAAATGATTTTATACATGCTCTCTAATCCATATATAGAATTACTTCATTAATTCTGATCTGAAAAAAATGAGAGGTGACGTCTAGAGGCTATTAACATTAGAGACATTTTGCTCATAATTTATGGCAAAATTATCTTTTTATCTTTGTGATCCAAATTTTTCATATAAAATTAAATTTTACTTGAATATTGAAACTAATAATTCACACTATTTTGGGGACTCACTGGCTTCTAGTTATGAAAGGCCACACCCCTGGATGAAGTGAAAAGTTCAAGAAAAAGTACACAATGTTAAAAAATCTTATGCCAAACGAATTACATTGTTGTCTGATGCTTTTTCCACAGTAAACTTGAATATGAAAAAGAACACAAAGATAAATCCTTCCTGTAGAGAAGATTATGAGGCTCAGTTAATTGCATATTAAAGTCAACTTATTAGACAATATGTCTTGCTTCTAGTGTGTCAGCATATTTCTCAAAGCAATGATCCTTAAACATGAAGGATTCCTCCAAATTTCAAGATTCTAGGTTGCTTTAGTGTCTTAATTCCAATTATCTTCCCCCACTCATTCTACTTCCATCACCACTCCCAGTCACACCTTAGATATTGTTATCTCCTGGAACTCACCAATTCATGAAATATATTAAAATATCATATTCTCAATATCTAGTGTATTATTCCTCTAACTTGCTCAATTGTATATTCTTGCTTTTCTCCAACTACACAAACATAGCTAGTTTTTTTTTTTCCTTAATCAGTTTATATCCCATCAGTCATCACGTTAAGCAGTATCTTGCCTAAGTCCCAGTAGTCTTTTTACAACAGTTCTAATGTTGGCAACACATCAATCATGGGTCAATCTGTCTCCAGGGCGATACCTGGTTGCTGGAGAAACATATGCAGTTGTGAAAATCAGTGGCACTGCATTTTTCTTAAGTCTTAATGTCACCATATCTTCCCTGTGCTGTGCTAAGTTACTCAGTCGTGTCTGACTCTTTGTGGCCCTATGGACTGTAGCCCACCAGGCTCCTCTGTCCATGGAATTCTCCAGGTGAGAATACTAGAGTGAGTTGCCATTTCCTTCTCCAGGGGATCTTCCCAACCCAGGGGTTGAACCCATGTCTCTTGCATCTCCTGAATTGGCAGACAGATTCTTTACCTCTAGCGCCACCTGGGAAGCCCAAGGCAGGCTTCCCTACTCTTGGCAAAAGACCTTACCTCTTGCTTTCCAGTAAAAGGTAGAAGATAACCAACAGTAGGAAGTACTAATAGCAGGAAAGTTGTAGGAAGTAACTTGGAAGCAGCAGAATGCCTTTTCTAAACTATAGTCATAATGCATCAACTCTGTCCAAGCCTTCAGTGGTGGACCACATGCATGTTGCACTGTTCACCCTCTGTCACCATGAGTGAAATTCACTCAGTTGTGTCTGACTCTTTGCAACCCCATGGACTATACAGTCCATGGAATTCTCCAAGCCAGAATACTGGAGTAGGTAGCCATTTTCTTCTCCAGGGGATCTTCCCAACCCAGGGATTGGACCCAGGCCTCCCACATTTCAGGTGGATTCTTTACGAGCTGAGCTACCAGGAAAGCTCAAGAATACTAGAGTGGGTAGCCTATCCCTTCTCCAGTGGATCTTCCTGATCCAGGAATCGAACCAGGGTCTCCTGCATTACAGGTGGATTCTTTACCAGCTGAATTAACAGGGAAGCCCTTCTGTCACCATAAGGGCTTCAACATCTAATGTCTCTAGTACTGCTCTGACCCATTTACTTGTCACTCAACTAAACATCTACTTAAAAAGAATAAAAAACTAAAGATATTTTCAATAAAGATGGATTTTTTAAATTGACAGACTTTCACTGTAGATATAAAGAATGCATATATTTTAATAAAAACAGAAATTAACATTTAAAAAAAAACTGAGTGGTTAGAAGCAATGGATAAAAAAAAAATACTTGCCAAAAGATGGATAACAATTGACCAAAAAAAAATAGACAAAAGTTGACTACAAGCATTCCTCAGAGATATTGCAAGTTTGGCTTCAGATCAACAATAGGCAAATATCTCAACAAAGCAAGTCACATGAATGCTTTCGTTTCTCTGTGCATATAAGTTATGCTTACAATATAATGTAGTCTATTAAGTGTGCAATAGCATTAAGTCTTAAAAAACAATGTACACACCTTAATTAAGAAGTACTTTACTGATAAACAATGTTAACCACCATCTGAGGCTTCAATGAGTCATAAATTTTTTACTGATGGAGGGTCTTTTCTAGATGTTAATAACTGCTGACTGATCAGGGTGGTGTTTGACAAAGGTGAGGGGGGAATGATAATTTATTTTTTAAAAAATGAGGTTTGTCACATGGATTGACCTCTCTTTTCACAAATGATTTCTCTGTAGCAAGCAATTTGGTTTGACAGGACTTTACCCACAGTAGAACTTCTTTCAAAATTGGAGTCAGTCCTCTCAAACTCTGCCACTGCTTTCTAAGTTTATGTCATACTCTAAATCTTTCGTCGTCATTTCAACAATCTTCACAGCATCTTCACCAGGAGTTATTCTATCTCAAGAAACCACTTTATTTGCTCATCCAAAAGCAACTCCTCATCCATTAGTTTTATCATGAGATTGCAGCAATTCAGTCACATTTTCAAGCTCCACTTCTAATTCTACTTCTCCTGCTGCTTCCACCACATCAGCAGTTACTTCCTCCAGTGAAATAACCCTCCAATATCATCCATGAACGTTGGAATCAACTTCATTAAAATTCCTATGAACACTGATATTTTGACCTCTTACCATGAATCGCGAATGTTCTTAATGGCATCTAGAATGGTGAATCCTTTCCATAAGATTTTCAATTGACTGCCCAGATCCATCCAAGAAATAACCATCTACGGCAGCTATAGCCTTACAAAATGTATTTCTTAGATAAAGAAGACATACAGATGGCTAACAAACACATGAAAAGATGCTCAACATCACTCATTATCAGAGAAATGCAAATCAAAACCACTATGAGGTATCATTTCACACCAGTCAGAATGGCTGCAATCCAAAAGTCTACAAGCAATAGATGCTGGAGAGGGTGTGGAGAAAAGGGAACCTTCTTACACTGTTGGTGGGAATGCAAACTAGTACAGCCACTATGGAGAACAGTGTGGAGATTCCTTAAAAAACTGGAAATAGAACTGCCTTATGATCCAGCAATCCCACTGCTGGACATACACACTGAGAAAACCAGAATTCAAAGAGACACGTGTACCCCAATGTTCATCTCAGCACTCTTTATAATAGCCAGGATATGGAAGCAACCTAGATGTCCATCAGCAGATGAATGGATAAGAAAGCAGTGGTACATATACACAATGGAGTATTACTCAGCCATTAAAAAGAATGCATTTAAATCAGTTCTAATGACGTGGATGAAACTGGAGCCTCTTATACAGAGTGAAGTAAGCCAGAAAGAAAAACACCAATACAGTATACTAACGCATATATATGGAATTTAGAAAGATGGTAACAATAACCCTGCATGCGAGACAGCAAAAGAGACACTGATGTATCGAACAGTCTTTTAGACTCTGGGAGAGGGAGAGGGAGAGGGTGGGATGATTTGGGAGAATGGCATTGAAATATGTATAATATCATATATGAAATGAGTCGCCAGTCCAGGTTCGATGCACGATACTGGATGCTTGGGGCTGGTGCATTGGGATGACCCAGAGGGATGGTATGGGGATGGAGGCGGGAAGAGGGTTAAGGGTGGGGAACACATGTATACCTGTGGCAGATTCATTTTGATATATGGCAAAACCAATACAATATTGTAAAGTTAAATAAAATAAAATTTAAAAAATAAAAATAATTTTAAAAAGTTGAAATTATTTTTTGATTCATAGGCTTCAGAATGAATGTTGTGCTTGAAAGCAACATTAATCTCATTGTACCTCTTTGCCAGAGCTCTTGGGTAACAAGGTGCATTGTCAATAGCAGTAATACTTTGAAAGAAAATTTTTTTTTCCTGAGCAGCAGATCTCAACAGTGGGCTTAAACTCTGCAGTAATGTAATCCAGGCTTTACTGATCCATTTACAGAGCACAAACAGAATGTTTTGCATTATTCTTAAGGGCACTAGGATTTTCAGAATGCTAAAGGAACACTGGCTTCAACTTAAAGTCACCAAGAGAGTCAGCTTGCCCTTTGAAGCTTTGAAATCAGGCACTGACTTCTCCTCTCTACCTATGAAGGTCCTAGATGACATCCTCATCCAATATAAGGCTGTTTTGTCTAAATTGAAAACCTGCTGTATAGTGTAGCTACATTCATTATTATCTCAACAAGATCTTCTGGAAAACTTGCTGCAGCATCTACATCAGCACTTGCTGCTTCACCTGGAACTTTTATGTTATGGAGATAGCTCCATTCCTTAAACTTCATGAACCAACCTCTGCTACATTCAAGCTTTTATTCTGTATCTTCCTCATATATCTCAACCTTCATGGAACTGAAAAGAGTGAGCTTTACTCTGGATTAGGCTTTGGTTTAAGCAAATTTTCTAGATTGGTATTCTATCCAGACCACTAAAACTTTCTCCATATCTGCAATAAGGCTGCTTTGCCTTTTTTTTTTTTTTTAATGTGTGTATTCACTGGAGTAGCACTTTTAATTTTCTTCAAGAATTTTTTCATTACAATCACAACTTGGCTAACCATTTGGCACAAGATGCCTAGCTTTCAGCCTGTCTTGGCTTTCACATGCCTTCCTCACTAAGCTTAATAATTTTGAGCTTTTAATGTAGAGAGATGTGTGATCTTCCTTTCACTTGAACACTTAGAGGCCATTGTAGGGTTATTCACTGATCTAAGTTAAATATTGTTGTGTCTCAGGGAATAGAGGGCTTCCCCAGTGGCTCAGTGGTAAAGAATATATCTGCAATGTAGGATCCACAAAAGATGTAGGTTCAATCCCTGGTTTGGAGATCCCCTGGAGCAGGGCAAGGCAACCAACTCCATTATTCTTGCCTAGAGAATTCCATGGATAGAGGAGCCTCATGGATTACAGTCCACAGGGTCACAAAGAGTCAGACACAACCGAAGTGACTTAGCATGCATGCACACATGCTCAGGGAATAGAAAGGCCCCAGGAGAGAGAGAGAGAAATGGGGAAATGGCCAATTGGTCAGAACGCATACAGTTTATTAAGTTCACCATCTTACATGGCAGGATTTGCAGAGCCCAGAAATAATTACAATAATAATATTAAAGATCATTGATCATGTATGACCATAACAAATATAGTAATAATGAAAAGTTTAAAATATTATGAGAATTACCAAATGTGACACAGAGATAAATGAGCAAATGCTGTCTATCTGAAAAATGGCACAGATAGCCATGCTCAATGCAGGGTTGCCATAAGCCTTCAATTTCCAAAAAAAAAAAAAAATGTTAAGTGCAATAAAATGAAGTATGCCTGTATATAAAATAAGAAAAATAATAATGACTAAATCTGAGTATTTTTAGTTTCACATGGTGAAACTAAAATATGAGACAGCGCTAACATTTAATAAGACATAGTGTTAATCAAGGTTAAAGTAGTTTAAAGTTCACTTTATTTAGGGACAAGAGTAGAAATGTTGATTAACATTTATTCTTTACTAATGATTCATAATGAAAATTTAAGAGTAACATTAAAATAGTATAAATTTGATGTTTAACCTGAAAATCAATAGATTGTGGAATACCTGGAAAAAAGAAACTCAATAATTCAAATAAAAGTAGAGAAAGGAAAATTTAAAAAAAAAAGAACCATGGTAAATAGAAAAGACAAAATAGAGTGGTAAAAATATATACAAATATATTAGCAATGTAAGAAATGCCTATGTATTAATATTAAACTTACCAGTCAAAAACAGATTATTAGAATATATTTAAAATAAGTCTACAACATTGATGTGTGGGAATGCAATATGGCACAACCACATTGGAAAACAGTTTAACATTTTCTTCTAAATTTAAGTATACCCCTACTATGTGGTTCTGCAATTATTCCTCTAAGTATTTATATAAGAGAAATGAAAACATATATTCATAAGGACTTGCACATAAATGATATAAAGTATCAACTTCATTCACGGTAATTGAAAACTGGAGAAAAAAAAGTACAAATGTCCATCAACAGGTAAATAGGTAAATGAATTGGGATATATTCATTCATTCAATGGGATAATACTGATCTATTTGTCAAAACTTATTGAATTATACCCTCAAAACGGGTGCATGAAGTTTAACATATGTAAATTTACCACAATAATTTTTTATCCAGCCACATTGTTCTGACCTCCTCTTATGCATTCCATTGGTAAAGATGGGATTTGCCCATCCTAAATGATATAAGTGGCTGAATACATGCCACCAACACTGGAGACAGATGAGACTGACAGCAGTTTATTAATCACAAACACAGCTTGAGAAAAGAGAACACTGCACACCATGTAGAGTTACACTGGAGTCAGACTCAGGAGCAGAACAAACTGGAAGGGGTATGGTACACTCTCACACTTAAGTAACAAGAAATGAGATGCCCCCTGCACAAATGGACAACTTTAGACCTCAAAAGAAAATAATGGCAATCCCAAGGGAAGGAAGAGAAGATTTCCAGAGTAACCATATTATAGTATTCAAAATGTCAAGTTCACAGCAATGAATGCCTACATTAAGAAAAGACAAAGAGCTCAAGTAAACAACCTTACTTTACAACTCAAGGAACTAGAAAGTAAAAACAAAAATAATCCCAAAGTTGGTAGAAGAAAGGAAATAACAAAGATCAGAGAGGAAATAAATGAAATAGAAGCTAAAAAGACAATGTGTGTGTGTGTGTGAGTCACTCAGTCATGTCTGACTCTTTCCGATCCCATGGACTGTAGCTTGCCAGACTCCTCTGTCATGGAATTCAACAGGCAAGAATGTTGGAGTGGATCACCATTCCCTTCTCCAGGGGATATTTCCAAACCCAGGAATAGAACCTGGGTCTCCCGCATTACAGGCAGATTCTCTACCATCTAAGCCACCAGGGAAGCTCAAAAAGAAAACAGATCACTGAAATTAAGAGCTGGTTCTTTGAAAAGATAAACAAAGCAGACGAACCTTTAGCCAGACTCATCAAGAGAAAAAGAGGGCACTCATATACATAAAATCAGAAATGAAACAGGAGACATTACAACTGATACCACAAAAATATAAAGGATAAGAGACTACTATAAATAATTACATGCCAACAAATTGGATAACCCAGAAAAAAAAATGGAAAATTTCTAAAAACATACAACCCATCAAATTAATCAGAAAGAAACAGGGAATATGAACAGACTGATTACTAATAAGGAGATTTAATCAGTAACCAAAAACCTCCAAGCAAACAAAAGTCCAGGACCAGATGATTTCACTAGTGAATGCTACCAAACATTTAGAGAATTAATACCAATCATTCTCAAACTCTTCCAAAAATTGAAGAGGAGTGAATATTTCCAAATTTATTTTATGAGACCCACATTACCCTGATACAGAAGCCAGACAAGGAAACTACAAGAAAAGAAAACTACAGGCCAATATCCCTGAAGAACACAGATGCAAAACTCCTCAAAAAAATATCAGCAAACCAAATTCAACAATACATTAAAAGGATCGTACACTCATCATGATCAAGTGGGATTTACTCCAGGAATGTAAGGATGGCTCAACATCTGCAAATCAATTAACGTGATATACCAAATTAACAAAATTAAGTGTAAAAATCATATGATCACCTAAATAGACTCAAAGAAAGCATTTAACAAATTTCAGCATCTATCTATGATAAAAATTCTCAACAAATTGGGTATAGAAGGAACATACCTCAACATAGTAAAAGCCCTGTATGACTAGTCCAAAGCTAGCATCATAAGCAATAGCAAAAAACTGAAAACTTTTCCTATAAGGTCAGGAAAAATACAAGGATGCCCACTTTCATCACTTTTATTGTACATAGCACTGGAAATCCTAGCCAGAGCAATCAGGAAAAAAAAAAAAAATATATATATATATATATATACACACACACAAAAGGCATCCAAACTGGAAAGGAGAAGTAAAACTGTCTCTATTTGCAGATGACATAATATAATCTATAGGAAACCATAAAGACTCCATCCAAAAACTGTTAGATCCAATAAATGAATTCAGTAAATTTGCAGAATATAAAATCAATATACAAAAATCTGTTGTGTGACTTATACTTCAATAATAAACTATTAGAAAGAGAAATTAAGGAGAAAATCCCAACTATAACTGCGTTATGCATTAAAAAAAATAGTTAGCTATGCATTTAACCAAAGAAGTGGAAGAATTGAAAACCATAAGAAGTTAATGAAAGAAACTGAAGACAAAAATAAATGGAAAAATATTCCAATTCCAATTCTCATGGATTGCAAGAATTAATGTTGTTAAAATGATCATACTACCTAATGCAATCTACAGATTCTATGCAATCTCTATCAAAATTACAATGGCATTTATCACAGAAACAGAATCAGTTTTTTTTAATTTGTATGGAATCACAAAATACTCAAAATAGATAAAGCAACCTTGAGAAGAACAAAATGGAAGGCATCACACTTTTATGATTCTAAACTATATTACAAAACTATAGTAATGAAGTAGTATGTCATTAACATAAAAACAAATACATAGATCAATGGAGCAGAGTAGAGAGGCCAGAAATAAACCAATGCATATATGGTCAATTAAGTAACAACAACATTTCCTTCCCTGGAGAAGGAAATGGCAACCCACTCCAGTATTCTTGCCTGGAGAATCCCATGTACGGAGTAGACTACACAGTCCACCGGGTCACAAAGAGTCGGACACGACTGAGCAACTTACTAACTAACTAACAACAAATGAGCCAAGAATATACAATGGGGAAAGGATAGTGTCTTCCATAAATGGTGTTAAATAAACTGAATAGCTAGTGGCAAAAGAATGAAACTGGACCCCATCCTACACTACACACAAAAATAAACTCATAATGAATTAAAGACTTGAATGTAAGATCTGAAATGATAAAACTTCTAGAAGAAAACACAGAGGGTAAGTCCCTTGACATCAGTCTTGGCAATGACTTTTTGGATTTGACACCAAAAGCTAAGGCAACAAAAGAAAGATAAACAAATGGAACTATATCAAACTAAAAAGCTTCTGTACAGAAAAGGAAACAATCATTGAAATAAAAAAGCAACCTACTAAATAGAGGGAAATATTTTCAAATCATATATCTAATAAGGGGTTAATATCTAAAATATATAAAGAACTAACACAACTCAACAGAAAAAGAGTCAGATTAAAAAATGGGCAGGAAACCTGCATAGAGATGTTTCCAAAGCAGGCACATAGATAGCTGATAGGCACATGAAAAGATGCTCAACATGAAAAATGCAGATCAAAATCACAATGAGATATCATCCCACGTCAGTTATAATGGCTATAATCAAAGACAAGAAATAACAAGTGTTGGATAGGACGTGAAGAAAAGGCAACCCTTGTGGACAGTTGATCGACATGTAAATTGGTGCAGAAATTATGGAAAACAGCAATGGAGGTTGCTCAAAAAATTAAAAACAGAGCTACCATATGATCCAGAAATTCTGCTTCTGGGCATTTACCAAAAGGAACAAAATTGTTATGCTGAAGAAACCATATACAATGCAGCATCATTTACAATAATCAGGACATGGAAACAACTTAAGTGTCTATCAATGAATAAATGGATAAAGAAAACATGGTATAGGGGTAGGCAAGATGGGTGAAGACAGTTAAAAAGTACAAACCTTTAGTTTTGAAATAAATTCTGGGAATGTAATATATAGCATGTTGCTATGGTTAACAATATTGTATTGTATATTTGACAGTTTCTAAGATAGCAGATCTTAAAAGTTGTCAACACAAGAAAAAAAAAGTTTTATAACTATATTTGGTGATGGATGTTAACAAAATTTATTGTAGTAATTATTTCACAATATATACATAAATCAAATCCTTATGGGTACACCTAAAACTAATACAGTGTTGTATGTCAAGTATATCTCAATTTAAAAATACTATAGAGTTAAAAAAAATTCTACATGGCAATCTCACTTGCTGACTCTTATAGATCGGACCCACTTTCAAATAGTTTAACTCAGTTTCCTACAAATACAGACACTCCATGATTTATGATTGTTTGACTTAGGATTTTCCCACTTTACAATGGTACAAGAGCAGAATACATTCAGTAGAAACCATACTTTGAATTCTGATCTTTGCCCAGGCTAGAGATAGGCTGTACCATACTCTCTGGTGATGCTGGGGAACAGCAGCAACTCACAGCTCCCAGTCAGCCCCACAATCACAATGGAAAATAACCAATACACTTACAACCATCCTGTACCTACAAAAGTTTTTTTTTTTCCCCCACTTTTAGTGCAGGATTCAATAAATTACATGAGATACTCAACATTTTATATAAAAAGGGTTTGTGATAGAGGCTTTCACCCTACTGTTGTTGTTGTTCAGTCCTGTCCAACTCTTTGTGACCCCATGAGCTGCAGTATGTCAGGCTTCCCTGTCCTTCACTGTCTCCGAGTCTCTAGGTGCCCTACTCTAGGCTAGTCTAAGTGTTCTGAGCACATTTAAGATAGGCTAGGCTAAGCTATGATTTTCAATAAGTTAAGTATATTAAATATATTTTCCACTTGCAGTATTTTCAATTGATGATAGGATACAGTCTCATCTTAAGTTGAGGCAGATCTGTACATACAAGACTATCAGAATATGTGTTTTGACTGTGGGTCTGGAAAATGGGATGACTAAATTTATTAAGTCATTTGGAGATTACAAGAAAAAGTAATGCAGCATGGATTTAAAAATCCATTGAAAATTGTTCAAGTAATACACACTTGGTACATAAAAATCAAACAATAAAAAAGGGTATAAATTGAAAAATGATGGTCCTACTCCCTAGATAAACCCTATTGTTTCTTATGGCTCCTTATAGATATTTTCTATACACATAAATCATCTCTCTGTCTACCCCAATCTTTTTCAACAAATGAAGTTTTACTATACAGTCTATTCAGTATTTGCAAAGAGTCAGACATGACTGAGCAACTGATCTGATCTGATCTGTTCAGTATTTTGCATTTTTCAGTGAATATAGTTTAAATATATTTTTATGTCATGACAATGGCAATAATCCATATGTAGAACAGGGTTATCAATCTGTCTACATTTGCCGAGTAGATAACATAAATTAGAGGAATGAGTTGGATAGAAGAAAACCAATACAATATTGTAAAGTGATTAGCCTCCAATTAAAAAAAATAAATTTATATTAAAAAATAATTTTCCTTTATAATAAAAATTCAAAAAAAACAGATTTAAAACTTTGGGGCATCGAAGGACATTATCAACAAAGTATAAAACACAGTCTATACTAAGGAAAGAAAATATTTACAAATCATATATCTAATAAAGGTCTAGTGTTCAGAATATATAAAAAACTCTTAAAACTCTACAACAAAAAGACAACTCAATTAAGAAATGAGCAACAGAGTTGAATATCCATTTCTCCAAAGAAAATATACAAATGGTCAATGCTGCTGCTGCTGCTAAGTCGCTTCAGTCGTGTCCGACTCTGTGCAACCCCATAGATGGAAGCTCACCAGGCTCCCCCGTCCCTGGGATTCTCCAGGCAAGAACACTGGAGTGGGTTGCCATTTCCTTCTCCAACGCAGAAAAGTGAAAAGTGAAAGTGAAGTCGTTCAGTCCTGTCCGACTCTTAGCGACCCCATGGACTGGAGCCTACCAGGCTCCTCCGTCCATGGGATTTTCCAGGCAAAAGTACTGGGGTGGGGTGTCATTGCCTTCCCCGACAAATGGTCAATAGACACAAGAAAAGATGTTCAATATCATTGGTCATCAAGGAAATGCAAATTAATCAAAAACACAATGACATACCACTTTCAGTTCAGTTCAGTCGCTTAGTTGTGTCCGACTTTTTGCGACCCATGAATCGCAGCACGCGAGGCCTCCCTGTCCATCACCAACTCTCAGAGTTTACCCAAACTCATGTCCATCGAGTTGATAATGCCATCCAACCATCTCATCCTGTCGTCCCCTTCTCCTCCTGCCCCCAATCCCTCCCAGTATCAGGGTCTTTTTCAGTGAGTCAACTCTTCACATCAGGTGGCAAAATTATTGGAGTTTCAGCTTTAGCATCATTCCTTCCAAAGAACACCCAGGGCTGATCTCCTTCAGAATGGACTGGTTGGATCTCCTTGCAGTCCCAGGGACTCTCAAGAGTCTTCTCCAACACCACAGTTCAAAAGCATCAATTCTTTGGTGCTCAGCTTTCTTCACAGTCCAACTCTCACATTCATACATGACCACTGGAAAAACCATAGCCTTGACTAGACGGACCTTTGTTGGCAAAGTAATGTATCTGCTTTTTATATGCTATCTATGTTGGTCATAACTTTCCTTACTTTACACTCACTCAATTAACTATATTTTTAAGGGAAAATATGTGTTGGTAAGAATGTGGAGAAATAGGAACCATCATACACTGCTGGTGGGGATGTAAATGTTGTAGCCTCTTTGGAAAACAGTATGGCACATCCGCAAATGATTAAAAGAAGAGATACAAAAGGAACATTTCATGCAAAGATGGGCTCGATAAAGGATAGAAATGGTATGGACCTAACAGAAGCAGAAGACATTAAGGAGAGATGGCAAGAATACATAGAAGAACTGTACAAAAAGATCTTCATGACCCAGATAATCATGATGGTGTGATCACTGACCTAGAGCCAGACATCCTGGAATGTGAAGTCAAGTGGGCCTTAGAAAGCATCACTACAAACAAAGCTAGTGGAGGTGATGAAATTCCAGTTGAGCTATTCCAAATCCTGAAAGATGATGCTGTGAAAGTGCTGCACTCAACTCAGGAGTGGCCACAGGACTGGAAAAGATCAGTTTTCATTCCAATCCCAAAAAAAGGCAATGCCAAAGAATGCTCAAACTATCCCACAACTGCACTCATCTCACACGCTGGTAAAGTAATGCTCAAAATTCTCCAAGCCAGGCTTCAGCAATATGTGAACCGTGAACTTCCTGATGTTCAAGCTGGTTTTAGAAAAGGCAGAGGAACCAGAGATCAAATTGCCAACATCCGCTGGATCATGGAAAAAGCAAGAGAGTTCCAGAAAAACATCTATTTCTGCTTTATTGACTATGCCAAAGCCTTTGACTGTGTGGGTCACAATAAACTGTGGAAAATTCTGAAAGAGATGGGAATACCAGACCAGCTGACCTGCCTCTTGAGAAATTTGTATGCAGGTCAGGAAGTAACAGTTAGAACTAAACATGGAACAAGAGACTGGTTCCAAATAGGAAAAGGAGTTCGTCAAGGCTGTGTATTGTCACCCTGTTTATTTAACTCATATGCAGAGTACATCATGAGAAACGCTGGACTGGAAGAAACAGAAGTTGGAATCAAGATTGCTGGGAGAAATGTCAATAACCTCAGATGTGCAGATGACACCACCCTTATGGTAGAAAGTGAAGAGGAACTAAAAAGCCTCTTGATGAAGGTGAAAGTGGAGAGGAAAAAGTTGGCTTAAAGCTCAACATTCAGAAAACGAAGATCATGGCATCCAGTCCCATCACTTCATGGGAAATAGATGGGGAAACAGTGGAAAGAGTGTCAGACTTTATTTTTCTGGGCTCCAACATCACTACAAATGGTGACTGCAGCCATGAAATTAAAAGACACTTACTCCTTGGAAGGAAAGTTATGACCAACCTAGATAGCATATTCAAAAGCAGAGACATTACTTTGCCAACAAAGATTCATCTAGTCAAGGCTATGGTTTTTCCTATGGTCATGTATGGATGTGAGAGCTGGACTGTGAAGAAGGCTGAGCACTGAAGAATTGATGCTTTTGAACTGTGGTGTTGGAGAAGACTCTTGAGAGTCCCTTGGACTGCAAGGAGATCCAACCAGTCCATTCTGAAGGCGATCAGCCCTTTGATTTCTTTGGAAGCAATGGTGCTAAAGCTGAAACTCCAGTACTTTGGCCACCTCATGCGAAGAGTTGACTCATTGGAGAAAACTCTGATGCTAGGGAGGGATTGGGGGCAGGAGGAGAAGGGGACGACAGAGGATGAGATGGCTGGATGGCATCACTGACTTGATGGACGTGAGTCTTGGTGAACTCCAGGAGTTGGTGATGGACAGGGAGGCCTGGTGTGCTGCAGTTCATGGGGTCGCAGAGTCAGACACGACTGAGCAACTGATCTGATCTGATCTGAACCATACAACTATACAATTCCACTACTAGATATACCCCAGAGAAATTATAACATGTTCACACAGAAACTTACATACTAATGTTTACAGCAGTATTATTCATATTAGATGAAAGATGGAAACAAACCAAATGTCCAAATGAAGAGGTCAACAATTTGTTATATATACATCAGATCAGATCAGATCAGATCAGTCGCTCAGTCGTGTATTGTATATATACATACAATGGAATATTATTCAACCATAACAAAGAATGAAGTACTGACATACTCTACAACTTTGATAAACCTCAAAAAACATTATACTAAAGTAGTCAAACACAAAGGGTTATATATTGCCTGATTCTTTTCTATGTATTATGCAATATAGAAAAATCCATAGAGACAGAAAGTAGATTAGTAGCTGCCAGCATTTGAGGTGGAGAGAGGAAGTGAAGAGCAATTACTTAAAGAAAACAGGATGCTCTGCTGGGGTGACAAAATTTTTGACACTAGTGAGAAGTGGTGGGTGGATGCAACAACATTATGAATGCACTAAGTGCCATTAAAGTGTACACTTTCAAATTATTGATTAATTGTATTTTACATGAATTTCATCTCAATTTTTTAAAAGAAGACTTCAAGGGAATGTTTAATTTGCTCAAGAGAACTACTGTCCTCAAGGGACCTAGTCTATTAGCCTTTGTTGAACTAAAGACAAGTGAGTTTTTCACACTTTTTAAAGCAGACTTGGGATTTGGCTTGAGGGGCAATGAACTAAAGAAGTATAACACAAGACTCAAGAGGAATGTTCTTGATTACTTGCTGTACATTTTGGAAAAGAATAAAATAAAATACTGTTTTCCATTAAAAAAAAAAAAAAAAACTGTAACAAGAGAAATGAGGTAGCAGCCTATTTAAGAAACCAATCAGAAATATTTTCAAAAATCAGTAAGAATGATCTTCATTTTTTTTTTTTTTTTTAGGGGATAGACCATTTTGAAGTCTTTACTGAATTTGTTACAATATTGTTTCTGTTCTGTTTTTGGTTTTTTGGCCCACACCTACTGCATTGTAAGACAAAGTCTCAACCATTGGACCGCAGGGAAGTCCCAGGAATGACTTTTTGAGAGAAAAAACAATAGTTACATTGTGCAGATAAGAACCAAGATGAGAGGATGTGAGTTCTCCCTTCCTAATCATGTTAAAAGCCTTGAACCATACTGTTTATTTTTTAATGGTCTTCATATGGAGGAAATTTTCAAACTGTGCCAGAGAGTCATTTCATCACAAATGGCACAATTATGAGCAAACAACCCACAAGGAATGTTCTTACTCCTCTCCATTCTTTGGCCTGACAGAAGTTTTCACTGTGGATATAATTTTCTATTTCTGCACTGTGATATGGTAGTCCCCAAATGGTGAGCCCATTATCTGAAGATGTTGAGCTTTATGTTGTGGTGGGAACAGAGAGTCACACTCCTTTCTGGCCTTCAGAATTTAACAATAAATACTGGAGAGGGTGTGGAGAAAAGGGAACCCTCTTACACTGTTGGTAGGAATGTAAATTGATACATGCACTATAGAAAACAGTATGGACGTTCCTTAAAGCATTAAAAATAGAGCTACCATATGACCCAGATATCCCACTTCTGGGCACATACCCAGAGAAAACCATAATTCAAAAGGATACATGCACCCTAATGTTCATTGAAGCACTATTTACAATAGCCAGGACATGGAAGCAACCTAATGTCCATCAACAAAGGAATGAATAAAGATGATGTGGCACACACACACACACACACACAGAGAGAGAGATATATACAATGGAATATTACTCAGCCATAAAAGGAATGAAATTGTATCACTTGCCAAGACATGGATGAACCTATATCCTGTCATACAAAGTGAAGTAAGTCAGGAAGAGGAAAAACAAATATATATTAACACATATATATGGAATCTAGAAAAATGGTACAGATGAACCTATTTGCAAAGCTAAAATAGAGACAAAGATATAGAGAAGAAACATGAATATCAAGGGGAAAGAGGAGGTGGGATGAATTGGGAGATTGGGATTGACATATATATTGACTGGGCTTCCCTTGTGGCTCAGATGGTAAAGAATCCACCTGCAACGCGGGAGACCTGGGCTCAGTCCTTGGTTGGGAAGATCCCCTGAAAAAGGGAAAGGTTACCCACTCCAATATTCTGGCCTAGAGAATTCCATGGACTGTACAGTTCATGTTGTCGAAAAAAGTCAGACACAACTGAGCGACTTTCACTTTCACTGTATATTTGCTACGTCACTTCAGTCGTGTCTGACTCTGTGTGACCCCATAGACGGCAGCCCACCAGGCTCCCCTGTCCCTGGGATTCTCCAGGCAAGAACACTGGAGTGGGTTGCCATTTCCTTCTCCATTCACTGTATATACTACTACATATAAAGTAGATGGCTAATGAAATATAGCACTGGGAACTCTACTCAGTGCTCTGTGACAAAGTGTGTGTGTGTGTGTGTGTGTGCTCAATCATGTCTGATTCTTTGTGACCCCATGGACTGTGGCCCACCAGGCTCCTCTGTCTATGGGATTCTCCAGGCAAGAATACTGGAGTGGATTCCCATGCCCTCCTCCAGGGTATCTTCCTGATCCAGAGATTGAACCCACATCTCCTGCAGCTCCTGAATTGGAAGGTGGATTCTTTTACCAGAGCTGGACAAAGTATATATATGTAGGTTATAGCTGATTCACTGAGATGTACAGCAGAAAGTAACTCAACATTGTAATGCAATTAAACTAAAAAAAAAAAAAAAAAACTACTTGTTATAATTTTCTCATACAAATAAAATTAAAAAAATAATCGCTGTATCCCAGAATCTTAGAATAGCAAATATGATAAATCACAGTACTACAGTTAAAACACTAACTTCAGGACATATTTCTCCACCAAAACTTCTGCAATTTCAACTCTTCTCCTCCCTCCACATTTCCATGGAAGGTAAGAACAGCAGGTCAAAGACACCAAAGGAAAGGCCACTCCAAGAGATAAAAGTGGTGAGGAACAAGTCTGTGGGCTATGAGTCCAGAATCAGACTGTGGGCTATGAGTCCAGAATCATGGCCACTAGGTTTCCACTATCCTGAGCACCATGCCCTGCTGAGTCCTCCAGAGAATATGAGCTGTGTGGCCACTGGAAATGTAGCTTACAAGGGCACACACCAGACTGACACATTCATTTCTTCATAATTGGAAAAGCCAAAGCTCTGATTTGGATTTTGATCTGCAGTCCTCAGGAGTTTTCCCACAGAGACTTTATAAATAATCAAGTTTGATTCTTCTCAAACCTGAGACTCGGGCTTCCTAATGGCTTATACTGAAACCAATATGCAGTTCATAGAAATTCTATGATTTCATCCCCCTTAATTATCAAAACCTTAAAAGTTTATCAAAAGCTATATTAAGTGTATTGGAAATCTCTATAATATTTAAAAAGATATATAGGTAAAAATTATTTTAAACAACTAATGTTAGGATTCACAAAATTTTCACAAATCTGAGAGATACTCATCATTTTTCTTTATTACAGTATAGTTGATTTACAATATTGTGTTACTTTCAGGTGTACAGTACAGTGATTCAGATACATATAAACATACATATATACACATACATATATATTCTTTTTTAGATTCTTTTCCCATATAGGCCATTGAAGAGTATTGCATAGAGTTCCTTGTGCTACACAGTAGGTCCTTCTTGGTTATCTATTATATATATAGTGGTATGTATATATTAATTCCAAACTCTTTTAAGTATAGGCAATTAGAATCTTTAATTAGTTCCTTCCTACCCCTCTTTTTTTTCTCCTATGTCCACAGTGTCACGTTCTTCCCATTCATCCTTAACAAAGTGACTAGGGCTATATTTTCCAGTATTATTTAAACCTATCTTGAACAAAGGTTCTTATCACCAATAGGGTTTTTGGTTGTTTTACCATTGTTCTAAATGTGAATATTTTAAAACTAGATGGGGAACCTCCAAAGATTCCCTAAGGCCAGTAAGGTTTTTTTTTTCAAGAACCTTTAAAGGTAACTACCCATTGTATTTTACAAAGTTAGACTAACTTTCATAAGAAATCTTGATGATTATAGTTCACAAAAGATTCATTTCACTTCTGAACAGAGATGTAAGACCCTGAATAAAATCCTGGAAAAGAAAATTCAATAATAAAAGAATCACTCACCATGATCAAGTAAGGTTTATCTTAGCAAGGAAGGCAAGATACATTACTGGGAAATCTATCAATATAATAGATTGTGCCAATGGGTCAAATAAGTCATTTTTTGACAATAGCAACAGAAAACAAAAACAACATTCATATACATTTCTTATTTTAAAAAATATGTAACCACTACAAACCTATTATAACAGATAAAATCAAAGAGACTGATAATACCAAGAGGTGGAGATGATGAAAAGCATATGGTACTCTAATGACAGTGATTGGGATGAATATGCAAACAAGCTAAACTGTCCAAATTTCTTTTCTTAAGAGGAGTTGCTTAACTACTTGTGGCCATTTAGAGAAAGCCTGTCTGCAGTGGGAAACAATGAGGCCAAAGAGGGATAATTAGAGTTGAAAAAATATATAAAACTACTATATAATTTTTAAACATATATATGTATATATAATAGTTTTGTGTCAAATTGACTGGACTGAGGGATGCCCAGAGAGCCGGTAAAACATTCTTTCTGGGTGGGTCTGTGAGTGTTTTCTGGAAAAGATTAGCATTTGAATCTACAAGTTGAGTAAAGAAAATCACCTTCAACAATGTGGATGGACATCAAATCCTGAGGGCCTCAATAGACTACACGGGAGGTTTTTGTTACCTGCCAGGCTCCTCTGTCCATGGGGACTTTCCTGGCAAGAATACTGGAGTGGGTTGCCATTTCCTTCTCCCTGAGATCTTTCTGACCCAGTGATCAAAGCCCTGACTCCTGTATTGTCAGGAAAGTTTTTTACCACTGAACCAGGGAAGCCCCTACAAGGGCGGAGGAAGTACAAATTTGTTCTTTGCTTGAGCTGGGACACCCATCTTCTCCTGCCCTCAGACATTGGCATTCCTGGTTCTTGGGACTCAAACTGAACCTTATACTATCTGTTCTCTTGGTTCTCAGGCATTCAGACTAGGACTGAATTATACCAACTGCTAAATTATACCGCCATTTTTCCTGGTTCTCCAGGTTGAAGAAAGCAAACTGTGGACCCTCTTGTCATCCTCAATTGCACAAAGCAATTCCTATAATTAATTTATACACACACACAGACACACACACAGAAATACACATAAATATATATATACTGGCTCCTATTGGCTCTGTTTCTCTGGAGAGAAACTCTGACTAATACAATATATAAGAGAGAGAGATGACCTGCAGTACTGAAGGAGGAAATGGCAACCCGCTCCAGTATTCTTACCTGGAGAATCCCATGGACAGAGGGGCCTGGTGGGCTACAATCCACAGGGTCACGAAGAATCGTACATGACTCAGAGGCTGAATGAACAAACAAATGAATAACCGACTCCCAGACCAGTATTAACTGAACACAATTTCACTTTTGGAATTGTCATTAATATAAAACCATAAATTTCCATTTATTCTCATGCTCATTTGAATAGTTTCTTTTGCTTTCAAGAGAGTTGTCACTAATGGAGAAATAATGTTACACTGGATGCAGACTTCATATACTGAGCACCTATTATGAACAAAAAGCTATGCAAGATAAATAGAACAGAGATTCTGTCCTTAATATTAACTGCTGATTAATCAAAAACACTAAAAAGACTAATAATATGCATGAATTGAATTTCAAAACAATGCTTTGTAACATATGATTTCATGTAATACAGACTTTTTTTTTTTTTTTTTTTTGCCATGCCACACAGCACGTGAGATCTTAGTTCCCCAACAAGGCATGGAATCCACACCCTCTACAGTGAAAGCATGGAGTCTTAACCACTGGACAGCCCAGAAAGTCCCTAGTAATAACAATATAGAAGACCCTACCTTAAAGAGATAGGGACAATTCTATTATTAATAATTATATATTTTAAATTTTTATTTATTGGCTGTGTCGAGTCTTAGTTGCAATACATGGGATCTTTGTTGCAGCACAAGGACTCTCCAGTTGTTGCCCATGGCCTCTAGAGTACAGGGTCAGTAGCTGAGGGGCACAGTCTTAGTTGCTCCAAGGCATGAGAGTCTTAGTTCTTCCCCAATGAGGGATCAAACCCATGTCCCATGCATTGCAAGGTGGATTCTTAACCATTGAACCACCAGGGAAGTCACCTCTATTAATTACTGAAAGCTTTATTACTGAAATACAGTACCTAGTATTGAAAGAGAAAGTTGTCTCTTCTGTGTTTTCAAACACAGTCTGAAAAGTGACATATTCAGTCACTCAACCCAACACTTTGTGTTCGTGATATGTTTCCTATTTTTAAAAACTGAACTATCTTTTAGTTTGGAATACTCACACAATCCTGACAATGTTTCTTTGTAGTAATCAGGAAATGAATGAAATATTTACAAGAGATGGAATGTCTTAAACTTCCAGAGAGATAGGGACAGAGAAATAGGATTGTTCTTCTACCAATATCATCACCTCTAGAATCTGAACACTTAACTGCGAAGTATATTCATATATTTAATAGTGTACTGGATGTATACATATATATATATAAAATACAAAAGTTATATACATACACATATATATGTATTCAGTGGTTTCCCAGGTGGCGCTACTGGTAAAGAACCTTCCTGCCAATGCAGGAGATACAAGAGACATGGGTTTGATCCCTGGGTCAGGAAGATCCCCTGGAGGAGGGAATGGCAACCCAATCCAGTATTCTTGCCTGGACAATACCATGGATAGAGGAGCCTTGAGGGCTACAGTCCTCAGAGTCAGAAGCAACTTAGCACACAACTGAACAACTTGAAGCAACTTAGCACACATGCATGTATACATATTCAGTATAATATTCAAATTCCTATCAAGGTTTATGTTTTTGTATGCCTATCCTGTTTTAATAAGATTAATACAACAGATTTCTGAAGTCCCAGTGGCTACTTTCATTCTTTAATTTCTATCACCTATGAATAGCATACTTGCATAATTTAACTCTAGTCTCATCATGAAACTTTCATAATTGACAGTTCATGCAACTAGAGAGTAGTCAAAATCCCATTATTTTTGTTTCTGGGAAAGCCTAATTACTAGATGGTTTCTAGGAAAGCATATTGAAAAGTTGAATGAAATGGGTGGTTCTCATATTAAGTTCTCCAGAAGGAAAAGCAAGATAATTCCTCTTTAATTTTCACAATGTGACTTTTCTGATTCAAAATGGTGAAATTTCAGTTTTCTAAGGCTATCTGGTATTTGTCCTTAAAGAGTTTTCAAATTGAGGCATGGAATATTTTTAAAAAGAATTTGTCACAAGAAAACTTAAAAAACACTAATTAATTATATTAGGAAATGAGAAGCGGACTAAGAAGAAACAAAACTCAAAAATTTTGAGCAACTCAAGATTCTTAAATCCACTATGGAAAATAATAATAATGAAACCTTACTTTCATGTAACATGATTAAAGTTTCAAAATGCTTTCATACCAACAACTTCATTTGATACAATTGACTTATAAGAAAGAACAGGGATCAAGCCCTTCTGTCAGGTGAATAGAGAGGCACAAATTTAAGTAATGAACTCACAGCCATAAGTAGCCATATATGTATGCATTCATTCACAGCATTTCTTGAAAGATCACTATGTGAAAGACATTGTACTAGCTGATAATGGAACATCCTTCCCTCCAAGGCTAGGATGTTCTAAAGTGTTCTGAGGAACACTCTAGAAAGGGTGACAAAGAAGTTCAGTATGATATAATAAATGTTTTAAGGTGCTTTAGTCATTGGGAAACAACACCTTTAAATTCATGTGGAATTTCAAACATAAATGTCTCTTGAATCACACAAATGAGATGTTCATGGGAAAAAAAGTAATCTTTGAGCACAGAAACAGAATGTTGGCACTGCAAAGAGCCTTAGAGACTACTGTTCCAACAGTTCCCTTATTTCACAGGACAGGAAACTAAACCTAAAGAGACTAACTGGTTTTCCAAGGATAATAAGACTAGAAAGTGGCAAAGTTTTAAAGTTTCTTAAGGTTATAAATATAATTTTCAAACAACCTCAACACAGAGAATCCAAAAAAAAAAAGGAAAGAAAGAAAGTGTGCAATAACTTGGATGTATTCAGTCAAGGATGATCAATTTTACCACTACCCATAAAGTGTTCAAAATGTCAAAAGAAAAGAGGAGTTTTGCATTAAAGCTATTATTTTATAATTTCCCAATGAATTAAAATAATTTTAATACTCAATGGTCAACCAGTATTTAAAAGGCAAAAATAAATAAATAATGCCTGACATTACTTTGGCCACCTGATGTGAAGAACTGACTCATTTGAAAAGACTCTGATGCTGGGAAAGATTGAAGGTGAGAGGAGAAGGGGACGACAGAGGATGAGATGGTTGGATGGCATCCCCGACTCAATGGACATGAGTTTGAGTGAACTCCGGGAGTTGGTGATGGACAGGGAGGCCTCACGTGCTGCAGTCCATGGGGTAGCAAAGAGTCAGACACAACTGAGCAACTCAACTGAACTGAACTGATACTACTTTTAAGATCATTGCTGATAACTCTCTGAATGAACAGACCTCACCATGCTAACTCCTAAGTATTTATATCCGCAATACAAAGAACAGACAGTGGACACTGCAGTGCATTGAAATGTACAATCCCCAAGTCTGTGACCATTGCTGGTCTACCTTTATATATGTATTTTTTTCATAAACCCACAGCATTAATATCCATCAATATCATTCCTTCCAATAACACCTTTAACTTTTAGCAATGTGAATTTGTTGAGGAAAAGGCTATGCCACATTGAATTTTGAAATTTCCCAAAATAATGTAGCATGCCAGTACTGCTGACTTTTTAGACTGAATTATATTCACATTACCTTTCTTCTGGTTCACTTTGCTGTTTCTGGTAGAGTGATTCTGCCTACATGAATAAAATTTTATTACATTCTTATCCTTCACTGTTGGCTCTACCTTGACAGTCAAGTTTAATCACGCCAGATGTTGTTTTTGCAAAGCTCACTCCTTCTGCACAGATAATAGCCAACCTGACCAACTTTTCCCCTCAAAGTACCACCCTCCCTCAGAAGTGTTATGTTGAGGGGATAATTCCTGACAATGAAGCAAACTAACCTGCTTTCAGCCAATTTGTGGGCTGCTATTTTCGCAGAAAGATCTGATCTTCATACTCTTTTAACCTGGCTAGTCTAAAATGTTCATAGTTTACTGCTTTTGTCTTCCTGTCTGCTTCCTGAACTACAGAATCTCATACAGAGAATAGAATCATGAATGATAACTACAAAACAATGAAATAAAACTTCCATATGAAATATAAAATTGATCACATTGCTTTTTATGTCAGCTACACCTATATTGATTTTTTTTTTTTTTTTTTTTGCTCTTCAAACACAGGTTAAGAAGTAACTGTTTACACCTCCAGTGACTCATGTCCCCCCCAGTAGGGGCTACAGTCATTGACGAAATAGTATTTTTACCAAGTGTATATCCTTCTGCTCTTAGATTTCCTTTTTTCTTCTATTTCTCTGTCTCTGTACATAAATGTATCCCTTTCACAAAAAGACTTGCAGAGTTGCATATCACTCCTCCAAAGAACAGACTTCTAGTAACTTCAACCTTTAGGGGGAAAAAAGCCACAAACCTTTATAAAAGGAAAAAAGATTTCTAAGAGGCCAGTTGTCAGAAAGCACATACTTATTTCATAAGAGTAAAAATAAAAATGAGCTCTCCTTCCTCTAAGTTCCCAAAGCTTATTATCTGTTCTTATCTCATGGCACTTACAATTTTTCCTTATTATTCTAGTTATTTATGCAAATGTGTTATCGTCTTCACCAATCTGGAAGATCTTCACCGGCAGGATCGAGGTCTAACTTATCCTATTCCCCAAAATGTTAGTTGCTTCATTTATGTTCTATAAAGAACCGCTTCTCCATCCTTTAAAGCCCCATGAAGGTTGCAGAAAGATCAAGGTAATGAGGATTGGAAAAAAATTATTTGATTTGTCCAGTTTTTCACTAGTGTTTGACACTTAACACATGCTTTTATTACAGGTTTTTTTACACACGTCTTATATTCCCAACTGCTCCAACTAAAAAGGGAGCTTTATAAGCTCCTTGAGGGGAAGTTCCACCTGTTGCTCGTCTTTGTATTTCTCAAAGTTTTTAAATAGAACCTTGTACCTAATAGGCACAGAGATATAAATGAAATAACATAAATCAGATTAGAAGGATAAATAGCAGACCCTTATAAGGCATAACAGCAATGAACAGCATTAGAATATAAAAAAGCCATTTTTATTCATTAAACATTTATTAAGTGAATATTATATACTAACTGTGCTATGTACTAAAAGAAATAAAGCATAAACTTTCCCTCAAGGACCTAGGTTAGTGGTGTAACTAGGAATCAAAAATTTTAAGCCAAAATTACGAGATTACTCCCTATTGATAAACTCAACTTGTTCAGTGCACATTATATTGTAAAAAGATTTTTTAAATGAAAAAAAAGCCATAAAACTTTGAGTATGAAAGTAGATAAGATTACATTAACTGAAACCCCCATGCTAGACAAATAAGACATTACTTACTGTATGTTATCACCATTTCTTAAATGCTTATAGTCTAAATTAGATTGCTTTCCCAATATTCTTTGTATGCCATATCCCAAAGAGTAATAGATAAGAATAGTTGTTTTACATGGATTATCATATTTTAAGAGATATTCGTAAATATAATAAACAAATGCCATTATTAATAATATTAAGGATTCAAATTTTTTTCTCTTTTTTATAAGGTAAGATTTCTCTAAGTGCTTTATATAATATCCACAAATCTTACTAGGTATTTTAATCAAGCAGTTAGACAATTTAAATAGTTCATGGAACCATAAATGGCTATTCCAATATCTACTCGATTATAGCAAGAATACTAGCTAGTGATTAAAATATTCAAGCATAGCCTTTTAAAATAATTTTACTCAACTTTAAAAGAAACAGCAATTTAGTCCACTATCATCCTCTTTTCTCCAGAATGACTGAATACCAAATAAATTTCATTTTCTTTCCTGTTGATAAATTAGGAGGGAAAAAGGAATGAAAGAATTTTACCACTCTTTATAGCCTTGAAGTGTTAATGGGCTCAAGACATTTAGCAGCATTATTTAGGCAAAAGAAGATACACAATGAGAAAAATGGGTCTGACTTAGGTACCCTATATGCAGTTCTGGATTGTATACTAATCCAGCCAGTCATTTGCTATTACAGTTGATATTGTTGGTATTATCATTGATAGCTGACTAAATAAATAACTGCAAATGGCAAAGTGTAGTGCAGGGTTTTCCCCCACTACAGATGTATTAGATAAGGAGCATACTGATATTTTAGGAGCAACTTTTCTCTCTGCTTAAAAAAATACATATTCATTCTAGAAAATTTCAAATATTAGAAAAGAACAAATAATATTATAAAAACCATTATCCTAAGATTGATATATTACAAGTATTAGCATTTTACTGTATTTTCTTCCAGTATGTGTACATTGTGTGTGTGTGTGTGTGTGTGTGCATGTGTGTGTGTGTACATGAGCATGCAAGCTTTATATGGAATACACATGGATTCTTAGTATTTTTTTCCCACTTCAGACATGGAAGTCTTTCCCATGAGTAGATATAATTATAAAAAATGCCATAGTATAAATGAACCATAAGACATTTAAGCAATGGCCCACTGTAGGCTATTTAAGCTTTTTTCAACTTTTCATTATTATAACTAGGACTGGAAAAGGTCAATTTTCATTCCAATCCCAAAGAATGGCAATGCCAAAGAATGCTCAAACTACTGCACAACTGCACTCATCTCACACGCTAGTGAAGTAATGCTCAAAATTCTCCAAGCCAGGCTTCAGCAATACCTGAACCATGAACTTCCTGATGTTCAAGCTGCTTTTAGAAAAGGCAGAGGAACCAGAGATCAAATTGTCAAAATCCGCTGGATCATGGAAAATGCAAGAGAGTTCCAGAAAAATATCTATTTCTGCTTTATTGACTATGCTAAAGCCTTTGACTGTGTGGATCACAATAGACTGTGGAAAATTCTGAAAGAGATGGGAATACCAGACCACCTGACCTGCCTCTTGAGAAATCTGTATGCAGGTCAGGAAGCAATAGTTAGAACTGGTCATGGAACAACAGACTGACTGGTTCCAAATAGGAAAAGGAGTATGTCAAGGTTGTATATTGTCACCCTGCTTATTTAACTTCTATGCATAGTACATCATGAAAAATGCTGGGCTGGAAGAACCATAAGCTGGAATCAAGATTGCCAGGAGAAATATCAATAACCTCAGATATGCAGATGACACCACCCTTATGGCAGAAAGTGAAGAGGAATTAAAAAGCCTCTTAATGAGAGTGAAAGAGGAGAGTGAAAAAGTTGGCTTAAAGCTCAACATTCAGAAAACGAAGATCATGGCATCCAGTCCCATCACTTCATGGCAAATAGATCGGGAAACAGTGGAAACAGTGTCAGACTTTATTTTGGGGGCTCCAAAATCACTGCAGATGGTGACTGCAGCCATGAAATTAAAAGACGCTTACTCCTTGGAAGGAAAGTTATGACCAACCTGGATAGCATATTGAAAAGCAGAGACATTACTTTGCCAACAAAGGTCCATCTAGTCAAGGCTATGGTTTTTCCTATGGTCATGTATGGATGTGAGATTTGGACTGTGAAGAAGGCTGAGTGCTGAAGAATTGATGCTTTTGAACTGTGGTGTTGGAGAAGCCTCTTGAGAGTCCCTTGGACTGCAAGGAGATCCAACCAGTCCATTCTGAAGGAGATCAGCCCTGGGATTTCTTTGGAGGCAATGATGCTAAAGCTGAAACTCCAGTATTTTGGCCACCTCATGTGAAGAGTTGACTCATTGGAAAAGACTCTGATGCTGGGAGGGATTGGAGGCAAGAGGAGAAGGGGACGACAGAGGATGAGATGGCTGGATGGCATCACTGACTCAATGGACGTGAGTCTGAGTGAACTCCGGGATTTGGTGATGGACAGGGAGGCCTGGCGTGCTGTCATTCATGGGGTCGCAAAGAGTCACACACGACTGAGTGATTAAACTGAACTGATATAATAAACATGTCTTTTGGTACATCACTGGGATTTTTTATAGGTAGGTAGGTACCTAGGTAGGTAGATAGATGATAGATATGAGATAGTCAATTCCTAGGCAGATTGATAAGAAGTCCAGGTTCCCCATGAGGAGAAAGGGGTCTGGGGCTCTCGAAGTGGAGACAGGGGTCTGGAATTCTCAAGGAGGAGGAAAAGACAAACTTTTTTTGTCTACATTACTTGCTGCTGCTGCTAAGTCACTTCAGACGTGTCCGACTCTGTGCGACCCCATAGATGGCAGCCCACCAGGCTCCCCTGTCCCTGGGATTCTCCAGGCAAGAACACTGGAGTGGCTTGCCATTTCCTTCTCCAATGCATGAAAGTGAAAAGTGAAAGTGAAGTCGCTCAGTCATGTCCTACTCCTAGCGACCCCATGAACTGCAGCCTACCAGGCTCCTCCATGTATGGGATTTTCCAGGCAAGAGTACTGGAGTGGGGTGCCATTGCCTTCTCAGCTACATTACTTAGTCTTAGCCAATTACACAACTGTTTTTAAACTCTATACTAACGATTATACAACAACAATGTATCCTGCTTTAGGACAGTTCCTCCTTCCTGAGAACTTCTGGTTAATCCTGTTATCTCAAAGTGTAAATTATGGCAGTGGGTCTAGTAAGATCTTTACAACCTCCAGACATTCTTTGATTCACTGTAATAACTAATTAAAAGGTATATAACTTCACTGCTAACACTAGCAAGGGGGGTACGCTCTGTCCCCCTTCTGATGTCTGTGTCAGAATCTTTCTCTATCTCTTTTATACTTTAATAAAACTTTATTACACAAAAGCTCTGAGTGATCAAGCATGGTCTTAGGCCCTGGATTGAATTCTTCTCCTCCAGAGCCCAAGAATCCCTGTGTCTTTCATGGTTCAGCAACCTTTCAGATACATACATACACACATACATACATATATAGGCTAGTGAAATGTTCATTTTATGTGAATAGCAGTTACTTACATTTTGGTTTTTGCTTAAATATTTGCCCATTTTTCTACTGACTACAGAGTATATTTTAATTTCTTTCTTTAAATTTTATTTTTTTGTTTTTGTTTTTGGCTCTGCTGGTCTTTGTTGTTGCGAGGAATTTTTCTCTAGTTGTGACAAGCCGGAGTTACTCTCTAATTGCAGTTCATAGGCTTCTCTTGTTTAGGATCCCGGGCTCTAGGGTGCACAGGCTTCAGTGGTTGCAGCAAGTGGGCTCAGTAGTTGTGGCTCCCAGTTTCTAGAGCACAGGCTCAACAGTAGTGGCACAGGGGCTAAGTTGCTCTGCTGCATATGGGATCTTCCCAGATCACAGATTGAACCTGTGTCTCCTGCACTGGCTCATTCCCTGAGCCACCAGGGAAGCCTCTCAATTTCTTAGTGAACTGCTCGGTGCTGCTTGAATATACAATACTGAAATATTATTTGCTAATGACGGTTACAATTTAATTATGAAAATATACAGAAAATCACTAAGAAAAATCATAATTATTTGCCTTTCACAACTAATCCACATCAATCCTATCATAATTGCTCAACAACTTCTCTTTTTCTGAAAATGAGTAAAATTTACAGATGGAGTTAAATCCTCTTTGTATTCCTCCCCAAACAAATTACACTTCCTCCTTACCCAGGGCCATTAATAATCACGAATTTGATGTGTGTCTTTCCCATCATATTCTTACACATTGTGTTTTAATGAAAAATTATACAATATTGTTTGAGTTGCCTGAAATAAAGTTATATATCATATGAACCATTCTGCAGATTACTTTTTTTAACTCAACATTATGCTTTTCAGATCTATCCATGTTGATATATAAATATCTAACTCATTAATCTATACCAATTTATCCATGTTGTTTATATAACATTCATTCATTTTAGCTGCTATATGATATTCTAGAATTCTATCTCATCAAGCCTTCATCACTTATCCATTCACCATGGTAGACATTTAAGTTGTTTCTGGTTTTTGCATTGCAAAAATTGATTTAGCAACCAACCTTGTGTATATGTGCACGAATTTCTCTATATCATATATCTAAATATAAATTATTGAATCCAGATATTTCAATCATAGAATACTGAATCACTTTCAACCTTATTATATATATTGTCATATATCTTTTAACTTCATAATGTTTAAATAGGATTTTTGCATTTATGTACAGAAAAGAGACTATAATTTTGGTTTGTTAAACTTTATCTTTCAGTAGTAAGTTAACAACTTCCTAAAGTGAGTTGGGGAGCATATCTCTATTATCTAGACTCCAAAAATATTTCTGAAATAGGGATTATCTATTCCTTGAAGGTATGATAAAAATCATATGCAGTTAGGCCTACTTCCTTCAGAATGGAGTCAGCAATATTTTTTTTCACTTTCAGTTCAAAGTCTTTAATGATAATCAGTTTTTAAAATTTATTTATTTTAGTTGAAGGTTAATTACTTTACAATATTGTAGTGGTTTTATCATACATTAACATGAATCCACCACGGGAGTACACGTGTTCCCCACCCTGAACCCCCCTCCCACATCCCTCCCCATCCCATCCCTCAGGGTAATCCCAGTGCACCAGCCCTGAGCACCCTGTCTCATGCATCAAACCTGGACTGGTGATCTATTACACATATGATAATATACATGTTTCAATGCTATTCTCCCAAATCATCCCACCCTCACCTTCTCCCATAGAGTCCAAAAGACTGTTCTATACATCTCTGTCTCTTTTGCTGTCTCACATGTAAGATTACTTTTACCATTTTTCTAAATTCCATAAATATGCATTAGTATACTGTATTGGTGTTTTTCTTTCTGGCTTACTTTACTCATTATAATAGCCTCCAGTTCAATCCACCTCATTAGAACTGATTCAAATGTGTTCTTTTTAATAGCTGAGTAATATTCCATTGTGTATATTTCCATTGCTTTCTTATCTATTCATCTGCCAGTGGACATCTAGGTTGCTTCCATGTCCTGGCTATTATAAACAGTGCTGCTATGAACATTGGGGTACACGTGTTTCTTTCAATTCTGGTTTCCTCGGTGTGTATGCCCAGCAGTGCAATTGCTGGGTCATATGGCAGTTCTATTTTGAATTTTTTAAGAAATCTCCACACTGTTCTCCATAGTGGCTGTACTAGTTTGCATTCCCACCAGCAGTGTAAGAGGGTTCCCTTTCCTCCACACTCTCTCCAGCATTTATTGTTCATGGAATTTTTGATAGCAGCCATTCTGAATGGCATGAAATGGTACCTCATTATGATTTTGATTTGCATTTCTCTGATAATGAGTGATGTTGAGTATCTTTTCATGTGTTTGTTAGCCATCTATATGTTCTTTGGAGAAATGTCTGTTTAGTTCTTTGGCCCATTTTTTGATTGGGTCATTTATTTTTCTGGAATGGAGCAGCAGGAGTTGCTTGTATATTTTTGAGATTAATTCTTTGTCAGTTGTTTCATTTGCTATTATTTTCTCCCATTCTGAAGGCTGTCTTTTCACTTTGCTTCTAGTTTCCTTCGTTGCACAAAAGCTTTTAAGTTTAATTAGGTCCCACTAGCTTATTTTCACTTTTATTCCCATTACTTTGGGAGGTAGGTCATAGAGGATCCTGCTGTGATTTATTTCAGAGAGAGTTTAGCCTATGTTTTTCTCTAGGAGTTCTATGGTTTCTGGTCTTAGATCTTTAATCCATTTTGAGTTTATTTTTGTGTATGGTATTAGAAAGTGTTCTAGTTTCATTCTTTTATACATGGTTGACCAGTTTTTCCAGCACCACTTGTTAAAGAGATTGTCTTTTCTCCATTCTTGCCTCCATGGGGTGTCCATAGGTGCATGGATTATCTCTGAACTTTCTATTTTGTTCCATTGATCTATATTTCTGTCTTTGTGCCAGTACCATACTGTCTTGATGACTGTAGCTTTCTAGTATAGCCTGATGTCAGGCAGGTTGATTCCTCCAGTTCCATTCTTCTTTCTCAAGTAATCAGTTTTTACTCAGAGTTTCTCTTTCTTCTGGCTTCATTCTGATAATATTTGCCTGAAAATTCAGCAATTATATAAGCCTAGATTATTCCCTATATGGTGAAATCTGAGACAAGAGCTTGTGTGCAGACAATATATCTGGGGATCATGAACACAGGAAATAGGTATGTGGCACTGGAGAAGAGTGAAAAAAGGAACGAAGAAACGCCTATTCAATAAACAAAGATAATATGGTGTGTGCATGTACATATGCATATATATATATGAAAGATCCCCTGGAGAAGGAAATGGCAACACACTCCATATTCTTGCCTGGAGAATCCTATGGACAGAGGAGCCTGGCAGGCTACAGTCCATGTGGTTGCAAGAGTCAGACTAAACCACTTAGCTGCTAAACTACTATGTGTGTATATATATATACACACACAATGGAATACTACTCAGACATATGGAAAGAACAAATGCTAAGTAAGTCAGAAATAGAAAGACAAATACCATATGATAGCACTTGTATGTGAAATCTAAAATATAGCACAAATGAACATATCTGCCAAACAGAAACAGACTCACAGACAATGAGAACAGACTTGTGGTTGTTGATGGGAAGAGGGATGCAGGAAGGATGGACTGGGAGTTTAGGACTGTGCTATGCTAAGTCACTTCAGTCGTGTCCAACTCTGTGGGACCCCATAGACGGCAGCCCACCAGGCCTCCCCATCCCTGGGATTCTCCAGGCAAGAACACTGGAGTGGGTTGCCATTTCCTTCTCCAGTTTAGGACTAGCAGATGCAAACCATTATATATACAATAGATGAACAACAAGGTCCTACTGTGCAGCATAGGAACTATATTCAATATCCTGTAATAAACCACAATGGAAAAGAAATCAGAAAAATAATATTAACAAAAGTTGTCTTAAAGCTCAATATTCAGAAAACTAAGATCACAGCATCTGGTCCCATCACTTCATGGCAAATAGATGTAGAAACAGTGGAAACAGTGACTGAGTTCATTTTAGGGGGCACCAAAATCACTGCATATGGTGACTGCAGCCATGAAATTAAAAGATGCTTACTCCTTGGAAGGGAAGTCATGACAAAACTAGACAGCATATTAAAAAGCAGAGACATTACTTTGTCAACAAAGGTCCGTCTAGTCAAGGCTATTGTTTTTCCAGTGGTCATGTATGGATGTGAGAGTCAGAGTATAAAGAAAGCTGAGCACCGAAGAATTGATGCTTTTGAACTGTGGTGTTGGAGAAGACTCTTGAGAGTCCCTTGGACTGCAAGGAGATCCAATCAGTCCATTCTAAAGGAGATCAGTCCTGATTGTTCATTGGAAGGACTGATGCTGAAGCTGAAACTCCAATACTTTAGCCACCTGATGCGAAGAGCTGACTTATTTGAAAGACCCTGATGCTGGGAAAGATTGAAGGTGGGAGAAGAAGAGGATGACAGAGGATGAGATGGTTGGATGGCATCACCGATTCAATGGACATGAGTTTGAGTCAACTCCAGGAACTGGTGATGAACAGGGAGGCCTGGCTTGCTGCAGTCCATGGGGTTTTGAAGAGTCGGACAAGACCAAGTGACTGAACTGAGCTGAAGGGGGGTGTGTGTGTGTGTGTGTGTGTGTGTGTGTAACTGAATCCCTTGGCTGTACACCAGGAACACAACATTGTAAATCAACTATACTTCAATAAAACACATTTTAAAAAGAAAAGCCTATTCAAGGTTGTCTTATTAAGCTGATCACTACTATTTTCAGGGCTTGTTTCTGCTAGTGACCTTATGAGGAGCTGTACAGAATGTACCTCAGAATTGTTTACCATTCACCCAATGGCTCTTGCTCCTCATTGGTCAAGAATGGCCCCATGGGTTATTAAATCGCAAAGAATCAGACATGACTTAATGACTGAATAACAACAACTTATGAGCTGCATATACATATAAGTACTATGGATTCTCACACAACAGAAAATAAGATGAATTCGCCAAAATTATTAGGCTGCTGCTGCTGCTGCTAAGTCACTTTAGTCGTGTCCGACTCTGTGTGACCCCATAGACGGCAGCCCACCAGGCTCAACCGTCCCTGGGATTCTCCAGGCAAGAACACTGGAGTGGGTTGTCATTTCCTTCTCCAATGCATAAAAGTGAAAAGTGAAAGTGAAGTAGCTCAGTCATGTCCGACCCTCAGCGACCCCATGGACTGCAGCCTTCCAGGCTCCTCTACCCATGGGATTTTCCAGGCAGAAGCACTGGAGTGGGGTGCCATTGCCTTCTCCAAAATTATTAGGCTATACCAGTACAAATCTGTTTGCCACAACAATGACTATAGTAAAAAGTTCATTGAGGACATGAGATGGAACACAGAAGGTGTCTTGTACACTGTTTCATCCTTGTTTTCAAAATTATTTAGTTTACTGATTTCCTGTATCTATTTGCATGCTCCCTTTTTATTTCCAATATTATTTGTGCATTTTCTCCTTACTCTGCTTTCCTAGGGGTTCCTCTTGTCAGTTATTTTTAGCTTTTAGTTTTATTGATTGTTTTTTTTAGTCATTAATTTCTGTTTCTATTTTTATTATCTCTTCCTTCAACTGACTTTAATATGTGTCCATTACAACAGGCTTCATGGTATTATCATCTAGATCTTCCACAATTTGTTGTCTTACCAGACTTTCCTTCTCTCTTCCCTTAATGGCTCTATTTTTTTTCCTGTGGGGAACTCATATCATGTGGTTCCAGTCCATTTAATTTTTCCAAGACTTCAGCCATATCTGTGGAACCAGGAGAACAAGGCTTTGTCAGGCAGAGGGCTCCGAACTCCTTACCCTTAAAGATGGTTTAGGAATGGGCATATAGTCTAAGCAGAACCACTCTATTCTCTAAGAACTGCTTATGTGGATGCTAGGAGAGAAAGGAGCTCTCTTACTTGAATCGTTTTAACCATAAAATTACATCAACTGAATGAATTATTCATATATAAAAATGCTTGGTAGAACATATGGGATTTATTAGGCACCAATTTATGTGAATACCCTCTTTCCCCCTTTTCTGGCAACTATATACTCAAATATAGGCTGAATCTATGAAGAAAAAAATCTTCTCACTACTAAATACATACAAAGCATGTGTGTGTGTGTGTGTGTGTGTGTGTGTGTGTGTGATCTTCTAACATTACATTTGCCCAAGGTATTTGTGTTTTAACTAATGTTGAAAATTTTTCTAGAGTAATTTTAATCATTAATGGTGAAATTATTTGAGGAACTATATATTTTTTTACTACGGTACAAACTAAGACAGCTAGATGACTAAATGCCCTTAACACTGACTCTGATTGCTGAGGTAAATGAGGTATCTAACTCTTATTTAGACAAGAGTGTAGTCCTGGTGTGATTAGATTGACTAGTTTTCTGTGAGTATGGTTTCAGTGTATTTGCCCTCTGATGCCCTCTTGCAAGACCTACCATCTTACTTGGGTTTCTCTTACCTTGGAATTAGCGAACTAAAATGGACTGGAATGGGTGAATTTAACTCAGATGAACATTATATCTACTACTGCGGGCAGGAATCCCTCAGAAGAAATGGAGTGGCCATCATGGTCAACAAAAGAGTCCGAAATGCAGTACTTGGATGCAATCTCAAAAACGACAGAATGATCTCTGTTCGTTTCCAAGGCAAACTATTCAATGTCACAGTAATCCAAGTCTAGGCCCCAACCAGTAACGCTGAAGAAGCTGAAGTTGAACGGTTCTATGACGACCTACAAGACCTTTTAAAACTAACACCCAAAAAAGATGTCCTTTTCATTATAGGCGACTGGAATGCAAAAGTAAGAAGTCAAGAAACACTTGGAGTAACAGGCAAATTTGGCCTTGGAATACGGAATGAAGCAGGGCAAAGACTAACAGAGTTTTGCCAAGAAAATGCACTGGTCATAGCGAATACGCTCTTCCAACAACACAAGAGAAGACTCTATACACCGACATCACCAGACGGTCAACACCGAAATCAGATCGATTATATTCTTTGCAGCCAAAGATGGAGAAGCTCTATACAATCAGCAAAAACAAGACCAGGAGCTGACTGTGGCTCAGACCATGAACTCCTTATTGCCAAATTCAGACTGAAATTGAAGAAACTAGGGAAAACCACTAGACCATTCAGGTATGACCTAAATCAAATCCCTTATGATTATACAGTGGAAGTGAGAAATAGATTTAAGGGCCTAGATCTGATAGATAGAGTGCCTGATGAACTATGGAATGAGGTTCATGACACTGTACAGGAGACAGGGATCAAGACCATCCCCATGGAAAAGAAATGCAAAAAAGCAAAATGGCTCTCTGGGGAGGCCTTACAAATAGCTGTGAAAAGAAGAGAAGCGAAAAACAAAGGAGGAAAAGAAAGATATAAACATCTGAATGCAGAGTTCCAAAGAATAGCAAGAAGAGATAAGAAATCTTTCTTCAGCAATCAATGCAAAGAAATAGAGGAAAACAACAGAAGGGGAAAGACTAGGGATCTCTTCAAGAAAATCAGAGATACCAAAGGAACATTTCATGCAAAGATGGGCTCGATAAAGGACAGAAATGGTATGGACCTAACAGAAGCAGAAGATATTAAGAAGAGGTGGCAAGAATACACAGAAGAACTGTACAAAAAAGAGCTTCATGACCCAGATAATCATGATGATGTGATCACTGACCTAGAGCCAGACATCCTGGAATGTGAAGTCAAGTGGGCCTTAGAAAGCATCACTATGAACAAAGCTAGTGGAGGTGATGGAATTCCAGTGGAGCTATTCCAAATCCTGAAAGATGATGCTGTGAAAGTGCTGCACTCAATATGCCAGCAAATCTGGAAAACTCAGCAGTGGACACAAGATCAGAAAAGGTCAGTTTTCATCCCAATACCAAAGAAAGGGAACGCCAAAGAATGCTCAAACTACCGCACAGTTGCACTCATCTCACATGCTAGTAAAGTAATGCTCAAAATTCTCCAAGCCAGGCTTCAGCAATATGTGAACCGTGAACTTCCTGATGTTCAAGCTGGTTTTAGAAAAGGCAGAGGAACCAGAGATCAAATTGCCAACATCCGCTGGATCATGGAAAAAGCAAGAGAGTTCCAGAAAAACATCTATTTCTGCTTTATCGACTATGCCAAAGCCTTTGACTGTGTGGATCACAATAAATTGTGGAAAATTCTGAAAGAGATGGGAATACCAGACCACCTGATCTGCCTCTTGAGAAATCTGTATGCAGGTCAGGAAGCAACAGTTAGAACTGGTCATGGAACAACAGACTGGTTCCAAATAGGAAAAGGAGTATGTCAAGGCTGTATATTGTCACCATGTTTATTTAACTCATATGCAGAGTACATCATGAGAAATGCTGAACTGGAAGAAACACAAGTTGGAATCAAGATTGCTGGGAGAAATATCAATAACTTCAGATATGCAGATGACACCACCCTTATGGCAGAAAGTGAAGAGGGGCTAAAAAGCCTCTTGATGAAAGTGAAAGTGGAGAGTGAAAAGGTTGGCTTAAAGCTCAACATTCAGAAAACGAAGATCATGGCATCTGGTCCCATCACTACATGGGAAATAGATGGAGAAGCAGTGGAAACAGTGTCAGACTTTCTTTTCTGGGCTCCAAAGTCACTGCAGATGGTGACTGCAGCCATGAAATCAAAAGACGCTTACTCCTTGGAAGGAAAGTTATGACCAACCTAGATAGCATATTCAAAAGCAGAGACATTACTTTGCCAACAAAGGTTCGCCTAGTCAAGGCTGTGGTCTTTCCTGTGGTCATGTATGGATGTGAGAGCTGGACTGTGAAGAAGGCTTAGCACTGAAGAATTGATGCTTTTGAACTGTGGTGTTGGAGAAGACTCTTGAGAGTCCCTTGGACGGCAAGAAGATCCAACCAGTTCATTCTGAAGGAGATCAACCCTGGGATTTCTTTGGAAGCAATGATGCTAAAGCTGAAACTCCAGTACTTTGGCCACCTCATGCGAAGAGTTGACTCATTGGAGAAGACTCTGATGCTGGGAGGGATTGGGGGCAGGAGGAGAAGGGGACGACAGAGGATGAGATGGCTGGATGGCATCACTGACTCGATGGATGTGAGTCTGAGTGACCTCCGGGAGTTGGTGATGGACAGAGAGTCCTGGTGTGCTGCAGTTCATGGGGTCGCAAAGAGCCAGACACGACTGAGCGACTGATCTGATCTGATCTGAACTCTTATTTAACCTAAGACAAATTACAAGTTACTAGGCTTTCAGGAAATATGTTCAAGGTGATTATATTTTCTGAGTTGCCCATGTATTTTCAGTCCATTCTGGCCAGCACTGATATCAAGAAATAAATTTGCAACTTAAAAGTAGTAACTCTGGATGCATTTCTGAAATATAATTAAATGCATTCATGTGCATCTATAGGGGGTTCCCTTGTGGCTCAGCTGGTCAAGAATCTGTCTGCAATGCTGGAGACCTGGGTTAGATCCTTGAGTTGGAAAGATCCCCTGTAGAAGGGAAAGGCTACCCACTCCAGTATTCTGGCCTGGAGAATTTCATGGGGTCACAGGGGGTCACAAAGAGTCGGACATGACTGAGCAGCTTTCATTTCACTATGCACATCTATCAAAGGGCATTTTGAAACACAAGCAAAGTTTTGGTTTGCTGATCTGTAATTTAGAAATGCAGGCCATTCAGTAGCCAATATGTCAGTTCTTTAAAGCAAAAAACAAAGATCCAGGTGAAATTTCAAATTCAATATGAGTCTCATCTTTGCACGGGAGGAGTCAGGATGAAATCTGTATTACTTTAAATTCTCTTGAGTGCAAAATATAGCAAGCATTAAATTATTTACAAAGCCATAACTGTTCAAAGCTGAAATGCAAGTAGCCTGACTATATCACAGTCCAAACTATCCACAACTTTATTTTCTTGGCAAATCCTAATAACAAAAACTTGATTTGGAGTGTTTATAATGAGATATATGACACTGAATGATAGTTTGATTAACAACTTCAACAAAATTGATCCCTTATGTGGCACTTGAAAGGAATAATGACATTTCTTTGAAGGATCACTGAGGACCCATTCAAAGTACAATAAATAAGTCGTTCAATAATACTTAGCAATATATGTGGCCTCATGTTTCTAGAGTTAGCCTAAACTACCCAGTACTTGCACTTATTGGAACTAAAGTATAAACCAGGCCTCCACACAGTGGTAAATTAAACTATCCATTAATTAGTCACACTGAAGCTTAGTCTCACTCTGACTTGTGTTGCCTTGCATGTTTGGGCCACAAGTTTATAAAGGAGATAACATTTGTGTATATTTTCCTCACCAGACAGTTATGAAGATCGTTGATTCAGGGAATGGTTTAAAATTTTGTCCTTGCAAAGAACTTCTGTCCTATGGGCAAGTATCAACTTTTGCAAATCTTCTGCAAAGCTATTTGGTAATTGTGTTAATACTTAACATAGCTCTCATCTCTCAGATAAAAATCAGTGCCCACTGATTTTCATGGGCAAGTGTTCATGCTTCAGAATTTTCATCTCAATTGTATATATAAAAGTGAAAACTTAGAAACACTACTAATATCCAATCTTAAGGAAGTGGTTAAATAAATAGGACATTGGTAAATGAAATAATATGCAATCATTGTGAAACATTTTTTCAAACATGAGAAAAATGGCTCATGTTTTAAAAAAATTAAATATTATATGATCAATATATCCCCATTTGTACATAAAAAGATGAAGTATATGTATTGAAAATTACTAAAAGTAAATGTACCAAAAGTTAAACAATTTTTTTCTAAGTAATTATAAGTTTTCTATATTTCTGGGCAATATTGTGAACATAAATTGCTTTTATAATCATTAAAATCAATAAATATTATTTTTAAAAGAACCAAAAAAAAAATTTTGGGGGGCCTAAAGGAATAACACAAATTCAACTAGGAGAGTAAACACAAACTCATCTGTTCAAAACCTAATATCCATTAAAAGGCGGACCAAGAAGATATTTGATGAATACCCTCAGTCACTTTCTTTGAAGTTTGCCTATGATTTTTCAGGGGGAAGAAGGTACAAGACAGCATATTAAGTTCCATGTCTAGAGTAGGGCAGCCTGTGTTTGAACACTGGCCTCAATACTTACTAGAAGTGTGGCATTTTCTACATTGTTTACACTTCACAAGCTTCAGTTCTCTTTCTATAAATGGGCACAAAAACTGTGCCTCATTCATAAGGTTGTTGTGAGGATGAAGTTTTTTGGTTATGTTTTAATACACTTAACACCAGTGAATAACATATAAACACTCAATATATGACTAATTGGGCTTCCTTGGTGGCTCAGATGGTAAAGGATCTCCCTACAAAGCAGGAGACCTGGGTTCAATTCCTGGGTTGGGAAGATCCCCTGATGAAAGGAATGGCAACCCACTCCAGTATTCTTGCCTGGAGAATCGCATGGAGAGAGGAGCTTGGTGAGCTATAGTCCATGGGGTCACAGAGTTGAAGATAACTGGACGATGAAGCACTCATGCATATGACTAATCAGTTATTATAAAGGTGTATTAGTGAGAATTCTCCAGAGAAACAGGACCAACAGGATGTATATATCTGTAGAAAGGGATTTGCTATAAGGAATTGGCTTATGCAAATATGGAGAGGATGGCAAGTATTAATTTCTGTAGTTTGAATCAGCAAGTTAGAGACCCAGGAGAGTCCAAAGGAAGGACAACAGTGGATGTCTTAGTCTGAAAATTGTTGGGCAAGAAAAATTCTCCTTTTAAACAGCTTTATCAAAGTATAATTGATAAAAAAACATTATACCTATAGTTAACAATTCAGCAGGATCCTCTATGACCCACCTCCCAGAATACTGGAAATAAAATCAAAAATAAACAAATGGGACCTAATTAACTTAAAAGCTTCTGCACAACAAAGGAAACTATAAGCAAGGTGAAAAGACAGCCTTCAGAATGGGATAAAATAATAGCAAATGAAGCAACAGACAAACAACTAATCTCAAAAATATGTAAACAACTCCTACAGCTCAATTCCAGAAAAATAAATGACCAAATTCAAAAAATGGGCCAAAGAACTAAACAGACATTTCTCCAAAGAAGACAGACAGATGGCTAACAAACACATGAAAAGATGCTCAACATCACTCATTATCAGAGAAATGCAAATCAAAACCATTATGAGGTACCATTTCATGCCAGTCAGAATGGCTGCAATCCAAAAGTCCACAAGCAATAAATGCTGGAGAGGGTGTGGAGAAATGGGAACCCTCTTACACTGTTGGTGGGAATGCAAACTAGTACAACTACTATGGAGAACAGTATGGAGATTCCTCAAAAATCTGGGAATAGAACTGCCTTATGATCCAGCAATCCCACTGCTGGGCATACACACTGAGAAAACCAGAATTGAAAGAGACACATGTACCACAATGTTCATCGCAGCACTGCTTGTAATAGCCAGGAAATGGAAGCAACCTAGATGTCCATGAACAGATGAATGGATAAGAAAGCAGTGGAACATATACACAATGGAGTATTACTCAGCCATTAAAAAGAATACATTTGAATCAGTTCTAATGAGGTGGATGAAACTGGAGCCTATTATACAGAGTGAAGTAAGCCAGAAAGAAAAACACCAATTCAGTATACTAACGCATATATATGGAATTTAGAAAGAGGGTAACAATAACCCTGTATACGAGACAGCAAAAGAGACACCAATGTATAGAACAGTCTTTTGGACTCTGGGAGAGGGAGAGGGTGGGATGATTTGGGAGAATGGTATTGAAATATGCATAATATCATATATGAAACGAGTCACCAGTCCAGGTTTGATGCCTGATACGGGATGCCTGGGGCTGGTGCATTGGGACGACCCAGAGGGATGGTATGGGGAGGGAGGAGGGAGGAAGGTTCAGGATGGGAAACACGTGTATACCTGTGGCAGATTCATTTTGATGTATGGCAAAACCAATACAATATTGTAAAGTTAAATAAAATAAAATTAAAAAAAAATTCAGTATGGTACACTTGAAAATTTGTTAGATCTCATGTTAAGGAAATCAACCCTACAAAATTCATTGGAAAGACTGATGCTGAAGCTGAAGCTCCAATACTTTGGTCACCTGATGAAGAGCCAACTCATCAGAAAAGACCCTGATTCTGGGAAAGACTGAAGGCAGGAGAAGGGGACAACAGAGAATGAGATGGTTGGATGGCATCACTGACTCAATGAACATGAGTTTGAGCAAACTCTGGGAGATAGTGAAGGACAGGGAAACCTGGAGTGCTGCAGTCCATGGGGTCGAAAAGAGTTGGACATGACTGAGCAACGTAACAACATGTAAAGTGTTCTAACGACACACACACACACACACACACACACACACACACACACAAAGGGGCTCTCAGGCAGGAAGAATTCCTCTTACTCAGGTGAGGGCCAGCCTTCCTGTTCAATTCAAGCTTTCAACTTATTGGATGAAGCCCACCTATATGGGCTTCCATGGTAGCTGTATAAGGGCTTCCCTGGTGGTTCAGATGGTACAGAATCTGCCTGCAATGCAGTAAACCTGGGTTGGATCCCTGTGTCAAGAAGATCCCCTGGAGAAGAGCATGGCAACCCAATTCAGTATTCTTGCCTGGAGAATCCCCATGGACAAGGGAGTCTGGTGGGCTACAGTCCATGGGATTGCAAAGAGGCAAACATAATTGAGCAACTAACACATTCATGTTAGATAGAACAATCCTCTTTTATTCAGCATAACAATTTAAATGTTACTCTTGACCCAAAACACTCTCAGAGATACACCAGAATAATGTTTGACCAAATGTCTAGGCACCCTGTAGCCTAGTCAAGTTGACATAAAATTCACCATCATGAATGGATATTAGTAAAATTATATACCATGCATATACAATGATACCATGATTTGTTAAAACTACAAGATGAATTCAAGTGTCTTACATTTCAGTGTAGTACCAAACAACTGATTTGAGTGAGGATTTTGTATGAATTTAGTTTAGTATATTTTGCTTTGTTTTTTAACAAAGTTCCCAGTTGTTCAACTAAATTACTTGGTCAGTTTTTCTAAATAGTCAGTTGTGGCTACAGACAAATTGAGTGGACGTTTTACAGCTTAGTAATTCTTGAAAAGCAGCAAAGCTCTCAAACACAGAAGGTCATCCCTATACAGTACTAGGTCTGAAAACATTTGAACAATCTTTCCCGCCATTAATCTTTAAATTGGATCAAAGAGCATTATGGAGTATATCAGATAAATAGAGGAATAAAGTGATACCAATGCAAAATTTTATTTTTTTCATATGTTCAAGTCAATGACTTAAAGTAGAATTAAATGCATTGAAGGGAAAATAATTTACAGAATTAAAAAGGAGGCTGGAATTTTCAAAGAGGTAGCAAGAGTGGGAAAGAATGCATGACATAAAAATCACAATTAAATTTCCTAAGTTTAAATTGCAATTAATATTACCCAGTACACCAAAGCTGCATTCAAGTCATTTTCTTTTAATTGACCACACTGTGCTTTCTTACATATTTTCAACCAGTAGTCATGAAGATTTAAACTTTTTACAGATGGTTGATCATACTATAAAGACTAAAACATGGTATTAAAGGAACATTTTTAAATCAAGTACAGTATTGAATAAAACCAAGAAAAATGATATACCTTTAAATCTAGAAAATTCACATGTATACCTGTGGCGGATTCATTTTGATATATGGCAAAACCAATACAATATTGTAAAGTTAAATAAAATAAAATAAAATAAAAATTTAAAAAAATAAATAAATCTAGAAAATTGTTCTATACATGACAGAACACAATCTATCCCTTTCCTTAGCTCTCAGTTCATTTGTTTTATATATGAACATTTAGTTGAAAATAAAGAGTTAAGAAAATACGTAGAGAATGACTTGACTCTATCCCTAGATATTCAAAAATTGAACACTTTTGGAAAAAAAATTATATTTTTTAAGCTGTTCCAGCCTTTAGTGGATGGATAACTTCTGGGAAGATAACAAATGTGTACATAATGCTTAAACAAAGAGCAAAATAAAATCGAAAGGCCTTAGCAAAATATAATGACTATATTTTACTAACACCTTACTATGCTAGGAAGATAAGAAAGCCTTACCTTTAGTAACTTTAGTAAGAAAGCCTTCCTCAGTGATCATTGCAAAGAACTAGAGGAAAACAATAGAATGGGAAAGACTAGAGACTTCAAGAAAATTAGAGATACCAAAGGAATATTTCATGCAAAGATGGGCATAATAAAGTATAGGAATGGTATGCACCTAACAGAAGCAGAAGATATTAAGAAGAGGTGGCAAGAATACACAGAAGAACTATACAAAAAATATCTTCATGACCTAGATAATGACGATGTTGTGATCACACACCTAGAGCCAGACATTCTGGAATGTGAAGTCAAATGGGCCTTAGGAAGCATCACTATAAACAAAGCTAGTGAAGGTGATGGAATCTCAGTTAAGCTATTTCAAATCCTAAAAGATGATGCTATGAAAGTGTTGTACTCAATATGCCAGCAAATTTGGAAAACTCAGCAGTGGCCACAGGACTGGAAAAGGTCAGTTTTCATTCCAATCCCAAAGAAAGGCAATGTCAAAGAATGTTCAAACTATTGGCAAATAGATGGGGAAACAATGGAAACAGTGACAGACTTTATTTATTTTGGGGCTCCAAAATCACTGCAGATGGAGACTGCAACCATGAAATTAAAAGACAATTGCTCCTTGGAAGAAAAGTTATGACCAAACTAGACAGCATATTAAAATGCAGAGACATTACTTTGCCAACAAAGCTATGTTTTTTTTTTTCCAGTAGTCATGTATTGATATGAGAGTTGGACTATAAAGAAAACTAAGTATTGAAGAATTGATGCTTTTGAACTAGGGGTGTTGGAGAAGACTCTTGAGAGTCCCTTCGACTGCAAGGAGATCAAACCAGTCCATCCTAAAGGAAATCACTCCTGAATATCCATTGGAAGGACTGATGCTGAAGCTGAAACTCTTATACTTTGGCCACCTAATGAGAAGAACTGACTCATGTGAAAAGACCCTGATGCTAGGAAAGACTGAAGGCAGGAAAAAGGGACAACAGAGGATAAGATAGTTGGATGGCATCATGTACTCAATGGACATGAATTTGAGCAAGCTCTGAGAATTGATGATAGATAGGGAAGCCTGGTGTGCTGCAGTCCATGGGGTCTCAAAGATACAGGCAAGACTGAGTGACTGAACTGAACTGATAATTTACATCTTACTATGTGGCAGACACTTTAGCAATATTATTTCTAGTTATCACATTCAAAACATTCCTTCAAGATAGGTATCAGCTCTCTAGCCTCTCATTGCATCCCTCCCTCAATCACGCACTCAGCCTTCCCCCACTACAAATGAAGAATCTGAAACTCTGGGATATTAAGTAAGATATTAAGGGTTAAACCTAAAGTCATAAAGCTGAGTGGATTTAAAGCCAGTTTCACATAGCACCAAACCTCATTGTGCCATTCTAGTTCTAAAGAAATATTCAAAAGTCCCAGGACCACAAGCATTTCTTTTCTAAAGCAGTGCAGCAATTTTCTCTTTGAAAAGACAATTATTGACTTTTTTCTAACATTGTTAACATACATGTTTATGGTAAAACATTTGTAAAATATAGAGAGGTGAAAAAAAAAAGAATCAGTAATTTCATCATTAACATTACAGGATAAGTCACAGAAGCTGAACTATGCCAACCAGATTCCTATTTCAGGAAAAAACAGTTTATGCTTCATGCTAAAACCTATATGCAGGCCAGGAAGCAACAGTTAGAACTGGACATGGAACAACAGATTGGTTCTAAATAGGAAAAGGAGTACGTCAAGGCTGTATATTGGTACCCCGTTTATTTAACTTACATGCAGAGTATATCATGAGAAATGCTGGGCTGGAAGAAGCACAAGTTGGAATCAAGATTGCCAGGAGAAATATCAATAACCTCAAATATGCAGATGACACCACCCTTATGGCAGAAAGAGAAGAGGAACTAAAAAGCCTCTTGATGAAAGTGAAAGAGGAGAGGAAAAAGTTGGCTTAAATCTCAACTTTCAGAAAATGAAGATCATGGCATCTGGTCCCATCATTTCATGGGAAATAGATGGGGAAACTGGAAACAGTGTCAGACTTTATTTGGGGGGCTCCAAAATCACTGCAGATGGTGATTACACCATCTGCATGAAACTAAAAGACGCTTACTCCTTGGAAGGAAAGTTATGACCAACCTAGATAGCATATTGAAAAGCAGAGACATTACTTTGCCAACAAAGGTCGGTCTAGTCAAGGCTATGGTTTTTCCAGTGGTCATGTATGGATGTGAGAGTTGGACTGTGAAGAAAGCTGAGTGCTGAAGAATTGATGCTTTTGAACTGTGGTGTTGGAGAAGACTCTTGAGAGTCCCTTGGACTGCAAGGAGATCCAACCAATCCATTCTAAAGGAGATCAGTCCTGGGTGTTCATTGGAAGGGCTGATGCTAAAGCTTCCAAAGCTTCCAAACTCCAATACTTTGGCCACCTCATGCAAAGAGTTGACTCATTGGAAAAGACTCTGATGCTGGGAGGGATTGGGGGCAGGAGGAGAAGGGGAGGACAGATGGCTGGGACAGCATCACCTACTTGATGGACAAGAGTTTGGGTGAACTCCAGGAGTTGGTGATGGACAGGGAGGTCTGGCGTGCTGCGATTCATTGGGTCGCAGAGTCAGACACGACTGAGCGACTGAACTGAACTGAGCTGAATATCTGTTTTACGGTGTGATTTCTTGGGAACCCAATCTGTAGCAACATATATCTATCCAGGCTTGAAGGATGTATGTGTAAAATTTAAGACCTACTGCTCTGCAGTGGTTAGTTACAAGGAAAAGCCGGAATGACTCTTGTGGAGCTGGCACACCACAGCTAGAGACAACTTGCTGCAACAAAAAGCCCGTGAGCCACCATGAAAGATCCTGCATGCCATAAATAAGGCCCTATGCAGCCAAATAAATAAACATAATTTAAAATAAAAATAAATGTTCAATATACTGTATACAATATATACAAAATAAAACGTGATCTCCTTAAGAGTATACATTATAATCCATTAGTAAATCCTTCAATGTCACTCATTTTTAGTCAAATGGACCCAGAGATATTCCTTCTACTATGATTTTTGTTTTTTTGAAAAGTTATCTTTCCAGTTTCAATAACATTAAATAGTTCAATGTAATATGAGGTGCATAAAAGTTCATCTTCATTGACATTAAATACAAAATATAAATATTGTAAATATAACAATAGACACATTCAAAGAGCTAAATGTCACATAAAATTACTGAGGTGTGATCAACTGTCAACTTCATCTGTGGTGGGGGAAGAAGTTTGAGGGGTTCCTGAAATTTTCTTGGAAAAATATCTTCCTCTTAAAGAAACATCCTTTCTTATCACAGCTTTCTAGTGGATGTTATGTGAAATTAAAATGCAGTAAACTGTATTATTTGCAAATTTGACAGCTTCTTTTCTGTTTTCTTTTTGTAAGTTTCAATTACAAATATAAACCATCTAGAAGAAACTTCTCTTAAAGCAGTATTTACAGAGAAATCTTAGCAAAACTTAAGGCGGCCTCTTGCTAATGTTATTTTGTTGCCTTTGCTTTAATCATAGAGGAGTAAAACCACCATAAGTCAAGGACAGAAAATACCTAAGTGGGAAATCCTTAGTTAAAATGTAAAAGAGCACCTTGGTAAGTGAATAAAGCAATTCTAAGGAGACATGGAAACAGTAATGATAATAATAGCAACAACAACAATAATAGAAGAGGGGGAGGAGGGAAAGGAAACGCTAATGCTAGCTCTCATTAAATACTTGCTATATCTACCAGGAACTGTTCTAAGCTCCTTACATATAGTATCTAAATTTGTCCTTTCCATGACCTTATGAGGTAAATAATATTACTATGCCCACTTTGCCAATGAAGTAAATAAAAGTTAAGAAAAGAAAAGTTTCTGCACACAGATAAGTAATTAGCCAAATATTGGGCTTCCCTGTTGTCACTAGTGGTAAAGAACTCTCCTGCCAATGCAGTAGACATAAGAGACCCAGGCTCAATCCCTGCGTCAGGAAGATCCCCTGGAGGAGGCAAAGGCAGCCCACACCAGTATTCTTGCGTGGAGAATCCCATGGACAGAGAAGCCTGGCAGGCTAAAGTCCATGTGGTAGCAAAGAATCTGACACAACTGAAACGACTTAGCACTGAAGCACTGGAAGTTAAACCAGGGCAGACATATTTCAGCGCTGGCACTCTTATCACTATCTATAAAGACTGTTAAAAGAGAAAATGGGAAAGCAAACTGTCTCTACTTTTAAAACACTGCTTAAGAGTTAAAAACATAGGTTTTGGAGCTATGTATATACTGAATCTGAAGACCCAGTCAACCATTCACTGAGTCTGTGACCTTAGGCAACTTATTTTACTTCTAAATGCTTCAATTTTCTCATCCATAAAATGAGAATAATAATAAAAACTACTCAAAGTTGTGGAAGTTCAATATCAAAAGTGCACAAAAAGCACTTAGGGCAGTGTGTGTCTCTGAAACTTTGCTTATTATTTTATATATAACAATATTACACACTGTCAAATCAGATAGCAATAACAAGTTGCTAAAAGATAATATGGAGAGTTATAGTGTGTTGCCTAAATATCTCAAGAATGTACTTTCATATATTATTAAAGAGAAAGTTGAATTTACTTTAAAGTTGACTAAGTATATTTTTAATATATGTTCTATCAATAATATCACTACACAAGTTTCCTTAGAAACAAATTCTGACTCCCAAATACGTCAAAATTCTTCTAAATGTCTTCACAGAATATCTGACTTTAAAGTAAAATGTGCGAAACTTCCCAGATATAATTGTGTTCATTATTAAAATATTCTTTGTTTCTTTATCTAGGGTATTTTCTTTTGAGCTTGATAAAACAACAGCATGACAAGTGCCAAAAAGATGTTTGTAATATTGTTTAGTATCAACAGCTACTAGGAGTCAGAAAAAACACTAATATCTCATAGTCTTTGGACCTACTTTGATTTTATGACATACTGACCTTACAGTTCAGAGATAGCCCTCTTTAACCCTGAGATATATAAGTAAACAATTATGACTCATAAGTTTCAAGATTCATTCTTATATTCATACTATAGATAAGAGGACCAGAGACTTTTCTCTTCCCCCCAAAAAAAGAGGAGATTTTACAATATTAGTTGAATTTTTGTGTAGTATACAGAATTGAAATTCTATAGAATTCATTTTTCAATCTTCTCTTTCTTATGACAATAATAGATTGATTAGATTAAGCAATGGAGAAATGATTCAACTTCTTGGCTAATCTAAAGATATTAAATTAGTAGATATTCCAATGGTTTTCACGTTCATGAAAACAATAATGATATTTTTATAATTATTCATATAATTATTTTCCCTCACTTTTATTTCAAGCTTTTGAGCAACATGATATTTAAAAAATGAAATTTAGTGATAGATTACCAGGGTTCAATCCTACTTCTGATGTTTTATTTGTTCTTTGTATTGGATAAGTCATAAAACCTCCCAGAAACTTGAATTCAACAGAAATGGAAACTCATAGAGCTGATATGCAGTTTTAGTACAAATATATATGAAAATGTCTTATACATTATAAATATTTATAGGAATGCAAAGTAGTTTTATTACTGCCTTTAGAATATTAACTTCAGTAATATAATAGTCATTTTTGTTGAAACACAAATATAAATTTATAGACAACCATATACAAATTTCTATTTAAACACATGAGAAGGAATAGAATCTCTCATTTTTAAAGGAATATTTAAGTAATTAGATTGACCAACTCTCAGTGTAAACTCCTATTTTAAGTTCACAGTGGCTTACTCTACCCTTTCTTCAATTTGAAGTCTAAAAAGCAGCTCTGCTCTATTTGTTCTCCTCCCACCAACCCTTCCATCAGATGTACTATTTTTGAGTTTAAAATTAATTTCGAGTCGAACACTTGTAAAAGAATGAAACTAGAGCACTTTCTAACACCATACACAAAAATAAACTCAAAATAGATTAAAGATCTAAATGTAAGACCAGAAACCATAAAACTCCTAGAGGAAAACATAGGCAAAACACTCTCTGACATACATCACAGCAGGATCCTCTATGATCCACCTCCCAGAATACTGGAAATAAAATCAAAAATAAACAAATGGGACCTAATTAAACTTAAAAGCTTCTGCACAACAAAAGAAACTATAAGCAAGATGAAAAGACAGCCTTCATAATGGGAGAAAATAATAGCAAATGAAGCAACAGACAAACAACTAATCTCAAAAATATACAAGCAACACCTACAGCTCAATTCCAGAAAAATAAATGACCCAATAAAAAAATGGGCCAAAGAACTAAATAGACATTTCTCCAAAGAAGACATACAGATGGCTAACAAACACATGAAAAGATGCTCAACATCACTCATTATCAGAGAAATGCAAATCAAAACCATTATGAGGTACCATTTCATGCCAGTCAGAATGGCTGCAATCCAAAAGTCTACAAGCAATAAATGCTGGAGAGGGTGTGGAGAAAAGGGAACCCTCTTACATTGTTGGTGGGAATGCAAACTAGTGCAGCCACTATGGAGAACAGCATGGAGATTCCTCAAAAAATCTGGGAATAGAACTACCTTATGATCCAGCAATCCCACTGCTGGACATACACACTGAGAAAACCAGAATTGAAAGAGACACATGTACCACAATGTTCATCGCAGCACTGCTTATAATAGCCAGGAAATGGAAGCAACCTAGATGTCCATCAGCAGATGAATGGATAAGAAAGCAGTGGTACATATACACAATGGAGTATTACTCAGCCATTAAAAAGAATACATTTGAATCAGTTCTAATGAGGTGGATGAAACTGGAGCCTATTATACAGAGTGAAGTAAGCCAGAAAGAAAAACACCAATACAGTATACTAACGCATATATATGGAATTTAGAAAGATGGTAACAATAACCCTGTATATGAGACAGCAAAAAAGACACTGATGTATAGAACAGTCTTTTGGACTCTGGGAGAGGGAGAGGGTGGGATGATTTGGGATAATGGCATTGAACTAAGTATAATATCATATATGAAATGAGTCACCAGTCCAGGTTCGATGCCTGATACTGGATGCCTGGGGCTGGTGCACTGGGATGACCTAGAGGGATGGTATGGGGAGGGAGGAGGGAGGAGGGTTCAGGATGGGGAACACATGCATACCTGTGGCAGACTCATTTTGATGTATGGCAAAACCAATACAATATTGTAAAGTTAAATAAATAAAAATAAAATTTAAAAAAAAGAAACTGGAGGAGGGAAAAATTAATTTCGAAAGAAAAATGTTTTCTAGTTCATAAAAGCAATTGTATTTCAAGCATAGGGTTCAATACTATCCAGTTACTATTTATTTTTTTTTAATTTAAATTTATTTATTTTAATTGGAGGCTAATTACTTTATAATATTGTATTGATTTTGGGAAAACCAGTATAGATAAATTTATACTGTTGATACTTGATTTTGTCCATAAGCACCTTCATTCCTGTTGCTGAATGAACATCAAGGACTGGATCCATAAAGGAGAAAAGTTCTGTCTTTTTTCATTTTCAAGAGTGAAAAGGGAAAATAAATTCTTCCATCAACCTCTGCCTCCCTAATCCATATAAAGTAATCATTTATGTTTTGAGTCAGCTGAACTTCTAATCTACAGGTCAGACATTAAGCTGAAGAATAGATAAATAATTCATGACACATCCATATTAGCTCACTCATGCCATTATTGCTGAGGTTTGGTTTATTTGGGGAGATTCAGTCATATCAGAACCCAAGCTTCAAATTCAATATACTGTGAGCTTTCTTTGTCCATATTGAATCATTTCAACACTCAGGACTTTCAGCAAATATGTGGTATAAAATTATTTTAAATCAGTTCACATTTGTGCTGAATATTCCCTTTGTCATATATCTGTGCGCACACATTCACATACACACAAATGATGTTGATTTGACTTGATCAAGTGATACTAAATAACTTCACTTCACTTCATACAACCTCATACATCCTTCCCTTAATCTTCTCCATAGCCTTTTTGCTTGTTTGTTTTTTTCATGACACCATGCACTTAAGGATGCCAATTTAAGCTACCTGCTCAGCCTGGCCCTGTCTTAGCTGGCCTCATTAGATTTAATGATTCTGTTACACTCAGATAAGGAAACTAAAGAAAGAGACCAAGGTACCTCAGGAGTTTGACAAGTAGGATTCTTTATCCATATGGTAATCCACATAGATCTTGGCAACAACCTAACTCCTAGTGACACTGAAAGACTCAACCATAACTGCACCTCCAAAATGAGCCCTGCTTTAGGCCCTTTACCACTTTAAAGGTGTCAGTACCTACTAGGTTTAGCCCTGGGAAAAGGAAAAATATCTACCTTTAAAAATAAAAGTTTCCCCTTACTCCAAAATTAATTTGTATCTAGTCTGAGTAAAAAAATTAACATAACTTCCCACAATGATCATTTTCTTCCTCTTTTTTACAATAAGATCTGCAAGAGTAAATCACTGCCAACATCCGTTGGATCATCAAAAAAGCAAGAGAGTTCCACAAAAACATCTATTTCTGCTTTTTTGACTATACCAAAACCTTTGACTGTGTGGATCACAATAAACTGTGGAAAATTCTGAAAGAGATGGGAATAGCAGACCACCTGACCTGCCTCCTGAGAAATCTGTATGCAGGTCAAGAAGCAACAGTCAGGACACGACATGGAACAACAGACTGGTTCCAAATAGGGAAAGGAGTACATCAAGGCTGTGTACTGTTACCCTGCTTATTTAACTTATATGCAGAGTACATCATGAGAAACGCTGGGCTGGAGGAAGCACAAGCTGGAATCAAGATTGCCGGGAGAAATATCAATAACCTCAGATATGCAGATGACACGACTCCCATGGCAGAAAGTGAAGAAGAACTTAAGACCCTCTTGATGAAAGTGAAAGTGGAGAGTGAAAAGGTTGGCTTAAAGCTCAACATTCAGAAAACGAAGATCATGGCATCTGGTCCCATCACTTCATGGCAAATATGGGGAAACAGAGGAAACAGTGACAAACTTTATTTTGGGGAGCTCCAAAATCACTGCAGATGGTGACTGCAATCATGAAATTAAAAGACACTTGCTCCTTGGAAGGAAAGTTATGACCAACCTAGACAGCATATTAAAAAGCAGAGACGTTACTTTGCCAACAAAGGTCCATCTAGTCAATGCTATGGTTTTTCCAGTAAAGAACTGACTCATTTGAAAACACTCTGATGCTGGGAGAGATTGAAGGTGGGAGGAAAAGGGGATGAAAAAGGATGAGATGGTTGGATGGCATCACGGACTCAATGGACATGAGTTTGAGTAGACTCTGGGAGTTGGTGATGGACAGGGAGGCCTGGAGTGCTGCAGTTCATGGAGACACAAAGAGTCGGGCATGATTGAGCTACTGAACTGAACTGAAGAGGAAATCGTATTTAGACGAAGAATGAGTCAGAACACTTTTTATGGACCATTTTAATCCATAACTAGTTACTCTGAAAGACAGAGGGTATTTTTAAATTTTGGGGGGTTACAAGGTTACATTTTATTCAGCCAAATTCCTCCTTACAAAGTATCTGTTTTATGGAGAAAATTCTACTAAAATTACTATGAAAATCTCCACAGTAGGGAAGTAAATTAACTATGAGAGTGAAAAACTTAAGAAATTCTGGGCCAATCTTATGTACATTTCATCCAAGTTTCTATTTGTGTCGAGACATCCAGAGACAATTTGTGGAAGCTATAGCAGCATTCCTGCAAATTTTCTCCAAAATTTTCATAAATTACTAGTTTTTCATGAATTAATATAAGTTAACAGATGGTTCTTAATTGGAGGAGAAGGTTTTAACCCTTTGGAGAATCTGACAATTCATTTAAACTAGCTCTTCATTCTTTAGAAATTGAAAATCTAATGAAAGCTACATACTTTATTCAAGAAAACATGTGTATATATGTGTATGCATGAGCACACACACACACACAGAGTACAGATAAAGATTTCTATAAACAAGTTCATGGAGTTAATGCAATAAGCCTAAGAACTTGATAGAACTAAGATAATTATCTCAGCATGGCCCTACTCTATTACAGAATGGAAATTGATAAATATACTCAGTTTTTAAAGTAACTAAGAGAACTATTGAGTTAGACAAGTTAGACAAGGCTGTGGTCCTGGTGTGATTAGATTGACTAGTTTTCTATGAGTATGGTTTCAGTGTATTTGCCCTCTGATGCCCTCTTGCAAGACCTACCATCTTACTTGGGTTTCTCTTACCTTGGGCGTGGGGTATCTCTTCCCGGCTGCTCCAGCAAAGCACAACCATCGCACCTTACCTTGGATGAGGGGTCTCTCCTCACCGCCGCCCTTCCAGACCTTGAAAGAGGGGTATCTCCTCACCGCCGCCCTTCCTGACCTCGGTCGTGGGGTAGCTCCTCTCGGCCGTGCTTAGTGCACCAGTCCTCAATGCCGTCCTTCTTCAGTCGATGGGTAGCTCTTCTCGGGCGTGCTCTCAGTGCGCTGCGCAGCCGGCGAGGGGCTCTCAGTGCGCCGCTAGCGGGCAGGCCGGGAGCTCTCAGTGCGCCGCTCCCAGATAATCATGATGGTGTGATCACTGACCTAGAGCCAGACATCCTGGAATGTGAAGTCAAGTGGGCCTTGGAAAGCATCACTACGAACAAAGCTAGTGGAGGTGATGGAATTCCAGTGGAGCTATTCCAAATCCTGAAAGATGATGCTGTGAAAGTGCTGCACTCAATATGCCAGCAAATTTGGAAAACTCAGCAGTGGCCACAAGATTGGAAAAGGTCAGTTTTCATCCCAATCCCAAAGAAAGGCAATACCAAAGAGTGATCAAACTACTGCACAATTGCTCTCATCTCACACGCTAGTAAAGTAATGCTCAAAATTCTCCAAGCCAGGCTTCAGCAATATGTGAACCGTGAACTTCCTGATGTTCAAGCTGGTTTTAGAAAAGGCAGAGGAACCAGAGATCAAATTGCCAACATCCACTGGATCATCGAAAAAGCAAGAGAGTTCCAGAAAAACATCTATTTCTGCTTTATTGACTATGCCAAAGCCTTTGACTGTGTAGATCACAATAAATTGTGGAAAATTCTGAGAGAGATGGGAATATCAGACCACCTGATCTGCCTCTTGAGAAATCTGTATGTAGGTCAGGAAGCAACAGTTAGAACTGGTCATGGAACAACAGACTGGTTCCAAATAGGAAAAGGAGTACGTCAAGGCTGTGTATTGTCACCATGTTTATTTAACTTATATGCAGAGTACATCATGAGAAATGCTGGACTGGAAGAAACAGAAGCTGGAATCAAGATTGCCGGGAGAAATATCAATAACCTCAGATATGCAGATGACACCACCCTTATGGCAGAAAGAGAAGAGGAACTAAAAAGCCTCTTGATGAAAGTGAAAGTGGAGAGTGAAAAGGTTGGCTTGAAGCTCAACATTAAGAAAACGAACATCATGGCATCTGGTCCCATCACTACATGGGAAATAGATGGGGAAACAGTGGAAACAGTGTCAGACTTTATTTTTCTGGGCTCCAAAATCACTGCAGGTGGTGACTGCAGCCCTGAAATTAAAAGACGCTTACTCCTTGGAAGGAAAGTTATGACCAACCTGCTGCTGCTAGTGCTAAGTCGCTTCAGTCGTGTCTGACTCTGTGCGACCCCATAGACAGAAGCTCACCAGGCTCCCCGTCCCTGGGATTCTCCAGGCAAGAACACTGGAGTGGGTTGCCATTTCCTTCTCCAATGCATGAAAGTGAAAAGTGAAAGTGACTCTTAGCGACCCCGTGGACGAGCCTACCAGGATCCTCCGTCCATGGGATTTTCCAGGCAAAAGTACTGGCGTGGGGTGCCATTGCCTTCCCCGTGACCAACCTAGATAGCATATTCAAAAGCAGAGACATCACTTTGCCAACAAAGGTTCGCCTAGTCAAGGCTATGGTCTTTCCTGTGGTCATGTATGGATGTGAGGGCTGGACTGTGAAGAAGGCTGAGCACCGAAGAATTGATGCTCTTGAACTGTGGTGTTGGAGAAGACTCTTGAGAGTCCCTTGAACTGCAAGGAGATCCAACCAGTCCATTCTGAAGGAGATCAACCCTGGGATTTCTTTGGAAGGAATGATGCTAAAGCTGAAACTCCAGTACTTTGGCCACCTCATGCGAAGAGTTGACTCATTGGAGAGGACTCTGATGCTGGGAGGGATTGAGGGCAGGAGGAGAAGGGGACGACAGAGGATGAGATGGCTGGATGGCATCACTGACTCGATGAATGTGAGTCTGAGTGACCTCCGAGAGCTGGTGATGGATAGGGAGGCCTGGCGTGCTGCAGTTCATGGGGTCACAAAGAGTCGGACACGACTGAGTGACTGATCTGATCTGATCTGAAGAGAACTATATTTGATAGCATCATATATAAAGCATACTTGATTGGAAAAATAAACCATGCAGATTATACATTTATCACAAAGATGGTGAATAAAAAGCATGGCCTTTGAAAATTAGTATAAAGTAGATAAACTTGGTATTGAGTGACGTAGGCATCTCTAATGGTTAGTAGGTGAAAAGAGTGGAGATGGTGATGAATAAGGGTAAGGATGGAGATATAGTGAAAAAAAATAGAGATGGAGAGAGTAGAACTGACTAGTCTTTGAGAAGGTGGAAATCTGGCTTAATAGGAGAAACACAGAAGTTTCTGTGTGATTTGCACCTATCTATGCATGTTAGTCTATAGTTTCCCTTTTTTTTTTCTTTTTTTGAAGTTTTTTTCAACTTTGATTTCAAGGTTCTGTTAATCTGTTAAAATGAACTTGTAAGACTTCCCTTTTAATTATGCTCTAGAGTAAGTTTAATCACCAGGTTCACTAGCTGTTAATATATGTAACATACTCTGATTCTTTACACTTTAACAGAATTTTTCTGGCATCTTGTGGGTCATAGATCATTTGAGAAGTATATATTACTTTCATGGAGAACACATGTATACCTGTGGCAGATTCATTTTGATATATGGCAAAACCAATACAATATTGTAAAGTTAAATAAAATAAAATTTAAAAAAAAAAAAAAAAGAATCTGCCTGCAATGCAGGAGACCCAGGTTCAATCCCTGAGTATGGAAGATCCCATGGAGAAAGAAATGGCAACCCATTCCAATATGCCTACCTGGAGAATTCTGTGGACAGAAGAGCCTGGTGGGCTATAGTCCATGGGATAGCAAACATGACTGAGTGACTGAGCACCTTAGCATCTTATATCACTTTTATAATTGGAAAAAAAAATAAGTACATTCCCTTTAAGAATCTAATTAAAGCTATGAAAATTTCTCTACTGCCCAAACCAATCAGAAAAAAAAAAAAAACACAAAATTGGGTTTACAATTTCAAGATGGTTCATAGAAGCCTTAAAATCTATTCATGAAGTCCCTAAAGATTGATCAATATAGGTTAGAAAACCATTCCCTGCCTTTCCTGATTCTTTATATTTTTAGTTGTTCTGTCTCTTGGGATAAAACTTTAAGATATGTTTACCACCTTGTATATGAATCATGTTCTTACAGTTTTAAATATCCAAATATGGAATGACATCAGCAAAATAGCACACTAGGAAACTCCAATCCTTTGCTTTCCCATGGAAACATCAAAAGAAAATGACTAATATAACTTTATAGGAAAGAGGAAATAAGGGACAAAAAAGCTATAAGACATACAAAAAACAAATCACAAAATGGTAAATGTAAGTCCTTCCCTATCAGTAATTGTTAATACTCTGAATGGATTAAATTGCCCATCCAAAAGGCTTAGATTGGCAGAATGGTTTATAAAAACACGATTTAAGTCTACAAGAGACTAACTTTAGATCTAAGTACTGAAATAGCTTCAAAGTGAAGAATTTAGAAGGATATTCATACCAATAGTAACCAAGGAGGGCTTGGATAGCTACACTAATACCAGATGAAATAGACTTAAAAACTGTTACAAGAGACAAGTAAGTATACTGTATGTGGTAAAAAGGTTAATTCACCGAAAGAAATGGCAGTTATAACCATTTACACATCAAAACATCAGACCTCCAAAATATATGAGGCAAACATCAACAGAATTAAAGGGAGAAAGAGACAGATATACAGTAATTACTGGAGACTTTAATACTCCACTTTCAATAACTGGAGAGAAAAACAGAAGATCAACAAGGAAACAGAAGGTTTAAATAACATTAAATAAATGAATTGGGCCTAACAGACATATACAGAACATTCCTCCCAACATCAGAATATATATTTTTCTCAAGTGTACATGGAACATTCTCTAGGATAAGCCATACATTAGACCACAGAATAAGTTTTAATAATTTTTTAAAAATTGAAAACATACAAATATCTTTTCCAATCGCATTGGAATGAAACAAGCAGTCAATGGAAGGAAAATCGGAACACACACAAATATGTGGAAAAAATACACTCTTAAACAACCAGTGGATCAAAGAAATCACAAGGAATATTAGAAAATACTTTAAGACAAATGAAAAAACAATATACCAAAAAATATAGGATACAGTGAAAACAGAACTAAGAGGGAAATTTATAGCTATAAGTGTTTATATTTAAAAAAGAAGAAAGATTTCAAATTAACAACCTAACTTTACATCATTATACAATGGCCAAACCAAAACCAAAGCTAGAAGAAGGGAGGAAATGAAGATTAGAGTGGAGATAAATAAAACAGAGAATAGGGACACAATAGAGAAAAGCAAGGAAACCAACCATTCTTTGAAAAGATTTAATAAAGCATACAAATCTTCATCTAGTTTGAAAAAAAAGACTCAAATTACCAAAATCAACATATCAAAATGAGTAAACAACAAGGTCCTACTGTATAGCACAGGGAACTGAATTCAATATCCTGTGACAAACCAAACTGCACACCAGATGACAGAGTAGAAGGACGTACACTCATGTTCTCCTGTGAGAACTCCAAAGTTACAACTCACTGCTGAACAAACATCGACAGAAGAATGATGGATCCCACCAAAAAAACATACCCCACATTCAAAGGCAAAGGAGAAGGCCCAGCAAGACGGCAGGAGGGGCAAAATCGCATTTAGAATCAAAACCCATACCCGCCAGAGATGCTCAGAGGGCTCAAACAACACCGTGTCTGCACCAGGACCCAAAGACCCTACAGAGATTGAGTCAGACCTGTCTTTCAGTGTTTGAGTATCTCCTGCGGAGGTACAGGTCAGCAGTGGCCTGCTGCAGGAGCTTGGGGTGCAGCAGACCTGGGTCACACAGCATGTAGCATAAGCCCTCTCGGAAGAGGTCACCATTATTAGCCTAACCATAGAGCCGCTGAGCAGATGACCCACAAAACAAACTGCAGAACAATAATACCAAAGAAATTCTCACACTGTTAAGAAAGCTCTTGGACCTAAAACAGATTTCCCAACCTGGGGATCTGGCAAAGGGACTGAGGACCGTCAAGGAATTTGAGTGGGATTTGGCTACAGAACGTACAGAGGACTGGAGAAACAGTCTGTTGGAGGGCACAAACCAAACCTTGTGCACACCAGGATCCAGGAGAAAGGAGCAGTGACCCCACAAGAGACTGACCCAGACGTGCCCGGGTGTGTCTGAGAATCTCTGGCAGAGGGGTGAGTTGGTGGTGGCCTGCTGCAGGGTCAGGGGCCAAGTGCTGCAGTGTGTGCTCATGACCTTTTGAAGAAGGTCGCCATTATCTTCATCACCTCCACCACAGTTTGGTCTCAGGTCAAACAACAGCTAGGGAACACAGCCTCGCCCATCAACAAAAACTGAATTCAAGATTTGCTGAGCATGGCTCTGCCAATCAGAACAAGACCCAGTTTCCCCTACAGTGAGTCTCGCCCGTCAGGAATCTTCCACAAGTCTCTTATACTTATGCTTCAGAGGGCATATAGAATGAAAACCACAATCACAGAATACTAATCAAACTGATCACATGGACCATAAACATGTCTAACTCAATGAAACTATGTGTCATGCCATGTAGAGCCACCCAGGACAGAAGGGTCACAATGGAGGGTTCTGGCAAAACGTGGTCCACTGGAGAAGGGAATGGCAAACCACTTCAGTATTCTTACCTTGAGAACCCCATGAACAGTATGAAAGGGCAAAAAGATAGGATACTGAAAGATGAACTCCACAGGTCGATAGGTGCCCAATATGCTACTGGAGATCAGTGGAGAAATAACTCCACAAAGATTGAAGAGATGGAGCCAAAGCAAAAACAACACCCAGTTGTGGATGTGACTGGTGATGGAAGCAAGGTCCAATGCTATATAGAGCAATATTGCATAGGAACCTGGAATGTTAGATCCATGAATCAAGGCAAATTGGAAGTGGTCAAACAGGAGATGGCAAGAATGAATGTCGACATTCTAAGAATCAGCGAACTAAGATGGACTGGAATGAGTGAATTTAACTTAGATAACCATTATATCTACTACTGTGGGCAAGAATCCCTTAGAAGAAATGGAGTAGCCATCATAGTCAACGAGTCCGACATGCAGTACTTGGATGCAATCTTAAAACTGACAGAATGATCTGTTTGTTCCGAAGGCAAACCATTCAATATCATGGTAATCCAAGTCTATGCCCCGACCACAAATGCTGAAGAAGCTGAAGCTGAATGATTCTATGAAGACCTACAAGACCTTATAGAATTAACACCCAAAAATGATGCCCTATCATCACAAGGGATTGAAATCCAAAAGCAGGAAGTTAAGAGATACCTAGAGTAACAGGCGGGGAAGGCAATGGCACCCCCACCCCAGTACTTTTGCCTGGAGAATCCCATGGATGGAGGAGCTGGGTAGGCTCCAGTCCGTGGGGTCACTACGAGTCGGACACGACTAAGCAACTTCACTTTCACTTTTCACTTTCATGCATTGGAGAAGGAAATGGCAACCCACTCCAGTGTTCTTGCCTGGAGAATCCCAGGGACAGGGGAGCCTGGTGAGCTTCCGTCTATGGGGTCGCACAGAGTCGGACACGACTGAAGCGACTTAGCAGCAGCAGAGTAACAGGAAAATTTGGACCTGAAATACAAAATGAAGCAGGGTGAAGGCTAACAAAGTTCTGCCAAGAGAACACAATGGTCAGAGCAAACACCTTCTTCCAACAATGCAAAGGTTGACTCTACACCTGGACATCACCAGATTCTCAGCACCAAAGTCTGATTTATTATATTCTTTGCAGCCAAAGGTGGAAAAGCTCTATCCAGTTAGCAAAAACAAGACTGGGAGTTGACTGTGGCTCAGATCATAAACTCCTTATTGCAAAATTCAGACATAAATTGAAGAAAGAAGGGAAAACCACTATGCCATTCAGGTATAATGTAAAACAAATCCCTTAAGGTTATATAGTCAAAGTGACAAACAGATTCAAGGAATTAGACTGAATAGACAGACTGCCTGAAGAACTCTGGATGGAGGTTCATGACATTATACAGGAGGCAGTGATCAAGACCGGCCTTACAAGTAGCTGAGAAAAGAAGAGAAGCTAAAGGCAAATGAAAAAGGAAACCTATACCCACTTGAATGTAGAATTCCAAATAATAGCAAGGAGATAAAGAAAGCCTTCCTCAGTGATCATTGGAAAGAAATAGATGAAAACAACAGAATGGGAAAGACTAGAGATCTCTTCAAGAAAATTAGAGATACCAAGCGAACATTCCATGCAAAGATGGGCACAGTAAAGAACAGAAATGCTATGAACCTAACAGAAGCAGAAGATATTAAGAAGAGGTGGCAAGAACACAGAAGAACCATACAAAAAATAACTTCATGAACCAGATAACCATGATGGTGTGATCACTCACCTAGAACCAGACATACTGGAATGCAAAGTCAAGTGGGACATAGGAAGCATCACTATGAACAAACCTAGTGGATGTGATAGGATTCCAGTTGAGCTATTTCAAATCCTAAAAGTTGATGGTGTGAAAGTGCTACACTCAATATGCCAGCAAATTTGGAAAACTCAGCAGCAGCCACATGACTGCAAAGGTCAGTTTTCATTCCACTCCCAAAGAAAGGCAATGCCAAAGAATGTTTAAACAACACCACAATTGCATTCATATCACATGATAGCAAAGTAATGCTCAAAATTCTTCAAGTCAGGCTTCAATGGTATGTGAATCATGAAATTCCAAATGTTCAAGCTGGATTTAGAAAAGACAGAGGAACCAGAGACCAAGTTGCCAACATCCATTGGATCACAGCAAAAGCAAGAGAGTTCAAAAAAAACATCTACTTCTGCTTTATGGAATATGCCAAGGCCTTTGACTGTGTGGATAACAATAAACTCTGGAAAATTCAGAAAGAGATGGGAATACCAGACCACCTGATCTGCCTCCTGAGGAATCTGTATGCAGATCAAGAAACAACAGTTAGCATTGGACATGGAACAATGGACTGGTTCCATACTGGGAAAGGAGTACATCAAGGCTGTAAATTGTCAACCTGCTTATTTAATTTATATGCAGTGTTCAGTCCAGTTCAGCCACTCAGTCGTGTCCGACTCTTTGCGAGCCCATGAATTGCAGCACGCCAGGACTCCCTGTCCATCACCAACTCCCAGAGTTCACTCAAACTCACGTCCATCAAGTTGGTGATGTCATCCAGCCATCTCATCCTCTATTGTCCCCTTCTTCTCCTGCCCCTAATCCCTCCCAGCATCAGGGTCTTTTCCAATGAGTCAACTCTTCACATGAGACAGCCAAAGTATTGGAGCTTCAGCCTTAGCAGCAGTCCCTCCAATGAACCTCCAGGACTGATCTCCTTTAGAATGGACTGGTTGGATTTCCTTGCAGTCCAAGGGACTCTCAAGAGTCTTCTCCAACACCACAGTTCAAAAGCATCAATTCTTTGGCACTCAGCTTTCCTCACAGTCCAAATCTCACATCCATATATGACCACTGGAAAAACCATAGCCTTGACTAGACGGACCTTAGTTGACAAAGTGATATCTCTGCTTTTCAATATGCTACCTAAGTCAGTCATAATTTTCCTTCCAAGGAGTAAGCGTCTTTTAATTTCATGGCTGCAATCAACATCTGCAGTGATTTTGGAGCCACCAAAAATAAAGTCTGACACTGTTTCTACTGTTCCCCATCTATTTCCCATGAAGTGATGGGACCAGATGCCATGATCCTAGTTTTCTGAATGTTGAACATTAAGCCAACTTCTTCACTCTCCTCTTTCACTTTCATTAAGAGGCTTTTTACTTCCTCTTCACTTTCTGCCAAAAGGGTAGTGTCATCTGCATATCTGAGGTTATTGATATTTCTCCCAGCAGTCTTGATTCCAGCTTGTGCTTCTTCCAGCCCAGCGTTTCTCATGATGTACTCTGCATAGAAGTTAAATAAGCAGGGTGACAATATACAGCCTTGACGTACTTCTCTTCCTCTTTGGAGCCAGTCTGTTGTTCCCTGTCCAGTTCATTGTTGCTTCCTCACCTGCATATAGGTTTCACAGGAGGCCGGTCACATAGTCTGCTATTCCCATCTCTTGAAGAATTTTCTACAGTTTATTGTGATCCATAGTTAAAGGCTTTGGCATCGTCAATAAAGCAGAAATGGATGTTTTTCTGGAACTCTCTTGCTTCTTCGAGGATACAACGGATGTTGCCAATTTGATCTCTTGTTCCTCTGCCTCTTCTAAAACCAGCTTGAACATCTGGAAGTTCATGGTTCATGTACTGCTGAAGCCTGGCTTGGAGAATTTCCAACATTACTTTACTAGCATGTGAGATGAGTGCAATTGTGCAGTAGTTTGAGCATTCTTTGGCATTGCCTTTCTTTGGGATTGCAATGAAAACTGACCTTTTCCAGTCCTGTGGCCACTGCTGAGTTTTCCAAATTTGATGGCATATTGACTGCAGTACTTTCACAGCCTCATCTTTCAGGATTTGAAATAGCTCAACTGGAATTCCATCACCTCCACTAGCTTTGTTTGTAGTGATGCTTTTTAAGGCCCACTTTACTTTACTTCCAGGATATCTGGCTGTAGGTGAGTGATCACACCATCATGATTATCTGGGTCGTGAAGCTATTTTTTAAACAGTTCCTCTGTGTATTCTTGCCACCTCTTCTTAATATCTTCTGCTTCTGTTAGATCCATACCATTTCTGTCCTTTATTGAGCCCATATTTGCATGAAATGTTCCCTTGGTATCTCTAATTTTCTTGAAGAGATCTCCAGTCTTTCCCATTCTGTTGTTTTCCTCTATTTCTTTGCACTGATCACTGAGGAAGGCTTTCTTATCTCTCCTTGCTATTCTTTGGAACTCTGCATTCAGATGCTTATATCTTTCCTTTTCTCCTTTGCTTTTTGCTTGCCAGGCTGGATGAAGTGCAAGCTGAAAGGAAGATTGCCAGAAGAAATCTCAATAACCTCAGATATGCAGATGAAACCACTTTTATGGCAGAAAATGAAGAACTGAGAAGCCTCTTAACGACAATGAAAGAGGAGAGTGAAAATGTTGGCTTAAAACTCAACATTCAAAAAGCTAAGATCATGGCATCTGGTCCCATCATTCATGGCAAATAGATGGGGAAACAACGGAAACAGTGACAGACTTTTGGGGGGCTCCAAAATCACTACAGATGGTGACTGCAGCCATAAATTTAAAAGACACTTGCTCCTTGGAAGAAAAGCTATGACCAACCTAGACAGCATATTAAAAAGCAGAGACTTTTTGACGACAAAGTTTCATCTAGTCAAAACTATGATTTTTCTAGTAGTCACATGGATGTGAGAGTTGGACCATAAAGAAAGCTGATCACTGAAGAATTGATGCTTTTGAACTGCGGTGTTGGAGAAGACTCTTGAGAGTCCCTTGGACTGCAAGGAGATCCACCCAGTCCATCTGAAACTAAATCAGTCCTGAATATTCATTGGAAGTACTGATGCTGAAGCTGAAGCTCCAATATCTTGGCCATCTGATGCAAAGTTCTGACTCATTGGAAAAGACTCTGATGATGGGACAGATTGAGGGCAGGAGGAGAAGGGGATGACAGAGGATTAGATGGTTGGATGGCATCACTGACTAGATGGACATGAGTTTGAGCAAGCTTTGGTAGTTGGTGATGGACACAGAAGCCTGGTGTGCTGCAGTGCATGGGGTTGCAAAGAGTCAGACACAACTGAGCAAATTAACTGAACTCTACTGATAAACCATAATGGAAATGAATATGAAAATGAACCTATATATTATGTATAACCAAATCACTTTGATGTACAGCAGAAATTAACACATTAGCAATCAACTATAGGTTAATAATGCTCAAAATTCTCCAAGCCAGGCTTCAGCAATATGTGAACCGTGAACTTCCTGATGTTCAAGCTGGTTTTAGAAAAGGCAGAGGAACGAGAGATCAAATTGCCAACGTCTGCTGGATCATCAAAAAAGCAAGAGAGTTCCAGAAAAACATCTATTTCTGCTTTATTGACTATGCCAAAGCCTTTGACTGTGGATCACAATAAACTGTGGAAAATTCTGAAAGAGATGGGAATACCAGACCACCTGATCTGCCTCTTGAGAAATTTGTATGCAGGTCAGAAAGCAACAGTTATAATGGACATGAAACAACAGACTGGATCCAAATAGGAAAAAGAGTTGATCAAGGCTGTATATTGTCACCGTGTTTATTTAACTTATATGCAGAGTACATCATAAGAAACGCTGGACTGGAAGAAACACAAGTTGGAATCAAGATTTCTGGGAGAAATATCAATAACCTCAGATATGCAGATGACACCACCCTTATGGCAGAAAGTGAAGAAGAACTAAAGAGCCTCTTAATGAAAGTGAAAGTGGAGAGTGAAAAAGTTGGCTTAAAGCTCAACATTCAGAAAACAAAGATCATGGCATCTGGTCCCATCACTACATGGGAAATAGATGGAGAAACAGTGGAAACAGTGTCAGACTTTATTTTTCTGGGCTCCAAAATCACTGCAGATGGTGACTGCAGCCATGAAATTAAAAGACACTTACTTCTTGGAAGAAAAGTTATGACCAACCTAGATAGCATATCCAAAAGCAGAGACATTACATTGCCGACAAAGGTTCGTCTAGTCAAGGCTGTGGTTTTTCCTGTGGTCATGTATGGATGTGAGAGCTGGACTGTGAAGAAGGCTGAGCGTCGAAGAATTGATGCTTTTGAACTGTGGTGTTGGAGAAGACTCTTGAGAGTCCCTTGGACTGCAAGAAGATCCAACCAGTCCATTCTGAAGGAGATCAGCCCTTTGATTTCTTTGGAAGCAATGATGCTAAAGCTGAAACTCCAGTACTTTGGCCATCTCATGCGAAGAGTTGACTCATTGGAAAAGACTCTGATGCTGGGAGGGATTGGGGGCAAGAGGAGAAGGGGGACGACAGAGGATGAGATGGCTGGATGGCATCACTAACTCGATGGACATGAGTCTGAGTGACCTCCGGGAGTTGGTGATGGACAGGGAGGCCTGGCGTGCTGCAGTTCATGGGGTCGCAAAGAGTCAGACACGACTGAGTGACTGATGTGATCTGATCTGATCGGTCAATAAAATAAATTTTTAAAAAGTGAAAGTGGGGGCATACTACCTATTTTGCTTAAATAGAGAGCTTCCTATGTGGCACTATTGGTAATGAACCCACCTGCCAATGCAGGAGTCCTAGGAGACACAGATCCCTGGCTTGGGAAGAATCCCTGGAGGAGGGCATGGCAACCCACTCCAGTATTCTCGCCTGGAGAATCCCATGGACAGAGGAGCTTGTTGGACTACAGTTCAAAGGGTTGCAAGAGTTGGACATGACTGAAGTGACTTAGCACATACCAGAAAATATTACAAAAGATTATTACGGACAATTGTATGCCTGCAAATTGGATAATCTGGGTAAAACACAGACATTCCTAAAAATATACAACCTATGAAGACTGATTCACAAAAAAAAAAAAAAAAGAACAATATGTCAGTAGACCTATAAATAGTAAGATGATTGAATCAGCGATCAAAAACTTCCAAACAAAGAAAAGACCTGAACAGATGGCTTAACTGCTGGATTCTACCAAACACCTGAAATAGAATTAACATCAGTCTTCCTCAAATCCTTTCAAACTACTGAAGAGGAGACTTTCCTGGCTTTCCAGTGATTAAGACTCTGCACTTCCACTGCAGGGGTTACACATTCCATCCTTGGTGGGCAAAGTTCCACATGCTGTGAGGTGCAGCAAAAAAAAAAAAAAAAAAACCCTATTCAAAATACTGAAGAGAAAAGAACATTTTCTGACTCATTCCATGAGTCCAGCAACACCCTGATACCAAAGCCAGACACAGATGCTGATACTACACGAAAAAGAAAATCACAGACCAATATTCCTTTGCATATCAATACACAAGTTCTCAACTAAATACTAGCAAACTAAATTCATCAGTGTACTAAAAGATTGTACACCATAAACAAGTAGAATTTATTCCTGGAATTCAAGGACATTTCTACACTCAAAAATCATTTAATGTAATACAAATGCCTAAATATAAGCATTAATACTATAAAACTCTTAGGAGAAAACAGAGTAAAAGCTTCATGACATTAGATTTAGCAATTATTTGTTTAATAAGACACCATAAATATAGGCAACAAAAGAAAAAAAATACACCAACATTGCTCACCAGAATTAAAAACTTTTATATATAAATGGATATTAAGAAGAAAGCAAAAAGGTAACCTACAGAATGGGAGAAAACACTTGCAAATCATATATCTGATAAAGAATTAGTATTCAGAATTTATAAAGATCTACAACTCAACAACAACAACAAAATACTCAGTTCAAAAATGGGCAAAGGACTTGAATAGAAGGTTCTGCAAAAAAGATGTATAAATGGCCAATAAGCACTGAAAGTTGAGATGTTCAATATCACTAATTAGGGAAATGCAAATCAAAACCACATGAGATACTACTACACACCTGTTGCTGCTGCTGCTGCTGCTGTTGCTAAGTCGCTTCAGTCCTGTCTGACTCTGTGCGACCCCACAGACGGAAGCCCACCAGGCTCCTCTGTCCCTGGGATTCTCCAGGCAAGAATACTGGAGTGGGTTGCCATTTCCTTCTCCAATGTACGCATGCATGCTAAGACACTTCAGTCATGTCCGACTCTGTGTGACCCTATGGACAGCAGCCCACTAGGCTCCTCTGTCCACGGGATTCTCTTGGCAAGAATACTGGAGTGGGTTGCCATTTCCTTCTTCCACACACCTCTTAACATCACTATTATTAAAAAAAAAAAAAAAAAAAAAAACAAGTGTTAGTGAGAATGTGCAGAAACTGGAATACTCATTCATTGCTAGTGAAAATGTAAAATGATGTGCCATAAAAACAATATAGCAGGTCTGCAAAAACAAACATAGAATTACCATATGATCCAACAATTTATTACTGGGTATATATCCAAACAATCAAAAAGAGGGACTAAAATAGATATTTGTACAACAATATTCATAACAGCAGTATTCACAAATAGCCAAAAGTGAAAAAACATTCATTGATGGATGAATGGATAAGCAAATGTGGTATATACATGAAATGGAATATTATTCAGCTTTAAAAAGTAATGAAATTCTAATACATGGTTGAACCTTGAAAATATCATGCTAAGTGAAACAAACCAGACACAAAAGAAGATTCCACTTATATTAAGTACTTAAAATATAAAATTCATAGGGATAGAAAACAGAATAGTGGTTATCAGGGAGAAGAAAGAAATGGGTATGAGAAGTAATTGTTTAATGGAGGTAATTGATAGTGATAATTGCTGCACAACAATGTGAATGTATTTAACGCCATTGAATTGCAGAGTTTAAATTATTAAAAGCATTAATTTTATGTTATGCATATTTTAACACAATAATAAATTTATCTTCAGTTCAGTTCATTTCAGTCACTCAGTCATGTCCAACCAACTCTTTGAGACTCCATGAATCCCAGCACGCCAGGCCTCCCTGTCCAACACCAACTCACGGAGTATACCCAAACTCACATCCATCGAGTTGGTGATGCCATCCAGCCATCTTATCCTTTGTCATCCCCTTCTTCTCCTGCCTGCAATCCCTCCCAGCATCATGGTCCTTTCTAATGAGTCAACTTTTCACATCAGGTGGCCAAAGTACGGGAGTTTCAGCTTCAGCATCAGTCCTTCCAATGAACAACCAGGACTGATCTCCTTTAGGATGGACTGGTTGGATGTCCTTGCAGTCCAAGAAACTCTCAAGGGCCTTCTGCAACACCACAGTTCAAAAGCATCAATTCTTCAGAGCTCAGCTTTCCTCACAGTCCAACTCTAACATCACTGAAAAAACCATAGCCTTGACTAGACGAAACTTGGTTGGCAAAGTAATGTCTCTGCTTCTGAATATGCTATCTAGGTTGGTCATAACTTTCCTTCCAAGGAATAAGCATCTTAATTTCATGGCTGTAATCACCATCTGCAGTAATTTTAGGGCACAGAGAAATAAAAGTCTGACACTGTTTCCCCATCTATTTCCCAAGAAGTGATGGGATCAGAAACCACGATCTTAGTTTTCTGAATATTGAGCTTTAAGTGAACTTTTTCACTCTCCACTTTCATTTTCATCAAGAGGCTCTTTAGTTCTTCTTCACTTTCTGCCAAAAGGGTTGTGTCATCTGCATATCTGAGGTTATTGATATTTCTCCCAGCAGTCTTGATTCCAGCTTGTGCTTCTTCCAGCCCAGCGTTTCTCATGATGTACTCTGCATAGAAGTTAAATAAGCAGGGTGACAATATACAGCCTTGACGTACTCCTTTTCCTATTTGGAACCAGTCTGTTCTTCCATGTCCAGTTCCAGCTGTTGCTTCCTGACCTGCATATAGGTTTCTCAAGAGGCAGGTCAGGTTGTCTGCTATTCCCATCTCTTTCAGAATTTTCCACAGTTTATTGTGATCCACACAGTCAAAGGCTTTGTCATCGTCAATAAAGCAGAAATGGATGTTTTTCTGGAACTCTCTTGCTTTTTCGATGATCCAGCAGATGTTGGCAATTTGACCTCTGTTTGCTCTGCCTTTTCTAAAACCAGCTTGAACATCTGGAACTTCATGGTTCATGTATTGCTGAAGCCTGGCTTGGAGAATTTCCAACATTACTTTACTAGCATGTGAGATGAGTGCAATTGTGCGGTAGTTTGAGCATTCGTTGGCGTTGCCTTTCTTTGGAATTGGAATGAAAACTGACCTTTTCCAGTCCTGTGGCCACTGCTGAGTTTTCCAAATTTGCTGGCATATTGAGTTCAGCACTTTCACAGCATCATCTTTTAGGATTTGAAATAGCTCAACTGGAATTCCATCACCTCCACTAGCTTTGTTCATAATGATGCTTTCTAAGGCCCACCTGACTTCACATTCCAGGATGTCTGGCTCTAGGTGAGTGATCACACCATCATGAATATCTGGATCATTAAAATCTTTTTTAAACAGTTCCTCGGTGTATTCTTGCCACCTTCTTAATATCTTCTGCTTCTATTAGATCCATACAATTTCTGTCCTTTATGGAGCCCATTTTTGCATGAAATGTTCCCTTGGTATTTCTAATTTCCTTGAAGAGATCTCTAGTCTTTCCCATTATGTTGTTTTCCTCTGTTTCTTTGCAGTCAGTATCATGGTAATCCAAGTCTATGCCCCAAGCAGTAACACTGAAGAAGCTGAAGTTGAATGGTCTACGAGACCTTTTAGAACTAACACCCAAAAAGATGTCCTTTTTATTATAGGGGACTGGAATGCAAAAGTAGGAAGTCAAGAAACACCTGGAGTAACAGGCAAATTTGGCCTTGGAATACGGAATGAAGCAGGGCAAAGGCCAATAGAGTTTTGCCAAGAGAACGCACTGGTCATAGCAAACACCCTCTTCCAACAACACAAGAGAAGACTCTATACATGGACATCACCAGATGGTCAACACCGAAATCAGATCGATTATATTCTTTGCAGCCAAAGATGGAGAATCTCTATACAGTCAGCAAAAACACAGCAGGGAGCTGACTATGGCTCAGATCATGAACTCTTTGTTGCCAAATTCAGACTTAAATTGAAAAAAGTAGGGAAAACTACTAGACCATCCAGGTATGACCTAAATCAAATCCCTTATGATTATACAGTGGAAGTGAGAAATAGATTTAAGGGACTAGATCTGATAGACACAGTGCCTGGTGAACTATGGACAGAGGTTCGTGAACTGTACAGGAGACAGGGATCAAGACCATTCCCAAAGAAAAGAAATGCAGAAAAGCAAAATGGCTGTCTGAGGAGGCCTTACAAATAGATGTGAAAAGAAGAGAAATGAAAAGCAAAGGAGAAAAGGAAAGATATAAGCATCTGAATGCAGAGTTCCAAAGAATAGCAAGGAGCGATAAGAAAGCCTTCCTCAGTGATCAATGCAAAGAAATAGAGGAAATTTATCTTAGACTCACTCATAGATTCCAGGGAAAAAATACTAAAGCTATGCAAGTCACAGCATGAAACAAGTTGGGGAAACTGCACATTTTTTTGATTTGTTATGAAATATTTGTCACACTCTAATAGCATTTTGGCTATGCTTTTTCCAGTGGTCATGTATGGATGTGAGAGTTGGACTGTGAAGAAAGCTGAGTGCCAAAGAATTGATGCTTTTGAACTGTGGTGTTGGAGAAGACTCTTGAGAGTCCCTTGGACTGCAAGGAGATCCAACCAGTCCATTCTGAAGGAGATCAGCCCTGGGTGTTCTTTGGAAGGAATGATGCTAAAGCTTAAACTCTAGTACTTTGGCCACCTCATGCGAAGAGTTGACTCATTGGAAAAGACTCTGATGCTGGGAGGGATTGGTGGCAGGATGAAAAGGGGATGACAGAGGATGAGATGGCTAGATAGCATCAGTCACTCGATGGATGTAAGTTTGAGCAAACTCGGGGAGTTGGTGATGGACAGGGAGGCCTGGCGTGCTGTGACTCATGGGGTCACAAAGAGTTGGACATGACTGAGCGACTGACCTGAACTGAACTGAATAGCATTTTTACACTTACATGGATGCCTATAAATGTACACTCGTGTTCTTTATCGAAGGCTGAACCACAAATAAAAACAGCAAATAAAAACCAGGAACCTGGATAACCTAAGGACATATGTTTGGTGTGCGTGTTTTTTGTTTTGTTATGTTTGGCTTGTTTCAGTTTTCACATACACAAATAATTCATTATTTGTCTGAACAACATTAAAAAAAAACACTCAATTTTTAACCTAGAATATTTCATTTATCACTTCACATCTCAAATGTACAAAGAAAGAATTGACTTATTGTACCACTCCTCACTACCTTTCTTTTCCGTTGGTATCAGCCTCCTCAGGTACAGATTTGCACAGGCGATTAACAGAATTTTCATGGCTATAACTTGGTCTACTACAGAAAATATTAATTCTGCTAGTTTGCCCCAAAGACTGTATTTGTGCTCCCTTCCTTTTGAGTTTCAAATCCTAGTAATGTTACATATGTGGGGATAATAGCAACACATATCTCATTAGGTTGTGAGGACTTAATGGGATAACAGAATGCAAAATACTTAGCATAGCATCTGGCACACTAATAAATAGTAGTTCCCTTTCTACCCTCCCTTTGCAGTATAATATTATGCCTATAATGACCATATAACTTGGAATCTTCAGTATAGTACCAATATCAGGTATGTTGCTCTCTTAATACCATAATATATTTCTATAGACCATAATCCTCAAGTCAGTACTCAGAATACAATGTATGTGCTCATATGATATTAATATATACTCCTTAAGCAATACTAATAGATGTTAGATTTTATATGCTGAGTATGTTAACCATGTCAGGTGCTCTTCATACACTATGTCACTTACATCTCCCAAAATCCCTATGAGATGCACAGTATCACTGACATTTAATAGATGAAAAAATACAGAGATCAATTAGCTTGGCCAAGGCCATATATCTGGTAAGTAGTATAAGCAGGTCTCCTGACTCCCTGGTTGGTGCTTTTCCCACTATCTCAGAGGATCATCTTTCTGGTTAATCGACATACAGGAAAACAAACTTTTTTTTAAGTAGTCCTACTTAGAAAAATACAGACTACTTTAAAACACTGCTAGATATTTGATTAGTGGTTGTGTTCTATCGTCTGAATGTGTGTATGCTATGCTATGCTAAGTCACTTCAGTCGTGTCCGACTCTGTGTGACCCCATAGACGGCAGCCCACCAGGCTCTGCCATCCCTGGGATTCTCCAGGCAAGAACACTGGAGTGGGTTGCCATTTCTTTCTCCAATGCATGAAAGTGAAAAGAGAAAGTGAAGTCGTTCAGTCATGTCTGACTCTTAGCGATCCCATAGACTGCAGCCTACCAGGCTCCCTCCATCCATGGGATTTTCCAGGCAAGAGTACTGAAGTGGTGTGCCATTGCCTTCTCTGCTGAATATGTATATCCCTCCAAAATTTGTTATATTGAAATCTTGATGCCCACTGTGATGGTGTCAATGTTGCCACCTTTGGGAAGTGATTAGGTCACAGGGGTGGAGCCCTCCTGAATGAGATTCATACCCTTATAAAAAGAGGCCCTTTCTACAGTGTGAGGAAACAATGAGAAGTCTTCGCCTGGCCATGCTGCCACCCTGATCTTGGACTTCCAGCCTCCAAAACTGTGAGAAATAAATGTTGGTTGTTTATCAGTCACCCAATCTATGTCATTTTGTTATTGCAGTCTGAATGGACTCAGACACATTCTGAACAAAGAAAGCCAGTAAGCAGTATGATAGAATAATTCTCACACAATAAAAACATTAAGTACTTCTCTGTTTCCTTGTCTCTAAATTAGGACCAATTTGTCTCACAAGATGGCAAAGACTGACGGGGAAATTGTTAATAAAGAATCTCCATATTTGAAGTACAAATCCTCAGTAACAGAAATATAGATATAGAGCAAGATATCTTGAATACTTGAGCTTATTCTTTGAAAAGGGATTGTCAAGAAAAAAAGCTTGATGTTGAAAATGGCTCAGTTATAATCAGTTGCTGAAGTTATTCTGACAATCAGGTACAATGCAGAAGGGCAGACATTCTCAGGAAAGGTTAAGGTTTCCTTGGCAACTATCAAATACACTGTTAATATCCCCTAGGAAATTTTTGGTCAATATGACTGAAGTGCTAGAAAACTATTTTCAAACTATATTTTGAGTTAATTCTATTCTCCTTTCAAAGTTCTTTTTTCCTTCAAATTTATTTTAATTCCTTAATTAACGGTTATTTGGTGAAGGTTACTGAACATTCTGTTGAAGGAAAGGTTTTGACTCTATCAAATAGAATTAAAGATAACAATGAACAAGGAGCTGTTTTGAAAAGATTTGAGCAAACTTTAATGTAAAGGAAGAGTCAACCCTTGAAGTATTCACACAAAGTTACAGCCACAAGTGTCTATCTGAAATTCTCATAAAATCTATTACAGAACTTTTGTATTTGCAAACTTCTTAGTAATTCATTTGTATTGGTTATTTCACATATCAATCTAGTTAAGACAGTCAATGTCTATCCCTATTTTAAGGATGAAAAACTTGAGACCAATTAAATTTAAAATAGCCAGATTTTTTGACCATTCTTTAGAAAATAATCATTAACATATATTGATCAGAATCAGAAGAATTGAAATAGTTTTATCATTTAGAATTGGTATGTTACATTACTTGCAATTCTATCAAGTAATACTTGATAGGATTCTTGGTACCTCAAGAATGGTGGACAAGCTTAAGTTAATCAAGCAACAACACAAACCAAAGATGTGTTAGAATATTTATAGAGCCTCTGATATTAAAATACCTAATGACAACTTCATTTATTGTTACCATCAGTTGGAGTCTTTGATGTTTGTGGAGTATGCTCTCAACTCTACCAGAAATGAGCAGTTATTTTCAATTAAAATCTTCAATATGCTTCACTCAGTTTCTTTTCTTACTGGTTAGGGACATTCAAAGTACGTTTCTTTTACTAAGCAGAATAACTGTTAAAATGAGCTGTAATAATAATTAACTGTTACTGAGATATTACAAGGAATACTCTATTGATTTTTAAAACTCTCTAGTACAAATGTAATTATCTTAGAAAGGTAATTGATATAGAAACTTCAATAATGCAATTTCAGGTTTATATCTATGTCTTAGTGACAGGCATCATAATATAGTAGAAAGGAAAATAGATAGGAAAAAAAAAAACTATTATGTGGTTACTTAAGAATAGCCTTGAGACAGATATTGTTTTACTTACAAGTGGTTTTATCTCTGTCCCTCACCAACCCCCTTTTTTGTCTCACAAATCAGCATGAGAATCCCTATCTACTTCCTGTGTTGGAACTTTTTAATTATTTTCTAAAAGTAAATATTCTTCAATTAATTTCTATATCTGGAAATCAGCCCTTATAGCATTGCAAAAGATTTTTAAAAACTGCAAGACTGGATGCTTTAATTACTTCAAAATATAACTCCCCTAGACCATCCCAATGGAAAAGAAATGCAAAAAAGCAAAATGGCTGTCTGGAGAGGCCTTACAAATAGCTGTGAAAAGAAGAGAAGTGAAAAGCACAGGAGAAAAGGGAAAGATATAAACATCTGAATGCAGAGTTTCAAAGAATAGCAAGAAGAGATAAGAAAGCCTTCTTCAGCGATCAATGCAAAGAAATAGAGGAAAACAACCGAATGGGAAAGACTAGGGATCTCTTCAAGAAAATCAGAGATACCAAAAGAACATTTCATGCAAAGATGGGCTTGATAAAGGACAGAAATGGTATAGACCTAAAAGAAGCAGAAGATATTAAGAAGAGGTGGCAAGAATACACAGAAGAACTGTACAAAAAAAGAGCTTCAAGACTCAGATAATCATGATGGTGTGATAACTGCCTAGAGCCAGACATCCTGGAATATGAAGTCAAGTGGGCCTTAGAAAGCATCACTACGAACAAAGCTAGTGGAGGTGATGGAATTCCAGTGGAGCTATTCCAAATCCTGAAAGATGATGCTGTGAAAGTGCTACACTCAATATGCCAGCAAATTTGGAAAACTCAGCAGTGGCCACAAGATTGGAAAAGGTCAGTTTTCATCCCAATCCCAAAGAAAGGCAATGCCAAAGAATGCTCAAACTACCGCACAATTGCACTCATCTCACACGCTAGTAAACTAATGCTCAAAATTCTCCAAGCCAGGCTTCAGCAATATGTGAACAGTGAACTTCCTGATGTTCAAGCTGGTTTTAGAAAAGGCAGAGGAACCAGAGATCAAGTTGCCAACATCCGCTGGATCATGGAGAAAGCAAGAAAGTTCCAGAAAAACATCTATTTCTGCTTTATTGACTATGCCAAAGCCTTTGACTGTGTAGATCACAAGAAACTGTGGAAAATTCTGAAAGAGATGGGAATACCAGACCACCTGATCTGCCTCTTGAGAAATCTGTATGCAGGTCAGGAAGCAACAGTTAGAACTGGACATGGAACAACAGACTGGTTCCAAACAGGAAAAAGAGTACGTCAAGGCTGTATATTGTCACCATGTTTATTTAACTTATATGCAGAGTACATCATGAGAAATGCTGGACTCGAAGAAACACAAGTTGGAATCAAGATTGCAGGGAGAAATATCAATAACCTCAGATATGCAGATGACACCACCCTTATGGCAGAAAGTGAAGAGAAACTAAAAAGCCTCTTTTAGAAAGTGAAAGTGGAGAGTGAAAAGTTTGGCTCTTAAACAATATTCAAAAGACAAAGATCATGGCATCTGGTCCCATCATTTCATGGCAAATAGATGGAGAAAAATGGAAATAGTGACAGATTTTATTTTGGGAGGCTCCAAAATCACTGCAGATAGTGCATGCAGCCATGAAATTAAAAGACGCTTGCTCCTTGGAAGAAAAGTTATGGCCAACGTAGACAGCATATTAAAAAGCAGAGACATTATTTTACCAGCACAGGTCCATCAGTCAAAGTTATGATTTTTCCAGTAGTCATGTATGGATGTGAGAGTTGAACTATAAAGAAAGCTGAGCACCAAAGAATTGATGCTTTTGAACTGTGGTGTTGGAGAAGACTCTTGAGAGTCCCTTGAATGGCAAGGAGATCCAACTAGTCCATCCTAAAGGAAATCAGTGTTGAATATTCATTGGAAGGACTGATGCTGAAGCTGAAACTCCAATACTTTAGCCACCTGATGCAAAGAACTGACTCATTTGAAAAGATCCTGATGCTGGGAAAGACTGAAGGCAGGAGGATAAGGAAACGATAGAGGATGAGATGGTTGGATGGCATCACCGACTTGATGGACATGATTTAAGCAAACTCCGGGAGTTGGTGATGGACAGGGAAGCCTGGAATGCTGCAGTCCATGGGGTTCCAAAGAGTCAGACACGACTGAGCGACTGAACTGATTGATGGCCTTCTTTATGGTCCAACTCTTACATCTGTACATGACTACTGGAAAAATCAGTTAACGGACTATATGGACCTTGGTTGGCAAAGTGATGTCTCTGCTTTTAAATATGCTGTCTAGATTTGTCATAGCTTTCCTTCCAAGGAGCAAGCATCTTTTATTTTCGTGGCTGCAGTCACCATGCACAGTGATTTTGGAGGCCAAGAAAACAAAATTTTTCGCTGATTCCACCTTTTCTTGTTCTATTTGCCATCAAATGGTGAGACAGTATGCCATCATTTTAAAGTTTTGAATGTTGAGTTTTAAGCCAGCTTTTTTCACTCTCCTCTTTCACTCTCAAAAGGCTTTTTAGTTCTTCTTTACTTTCTGCCATTTGAGTGGTATCATCTACATATCTGAATTTGTTGATTTTTCTCCCAGCAATTTTAATTCCAGCTTGTGCTTCATCCAGCCCAGCATTTTGAATGATGCACTCTGCATAGAAGTTAAATAAGCAGGGTGACAATATACAGCCTGGACATACCCCTTTTCCAATTTTCAACCAGTCCATTGTTCCATGTCTTTTTCTAACTGTTGCTTCTTGACCTGCATACAGATTCCTCAGGAGGCCGGTAAAGGTGGTCTGGTATTTCCATCTCTTAAAGAATTTTCCACAGTTTGTTGTGATCCACAAAGTCAAAGGCTTTGGCATAGTCAGTAAAGCAGAAGTACATGTTTTTCTGAAACTCTCTTGCTTTTTCTATGATCCAGTGGATGTTGGCAATTTGATCTCTGGTTCCTCTGCCTTTTCTAAATCCAGCTTGTACATCTAGAAGCTCTTAGTTCACATACTTTGAGGCTTAACTTGAAGAATTTTGGAGCATAATCTTGCTAGCATGTGAGATGAGTGCAATTGTCTGGTAGTTTGAACATTCTTTGGCATTGCCCTTCTTTGGGATTGGAATGAAGACACATTTTCCAGTCCTGTGGCCACTGCTGAGTTTTCCAAATTGGCTGACATATTGGGTGTAGCACTTTAAGAGCATCTTCTTTTAGATTTGAAATAGCTCAGCTGGAATTCCATCACCACCACTAGCTTGAGCTCATAGTAATACTTCCTAAGGTCCACTTCACTTAACACTCCAGGATGTCTGGCTTTTGGTGAGTGATCACACCAACATGGTTATCTGGGTCATTAAGAACTTTTTTGTATAGTTCTTTTGTGTATTCTTGACACCTCTTCTTAATCTTTTCTGCTTATGTTATGTCTTTACTGTTTCTGTCCTTTATCATGCCCATCCTTGCATGAATTCTTACTTTGATATCTCCAATATTCTAGAATAGATATCTAGTCTTTCCTATCCTATTGTTTTCCTCTATTTCTTTGCACTGTTCACTTAAAAAGGCTTTCTTATCTCTCCTTACTACTCTCTGCAACTCTGAATTCAGTTAGGTATATCTTTCCCTTTCTCCTTTGCCTTTAGGTTTTCTTCTTTCTCAGCTCTGTGTAAAGCTTCCTTGAACAACCAATTTGCCTTCTTGCATTTCTTTTTCTTTGGAATGGTTTTGGTCACTGCCTCCTGTACAATGTTATGAACCTCCATCCATAGTTCTTCTGGCACTCTATCAGCTCTAATTCCTTGAATTTATTTATCATGACTGTATAATCATAAGGGATTTGATTTAGGTCATACCTGAATGGCCTAGCAGTTTTCCCTACTTTCTGCAATCTAAGCCTGAATTTTGCAATAAGGGTGATTGAGCCAAAGTCAGCTCCAGGTCTTGTTTTTATTGACTGTATAGACCTTCTCCATCTTTGGCTTCAAAGAATATAATCAATCTGATTTCAGTATTGACCATCTGGTGATGCCCATGTGTAGGGTCATCTCCTGTGTTGTTGGATGAGTGTTTGCTTGATCATTGTGTTCTCTTGATAAAACTCTGTTAGTCTTTGCCCTGCTTCATTTTGTGCTCCAAGGCCAAACTTACCTGTTACTCTATGTATCTCTTGACTTATAAAATATATCACAAGACTCCTTTAACTCTGCCCTATAGATAATACATATGGCCACTATACTAAGTTGCTTAAGTTGTTTTTCCAGGAACATGGAGCTTGTCTTCCCCAGTTCAAACCACCTGAGACCACCAACCATTCAACTGAGCCTGTATAAGTATCTGATAGGTAACCTTTCAACATCAGAGGACCAAAAACTCCACCCTTGGATCATGCTACAGCAGCCATTTTCTGAACACATGCTCCATGAAGAAGCATGTAACTCAGATATGCCTGTGTAGAACACTAGTTTTGCCTGAATAATGGCACCATCTCAAATATGAAGTCAGGTTCATACTAGAGATGAGGGGATTTGAAACTCCAAAGACAATGCAAAGTATCAAGAGATGCAGACAACAGCATAAGAACAGAGGCTTAAAGGAAAATGGCAACAACACAGTAAGCAGAGTCCAAAAGGCAGTGGATAGCAATGAATTTGAGGGCTGAGGGGATTTGGTAGTAATATATATAGGCAGAATCCTGGTAGGAAGAAGCAGAAGACAGAGCCTGAATCCTAAGAATTATTGAGTACTAGATATGCTTTTGGTATACTAGGGTTGTACACTGTTCTAAATATGATCTTTCAGTCAAATGAAAGATAAAATGTGCAGATGGGTTATCTCAGTAACGAAATAGTTTCAGTGCTTCCTCACTTTCTCATTTGCCTTTACAATTGACACACTGACAGTGTAAAATTGAGATTGCTGCCATTCCTCGTGAAAGGGAGCAGAATTTGTCACCCCAAAATATGCTACTTTGGGATGAGGATTATTTTGAGCTAAACCCCAGCAGATTCAGGAGAAGCTCTTTATCACCCCCTCAACTGCTTAAATTTACATGGAAAGGGGGCCTGCACCAGGGACCAAGAGAGCCTGCACTAGACGTACATTTTAACCTAAGAAACTTATCTATACAACAAAATAATCTTTTTTCCCCAAACATCTTCTTTGACTTCCTGAATGGCTTTTGTCTCCTCTGTATCCCCAAACCCCAACTCCTGTCTTCAGTTCAGTTTGTTATGTAAGTTTCAATTCCCTGGCTGCCTTTTGAGTCTTCACATTTTTACTGGGCTCCCGTATGCACAAAACTGTGTTTGTTTTCTCCTGTTTATCTTCCTTATATCAACTTGATTATTAGACCAAAGAACCTAGAAAGGAAGAAGAAAAATTTTTCTGCCCCTATGCTTGCAACCATAAGTTACAAAAAAAATCCTTAGGCATAGGAGAGTAACTATCCAGTCATTGTTTATGGCCTCCTCTTCATTGTGAAGTGCTGAAAACAAGCTGGATGCCATGGGGTCAATGAAGGTACAAATCCTTTTCATGTTCCTTGGTTCTTATCTGTAGGAAAAAGTTTTAAGCCCTCTAAACCTTCCTGAATATCAAAGGACAAATTCAAACAGCTGCTAATCAAGGGAGGGAGGGGATGCAGAAACAAAGGAGGAACAGTCAAGAAAAAATAGTATAGCAACTAAAGCAAGATCGTGGTTCCTTCTCAAGTTATATATATTAAACAATACCATTAAGCTGTTCTTGAGGAACTAAGGCCCCCATCCAGGTGAAGGATGGTAATTTCAGGCTGAGCACAAGACTCTTAAAGCATTACCTTGTTACCTCACCATCAACCAATCAGAAGAAAATCATACACCCTTGTAGGTTCTACTTCAAATGTTCAAATGTTCTTCCCCCAAACCATCAGGGAGTTTGAAATTTCTGAGCACCAACCACCCACTCTCCTTGCTTGGCCCTACAATAAACCTTTCTCTGCTCCAAACCCTGACATTTTGGTTTGTATGACCTCACTGTGCATTGGGCACATGAACTTGCATTTACCAACAGTGCCAGCCATCAGAGAAGGAAAGACACCCCAACGCCACTCAGGAGATGTGGGAGCTATATCACGTTGCTTTTGTTTGCAAGTCACAGAAAAGCCTGCATCAGACAGTTTTTAAAAATAAGATGTTTTAAATCCTACATACTAAAAAGTTCATAGGTAGGGCAGACACAAGTATGGTATGTCAAAGCTCTGTCTTTCCTTCTCTGTGGTTCCCTGTTCTTGGCCCTTCTTTGTCTGTGGACTTCATCCTCAGGTGTGGAGTAAGATGCTGACAATAGTTCTAAGAGGCATAATAAAGAAACTTTTTCCAGATTTGTGGTAATCCAGCATTATTTCATATACTTGTGCTTCAAGGAAAATAGGCTTACCAAGACAATCTTAGATCAATTTGGACTCACTGAGGCAGGAGATAGCTGGGCCCCAGGTTGAGCAGATAGAGTTTGCCCCCTGTGGGCAGAAACTCCATAATAGCAGGATAATTCAGTAAACTGAGCCCAGCCCAGATATAAGACAGAAACCACATATTTCTCATTCTCAAAGTCAACGAGACCTCCCAGTCTATAAAGCTCCTTGGAGGTCAAAAGGGGAGTGATGTCAATCTATCCATAGGCCACTTCACTGGAATCTATCTTGGCTAAGAGATAGACACACACATGGGAGGATCGTGAGATAAATCAAATATAGACTCAGAACTTGGCTTCCCAGGTGGCGCAGCGGTAAAGAATCTGCCTGCCAATGCAGGAGACAAAAGAGACACAGGTTCAATCCCTGGGTTGGGAAGATCCCCTGGAGGAGGGCATGGCAACCCACTCCAGTATTCTTGCCTGGAGAATCACATGGACAGAGAATCCTGGTGGGCTACAGTCCATGGGGTTGCAAAGAGTTGGACACGAGTGACTGAGCATATATGTATGAACTCAGAACCAGGCAAAGCAAGATGACTGGCTAAAGGAAACCTAGAAGAAATGCCCCAAATAAGTGATTCAAGCTACCACAAGGGTGTGATTCTCTCTCTGAGCTCACCCATGTGTTTATTTACAAGTACTTGTTTCACTGCTTTCCATCTTTGTGGGAATTCTTTTCTGCAAAGCCAAAGGCCCAGGGTCTTGCCACTGGCCACTGATCTACTGGCTAGGATTCAGCACTCTCAGTATGGAGGCCCAACCTCAGTCTCTGGCCAGGAACCAAAACTCTGCCTCAAGGCTCCACAGAACAAAGCCACCAGAGATCAAGATCTCCTGTGGCCTAAAATAGGGTTGGCTTTATCAAAGAGGATTGATACCTGGACAAAATCTGGGCTTCATTAGAAAAAGAAAGGCAAGTTGGGAGCATATGTTGGGTGAACTGTCAACAGTATTTGTTACAAGAATCATATCACACCACACTTGAAAGACAAGGAAAAGGAGCTTAATGGATGTGTTTTTCTGAGATTCTCAAGCACATAAGTTTACCTCCTATTTTATTTCAAACAGTAACAACAAAGGTTCTGACAACAAAGTCTGTAATTAGAACACTTCTTTCTTGTAACTATGGTGGCAGTCCTCAAATTACGCTATATTGATTTCCAATGATCCATCAACTCTTCCCATAGTATTAACTTACGACATTTAAAACGAACAGGGCACTAACCAATCTATTAATCAAATATTGATTAAGTGCCTACTATATGCCAGATACCATGCTAGGTGCTAGAAATAGAGAAGTAAACAATATATAGTTCCTTTTCTTATTTTTAATCTCAAAACATAATATAGGAATTCCTGGGCTTATAATGAATTTTATTGCTAGAGAAAGTGCATACGTGAAAATTAAGTTAAATCTTATTTTCCTAAATAAACAGTGAAGACTTCTTAACCAGGGATCTCTTCCCATATTTTTTATTAAATAATCACAAATTCCATACTCTGTTAACTAAAATTATGGTTCTTGATAGGAGACCAGAATACGCCACCCCAGATATGACTTTCTGGCATAAGAATTATTTTGAGAAACAGCAGAAACAGGAGAAGTTTTGAAAAAAAGCATAAATTATTCTTTTGTAAGGGAAATTAACATTTACCAGAAGATTTCCCTTTGTAAGGGTGTCTCCCACAGTCTACTAGGAAGACAAGGATTACCACAAATCTCCAGAAATTCTAATCAATGAAGAAGTGAAGTGAAGTGGAAGTTGCTCAGTCATGTCTGACTCTTTGCAACCCCATGGACTATACAATCCATGGAATTCTCAAGGCCAGAATACTGGAGTGGGAAGCCTTTCCCTTCTCCAGGGGATCTTCCCAACTGAGAGATCGAACCCAGGTCTCCCACGTTGCAGGTGGATTCTTTACCAGCTGAGCCACAAGGGAAGCATTCAATAAGGCACACACTTCAGATCAGATCAGATAAGATCAGTCGCTCAGTCGTGTCCGACTCTTTGTGACCCCATGAACTGCAGCACGCCAGGCCTCCCTGTCCATCACCAACTCCCGGAGGTTACTCAGACTCACATCCATCGAGTCAGTGATGCCATCCAGCCATCTCATCCTCTGTCATCCCCTTCTCCTCCTGCCCTCAATCCCTCCCAGCATCAGAGTCTTCTCCAATGAGTCAACTCTTCGCATGAGGTGGCCAAAATACTGGAGTTTCAGCTTTAGCATCATTACTTCCAAAGAAATCCCAGGGCTGATCTCCTTCAGAACGGACCGGTTGGATCTCCTTGCAGTCCAAGGGACTCTCAAGAGTCTTCTCCAACACCACAGTTCAAAAGCATCAATTCTTCGGCGCTCAGCCTTCTTCACAGTCCAGCTCTCACATCCATACATGACCACAGGAAAGACCATAGCCTTGACTAGGCGAACCTTTGTTGGTAAAGTAATGTCTCTGCTTTTGAATATGCTATCTAGGTTGGTCATAACTTTCCTTCCAAGGAGTAAGCGTCTTTTAATTTCATGGCTGCAGTCACCATCTGCAGTGATTTTGGAGCCCAGAAAAATAAAGTCTGACACTGTTTCCACTGTTTCCCCATCTATTTCCCATGTAGTGATGGGACCAGATGCCATGATCTTCGTTTTCTGAATGTTGAGCTTTAAGCCAATCTTTTCACTCTCCACTTTCACTTTCATCAAGAGGCTTTTAGTTCCTCTTCACTTTCTGCCATAAGGGTAGTGTCATCTGCATATCTGAGGTTATTGATATTTCTCCCAGCAATCTTGATTCCAACTTGTGTTTCTTCCAGTCCAGCATTTCTCATGATGTACTCTGCATATAAGTTAAATAAACATGGTGACAATATACAGCCTTGAGGTCCTCCTTTTCCTATTTGGAACCAGTCTGTTGTTCCATGGCCAGTTCTAACTGTTGCTTCCTGACCTGCATACAGATTTCTCAAGAGGCAGATCAGGTGGTCTGGTATTCCCATCTCTTTCAGAATTTTCCACAGTTTCTTGTGATCTACACAGTCAAAGGCTTTGGCATAGTCAATAAAGCAGAAATAGATGTTTTTCTGGACCTCTCTTGCTTTTTCCATGATCCAGTGGATGTTGGCAATTTGATCTCTGGTTTCTCTGCCTTTTCTAAAACCAGCTTGAACATCAGGAAGTTCCCGGTTCACATATTGCTGAAGCCTGGCTTGGAGAATTTTGAGCATTACTTTACTAGCGTGTGAGATGAGTGCAATTGTGCAGTAGTTTGAGCATTCTTTGGCATTGCCTTTCTTTGGGATTGGGATGAAAACTGACCTTTTCCAATCTTGTGGCCACTGCTGAGTTTTCCAGATTTGCTGGCATATTGAGTGCTTAAGTCTGCCTAATAAACATTCTTATTTATGTTATTACTTGCTCCTCTTCCCATAAATTGTCTCCCTCATACCTTTCTTCTTTTGCTTTGGCCGAACATGGTATTTAAGTTCAAATTCTAAGCCACTTCTTTGAGTTACTCGTTTGTTTTAGGTTTCTCCCATGTACATGGGCTTCCCTGGTGGCTAAATGGTAAAGAATCTGCTTGCAATGCAGGAGACCTGGGTTTGATCCTTGGGTTGGGAGGATGCCCTAGAGAAGGGAACAGCTACGCACTTTAGTATTCTGGCTTTGAGAATTTCATGGACTGTATAGCCCATGGGGTCACAAAGAGTTGAATGTGACTGAGCAACTTTCACTTTCACTGCCCCATGTACATATGAGATATATATATTAATAAACTTCTACTTGTTTTTCTCTTGTTAATCTATGTTTTGCTACAGGCACCCCAGCTGAAAAGTAGAAGGGTTGAGGAAAGAGGAGATTCCCCTGGAGAAGGTAATGGCTACCCACTCCAGTATTCTTGCCTGGAGAACTCTTTGGACACTGGAGCCTGGCAGGATACAGCCCATGGGTTGCAAAGAGTCAGACATGACTGAGCGACTTATACAAATATATCTGCATACTATAAAGATTTTTAAAGAGTATGTAAACTGATTAGTCTTCTAATCAGCAGTATGCAAACTGCTGCAAGGCACAGGAGCAGTAGAGAGGAGATACACCACGTCCAACGTAAGGAGCAGCAGCTGACATGAGATAGCCCACGTCCAAGGTCAGGAGTGGCAGCTATGAGGAGATACTCCACATCCAAGGTAAGGAGCAGCTACTACACTTTGCTGGAGCAGCCATGAAGAGATATCCCATGTCCAAGGTAAGAGAAACCCAAGTACAACTGTAGGAGCTAAGAGAGGGCATCAGAGGGCAGACAGACTGAAACCACAATCACAGGAAATTAGCCAATATGATCACATGGACCACAGCCTTGTCTAACTCAATGACACTAAGCCATGCTATGTGAGGCCGCCTGAGACAGATGGGTCATGGTGGAGAGGTCTGAAAGAATGGTCCACTGGAGAAGGGAATGGCAAACCACTTAAGTATTTTGCCTTGAGAACAGTATGAAAAGGCAAAAGATAGGATACTGAAAGATGAACTCCACAGTTCAGGGGTGCCTAATATGCTACTGGAGATCAGGGGAGAAATAACTCCAGAAAGAATGAAGGGGTGGAGCCAAAGCAAAACAACACCCAGGTGTGGATGTGACTGGTTATAAAAGCAAGGTCCACTGCTATGAAGAGCAATATTGCAGAGGAACCTGGAATGTTAGGTCCATGAATCAAGGCAAATTGGAAGTGGCCAAACAGGAGATGGCAAGAGTGAAAATCAACATTCTAGAAATCAGTGAACTAAAATGGACTGTAATGGGTGAATTTAACTCAGATAACCATTATATCTACTACTGTGGGAAGGAATCCCTTAGAAGAAATGGAGTAGCCATCATAGTCAAAAAAAAGAGCCTGAAATGCAGTACAGTACGTGGATGCAATCTCTGAAACAACAGAATGATCTCTGTTCGTTTCCAAGGAAAACCATTCAATGTCACGGTAATCCAAGTCTATGCCCCTACTAGTAATGCTGAAGAAGCTGAAGTTGAACAGTTCTATGAAGACCTACAAGACCTTTTAAAACTAACACAAAAAAAAAAAGATGTCCTTTTCATTATAGGGGACTGGAATGCAAAAGTAAGAAGCCAAGAAACACCTGGTGTAACAGGCAAATTTGGCCTTGGCGTACAGAATGAAGCAGGGCAAAGGCTAATAGAGTTTTGACAAGAGAACGCACTGGTCATAGCAAACACCCTCTCCCAACAACAAAAGAGAAGACTCTACCCATGAAAATTACCAGATGGCCAAAACCGAAATCAGACTGATTATATTCTTTGCAGCCAAAGACAGAGAAGCTCTATACAGTCAGCAAAAACAAGACCAGGAGCTGACTGTGGCTCAGATCATAAACTCCTTATTGCAAAATTCAGACTTAAATTGAAGAAAGTAGGAAAAACCAGTCGACCATTCAGGCATGACCTAAATCAAATCTCTTATGATTATACAGTGGAAGTGAAAAATAGATTTAAGGGATGAGATTTGATAGACAGAGTGCCTGATGAACTATGGACAGAGGTTTATGACATTGTACAGGAGACAGGGATCAAGACAATCCTCAAGAAAAAGAAATGCAAAAAAGCCAAATGGCTGTCTGAGGAGACCTTACAAATAGCTGTGAAAAAAAGGAAGCAAAAAGCAAGGGGAAAAAAAGGAGAGATATACCCATTTGAATGAAGAGTTCCAAAGAATAGCAAGGAGGGATAAGAAAGCCGTCCTCAGCTATCAATACAAAGAAATAGAGGAAAACAATAGAATGGGAAAGACTAGAGATCTCTTCAAGAAAATTAGAGACACCAAGGGAACATTTCATGCAAAGGTGGGCTCAATAAAGGACAGAAATGGTACGGACCTAACAGAAGAAGAAAATATTAAGAAGAGGTGGAAAGAATACACATAACTGTACAAAAAGATCTTCATAACCCAGATAATCATGACGGTATGATCGTTCACCTAGAACCAGACATCCTGGAATGTGAAGTCAAGTGGGTCTTAGGAAGCATCACCATGAACAACGCTAGTGGATGTGATGGAATTGCAGTTGAGCTATTTCAAATCCTGAAGGATGATGGTGTGAAAGTGCTTCACTCAATATGTCAGCAAATTTGGAAAACTCAGCAGTGGCCAAGGACTGGAAAAGGTCAGTTTTCATTGCAATCCCAAAGAAAGGCAATGCCAAAGAATGCTCAAACTACCACATAATTGCACTCATCTCACACGCTACTAAAGTAATGCTCAAAATTCTCCAAGCCCGGCTTCAGCAATACGTGAACCATGAACTTCCAGATGTTCAAGCTGGTTTTAGAAAAGGCAGAGGAACCAAAGACCAAATTGCCAACATCTGCTGGATCATCAAAAACGCAAGAGAGTTCCAGAAAAACATCTATTTCTGCTTTATTGACTATGCCAAAGCCTTTGACTGTGTGGGTCACAATAAACTGTGGAAAATTCTGAAAGAGATGGGAATACCAGACCAGCTGACCTGCCACTTCAGAAGCCTGTAAGCAGGTCAGGAAGCAATAGTTACAACTGAACATGGAACCATAGACTGGTTCCAAACAGGAAAAGGAATACATCAAGGCTGTATATTGTCACCCTGCTTATTTAACGTATATGCAGAGTACATCATGAGAAACACTGGATTGGAAGAAACACAAGTTGGAATCAAGATTGCTGGGAGAAATATCAATAACCTCAGATATGCAGATGACACCACCCTTCTGGCAGAAAGTGAAGAAGAACTAAAGAGCCTCTTGCTGAAAGTGAAAGTGGAGAGTGAAAAAGTTGGCTGAAAACTCAACATTCAGAAAACTAAGATCATGGCATCTGGTCCCATCACTTCATGGGAAATAGATGGAGAAACAATGGAAACAATGGCTGACTTTATTTTTCTGGGCTCCAAAATCACTGCAGATGTTGATTGCAGCCATGAAATTAAAAGATGCTTACTCCTTGGAAGGAAAGTTATGACCAACCTAGAGAGCATATTAAAAAGCAGAGACATTACTTTGTCACAAAGGTCCATCTAGTCAGTGCTATGATTTTTCCAGTGGTCATGTATGGATGTGAGATTGGACTGTGAAGAAAGCTGAGCACTGAAGAATTGATGCTTTTGAACTGTGGTGTTGGAGAAGACTCTTGAGAGTCCCTTGGACTGCAAGGAGATCCAACCAGTCCATTCTAAAGGAGATCAGTCCTGGGTGTTCATTGGAAGGACTGTTGCTTAAGTTGAAACTCCAATACTTTGGCCACCTGATGCAAAGATCTGACTCATATGAAAAGACCCTGATGCTGGGAAACATTGAGAGCAGGAGGAAAAGGGGATGACAAAGGATTAGATGATTGGATGGCACCACTGACTCAATGGACATGGGTTTGGGTGGACTCCAGGTGTTGGTGATGGGCAAGGAGGCCCTGTGTGCTTCGGTCCGTGGGCTTGCAAACAGTCAGACATAACTGAGTGACTGAACTGAACCGAAACTGATTTTTAGGATAATCTAGAAAATTGAGTTTAGTAATATAATTATAGTTCTTAGCTTACTGTTCATAATTTCCACTTTATTTTCTGACAAAAAATTAGAATTTAAAATAATACTTTCATTATAAGAGTTTATTCAGATGTTCTGCTTTGGGGAGATTTTCTTTGGAAAATCTGCTTTGGAGAGGCTTTTTTAAAGAGTATATTTGATCCAAAAGGAGTACCTCAAGCCACTTGATGGTTTCTTGTGAAATGATCATAAAGGTGTCTGCTTTTTTGCTAATGCAAATTGCCATGTGGCAAACAATTTCTTGTCCCTTCTGCTGCCTTCAAACAGAAAGGCTTAGTTTAACTGCCATCTCTTCAGTACCAGCATTTTCATTCATATCCTGATGTTATGCAAAGGCAGACCTTATGAACAAACCTTGAATTTCACTAAAATTTTCATCCTTTGATCATTTACCATGTTCCTGCTTCTCACTGTCAAAAAGCCTCAAACCCTTAGTTTGGCCAAAGTTTAAGGCATACCAATCTGAGCTTGATCCCAAATCCACAGAACAAAAAGCTTTTTTCCATCTCAGGCACAAGTTCTGCATATTCTCATTTAATGGTAGATTGAAACTACCACTAGAGTATTGTTTTTCCTTTTTAAAAACAATTTTAGGGTTTGAAAACAATTATATAATGATACTTTTATAGTGAAAAATGTGCCATAACTTCTAAGTTGAAATTAGTATTTTCCTGAGGCGGTCCTAAGATGGCAGAGTAATAGGACGGGGAGATCACTTTCTCCCCCACAAATTCATCGAAAGAACATTTGAATACTGAGTAAATTCCACAAAACAACCTCTGAATGCTGGCAGAGAATATCAGGCACCCAGAAAGGCAGGCCATTGTCTTCAAAAGGAGGTAGGAAAAATATAAAAGATAAAAAGAGAGGCAAAAGAGGTAGGGATGGAGATCCATTCTGGGAAGGGAGTCCTAAAAAAGAGAGAAGTTTCCAAACACCAGGAAACACTCTCACTGGTGAGTCTGTGGAGAGCCTTGGAACCTCAGAGGGCAACATAACCAGGAGGAAAAATAAATAAATAATTAAAATCCACAGATTACGTGCCTAATGGCAACACCCAATGGAGAAGCAGTGCAGACTCTCACATCCACCACTAGCAAGGGGCGGGGAGGGGGCAGGGAAGGGAGGTGCAGGCTGTATTACTTAGGGTAAGGACCAGGCCTGAATGCCCCAAGGACAATCTGACAGAACTAATTTGAGATAGCAACCCAGACTTTGGGATAGCTATCCCGCAAAAATCCCTAACCTAAGACACAGTCAGGCCCACTCACAGAACAAAGGTCTGAGCAGAGCCAGCTCATCCCCAGCCAGAGACAGGCAGGCAAGGGCAGCCAGAGCCAGAAGGGGGCAGTTGCAGCCCCAGAGAGGCATCCACTACCAAACTGCAAGCAGGCTTCGTTGCTAACCAAGACTTCTTGGGATTCTGGATGGTCAACATCTGCCAGGAGGGTCGCAGCCAGGGATCAGCTCCCCAGAAGAGACACACGGCACACTGGTTGTACACCCAGAAAACCCGGCCACAGGGACAGGGGGAGGTGATAAGACACAGCCCCCATTTGGGGGTGACTGCGCTCACCAAGCACCTGGTCACCTGAGCTGCTCTGACCGAGGAAAAACACAAGACGCAGGCCCAACCAAGTCTGAGCCTCTGTGGAGTACCCGAGAACCTGAACCTGAGCGGCTTAGACCAGGGAAGTGCATACGACTCAGGGCCCACCTCAGGCAGTTTCCAGCAGAGCAACCTAGAGCCTAAGAGTGTAGACTGGGAAAGCACACACGCCACAGAGAGGGGGCAAACCCATTGTGGCCAAGCCATTATAAGCACACGCCAGTGGTATTTGTTTACAGTGTTCCTCCCTCCCCACAGCATGATTGAACAAGTGAGCCTAAAAAAAGTGACCACCACCGCCCCCTTGTGTCAGGGCAGAAATTAAACACTGAAGAGACCAGCAAACAGAAAAAGCTAAAACAAACAGAGGGAACCGCCTTGGAAGTGACAGGTACAATAGATTAAAACCCTGGAGTTAGCACTGACTACATAGGAAGGGGCATATAGATCTTGAGGAGTATAAGCCGGATCAAGGAACTATCTGAAAATGAATTAACCCCACACTGTCCACAACAACAGTCCTAGATACATTTTTACTATTATCTTTTTTTAAATTAAAATCTTTTTATTTTTAAGTACTCTATTACTCCTTTAATTTTCATTTTTAAAACCTATTATGACTTTGCAAAAAAAACGACCCTATTTTTTTAAAGCAAACTTCATATATATATATATATATATATATATAAAATCATTTTTGTGACTTTGTTTTTTTTTTTTTTCCTTTAATTTGTATTTTTTAGAATCCAACCTCTACTCTAGATTTTTAATGTTTGTTTTTTGGTATTTGTTATCAATTTTGTACCTTTAAGAACTCAATCTTCAGTACCCATTTTTACTTGGGAATGAGATTACTAGCTTGACTGCTCTCTCCCCCTTTGGACTCTCCTTTTTCTACACCAGGTAGCCTCTATCTTCCCCTGACCCTTCTCTTCTCTACCCAACTCTGTGAATCTCTTTGTGTGTTCTGGGCTGTGGAGAACACTTAGGGAACTGATTACTGGCTAGATGTGTCTCTCTCCTTTTGTTTCCCCCTTTTATCCTCCTGGCAACCTCTGTCTCCTTCCTCCCTCTTCTCTTCTCTGTGTAACACTGTGAATATCTCTGAGGGATCCAGACTGTGGAGAGCACATAGGGAAGAGATTACTGGCTAGCTTGCTCTGCCCTCTTTTGATTCCCCCTCTTCTCTTCCTGGTCACCTCCATCTCCCTCCTCCTTTTTCTCTTCTCCATGTAACTCTGTGTACCTCTCCATGTGTCCTTTACTATGGAGAAACTTCTCATCTTTAACATAGATGTTTTATCATTGGTGCTGTATAGATAGAGAAGCCTTGAGCCTACTGTAAGAATACAACTGAAAACCAGAGGCAGGAGGCTTAAGTTCAAATCTTGAGAACATCAGAGAATTTCCAACTCCAGGGAACATTAATCAATAGGAGGTCATCAAATGCCTCCATACCTACACTGAAACCAAGCACCACCCAAGGGCCAACAAGTTCCAGAGTAAGACATAACATGCAAATTATCCAGCAACACAGGAACATAGGCCTGAGCTTCAATATACAGGCTGCCCAACTACTACTACTACTAACTACAAAGTTACTTCAGTCATGTCGGACTCTGTGTGACCCCATAGATGGCAGCCCACCAGGCTCCCCCGTCTCTGGGATTCCCCAGGCAAGAATACTGGAGTGGGTTGTCATTTCCTTCTCAATGCATGAAAGTAAAAAGTGAAAGTGAAGTCGCTCAGTTGTGTCCGACCCTCAGAGACCCCATGGACTGCAGCCTACCAGGCTCCTCTGTCCATAGGATTTTCCAGGCAAGAGTACTGGAGTGGGGTGCCGCGGCTTTCTCCACAGGCTGCGCAAAATCACACCAAACCCACTGACATCTCAAAACACATTACTAGGCACTTCATTGCACTCCAGAGAGGAGAAATACAGCCCCACCCCCCAGAACACAAGCTTCCCTAACCAGGAAACCTCGACAAGCCACCCGTCCAACCCCATCCACAGTGAGGAACCTCCACAATAAAGAGGAACCACAAATTGCCAGTGATTTTTCCAGTGGATCATTTTCACTACCATTATTTGGAATTCTTTATCATGTAGATTCCCTATCTCTTCCTCTTTTGTTTGGTTTGGTGGGCATTTATCCTATTCCTTTACCTACTGGGTATTTCTCTGCCTTTTCCTCTTGTTTATATTGCTGTGTTTTGGGTGGCCTTTCTGTATTCTGGCAGTTTGTTCAGTTCAGTTCAGTTCAGTTCAGTTCATGTATGGATGTGAAAGTGGGACTGTGAAGAAAGCTGAACGCCGAAGAATTGATGCTTTTGAACATCAATTGAAGTGTTGGAGAAGACTCTTGAGAGTCCCTTGGACTGCAAGGAGATCCAAATAGTCCATTATGAAGGAGATCAGCCTTGGGATTCCTTGGAAGGACTGATGCTAAAGCTGAAACTCCAGTACTTTGGCCACCTCATGCAAAGAGTTGACTTATTGGAAAAGACTCTGATGCTGGGAGGGATTGAGGGCAGGGGGAGAAGGGGACGACAGAGGATGAGATGGCTGGATGGCATCACTGACTCGATGCACAAGAGTTTGAGTGAAAGCTGGGAGTTGATGATGGGCAGGGAGGCCTGGGATGCTGCAATTCATAGGGTCACAGAGTCAGACACGACTGAGCGACTGAACTGAACTGAACTGATATTTTCAGTAAGAGAAGGTATGAAGAATGGGGATATATCTTTGTTGAAAGAAAAAAAAAGTTGAAGGCTTATTTTTAAAAGGAGTTTTTGGAAAGGATTTTTCTTGTTTTGATATGTCAGAATTGCCTAAGGGTAAAATGAATGAGTCAATATCAAAAGTAAGCCTGTACAAAATTAGAATTTAGCTTTCTCTGTTAAGAGGTCAAAGTTTTCTTAGACTTTTGGTCTGCTTTTGTAACAGTTGGTAAAAGTTTCTTTACCTTTTAAAGCAATATCTACCTAGAAAGCAAAAAAATTTTTTTTTAGTCGAAGTAATTTCCTGTGTTGTTTCTATCGTGTCTTCAGTTACTTAGGAAAACTGAGTTTTCTTAATATTAAAAGAGTTAAATTTTGCTTACAACTAGGAAAGTTATGACCAACCTAGATAGCATATTCAAAAGCAGAGACATTACTTTACCAACAAAGGTTCGCCTAGTCAAGGCTATGGTCTTTCCTGTGGTCATGTATGGATGTGAGAGCTGGACTGTGAAGAAGGCTGAGCGCCGAAGAATTGATGCTTTTGAACTATATGGTGTTGGAGAAGACTCTTGAGAGTCCCTTGGACTGCAAGAAGATCCAACCAGTCTATTCTGAAGGAGATCAATCCTGGAATTTCTTTGTAAGGAATGATGCTAAAGCTGAAACTCCAGTATTTTGGCCACCTCATGCAAAGAGTTGACTCATTAGAGAAGACTCTGATGCTGGGAGGGATTGAGGGCAGGAGGAGAAGGGGATGACAGAGGATGAGATGGCTGGATGGCATCACTGACTCGATGGATGCGAGTCTGAGTGACCTCCGGGAGCTGGTGATGGACAGGCAGGCCTGGCGTGCTGCAGTTCATGGGGTCGCAAAGAGTCGGACACGACTGAGCGACTGATCTGATCTGATCTGATGTACCCTTTCATATTGCTTTTGAAATCCTAATCACTTTGATTAACTGGATAATTGAGTATTGTTTCACAATGATCTGTGATCCCATTTAGGCATGTGTCCAAAACTCTTTGATATTTTCTACAAATTTTGCCAAATCAATTTCTAAATGAAGTCTTTACTGACCTCAAATAAACTTCAATTTTCCCAGAGGGCCCCCAGAACATTTCAAAAAATTTGTTCTGTCATGGTCTAAAACAGAAGATTTAACACTAATTGAGCTTATTGATATGTCAAATTACATGGAAAGTAATGTCAAATAAGAAGTGACACTAAGCCTCCTTTATATCTTTTTTGTCTATAAGGATTCCAGAAATTGTATGTAATACCTGGATGTCTGATATGTCCTGATATAATGTTCAGCTCAGTTCAGTCACTCAGTCACGTCTGACTCTTTGCAACCCCATGGGCTGTAGCACAGCAGGCTTCCCTGTCCATCACCAACTCCTGAAGCCTACTCAAACTCATGTCCCTCATATCGGTGATGTCATCCAACCATCTCATCCTCTGTTGTCCCCTTTGCCTCCCACTTCAATCTTTTCCAGCATCAGGGTCTTTTCCAATGGGTTGGTTCTTCGCATCAGATGGCTGAAGTATTGGAGTTTCAGCTTCAGCATCAGCCCTTCCAATGTATATTTAGGATTGATTTCCTTTAGGATAGACTGGTTGGATCTGCTTGCAGTCCAAGGGAATCTCAAGAGGCTTCTCCAACACCACAGTTCAAAAGCATCAATTCTTTGGTGCTCAGCTTTCTTTATAGTCCAACTCTCACATCCATACATGACTACTGGAAAAAACATAGCTTTGACTAGGCAGACCTTTGTAGGCAAGGTAATGTCTCTGCTTTTTAATAAGCTGTCTAGGTTGGTCATAGCTTTTATTACAAGGAGCAAGTGTCTTTTGATTTTATGGCTGCAGTCATAATCTGCAGTGATTTTGGGCCCCAGAAAAATAAAATCTGTCACTGTTTCCATTGTTTCCCCATCTATTAGCCATGAAGTGATGGGACCAGATGCCATGATCTTAGTTTTCTGAAAGTTGAGTTTTAAGCCAACTTTTTCACCCTCCTCTTTCACTTTCATCAAGAGTCCCTTTAGTTCTTCTTCACTTTCTGCCATAAGGGTGATGTCATCTGCATATCTGAGGTTATTGATATTTCTCCCCGCAATCTTGATTCCAGCTTGTGCTTCATCCAGCCTGGCATTTTGCATGATGTACTCTGCATATAAGTTAAATAAGCAGGGTGACAATACACAGCCTTGATGTACTCCTTTCCCAATTTGCAACCAGTCTGTTGTTCCATGTTCAGTTCTAACTGTTGCTTCTTTACCTGCATACAGATTTCTCAGGAGGCAAGTAAGGTTGTCTGGTATTCCCATCTCTTTCAGAATGTTCCACAGTTTTTTGTCATCCACACAGTCAAAGGCTTTGGCATAGTCAATAAAGCAAAAATAGATGTTTTTCTGGAATCTCTTACTTTTTCAATGATCCAATGGATGTTGGAAATTTGATCTCTGGTTCCTCTGCCTTTTCTAAATCCAGCTTGAACATCTGGAATTTCACAGTTCACGTACTGTTGAAGCCTCACTTGGAGAGCATTACTTTGCTAGCATGTGACATGAGTCCAATTGTGCAGTAGCTTAAACATTCCTTGGTATTGCCTTTCTTTGGGATTGGAGTGAAAACTGATCTTTTCCAGTCCTGTGGCCACTGCTGAGTTTTCCAGATTTGCTGGCATATTGAGTGCAGCACTTTCACAGCATCATCTTTCAGGATTTGGAATAGCTCAACTGGAATTCCATCACCTCTACTAGCTTTGTTTGTAGTGATGCTTCCTAAGGCCCACTTGACTTCACATTCCAGGATGTCTGGCTCTAGGTCAGTGATCACACCATCATAGTTATCTGGGTCATAAAGATCTTTTTTTGTATATAATGTTAATCAGTCATAATCTAGTTATTATCTTAAAATGTTTTATGCTAAAGAAATTACCAAATTTCCTTGTCAACTATATTACAATGAACTCTCATCAGATCTTTAAGCATGGCAATTTTTATGTATTTTGTCATTTACACAGAGTTATTGTTTTACACAGATGCTTCTACAAAAATATTCCTTCCAAAAAAAGTGCCTTAACTCTCATCACATCTTTAAGCACGGCAATTTTTAAGTATTTTGTCATTTACACAGAGTTATTGTTTTACACAGATGCTTTTACAAAAATATTCCTTCCAAAAAAAGTGCCTTATCTTCAAGAAGATTCATTGAAAGAACTTTCAACAAATACAGGTTTCTGATAACCTTAAGAACATAAAACTGAACTGAGTAAGAGTTTTCAGAACTCCAAGGAAAAACTGAATTCATAAAACTACTAACAAAAGATCAAGATCAGTAAGAATTCATTACATGAGACTGAATGAACTAATGAGGATGGTACATAATTTTTGTGGCTTTTTGTTTTACTGCTGATTCTCTAATGTTTTGGTTCTCTAATGTTTTGCTTCTCTAATGTTTTGCTTCTCCAGATCTTAAGAAGCCTTTTTCTCTTTTCTCTTAAGCTATCAAAAATTTGATAAGATATATCTTTGTGAACAAAGACAAAACATTTACTTTTTCCCTACCTGAGCCCTCCAGCTTTCGGAAACCCTTAAATATTCTTTTCATGGCAATATATTTATTTGCATACATTCAATAAGAATCTGTTGTAATTGTAAGGCAATGGTACTGGAATGGGTTGCTATTTCCTTCTCCAGGGGATTTTCCCAACCCAGGGATCGAATCCAGGTCTCCTGCATTGTACACAGGCGCTTTTACCATCTGAGCCACCAGGGAAGTCCTTAAATACTCTTTTCATGGCAATATATTTATTTGCATACATTCAATAAGAATCTGTTGTACTTGAAACAAGACACAATTAGAAACATTTGGTTATATTACCAAGGCTTTGACTGGAATACCATATTTGAGACAGGTAAGCCAGGCTTCAGCAGTATGTGAACTGTGAACTTCCTGATGTTCAAGCTGGTTTTAGAAAAGGCAGAGGAACCAGAGATCAAATTGCCAACATCCGCTGGATCATGGAAGAAGCAAGAGAGTTCCAGAAAAACATCTATTTCTGCTTTATTGACTATGCCAAAGCCTTTGACTGTGTAGATCACAAGAAACTGTGGAAAATTCTGAAAGAGATGGGAATACCAGACCACCTGATCTGCCTCTTGAGAAATCTGTATGCAGGTCAGGAAGCAACAGTTAGAACTGGACATGGAACAACAGACTGGTTCCAAATAGGAAAAGGAGGACCTCAAGGCTGTATATTGTCACCATGTTTATTTAACTTATATGCAGAGTACATCATGAGAAATGCTGGACTGGAAGAAACACAAGTTGGAATCAAGTTTGCTGGGAGAAATATCAATAACCTCAGATATGCAGATGACACCACCCTTATGGCAGAAAGTGAAGAGGAACTAAAAAGCCTCTTGATAAAAGTGAAAGTGGAGAGTGAAAAGGTTGGTTTAAAGCTCAACATTCAGAAAACGAAGATCGTGGCATCTGGTCCCATCATTACATGGGAAATAGATGGGGAAACAGTGGAAACAGTGTCAGACTTTCTTTTTCTGGGCTCCAAAATCACTGCAGATTGTGACTGCAGCCATAAAATTAAAAGATGCTTACTCCTTGGAAGGAAAGTTATGACCAACCTAGATAGCATATTCAAAAGCAGAGACATCACTTTACCAACAAAGGTTCGCCTAGTCAAGGCTATGGTCTTTCCTGTGGTCAAGTATGGATGTGAGAGTTGGACTGTGAAGAAGGCTGAGCGCCGAAGAATTGATGCTTTTGAACTATATGGTGTTGGAGAAGACTCTTGAGAGTCCCTTGGACTGCAAGGAGATCCAACCAGTCCATTCTGAAGGAGATCAACCCTGGGATTTCTTTGGAAGGAATGATGCTAAAGCTGAAACTCCAGTATTTTGGCCACCTCATGCAAAGTGTTGACTCACTGGAGAAGATTCTGATGCTGGGAGGGATTGGGGGCAAGAGGAGAAGGGGACGACAGAGGATGAGATGGCTGGATGGCATCACTGACTCGATGAATGTGAGTCTGAGTGACCTCCGGGAGTTGGTGATGGACAGGGAGGCCTGGCGTGCTGCGGTTCATGGGGTCGCAAAGAGTCGGACACGACTGAGTGACTGATCTGATCTTATCTGATACAGAGATTCAGATATGACAGTTTTAAGAAACTCATGCTGACTTTTTGGAGTCACTAAAGGCCCTTGGAAAAACAGTCTGGTACTGTCCCTACACGGAGAAGGCAATGGCACCCCACTCCAGTACTCTTGCCTGAAAAATCCCATGGATGGAGGAGCCTGGTTGGCTGCAGTCCATGGGGTGGTGAAGAGTCGGACATGACTAAGCGACTTCACTTTCACTTTTCACTTTCATGCATTGGAGAAGGAAATGGCAACCCACTCCAGTGTTCTTGCCTGGCGAATCCCAGGGACAGGGGAGCCTGGTGAGCTGCCATCTATGGGGTCGCACAGAGTAGGACACGACTGAAGCGACTTGGCAGCAGTAGCAGCAGCAACCGTCCCTACAGAGTTCCCAGCAGTCTTATAGAGTGAGTAAGAAATGTCATTTCTGGGCAGTTGTAGAAACCTCAGGATACCTGGGGATGGAACCTTAAGAAGAGAGGAATTCACCCAAATCTATAGCTATTGTATACAAAGTCTGATGACAAGTATTTGACTTCACTTCCTAGCCTTGCGAGCCTATTAAGAGTTCAGTCTGACACTCCTTATGAAAAGTTCCAGCATAATATACTTAAAAGAGCCTAAATGATCAATCATTATGCTTGCTGTACTTATGTAAATAACCAGACCAAGTTTATTGAATCTAACCTTAGTTTGCCAAACAAATTAGTCTTAATTTGGCTATCTTTGGTAGAAATGAGGGTAATTTTAGAGAGGAAAACTTATGTTTCAATAGCATACCTTTCTGGACATTAGATTCTAGAGCTGTTCTTTGTATCTGAGATTTTGTTATTCACTTATAAACTAGACTGGATCCTAAATTCTTCTAGTTTCCTCAAATATCTGACTATGTATCTCCAAACTAACATCTCCAATTTTCTCCCAGCTTTTTGACTTGGAATCACTGAAAACTAAAGTTGCCCTTTCCTTCTGAATCCCTGCAAACTGAAGCTAGATGAGTTGATATAAACTTCTGTAAAATCACTATAATAACTTATTTTTATATAATTTTCTTCATGCCTGTTGCTGTATGAGCTTCTCAGAAACTTTACCCAATGATATTGTCAGAAACATTCAAACTAAAAACCAGGAAAATCTGTCAAATTGCCACTGCCTGGGTTCACTCCAACTAAAGACGCTTCAAGCCTGACATTTATAAATCTTCTCAGCTTGCAGCTTTCAGGACTCAGACACTGGACTTATAATTTGTGCCAATCATTAGCCTTTGTTTCCTTAGAAATTCCTCTTATTAAATACCTGATTTCTTACACAATATAGGCCTAACTTTGGGAACCCAGCTGCATCACTTGTCTCCTAAAATGAGAAACAACTGTTTAACTGAACTGACCTACTCTCAAGAAGTGAGAAACTGGTTCAAAGAGATGAAGCAATCTGTCAACTTGGCTTCTGGATTGTAAAACTTCCCAGGAAAATTTCAAAGGCAGGACAGGGGGAAACAAAATTTGTCACAGTGATATATGGCTCTTTGACATAAGGATTATTTTAGATTGAATTTTTTTTTTTTTTTTAAGTGCAAACACAGGAGAATTTTGAAAACAGAAGAAGCTGCCCTTTTGTGGGGGAAATTAATATTTATAAAAGAACTCTCCATTTGTAATCTCCCTCTCTGTATCAGGAGGAGATGAATGACCACATCTCTAGAAACTATTATCAATAGAAAAGGCATTGACTTCAATCTGCATAATAACCTTACCCTTTACTGTGCTTTTCCTGGTCACCTCCTATAATTGACTCCCCACTCCCAATATCTTTTGTCTTTAGTCAGAGATGGTATTTGGCCATTTCAGAGATAAGTCAGTCTTCCTGGGTATCTCCATGTGTACAAGAGGTATACATGTAATTAAAATTCTATTTGCTTTTTTCTTGTTGCTCTGTCCTTTATTAAGGGGGAGGGGGTGGTCTCAGCTAGGAACCTAGAAAGAGAAAAATTATTTTTCCTCCCCTATACTGCATTTCTGTATTACTATTACTTGTCTGAAATTTACTCTGTCATCTATATACTATGTGCTGTGGACAGCTGTCAATTAGACAAAGACTCTAATCTACCACTTGTCCAAAGATGGCATAAGTATCCAGGCTAAAATGCTTGTCTGCTCTGACAAGTACTAATTAACTATTGGGTCAGAAAGCCCTCCAAGAGGACCTAAGTAGTTCCTCAAACACAAGTTGACAAAATAACACAAACTAACAATAGCACACAGATGCTTACTCCTTGGAAGGAAAGTTATGACCAACCTAGATAGCATATTCAAAAGCAGAGACATTACTTTGCCAACAAAGGTCTGTCTAGTCAAGGCTATGGTTTTTCCAGTGCTCATGTATGGATGTGAGAGTTGGACTGTGAAGAAAGCTGAGTGCCAAAAAATTGATGCTTTTAAACTCTGGTGTTGGAGAAGACTCTTGAGAGTCCCTTGGACTGCAAGGAGATCCAACCAGTCCATTCTAAAGGAGATCAGCCCTGGGATTTCTTTGGAAGGAATGATGCTAAAGATGAAACTCCAGTACTTTGGCCACCTCATGCGAAGAGTTGACTCATTGGAAAAGACTCTGATGCTGGGAGGGATTGGGGGCAGGGGGAGAAGGGGATGACAGAGGATGAGATGGCTGGATGGCATCACCGACTCAACGGACATGAGTTTAGATGAACTCCGGGAGTTGGTGATGGACAGGGAAGCCTGGCGTGCTGCAATTCATGGGGTCACAAAGAGTTGGACACGACTGAGCGCCTGAACTGAACTGAACTGAAATGAATTGAATTCCTGTCTGACTCTTTGCCATCATGTATTCTCTGTTAAATCAGTTATCAACACTGAAAAGTATACACATTTTTTTTAAAAGTCAAGCATTTATCATAAACAGACATCTGGAGCAAATGACATGTTTATAGAGGAGGAAAAAGTAAATATCACTTACTCCTCCATCATTGCCTAAAAAAGCTTCAGTATGAAGAGATTTAGACAATTATTAATTTATCTCTGGAAAAGCTACCACTGCTAGTTTGTACTATTCTTCTCCAATAAATATGAGGGTGTAATGACCTGTAACAAAATTTCTAAATTGTTGATTGTGTTCTCCACCAATCACAGAACTTCCATCTCTAATTATCTCATGGTAATCAAACGTGAAATCACCAGCTTAAATGAAGAGGAGAATACATACTTAACTCCTAGGTAAATTTAGCAATACACAATCAAATCCCATATAATTCATCTAAGAAAAGTAGAAAATAAAATCCTATCATTTGTCCAAGAGCACAGAAGAGACCCTGACAAAGCAGGATACAACGAAAAGTGGGAACACAGAAATCCAGTTAAGTGAGCCAATCATACATGATAGCTTTTATCCATACCATATAATTTTATGTATACTGTTTCTAGGTTGTAAGACTAAACTCCTAACCTTCAACTGCTTCTCTAATAAAGAAGGCATAAACTGTACTGCTTCAGACCTATGTCATGTTTCAAAAGGTGCCATGTTGTCTGCTCACACTGAAATAAAATGAAAACACAAATGTATGCCAAGTCACATAGCTGCAAAGGACTGAAATGAAGCCATTGCTGCACTAGTATATGGATTAATGTTGCCTTTTGCTGTCAATTCTAACAAACACTACATCAAATTTGTAGCCATAGCTGATTCATGTTATAACATTCACTCCCAGTTTTTTTTCTCTCCAGAAAGCCTATTCCACAGTTTATGAAGCTGGAGACACACGAGTTATGCATAACTGCAGAAAAGCTAAGGGGCATCACATTCACTGGTATGAATCAGTGGGCAGATAGTTAATTATTTTCCTCACAGCCAAAAAGGAATATTTTTCCATTTCAAGATTTTACCCTATATATCTGGGGAATGTGTAGGTCTGTGCATCACTTAGTTTAAAAAAGAAAAAAATGTTGCAATCAGCCTCTTGAAAACAGGCATTGCAAAGGTTTATTACATTATTTTTAATATTTCTAAAATTCTAGGAGGAGTTGAGTTAAGATGGCAGAGGAAAAGGACAGGGAGATCACTTTCTCCCCCACAAATTCATTGAAAGAACATTTGAACGCTGAGCAAATTCCACAAAACAACTTCTGAATGCTGGCAGAGAACATTAGGAACCCAGAAAGGCAGCCCATTGTCTTCAAAAGGAGGTAGGACAAAATATAAAAGATAAAGAGACAACAGAGTTGGGGACGGAGACCCGTCCTGGGAAGGGAGTCTTTAAAGAGAAGTTTTCAAATACCAGGAGACCCTCTCACCAGCGGGTCTGTGGGGAGTTTTGAAATCTCAGAGGGCAATATAACCAGGAGGGGAAAATAAATAAATAAAACCCACAGATTACGTGCCTAACAGCAACTCCCAGCAGAAGAGTAGCCCAGATGCTCGCATCCGCCACCAGCAAGTGGGGGCTGAACAAGGAGGCACAGGACCAGGCTTGAATGCCCTGAGGGCAATATGAGGGAGCTAATGTGAGACAGCAACCTAAACTGTGAGATAGCCAGAGAGAGGGGGAAAAAAACAGAGAGGAGAGAGAGAGAGAACCATCCCACGAATAGCTCTAACCTAAGGCACTGCCGGCCCACTCACAGGGGCCCACTCACAGAACAAAGGACTGAGCGAATACCAGAGGAGAGCTAGCTGGCGGCAGACCGCCCCATCCACCGCCAGAGGCAGGGAAGCAGGCCAGCGGCAGCCAGAGTCAGAAGAGGATAAACTCAGCCCAAGAGATGGCATACTCTACCAAACTGCAATCAGGCTTCTGGTTGCTAACCAAGACTTCCTGGGATTCTGGACGGTTGACATCCACCAGGAGGGTCACAGCCATAGATCAGCTCCCCAGAAGAGACACAGGCGCCCTCTGTCACCCAGGAAACCAAGCAGCTGGGACCAGGGAGGTGATAAGACACACCCACCACCTCAGGAGAGTGTGCTCGCTAAGTGCCTGGTCGCCTGAGCTGCTCGGACCTGGGAACGGCAGAAAACACAGGCCCAACTGAGTCTGCGCCTTTGGGGAGTACCTGAGAACCTGAACCTGAGTGGCTTAGACCTGGGAAGTGCACGCAAGCCAGGGCCTGCTTTAGACAGTTGACATGCAGAGCAACCTGGAACCTGAGCACTATAGACTGGGAAAGCACATGCCATGAGCGGGGCAAACCCAGTGTGACCGTGACTGCAAGCACTCCCCATACACACCACTGACATTTGTTTGCAGTGTTCTTCCCTCCCCACACCACCACTGAACAAGTGAACCTAAATAAGTGACCATCTTCATCCCCTTGTGTCAGGGTAGAAATTAGACACTGAAGAGACCTGCAAAGAGAAGCCAAAATAAACAGAGGGAACAGCTTTGGAAATGACAGGTGCAACAGATTAAAACCCTGTAGTTAGCACCAACTACACTGGAAGGGGCCTATAGATCTTGAAAAGTATAAGCTAGAACAAGGAACTATCTGAAACTGAACTGACCCCACACTGCCCACAACAGCTCCAGAATAATTCCTAGATATATTTTTTCTATTATAATTTATTTTAATATTAATTTTTAAATTTTTAAGTCCTCTATTACTCCTTATATGCAGAATACTTAACTTATATGCAGAATACATCATGAGAAATGCTGGACTGGAAGAAACACAAGTTGGAATCAAGATTGCTGGGAGAAATATCAATAACCTCAGATATGCAGATGACACCACTCTTATGGCAGAAAGTGAAGAGGGGCTAAAAAGCCTCTTGATGAAAGTGAAAGTAGAGAGTGAAAAGGTTGGCTTAAAGCTCAACATTCAGAAAATGAAGATCATGGCATCTGATCCCATCACTACATGGGAAATAGATGGGGAAACAGTGGAAACAGTGTCAGACTTTATTTTTCTGGGCTCCAAAATCACTGCAGATGGTGACTGCAGCCATGAAATTAAAAGACGCTTACTCCTTGGAAAGAAAGTTATGACCAACCTAGATAGCATATTCAGAAGCAGAGACATTACTTTGCCAACAAAGATTCACCTAGTCAAGGCTATGGTCTTTCCTGTGGTCATGTATGGATGTGAGAGTTGGACTGTGAAGAAGGCTGAGCACCGAAGAATTGATGCTTTTGAGCTGTGGTGTTGGAGAAGACTCTTGAGAGCCCCTTGGACTGCAAGGAGATCCAACCAGTCCATTCTGAAGGAGATCAGCCCTGGAATTTCTTTGGAAGGAATGATGCTAAAGCTGAAACTCCAGTATTTTGGCCACCTCATGCGAAGAGTTGACTCATTGGAGAAGACTCTGATGCTGGGAGGGATTGAGGGCAGGAGGAGAAGGGGACGACAGAGGATGAGATGGCTGGATGGCATCACTGACTTGATGGGTGTGAGTCTGAGTGACCTCCGGGAGCTGGTGATGGACAGAGAGGCCTGGCGTGCTGCGGTTCATGGGGTCGCAAAGAGTCAGACACGACTGAGCGACTGATATGATCTGATCTGATTACTCCTTTAATTTTCATTTTTATAACCTACTATTACCTTGCAAAAAAAGGACTCTATTTTTTAAAACAAAATTCATATATATTTTTTATAATTTTTGTGACTTTTTTTAATATTGTAATTTGGAGAGTCTAACTTCTACTCTAGATTTTTAATCTTTGCTTTTTAGTATTTGTTATCAATTTGTACCTTTAAGAATCCAATCTTCAGTACCCATTTTTACTTACATGGTAAAAATGTGTGTGATTACTGGCTTGATTGCTCCCTCCCCCTTTGATTCTCCTTTTTCTCCCCCAGGTCACCTCTATCGCCTCCCTCCCCCTTCTCTTCTCTACCCAATTCTGTGAATCTCTGTGTGTGTTCCGGGATGAGGAGAACACGTAGGGAACTGATTATTGGCTAGATATTTCTCTCTCCTTTTGATACCCCCTTTTCTCCTCCTGGTCACCTCTTTCTCCCTCCTCCCCCTTCTCTTCTCCATGTACCTGTGAACCTCTCTGGGTGTCCCTCACTGTAGAGAATCTTTTCACCATTAACCTAGATGTTTTATCATCGGTGATGTATGGAAGGAGGAGTCTTGAGGCTACTGTAAGAACAAGACTGAAAACCAGAGGCAGGAGGCTTAAGCACAAAATCTGAGAACACTAGAGAACTCCTGACTCCAGGGAACATTAATTGATAAGAGAGCATCCAAAAGCCTCCATACCTCACACTGAAACTAAGCACCACCCAAGAGCCAACAAATTCCAGAGCAAGACATACCAGGTAAATTCTCCAGCAACACAGGAACATAGCCCTGAGCTTCAATATACAGGCTGCCCAAAGTCACACCAAACCCACAGACACCTCAAAACTCACTACTGGACACTTTATTGTACTCCGGAGAGAAAAAATTCAGCTCCACCCACCAGAACAACAACACAAGCTTCCCTAACCAAGAAACCTTGACAATCCACTCTTCCAACCCCACCCACAGGGAAACTCCACAATAAAGAACCACCACAAACTGTCAGAATACAGAAAGGCCACCCCAAACACACAAATCTAAACAAGATGAAAAGGCAGAGAAATACTCAGCAGGTAAAGGAACATGATAAATGCCCACCAAACCAAACAAAAGAGGAGGAGATAGGGCATCTAACTGAAAAATAATTCAGAATAATGATAGTAAGAATGATCCAAAATCTTGAAAACAAAATGGAATTACAGATAAATAGCCAGGAGGCAAGGGTTGAGATGTAAGAAGTGTTTATCAAAGACCTAGAAGAAATAAAAAAGAGTTAATCAATAATGAATAATGCAATAAATGAGATCAAAAACATTCTGGAGGGAACCAACAGTAGAATAACAGAGGCAGAAGATAGGATAAGTGAGGCAGAAGATAGAATGGTAGAAATAAATGAAACAGAGGAAAAAAGAAAAATGAATTAAAAGAAATGAGGACAACCTTGGAGACCTCTGGGACAATGTTCAATGCCCCTACATTCGAATCATAGGAGTCCCAGAAGAACAAGACAAAAATAAAGACCATGAAAAAATACTTGAGGAGATAATAATTGAAAACTTCCCTAAAATGGGGAAGGAAATAGTCACCCAAGTCCAAGAAATCCAGAGACTCCCAAACAGAATAAACCCAAGGTGAAACACCACAAGACACATATTAATCAAATTAATGAAGATCAAACACAAAGAACAAATATTAAAAGCAGCAAGGGAAAAACAATAAATAACCCACAAGAGGATTCCCATAAGGATAACAGCTGATCTTTCAATAGAAGCTTTTCAGGCCAGGAGGGAATGGCAGGACATACTTAAAGTGATGAAAGAAAAAAACCTACAGCCCAGATTAGTGTACCCAGCAAGGATCTCATTCAAATATGAAGGAGAAATCAAAAGCTTTACAGACAAGCAAAAGCTGAGAGAATTCACCACCACCAAACCAGCTCTCCCACAAATGCTAAAGGATCTTCTCTAGACAGAAAACACAAAAAGGGTGTACAAACTCAAACCCAAAACAACAAAGTAAATGGCAATGGGATCATACTTATCAATAATTACCTTAAATGTAAATGAGTTGAATGCCCCAACCAAAAGACAAAGACTGGCTGAATGGATACAAAAATAAGACCCCTATATATGCTGTCTACAAGAGACCCACCTCAAAACAAGGGAAACATACAGACTTAAAGTGAAGGGCTGGAAAAAGATACTTCACACAAATAGAGACCAAAAGAAAGCAGGAGTAGCAATACTCATATCAAATAAAATAGACTTTAAAATCAAGGCTGTGAAAAGAGACAACAAAGGACATTAAATAATGATCAAAGGATCAATCCAAGAAGATATAACAATTATAAATATATATGCACCCAACATAGGAGCACCTCAACATGTAAGACAAATGCTAACAAGTATGAAAGAAGAAATTAACAATAACATAATAATAGTGGGAGACTTTAATACCAAAGTCACACCTATGGATAGATCAACTAAACACAAAATTAACAAGGAAACACAAACTTTAAATGATACAATGGACCAGTTAGACCTAATTGATATCTATAGGACATTTAACAGCCAAACAATGAATTTCACCTTTTTTCTCAAGTGCACATGGAACTTTCTCCAGGATAGATCACATCCAGGGGCATAAATCTAGCCTTGGTAAATTCAAAACAAGCATATTTTCTGACCACAATGCAGTAAGATTAGATGTCAAATACAGGAAAAACACTATTAAAAATTCCAACATATGGAGGTTAAACAACACTCTTCTGAATAACCAACAAATCACAGAAGAAACAAAAAAGAAATCAAAATATGCATAGAAATGAATGAAAATGAAAAACAACAACCCAAAACCTATGGGACACTGTAAAACAGTGCTAAGGGGAAGGCTGATAGCAATACAGGCATACCTCAAGAAAAAAGTCAAACAAATAACCTAACTCTACACCTAAAGAAACTAGAAAAGAAATGAAGAACACCAGGGTTAGTAGAAGGAAAGAAATGTTAAAATTAGGGCATAAAAAAATGCAAAAGAAACAAAAGAGACCATAGCAAAAATCAAAAAAGCTAAAAGCTGGTTCTTTGAGAAGATAAATAAAATTGACAAAATGATTAGAGAGACTCATCAAAAAACAAAGGAGAAGAATCAAATCAACAAAATTAGAAATGAAAATGGAGAAATCACAACAGACAACACAGAAATACAAAGGATCATAAGCAACTACTACCAGCAACTATATGCCAATAAAATGGACCACTTGGAAGAAATGGACCAATTCTTAGAAAAGTACAACTTTCCCAAACTGAACCAGGAAGAAATACAAAATCTTAACAGACCCATGGAAAATCTTAACAAGCATGGAAATTGAAACTGCAATCAGAAATCTTCCAGCAAACAAAAGCCCAGGACCAGACAGCTTCACAACTGAATCCTACCAAAAATTTAGTGAAGAGCTAACACCTATCCTTACGGCAGAAAGTGAAGAGGAACTAAAAAGCCTCTTGATGAAAGTGAAAGTTGAGAGTGAAAAAGTTGGCTTAAAGCTCAACATTCAGAAAACTAAGATCATGGCATCCAGTCCCATCAATTCATGGGAAAATAGATGGGGAAACAGGGGAAACAGTATCAGACTTTATTCTGGGGGCTCCAAAATCACTGCAGATGGTGAAAGCTATAAAATTAAAAGACAGTCCTTGGAAGGAAAGTTATAACCAACCTAGACAGCATATTAAAAACCAGAGATATTACTTTGCCAACAAAGGTCCATCTAGTCAAGGCTATGGTTTTTCCAGTGGTCATGTATGGATGTGAGAATTTGACTGTGAAGAAAGCTGAGCACCGAAGAACTGATGCTTTTGAACTGTGGTGTTGGAGAAGACTTTGCAAGCCCCTTGGACTGCAAGGAGATCCAACCAGTCCATCCTAAAGGAGACAAACCCTGGGTGTTCATTGGAAGGACTGATGCTGAAGCTGAAACTCCAATACTTTGGCCACCTCATGTGAAAAGGTGACTCATTGGAAAAGACCCTGATGCTGAGAGGGATTGAGGGCAGGAGGAGAAGGGGACGACAGAGGATGAGATGGCTGGATGACATCACTGACTCGATGCAAATGAGTTTGGGTGAAATCCGGGAGTTGGTGATGGACAGGGAGGCCGGGCATGCTGCGATTTGTGGGGTCACAAAGAGTCGGACACGACTGAGCTACTGAACTGAACTGAACTGAACACCTATCCTACACAAACTCTTCCAGAAAATTGCAGAGGAAGGTAAACTTCCAAACTCATTCTATGAGGCCACCATCACCCTAATACCAAAACCTGACAAAGATGCCACATAAAAGAAAACTACCGGCCAATATCACTGTTGAACATAGGGGCAAAAATGCTTAACAAAATTCTAGCAAACAGAATCCAACAACATATTTAAAAGATCATACATCATGACCAAGTGGGCTTTATCCCAGGGATGCAAGGATTCTTCAATATTCTCAAATCAATCAATGTGATACACCACATTAACAAATTGAAACATAAAAACCATATGATTATCTCAATAGATGCAGAGAAAGCCTTTGACAAAAGTCAACATCCATTTATGATAAACACCCTCCAGAAAGCAGGAATAGAAGGAACATACCTCAACATAATAAAAGCTATATATGACAAACCCACAGCAAACATTATCCTCAATGGTGAAAAATTGAAAGCATTTCCCCTAAAGTCAGGAACAAGACAAGAGTGCCCACTCTCACCAGTACTATTCAACATAGTTTTGGAAGTTTTGGCCACAGCAATCAGAGCAGAAAAAGAAATAAAAAGAATCCAAATTGGAAAAGAAGTAAAACTCTCACTGTTTGCAGATGACATGATCCTCTACATAGAAAACCCTAAAGACTCCACCGGAAAATTACTAGAGCTAATCAATGAATATTGTAAACTTGCACGATATAAAATTAACACAAATAAATCCATTGCATTCCTATACACTAACAAAGAGAAAAAAAGAAAGAGAAATTAAGGAAACAATTCCATTCACCATTGCAACAAAAGGAATAAAATACTTAGGAATATACCTATCTAAAGAAACAAAGCCTATATATAGAAAACTATAAAACAGTGATGAAAGAAATCAAAGAAGACACAAAAAGATGGAGAAATATACCATGTTCATGGATTTGAAGAATCAATATAGTGAAAATGAGTATATTACCTAAAGCAATCTATAGATTCATTGCAATCCCTATCAAGCTACCAACGATATTTTTCACAGAACTAGAAAAAATAATTTCACAATTTGCATGGAAATACAAAAAACCTCGAATAGCCAAAGCAATCTTGAAAAATAAGAATGGAACTGAAGAAATCAACCTGCCTGATTTCAGGCTATATTACAAAGCTACAGTCATCAAGATAGTATGGTACTGGCACAAAGACAAAAATATAGATCAATGGAACAAAATAGAAAGCCCAGAGATAAATCCATGCACCTATGGACCCCTTATCTTTGACAAAGGAGGCAAGAATATACAATGGAGAAAAGACAATCTCTTTAACAAGTGGTGCTGAGAAAACTGGTCAACCACTTATAAAGGAATGAAACTAGAACACTTTCTAACACCATACACAAACATAAACTCAAAATGCATTAAAGATCTAAACATAAGACCAGAAACCGTAAAACTCCTAGAGAAAACATAAGCAAAACACTCTCCAACATACATCACAGCAGGATCTTCTATGACCCACCTCCCAGAGTAATGGGAATAAAAGCAAAAATAAAGAAATGGGACCTAATTAAATTTAAAAGCTTCTGCACAACAAAGGAAACTATAAGCAAGGTGAAAGGACAACCTTCAGAATGGGAGAAAATAATAGCAAACGAAGCAACTGACAAGGAATTAATCTCAAAAATATACAAGCAACTCCTGCAGCTCCACTGCAGAAAAATAAATGACCCAATCAAAAAATGGGCCAAAGAACTAAATAGACATTTCTCCAAGGAATACATACAGATGGCTAACAAACACATGAAAAGATGCTCAACATCACTCATTAATAGAGAAATGCAAATCAAAACCACAATGAGGCACCATCTCACGCTAGTCAGAATGGCTGCTATCCAAAAGTCTACAAACAATAAATGCTGGAGAGGGTGTGGAGAAGAGGGAAGCCTCTTACACTGTTGGTGGGAATGCAAACTAGTACAGCCACTATGGATAACAGTGTGGAGATTCCTTAAAAAACTGTAAATAGAATTGCCATATGACCCAGCAACCCCACTGCTGGGCATACACACCGAGGAAACCAGAATTGAAAGAGACACATGTACCATAATGTTTATCACAGCACTGTTTGTAATAGCCAGGACATGGAAGCAACCTAGATGTCCATCAGCAGACAAATGGATAAGAAAGCAGTGGTACATATACACAATGGAGTATTACTCAGCCATTAAAAAGAACACATTTGAATCAGTTCTAATGAGGTGGATGAAACTGGAGACTATTATACAGAGTGAAGTCAGAAAGAAAAACCGCAATACAGTATACTAGTGCATATATATATGGAATTTAGAAAGATGGTAATGATAACCCTATATGCAAGACAGCAAAAGAGACACAGATGTATAGAACAGTCTTTTGGACTCTGTTGAAGAAGGCGAGGGTGGGATCATTTGAGAGAATAACATTGAAACATATATATTATCATATGTGAAACAGATCGCCAGTCCAGGTTCGATACATGAAACAGCGTGCTCAGGGCTGGAACCCTGGGATGACCCAGAGTGATCGGATGGGGAGGGAGTTGGGAGAGGGGTTCAGGATGGGGAACACATGTACACCCATATCTGATTCATGTCAATGTATGGCAAAAACCACTACAATATTGTAAAGTAATTAGCCTCCAATTAAAATAAATTAAAAAAAGAACAAGAAAGAAAATAAAATAAATTTCTATAAAAGAACAGATATAGTTCAGTTAAGAAATAATTCAAAGTCCTAGGAATATAAATCATTAAACATGCATACTTAATACCCAGACAGCACCTCAAAACATTGGGATTAAAGTGAAGAATGATGATTTCTATAGAGAAATTTCTATAGAGAAAATCAGAAACACTGTCTTTTATCTGAAGTATAGACTACTAGAAGCACAAGCTGAAGGGATTCTTAAGCAGCATAAATCAGTCAGGCAGACTGAAACAAACTGACCTACCTGTCAGAACCAAAGCAGAAGGTACTGCTAAGGTCTCAGGGGGGTAAGGCGGAAACGTGGTAGATGCTTGGGGCCAGAGGCACGAGGCAGCAACTTCACTGCTCCCCTGTTGAGCTGCAATGCAGGATGGAGCTCAGGAAACAGGGAAAGATGTCTGTTGCTCACTCCACTTAAGTTCTAAGAAGTAGCTAAATAGCTTTCTTCTTAGCAGTGCCTGGGTCCATGCCTCAAGGAATGCCACGGTTCATATCAATATTCTCTGATTAAATCTGCCCCCACCCAATAATCTAAGCTGCTTTGAACACAGGCTGAATAGACCTGGTAGAAACTTGAGAAAATTTTGTTCTTAGATCAAGTAAAAAAAAATGTAAAATATATATAATTCCTACAAAGGGTTTGTGTTTAGTTTGGTGGTGGTTCCTGTTGGCTGTTTCTAGCAGGTATGGTATAAACAATCCTATGCTGCTGCTGCTGCTGCTGCTGCTAAGTCGCTTCAGTCGTGTCCGACTCTGTGCGACCCCATAGACGGAAGCTCACCAGGCTCCCCTGTCCCTGGGATTCTCCAGGCAAGAACACTGGAGTGGGTTGCCATTTCCTTCTCCAATGCATGAAAGTGAAAAGTGAAAGTGAAGTCGCTCAGTCGTGTCCCACTCTTAGCGACCCCATGGACTGGAGCCTACCAGGCCCCTCCGTCCATGGGATTTTCCAGGCAAAAGTACTGGGATGGGGTGCCATTGCCTTCCCTGAAACAATCCTATAGCCAAGAGATTTTGCTACCTTCCCACTAGGGGGAGCTAAAGGAACAAGAGTGAAAATGCCAGCACTTCACTTATCAGGCTATAGTTGATGAGAGGTGTAGTTTATGAGAAGTGTATCTTCCAGTTTGCTTCAAGCAGGCACTGGTCAGCATTATTTGGAGCCCCGGAAAAAAATTTCAAGCCATTCCAACCAATATACTTTTAGCATCTACTGTGAGTATGTCTATGGCTAGATTCAATGAGGGACACAGATATAAATGAAACAAACCTACTATCAAATGGCTTACAAATTAGAGGCTTTGGTGGTGGGTGGGGGGAGGAATGCAAAGTCTTTAGAACTACCTATATTAGAGCTTATAATAGTGTGATAAAATACACAAAAATGTAAAATTAAGTGATATTCTATTGATAGGGAGGATAAGTCATAGTTCAGTTAAGGGAGACATTTCTTGTTTAGTTGCTAAGTTGTGTCTGACTCTTTGTGACCCCATAGACTGTAACCAGCCAGGCTCCTCTATCAGTGGGATTTCGCAGACAAGAATACTGGAGTGGGTTGCTATTTACTTCTCCAGGGGATCTTACCAATCCAGAGATTCAAACCCACATCTCCTGAATTGGCAGGTGGATTCTTTACCTCTGAGCCACTGGGTAAGCCCTAGGGCAGACATAGGAATTATGAAAAAGTCTTATGAAAATCTCAGCACCGTGATTGATACAAAGTATGTCAGAAATCACTCAGGAGTTTAAGAAATCTACTGTTACTCAGTTCAGTTCAGTCGCTCAGTCATGTCTGACTCTTTGCAACCCCATGGGCTGCAGCACGTCAGGCCTCCCTGTCCATCATCAACTCCCGGAGTTTACTCAAACTCATGTCCATTGAGTCAGTGATACCATCCAACCATCTCATCCTCTGTCAGCCCCTTCTCCTCCCACCTTCAATCTTTCCCAGCATTCAGGGTCTTCTCAAATGAGTCAGTTTTTCAAATAAGGTGGCCAAAATATTGGAGTTTCAGCTTCAGCACCAGTCCTTCCAATGAATATTTAAGACTGATTTCCTTTAGGATGGACTGGTTGGATCTCCTTGCAGTCCAAGGGACTCTCATGTCCAAGACAGATAGGTCATGATGGAGAATTCTGACAAAATGTGGTCCACTGGAGAAGGGAATGGCAAACCACTTAAGTATTCTTGCCTTGAGAACAGTATGAAAAGGCAAAAGATAGGACACTGAAAGATGAACTCCCAGGTCAGTAGGTGCCCAATATGCTACTGGAGATCAGTGGAGAAATAACTCCAGGAAGAATGAAGAGACGGAGCCAAAGCTAAAACAACACCCAGTTGTGGATGTAACTGGTGATAGATGCAAGGTCCAATGCTATTGCATAGGAACCTGGAATGTTAGGTACATGAATCAAGGCAAATTGGAAATGGTCAAACAGGGGATGACAAGAGTGAATATCGACATTCTAGGAATCAGTGAACTAAGATGGACTGGAATGGGTAAATTTAACCCAGATGACAATTATATCTACTACTGTGGGCAGGAATCCCTTAGAAGAAATGGAGTAGCCAACATGATCAACAAAAGAGTCCAAAATGCAGTACTTGGATGCAATCTCAAAAATGACAGAATGATCTCTGCTTGTTTCCAAGGCAAGCCATTCAATATCACAGTAATCCAAGTCTATGCTCCAACCAGTAACGCTGAAGAAGCTGAAGTTGAACAGTTCTCTGAAGACTTACAAGACCTTCTAGAACTAACACCCAAAAGAGATGTCCTTTTCATTATAGGGGACTGGAATGCAAAAGTAGGAAGTCAAGAAACACCTGGTATAACAGGCAAATTTGGCCTTGGAGTACAGAATGAAGTAAGGCAAAGGTTAATAGAGTTCTGCCAAGAGAACACACTGGTCATAGCAAACACCCTCTTTCAACAAACACAAGAGAAGACTCTACACATGGACATCACCGGATGGTCAACACCAAAATCAGATTGATTATGTTCTTTGCAGCCAAACATGGAGAAGCTCTGTACAGTCAGCAAAAAAAAAAGACTGGGAGCTGACTGTGGCTCCAATCATGAATTCCTTATTGCCAAATTCAGACTGACATTGAAGAAGTGGAGAAAACCACTAGACCATTCAGATATGACTGAAATCAAATCCCTTATGACTATACAGTGAAAGTGAGAAATAGATTTAAAAGACTAGATCTGATAGAGTGCCTGATGAACTACTGTTACTAGGTTTTGAATAACAAAAAACAGGAACAAATTGTCTCTGCCAACTATAAAAAGCTTCCATATGCCAGGCACCTGATTCCAATGTACGTTCTGGGAGGGCCATTGCCCCACCAGAGCTGGTCTTCCATAATGGAAATGGGAAGACCATGATTTAGATGGCTATGATGGTTACTTTTATGTATCAATATGAAGGGTGTTTTGGGTGAGATTGGGCTTCCCAGGTGGCTCAGATGGTAAAAAATCTGCCTGCAATGCGGGAGACCTGGGCTCAATCCCTGAGTCTGGAAAATCCCCTGGAGAAGGGAATGACTACCCACTCCAGTATTCTTGCCTGGAGAATCCCATGGACAGAGGAGCCTGGCAGGCTATAGGCCATGGCGTCACAAAGAGTCAGCCACGACTGAGCGACTAACACTTTCACGGTCTTTTCACTTAGATGAAAAGAAATATTTAAATCAGTGATTGTTGAGTAAAGCAGTTCGCCCTCCATAATCTGACTGGGCTTCATCCAATCAGATGTATGAAGCTTTGAAGAGAACCAAAAGTCCAGCTTACCCGAGCAAGAGAGAATTCTCCAGAAAACTGCCCGTGGACTTCATGTGTACCATTAGCTCTCCTCGTTCTCCAGCCTGTGGGCCCACAGTACAGAATTTCAACTTGCCAGCCTCCATAATCATAGCAGCCAATTCCTCATAACAATTCTTAACATATATGTACACATTCTCTTGGTTCTGTTTTTATACACGTGTGTGTGCCTGTTAGTCATTCAGTCGTGTCTGATTTTTGCAGCCCCATGGATGGAAGTCTGCCAGGCTCCTCTGTCCGTGGAATTCTCCAGGCAAGAAAACTGGAATGGGTTGTCATTTCCTTCTCCAGGGGATCTTCCAGACTCAGGGATCGAACCTGGGTCTCCCACACTGCAAGCAGATTCTTTACCATCTGAGCTATGGAGAACTGTAATACAATGACTCTTTGGCATACAGCAGGCAACTCAGATTTGTGTATAAGAGTACCAAATGATAACAGACGTTAGTAACTGCACCATTTCTTATCATATGTGGCTCTTACTGTGATACTAGCTAAATACATATCTCTTTAAGCACAATCATGTTCCCACAGCGAGAAATTTAGTCCCTAGTGGTATAAGAGAGCCCAGCAAGTGCAAGCACTTTCATCTACAGTGAACTTTGGGAGTCAGACAAACAAATTTAAGTTCAACATAGTTCTACTATTTATTCACTGCATGAATATAGGCAGGCTTATCTAAGGTCTCAGTTCCACATCTATAATATGAGACTATTATAACCTATAGCTGCTGCTGCTAAGTCGCTTTAGTCGTGTCTGACTCTGTGCGACCCCATAGACAGCAGCCCAACCAGGCTTCCCCATCCCTGGGATTCTCAAGGCAAGAACACTGGAGTGGGTTGCCATTTCCTTCTCCAATGCATGAAAGTGAAGGGTGAAAGTGAAGTCGCTCAGTCGTGTCCGACTCCTAGCGACCCCATGGACTGTAGCCCACTAGGCTCCTCCGTCCATGGGATTTTCCAGGCAAGAGTATTGGAGTGGGGTGCCATTGCTTTCTCCGATAACCTATACCACATAGTAAGATATTAGGCGTGAAGTATTGGGTTGGCCAAAAAGTTCGTTCGGGTTTCCAGACGCTACTATGGAAAAACCTTAATGAACTTTTTGACCAACCCAATATTTGGTGTCTGGAAGGCATGCTCTATTTTTTTTTTTAATTGTCCTTATACTCACCATCCACATTGTCCAATTTATACTTTATTGTATTGTTTCAACATATCTGTATCCATATAGCCATCAACTTTTAACAGTTATACTCCAGGGGCACATAACTATGAAGTCTCTGCTATCCCCAAATGTTAGGGAAAGTCTCTTAACAGCCTTTTGACCCAGTTTTCCAAGAATGGGAGAGTACCTCTTGAACCACAAGTAAAGTATACTTCCCATCTGTTCATTGTCCTGTCTAGTCATTCATTATCTCCCATTTATACACAAACATAGGGTTCCCCTTGCAGAGAGTCATGTCAGAGATTTCACCTATCCTCGAAAATTTCTGAGAAAGTCATATATCATAAATCAACATATGGACCCTTGTTTCAATAATAAAAATGATTCCTTCAAGGACATAGAGAATAGACTGGTGTTTGCCAAGGGGGAGAGAGTTAGGGGAGGGATGGAGTTTGGGGTTAGTTGATATAAGTTTTTATATATAGAATGGATAATCAACAAGGTCTTACTATATAACAGAGGGAACTACATTCAACATCCTATGATAAACCATAATGGAAAAGAATGTAAGAATGTGTATGTGTATAACTGAATCACTTTGCTATACAGCAGAAATTAATACATCATAAATCAACTATACATCAATTTAAAAATTGATTAAAAATAATAAAAATGATTGTGAGAAAGCTGAAATTTCCTGTTGTTTTATCTTAGATATGCAAAAGAAACAGATGTAATAACAAAACTGAGACATTTTGTGGTTTATATTCATTTGGGGGACATCTGAGAGAATTTGTATATTGAGTGCAGAGGAAAATAAGACCTAAAGGAGCCATATGTGGCAACAGTGATTATGGATGTGGCCCTGGAGCCATACAGCGATGAATACCACTGCCTTATTTTGGAGTTATCTGTGGCCTCTTTCTACTTGCTCATTCCTGGGTGACAAGGTCCTACTCCTTCCCTCAAGGGCCAATTCTGTGTTCTGCTTTTCTGGACAATGTTTCTCCAAGTGTGGGATATATATCAGATTCTCCTGGGCTCCGACTCAGATCCACTGAAACTGAATCTCAAAGGGTAGGCCTTGAGAATCGACATTTGTAAGGAACCTCTCCCTTATGCTGCTAATGTACTGTAAAGCTTGATAATCACTACTCTAGACTAGAGGTGGATTACCATGAAGCTACCGAAACATGCACACAATGAAACTTTAGAGCCTCTAAACTTGCCTGGATCCCTTCCCAGAACCTTAATCTAATTATTTTTAATTGGTAAATCTATATTATTTTTCCTTAAAAGCCCTCCTCTTTAAGCTTCAGGTTAAATACAATTCTTGGATGCATCCCTACTTTGGCTCTTACTTGACAAGAAAATCAAACTCAAATCAGTTAAGCTATTAGATAATAAGAAACTTTATCATACCCTTATCTCGGGTATTTGCATTTTTAGTAAAAATCTTTGGAGAGATTGAAATCTTCAAGTTCCAAAGAATAATTCTCAGCAAAGGATATACAGGCAAATGTCAAGCACTGGAGGGAGTAGAGGAGGTTCTTATCAACACATCTCAAACCCAACTGGGTTTGCAGAAGATTTTCTGCCTTCTTGGGAGGCTGGCCATAGATTCCCAGCTACAGAATCTGTTTAAAGAAGTTGATTAACATTGAGCTCTTTGTACCTGGTCTCTTGTTTCATCTTGCTAAAGATCAAGGAAACAATGTAGACACAGATTTAATAAAAGATATTCTCAACTGGGAAGTTTGCCTGCAGCCAACAATGACATTCTCAGAGAGGAAAAGGAGCACCCAAGTCCAGCAAGTATAAATTAACTGGATGAGAGGGTAACCCATGTTCTGAACAGATGTCTCTGCACAGAAGGCACACTGACATTAATTCCAACAACTGAAGCATACCACCTTACAAGCTGAAACTCTTAATTAAGAGGACTTTTGTCCTTGAAAGGTAACTAGAGAGAAGGGAAGAAGACCATGGCATTTGTAAATTCTCCTAAGGAAAAGCACCTCCAGACCTACTAGTTTGAGTGATGTAAATAGGACTTGTAAGCTGTGCCTTTTAATGTAAACAGATGATTTTTCTTTGTGTTAGAAAAATCCAATCACTAAAAGAGATCTGAATACAAAAAGAACATTTGGGGATTTAAAAGCGATTTGTGGTACTTCAAGGAAAGGAATTCATTTGAATTTCAGAAGTGAATTTTATGAAACTCATTGCTATGACTTAGGTTTTGTTTGAAATTGATTTGGATTTCTATTTACACTTATAGAGAACCTGCCATGATGACCAGGGTAGCTCAGGTATGTCCTCACTGCGGCCACTATCCTAGCACCCAATTATCTGAAATTGGCTGAAACACTGCAAATCCAACAGCTTTAGTATGTCATACGGATGTGCCATGTCACCTCATAGACCTTAACAAATTACATTACCTTAGTTTTGCTCTGCTCATTCTAAAGCAGATCTACTTCTCCACATTCAAAAATAACATGAATACACAGTGAGCAGAACCTATACTTTAAATTTTATGTCTGTTAAGGCAGCACTCTCCAGGCCATGTTTAGTGAAACACTAAAGTCTGGCAAGATATTACCCCTACCACACACACTAACAAACAGTCAAAGAGTCAATGATCAAGTAAGTTTGGAAAAAAAGACATAACTTATCCTCATGTAGGAAAGTCACAACTTAAATTGTCATATGAAATACTATGATAAGTGATGCAGCAAAGATATCTATTAATATTTAACATTGACATTCTTGATGTGGCATCCCCTTTACACCCACTTTGCTAGGTTTGCCCCTTGATATTCAGATAGCTTGGTATTTGTCCACTACCACAGTGTATCACAGCTATGGTAGAGGAATACTTCTAACTCCTGCTGCAGCCCTATGGAGCTCCTCCAAGCCTTCCTCAGTTTCCACACCAGGAAAGAAGGGTCAGAGTAGAGATCACAGAGCCATATGACAGCTAAATGCAGTTGTCTAAATAGCCTGTAGAGAGAAAACAGATTCTTTTCTGTGGGAGGGAAAACCCAGAGAGGGTTTAAGAAAAGGTTAATGGTTTAATTTGGACTAATAGTACCAAAACTATATAAAATGTAGGTTTGAGAATTATGCATCAGGAGACGGATTTTCCAGTCCCAACACCTATTACCCTGCTTCCTATGATATAACCAAACCAACATTAAGGTTATTAGTTATAAAAAGGAGAACAAACTGACCTTCCAGTTTCTAATTAGAGCTGAGAAGAATACTTTGGAAGATTAAATGGAAAACATTGCACAATAAGCCAATCAGCCCTTCACCATTTATTACAAACAAACAGCCAGACCTGGATCAATTTCAAAAGTAAATGAATAAAAAACAGTATCATATTCACTCCTGTTTTTACCCTGCTGCTGCTGCTGCTGCTAAGTCGCTTCAGTCGTGTCCGACTCTGTGCGACCCCATAGACGGAAGCTCACCAGGCTCCCCCGTCCCTGAGATTCTCCAGGAAAGAACACTGGAGTGGGTCGCCATTTCCTCCAATGCATGAAAGTGAAAAGTGAAAGTGAAGTCACTCAGTCGTGTCCGACTCTTAGCGACCCCATGGACTGGAGCCTACCAAGCTCCTCCATCCGTGAGATTTTCCAGGCAAAAGTACTGGGGTGGGGTGCCATTGCCTTCCCCAGTTTTTACCCTAGTCTTTCCCAAATTCAACTGTTGAACAACTGGCTCAGTAATCCTGACACTGATTCTACCTCTGGACTTAATGTTTGCACTTTTCTCAATGTTTAAACTGGAGAAGGCAATGGCAAGCCACTCCAGTACTCTTGCCTAGAAAATCCCATGGATGGAGGAGCCTGGTTGGCTGCAGTCCATGGAGTTGGACATGACTGAGTGACTTCACTTTCACTTTTCACTTTCACTTTCACTTTTCACTTTCACACAATGGAGAAGGCAATGGCAACCCACTCCAGTGTTCTTGCCTGGAGAATCCCAGGGACGGCAGAGCCTAGTGGGCTGCCGTCTATGGGGTCGCACAGAGTCGGACACGACTGAAGCAACTTAACAGCAGCAGTAGCAGCAATGTTTAAACTCCAAGTTATCCCCCACAGAATTATCCTTGGCTCTCTAATCCTGTTCTTTTCAACTCATTTTCTCTTGTGCAGGAAATGCCCTGCTTCAGTTGAAAACCACACGGCACCCAACCCTTGCAGTTTCCCATTAACTGGCAACCATTTTGTTCACCCTTCCCAGGCCCACCTCCCATAAAAAAACTTCAAGGCAAAAACAGAAGGATTGTGGTCAAAAATGCTATTCCATACTGCTGCCATTTTAGGAACAGTCCACCTAAAATTACAGGCTCAGTTAGGAGAGTTAGTCCCAAGAACCACTGTAGGAATTAAATCAACAAAAAGCAAGGAGGGGAGAGTTGAGAGGTATCAAGCTCTAAACCAATGATTCTCAATCTGAGAATCATAGATGATAATCAGTTCTTATGAAGAGCTTGTCAATCCATGTGTATACTAATCCACTAACCAAATATTTTTAATAGATGCAGAAGTTTTCATGTATTAATTCAAATTCATTAATAATAATCCTGAATTAATAGAAACTATATGACATTATCCCCTGGAGGAGGGCACAGTAAGCCACTCCGATATTCTTGCCTGGAGAATCCCATGGACAGAGGAGCCTGGCAGGCTATGGTCTATAGGGTCTCAAAGAGTTAAACAGGACTGAACCAGCTTAGCACAGCATAGCACATATGACATTATAAAAGAAAAACAGAAAATGATAGCTATTTTCATGGAGGCAAGGGTGAAGAGGGGATAGTCTCATAAACTATTTTTATATGTACAAGAAATCTTCATCCTTGAAAATTTGGGGACCACTGCTCTAATCCTAATGGCAAAGGTCAACTAACAAATGCACTATCTGATAGATTCATAGATAATATATTATGTACAATGTGAGAAAATGCAATTTAGTCTAAGTATAATGAAAAAGATGACAAATGAAATGAAAATTTGTTTCAGAGAAACTGAGGACATAAAGGCCCATATGTAATGTATGATAAAAATTGATAAAAAGCTTTCTACAATTGCAAAATCAATCATTTTAAAGAAATGTATTAAGGTTGCTATGACAACCCTAACACTGAATTTGGAATTTAGGCAAGCAAAATCAATAGATTTTCTAATTAATATCTTCCAAATATTATGTATCCCTATGAACATCATTCATATGTAACAATTCAATTTCTACTGTTAGTTTTTCAGAACTCCACTATCTTTTCTGATTATTTCCAGAAACTTTCTCATTAACCTAGTCTCGTGTGATTTATTATACATTTCTTTCCTGGCACGAGGACAACCACAATTGCCATGATCAGATCAGATCAGTCGCTCAGTCGTGTCTGACTCTTTGCAACCCCATGAATCGCAGCACACCAGGCCTCCCTGTCCATCACCAACTTGTGGAGTTCACTCAGACTCACGTCCATCAAGTCAGTGATGCCATCCAGCCATCTCATCCTCTGTTGTCCTCTTCTCCTCTTGCCCCCAATTCCTCCCAGCGTCAGCGTCTTCTCCAATGAGTCAACTCTTCGCATGAGGTGGCCAAAATACTGGAGTTTCAGCTTTAGCATCATTCCTTCCAAAGAAATCCCAGGGCTGATCTCCTTCAGAATGGACTGGTTGGATCTCCTTGCAGTCCAAGGGACTCTCAACAGTTTTCTCCAACACCACAATTCAAAAGCATCAATTCTTTGGCACTCAGCCTTCTTCACAGTCCAGCTCTCACATCCATACATGACCACTGGAAAAACCATAGCCTTAACTAGATGGACCTTTGTTGGCAAAGTAATGTCTCTGCTTTTGAATATGCTATCTACGTTGGTCATAACTTTCCTTCCAAGGAGCTGCTGCTGCTGCTGCTAAGTCACTTCAATCGTGTCCGACTCTGCATGACCCCATAGACGTCAGCCCACCAGGCTCTCCTGCCCCTGGGATTCTCCAGGCAAGAAAACTGGAGTGGGTTGCCATTTCCTTCTCCAATGCATGAAAGCAAAAAAGTGAAAATGAAGTCGCTCAGTCGTGTCCGACTCTTAGCAACCCCATGGACTGCAGCCCACCAGGCTCCTCCATCCATGGGATTTTCCAGGCAAGAGTACTGGAGTGGGGTGCCATTGCCTTCTCCGTTCCAAGGAGCAAGCGTCTTTTAATTTCATGGCTGAAGTCACCATCTGTAGTGATTTTGGAGCCCAGAAAAATAAAGTCTGACACTGTTTCCACTGTTTCCCCATCTATTTCCCATGAAGTGATGGGACCATGGTAACCAATTGCCATGATAGGTTCTTGTATATAAACTTGTAAATCTCTGATTCTAGATTTCTGTTTTAAACCCTGTCCTTTCTTTTACAAGTCTGGTTTCTTTTAATAAAAAGTACAGAAGAAAAAGGGAAAGAAAAAACAACAACAACAAAAAAAAACCTGAATCTGCAAGGTGAATAAACAAGGAGGAAAGAAAAAGAATTGAGAAAATGAGAAAGAATAGAGAAATTGTCAGAAGAATAAATTACAGTATATGGAAAATCTTTTGAGTCTACAATCATGCACAGACACAATTCAATAATGATAAGGGAGAAGACATGCACACAAAAACGGAAGGACCTTGCATATGAGAAGGGATTTTTCAAGCATGCATATAAAGTATGTACACTTTGTGGTTACCATTGTAATTCATACTATGCATGAAGGTTAAACAGTGGATCATAGCTTTCTAGAAATTATACTTATTTTGCCTGAAAACAAATCCTTGAATATCTTTCATCACGATGCATTTTAGACTCACACACAAATCCTAGCTCCATAAAAAAAAGCAACATATAAACAGGTATTTCACTAGAAGGTAGTCTCATTATTTTCCCCCTAGCTGTATGTTTTCTTTTCTGATAAACCTTTGTGGTTAAAGAGAATTTAGGCCCAAAATATAGTTTACAAAAAAGGAAGCCATCAATTTTGTAAGCTATAAAGGTTAAAATACTTCTGTGAAACATTCCCCTTAGAAGCTTTGTAAGTAACACTTTTCTCCAAAATTTTATGACAGCTGGTACAGCATGAAACCATATGTCTTTTTATATCTCCTAAATAAAAATGACTAATTTGACTTCTTAGCACTGATTCTCTGGAGACAGAGTTAAGAGAATCCCCACAGATTTATCTGGTTTTTATTATATTTTAACAATGTCTGCTTTTACACCAGAAACAATTGTGCTAGCCATCTGTCTGCAAATATTTGTAAAGAAAATTACAAACTATACCTTTATATACTTCAGATATCTTTTTAGAATTGAGCATTTTGGGTGACTTACATCACAAAACTTCTCAGAGTGATCTGGTATTACCTACTAGAGAGAAGAGATGACATCTCCATAGTGGATTTCAAATAGAAAAATCACCAAATGTTACAGCTAGAAGCACCCTCAGAGAATTCTACTGTCCAGCTCTCTCCTTTTAAAGTTAAAACCCTGAAACCCAAGGAGGTTAAACAATTTGACAGTGCTCACAGTGCTATTTTTCAATGGAAACAAAGCTGGAAGCCAAGTTTTCTGACAACATGTTCACTGTTATTTGCATTAACCTCGCCATTCCACTGGGAGCCCCTCCCCTGTGGAGAAATCCAACTGTGGAACTAGAGTTGACAATGCTTAGAAGTTTAAATCAGGACTGAAAGTCCATTAATAAACGCTGGATTCTATCTCATAGCACCAATTAGATGAGAGAGGGTTCTGGCCACCTCTATCAGGGTAACTGCTCACTGGATACGCCAAGCAGGAAGTAGGCTGCCAAACAGTCCCTGTATATCCTGAGAGCCTAGGGTCAATTCTGTTCAGTAAAAGGCCACCAAAAATACACTTGTGTGTTGAACAAGTTGGGCACAGTACTTGGCACAGTGCAAGAGAGCACAGAGCAAAGGGAACATCTCAGGAAGAGGGTGTTAGAAAGAACATATTACACAATCAGGGATTAGGATGTGCAAAGTAAGGGAAAGTCTTAGGAAGCAGAAGTTCCCTCTAGATTAGAAGCAATCAGAAAGCAAGACAATTCTATGACTGGGTGTCTCAAGAAATCTTATCTATAGTGTAAGCAGGCTGGATGAAGTTAAGGCTATACATGTGACCCTTGAACCATGTAGAGGTTAGGAGCACGGCCCCCGTGTGGTCAAAAACCCACATATACGTATACAGCTAGTCCTCCACGTCCAGGATTCTGTATCCTCAGAGTCAACCCATGCACATTACGTAGCACTAGAGTAAATTTTTTAAAAAATTTATTTGGTTGTATCAGGTCTTGGTTGTGGCACACAGGCTTAGTTGTCCCACGGCATGAGGGATCTGAGTTTCCCAACCAGGGATCGAACTAGCGTCCCCTGCATTGGAAGTCAGATTTTCTACCACTGGACCACCTGGGGTTCCCTGGAGTACATATTTATTGGAAAAGAATCTGTGTATAAGTGGACCCATGCAGCTCAAGTTCATGGTGTTCAATAGTTAACTGGAAGTGGCAGGACTTCTCTGGCAGTCCAATGACTGAGATTCTGCACTCCCAATGCAGGGGGCTTGGGTTACTTCCTTGGCTGGGAATTAGATAGCACATGCCACAACTAAGAGTTCATATGCTGCAACTAAAGATCCTGTATGCTGAAAAGAAAACTGAAGATCTGCGAGCTGAAACTAAGACCTGGCACAGCCAAATAAATATATATTATTAAAGAGTTAACTGGAATTGGTAAATAAATATCACTCATTGTAGCTGAGAGAGACGGAGGCATTTCAGGTTGTGTGGGCTGCACAGTGACCTTGTTTTGTTCTCACTCCATTACAGTCTCCAAGTGACTTTGTCTCGTGTTGGTGTTCATGTCCTGTGATGTTCTTCAACAACACAATGAGATATAGCTGTTAGTTACAGTCCAAGTTGAAGTAGTATACATAATGAACTCGGGTGGCCCTGGCCTGCATCGGCTTGGAGCAGGGCTTGAGTTCCCAGCCAGAGATTGGGGCTGGGTCGTGGTGGTGAAAGCACCAGATCCTAGGCACTAGACCAGTGGTCAGTGACAAGAGCCCTGGCCCTTTGGCTTTCCAGAAAAGAATTTCCACAAAGACAGAAAGTAGCAAAGCAAGTAAAGTATTTACTAGGAGAGAAAAGAGTACAGTACATGTGGAAAGACACATGGACAGACTCAGAGGGAGACTCCCTGAGTCACACCCTCATAGCAGTTTGAATTACTTTTATGGGGCATTTCTTCCACATTTTGTTTGGCCAATCATTTTAATTTCCTAGTTCACAGTTCGTATTGGCGTATCTCAGGATCCTCCCATGTGTGCACATCAATCTCTTAGCAAAGATGGATTTTACCAAAAAGGCGTACAGGTATAGCCTCCAATGAGCCTTTTCCACGCATGTGTGGTCGGGGCGGTCTCCTGACTTTGAGAAAGATGTGGCCTGAGCAGGGCCCAGCCTCCTCCCTTAACTGTCCTGCTACTCTTGTCTTGGAGTTTCATTTGGTCAATAGGGAATGAATCTCCAACTGCTTTACTGGGGGCTGGGGAGTGGGGTTGGGGGGGTCGGGGGTGAGGGGGAATGGAGAAATCTAACTCCTGCCTCAATAAGACCTAGCTGAGAGCATCAGACCAGTTTCTGGATATCAGGGCTTACTCAATAGATGGGGCAGATGAACAAACCTATGACTCCCAGGTACCAATCTTGCCTAGACCTCCAATAGAATGCCTGAGTCATTATAAAGAAAACTTGGAAATCTGCTTTTACAAAATCAAACAACCAGATCAAAGCAGCACAAAGCAGCATTTCCTCTCTACTAGGGTCACAGTAACTGCAAATTGGAAAACAAGATGAATTTAACACCTGAAAGAATCAAGTTTGAATCCTGGCACTGCTTCTTGGTAACTATGGGACTCGGTAGATAAGTAACTCTGACACCCTCAAAGCCACAGGATTGAATAAGATAATGTAATTTGTCTCAAGAGACTCACAATTAGGCCACCCCAAATGGCTGTCTCTTCCTGTTTCTTAGTCCTGAAGAATGCTGCCCTTGGCAAGCCTCCCTGGCTATAAACAGGGAGCATTTACTCTCACAAACACTGCAGGGGCCCGGATGACTTTTTATGTTCCCTTGTGACTGTGTTATAGAGTGCTTAGACTAATCTTTTAAGCTATACTAAAACTTTACATTTACTTCAGGTTAACTCTGAAAGAATCCTGACTGTCAAAAATTAAAAAGAATGACTGATAAGGAAAAAAATAGCTGGTGGAGAGAATGACATGAATAAAGATAAGACTGAATTAGCAATTGTGTATGGAAAAGTCAAAAGATAAAATGTTCAAACTTATTGAGCTAATTCTAAAATACTGATCCTGGAAAGATGAATTTTAATAGCATTGATAGATGAAACAGTTGAAATTTATTATTAAAGTCAACACTTTGAAATGTCTATGGCCTATAAAGGTTTTTTTTTTTTTTGGACTGGATGGAAATTAGTTCTCTGGCCTGATAGAGTTAGCAAAGGAAAAAAATGTGAGGATCACAGAAGTATGCAACACAGACACAAAGAGCATGCTTCAAGTCCTAACAATTCTAAACCCTCTTTTATGAAGGTCATGAAGAAGCCTCCAGCCAGGAAGGAAATGGCATCTCTGGTAACAATTACTTAAAAAAAAAGGAACAGTCACTAACCTTTCCGATTGCCTTTGGTCATTTGGCTACCTTGACACTCAGAGGAAATCCTAAAGTTTCACAAATATCTCTTGACATTTTTACCTAGTGGAGTCTTGTTTACCTTTGTAACATGATAACAAGGTTCCTAATAAGTACCTCTGGAGATTCTTCTCCAGTGTCTTATTTATTATTATCCTCAATTATCCATGCACACATTTGAGGGTACCATTCAGATACATACATAATACAAAATGCTGGTCTTCTGCAGGATATTCTTTGTTACCAAACAACTCTAAGTTCCTAAAATACACACATTAACATAACAGAAGCATGGACACAGGACAGAGTTTGAGAGAAGTTCTATTTTTTTCTTTCCCATTATGGTTAGTTACAGGATATTGAATATATTTCCCTGTGTTATACAATAAGACTTTGTTGTTTATCCATTCTATATAAAATACTTTTCATCCACTAACCCCAAACTCCCAATCATCTCTCTCCCAAACCCCTTCCCCTTGGCAACCACAGGTCTATTCTCTACATCTGTGAGTCTGTACCTGTTTGGTACAGATAGGAAAAAGGTTCATTTGTATCATATTTTAGACTTGATTGCACATATAACTGATATCATATGTATTTGTCTTTCACTTTCTGAATTACTTCACTTAGTATGATAATCTTCAGGTTTGTCTATGTAGCTGCAAATGGCATTATTTCATTATTTTTCATGACTGAGTAATATTCCACTGGATGGAGAGATGGATAGATAGTACATCTTTATCCATTTATCTGTCAATGGACATTTAGGTTGTTTCCCATGTCTTGGGTATCATAAATAGTTCTAAAATTAACATAGGAGTCAAATTATGGTTTTGTCTGCATATATGCCCCAAAGTAGGATTGCTAAAGAGAACTTCTATAAAATGAGGGAATTGGAGTTGCTCTATGAGGACCATCCTACCTCTCACATTGTTTGACTTAATAACCACTTCAATGGAATATAAAGTAGAAGAAGAAACAAATGTCAAGATAAATATAATACTAAGAGCTTCATTAACTCAGTTGGCTAGAACCCAGTGGAAATGACCCCAAAAGCATAGTACCAGAGATGTGATTGTTTCCTGGGCCTATTTGCCTCAACACACCTTCCCTGTGACTCTGCTTAGGGGTGGATGGTGGTGTTCAGTCATGTCCAACTCTTTGTGACCCCATGGACTGTAGCCTGCCAGGATCCTCTGTTCATAGGATTTCCCAGGCAAGAATACTGGAATGGGTTGCCATTTCCTTCTCCAGGGGATCTTCCTAACCCAGGGATCAAAACGACATCTTCTGCATTGGCAGGTGGATTCTTTACCATTGCACCACTTGGGAAGCCCTATTAACGCCCTCACAAATCATTCCTTTTGATCATGGGGGAAACAGCATGGGCAAATCAGTAAAATAAATTCTCCCTGAAAGGAACAGAGTAGAAATCTACATTATCCATCTCATTATCAGGTATTTCACTAAAGAACTGTCCTTCAGATAAAAGAAACAGGGTACAAAATACAGTACTTGCCTAACTCATCTCCATTCCCATAGCATGTTGAATACACATAACCAGGAAAATCTGATGGTTGTGGATACTTGGGAAATTCTGTTGCCATCAACTGAGTTATACATTCAACAAAAGCCAGTATTATTAATTATTCGCAAGCTTGTTGATGCTAGCTCTACTTTGCATATTATATAAAATGGTTATTGTAGTATATATGTGCAAAGAGAAAAAACAGATATTTATTTCCATGAAAATTAAATTGCAATTCAATAAAGATAAATTACTTTTTAAAAGTTTTCTTGTAAATAAAATTAAAAAGGTGTCAAATTAGATGTGGGTGAAACAGTCATAAAAGACTGGTTGAGAACAGGAGTCAGAAACATTCAGAAGGACTCCACACTCAAATTTCATAACAAGTGTTTTTTTTTTTAATTGCTCTTTTACTTCAAAGAAACCAAAACTGGAAATCATAGAGAATGCATTACGTTGTGGTTTTAGTGAAAGACAAAACCAGTAGTATGCAAGAGCCAGCCGGGACTGGCTCATAAGGGCCAATTATCAAGTTTTCAGTAATTTGGTAAGCCTGCTGTTAAACATTGTCATCATTAATAACTAAGTGATACAAACTTAGATTTAAGTAAATTACATTTTAAAACAAACTTATTAAATACTGAATATCAGTCATTTCCTATATTTTACACTTTACAGTTATCTATATTCTTCAGTTTATTTACACGTACTCTTGTTGTAGAGTGGAAATATAATGTAACGATCTACCACCACACATTTCTTTTCCATTCTACTTTCAGTGCGATGGTAGTAGCTTAAAAGTGAACACAATGGGAGTATTTACATGACAGAAAGCATCAACACAACAGTCAGGGCTATTCTTTTTCCAGAGAGTTGGTTGTTAAATGTGTATCAGCATACCACTAAACAGAAGTGAAATTGAGTAAGTGGAAGCATATTCAAAGAAAAAACCTTTTCCATAAAGCAGAAGGCTAACAAATGAACACATACATATTAACAAATCTTAAGTTAAAATAAAAATGCTACAATGTGTGCATACATACATGTTTGTGTATATATTAATAAATACACATACACACACACATATATATTTTATTTCCCTACCTTAATCTTTTCAATTAACCTACAACTATTTGCACCAATGACTCAATGGACATGAATTTGAGCAAACTCTGGGAGACAGTGGAGAACAGAGGAGACTGACATGCTACAGTCTATGAGGTCACATACTGTTCATGGGGTTCTCAAGGCAAGAATACTGAAGTGGTTTGCCATTCCCTTCTCCAGCGGACCACACCCTGTCAGATCTCTCCACCATGACCCGCCCATCCTGGGTTGCCCCACGGGCATGGCTTAGTTTCATTGAGTTAGACAAAGCTGTGGTCCTGATGTGATTAGATTGACTAGTTTTCTGTGAGTATGGTTTCAGTGTATTTGCCCTCTGATGCCCTCTTGCAAGACCTACTGTCTTACTTGGGTTTCTCTTACCTTGGCCGTGGGGTATCTCTTCCCGGCTGCTCCAGCAAAGCACAGCCAGCGCACCTTACCTTGGATGAGGGGTCTCTCCTCACCGCCGCCCTTCCTGACCTTGGTGGGGGGGTATCTCCTCACCGCCGCCCTTTCTGATCTCGGTCGTGGGGTAGCTCCTCTCGGGCGTGCTGTCAGTGCACCACGCAGCCGGCGAGGGGCTCTCAGTGCGCCGCGCAGCCGGCGAGGGGCTCTCAGTGCGCCGCGCAGCCGGCGAGGGGCTCTCAGTGCGCCGCGCAGCCGGCGAGGGGCTCTCAGTGCGCCGCGCAGCCGGCGAGGGGCTCTCAGTGCGCCGCGCAGCCGGCGAGGGGCTCTCAGTGCGCCGCGCAGCCGGCGAGGGGCTCTCAGTGCGCCGCGCAGCCGGCGAGGGGCTCTCAGTGCGGCGCTCGCGGGTAGGCCGGCACCTCTCAGTGCGGCGCTCGCGGGTAGGCCGGGAGCTCTCAGTGCGGTGCTCGCGGGTAGGCCGGGAGCTCTCAGTGCGCCGCTCGCGGGTAGGCCGGCACCTCTCAGTGCGCCGCTCGCGGGTAGGCGGGCACCTCTCAGTGCGGCACTCGCGGGTAGGCGGGCACCTCTCAGTGCGCCGCTCGCGGGTAGGCCGGCACCTCTCAGTGCGCCGCTCGCGGGTAGGCCGGCACCTCTCAGTGCGCCGCTCGCGGGTAGGCCGGCACCTCTCAGTGCGGGTCAGTAGGGGCCCAATATGCTACTGGAGATCAGTGGAGAAATAACTCCAGAAGGAATGAAGGGATGGAGCCAAAACAGAAAGAATACCCAGCTGTAGATGTGTCTAGTGATAGAAGCAAAGTCCGATGCTGTAAAGAACAATATTGCATAGGAACCTGGAATGTCAGGTCCATGAATCAAGGCAAATTGGAAGTGGTCAAACAAGAGATGGCAAGAGTGAATGTTGACATTCTAGGAATTAGCGAACTAAAATGGACTGGAATGGGTGAATTTAACTCAGAGGACCATTATATCTACTACTGTGGGCAAGAATCCCTCAGAAGAAACGGAGTGGCCATCATGGTCAACAAAAGAATCCGAAATGCAGAACTTGGATGCAATCTCAAAAACGACAGAATGATCTCTGTTCGTTTCCAAGGCAAACCATTCAATGTCACAGTAATCCAAGTCTATGCCCCAACCAGTAATGCTGAAGAAGCTGAAGTTGAACGGTTCTATGAAGACCTACAAGACCTTTTAGAACTAACACCCAAAAAAGATGTCCTTTTCTTTATAGGGGACTGGAATGCAAAAGTAGGAAGTCAAGAAACACCTGAAGTAACAGGCAAATTTGGCCTTGGAATATGGAATGAAGCAGGGCAAAGACTAATAGAGTTTTGCCAAGAAAATGCACTGGTCAAAGCAAATACCCTCTTCCAACAACACAAGAGAAGACTCTATACATGGACATCACCAGATGGTCAACACCGAAATCAGATCGATTATATTCTTTGCAGCCAAAGATGGAGAAGCTCTATACAATCAGCAAAAACAAGACCAGGAGCTGACTCTGGCTCAGACCATGAACTCCTTATTGCCAAATTCAGACTTAAATTGAAGAAAGTAGGGAAAACCACTAGACCATTCAGGTATGACCTAGATCAAATCCCTTATGATTATACAGTGAAAGTGAGAAATAGATTTAAGGGCCTAGATCTGATAGTTAGAGTGCGTGATGAACTATGGAATGAGGTTCATGACATTGTACAGGAGACAGGGATCAAGACCATCCCCATGGACAAGAAATGCAAAAAAGCAAAATGGCTGTCTGGGGAGGCCTTGCAAATAGCTGTGAAAAGAAGAGAAGCGAAAAGCAAAGGAGAAAAGGAAAGATATAAACACCTGAACGCAGAGTTTCAAAGAATAGCAAGAAGAGATAAGAAAGCCTTCTTCAGTGATCAATGCAAAGAAATAGAGGAAAACAACAGAATGGGAAAGACTAGGGATCTCTTCAAGAAAATCAGAGATACCAAAAGAACATTTCATGCAAAGATGGGCTCGATAAAGGACAGAAATGGTATGGACCTAATGGAAGCAGAAGATATTAAGAAGAGGTGGCAAGAATACACAGAAGAACTGTACAAAAAAGAGCTTCACGACCCAGATAATCATGATGGTGTGATCACTGACCTAGAGCCAGACATCCTGGAATGTGAAGTCAAGTGGGCCTTAGAAAGCATCACTAGGAGCAAAGCTAGTGGAGGTGATGGAATTCCAGTGGAGCTATTCCAAATCCTGAAAGACGATGCTGTGAAAGTGCTGCACTCAATATGCCAACAAATTTGGAAAACTCAGCAGTGGCCACAAGATTGGAAAAGGTCAGTTTTCATCCCAATCCCAAAGAAAGGCAATGCCAAAGAATGCTCAAACTACCACACAATTGCACTCATCTCACACGCTAGTAAAGTAATGCTCAAAATTCTCCAAGCCAGGCTTCAGCAATATGTGAACCATGAACTTCCTGATGTTCACGCTGGATTTAGAAAAGGCAGAGGAACCAGAGATCAAATTGCCAACATCCGCTGGATCATGGAAAAAGCAAGAGAGTTCCAGAAAAACATCTATTTCTGCTTTATTGACTATGCCAAAGCCTTTGACTGTGTAGATCACAAGAAACTGTGGAAAATTCTGAGAGAGATGGGAATACCAGACCACCTGATCCGCCTCTTGAGAAATCTGTATGCAGGTCAGGAAGCAACAGTTAGAACTGGTCATGGAACAACGGACTGGTTCCAAATAGGAAAAGGAGTACGTCAAGGCTGTATATTGTCACCATGTTTATTTAACTTATATGCAGAGTACATCATGAGAAATGCTGGACTGGAGGAAACACAAGCTGGAATCAAGATTGCTGGGAGAAATATCAGTAACCTCAGATATGCAGATGATACCACCCTTATGGCAGAAAGTGAAGAGGAACTAAAAAGCCTCTTGATGAAAGTGAAAGTGGAGAGTGAAAAGGTTGGCTTAAAGCTCAACATTCAGAAAATGAAGATCATGGCATCTGGTCCCATCACTACATGGGAAATAGATGGAGAAACAGTGGAAACAGTGTCAGACTTTCTTTTCTGGGCTCCAAAATCACTGCAGATGGTGACTGCAGCCATGAAATTAAAAGATGCTTACTCCTTGGAAGGAAAGTTATGACCAACCTATATAGCATATTCAAAAGCAGAGACATCACTTTGCCAACAAAGGTTTGCCTAATGAAGGCTATGGTCTTTCCTGTGGTCATGTATGGATGTGAGAGCTGGACTGTGAAGAAGGCTGAGCGCTGAAGAATTGATGCTTTTGAACTGTGGTGTTGGAGAAGACTCTTGAGAGTCCCTTGGACTGCAAGGAGATCCAACCAGTCCATTCTGAAGGAGATCAGCCCTGGGATTTCTTTTGAAAGAATGATGCTAAAGCTGAAACTCCAGTATTTTGGCCACCTCATGCGAAGAGTTGACTCATTGCAGAAGACTCTGATGCTGGGAGGGATTGAGGGCAGGAGGAGAAGGGGACGACAGAGGTTGAGATGGATGGATGGCATCACTGACTCGATGAATGTGAGTCTGAGGGACCTCCGAGAGCTAGTGATGGATAGGGAGGCCTGGCGTGCTGTGGTTCTTGGGGTCGCAAAGTGTCGGACACGACTGAGCAACTGATCTGATCTGATCTGATGGGGTCACAAAGAATCAGACTAGACTTAGTGACTGAACAACAACAACAACTATTGGTCCTAATTCAGATTAGGGCTCCTACCAGAGCCAATGAAACAGTAGAACAAATTTTTATAATTTTCCCGAAAGTAGTTTGACAACCTTTATTGAACGATTGAAAATTCATATTCCTTCACCTCAAAACTTCACTTCTTTAATGTAAGAATATTATAAAGGATACAGTCAAATATGTAACAAAATGCTCATCATATTGTTTAAAATAACAATACACAAATACATAAATAAATAAACAACCTAAATGTCCAGCAGTGGGGAAATGATTAAATAAATCATAATACCTCTATGTAGTAAAACATGATATAAGAAGCAAAATCATGTTTCAAAGAACATTTAATGAGTAGGAAGAAATCCACCAAATATTAATAGTGGTTATCAATGGATGGTGGGACTTAAATTGATTCAGTGTTTTATACAAGTAATGCACATGCATTATTGAAATGTCAGAAAATAGAGATAAATAAAAATATGAAGCTAATGATCATTCATAACTTCACAAAACAAAAACAACTATTTTAAATCTCTTGGTTTTCTTCTTGAAGGTTTTTTGCTTATATGCACATGCACACATTTTTAATCCAAAGTGGTATTATAGGGTGTATATTATTTTGTAAATTTTTCATAATAAATCTTAAAATATTCCTGAATAATTTTTATTTTATTTTCTTATTTACAATTTTCTGCATTTTTCCAAACCTCTTTTTAAAATAAAGAGCATAAAATAGCTTATTGCCTAAGATGATCCCCAGAGAACCATGGCTGTAAATCTTGGCTGGCTGGGTACCTGTTTCTAACCAAAGAATAAAGCAGTAGAGGCAGTGTGTAAATTACAAAGTCTAAGATTTAGAATGGAGAAGGCAATGGCACCCCACTCCAGTACTCTTGCCTGGAAAATCCCATGGATGGAAGATTTAGAAAGTCCTAAAAGCTTCCACTTTTGTGCTTTTGGGAGCCCTGAGCCACCATGTAGAAAACTCATGGAGAAACTGAAAAAAGAGGTCACAAATGGAGAGAAAAGCCAAGATTACATGGAGAGAAGAGGCTCAACTTCGTCAGTGTCCTAAGTGAGCCCAGCCTTCCAGCCACGCCCTCCAAGACATAGAAGAGGAGCCATCTCAGATTCTCTAACCCAGTGAAGGCTAAGATGATTACAGTCTCAGTACATGAACCAGAAGAAACATCCATTTGAGGTCAAATTATTCACAAAAAGATGATAAACAAAATGTTGCTGTTTAAGCCACCAAGTTTTGGGATTGTGAAAAGCAAGAAATAACCAAAACAGAACATGTGTTATTCATATAATATGAAAAAAGATCATTTTTAAAGGCATTATAGTGCACTTGTACATGCACTTTTGCATACACACACACACAAACACACAACACATACAACTTATTTCCTGCTTGAATATCTAATTGCTCCTGTCCAGTACATACTCTATTCTCTCTGATGTGCACCAAATTTCACAGTTCAGATGCAATCTGTGTAAAAGAAAGATAAATTTCTGATATTGTAAATTATCTATTGAATGTCAATTTAAAAACCACACAGACTGATGTAGATATTTCTTTTTATATAAGGAAACTGAGACTGATCGAGAATAAGTGACTATTCTAAGGTTACCCAGTCCTGTGGCCACTGCTGCGTTTTCCAAATTTGCTGGCATATTGAGTGCATCACTCAACGGACATGAGTTTGAGCAAGCTCCAGGAGTTGGTTATGGACAGGGAAGCTTGGTGTGCAGCAGTCCACTGAGTTGCAAAGAGTCGAACACGACTGAGTGACTGAACTGAACTAATGTTACATGGGTAGTTAACAGCTAAGTTAGCACTGGTTCCCAGGTGACACTAGTGGTGAAGAATCCGTTTACCAATGCAGGAGTCATAAGAGACATGGGTTCAATCCCTGGATCCAGAAGATCCCCTGGAAGAGAGCATGGCAACCACTCCAGTATTCTTGCCTGGAGAATGCTATAGACAAGGGACAGTCCATAGGTTTGCACAGAGTCAGACACACCTGAAGTGACTTAGCAAACACACACCAAGGTCAACGCCCCTTCCTCTACAATACATTGTTTCTTTCAAAATAATGGAATTAAAAATACTTATCTACCAGAAGATATATGTAGTCCCTGTGCTGTGTGCTGTGCTTAGTCGCTCAGTTGTGTCCGACTCTTTGTGACCCCATGCACCATAGCCCGCCAAGCTCTTCTGTCCACAGGGATTCTCCAGGCAAGAATACTGGAGTGGGTTGCCATGCCCTCCTCAAGGGATCTTCCCAACCCAGGGATCAAACCCAGGCCTCCCGCATTGCAGGCAGATTCTTTACTGTCTGAGCCACCATGGAAGCCCATGTAGTCCCTACTTAACTAAAAATAAGAATTAAAATTTTAAAGAATAGCCAGGTCTTCAGGGATTTCTAGGCTGAGATTTGGGTAGGCCAGAGAAGTTCAGATAGGTTGCAAAAAATAAGGATAATAAAAAATAATCTAAGGATAAGCACTGAAAATATTATTGCTTGGCGTGAAGGCCACAGGACAGAGAATCTACTTGCTTATCCACCTAGCACTAGTCATTTAAAATTACGAGCCAGCCATGCCCATGTGAACACAGTCAGAAGTGACATGAAGAATGCCAAAAGCTGAGGGGGTGCAGAAGAAGATACTGGAAAGAGAGAAAAGGAAAAAATAAGAAAATTAAAATAAGAAAAAATATATATATAATGAACTAATTCCTACTTCTTCATGTCCTGTGAACCATGACATACTAAAGAAATACTTCTAAGGAAAGGGAGACTGATTCACCAACAGGTAACCCATGAACCACAGTAGGATAGTTCTTTCTTTTTATAGCTTCTTCATACTAACCTAGTAAGGCACTGCAGAGCTGGAAGTTACCAAATTCTAACTTTCCCTCTGCTTTTCTTCCCAGGGGCAATATCTAATGTTAATGTTTTAAATAAACAATATGCCCTTTACAGGACACAACTAGAGAAAAAAGGCCATTCCAATTTTCTTATTTCTTCTGTACCGAGAAATCTAGTCATTTCATTATGTAGGTCTGGGAAGGTCAAAAGACACACTGGTTGGTAATAATTCTTTTCTTCTGTCCTCAAAATGAGATTGTCACCATGATCACTGATCTATATGGCCACCAAGAAGGGGGCTAAGAAGCTCAGCAGTGTCAAAGGCAGAACATTCACAAAATATTTAGACTTGAACAGAGCTCTCTGGTTTCCAAAAGCCATCAGAGATGAATACCAAACTTGATAGACACATGCACACTTCACTGATGCCAACGTACTGACTTCATCATGAGGAGCTTTCCTTGCTGCAGCAACAACAGATGCCCATAACATAAACCCTGCACCATATCCACAATAAGGTGGGAAAAATCATATTTTTTTAGGATAGTGAAATTCAAGCTATTTCCTTCATTTTCTCAGTGCAATAAGTCTATTAAGCTTCCACACAATACCCAATAAAATCATGTAACACAAATGCTATGCCCTTATCAGACTGCCAAAGGGAAGATTCTAAGCTTCCTTTGGTGGAATCCTGATAATCAGATGGCAGGTGTGATCTGTAGTTTTCCCACCTTTGCTGACCTTTCCCTGTGGGCTGAATTTGTGTGGGAGCTCCAGCCCAAGGTTCCTTAGAAGGTACTTACATGGACCACTATTTTTCCTCTCCGATGTTTTTCAGACTTGTCAGAGCAAAGTGCTTCTTAATCTCACCTCTTGTGCATGGTGCCTTTTAATAGGAGAGAAATTGCACTTAGCCTAAGAGTTCCAAATATAGGGCACAATGAGGTGATTGATTATACAAAGACCTAATTAAACTTGGTGACATCTTTCAGCCTTCTCTCAGGGAGGAAAAAGAAAAAAACGATTGCTTTAATATTGTATGCTACCCCTCCCTCTTTTGAAAGGGACTCTGAGTTTTATCTTTCCAGGTTGTTTATTTCCATACAGATTCTTGACTTTCTTACTTTCTTCCTTAAGAAACAAGGTGAGTTTTCTAAGAGCCTTCTGAATAACATCAGAAAAACCCAGAGACGGTTTGCCTATGTCCTTTCACACACATAAACTAGCATAGGAAAAATAGGCTTCTCTTCAAGAAAGGAGTCTCACTTCTCAGAAATCAAAAGGATTCAAGGTTCAGAATCTGCTGCATGAATATACTTCAGTGAGAATGCAAAATGTTTAAATTCTCATTATTTGTGAACACTGTAAGAGGCGTGATGAGGGCATTGTACTGCCAGAGTCCCACTTTCTATAGGGACAGGTGAAAGTAATCAAAGACTGCACTCTCTATGCCATGTCTAGTTGACTCAGTTTCTCCTTTAAGAAGAAATAAAACAAGGTCCTACTATATAGCATATGAAACTACATTCAACATCTTATACTAAACCACAATAAAAAGGAATATGAAAAATTTATATATTGATAACTGAATCACTTTACTGTAAAACAGAAATTAATATAACATTGTAAATCAACTATACTTCAATAAAATAAATTTTGAACAATAAGTAAGTAAAATAGAAGAAGAAATTATTTGTTTTCCCTTTATCCCAGAGCAAGAGTTTCATCATAAAATTGCAGAATTTAGAGTTTGAAGAGCCATTTGAGCCTCTAAACACAGATTAATACCTTATAAACTCTTCCCTTAAATTCTCTTAACAACAACAACAACAACAAAAAAAAACCTTGTTGTTTTCATTACTTCTTTGAAAAATTACATGATCTTCTGAGGGACCTGCAATGACAACCCTAGAAGGGCAAAAATGCTGTTTACACATAGGACAAGTATAGCAAGAAATAGAATACAAACACCCTTGCAGTATACTTGAGTGCTGACCTGAAGGGCTGCATTTATGAGAAAGGATAATGATATATGCACTAGATTTGTAAAAATGAACCCATCATCAAAAGCTCCAGGGTGTGTGTATGTGCAAAACACTAAAGCATGACCAAAAAAAGTTTTAAAAGGAACATGTGAGGCTTAATTCCAAAACTAATAAAGCACTCAGATCAGATCAGTCGCTCAGTCGTGTCTGACTCTTTGCGACCCCATGAACTGCAGAATCAATTCATTTATTCATTCACTTAACAAATGCTTTTTAAGTTTCTATAATGTTCCTGGCAGTATGCAAGGTACTATATATACAAAGATGATTAAAACAAGGCCTTTGGCCACTGGAGAGCCCATAGGTGTGGTGTGGGAGACAAAGATGTAAAAGAATAAGTGCAATCCAAAGGGATGAATGCTAATACAAGTAAATGCAAAGTGAAAAAGAAATACTGGAAAGAAAACTTTTTCTGGATAAGTCAAGGAAGACTCCACACAATTAGGTTAGTTGAGCTAGGTCTCACAGGATTACTAGGAGTTTACTCAGACAGAGAAAGAGGGAGACGACACAGACAATAACCTAAATGTCAACCACCAGATGAATGGATGAAGAAGACATTTATTCTTCCAATAAAGAAGATGTGGATGATATGGGCTTCTCAGGTGGCACAGTGGTAAAGAATCTGCCTGCCAATGAAGTAGACCCAGGTTGGATCCCTGGGTTGGGAAGATCCCCTGGAGAAGGAAATGGCAAGCCACTACAGTATCCTTGTCTGTAAAATTGCATGGACAGAGAAGCCTGGCAGGCTACAATCCATGAGGTTGCAAAGAGAAGGACACAACTGAGCAACTGAGCAGTGGGAACACTGATATATATATAAATGACTGCAAAAATGACTGCATGTTTTTTAGCTTGGGTGATTTAATAGGCACTGATATTGTTAGCTTAAGAAAAAAATGCAGAAAGAAGAAGAGGTTTCATGGAGAGAATATAATGAGTTTTATTCTGGACATTTTAGATCTGAGATGTCGATGGGTCATTCAGGAAGAGCCATTCAAGAGAGAGACAGATGCAATCAGATTTCATGAAAAAAGTCTGGGTGACCAAAACAGATAGAGACCCATTGATGTAGAGGTTACAGCTAAAATTGGAGGACTAGGTAAGATCACTCCCGCCCCCTCCAAAAAAGGTGAAAAGAGAAAGGAATCTCAGCCAGAACTCCAAAGAGCATGAAGCCTTGTCGGGGAAGGGGGATAGAGGGGTGGGCAAAGCAGAGTAAAAGGTGGCACTGGACAGAAAGAAACAAAAAGAGAAACCGTGCTTCAGACAGAGTTTTAAGGAGGAAATTGTCAACGATATTGCATACCAAAGAATATTAAAATGAGCACTGGATTTAACAAACCAAGAAAGGCTATTAGAGTAGTTTCAATAACATGATGGAAGCCAGAACTCCATTAGGCCAGGAGATCTAAAGATCAGACAAGGGGATTTAAAAGATAAGATCAAAAAAGAAAAAAAATATATATATATGACTCACTTTGCTGTACATCTGAAACTAACACATAATTGTAAACCAACTATACTTCAATTAAAAAAAAATGATAAAACACTGGTGGCGCTAGTGGTAAAGAATCCGCCCGCCAATGCAGGAGATATGGTGGGTTCCATCTCTGGATTGGGAAGATTCCTCTGGAGTAGGAAATGGCAACCCACTCCAGTATTCTTGCCTGGAGAATTTCATGGACAAAGGAGCCTGGCTGGCTACAGTCCATGGGGTCACAAAAAGTTGGACGTGACTAAAGTGACTAAGCACCTTCCATAGAAACAATTGTTCCTTCCGTTTTCATCTGGAGGATGGTTACAAACATGTTAATGAAGGCGGGGGAGGGGTGCAGGAAAGGAAAGAAACTTGTCTTTTCACTACAATCCTTTGTGCCAGTTATTAAGCTGCAGGTATTAAGTTACAGCCTCTCACACTCACCTTCTTGTTCTCCTTTGATGCCTTTGGATGCCGCTGCAGCAGACACTGCAAACCACGGTCCCACTGCTTCATTTGCTGCTGATGCCCCACTAGACACTGAGACTAGGGGGTGCTCAAGGAAGGCTGGGAGGCTGCAGGGAGAGAAGGCAAGATTCCTTCCGGTTTGCTTCCAGTCCAAACGTTCCTCAGAATGGCCCTTCATTGAGGCTGCTGCGTCCCCTCCTTGATAATCTCAGTGCCAGCTCTGTATGGACCCTGCTCCAAGATGCCAGGTTCTGAGAACCCAGATCTTCTGTTCTCTGTGACCTAAGAGTGATAAGAAACTACTTCCCGAGATAGGGAGCAACAGGGAAGGAACATGTTTGGAGGAGAAAACTCCAGTGTTGGGTTCAGAAGATAGTTTGATACCTTTGATATTAATATTGTACTTAAACAATGCCCTGATGCTCCAGGTATGTTTTATTCCTCATTTATTCAATTGACCTCATAATAGATATATATCTGTATAGATATAGATGACTAGCCTCTCATGGAAAAGAAACTACCCACTGTGTTGTGAGATTTTGTTTTCTCTTAAGAGATAGCACTGGAATGAACAAGCAGATTTGTGCTGGTACTTGTACTGTTTCCAATTGGTTATCTGACCTTGAACAAGTCCTCTCTTCCTTCTCTCAAGATTAGTTCTCATATTTTGAAAACGTTGACTTTCATTGTCCTTTGATGGTTGCCCTGAAAAATCATTGCTGCTGTTCATGACGAAAGGTAGAGAAATACAGGAATTGCAAGAGAGTTGGAGGTGGGGGGAACTTGCATGATTATTTCTAAGAGTAAAAGTTGGTATCTTGTTGTAGAAAAGGCACTCTGCTAAAATAGTAAGTCACCTTTTGCTTGAGAGGTAAGACAACACAGTGGTTAAGAACACTGAGATGTCAAACCAACTTGTTATATTCTTTTCAGACTGACTTTTCAATCCTGTGTCTACCACATCTTGGTTCTGAGGTGATACGTTCATCATTTAAGCTTTCTCATGCTCAGCTTCATCATCATTACAGTCAGTATACACCTCTTTTGTAAAAAGGATGTCTGTGGTTGCTGGATATGAAGCAGTCAGAACAACTGCATGCAGGATGAGGAGCTTTATCTGTTTATTGACACTACCTTAAAAAGCTACACTTCCATGGCTCCATGCAGAAAGATATGTTTCAGTCTGAACAGGGACCCACAGAGAGATGCTATTATTTTTTGATTATTTGATATTCTTCTAGTATTGAGGAATGTGTCAAAACCTTTTTTACCCGTTGGTGGATTCATTTGGAAAGAACAAAATGTTTCTGTATTCTATCAAATTATATATCGTAAAAGAAAAACTCCTGGTGAATACTGAGTTAGTATATGTGCTTTTCTCACACCTGTATTAAGAGGAAAGCACCTTATGGATTTTTTTTTTAAGTTGCTGGTATATACTCCACAGAGGTCAAGGGGGGAAAATAAAAGGATAGTACATCAGGCTCTATATCAAATATAAGAAACTACATTCATAGATGCATGAGTGATGGTTTGTTTTGTTTTTTTTTTCCATTACCGGGTTCATTTGCATAGAATACTGTGGCACACAGACCAGTTTTCCCCCTGAAGATACTGCATTTCTTAGCATCCAGTGAAAGTGGATGGAAAAAATTAAGAGCAAGACCATCTTTCTGACATAAAGAAGAAAATTGTTTAAACTCCCCATGCTTACTTTCTAAATATTATTCTGCTGTGCTAGCTTATCTCTGACCTTAAAATAGAATTTTGCAAGCACCACTTATATCTTCATATCAGTCCTTTACTACAAAACAAATGCAAATTAAACATGCAGTCCTTGGGTTTTAAAACTTCAGGATAGATTTCTAAGACCCAAAGTAGGTTCATGGTTCATACATAAGTTCTCCAACCATCCCACACCTACATAGCCACTCTCACAAGCAAATTTTTCCCTATCATTGAAACATTTAAATAATGCAGCTGCTTCTAGGTCCTGAAGGTGCCAGGTTATAAATTAGGCTTCTTTGGCAATTGCATTAACTTTTTCAGATCACACAGATTATTATTTAAGTGTCTGGTTCAAAGATAATATGTTATATAAGGAAAGGAGTAGGAGGAAAGAGGTGGTAGAAACAGTATTTGAACCAGTTTTCAAATATGTCTGCTTTGAATGACTAATGTCATGTTCCAAGGTTGAATTTTGTCATTTCTTAAATGCTTTGCTCTAACAACATATTTACAACCTATACTCAAAGTGAAAAGTTGAAAATGTGGAGGATATGAGACAGCAACAAATCTTTATTTCAAAACTTTTATGCAGGCTTTTAAGAACCAGCCTTAAAGTTAAATGCAAGCTCTTGCATATTCTAGGTGGAATAATAAATAGGTTTTCATGTTCTGTGCTAAAAAAGAAAAAAAATCTGTGATTTTAGTCATCAAAGAGAAATCCTGTGGTGAGATATTTAGCTGTAACAGTTTGGGCATAGGCTTTTGCATTTCCATTGTCTATATTGGTCAAATGAATAATGTTTCTTTGTTTTTTAAAGAAAACATAATCATAGTAAACAGTATCCTTTTTTTCCCCTTGGATGAAAGACTATAATACCTATCCTCTTTTTTACAAACATTTATAGTTGTCAAAATGCTCTCCCTTATATTTCACATACAGTTGAACTTCCTAATATTCCCAGTGTGATAGTTAACCTCCCCTTTTATAGATGACCTGAGCCTCAGAGAGATTGTGAATAACTTGCCCAAGGTTATGTGGTATATCTATTCACCATTAGTTGATTACAAGTAAAATAAACTCAAATTGACTTAAAGAATAAACATGTTGTTCATTAACTCATGTGACTCAAAGTCTAAGGGAGTAGAGGATAAAGAAGGAAGGGGGTGAAATGCCTTTGCCTATAGCCACATCCAGGCTTCCCAGGTGGCTCTATTGGTAAATAACCTACTTGCCAATGCACGAGATGCAGGAGATGTAGGTTCGATCCCTGGGTCAGAAAGATCTGCTGGAGGAGCACATGGCAACCCACTCCAGTATTCTTGCCTGGAGAATCTCTAGACAGAGGAGCCTGGCGGGATGCAGTCCATAGGGTCACAAAGAGTCGGACACAACTGAAACAACTTAGCACAAATACGCACATAGCCAGATCCAGAGGATGAATTATGTCATCACCTCTCATTCACTTATCTCAGTCACTGACCTCTGCTATTCTCCCCTTGGCTTTGTTCTTAGACAAACTTGATCCTGGTTATAGAGAGGTGATGGACAACCATTAGTTTCAGTCATACATCCCATTCTTTCAACAGACAGAGGGTTTCATTTTTCCCAGTTGAGTCTCATCAGTGTGGCATTAGCCAGAGAGAAGGGATATGGTGATTGGCAAGACCTATGTCCCATGCCTTCCTTTGGAAGTGCAAGGGAGGATGGGGAGGATTGTTAGCCATACCTCAAGCCCCATGGAATAATAGCAGGAAAAAAAGTAATTTGCTACAAGGAAAATCAGCTGACCAAAAAAAAAAAAAAGTTGAGCAATCAACAGAATTACACATAGCTATTAAACAGAACAGCAAGGATCCAAAGTGAAGTTCAGTGAAGTTCAAAGCATTCTCTCTTTCCACTCTATTATGCTGCATCCATATATCATATGACAAATATTACTCAGTACACTATTTGCTCAGTATACTTATAACTCAAAAATGATCATAAGATCTATTAGTGCTCCAGTAGAAAATCGCTACGCTGGATATAAATAGTGATAATGAGAATGACTAGCATGTGTCAAAATTTAGCACATCAAAAATTAACACTAAAGAGTCAACGAGTCTAAATTTCAGAGAAATCACCAAGACAAAGGTTGAGATAGCTCTTATTAGGGAAAACTTTCACTGATGCTTCCCCAGCTACATTCATCCCTCAGTTCAGTTGAGTCGTGCCCGACTCTTTGCGACCCCATGAATTGCAGCACACCAGGCCTCCCTGTCCATCACCAATTCGCGGAGTTCATTCAAATTCATGTCCATAGAGTTGGTGATGCCATCCAGCCATCTCATCCTCTGTCGTCCCCTTCTCCTCCTGCTCCCAATCCCTCCTAGCATCAGAGTCTTTTCCAATGCCTCACTCTAATTCTTCATCAGTCTGAATCAAGAACTGTTTATGCCAGGTTCAAAAGGGAATAAAAAATGAACAGTATCCAGATCTTGTCACCAAGTAATTTGAAATTTAGTAGGAGTTAGAAGGTAAGATGAGAAATTAAGTTACCTTACACATAACTACAATATAAGATACATTATAAGTTTATATGAGTTCCCAAATGCTATGGGAATTAACAGAAGAGAGAAAATCTTCCTGGTGGGAAGGAGTAGGACAGACTTTATAGAGGAGGTGCTGGCATGGGAAATAGATCTTTAAAGGGGGGATAAGGTTTTGACACACATCAGGGTAGAAATGGAGTTATTATCATGGGAAGAGGAATAGAGACAGGAAGCACATAGCATGATCAGGAAACAGTGCCTAGTTGAATTGGCAAGGGTATGTGGTGTGTATATGGTATAACTGGAAACAAGCCTGGAAATACTTGGAACCTTACTTGTGAATTCCTTTCAGTGCTAGGCCACTGAGTCTATATATTAATTGTGTAGGCATTAGGGAACTATTGAGAATTTTTGAGCAGGATAATAACAGAATTATATCTTGACTTGACAAGGATGAATCTGGAAATGACAATAGAATGAAGTTTCCTGACTTTCATTCCAAATTAGACTGAAATGCCTAATTTCACATTTCATTTGGCAGGATGCTCTCCAAAACAAAAGACTCGTAAACTCCCAGCCTCCTGACACAGGTTCAAATCCCTTTGTCCCCTGGATCCTTCTGTTTTTAAATCTCAGCTATGTCTTGAATAACCTCTGGCTGATTTTCTCCCATATTTCCTAAAGCGGTCATATCTTTCCAATTGGCTGTAAGTTCACTATCCAAGACCTGACATAGAAAATGCTCCCCTTTAGTTTTGTTTTTACAAAATCTGCATTTAAATCCTGTTAGTCTCTCAGTCGTGTCAGACTCTTTGCGACCCCATGGAGCCCTGCCAGGCTCCTCCTTTCAAGGGATTTTCCAGGCAAGGATACTGGAGTGGGTTGCCATTTCCTTCTCCAGGGGATCTTCCCAACCCAGGGATTGAACCCAGGTCTCCTGCACTGCAGATATATTCTTTACCATCTGAGCCATGAGGGAAGGTCCACATTTAAATCTTAGGCAATTATTAAGACTCACATAACAACTCCCTTTCTGTATCTAACATTCCCACATCAGCTCAGTCTACAAGTACACTTCCTTCCTTTTAAATCCCACAATATTTATTAACAGAGTCACTCTTCTGGAAATTACCATATATTGCATATAAAATTTGGTTGTTCCCAGTTATAAATTCCTTGAGAATAGATATCGAACAACCAACCTATGTTAATTGAGCACCTACCATGTACAAGATACCATTAGATATTGCAGGGAATATCAGAAACAAAATAAAGCAAACAAAGCAACCCAAGTTTCCTTCCTTGAAACAGACTTTATTTTATTGAGACTTATAATACATTAGTGTGTGTTGTTCATTTTGACTGAAACATCAGTGTCAACTGCCGAGAACTCCCTAAACTTTCTTCCCCCTTCACTTCAAAGTTTCTCTGAAACTATATCTATTCTATCACCTTTCTCTCCAGTCTCGGAGGAAAGAGAATCTTCGTTTAAAAACTTAACACTAGCACCTATGATGTTGGCCACATTTCTTTCAATATGCTCCAGGCTCTTGGCCTCTGAATTATCTGCTAATATTTCAAGCATTTTTTCAAACTTTTCATTTTCTTTCTTTCACCTCTCCCACTATCCCTGCACTTCTCTTATGCTGCTATGCTGCTAAGTCGCTTCAGTCGTGTCCAACTCTGTACGACCCCATAGACAGAAGCTCACCAGGCTCCCCCGTCCCTGGGATTCTCCAGGCAAGAACACTGGAGTGGGTTGCCATTTCCTTCTCCAATGCATGAAAGTGAAAAGTGAAAGTGAAGTCGCTCAGTCGTGTCCGACTCTTAGCGACCCCATGGACTGGAGCCTACCAGGTTCCTCCATCCATGGGATTTTCCAGGCAAAAGTACTGGGGTGGGGTGCCATTGCCTTCCCTGGCACTTCTCTTAGGCTGCACCCAAATCCAGCTTCCCACATATCTCCACTAGTCTGAAAAGACTGTTGCTTGAACTTGCTAATTCTACCCTTCACTCTACTTTTTAAGGATTTCTTAAAAATTGAAGTTTAGTTGATTTACAATATCATATTAGTTTCAAGGGTACAGCACAATGATTCAGTATTTTTCTAGATTGTACTCCATTTAAAGTTGTTACAAAATAATGGCTATAATTCCCTGTGCTGTACAATACATCCTTTTCTGCTCATCTATTTATACATAGTAGTTTGTATCTCTTAATCACCTACCTCTATATTGCCCCTCCCCCTTCCCTTTCCCCACTGGCAACCACTAGTTTGTTTTCTACATCTATGAGTCGGTTTCTGTTTTCCTATATACATTCGTTTTATTTTTTAGATTCCACATATGAAGGATAACATACAGTATTTGTCTTTCTCTGACTTATTTCACTAAGCATAATACTGTCTAGGTCCCTTGACATTCTTGCAAAAGGCAAAATTTCATTCCTTTTTATGGCTGAGTAATAGTCCATTGTGTGTGAATTATATAGAGATATATATATAGATAGATAGATATTGTGTGTGTGTATATATATATATATATATATATATACACCACATCTTCATTATCCATTTGTCTGTTGATTGACACTTAGGTTGCTTTCATATCTTGGCTATTGTAAATAGAGCTGCTATGAACATTGGGGTGTATGTGTCTTTTTGAATTAGTCGTTTCAGGTTTTCTGGATATATGCCCTAGAATGGAATCACTAGATGATATAGTGGTTCTAATTTTAGTTTTTTGAGGAACCTCTATACTATTCTCCATAGTGACTGTACCAATTTACATTCCCACCAACAGTGCACAAGGGTTCCCTTCTCTCCCCATCCTTTCCAACATTTGTTTATTTGTGTTCCTTTTGATGATAACCATTCATTGTTTTGATTTGCATTTCTTTAATAATTAGCAATGTTGAGCATCTTTTTATGTGTCTGTTAGACATCTGTGTATATTCTTTGAAAAAATGTCTAGTCTGTTCTTCTGCCCATTTTAAAACCCATCATTTTATTTTATCCTTCCACTGACTAATATATTCTTAGAAGTGCACTTTCTACTTAATTACCTATAGCTTCATTGTTCTCTATGGAAGTTACCCTTTCAAAATGGTTTCCTTCTATGAAATCTATAGACATTTTTTTCAGACTTCATTCCTCCTCACAATCTTTTCAGCATTTAACAATGTTGACCAGACTCTTTGGTGAAACATTCTCTTTCATGGATTTCCATGACACCTTTCCTGATTCTCTGAACACTCCTCTTCCTCTAGGCTGGCTCCTCTCTCTCCTATCATATCCTAATGAGAAGCATTCCCTAAGACTCAGCCCTCAACCTCTTATTTCTGTGTTTATTCTCTCTTCTCTGAGAAGGCCTGTTTTTGATGCTTTAACTATCTGTATTTTATAGTCCAAAGGAATATAAATCATTTTATTGTCTACAGTTAAAACTTTTCAATAACTTCCTACTCCAGGAAGAATAAAACATCAAAAATTTTTATGTGGCTTTCAAGGTCCCCATGATCTGGCTACTGACTTCTTCTCCAACTTCATACTATGCTACTGTGTCCCTTGCTCAGTAGCTGTAAGTCACACTGTTTTCTGGCCATGCTACATGGCATGCTGGATCATGTTTAATCCCAGACTAGGGATCAAACCCATGCCCCCTGCATTGGGAGCATGGAGTCTTAACCACTAGGCCACCAGGAAACTCCCACACTGGGCTTCTTTCTAGTCCCACAGCACACCAAGATCTGTCCCACATCCAAACCTGCTTGTTCCCTCTTCCTAGATTGTTCTTTTTTCTACTTTGCCTAGCTGGTCCTATTCCACTGATCAGCTCTCGGGTTAACTACCACTTCCTCAGAGGCTTTCTTTGATCACCTAATCTCAAAGCAGGCCACCCTTCATAGCACTTGTTGGGGAGGAAGAAATTTTCCTCTACCCTTCAATGTTCTTCTGGCTGATCTAAGAGTTAAATTGACATGATACTAATTAATAGGAGAAAATCACACAAAAGTTTAATAACATTTATACATGAGAAAGACTTAAGAAACTGAGTTATGAGCCAGAACGCCTGGAACCCTCACCTTAAAGGCAATCTTCAGCTAAGACAGAAGAGGGTGTTGAGAATAGTGGTTTAAGACCTCATGGGTAGGGGGAAGGCTTGAGGGAAGTGGTTTAGGACCTCATAGGTAGGCGGAAGGCAATTGACATGGAAATGGAGAGGCAAATGTTTAAACAACAGATACTTGCTGAGCCAAACAGAGAGGATGGGACACAGAGGAATTTTAATCAACAGATTTTGCTAGGTTTCTCCCCATTTACAAACCTAGTTCATGCAGTAGTTATCTATGGTGATAGCTCCGTGCCTAGAATACTTCCTCTACTTCTAAAGGCAATTAGGGGGAAGGTCAATTGTTCTTCCTGAGTCTTTTGGGTCTTGAATGTTTTCAGCTGAAAATAATCCACATGCCAACGAGATTATTTTGGGTGACAAATTTTGCTCCTCTACACACTTATCATGAGTTGTAATTGTGTACAAACATTTTCCTCCTTAATTGTCTGTCTCTCTCTGTTGAGTATAAGATAAGCATATTGAGGGCTAGTGTAACATCTGTCTTTTTCCTACGTTAGCCCCAGTATCTAGCATAGTGCCTAGCGTAGAGTATGTGCCCATAAATGTTTGATGAACCAATAATGAGAATGGTTCTCAAATTTCAACTCCTACCCTGATTTCTTCCAGAGTTCCCATCTCGTATCTCCAGTTCCCTATTGGCCATTTATATATGGGTGACCCTGCTCTAATTTGTCATTTATCCAAAATCATCTTACCTCAAAAAACTGCCGTCCTAAGTAGAGAATGGACATGTGGACACACCAGGAGAAGAGGAGGGTGGACAAAGTGAGAGAGTAGCATTGACACATATACACTACATTGTGTAAAACAGATAGCTAGTGGGAACCTGCTGTATAGCACAGGGAGCTCAGCTCAGTGTTCTGTGATGACCTAGAAGTGTGGGATGGGAGTGGGGGTGAAGGGTGCGAGAGAGGTCCAAGAGGCTGTGACTATATGTACACATATAGCTCATCTACTTCCACTTCTTTGTACAACAGAAACTAACACAACACTGTAAAGCAACTATACTCCAGTTAAAAAAAGCCCTCCTCTCCTCAGGATTATCTTATATGTTAATGCTATAGTAACCTCATCCAGGATTGAAATCTGGAAGTCATCTTTAAGTCTATCTTCTCCACTGGCCCTTTAATCCTTCACCTGGTATAGCATTTGAAGATATCTTCTTTCCATTCTATAGTCGTCACCTGGGTTCAGAATGTTATTACCTGTAGTCTAGTTCACTAAATGAGTTCTGTTTCTTTTTTTTTTAAACATACACCCTACCTAGCTTATTCATACATGAGCACTCAGCTTCAGTGTGCCTTTATATGTTGCTGCTGCTGCTGCTAAGTCATGTCCCACTCTGTGTGACCCCATAGACAGCAGCCCACAGGCTTCTCTGTCCTTGGGATTTTCCAGGCAAGAGTACTGGAGTGGGTGCCATTGCCTTCTCCTCTTTTATATGTTCAGATCAGATCAGATAAGTCGCTCAGTCGTGTCCGACTCTTTGCGACCCCATGAACTGCAGCACGCCAGGCCTCCCTGTTCATCACCAGCTCCCAGAGGTCACTCAGACTCGCATCCATTGAGTCAGTGATGCCATCCAGCCATCTCATCCTCTGTCGTCCCTTCTCCTCCTGCCCTCAATCCCTCCCAGCATCAGAGTCTTCTCCAATGAGTCAACTCTTCGCATGAGGTGGCCAAAATACTGGAGTTTCAGCTTTAGCATCATTCCTTCCAAAGAAATTCCAGGGCTGATCTCCTTCAGAATGGACTGGTTGGATCTTCTTGCAGTCCAAGGGACTCTCAAGAGTCTTCTCCAACACCACAGTTCAAAAGCATCAATTCTTCAGTGCTCAGCCTTCTTCACAGTCCAGCTCTCACATCCATACATGACCACAGGAAAGACCATAGCCTTGACTAGGCGAACCTTTGTTGGCAAAGTAATGTCTCTGCTTTTGAATATGCTATATAGGTTGGTCATAACTTTCCTTCCAAGGAGTAAGCATCTTTTAATTTCATGGCTCCTTTATATGTTAGGTACATGTAATCCAAGTCTTCCCTGGTGGCTAATATGGTAAAGAATCTGCCTGTAGTGCAGGAGACTTGGGTTCAATCCCTAGGTCAGGAAGATACCCTGGAGAAGGAAATGGCAACCCACTCCTGCATTCTTGCCAGGAAATTTCCATGGACAGCAGATCCTGGCAAGCTACTGTCCATGGAGTCACAAAGGGTAAGATACAGCTGAGCAACTGAGCATGCACGCAATCCCCATTCTACTTCCTATTCTAGTCTCTCTGCTTAAGCAATTCAGATATGCTTTACAGTGCCTCCAGCATATCAATAAAGTTATACCGTATAGCACATGGAAGTATTCTCAGTATCTTGTAATAACCTATAATGGAAAACAATCTGAAAAAGAATAGATACATACACATGTATATTTATAGTGGGTTTCCATGGTGGTTCAGATGGTAAAGAATCTGCCTACCTTGTGGAAGACTCAAGTTCAATCCCTGTGTTGGGAAGATCCCCTGGAGAAAAGAATGGCTACCCACTCCAGCATTCTTGCCTGGAGAATTCCATGGACAGAGGACCTTGGCAGGCTACAATCCATATATACATATATATGTATAACTGAACCACTTTACTGTACACTTGAAACTAACACAATGTTGCAAATGAACTATATTTCAATTTTTAAAAAGTTATACCTCTGAACCTTTGCAAGTGTTCTCTCTCCATGAAAATCCCCATTTCACCTGCCTTTGCCACAGGATTATGTTGAAATTGTCATCTTCTCTGTGCAATTTTCTGACCTCTTCCCCAACATACCTGTGCATCAGTGTCACCACCACCGTCTTGACAAAATAAGTATTTGCCATTCCCTTATCTTTCTTCCTGAAGTTCTTTGTCTAGACATCTATTATCAGGTAGAACACTGAATTATATAGATATCTCCATATTTTTATTTCTCTTTCTGGACCACAGGTCTCCAAGCACAGCTGGCCGTAAAAATGTTTAAGCACCTACCCACCTCCACATATACACATGTACATATAGTATTATATTACTGTGTATATTACATTACTGTCCATATTATTGTATGTTATTATATATTACTGTATTATGTATATCATGCCACATATATTATTGCAATATTGTATATATTATAAAATGTGAAAACCAAAATTGAAAAAAGATAAGCTAAAACAAAAAAAATTATTAAAATTTCTAACATGTTTTTTATCCCTCCAAGGATATTATTTTGAACTCATCCCTGAATTGTATGCACTCCTCCTTTTTGGATGTCTATAGTTTATACTATTGCCATAGCTTCCAACCTATGGTAATATATCCCACTGATCACCCCTGTAGCACTCATTTGGCATCTCTAGTTCTTCTTATACAACTATCTAATTTGAAATTAACCAAAAAACCTTTCATGATAATTTTCATGCAACAATATTTACTGAGTGGCCACAATATACCAGAAATTTTCTGGGTCCTGGGGTCTCAGTAACAAACCAGAAAGATCAGGTCCCTGTTCTTATGAAGCTTTCATACTGGGATCAGGAGAGAGAGAGAAATATAAACAAGATAATATTATCATAAAAGTGTAACCAATTGGAAGATCTGCAATGTATTATATTAGTGAGAAAAAGGCTTTAGAATTAGGGAGCCCTGGATTCAAATCCAGGGTTGACCACATACAAGATCTGTGATTTAGGCAATGAACTTAATCATTCTAAGTTTGTTTTCTCATCTGTAAAATAAGATTAATAAATTTCCTGTCAAAAGCGTACTTGTAAGAATGAATAAAGTATAAAATTTCTAGCATAAATGCCTGACCAATGATGTTATTAAAATATATTTTGCAAAATCTTCATAGCTCAGACAGCATATATGTTACAATATGATTCTATCTAAAAGTAATTCTAGAAATAAGATATGGGAATTCTTTTCTTGGTTCACTTTAATTGGATAGATTTGAGGGTACACTTGACTGTGAGAGGAAATTGTTAAAGAAGGAATGTTCAGAGCTAATTATCTACTTAAGATCAGAAAAAATAATTGCTGTTGACAGTTCACTTACCTAACAACTTTCCCAGAAGGTGAAGAATTGGCAGTTTACCTTTACTGAATATTTGATGCCCTTGAGGCAGCCTTGAGTTCCACAGATTAAAACCGAGTGGATAGAAGCAAACATAAAAGAAGAACAAAAGGAGCCTCAAATTGTCTTTCATGTTCAATCCTCTACCTTTCTGTATAAAAAGGGCTCAGCCTACAGCATTAAGATATTCATTTGCTTCCTATGAATTTTCCATTTGAAAGGTGTACATGGATATGGCAAAGCACTTCACAGCCTCTCTTCCCAAACTGAGAAGTAAAAAACCACAGAGAAATAAAACCTAAATACCAACAGCAGGAACATTAAAAGGCTACAATACCCAAGTTCAGTTAAGCAAGAAGTAGTGACTAATACAGTTTCCCAGGTGACTCAGTGGTAAAACAATCCACCTTCCAATGCAGGAGGCACAGGAGCCACCAGTTAGATCTCTGAATCAGGAAGATCCCCTGGAGAAGGAAATGGCAACCCACTCCAATATTCTTTCTTAGGAAATCCCGTGGACAGAGCAGCCTGCTGGGCCACAGTCCTTAGGGTCACAAAGAGTCAGACATGACTGATCGACTGAGCATGCAGCACACAAGTGAGTGATACAGAGGGCTTGCAAGTTCCAATGTGACTTCTAAGGCTATTAATATATTAGTACTTGATGAAAAGTACTCACGATTGTGAATATGCACATTTAGGTGACAAAAGCACATTTAAAATCCATATGTTACTATTTGTTTAAAACCTTGCTCATAGGCAAGGTTTCCTTTGATTGCAGTTACATGATTTTTATTAAATCATTTCATTTTCTAATAGCATTTGAATCAGAACACATATGTCCATTGCATTACCTTACTAATTAATGTCTTTTGAATGTTCTAAAATACCTAGACAACAAATCCACTCCTTTTCTCCCTCTCATTCAACTTTTTAATTGTTTTTCCAAAAACATGAATCTTAAAAAATAAAATTAAATAACAATTGCAGTGGTGAGTTAGCCAGGATTTTTCTGAATCCTATCTGCCTTTGCCTGGTGATTTGCATATTTTAAATTTGGCTTCTTTTCACTCATCTATAAGGAAATAATTGATAAAAATTCACACCTGCCAAAGAACTCTTCAAAGTTTTAATATTCATAAGCCTTAACCTTTATGGATATTGTCTTGTCACCTAGATAATTGTGCATTCAACTTCATAAATATTAGACCAGTCCTTTGAACTTCAGTCTGTCTAGGTCTGTCATGAGTGATCAACATCAGAAAACAGAAGTGAGTAAACTAAAAACTGTCCTTTCATATTCCAAGGATGATAGCTTATCTAGTAACTCATATAATGTTAGAAGAAAATTACCAATACTATCAACAATTCATTCCCATTGATAGGGTAACCAGATTCACCCCAAACATAAAACAACAAACAGAAGGTCGACTTTTATTTTTATTCATGAATACAAGAGAATCACCTGAAGTTCAGACATAGCCTGAGAAGATTTTAGTTATAGTACAGAGTTGAAAGAGAGTGCAATGTATCCACCACCATTTCATTTGAAGTTTCTGTTGATATATTTTGACCACGTCTCAAGAGCATACTTTAAATGAATGATGGTTTTATGTGATAGGAAATGATACATAGAAGTCATTAGTTAACCAGGAATTAAGGGAGAGAAAATACAGCATTGGCAATTTTATTTCCAATCTCATTACAGAAGTGAGTTTTGACTAGTGTTAAACTTTATTAGTCATTTGAATATGTCATTAAGTATTCCTACTTAAATTAAATGTTTGGTGTGCATTAATTAAATTTATTAACATGATACTTTCCCACATTTCCTTTCCATTGCCCTATTCCAGCCTGTCACTTTGACTCACCTGGATAATCACAATAGCCTCCTAACAGATCATCATGCCTGTAGTTACTCACAAGTCCAATCCAAAGTTATTATCACCATCAGAATAGTAATAATAACAGCTGCTATCCTTGAAAGAGTACGTGTGATGTAGTGCTAGTTGTATTATGTGGAGTTTTAATTTAATCTTCACAACAGCTTTTTAAAGTCATTACCATTATATCCTTTTTTTACAGATGTGAACACTGAGGTGAGGTTAAGCATTTGTTCAAAGTCAAATAACTAGAAACAATAGCCTTTGAACAAGTTTTTCCTGTACTACCTTTAAAACTGTCCTGAGTCCTCTAATTCTATGTATACTCCATACACATTCTCAACATTGGCCAGAGCTACTTTTTTAAAAATATGAACCATATGATATCAACCCTGCTTGAAATCTCTTCTGATGGCTTCCCATTACAAGTAGAATAAAAACAAAATCTTCACCATGGTCTACAAAGACAAATGTAATCGAACCCTTGCCCCCTTCTAGAACTTACTTTCATGCAGGTGTCCCCTTTATTTATTTCAGTCCAACCAAGCAGGCCTTCTGTCTGTTTTTGGAACACATCATGCTCATTCCCACAAGGGCCTTTAAATCTGCTCTTTGCTTTGATTGGAAGACCTTGCCTCAGATATTCACATAGATCATCCCAACATGTAATTCATGTCTTAACTAACTTAATGTCATCAGTGAGGCCTTCTTTAACCATCAAATTTAAAGCAGTTTACCTGTTTCTACCAGTCACCATCATATTACCCTGTTTTATTTTGTTCATCACTCTTACCTAAATTATCTAGAAAATGTCTTTGTGTGTTATCATTCATCTCTCCTGTCCGTAGCTGAAAAGTCAGTACCATGAGAGCAGAGGTCTTGCCAATATACGTCACTACTTTGGCCTGTTACTAGAATAGTCCCTGAAACATAGGAGCTCAATAAATATTCATTGATTGCACCCAGTTTTGCCTGACTTCAGAGCACTGGCTCTTAACCATATGCTAAACTGCTTCCTAAAGGATAGGTTTCTTCACTTTATTTCTTTCTTCAAAAATCATCATTATTGCCGGTGTCTACAAAATTAAGTTCCAGCTGCTCAGTTTTGCTTTCAAGGACTTTGACCTCTAGCATGTCTTTCTGTCTGACTTCCTCCTGCATCCTACTTTATGCATTATTTCTGAAATACAACAGGGGAATCTGAATACACCCTACACTTCCCCCACACCCTACACTCCCCCACATTCCTACCATTTCTACCTTTAAGATATTAACTACATCCTTCACAGCCAAGCTCAAATCACACCTCTTACACAAAACTTTCCTAACCCCCCTGCAATATTGTGATTTATAAGAAACATATATATATAATCATTCAGATGATCAAAATATATTTCTCATGTATATTTGGTCTTTGCCTAAGGTTTCTGGCTCACAGCTCCCCAACCACATGGAATTTCCTGAGTGATAAGAGCAATGGGGACATCTTCTGTTCATAATATTTGGTCTCTTGCCCTCAGTTCTGGAAATTCTTCAGAGCCATAAAGGTGAAATATGAAGCCCCCTTTCTACTGCAATTGAATTTATGTTAATGAAGTGACTTTTGGAAAGCACCTGAAGACGGGGACAGGTTAACCAGGAGAATCAGTCAGGAATAGATGTTTGGAACTTTTAGTCACATCCTCTGAATTCCTGGGAAGGGAGAAGGGCTGGAGGTTGTGTCAGTCACCAGTGGTCAGTGGCCACCAATGGTTATAAGTTAATCAAGTGTGACCATGTAATAAAGTCTCCATAAACACCTAAAACAAGGGAGTTCAGAGAGCTTCTAGGTTGGTGAACCTGTGGAGATGCTGGGAGAGTGAGGAAGAGTATGGAAGCTCTCGCCCTCTCCCCACACCTAGCCCTATGCCTCTCTTCTATCTGGCTGTTCCTAAGTCATACACTTTTATGATACACCAGTAAACTTATTTCAGGTACCTAGAATAGTCAAGTTCATAGAGTCAGAAAGTACATTGGTAGATGGTGGGGGCTGGGGGTTGGAGTGGTGGGGAGTGGGGATGGGGAGTTAAAGTTTAATGGGGACAAAATTTCAGTTTAAGAAGGTGAAAAGTTCAGGAGGAGGCTGATGGTGAGAATGCACAACAATGTGAATATACTTAGTAACACTGAGCTGTACAGTTAAATATGTTAAAATGGTGTTTACATTATGTGAATTTTACCACAATAAAAAGTTTAATTTTAAAAAAATAAGAAAATTATATAATACACTGGTAATCTAGTAGGTAAAGTATTTGAGTTCAGTGAGTTGCTCTAGCAAATATTTGAACTGAAGAGGAAGTTGTTGGCAATCTATTCTCAACCATCAGAAGCACAGGCAATTACCTGAGCTTGTGATTGGTGTCTGGTTGAGGGGGGTACTGTCTTGTAGGACTAAATCCTTAACCTGTGGAATCTGATACTACCTCTGGGTAGATAGTGGAGAAGGAAATGGCAACCCATTCCAGTATTCTTGCCTGGAGAACCCCATGGACAGAGGAACCTGGAGGACTATAGTCCATGGGGTCGCAAGAGTCAGACACAACTTAGTGACTAAACCACTACCACCACTGGGCAGATAGTGTTAGAATTGAGCTGAATTGTAGGGGACCTGCTTCATGTCAGAGAACTGTTTTTTGGTGTGGGGAACCTCCCCACCACACACACACACACACACACACACTGGAATTTAGTGCAGAACCCTTACCCTCTCAACTCAAAATGTTTCCCTTCACAATTTCCCCCATGGTACTTTGTTGATCTTAAAACACTCAGCACAGTGTGGTGATTTAGTCAGTAAGTCGTGTCCGACTCTTATGACCCTGTAGGCTGTACCCTGCCAGACTCCTCTGTCCATGGGATTTCCCAGGCAAAAATATTGGAGTGGGTGGCCAATTCCTCCTCCAGGGGATCTTCCCAACCTAGGCATCAAAGCTGGGTCTCCTACATTAGAGGTGGATTCTTTACTGACTGAGCTACTAGGGAAACCCAGTGTACCTCATAATAAAGTTATTTGTAGCTATATCTGCTTCCAGATGCTTACCTCTTATTTTCCATCACATTTCTGATGGAGGTTCTAGCACATAATGTCTACTCAAATGGTGAACTGAACTAAAAATTTACAGCTCTCCCATCCTTATCAGCACTTACATATGGACTTCCCTGGTGGCTCAGATGGTATTTACATTATTATATTTTTGCCTGTTGCTTTTTAACTGCTTTCATTTATTCAACTAGGGTATGTAATTTTCCCCCAGCTAGACTTCAAGGTTGTTGTTCAGTCACTCAATTGCACCCTACTCTTTGTGATCCCATGGACTGCAGCACACCAAGCTTTCTTGTCGTTCACCATCTCCCGGAGCTTGCTCAAACTCATTTCCATTTAGTTGGTGACGCCATCCAACCATCTCATCCTCTGTCGTCCCCTTCTCCTCCTGCCTTCAATCTTTCCCAGCATTAGGGTCTTTTCTGATGAGTCAGCTCTTCATATCAGGTGGCCAAAGTATTGAAGCTTCAGCTTCAGCATCAGTCCTTCCAATGAATATTCAGGATTGATTTCCTTTAGACTTCAAGGTAAGGAAGGCTTCTGTTTCTTTCTTTAAGTTTTCTTTTTCCTTGCCCTTTCTCATATCGACACTGCCTCCCTCCACACCATTACTGACTCTTCACACTTGCGAGTATACTCTGTTTATACGGTGAGTGAAGACTAGACAAATAAGTGAATAAAAAGACTTCCACTAGGTTTAGTCTGAGAAGTTAAAAAAAAAATAGCATGAAAGCCCTCAACTAGCTTTTCCCTTTCTCTATTTCAAATGGAATAGTGGCCAACTCAGGAGGAAGGAGTAGGGTGGTAGCCCTGGGCTGCTAGCTGGAGGCAGGACCAGAGAACTAGAACCCCTTGGGTGATAATTTCTGGCAGATCTGCACAGAGGTTTAAGAGCAAAGAAAGGACAAAGCAGAATCAGGATACTACTCACATTCTCTTCCCTCCATACTCCCCACATCTCCCAGCCCAGAGACATGCACAGCTCTGGTATAAATAAATACACAATTTGATTTTTCCTTAACATTGTTCTTTCAAGTAACTACAGAAAGCTTAAAAATGGCTACTTGTCAAGAACAACCATTTGTTTGGCAAATAAAAAAACTATTGTGTTTATGAACTTTATTCATATCCCCAGAATGAAAGATGACTAACAAAATATTAGTGCACTGATGAATATTTACTGATGAATTTAGAGGTTGCAGTGGCCACAATTCTTTGGCTTTTAAACATAAAATTGAGTCTGGAAAAGCATCAATATTTAAGGCATCTTCTCTTTTTTAGCCCAAGATGGCTTATGACTTAGTCTAGATAAGTCAGACCAAACAGATGTCTCCTGTGTTTTTCCAGAATAAACATTTCCCAGAGGCAGAACTCTGCCTTCAGCCCTGCCTATTAAAACACAAAGCTGCTTGAGTTTTTCTTATAAACATAAGGAAGAAGAAAAGATAGAAGAGAAGAGGGAAAAACACAAGGCAAAAGTTTCTTAATGAATAAACTAAACATTGAGCCTCTTGAGGAAAACTAGCAGGTTTGATTGATTGCTTTTGTGTTCAGTGAGTTGTTTATTTCAGAAAGACCTCTCCAGCCACAGACAAAAGCAACAAACACACAAACAAAACTAAAAACAACAGAAATTGGAGACGTGACTCAGCCTCTGAAGACTATCTAGAACAACCATAAACTGATTAAGTTCTAGTCAAATGACCCTATGACAAGTAAGAAAAACAAAACAACAAAAAAAGCAATACAAAAAAAAAAAAAAAAAGCCATAGCCATCATCAAGATGTCCAAGCATGTGCAATAAAGTCTCCAAGGAGACTTTTCTGAATCCAGACTATAAAGCAGAGGAAGCAAAAGAATGATGAATAATGAACAGTGAAGCATGTCAATCTGTGGTTGCTAAAGAAAGAAATTTTACCCTGGGAAGTCAGGAACAGTCTCTTGATAACTGAGTATAATTATTTCATCAGCCAGTAGAGAATAGTTTTGATTGGGAACAGGTCTTTAATATACCAGAAAGACTGTCATAGAAGAACTGTTTAAAGTACAGAAAATAGCAATAGTTTTTTTAAAAGTCTGTCTTTTTGGTTTTAAAAATAAAATTCCCCTTACTAATGCAATCGTTTCATGGAAGTGGGCTATGGTCTATTCCTTTTTTCATACAGTGAACAAATTGAGATTTCTTTTAAAAATTTTTCTGATATATTTTACGTCAACTCTAGGTAAATAATATTTTCACATAATAGTCTCCTATAATCTATAACTGGCAACTAAGTACATAATCCAATGCCCCACTCCTTGAAGTATCTTTGATTGTCATGCTACGAATATTGCCTTATTTACATATAATATCTTTCTCTGCACGGTAAAAAAGTTCCTTTTTGTATACAACATCCTCTTTAAAGCAAATACATTGAAATCGTGGCTAATCAGGAAGTATTAAGCCAAACCTTAATAACTCAGAAATGGTATAAGCCACTTGAACACACTGATGTCAAGGTCATTTGGAGAGATAAGGTGGTTTAGCCACTAAGTCCCCTTCCGCCAGGGTCCTCTGTCCATGGGATTCTCCAGGCAACAATACTGGAGTGGGTAGCCATTCCCTTCTGCAGGGGATCTTCCCAACCCAGGGATCAAACACATGCCTCCTAAACTGCAGGTGGATCCTTTAGCACTGAGCCAGAGAGAAGAGACTCACACAAACACTTCCTCAGACAGATTTTGTGGAAAAATGGATTACACTTGTATTTTACAGAGTAGGTGATATTATTAAGAAGATTGAAATCCATCAAACTAAAAAGTTTACTTAGAACTGAGTGAAATAATGTATTTAAAGATCTGAAAGTTGGATATCTAATCCATTTAGTTCTCAAAGTTTCTGAATTCTAATATGGAAAGGCATTTGCTGTTAGACCAAGAATATGGAGGTTACAGCGGTATAATTCAAAGCACAGTAAACAGTAAGTGAACTGTAAGTATCAAAATCACCTGGAGTATTTAGTAGGAAGACTGATATCATCAATGACATTTGAGAAACACTGATTTAGGTATTTATTCTGGGTTGTTCCCTTGATGCTCAAACGGGTCTTTGTAATCTCTCTGTGTGAAAAGTTATTAGATATGCTAAATTTATGTATTGCCCTGTTCTCAAATGACAGCAACAAAAAGGTACTTCATGGGATTTTTAAAAATAGTACATTTTTGTATTTTGCAAACCCATTTTCTACTCTTATTTATGTAAAGGTCAAGGCCTTCAGGGAACTTTGATAAAAAAAGGTTTGTTGAGACATAAAGTAGTGAAGTATTGATACTATTTTAAGCTATAATTTCCTAGATGGCAGAGAATGTTTAACTGAACCATGGACATATGGGAAAATCTTCACAAAGACAAACAAACGTTTTGATGATGATGACTATTAACAAAAATAGAGAAGTGCAGTTTAATATTGACTCAGTAGAATATGAGAAACACTAAGTAAATGTTTATTTATACCCCCCACACAAAAGCCAGTTAACAGTTTTTGCTGAGCATGGGAAAAAAAAAAAAACTTCTATATCTTCCGATTTAGACACTGCAGTCAGTGAAATCTATGGAAGGTTCAGAGAGTCATGGTTTACAATAAGCTACAAAACTTTCTATGTCTTTCGGGTGAACTTAACTATCACAGTGTCTTTTAAACCCCATATGGGCAATTTCTATTTATTATAATGCTGCCTACTGTTGAGAGCAAAACCGATCCACTGCATGCTCCAGAGTGGATAATCCTTGCCAGCAGGTCACTTATGCCTCCCAAAGTTTCCTTTTAACACAATTAATGATGATGATGATGGTGGTGGTAATAATAATAATAATCCTTAACGCTTACTCAATACATCCTACTAAGATAGCTGGAAAATTAAATAGGTTTTCTTTATAGATCTAATTCAATACATGATTTTGGATTCTGGTCACCTAAACATAGGGCTTCACCTGCAGTGGCGGAGATGCAAGTTCAATCCCTGGGTCAGGAAGTTCCTCTGGAGGAGGGCACAGCAACCCACCTCAGCATTCTTGCTGGATAATCCCATGGATAGAGGACCATGGCGGGCTACAGTCCACAGGGTCTCAAAGAGTCAGGTATGACTGAGAGGCACACATGCATCTAAATATGTATTTCTTGCTTGATTTTTTGTTTGTGTGTTTAAGAAACCACTGAAACACTGCTGACTCAATGGTCTTAGCACAAAAAATATTTTTTATATTCTAGAATGATTCAATAATCTCTGCCTCTAATGGTACCCCAAAACTACTATAATAAAACAGAATGGATTTATTTTTGCCCTTTTCAGCAATTTCAATCCCTGAAGTAGTCACCAGTAGCTCCTTTAATTAATCATATAATATTATAAATTCACATATTGTAAAGAAAGCAAAATAAAATTTAATTAAAAAAAAATTCACATACATTCAAACCATTGGAGCTACTTTAAGATAAGCAGATTTCAAATTAATACATGCCTACTAATTTTGAGATCTGAGTTGAAGTTTCTTAGTTCTGTATCACTTCATGGATATGACAATCATAATCAGTTTCTACACACAAAGTATGAGCAATTTAGAGATCTAAAATTAGTGTGAGCAAATTATTTAAATGAGTGCTGTGTAAGAGATTAATCAGGTCACATGAATTACTAGAGTGTCCCAAATCCAAGTTCTCACTTATTTTCTTCTCCACTAATTGTCTAACCAAAGGTAGCACAAATTTCATTTAGTGAATTTATAGATAGTATAGTGTTTTTTTTCCAAACCCACAGTGATCTAGCATTCATAGCTGAATTTAAATATTTTTGTCCGTTTTCTGACTGAAGGTTTTTTCAAAAAGAATATTCTCTAAAGTTTAGCATTGTTGTTTTTGCTTTAGTTGCTAAGTCATGCTCAACTCTTTTGTGACCCCATGGACTGTACTCTGCCAGGATCTGCTGTTACATGGGATTTCTCAGGCAAGAATACTGGAGTGGGTTGCTATTTCCTTCTCTAGGGGATCTTCCCGACCCAGGGATCTAAACTGTGTCTCCTGCCTTAGCAGGCAGGTTCTTTACCACTGAGCCACCAGGGAAGCCTTAAAGTTTAGCATACAGTGGAGAATTAATAAACATCATCAATCAATAGGAACATGAACTAGATGGCTTTGTCTTGCTAATCGTATGTTTAATAACTTGGTTTATGGCCTCTACATACAAACCCTTATCACATTTCCTTTCAGTCAAGCAAAACTGGGACAATTTTGAAGCTTACAATTTAGTTTCAGCTATTTTTACAGCATATAAATCCTATGAAACTGTTTATCTGTCCCCAAAATATAAGAAAACCTAAACACAACCAGTCCATTCTAAAGGAGATCAGTCCTGGGTGTTCTTTGGAAGGAATGATGCTAAAGCTGAAACTCCAGTACTTTGGCCATCTCATGCAAAGAGTTTACTCATTGGAAAAGACCCTGATGCTGGGAGGGATTGGGGGCAGGAGGAGAAGGGGACGACAGAGGATGAGATGGCTGGATGGCATCACCAACTTGATGGACGTGAGTTTGAGTGAACTCTGGGAGTTGGTGATGGACTGGGAGGCCTGGCGTGCTGCAGTTCATGGGGTTGCAAAGAGTCAGACATGACTGAGCGACTGAACGGAACTGAACTGAAACACAACCCCACAACCATCCATGGCATTTATATATAATTTCTATCTAAATTCCTTTAAATACTATACTATAAAATATAATTCCCTTTATTGACAAAGTTTGATTAGCAATTTTGAGTAGGTGTTGATTTCTGGCTTTACTGCAATTTTAACATTATAAATTTAAAAAAAAATTTTAATATCTTTAAATACCAAAAAACTTTATAAGATGTACTCTAGAATTGTAAACCCCTTAGCATGTAGTGGTCATGCTTTGAATACCTATTTGATGAATGAATCAAGAAGTTTTCGTCTTCCATATTCCAAGAAAGATTACCAGTACTTAGTGGGGAAAATGGTTATAGTTCATAATCTCTACTGTTACATCAACTTCTAAGCCAATATAAAGTTATATATACCTACATCTCAGGCAAGAAATATAAATCTTCTCATAGTTCCATAAAGAAAGGCAAGATCCAATGATGTAGCAGGCAAACTGTACATCATAAGGCATATAGTTGAATAGTGAAAAAATTTCAGATTTGGCAGATCACCTAGTAGGTATTGGGAGATGTGCATGCGTGCAAGCTAAATCACTTCAGTAGTATTCGACTCTTTGCAAGCCTATAGACCATAGCCTGCCAGGCTCCTCTGTCCATGGGATTCTCCAGGCAAGAATACTGGAGTGGGATACCATGCCCTTCTCCAAGGGATCTTCCAGACACAGGGATCGAACCTGTATCTCTTATGTCTCCTGCATTGGCAGGCGGGTGCTTTATCACTAGCACCACCTGGGAAGCCAGTTGGGAGGCATATCAGCTTTCAAAACTAGCTAGGGTCAGAGAGACTCTTCCTAGGTAGCAAATATTACCAAGTTCCACCACTGTTACCTTTTGCTTCCCTTTAAAAGAAAAAGAGCCAAGAAGACTGAATCCAGGCATAAATGTTACAATGTTAATGCATTTGGCACTATTACACAAATTTGGGAGAAAATAAAAAGTGAGTCAAAAATTAATTGCAATCCAACCAGTCCATTCTGAAGGAGATCAGCCCTGGGATTTCTTTGGAAGGAATGATGCTAAAGCTGAAACTCCAGTATTTTGGCCACCTCATGCGAAGAGTTGACTCATTGGAGAAGACTGATGCTGGGAGGGATTGGGGGCAAGAGGAGAAGGGGACGACAGAAGATTAGATGGCTGGATGGCATCACTGACTCGATGGACGTGAGTCTGAGTGAACTCTGGGAGGTGGTGATGGACGGGGAGGCCTGGCATGCTGCGATTCATGGGGTCGGGTCGATCTGATATAATGGAACTGTACATGACCAAGTTTGTTACCACAACATTTTACATTTAGTTTTCTGGAGCCTCAGGCAGGCTTAAAATCTAGAATGGGCCTGTTCTCTAGAAAATCCTTTTCAAGATCTTTTATCTTTATCAAACAGGATTATTTCCACCTCCATCACACGGCTCATGAGTACTAGATAACACATACCTACTCTGGCTTAAGATACTTGAAATCTAGGCAAATGGGGCCATGATTATTATTCGGTGGGTTTGAATTTCACTGTACTAATTTTGAGTGAATGAAGAGCATTTAGAACAATTCTTGACTGTTTCATTTTTGTGGTTTTCTTCTGTTTCTCCTTTCCCTTCCTTGAGCTCTCCCTTTCTTTTGATAACAGGCAAGAGATTCACTTTAAGTGAAGGAAGGGAATAGTGTGAGGAAGACCATTTCTGCCCCAATTTCAACTTCTGGGTTCAAATATACTATGCTATGACCCATTACTTTACCTTTAATTTATGCTTTAGCTTCTTAATGAATAGCTAATTTGTAGCTCATCAAATTACTCTCTCCTCTTCCAAGACATAAACTGTACTGTGAAGTTCTCAGCTACTAGTGGCTTAGAAGAGAGGGGTATGTGTGTGGGAGAGAGAGAGAGAGAGAGACAGACAGAGGCAGAAAGAGAGAGACAGAGACAGAGAGAGTCACTAAGCTTTGTCCAACTCTTTGTGGCCAGGCTCCTCTGACCATGGAATTCTCCAGGCAAGAACACTGGAGTGGGTAGCCATTTCTTTCTCCAGGGGATCTTCCCAACCCAGGGAACGAACCCAGATCTCCTGCATTGCAGGTGAATTCTTTACCTTCTGAACCACCAGGAAGCCCAAAGGACAGGCCACACACACCCCAAAAAAATAGGCTCTTGCATACTCAAAAATAGCCAGTATACAAATATCTTGTGTTGAATTCCTAATATTTGCAGAGTACTTTGCTCTCATTGCTGTTCTAGATACACATGTTTGATCAGTGAGGGGTGACAGAAGGCGGAGGTGGTGCTGCAGGCATCTGGTATAAGCTTAGAAGCTGAACGCCACACAGAAAGACACTCCATCTAAGAGGTTAAGCCAGGCATCATTCTGCAGCCTGTAACACTGGGTTGGGGAACGAGCCAGCAGGAGTCTTCTCTAGGGCTGGCGGGGTCCAGGTACCCTGGAGGCTCACTGTTCACGGAGGTCATGGGCAGCTGTGGCAGCAGTGGCCCCTGGGCTTAGCACACATCATTCAGGGCCTTGCAGGCAAACTCAGGCAGAACGAAGGCTGCCCAGTGCACATCAGAATTTTAGTATTTCAGTTGCATCTGTTCCACCTGCTTGTGTGTCTGCTGCCTCAGGGGCTCTAAAAGTTGGTGCTTGGATATTTGCGGCACAGCATGAAGCCAATTTAGGATCCCCTGGAGAAGTGCCTAGTGACCCACTCCAGTATTCTTGCCTGGAGAATTCCATGGACAGAGGAACCTGGCAGGGTACAGTTCATGGGGTCGCAAAGAGTCAAACACGACTGAAACTACTCAGCTCGCACGGAGGAACGGACATGAAGCCGATTTGGCTGCTGGGGTAGGTGGGGATGGTGCACGAAGCATGGCCCATGCCCAGAAAGAGTGATTTGCAAAACTACCAGCATCTCCTTGATGAGGTTCAGGTTCATCTACTAACACTCACCCTGGCAGCAAAGGATGCCATTCTCTTTCAGGGATAAGCCGGTAATAGGACTTATTCATGAGCTGGTAACAGGACTTCTTGAAGAGGTTCTCAGCAGGGCCCAGAGGGTCTGAGGAGTCGGTGATAATGATATCAAAAGCATCCTGGCTATGCTTCACGGAGCTCAAAACCATCACCCATGGATAGGGTGAGCTTTGAACTGGAGTAGCAAAGACTTCCCTGGTAGCTCAGCAGGTAAAGAATCCACCTGCAATTCAGGAGACCCCAGTTTGATCCCTGGGTTGGGAAGATCCACTGGAGAAAGGATAGGCTACCCACTCCAGTATTCTTGCTGGGAGAAACCCATGGACAGAGGACCCTGGCAAGCTACACACCATAGGGTCACAAAGAGTCAGACACGACTGAGAGACTAAGCACAGTACAGCACAGTCAACAGCCATGCCCAGCCGGAACTTCTTAAGAGACTTGAATGACATGGCCCTCATTCTCCCACTGGACCACTGACTCCATGGAGGAATGCTGCATCACTTCCCGGTGGACACCCCCATCCTCACCCCTGAGGATCAGCACCCCACCTGGATTGGCATGGCTGCAGAGGGGCAAGTTGCCTTCCATCACCTGGTAGGAGAACTCATTCCTCTCAGTGTACTGGATGACAGATGACGCCATCCAACATCATCACAGAGCACGTTGCCATAACTCTTACTGAGGAACACAAGGGTATCCTGGTACCACAAGCGCTGATGATGTAGCAGCTGCTCCACTTGCAGCCACAGGACCTGGCCAGGCTATAGGCTACAAGTCTCCTGAATTAGCCTTCGGGGAGGGAGGCGGGGCAATCGGAGGTGGGACTTCATGGCTGTCGAGGAGGTGGGGGAAGGGGATATCAGGACTCCAGCTCCGCCTGCACCTCGCTCCTTCCCCAGTAGCATCCTAACACCGCCCGCACCCTAACCCCAAGGGTGGGGCGGGACTGCCAATAAGGGGAGAAATTCAAAATCTCTTTGCAGACTAGTTTGGTATTTTTCTTTCTCCTAAATGTTTATTCTAAACGTTTTTTCTCCTAGACATCAATCCTAAAGGAAATCAGTCCTGAATGTTCATTGGAAGGACTGATGCTGAAGCTGAAACTCCAATACTTTGACTACCTGATGCGAAGAACTGACTCCTTGGGAAAGATCCTAATGCTGGGAAAGATTGAAGGCAGGAGAAGAGGGGAACAACAGAGGATAAGATGGTTGGATGCCATCACCGACTCTATAGACATGAGTCTGAGCAAGCCCTGGGAGTTGGCGATGGACAAGGAAGCCTGGCGTGCTGCAGTCCATGGGGTCGCAGAGTCCGACATGACTGAGCAACTGAAATGAACCGAACAGAGACATTTATTATCATTCACATTTTCCCCCACCGTCTCCAGATCACTGTCTCACTTCTGTATGACATAATCCCATCCTAACACTTCTGGAAATATCCACTAGAGAGCACAAGAGGTGCTGTGTCCACCTATCCAGCAAACACTTTTAATACAAAATTGTGAAAATGGTATTTCATTACCAGAAAATATACCTGTCCTGAAGAGTTCTGACACAACATGGTCTACCTGAGGAAGAAATGGCAACCGACTCCAGTATTCTTGCCTGCAGAACCTGGTGAGCAGTATGAAAAGGAAAACGATATGACACCTAAAGATGAATCCTCTCCCCCCACCCTCCCACACGAGGTCAGAAGGTGTCCAGTATGCTACTGGGGAAGAAAGAGCACAGGGCAATTACTAATAGCTCCAGAAAGAATGAAGTGGATAGGCCAAAGTGGAAACGTTGCTCAGTTGTGGATGTATCTGGTGGTAAAAGTAAAGTCTGATGCTGTAAAGAACAATACTGCATAGGAACCTGGAATGTTACGTCCATGCTGCTAAGTCGCTTCAGTCACGTCTGACTCTGTGCAACCCCAGAGACGGCAGCGCACGAGGCTCCCCCGTCCCTGAGATTCTACAGGCAAGAACAATGGAGTGGGTTGCCATTTCCTTCTCCAATGCATAAAAGGGAAAAGTGAAAGTGAAGTCAGTCAGTCGTGTCCAACTCTTAGTGACCCCATGGACTGCAGCCTACCAGGCTCCTCTGTCCATGGGATTTTCCAGGCAAGAGTACTGGAGTGGGTTGCCATGTAAATTTGATGTGGTCAAGCAGGAGAAGGCAAGAGTGAACACTGACATTTTAGGAATCACTGAACTAAAATGTATGGGAATGAGCAAATTTAATTCAGATGACCATTGTATCTACTACTGTGGGCAAGAATCCCTTAGAAGAAATGCAGTAGCCCTCATAGTCAACAAAAGAGATCAAAATATAGTACTTGGGTTCAGCCTCAAAAATGACAGAATGATCTCGGTTCTTTCCAAGGCAAGCCTTCAACATTACAGTAATCCAAGTCTATGCCAAAACCACTGAAACTGAGGAAGCTGAAATTGACTGGCACAATGAAGACCTACTATACCTTCTAGTGTGCATGCTTAGTCACTCAGTTGTATTCGACTCTGTGTGACCCCATGGACTGTAGCCTGCCAGGTTCCTCTGTCCATGATTCTCTAGGCAAGAATACTTGAGTGGTTGCCATTTCCCCCTCCAGAGGATCTTCCCAATTCAGGGATCGAATGAGTATCTCTTCCATCTCCTGTACTGGCAAGTGGATTCTTTACCACTGAACCGCCTGGGAAGCCCACAGCATCTTCTAGAACTAACACCCAAAAAAAAAAAAAAAAAAAAAAAAGATGTCCTTTTTATCATAGGGGATTGGAATGCAGAACTAGAAAGTCAAGAGATACACGGAATAGCAGGCAAGTTTGGCCTTGGAGTACAAAATGAAGCAGGGGAAAGGCTAACAGAATTTTGTCAAGAGAACAGGCCAATCATAGCAAATATCCTTTTCCAACAACCCAATAGACAGCTGTACACATGGACATCACCAGACAGTTAATACTGAAATCTGATTATGTTCTTTGCAGTCAAAGATAGAGAAGCTGTATACAATAAAAAAAAAAAAAAAAAAAAACAAGACCTGGAGCTGACTGTGGCTCAGATCATGAGCTCCTTATTGGAAAGTTCAGGTTTAAATTGAAGAAGGTAGGGGAAAACACTAGTCCATTCAGGTATGATCTAAATCAAATCCTCATGATTATACACCTGCAGTGATGAATAGATTCAAGGGGTTAGATCTGGTAGACAAAGTGCCCAAAGAACTATGGACAGAGTTTCACAGCACTGTATAGGAGGTAGTAACCAAAACCTTCCCAAAGAAAAAGAAATGCAAGAAGGCAAAGTGTTTGTCTGAGGAGGCTTTACAAATAGCTGAGGAATAAAAAAAAAAAAAAAGCAAAAGGCAAGGGAGAAAGGGAAAGTTATCCCCAAATGAATGTGAAGTTCCAGAGAACAGCAAAGAGAGACAGGAAGGGCTTTTTAAATGAACAATGCAAAGAAATAAAGGAAAACAATAAAATGAGAAAGACTAGAAATCTCTTCAAGAAAACTGGAATTATTAAATGAAAATTTCATGCAAAGATGGGCACGATAAAGGACAGAAATGGTAAGGACCTAACAGAAGCAGAAGATATTAAGAAGAGGTGGCAAAAATACACAGAAGAACTATACAAAAAAGATCTTAATGACCCAGATAACCACGATGGTGTGATCACTCACCTAGAGCCACACATCCTAGAATGTGAAGTCAAATGGGCCTTAGGAAGCATCACTGCAAACAAAGCTAGTGGAGGCAATGGAATTCCTGCTCAGCTATTTAAAATCCTAAAAGATGATGGTGTTAAAGTGCTGCACTCAATATGCCAGCAAATTTGGAAATGTCAGCAGTGGCCATAGGACTGGCAAAGGTCAGTTTTCATTCCAATCCCAAAGAAGGGCAATTCCAAAGATCAAACTACTTTACAATTGTGCTCATTTCACACACTAGCAAGGTGATGCTCAAGATCCTTCATGCTAGGCTTCAGCAGTATGAGAACCAAGAACTTCCAGATATACAAACTGGATTTAGAAAAGGCAGAGGAACCAGAGATCAAATTGCAAACATCCACTGGATCTTGGAAAAAGCAAGAGAATTCCAGAAAAGCATCCACTTCTGCTTCTTTGACTACACTAAACCCTTTGACCATGTGGATCACAACAAACTGGAAAATTCTTAAAGAGGCAGGAATACCAGACCCTTATCTGTCTCTTGAGAAACCTGTCTGCAGATCAAGAAGCAACAGTTAGAACCGAACATGGAACAATAGACTGGTTCAAAATTGTGAAAGGAATACAACAAGGCTGTATGTTGTAAACAACCCTGCTTATTTAACTTCTATGCAGAGTACATCATGTAAAATGCCAGGCTGGATGAATCCCAAGCTGGAATCAAGATTGCTGAGAGAAATATCAACATCAGATATGCAAAAGATTCCTCTCTAATTGCAGAAAGTGAAGAGGGACTAAAATCCTTCTTGATGAGGGTGAAAGATGGGAATGAAAAAGCTGGCTTAAAACTCAGCATTCAGAAAACCAAGATCATGGCATCCAGTCCCATCATTTCATGGCAAATAGAAGGGGAAAAAAATAGAAGCACTGACAGATTTTATTTTCTTGGGCTCCAAAATCACTGCAGACAGTGACTGCAGCCATGAAGTTAAAAGACGCTTGCTCCTTGGAAGGAAAGTTATGATAAACCAAAACAGCGTATTAAAATGCAGTGACGTCACTTTGATGTTAAAAGTTCATATAGTCAAAACTATAGTTTTTCCAGTAGTCATGTACAGATGTGAGAGTTGGACCATGAAGAAAGCTGAGACCTGAAGAATTGAGGCTTTCAAATTGTGGTGTTGGAGAAGACTCTTGGGAGTCCCTTGGACAGCAAGGAGATTAAACCAGTCAATCCTAAAGGAAATCAACCCTGAATATTCAATGGAAGGACTGATCCTGATGCTGAAACTCCGATACCTGTTCAGCTGATATGAAGAGACCCTGGTGCTGAGAAAGATTGTAGCCAAAATGATAAGAGAGTGGCAGGGAATGAAATGGTTAGATGACATCACCAACTCAATGGACATGAATTTGAGCGAACTCTGGCAAACAGTGGAGGACAGAGAAGCCTAGTGTGCTGCAATCCATAAGGTTTCAAGAGTCAGACACAACTTAACGATTGAACAACAACAACAAGAGAATAAAATTACAGCCTTAACTATGAAGATGAAAAGCCTTATGAACTTCCATTCACCACTGTATATCTTGACCAACTCATAGTCAGTGTTGTGAAGACCAAGACAGTGTCATGAAGACCAAAATGAAGACCATTTTGACCTGGGCAGAGTACTTTGCCAAGGATGCAGGACTCCCTGTGTTAAAACTGGGAAAATAGCTGCAAACCAGTGGGTTTGATCCAGTGAAGACCAACTGAATGTAGTGGATAGTGCTACTGTCAATAAAACCAAAGCATCTTACCTCCTTTCTGCTGGAATATACCTTTCTCATTAAACTTTAAATCATTAATGATTTCTTCTCTTACTACATAATATTGCTTCATACCTGGTGCTACTATCTCCTCAAAGCCAAAATTTTGTGAATTCTAGTTTTCTTGTTATTGTTGTTTCTGTTTTGACCAAAAGCTACTAATTTCTTTTTAAACGGTCATCTTCAAGACTGTCTTTAAACTATTTTATTTAATGATTCCTTTACAATGTAAATCAATAGATAAGTATTCCATGATAATTTCTGGTATCATGGTACCATAATTCCATTTCCTTCTTCTTCATCTCAACAATGAAAGTAGCTGGAATTTTGCTGACTATCTCATGACAGTTGCACACCAATTACATTTATCTTGCTGTGACAACAATCGATATTGTTGCCCTTTCTTGATTAGAAAATGGAGGCTAAGTGGAATCAGTGACTGCTATAGGTTTTAGAGGGCTTACTTTGTGGTTCAGTTGATAAAGAATTCTCCTGCAATACACTCCTGTAAAGCAAAAGACTCAAGTTTGATCCCTAGGTTGGGAAGATCCCCTGGATAAGGAAATGGCAACCCATTCCAGTATTCTTGCCTGGAGAATCCCATGGACAGAGGATCCTGGCAGGCTATAGTATATGGGGTCACAAGAGTCAGACATGACTTAGCAACCAAACCAAACCATAGGTTGTAGAACTAGTCACAGGATAAGCCGACTGCCTATCATGGCCTTGGCTTTCCATATTAATAATGACTCTTCATTTTCTAGCCTATCTGTCAAATATACCTAACATCTATAAGCACAAAGAAATGTGACCTAAAGTTTGTAGATTAAAAGATCTACTGGAAAACATTTTCTCAGCCCTGTGTTGTGCAAAGCTTTGATAGTTTCATGGTTGACTTTTCTAATTACTCTCATGAGACCATAAAATTCAACTCTCTGACAGAATGCTATTGAGTTGCTTTCCTTTATTTTTACCTTGGATGTGCCATTTGTGTTTTAAATGTTCATGGTAGGCATTACTCAGAATGTATATTCTCATAATATTAAAAAAAAAATTGTCAGAGCCTGAAAAATGAGGTGGGGAGAAATAGCAGTCCTGAATTTTTTTTTACTCAAAGCTCCCATGATCATAGATTGAATTTCAGACCACCAAACCAAACAATTTTTCTTCAAAATTGAAGTTAAAATCCTCTTTATTTTTTCCTCTGTTTGCCATTCAAGGAAAAAAATATGTGCTACCAATCCATAATTCACTTTACTGGAAGAAATTTCTTGGGAATTATATTCTAGAAATGACTAGTCAGGCAATTCTAGAATCTATAATAAAGTCATTTCAAAGGAATTTTCCAAATAAAACCTTCTCACTTTGAAGAATGGCATTGCTTTAGTCCAATTCACACAATGAAAAGAAAATAAAAGCCATAGGAATACATGCAAGCTTTGATACAAAGTAATGGTATGGAATCAAGACACAAACTTGAACAGTTTATTGGCCAAAATGTCTGCAAAGTTAAAATATTCACAGAGGCAGTAGCTACAAATATGAAGAAAAATATCAGAACAAAAATCACTGAAAGACAGACTTATAGTTCAGCTTCAACTGCCTACAGGGCAGTTTTTATTTGAATTTGGTTCATCCTAGAAGATTCCAAACTGGGAGTTCACTGAACCCTAACTTACAAAGAGAACTGACAGGTAGTCAGGTACATTTCACTCCAGTCAGTTATAGTTGATGTTGCCTTCATGGATTTATGCTACTCCTGGGGATGTGTATATCTGTCTATCTGTACAGTTCACCCCAACTGTAAGGAAATGAGTATAAACAATATAGATGTCCAAACTATAGGTATAATGCATGAGTTATTAACAACTTTAACTCCTCAGTTTTATTTCTCATAAGTCTCTGGCTTAGGTTTACACAACAGAACTATCCAACAGTTGTTGTAAGAAACATGCATGTCCTTAATAATTCTCATAACTGCCTCCTTATTTAACATTGTTGCCTTAAGATTTACAAACTATATGTTGCTCAAACCAGAGTCCTATTAAACTGTAACTTTAAAAGTACAACAAAATACGTCCCATCTTGCATGGCTGATAGACAAGATGAAAGGTCTTGTAGGAGCAGGAATTTTTTTCCATTTTGTGTGAAAGTCCTATGCATGTGCAGAGTGCAGCTTCCAATGTTTCTGAATCACCATTGTCCCACTGATCCTACCTATATGTAAATTATCCACAATAACCTTCAGAATTGTAACATAAAAGAAAGAAAATATGATATGGCTTGTAGGTACATGGGAGAAAATTCTATCACATTTCTGCAATGTATATTCCATACAAGAACAGTATGTTATTATATCTCAGACTCATTAATTGGAGTTTAGAAAAAGTCATCAATTTTTACTTGTGTGCTATGCTTAGTTGCTCAGTTGTGTCCGACTCTACAACCCCATGCACTATAGCCTTCCAGGCTCCTCTGTCCATGGGGATTCTCCAGGCAATAATATTGGAGTGAGTTGCCATGCCCTCCTCCAGGGGAATTTTTCCAACTCAAGGATCAAACCCAGTTTTCACATATGTCTTTTTTCTATATTTAGTATGTGTGAGTGATGGTGCAAAGTTTGAACTCAGTAAAATATTTTATCAATTATACTCATTATTTTATTCCCTACTGTATGTAGTATTTTTTTTTAAAGCTGCTGTTGTTGTTCAGTCGCTAAGTCATGTCCCAATCTTTGTGACCCTATGAACTGCAGCATGCCAGGCTTCACCCTCTCCTGAAGTTTGCTCAAACTCATGCCCATTGATTCAGTGGTGCCATTCAACCATCTCATCCCATGAACAGTATGAAAAGGCAAAAAAGCTGTTGCTTAACTTTTTTCCTGTATCTTTCTATCAAAAGGAATGTTACTCATATTTAGGCTTTTAATATTTCGAATCTGCTTGCTACAATTGTATCTTAGCCTGTATTGCTCCTTCATTTCTATTTCATTCGATTATATTTTGTTCATAGCTACTAGAAGATGATTGTATACATTAGAAAATGTGATCTAATCAACTTTCCATTTGATACCATATGTCTGTAAATGTGGTTTAATTACTTTCCCATATGATACATTAGGTCAATTGTCTGACAGGACCACACAATATTCCTAGCTAAATATATGTGTTTCATTTATTTATTTTAAATTGGAATATAATTGCTTTACAATGTTGTGTTGGTTCCTGTTGTACAATAACATGTATTTACTATAAGTATAAATATATTCTCTCCCTCAGGGCTTCCCTGGTGACTCAGTGGTAAAGAATCTGCCTGCAATGCAGGAGCCTCAGGAGACTCGAGTTTGATCTCTGGATCAGGAAGATCCCATGGAGGAGGGCATGGCAACCCAATCTAGTGTTCCTGCCTGGAGAATTCCATGGACAGAGGAGTCTGGCAGGCTATAGTCTATAGGCTTGCAAAAGGTCTGACACAACTGAAGCAACTTAGTGTGTATACACACACACATTCCCTCCCTCTTAAGCCTCCCTTCCACCTCCCCGTCCACCCCTCTAGGTTGTCACAGAGCACCAAATTGAGTTCCCTGTGCTATACAAATGTATCCCAGTATTCTTAGCTAAATATATTTTAATCCATTTTAATTCACACTTAAAATATACATATAGTATAATTAAACCTAGAGTATAATTTGGAGTATACTTCTATGAGTTTTGAAAATGCATACAGATATGTAACCATCAGCATAATCAAGATACATAACAGTTCCAGCACTCTCCAAAATTACATTATGATGATCTTTGTAGTCAGTCTCTCCCTCCAACCACTGATCTGTATGCTATTTCTATAACATTGCCTTTTCCAAAATATCACACATGTCATCATATAATATAAAACCTTCTCAGTCTGGCTGCTTTCATTTTGCATAAAGAAACACACACATAATGTGTGTGTGTTGTTTGCTATATTAGTAATTTTTCCTTCATTTTAGCTGAGTAATATTCCAGTTTATCCAATGACTAGTTGAAGGACAAGGACGTTGAGCTGTTTCCAGTTTTTGATGATTATATAAAGCTGTTGAAATGTGTGTACACATTTAGAGGTAAATATAAGTTCACATCTTTTGTGTTTGTGTGTGAACTCAGTTGTGTCTGACTCTTTGCAACCCCATGGACTATAGCCCACCAGGCTCCTCTGTTCATGGAATTCTCCAGGCAAGACTGGAGTGAGTTGCCATTCCCATCTCCAGGGGATCTTCCTGACCCAGAGATCTAACCTGTGTCTCCTGCATTGCAGACAGATTCTTTATCACTGCTCCACCTGGGATGGGATTACATCCTTTAGGTAAATACAAATGCTGTCACATTTGGTAAGTGCATGATCAACGTCATAAGAAACTGTCCAACAGTTTTCCAAAGTGTCTGTACCAGTGTGCACTCCAACCAGTAGTATAGAAGGGTTCCAACTGCTCTGTATCCTCTCTAGTACTTGATATGGTCTGCTTCTTTTTTTAATGTTAACCATCATGATAGATGTGTTAGGGAACCATTGGCCAAAACTACGCATGTTGGCCAGGCATGATAATAACTGCTTGCTTGAGTTTGCTCACAACAGTAAGTCCCAATAAGGAACATGAAACTGACAAGCTACCATCAGCCAGAAGAATTCAGAAGAGGCCAAAAGGAGGGAAGAGACATCAGCCATTAATAACATGTCCTGCGGGCCTCCCAGAAACCCTCATGCTAGAATTCAACTTGGCTGAGAGATGCATACTCCAACAGGAAAGACCCTGAGTCACACCAAATAGGGGCACAAGCATACTAGCCAGTGACAACCCAGAAACTAACCCTATTACCCTAAAACTCAAGAGACCTCCTGGGTTCCTTTACTCTGATGTTCTCAGCCCAGGTGCCTCTTCCCAATAAACTCTTGCTTTGTCAGTACATGTGTCTCCTTGGACAATTCATTTCTGAGTGTTAGACAAGAGCCCACTCTCACCTGGAAGGGAGCCCCCTCTGGTAACAGATGTAGTAGTATCTCACTGTAAATTTTAAAATCACTTATTTGAGATATAATTGATATAAAATAAACTAAGTTACCACAAAATAAAAAAATACAACAAAACATAACTTTTTCATTTATAAGCCAATGAGTACCATTTGTATGGACAATGCTTAGTAAACTGAATAAGATAAATAGGTGTTTAAAGATCTACCTTTACACCTCTGGTGTACTTTATGCTCAGTTTAGGAGGGAATGCTATCACAACCACTTGTGAAATAGTGTCATCTAATCATTAAAGGCATCAGGTGCTAACTTCCCTAGAAAAATGGCCTTATTAAAATAGACTGATGAGCTATATTGTATTATGAGCCTGGAATGGCCCATTCTACAGTTAATTTAACATATCCAAAAATATCATAGAGCTGAAAGGATATTCAAATGAAATAAATACTTACTTCCCATTTGATTATTATAGTAATCTATCACTTTGAAATCATGATGCAATGTTTCCTATCAAAACAAGGTTTCTGTTGTACTTCAAAGATTACAGGTGAGACAGTTAAATATCCTTCATGTTGCACATATATTCCTATCATCCACTAGGAACAACTATTTTTATAGGTTTACTTATATCTTTGGGATAGAAGAGAGCAAAGTTATATTATTAAAGTTGTAAGATTGAAAGAAAAGATTTGATGATTTTAGCATAGTATTGAGAACTATTTATTGGTTCTTTAAAAAATATTTTTATATGTCTTCAACTGTCAATAATGCATACTGAACTATTTATGGACGAAATATGATGAATTTGCTTTAATATGAAGTGAAGTGAGGTGAAGTTGCTCAGTCATGTCCAACTCTTTGCGACCCCATGGACTGTAGCCTGCCAGGCTCCTCTATCCATGGGATTTTCCAGGCAAGAATACTGGAGTGGGTTGCCATTTCCTTCTCCTCTACATTCCAAGCTAAAAAAAAAAAATGGGTGGGATAGTTGAAACAAGATTGGAAAGATGTTAATCATTGTGTAAATTGGGTGATCAATTCTAAAGGAAATCAACCCTGAATATCCATCAGAAAGACTGATGCTGAAGCTGAAGCTCCAGTACTTGTGGTCACCTGATGCCAAGAGCCAACTCATTGGAAAAGACCCTGATGCTGGAAAGATTGAAGGCAGGAGGAGAAGGGGATGACAGAGGATGAGATGGTTGGATGACATCACCGAGTCAATGGACATGAGTTTAAGCAAACTCGGGGAGATAGTGAAGGACAGGGAACCTTGGCGTGCTGCAGTCCATGGGCCTGCAAAGAGTCAGACATGACTAAGCAAATGAACAACAACAAGAAGTCATTGTGTAAACTGGGAATTGAGTATATTATTCTACTTTGTGTGTATGTGGAAATTTCTGAAATAAAATTTTAAAATTGTTCTTCTCATAATTCACCCTCACTTCATGAGAGTTTAGGAAATGTGGTTCAGTGATGTACATGAACTTTATGTAAAACACCATTTTACACCGATTTCTAAATCCAAGCATGAAAAAAATGACCTTTAAATGACATTCTACCAGAAATACAGAACTCCTAATTAGTGTAAAATCAGCAAGAATATGTGAGAGTGATTCTTGTCGTGATTTGCCCAATCAAAGGATCAAATTTATGCACAGGTTCACGGATACGAATCAATCACCTATTAAGTTAGAAACATACTAGAGGCTGTAAAACATACAATATAATAGACAAGACATTGCCCCACTTGTCAAAAAGTTTTCATATCAGCAGAGCAGACAACATTAGCACACACCAAACAGCAGAGAGTTGAAAGCTGAACTGGAAGGTCCAAGTAGTAATTATAAAGGAAATTATCAAAAGGAGAGCTTTGTGAAGGTCCCACATAAGAGATCAGAATTGAAATTGTCATTTTAAAATGGATAATGTTTGGGAAACCAGGAAAAAATATTATGTTGCATGTAGAGAGTTTAACATAAGCAAAAACATTTTTTATAAAAAGAGTCAGCATGGTATGTAGATATTAAAGAAAACATGAAACCTAGAGCAAGGAACAGATGTGAAGGAATAATAACAATGACAACAGAAATAATAATAACAGACTCTGTGCAAGGCATTATTCTCAGTGTTTTACATATATTTACCCCTATGTGCTGGAGAAGGCAATGGCACCCCACTCCAGTACTGTTGCTTGAAAAATCCCATGGATGGAGGAGCCTGGAAGGCTGCAGTCCATGGGGCCGCTAAGAGTCGGACACGACTGAGTGACTTCACTTTCACTTTCCACTTTCATGCATTGGAGAAGGAAATGGCAACCCACTCCAGTGTTCTTGCTTGGAGAATCCCATGGACGGAGAAGCCTGGTGGGCTGCAGTCCATGGGATCACACAGAGTCGGACATGACTGAAGTGACTTAGCAGAGACCCCTCTGAGTACATATTATTAATAATAGCCCAATTTTGCAAATGAAGAAACTGAGGCACAGAGAGATTATGTAATGTGCCTGAGGTCATAGAGTTTATATAGTAACAGAGCAAGGTTTTGAACCCATTCTAGTTTCAGGATACATGTGTTGATTCCCATGCCACACTGCCCAGTGGGAAATAGGACTAAATAGTTTGGGAGAAGATAATGATACCAATGATATAGATTGGGCTTCCCAGGTGGCACTAGTGGTAAAGAAACCACCTGCCAATGCAGGAGACATAAGAGACTCGGGTTTGATCCCTGGGTAAGAAAGATCCCCTGGAGGAGGGCATGGCAACCCACTCCAGTAATCTTGCCAGAAGAATCCCATGGACAGAGGAGCCTGGCGGGCTACAGTCCACAGGGTCACAAAGAGTTGGACACAACTGAGGCGACTTAGCACGTACACAATGTTGACTTCTCTTCCATCCTCACTTCAAATAGCCACTACTTTTACAGACTGTCCAAAACTGTTAGGCCTAGAAGTTGAAAGCTAATTTTGCTCTCTCAAGTCAAAGAATCAGAAAACTGTGGCACTAAGTTTAAGGAACTTGGCTGAAAGCAAGTAATTTTGTGTTGGATCCAAGAACTAAAAATCCAAAGACTCTTGCTCTGAGCATCAGACTTCACATACAAATGTACACTTCTTCTCTCAGAACTATAATTTCATAGGCTGAAACTAGAAGTATATGTAACTGGATCTCAGCCATCTGTCTCACATCTAATGACACAGTTCAATAAGTATTACACAATAATTTACAGCCTGTTGTGGGTTTTTTTGCATGTCAAGCAAATAAAAATAAATAGGGCAAATATTTCTCATAATTTTTTTCATTATTGTTCAGCTTGAGATACAAACACCACCATTTAATTAACACTTGGAATAGATCCTGGGACCCAGAATAAAGGTATAGAATCTAAGATTATGATTATTAATAGTCTTTTCTCCTCATACTTTTCCTGTTACCTCTGACCTTGTCACTTGATGCATTCTCATACCTGTTGACTGAATTGATTATTTTCACTCCTTTATTATCTTTGAGAAATATTACATTATCTTCCCAAATCTCTCCCCCCGTCTTAATTCCTTAAGTCCAGTATTAACTCTTGTGGAATGGAAGGCTTTTGCATTGTCATATAGGAATGACTTTCCTGAACTCAGGTCACCAACCTTCTCGGTTGGCCAGAGACTTTCCTGGTTTGGAAACTGGAAGTCCAGCATTCAAGGAAAAGCCCTCAGTCCCAGGCAGGCCAGGACAGCTAGTCACCTTAGTGCCTGGCACACCATCTAAAAATGTTGGAGAAAAACAGGTATGCCTATCTCAATAAAGCTATTTGTGTATATACACATTGTTTAATGAAACAAACTGAACATGTGCAGGTGAGAAAAAAAATAGAATAGAAAGATGGTAACAATAACCCTGTATATGAGACAGCAAAAGAGACACTGATGTATAGAACAGTCTTTTGGACTCTGAGGGAGAGGGTGGGATGATTTGGGAGAATGGCATTGAAATATGTATAATATCATATATGAAACAAGTCGCCAGTCCAGGTTCAATACATGATACTGGATGCTTGGGGCTGGTGCACTGGGACGACCCAGAGGGATGGTATGTGGAGGGAGGAGGGTTCAGGATGGGGAACACATGTATACCTGTGACAGATTCATTTTGATATATGGCAAAACCAATACAATATTGTAAAGTTAAATAAAATAAAATTTTAAAAAAGTGAAATGCGTCCTCAGCCTTCTGGAGAGACATGTAATCCTAGAACTCCTTCCACTTGGAAGAGAAGTGAGCTTTTTCCTTAAACCTGATATGATCTGTTGATAATCAGCTACAAGAAGGGTAAAAACACTTCCTAGTAACATCTCAAGTTGCAGTAACACTGGCTATCATGCCATGCTGGGGAAGTAGGATATCAATTTACCTGAAAATTGAATTAGCTCTTAATTAAAACTAATTAATTTGTTAATTGCTAACAAATTAACAATTTGTTTGTTAATTTGTTAACTAATTGTTGTGTTCGTCCAACACAGAATTTCTGTATTGTAGTGCACTGGCCCTGACCCAGCTTTCAGAAATGGTAACAGTTTAGATATATTTTCTTTTATTGCAGTTTAAAACCCAGTATTAGTGTTCAAGCAAAATGACTCACATTTATTATTAAGGTATGCTCCGAGAAAGTCATAATTTTACTGAAGGTGAGGAAAAAAAAAAAAAGGGGAGCTGGTGTTTGAATAAAATACCTTCCCCTCAGATCCTTACTAAGAGTGTGGGCATGATTTCTCAGCACACACTCTAATCTCAAAAATACTTGAGAAAGGATTTGCAAGTCAGGGATCCCCTTGAGAAAACTTTAAGACACCATCTTTCCCTCTCATAGACACTATGTTTGTGGGACAGCCAGGGATGAAATGAATTTTATGTTAAAAACATGCAAAGATATTTTGAAGACACTTCTCTTTTCTTCAAAGAGAAGTTGCTTGGAGGGCCTGATGATAAACAGCAAATGTATTTTAAAATTGCATTTCATTTACAAAAAGTGATAGGTAATTAATTATTAATTCTTTAAGAAGCCCCCCTCCAACTTGAATAAATCTAATGAAAATGAAAATCATGCCAATCAGAACTGGATTTTACATTGGAATTAATAATTTATTTTATTTGCTCACTATAATACAGAGAAGATGACAAGAAAAGTGAGTATATTTATAAAGAAAACCAAGCAGAGGTAGTACATTTTATCATTAGAGAACTTTCTTATAGAACAAACACATTTGAGATTAAAAACTTAAATTATGTATCACACTTTTACAAATGCAGAGCAGAAGTTAAAGACAGAAAAACTCGTTACTTTCAGATTTATATATCAAAATGGAAAGTTGATGTGTAATATTGTTGGGGTTTTTGTGAGAAAGCCTTAAGCTTAGCAGGCTGAGGTGATGAATAATTTTCTTAAGGATACGTAGAAAATCAGCTTCTATACATTCCTTGGCAAAATTTCACTATAATGGGAAATTATAATGGGAACAGCAATTCAAAACAAAACCAAACAAACAACCAGAAAAGCTAGGAAACAGACAAGAACAGGGGTGAGGGCAGGAGGAGGGTTATTTTATTTCTGATGTCTTGTTATTTTCATATATTTAACAATGAAAGCTATTAGAAATAGAACTTAATGTCCCTTCTTGCACCCTGTGTGCAGAGGGCAGTATTGCTAGATAGGGCAGTATTCTCCCTTGGGCACTCTATTCTATGGCCTTTCAAGGACAACCAGAATCAGGAAAAGAACTCATTGTGCTCTCAATTGCAAGACAAAGGAAGGCTGGTACATCCATGAGCTGCTAGATATATGGCCTGCCTTTGTTGTTTAAGGATGTCAGATCACCGGTTTTGTTTTCATTGCATGTGTCTTAACACTAGGTTAAAAGCTAGGGATCTGGTTTTAAGACTTCTCTCTGACATTAATTGGCTATCTAATCCTAGGCAAGTTGTTTCACCTCTCATGAGCATTGGACAAGAATAGTCACCAGATGACCCCTATGGACATTGTTCAGTGACTTAAAGTCAAAAGTGAAGGCAATTGTTTGAACAATGTTATCTTAGATCCAATCACCCCAGCTGTTTCCAGGTATACTGAGAGACTGAAGAGAAAAGTGTTTATTCATATGGCTGTAGAACCAGACTGTCCAGATCCATATGTTTCTTCTTATTACATGCGTGACCTGAGGCAAATTTCTTCTCTTTGCACCCAGTTCTTGACTTATAAAGTAGGAATGATAATAGTAACTAGCCCACAGGGTTATTACAAAGATTCACTGAAATCACTCAGGTACAATTCTGAGAACACTGCCTGTTTCAGTTCTAATACAGTCAGGAATTAATTAAGCTAGGTTCTTTCCAGTAGAAGATGAGTTTAAAGGCTCATGTGGAGGAGTAAGGCTTTTAAGTGAAAGAAGATACTTCTTCCTGGTTGAAAGTCACACTCTTTTACTCCACATCCACACTCCAAGTTATTTCCTAGCACAGTGATTCTCTCTTTCTGGCATCAGAATCACCTGGACAGCTTATTACAACATAGACACTTGGACTCCAACCCTAGAATTTCTAATTCAGTAGGTCTGCACTGAGGTTGAGAATATACATTTATGGGACTTCCCCAGTGGTCCAGTAGTTAAGACTCTGTGCTTCTAATGCAGGGGGCATAGTTTTGATTCCCAGGTCGGTGAACTAAGATCCCACCTGCTGCGTGGTGCAGCCAAAAAATAAAAGTAACAATGAGGTTATTCTCAACTGTTAGATTGTCAATCATTCAGAATTTGGGAAATATGTATATTAAAAAAGAATATATATTTCTAACAAATTTCCAGGTGATACTGATGTCACTGGCCCAGGAAACATATTTTGAGAGCCACTGTCATAAATCATATCTCCCTGATTTTTTAAATCTGAGAACCATCAAGACCTGCATAAATTGGACACCTAAGGGCACCATCTATTACCCAGTGAACTCAACAGTTCAGCTTGCTAGCCAATGGTACTAAGGTACTTGAGAACCATTGATCCATCAAATCACACTAATTGTTTTTTCCCTTGCTCACTTAAGTTCCATCCACACTGCCCTTTTTTTCTACTCTTAAAACCAGCCAAAGACCCCAGCACAGGGTTCTTGTGATTCTTATGCTTTACACTGGAAATTTGCCCTTCTAGATCTTCACATAGCTGGCTCCTCATCAATTCAGTTACCACTTTCTCTATTTACAATATGGGCTTCATTGATGGCTCGATGGTTAAGAATCTGCCTGAAATGCAGGAGCCACAGGAGATGCAATTTCGATCCCTGGGTCAGGAAGATCTCCTGGAGAAGGGAATGGCTATGCACTCCTATTTTATTGCCTGGAGAACCCCATGGACAGAGGAGCCTGGTGGGTTACAGTCCATACAGTTGCAAAGAGCCAGTCACAACTGAAGAACTTAACATGCATGCATTGCAAATTTCATTATACAGTAAACATATTTACGATGAGCAACTTAAATTATGGGGCTTCCCTGGTGGCTCAGATGCTAAAGAATCTGCCTGCAAGGCTGGAGACCTGAGTCCAGTTCTTGGGTTGGGAAGATGCCCTGGAGGAGGGCATGACAATCCACTCAGTATTCTTGCCTGGAGAATCCCATGAACATAGGAGCCTGGTGGGCTACAGTCCATGGGGTTCCAAAGAGTTGGACATGACTGAGCAACTAAGCACAAGGGACACAACTTAAATTATAAATAACAATTTTTAAATATAAAAGCCTCCCCTCTCCCCTGAGTCATTCTCCAGCTTATCACCTTGTTTTAGTTCCTTCATATTGATTGTCTAATCTGTAATCTATCATTTATTCATTAATGTATTTATGATATCTATCTCCCTACCCCATAAAATATAAACTCCACGAGTTTAGCAATTTTTGTTAACAACTCTATTCCAAACACATAAAAAGGTGCTGGGGACATAGCTGTTTAGTTGTTAGTCACTCAGTTGTGTCTGACCCTTTGTAACCAATGGACTGTAGCCCACTAGGCTGCTCTGTCCATGGGATTCTCCAGGCAAGAATACTGCAGTGGGTTGCCATTTCCTTCTCCAGGGGATCTTCCCAACCCAGGGATTGAAGCCAGGTCTCCCACACTGCAGGCAGATTCTTTAGTATCTGAACCACCAGGGAAGCCCAGGAATGTAGTAAACCCTTAATAAATATTTATCACATGGATAAACAAACCAAGAAAGAAGGAGCCATTTGCATCAGATCTGATATTACTACTCCATCCAGAGTGAAAGACTCTCTAATATGATGCCTACCAAACTAGTAAAGGCCCAGCTTTCCTTCCAGAAATGATATCATTTTAGTCCTTCTTTATTCTAGTGGTGTGAAGACTCAAAAAGGAAACTCAAGAAAAGAATGTTCTGTAAGGGCAGTGTTGTTTTGTACTCTTTTTCTAAATATAAGTCAACTAACTTCTTGGAGTGACCTAAAACAAAAAAAAATGCAGGATGATGCTAGTTGCACCATTATTTAAGTCAAAAACAGACTGTTACAGTAAGTAGAGTGAATTTTATCCCTGAAAGAAAACAAAAGCTAGTTCACTATGTGAACTGTTCTATTCATTAGTGATTCTGCTTGCTGACAGAGTTTGTTGTTAACAAGTATTCTGTCTTACATCCACATACATCAAAGAATTGAGCCCTGATCCCACTGGGAGAGCCTGTGAAATGATTCTCATGTTCCAACAGAGTAGGGAAATGCTGCACACTCTAGCTTTTTCTTAAAGACTCACAAAGTATATGGGGACAACATAAAGGTTTTGAGAAGTTCTACATTCAAAAGCCTTTGAATTTGTTTCATCCATGTTTCCCAAATTTTGACTGATCCATGTCTGAAAAACCCACTCTGAGAGAAACAACTTGGTGGTCCCCAGTATTGATTTGTTTACTTGTTTTATTTATAGTGAGTGACAAATCCTAGTGGGACAGTTAAATAGTATACAAACTCATTAAGACTGTGCCAACATCTAGACCTTTATAGAATACATGAGCAATGGCTGGGTCATTTGACAAGATACTAGTTATTCAGGTTTCTGGAATAATCTTCTAGCTCTTGAGCCCCCAAATTGCCCAGGGACTTAATGCGGTTGAATTCTTTATACCTAGTTTGCAGTTCTTCAGTCACAGCTATCAGAGAAAAGAAGTTGTTTTCAAAATATGAGAGAATTTGGCACAGCTTCAGGGGGGATATGCATGAAGCAGGGAAAAAGGAAGTCAATATGCCACCAGTCAGCCTGATCAGCTGTGTCACTCCTGAGGTCAATAAGTGACAGATACTGCTGTCAGACCACCCACACAGTCAGATAACTGGCTGCCCTCCCCCTCCCCCCACCCAGAGGGGGACTTCTAAGGGACCCACAAATGACCAACTTCATGGAGTTTTCTCTTTAGAGAGGAACAATGTTTTCCTGTAAAGAATGCCAAAGGAATTAGTCTTTTGTCACGTGTGTTTATTTCTCAAGAGGCTTTTAAGGCCTTGCTGGTCTATAGTTCAGTGTGACAATAATGCAGGATGCATTTTTTTTTTTTCCAAGGGGAAGTCAGCCTTCAAAACAGTGACATCCTGGACAACTTCCAGAGAGATTGCAAAACTTACAACTGTGGTACTAATAGACATCAATTTCCCTCTGGTGGTGGCCTGCTAATTTAACTCACCAAATAAACAAGTCTTTATTCTAGTGGTCAGTACATTTGCTTTTAAATGATTGGTCAAGGAAGGGTAAATAACACCATTTATCAGTGGGAGATCGTACAGCCTTAGAGAATTGTAAAAATCATTTTGAGTGTTGTTGGCACCTGAGGCTTGAGTTCTGGGATTTATGCAAATATCGCTTGAAGTTAAAGAGAATCTAGTATCTCAGGTCTGCCTGTGTGGTTATGTTGATGTCTCTAAGGCTTTGTTGATGCAGAGTCTCACATTCTGTAGGTTAAAATGATTGTTTGGTCATTCCTTCAAATGTTGAGGCAACTACATCCTGCTGTCCTTTGTCAAATTATTGATTCAAAGACTTCTTGTTCAGAACTCTTGTTTTTCATGTATGAACCTGATATTGTTTCCATACCTAATAAACATTACATCTCTGATGATGAATAGCACTATCATCTCTAAGTTACCTGGTTCCTCTAGTTTATGGAAAGAAAGATTGTTAAATTAATTCCCTTAACCAGAAAAATGTGAATATCTAAATATTATTAAGACAGGAAGGTTCAGAAGTCAATTCATGGCAATCAGCATGAACAAGGAATGTTGGTACAGTACTTTGGTGAGGGAAAATAATTTGGAGGGGAAGTACCAAAGATGGAGAAGCTCTATACAGACAACAAAAACAAGACCAGGAGCTGACGGTGGCTCAGATCATGAACTCCTTATTGCCAAATTCAGACTGAAATTGAAGAAAGTAGGGAAAACCACTAAACCATTCAAGTATGACCTAAATCAAATCCCTTATGATTATACAGTGGAAGTGAGAAATAGATTTAAGGGCCTAGATCTGATAGATAGAGTGCCTGATGAACTATGGACTGAGGTTCGTGACATTGTACAGGAGACAGGGATCTAGACCATCCCCATGGAAAAGAAATGCAAAAAAGCAAAATGGCTGTCTGGGGAGGCCTTACAAATAGTTGTGAAAATAAAGAAGCGAAAAGAAAGGAGAAAAGGAAAGATATAAGCATCCAAATGCAGAGTTCCAAAGAATAGCAAGAAGAGATAAGCCTTCCTCAGCAATCAATGTAAAGAAATAGAGGAAAACAACAGAATGGGAAAGACTAGTGATCTCTTCAAGAAAATCAGAGACACCAGGGGAACATTTCATGCAAAGATGGGCTCCATAAAGGACAGAAAAGGTATGGACCTAACAGAAGCAGAAGATATCAAGAAGAGGTGGCAAGAATACTCAGAAGAACTATACAAAAAGATCTTCACGACCAAGATAATCACCATGGTGTGATCACTCACCTAGAGCCAGATATCCTGGCATGTAAAGTCAAGTGGGCCTTAGAAAGCATCACTACGAACAAAGCTAGTGGAGATGATGGAAATCCAGTTGAGCTATTTCAAATCCTGAAAGATGATGCTGTGAAAGTGCTGCACTCAATATGTCAGCAAATTTGGAAAACTCAGCAGTGGCCACAGGATGGGAAAAGGTCCGTTTTCATTCCAATCCCAAAGAAAGGCAATGCCAAAGAATGCTCAAACTAGCGCACAATTGCACTCATCTCACATGCTACTAAAGTAATGCTCAAAATTCTCCAAGCTAGGCTTCAGCAATACGTGAACCATGAACTTCCAGATGCTCAAGCTGGTTTTAGAAAAGGCAGAGGAACTAGAGACCAAATTGCCAACATCTGCTGGATCACTGAAAAGCGAGAGTCCCAGAAAACATCTATTTCTGCATTATTGACTATGTCAAAGTCTTTGACTGTGTGGATCACAATAAACTGTGGAAAATTCTGAAAGAGATGGGAATATCAGACCACCTGACCTGCCTCTTGAGAAACCTACATGCAGGTCAGGAAGCAACAGTTAGAACTGGTCATGGAACAACAGACTGGTTCCAAATAGGAAAAGAAGTACGTCAAGGTTGTATATTGTCACCCTGTTTATTTAACTTCTATGCCGAGTACATCATGAGAAATGCTGGACTGGAGGAAGCACAAACTGGAATCAAGATTGCCAGGAGAAATATCAATAACCTCAGATATGCAGATGATACCACCCTTATGGAAGAAAGTGAAGAGGAACTAAAAGCCTCTTGATGAAGGTGAAAGTGGAGAGTGAAAAGGTTGGCTTAAAGCTCAACATTCAGAAAACGAAGATCATGGCATCTGGTCCCATCACTTCATGGCAAATAGATGGGGAAACAGTGGAAATAGTGTCAGACTTTATTTTTTTTGGGCTCCAAAATCACTGCAGATGGTGACTGCAGCCATGAAATTAAAAGACTCTTACTCCTTGGAAGGAAAGTTATGACCAACCTAGATAGCATATTCAAAAGCAGAGACATTACTTTGCCAACAAAGGTCCATCTAGTCAAGGCTATGGTTTTTCCAGTGATCATGTATGGATGTGAGAATTGACTGTGAAGAAAGCTGAGCGCTGAAGAATTGATGCTTTTGAACTGTGGTGTTGGAGAAGACTCTTGAGAGTCCCTTGGACTGCAAGGAGACCCAACCAGTCCATTCTGAAGGAGATCAGCCCTGGGATTTCTTTGGAAGGAATGATGCTAAAGCTGAAACTCCAGTACTTTGGCCACCTCATGCGAAGAGTTGACTCACTGGAGAAGACTCTGATGCTGGGAGGGATTGGGGGCAGGAGTAGAAGGCTATGACAGCGGTTGAAATGGCTGGATGGCATCGCTGACTTGATGGATGTGAGTCTGAGTGAACTCCGGGAGTTTGTGATGGACAGGGAGGCCTGGCATGCTGCAATTCATGGGGTCGCAAAGAGTCGGACATGACTGAGTGAATGAACTGAACTGAAATGAAGATATAAAAACTATTATAAATATAAGATATCATACTGTGAAACATGAAGCCTCAGAATATAAAACTAGGCCTCAGAATATAGGTAGAAATGAGGTGTGAAAGGAAAACCAAATGGAGTCACTATTGCTAAGAGAGCTCTCTAAAATGAAGCCAGGAAGCCATTGAGAAAGTATGACATATGCACATCTCAGCCCTGTTGGAATTTGAACTTTGACCATTTTTTTTGTCTTAACATAGGCATCTAGAACATCTGCTCAATGTTCCAGAAATGCAAAATATATATCAGACCCTTACCCTAAAATAACACGGGACAGGCTATTTCTTAAGGACAAATAGCTCCTTTCTTGCATTAGTGACAATCATTATTCTTTAACAACCTTGTGGCTTTTGCTTTTAGAAACCCCAACTCTCTCTTCCCTGGAGCAATCTTTTGGTTTTACCTGGATCTGTGTGTCCTGATTTGCAGTTCTTAAGACCCTTAGTAAAATTCTTTGTTCTTTGCAGTCTTGACACTGATTATGGCTCAACAGAGGGATTGGATGGCCCAGGTAGAGAGTATTATAAGAACACAAGCAGTGGCAATGGGAAAGGACAGATAGGAGTGTGTGTGTGTGTGTGTGTGTTGTGTATAGTGTGTAAGTTGTCTTAAAACATAAAGGGAATTGTTAGTTGACAAGGAAATTTAGAAAGATGAGTTGCAGCCAATTCATGGAGGGCCTTGAAAGCCAGACCAAAGTGATTCAGCAGACAATGGTGATTTTTTATGAGGAAAATGATATTATCCATTAATGAATCTGAAAATGTATCTGGTTCGATGTGAAGGAAAACTGAGGTTTAATGAAACACTAAGACAGTTAGTCTCCCTAAGTGGTTATTGCATGGAAAACAATAGGGAAAGAACTGAAATGTAATCCCATAGCAATTAAAATATAACCTGAATACCTACATGCAACATGTCACAATTGCCTCTTTTGGCTTAGCATCTTCTATGTGGATGACTTATGAAGATGAAAAGCAAAAACATAATGATTTGTAAGGTTATTTTTTAGAATGCAAAAGTGATCAACCACTTATATAAAAGTACCATTTCATTTCATAAATTTTAGTGCTTGGAACATTAATAATGGAGGGCACATAAAGAACTGAAATTAAGCATCTTTACTACACTGTGTTAAAGATGCATGTGTATCTTCCAAATGTTAAAAAAAAAAAATAAGCCATTCTTTTCAAAGCTAGCATTTTTTTGTGACCCAGATCCTGAGTAAAAACATAAAAACAGCCCTTAGTTTTGCTGTTCCACTTTACAAGATAGAGAAATCTTAAACTCTAAAGTTTGCTCTTAAAACAAAGAAAAAATGAAAAGAAAAAGAAAGGTAGGAAATATGTTTCTATTGTTGTGCAGCAAGGCAGCTACACAATGCTGAAAAAAAAAAAGAATGACTTTAATATAAAAGTCTTGGATTCTGGCAAGCTTTGGATTATTCATACTATTTGGTTTGGAGGGTCATAGATTGAACTGTGTGTCAGTAACAGCACACTGAATGCCATTTTTTTCAAGCCTAAACAAAAAGTCCTCAAAATAATTACTTTCAGGTCTTCTTTGTTCCTCTGGCCATTTGCTCCTCAGCTTTTTTTTTTTTTTTGCTCATTTTAACCAATTAGGTAAACATGAAATACATGTTGACTCTAGTTAACAGAAAGTATTTTCAGAATGTAGTTCTTAGAAGTGATAATGAACAAGGCAACATGTGTTGACTGAAACAAAAAGCCACAGTGTAAAAGTTGTGAGCTAAGTTTTATTTGGGGAACCTTACTGAGGACTATAGCCTGGGACACAGCCTCTCAGACAGTTCTGAGGAACTGCTCCAAAGAGGTAATGGAGGAGTCAGGATATATATGAATTCTTTTGCTGGGGTGGAGGCGAGGGTGGGAACATGTAGTTGAACATCAAAGATCAGATCAGATCAGTCGCTCAGTCGTGTCCGACTCTTTGCGACCCCATGAACCGCAGCACGCCAGGCCTCCCTGTCCATCACCAGCTCCCGGAGGTCACTCAGACTCGCATCCATCGAGTCAGTGATGCCATCCAGCCATCTCATCCTCTGTCGTCCCCTTCTCCTCCTGCCCTCAATTCCTCCCAGCATCAGAGTCTTCTCCAGTGAGTCAACTCTTCGCATGAGATGGCCAAAATACTGGAGTTTCAGCTTTAGCATCATTCCTTCTAAAGAAATTCCAGGATTGATCTCCTTCAGAATGGACTGGTTGGATCTCCTTGCAGTCCAAGGGACTCTCAAGAGTCTTCTCCAACACCACAGTTCAAAAGCATCAATTCTTCGGCGTTCAGCCTTCCTCACAGTCCAGCTCTCACATCCATACATGACCACAGGAAAGACCATAGCCTTGACTAGGCGAACCTTTGTTGGCAAAGTAATGTCTCTGCTTTTGAATATGCTATCTAGGTTGGTCATAACTTTCCTTCCAAGGAGTAAGCGTCTCTTAATTTCATGGCTGCAGTCACCATCTGAACATCAAAAGATTACTACTAATTACAAAGAACAGAAGTTTCAACTTAATGATTTTAGTGCAATGGAAAGACGCAGGAATCTGAGGATCATTGAAATTAGTCCTTAGATATGCATCTTAAGTATCTAAGGGTAGTATATTCAAAGTACAGAATGCTTCCTGTTTTTATCCATCCTGAATTCTGCTCAGGGTACACTGTTACTGGATGTCTATAGTGGTTAATGGCTTGATCTTTGTAGAACCAGAACGGTGGGCAACATTCTTTTCTCTACACATGATATATAAAAATAATGTAAGAAGGGGGAAATAAGCATCATATTGAACTTCTGGAATCAGTATGTTTATTCAACAGCATCCACTTTAAGAATCAAGTATTATCATGCTCTTTTGCTTTCCTGTTATGATTTTCAGCTCAATAAATTCCTGCTTCCTGATTTTGCATACTGGGAATTCTGCTGTACTCACTCATCAGATCTATTTTTGGCAGCCGTATCCTGTCTCCATCTCTAAGGACATATGATCAAATTCTTCAAACTGATTCAGGGTGTCTGGTGACTTTTCAGATGGTTCGAGCAACTCAGTGGGGCATTTAACCTTTCCAGTAACTATACCACAGGAGAATAAGCAAATTGTATCCTTATCTTCTGCCTGGAGGTTAGCATTACTAATGTTATTGTGTTTACATTTTCTTCTATGGATGTTTAACTATATTTTCCATGTTCATTAGATACTTTCCCCAAAATTATTCAATGTTCTGGGGCTAATATGCTTTTTCAATGAAAAATAAGCAAGATATCCTCATAAAGGACCAGGACCTACCCTCTTTGTTGGGTCTTCCAATAGTGGGAATGAGTTGTACTGCACCCAGTGTCTCTGAATACATATCCAGATGCTAACAGCTTAGTTTCCCATCTAAACATAAATGCAGTTGCATTTCTTCTTTTATTTTATTTAATTTTTTTTGGACTTTTAATCTTCAGACATACAAGACAATTATTTCTGTTGTTGAAACCATCCAGTTTGTGGCACTTGTCACAGCAGCTCTAGCAAACTAATACATGACCACTATAAATAATGTAACTGCAAACATTCTTATATCCATCTTATTATATGCATAAACACAGATTTATATTGGGTATAGAAATATGAGTGCAAGTGGCATGTGATAGGGAATTTATGTGCTCAACCTCAGCAGATAACACCAGTTTTCAAATTGTCTGTGTCAATTTACTACATGATGTATTAAAAAAATTTATTTCTTTCTGTCTTCAGTATGACAAGGTATTACAGTGTATTTATTTTTTATTTATTTATTTTTTTTACTTTACAATATTGTATTGGTTTTGCCATACAACAACATGCATCCACCATGGTGTACACGTGTTCCCCATCCTGAAACCCCCCTCCCACCTCCCTCCACATACTAATTACACATCCCTCTGGGGTCATCCCAGTGCACCATCCCCAAGCTTCCTGTATCCTGCATCGAACCTGGACTAGTGATTCATTTCTTATATGATATTATACATGTTTTAATGCCATTCTCCTAAATCATCCCCACTCCCTCTTCCACAGAGTCCAAAAGACTGTTCTATACATCTGTGTCTCTTTTGCTGTTTTGCATATAGGGTTGTTGTTACCATCTTTATAAATTCCATATATATGCGTTAGCATACTGTATTGGTGTTTTTCTTTCTGGCTTACTTCACTCTGTATAATAGGCTCCAGTTTCATCCACCTAATTAGAACTTATTCCAAAGTATTCTTTTTAATGGCTGAGTAATACTCCATTGTGTATATGTACCACTGCTTTCTTTATCCATTCATCTCCTGATGGACATCTAGGTTGCTTCCATGTCCTGGCTATTGTAAACACTGCTGCCATGAACATTGGGGTACATGTGTCTCTTTCAATTCTGGTTTCTTTGGTGTGTATGCCCAGCAGTGGGATTGCTGGGTCATGTGGCAGTTCTATTTCCAGTTTTTTAAGAAATCTCCCACTGTTCTCCATAGTGGCTGTACTAGTTTGCATTCTCACCAACAGTGTAAGAGGGTTCCGTTTTCTCCACATCCTCTCCAGCATTTATTGCTTGTAGACTTTTGGATCACAGCCATTCTGACTGGCATGAAATGGTACCTCATAGTGGTTTTGATTTGCAATTCTCTGATAATGAGTAATGTTGAGCATCTTTTCATGTGTTTGTTAGCCATCTGTATGTCTTCTCTGGAGAAATGTCTATTTGGTTCTTTGGCCCATTTTTTTGATTGGGTCATTTATTTTTCTGGAATTGAGCTGTAGGAGTTGCTTGTATATTTTTGAGATTAGTTGTTTGTCAGTTGCTTCATTTGCTACTATTTTCTCCCATTTTGAAGGCTGTCTTTTCACCTTGCTTATAGTTTCTTTTGTTGTGCAGAAGCTTTAATTTTAATTAGATCCCACTTGTTTATTTTTGCTTTTATTTCCAATATTCTGGGAGGTGGGTCATAGAAGATCCTGCTGTGATGTATGTCGGAGAGTGTTTTGCCTATGTTCTCCTCTAAGAATTTTATAGTTTCTGGTCTTATGTTTAGATCTTTAATCCATTTTGAGTTTATTTTTGTGTATGGTATTAGAAAGTGTTCTAGTTTCATTCTTTTGTGTTCAACAAACATTTGTTGAGCAACTACTGTATACAAAAGACTATACGCCATAGAGAGGATGCAGTGATGAATGGCCCACAGCCCCTTGCCTTCAAGAAGCTTCTAGTTTTTCAGGACACTAAAAGGGTAGTATAAGTAAAGTGTACAAATAACTGCAATATAAGGTAAAATATGATGAGGGCAATAAAGAAAACGTTCTAGAGAGGGGCAGATTATAAATGGTGGCTGGATCAGAGGGAATGATTCAAGAAGAAGTAGCAGTGGAGCTGTGGAATTTAATAGAGAGGATCTCAACAGGCAGAGATAAAGGAGGAAATAATCCTGGTAGAGATAACAGTAGGCACAAAGGTGAGGAGGCAGGAAAACACACAGCAAGTTTAGGGAAAGACAAGTGATCTAATCTGATGGGCCATAGAGTTGACATCCTCAGAAATTGAACAATAAAAATGAAAAAAAGTGGGTGAAAGCCACATGGAGGAGGATGTCAGGTAGATAGAGAAGTTCAGAGTTTATTTAGTGCACAAGAAAGAAGCAATGAAAGCCTTTAAGAAGGAAAATGACTTGCCATATTTACTTATGCAGGAATCTCTGGTGGCTCAGCAGTAAAGAATCCGCCTGCAATACAAGACATGGATTTGATCCGTGGGCCAGGAAAATCCCATGGAGAAGGAAATGGCAACCCACTCCACTATTCTTGGGAGTGGAAAATTCCATGGACAGAGGAACCTAACAGGCTACAGTCCATTTGGTTGCAAGAGTTGGACATGACTTATCAACTAAACCACCACTACATTTACTTATGCATCTATTTGCACCTTTCTGCATTCCAAAAAGCATCTGATGCAATCAACAAAAATAAACATATTGTAATAAGATAAAAATATGTAAAGAGATCAAGATGTAGGGCTAAAATATTAATAAGAAAGCCAAAAGACACCAGGAGTAGCCAGTGCACAAAAAAGAAGATCCTACACAATTATTAATAGTAGGGCTTACAGTCAGCTTTGGGTTCAAGAAAGGCAATGTCAAAGAGTGTTCAAACCACTGCACAACTGCACTCATCTCATACACTAGCAAAGTAATGCTCTATATTCTCTAAGTGAGGCTTCAATAGTACGTGAACCAAGAATTCCCAGATGTTCAAGCTGGATTTAGAAAAGGTAGAGGAACCAGAGATCAAGTTGCCAACATCCGTTGGATCATAGAAAAAGCAAGAGAGTTCCAGAAAAACATCTGCTTCTGCTTTATTGACTACACCAAAGCCTTTGACTGTGTGGCTCACAACAAACAGGATAATTCTTAAAGAGATGGGAATATCAGACAAACTTACCTGACTCCTGAGAAATCTGTATGTAGGTCAAGAAGCAACAGTTAGAACTAGACACGGAACAATGGACTGGTTCCAAATCAGAAAAGGAGTACGTCAAGGCTGTATATTGTAACTGTGCTCATTTAACTTATATGCAGAGTACATTATGTGCAATGCCAGGCTGGATGAAGCACAAGCTGGAATCAAGATTGCCAGGAGAAATATCAGTAACCTCAGATATGCAGATGACATCAAACTAATAGCAGAAAGTGAAGAGGAATTGAATAGCCTCTTGATGAAAGTGAAAGAGGAGAGTGGAAAAGTTGGCTTAAAACTCAGCATTCAACATTTAAGATCATGGCATCCAGGCCTATTACTTCACGGCAAATAGATGGGGAAACAACAGAAACAGTGACAGACTATTTTCTTGGGCTCCAAAATCACTGCAGACGATGACTGTGGCTATGAAATTAAAAGACGCTTGCTGACCAACCTAGACAGCATATTTAAAATCAGAGACATTGCTTCATCAACAAAGGTCCATCTAGTCAAAGCTATGGTTTTTCCAGTAGTCATGTATGGATGTGAGAGTTGGACCATAAAGAAAGCTGAGCACCAAAGAATTGATGCTTTTGAACTGTGGTGCTGGAGAAGACTCTTGATAATCCCTTCAACTGCAAGGAAATGAGTCAATCCTAAAGGAATTCAATCCTTAATATTCATTGGAAGGACTGATGCTGAAGCTGAAACCAATACTTTGGCCACCTGATGCGAAGAACTGACTCATTTGAAAAGACCCTGATGCTGGAAAATATTGAAGGCAGGAGGGGAAGGGGATGACAGAGGATGAGATGGTTGGATGGCATCACCAACTCTACAGACATGAGTCTGAGCAAGCTCCAGGAGTTGATGATGGACAAAGAAGCCTGGCATGCTGCAGTCCATGGGGTCACAAAGAGTCATACATGACTTAGTGACTGAACTGAACTGAACTTGTATTTCTAACTGGCCAGAGCAATGGTAGAAATGTAACATGTGAACCAAGGACACGACCAAAGCTGTGCTTAGTAAAGGTCAATCTAGTAGTGACACAAAGGATTAATTGGCATATGGACATTGTAAGTGGATGGTAGACTTGTTAGGAAGTTATTACAACATCAAGAATCTCAACAAGGTGATAAAAAGTCTTTCTTATGGAATTTGGTATTCCCTTAATACAAGAATGGCAAAGAGGAGAAGCTGTTTTTTTGATATCTCTATGGCCCAAAACATGTTGCCAATGACAAGTTTAAAAGATGTATAAAATTAATCTGGTGCTATTTTCTGTCTGCTAGAGGTGTTTTCCTTAGGGTGTGTGTGTTGTGCAATTCATTTTCTTGGAGAGAGACTAGTCTAAATATCTCCAGGCATTTGGCAGGTCAAGTCCTCTGTGTCCTCCAGTGATATCTTTAACTTTGGGGCTGTGTGGTACCTTTCAGAGTGGACTTCACCTTTGCAGTGGGAATACCCACAAGTCATTTAAGAATAAACGTTCAGTTAATAATGGGTTTCTTTCAAAATGAAGACTATGCTTTTTTCTCCTTTGTGTCAGTGTTCAGTTTCAATGTGATGATAGAGGCAGGGAAAAGAGTTTGCAAAGGCAACTGCAGCTCCAAAAAAAGGAGGGGAGTCAAAGTCGTAATGATGCAGATTCATTTCATTTTAGAATGCCTGGCCAGGGCAGCAAGATCTGTTTGAATAAGAGCTGTTGCATCCCGCCGTGAGAGAAAGTTATTCCTTGCTGAGTCTAAATTATTCAGAAACAGGGGAGAGTAGAGAGAGGGAGTAATTATCTCTACCAATGGGGCATGCTAACCTTTCCAAGCACGGTATCATTCTACACACACACACACACACACGTGCATGTTTGTGCATGCACACAGATACATATGTCTACTTCAAAGTGTATTCTATATTTCCAGCCACACTCTTTTCATAACATATGACAAAAAGGACCCTCTCTTATCTCACCTGTACCTTTCTCCTGAATTACCCCATGGTTCTACTCTTCTGTCCTTTCTTCCTACCATTTGCCTTCTGGACTCCATAGTCTGCAAAAAAAAAAAAAAATTGCTCTCACATAGCTCTTCTATATCCATAGTTCTTTAATTCTGGTTAATCACTGCTCAGATGTTTTCATTTTATTTTGTATTATATAATATGAGAAAGAGACAGAGACAGAGAAAGAGAGAAACTTGTGTGTGAGTTATGCAGGGTAACCCAATAGCCATGGTTCTCAAATGTCAGCATACATCAGAATCACCTAAAGAGCTTCATACAACATGATTGCTTGACATGCCCCAGAGTTTCTCATTCAATAGGACTGGGTAAGACCTGAAAATGTGAATTTCTAACAATATCTCAGGTGATGCTGATGCTGGCAGCTTTGAGATCACACTTAAAGAACCCCTGTAATGAAATGCTATTAATAATATTAAAGCTGCCCTGACTGAAACTTCTTTCTAATTCCATGCCCCCTTTCTCTCCTTAAGAGGTCAATTACTGTGCTGAATTTTAAAAATAATTTCCTTGCTTTTTAAAAATACTCTTAATTTTGTCACATATAAATGTACTCCTAAACTACAAAGGAATATTCAGACAATGGAATATTACCCAAGGGTGAAAAGGAATGAACTGCTGGTACACAGAATAATGGGATAAATCTTAGAAACATAATTCCAGGTGAAAAAAAAGTTACTGAATATTATATGTAGTAATTTAGCATTTTCAAATATTCCAGTGCTTTTCATCCCCAGTTCTGGTTGATGACATCCCCAGAAAAGCCTTATATTTTTCACAAATAATATGCTGAAATATACAACTTCTTTCTAAGGATCTCTATGCATCCCACAATTTCTCATTTAATCTAAAAGTTGTGAGGTATGTAGGAAAAGACATATCCTTCTATCTTTTAAAAAATAAATGTGAAATACAAAAAGGAATCACCTATGAAACTCCAATACTTTGGCCACCTTATGCCAAGAGTTGACTCATTAGAAAAGACTCTGATGCTGGGAGGGATTGGGGGCAGGACGAAACGGGGATGACAGAGGATGAGATAGCTGGATGGCATCACCAACTCAATGGACATGAGTTTGAGTGAACTCCGGGAGTTTGTGATGGACAGGGAGGCCTGGCGTGCTGCGATTCGTGGGGTCGCAAAGAGTCGGACACGACTGAGCGACTGAACTGAACTGAACTGAAGAGCAAATGTCATTGGAAAAATAAAGGTTAAAATTCCAGATTCTTAGAGACTTTTATTGAAGGCAATCAACGTTATGTCCACAAGAAGTAGGACAGCATAATAAATTTTTAAAGTTCTGGCTAGGAATTAGCAGAGGTAGATTCCAGTCCTGATTCAACTCCAGAAAAGTCAATTCATCCCTCTGGGTTTGATCCCTCATCTACAAAATGATGAGATCAGTAGTTTTAAAACCATACTCAAAGGAGCCCTAGGGATTCCTCACAGACATTTCTGGAACTGCATCAGGCAATGAGGAGTATGTGGAGGTTGGAGGGAGCAAATTGTGTTTGAAGTTCAGGACTTTCTTTCCAGTGCTTCCCAGGTTGCTCAGTGTTAAAGAATCTGCTTGCCAAGCACAAGGTGCAGGTTTAATCCCTGGATCAGGAAGATCCCCTGGAGGAGAAATGGCAACCCACTCCAGTATTCTAGCCTGGAAAATCCAGTGGACAGAGGTTCCTGGCAGGCTACAGTCCACTGGGTTGCAAAGAGTTGGACACAACTGAGAATGCATGCATTACACATTACCTTCTTTCCACCTCTTCCATCTAAGCCATTGAATTCTCTTATTTTCATATGCTGGAATTCTAGAAAGAATTCATTTGGAGAACTGGTTTTGTTGATTGACAAAGTTCGAAAACCACAAAACTAAGAGATTTGTAAAGGTCCTTCCAGCTCTACTGTATTCTTCTATTCCAAACCTTTCTTAAAAGCAATCTGTACCACCACCACCATAAAAACTCCCTAAACTCTCTCAAATTTTCATCTCAATGCCCCCAAGCCTATGTATTTCTCTTTCATTCTACCTTCTTTAATGCAGTCTCTGAAGAAAGATTTCACTTCTCAGCTTCAAGACAAATTTTTCCATCCATGTTCCAGACTTCATTCCCTACATTTCTTAAGACTTTGCCTATTTATTATTTTCATTCATACTCTCTCTTTCTCCTCTTCCATCTCCTCTCTTTATCATTTTCAAGATATTTCTCACAGGCTACACATATGCTCAAGAATTTTTCCTAAACATAAACAAAGCACAAAACTTCCCTACAGCCTACATCCTCCTCTGATTATTGGTCCCCTCTCCTTCCCTCTTGAAATGTCTGGTACTGTTGTTTCTATTAGTATTTGTTTTCCTATTTCACCGCTTCTCAATCTACTACAGTTTGCCTTTTCTTCCCACCATTGCAATAAAAATGTTCTGGCAAAATCTTCCACCAATGGTCATCTCAGTTCTCTATCATGGCATCATTTAGTAGTTTTTTTATCAGTTTAGTATTCTTAGCAACTTGTTTCCCACCCTCCACCTTAGCTGGAGGTTTTGTATGAAAGACCCTGGTGTCTCTGCCCCAGCCCTACGCTATATCATTTATACTACTACACTCTGATTGCTGCCCTTAGTTTATTATAGTCGTTGTCTCATGCCCAGATTCTCTCTCTTTGTCTCACACCTTCAAATCTCTTCCCTGGTGGTTCAGACTGTAAAGAATCTGCCTGCAATGCAGGAGACCTGGGTTCAATCCCTGGATTGGGAAGATCCCCTGGAGGAGGGCATGGCAACCCACTTCAGTATTCTTGCCTGGAGAATCCCCATGGACAGAGGAGCCTGGCAGGCTACAGTCCATGGGGTTGCAAAGAGTTGGACATGACTGAGCAACAAAGCAAATACACATACATACATTTGAGTCTCTTAGCATTTCATCCTTTGACACTGCTTCTCAGGTCATTTGATCTCCATGCTCTGCAGTTCATGGAACACTCCATCCCAAACCCAAACATTCAGTGTGGGCATCTAGGTTTGTTCAGAGGGAATGAGGGGCACAGATCCAATGTCCTTGTACTTCTCATGCTGCAAGTTCTCCCAAGATTATAGTACCCTCTCTGGTGACTTCAACTACCACCTGTGTTGGTAATTTTCAGTCTTCTTACTTCTTATGTAGCCCAATTGTGGCAAGATATTGCCACTTGGGGAATTCAATAGTTACATCAGACAAAATATGTCCAGATTAAAGTCATCATCTTCCTTCTAATACTTGAGGCTTCTCCTGATTTCCCCATTTCAGTGAATGATATCCACTTCTAACCACTCATCTACATTGGTGTCAGAGTGGACTTGTAATAAAGCAGAATGAAAGAAGCAGTGGCACACAACTGGCACTGAGTTGAGATCATAGATATCTCTATGCCCCCATTTATGCTGCTTGTCTCCATGAATCCCCAAGAATCAAGCTGGAAGTTAAAGCTAAATAATCAGTGATGTTAATTTACTTATTTATTTATTTATTTTTGCTTACTTCAGTTCAGTTCAGTCGCTCAGTCATGTCCGACTCTTCGCGACCCCATGAATTGCAGCATGCCAGGCCTCCCTGTCCATCATCAACTCCCGGAGTTCACCCAAACTAATGTCCATCGAGTCAGTGATGCCATCCAGCCATCTCATCCTCTGTCATCACCTTCTCCTCCTGCCCCTAATCTCTCCCAGCATCAGAGTCTTTTCAAATGAGTCAACTCTTCGCATGAGGTGGCCAAAGTACTGGAGTTTCAGCTTTAGCATCAGTCCTTCCAATGAACACCCAGGACTGATGTCCTTTAGAATGGACTGGTTGGATCTCCTTGCAGTCCAAGAGACTCTCAAGAGTCTTCTCCAACACCACAGTTCAAAAGCATCAATTCTTCGGTGCTCAGCTTTCTTCACAGTCCAGCTCTCACATCCATACCTGACCACTGGAAAAACCATAACCTTGGCTAGATGGACCTTTGTTGGCAAAGTAATGTCTCTGCTTTTGAATATGCTATCTAGGTTGGTCATAACTTTCCTTCAAAGGAGTAAGCGTCTTTTAATTTCATGGCTGCAGTCACCATCTACAGTGATTTTGGAGCCCAAAAAAATAAAGTCTGACACTCTTTCCACTGTTTCCCCATATATTTCCCATGTAATAATAAAGTAATTCTTGTATATATATAATTAAATCATCTTGCTGTACACTTGAAACTAATACAACATTGTAAATCAACTATGCTTCAATACAAATTTTAAAAACAAAACAAAACAAAAAAAACTAAAAAGAAACTGCTACGCTGACCAAAAAAATATTAATAAAGTAATTTATAGCTATCACCTACTGCATCTTACTCTGAGAAACAGAACCAACTGGTCACCAGAATTTCTTATTGGGAAATGTCTCCCAGGATCATAAAATAAATTGATAAGCCCATAAATTACAACCTAAGTGGTTACTAGATTGAGATGATAAAAGGTACTGAATGTCATTCTTTCCAGAGCTATCTGAGAATTTCTCCAAACATAAACCCTGGACAACTACCTTCTCCCCAAAATAAGATCTGAGACCTTATATGATAATATATTGGATGAATGTAATAGTTTCTTTGCTCCCAAACTTCCACTACCATTGATCATTTTATTTAACAAATCTTTATTGAATGTCTAAAGTATGCAAGGTACTGTTCTGACATGAAAGACACAGCAGTTTTTCCCTCACAGGATTCATTTCTCCACTTTTTCCTGGTTCTCTGTTCGCCAGGAGACTGACTTCTAAGACTGGTTTCACTTGGGCTTCTTGCCAGCTGATTTCTGCTCAGGTTTTAACAATAGGCACACTGGTATGAGACAAAAGGATGGGAATAAAGAAGAGCTGGTAATTTCTTCTGCTCCTCCTGACTTTCAGGATCATGTCTCTCTGTGTTCATGTCTCTCTGAGTTCCTCTAAGATTACATCTTCTTTAAGACAAGCCTCATTCCTAGATCTAGCTTTCACTGAGCTTTACTAATTCTTCTTTCCACTTGCCCTTTCAATATACCTTATTTGTACGCATAACCCTGTCCATACTGCTGGGAAGTAATCCTTCTTTATAGTCTCTTTATTTGAACTATCTGCAAGGATTTCTGATTCCTGATGGGATCCTGGAGTGATACATGTTGGGACTTATAGAACTCACATTCTATGGTGGCAGTGGTTCAGGGGGAGGAAAGAGAGAAAAACCATCAAACATATAATGATATAATACAATGTCATAAGAATATGTGCTATGAAGAAAAAGTGAAGCAATACAAGAGTAATAGAGGTGGGATAGTTGGAGGTAGACTTTTAATAGACTGTAGACAGAAAACTTTTATAAAGAAGTAACATTTTGACATAGACAAATAAAATTATAAAACTAATCTTAAGGATATCTAGAGCATTCAGAACAGGAGAAACAGCCAGTTCAAAGGCCCTGAGGTGGGAAATTAATTAGTAGGTTTGAGGATAGCTAGAAGGTTAGTGTGGCTACTTGATCATACTTAACCATTCATTAATTTGCATTCATTCCTTCTAGTTTTAAGCACTGCTCTGGAAAATGGAGATGAAAGTCATGGTCTCTGCCTTCGTGGAGCTAACAGAAACAGTAACAAAGTCCTTTTCTTCTGCATAAATTAAAAAAGAGGAAAAAATATACTAAAATATTACACCAAATCATACCAAATCATACCAAATCATACCAAATATACCAAATACATAGCATTTGGGACTCCTGTAAAGTACAAGGTCAGCCAGACACTTCCATCAGCCTCGTTCTAATGTTCACATGTCAAGTTCAAGATCCACTCATTACACATTCAACACAGTCACAGGCTACTAAAAAGTTTAAAGATGATTGAAAAAAAGAAAATGTAAATAAATACTTGATGCTATTTTAAAATAAAATTGCTATGTTATGATAGCAAAGTATGCATATTGGTAACCATGTTTGTAAAAGATAAGAAATTGGAGGGTGACTTTTAGAGACCTAAAATGTTTTACATTATGAAGTATAAACATAATAAAAGAGATAAAAAGAAGTTTCACAATAAAAAGAATAAGAAGAAATGATATTGGAATTAAGATATTGGAAGAAGCCCTTCATATTGATAGTGACAAATGTTAGAGTTGGCCATAGAAGCCTCAGTTTCCTTTAAGAAAAGGAATGAATGAAATAGACAGTGATGTGCATGAAGAGAACATAGATTTTAATTCATGCAAACAACATTGATCAAGTATGTAGTAAGTGCGTACTACTCTACATGGCCTCTTGGGGATAGAAATAATAAGGAAGCCACACTTCTAGTACTGAAAGCGCCTGTAAGAAGAAAAGACAAATACATGAAAAGATGCCAGATACCAGAGAAAATCAGTCCAAGAAGGCACTATTCCCAGTAGTCTGCTACTGCTAAGTCACTACAGCAGCCCACCAGGCTCCCCGTCCCTGGGATTCTTTAGGCAAGAATGCTGGAGTGGGTTGCCATTTCCTTCTCCAATGCATAAAAGTGAAAAGTGAAAGTGAAGTCACTGAGTCGTATCCGACTCTTCGCAACCCCATGGACTGCAGCCCACCAGGCTCCCCCGTCCCTGGGATTCTCCAGGCAAGAACACTGGAGTGGGTTGCCATTTCCTTCTCCAGTGCATGAAAGTGAAAAGTGAAAGTGAAGTCACTCAGTCATATCCGACTCTTTGCAACCCCATGGACTGCAGCCTACCAGATTCCTCGGTCCACGGGATTTTCCAGGCAAGAGTACTGGAATGGGGTGCCATTGCCTTCTCCGCTCAGTAGTCTAGCTCTTAACAAATTTTTAGTCAGATAACGTCCACAATTTGAGGACATTCTGTTAATACTGCACTTTAGAAAAAATTAATAAAGGTATTGGGATGGAGTTACAGTCAATATCTCTCGCCTCACTTATTCCACATCTAATCCTCATGGAGTTATCTTTCCCTTTACTTTGAGTGTATTCCATAAGGGGGCCAGAACAGAGAAGTCACCAACACACACATTCAGCAATTTTCAATCTATCAGTATGGCTGCATTCATTCTGAAGACCTATTTTCTACATGTTATCTAGCAGGTGATGATAGATTGCAAATATAAATTGTCTCCTGGGGTCTAAATTCTGTCTGGCCAATACCTACAGTAAGAGTGAATGATTTGGGAGAATGGTATTGAAATATGTATAATATCATATTTGAAATGAGTCGCCAGTCCAGGTTCAATGCCTGACATCGGATGCCTGGGGCTGGTGCATTGGGACGACCCAGAGGGATGTTATGGGGAGGGAGGAGGGAGGAGGGTTCAGGATGGGGAACACGTGTATACCTGTGGCGGATTCATTTTGATGTATGGCAAAACCAATACAATATTGTAAAGTTAAATAAAATAAAATTTTAAAAAAAAAAGAGTGAATGGCATTCAAAATTCTTCACAAAGAATTACCAATTAGTGGACTTCTCTGGTGGTCCAGTGGTTAAGACTCTGCACTTCCACTGCAGGGGGCATGGGTTCCATCCTTGGTCAAGCAACTAAGATTGTTCATGCCCTGAGGTTCAGCCAGAAAAAAAAAAAAAAAATACCGATTAGTTCATCCAGTCCAGTGCTACAGACTGATGCAAATGTGGTTGTTCAATAACCTGTGTTGTGAAAAAGGAAGTTTCACAATGCCTAAGGTATTCCATATGAGCAACAGAAGCACATTCACCCACAACCTATTATGTTATAGCTACATGTTTTGTTTTCCATTCCATGCAGTTATTTTCTCCAGAAATTCACCTTGCTGATTATATTTTGCTGAATCTAGACACTTACCTAACTGGAAGTTTCAAAAGACTACAAAATTGATAGAGGGAAATGGTGAGGATAGGTAATAATGAAATTTAAAATGTCATGGAGTGTGAATTACTTATACATAGGTTAACAGAAACTGACTGTATCTTCCAAAATTACTTTCATTCCCAGGCTTTCATAGCAGCTGTAAATTTCTATATCCTCCTCTGTTTTGTACCACCAACCATGTTGCTACTGCTAAGTTGCTGCAGTCATGTCCAACTCTGTGTGACCCCATGAACTGTAGCCCACCGGGCTCTTCTGTCCATGGAATTCTCCGAGCAAGAATACTGAAGTGGGTGGCCATGCCCTCCTCTAAGGGATCTTTCTGACCCAGGGATTGAAACAGAGTCTCTTACATCTCCTGTATTGGCAGGCACGTCCTTTACCACCACTAACAACCATAATTAGCCAAAATAATTGTCATTCCTTCATTTACATCAGCAGATCATATTATGCTAATTATTTTTGAAAATCTGGTGCTAGATTGATCATAACCTCTTCAGTTAGAGATTATTTTCCACATTTTGCATATGATTCTTTTCACTTCAGTTCAGTTTCATCATGTCCGACTCTTTGCAATCCCATGGACCTGGCATGGAGGCATGCCAGGCCTCCCTGTCCATCACCAACTCCCGGAGTTTACCCAAACTCACGTCCATCGAGTCGGTGATGCCATCCAACCATCTCATCCTCTGTGATCCCCTTCTCCTCCTGCCCTCAATCTTTCCCAGCATCAGGGTCTTTTCAAATGAGTCAGTTCTTCACATCAGGTGGCCAAAGTATTGGAGTTTCAGCTTTAACATCAGTCCTTCCAATGAATATTCAGGACTAATCTCCTTTAGGATGGACTGGTTGGACCTCCTTGCAGTCCAAGGGACTCTCAAGAGTCTTCTCCAACACCACAGTTCAAAAGCATCAATGATTCTTTTAAGATACTACAATATCCCTAAGGTTTGAAGTCTTCTTTGATGTATTTTTAAAGTTATTTAAAAAGGAATTCTTGGGACTTTCCTGGTGGCTCAGTGGTAAAAGAATGTCTTGCAATACAGGGGACGAGAGTTCTATCCCTGTTTGGGGAACTAAGATCCCACATGCTGCAGAGCAACTAAGCCCATATGCCACCACTACTGAACCCCGTGTACTCTGGGGCCTGTAAACCACAACTACTGAGCCCAGATGCCACATCAAAAGACCCTGTATGATGCAACAAACATCCTGTGTGCCACCACTAAGGCCTGATGCAGCCTAATTAATTAATTAATTTAAAAAAGGAATTCTTATCTCCAGCTATCAACCTACCCATGCCAAGCTATGATTTACATAATAAACAAGATACCAAGTCACAAAACTCCTATATAATGTTTCTACCAAGGAAAAATAACTTCCATATTTGATGCTAGTTTTTCAAATACCCTTTGCCAATATAGAGACTACCCAAGGACATTGATGAACATTTCTATTAAGCACCTATAATGTACAGAGCCATTTTCTAGACACTATAGAAAATGCAAAACATAATAAGAGAAGGCCTGCGCCTCATAAGCTTATTATTTAAAATTAGATCTAAGGTAGACACATGCAAAAGGGAAGAATAAAAATGACTCTGCTAATGCATTCAAGTTGCATATAAGATGCTACAGGATGCAAACAAAGGGATAAATCAACTGGGATATTGATAATTAGGGGAAACTCCTTGAAGTAGATGACTGTTGAGATGGTTTTATTTCCCTTATTTGTGAAAATCTGGTCCAACTGTTTTTGACAAAGTAAACTTCCAGCTTGATGTGATTTGGGATCTGTGTGAAAACAACTGAATCTGTTCTTTTATAAGAAAAAAGAAGGGCAGAAGAGATTCATCACCTCTGCAAAGGGAAGAAAAACTATACTTCATGTTTAGGCACTCCCTCTTCTCTGAAATATGATTCATATCTTCCACCATGGAATAGTCTGTTTTGCCTTGCATTGTTCTACTGAATGATGGAGTAAGATGATAAAGCATTTCATCTGAGGATGCAAAACAGTGACAGGTTAGATTATACATTGAGGTTATTGGGATACAAATGTGATAGCTTAGGGCACCCTTTTCAGGAAAAGAAAACTGATGATCTTTTATATTTCTTGTAGGAAGCAGCAATTTTGAACATATAAGTCTTTGCCAGCCCTAGTCAAAAGACACAAGGTCCTTTATATATATATATATATATATATATAAATCTTCTTGCCCAGTTTTCATGGAGTCTATTAACAAAGAAGATTCATCTCTGGCCTTAGCACGCTGCTCCACTTTGCAGCTCTTTAAAAAATGATTCTACATGATATTCTTCACTTTTCACAGAGGAAAAAATCATGTGACTGATTCAACCAACTATTTAATAATTAGAGCTGAATTGTTAGCCACTGTAAAATACAATTATATCCAAAGGAATAGTTACTTTTCTGACAAACAGTGACAATCTGCATTTATTTAAACTCAGAGATGTAGATCTGCTGTCTTTGGTATTACAGCATGATTTTCCTTAGCTCCATCTTTATCCAAAGCCAAAGTTCCCAAATTTAGAGAGAAGCTTAGATTCTGAGCCAAAACATCATTTTTGAATTGCCAGAAGCTGCCTGTTAATTTTTCCCATGTTCTTATAAATTCAATTAAAAGCTGAAGCTTAGATCAAATTAAAATGATTTGCTTCATTATCAAACATCCAGCCATCCAGCTGTTCACAACATTAATATTAATACATTTCATGTACAATAGTATTTTCTGATGTTCTCTGTATGTTCCCTCATGTCTGTAGTCAATTAATTATTTGTTATGTGAGTGCTTATGGCAGCCTAGCTTCCTGTTTCCACTACCTTTTCTGCTTCTACAAAGCTCTAAAACACTTAAATACTGACATTTATGAATCATAACTAAATTCAATATCCTTTATTTTCTTTCCATTGAAAACAGGTTTCATACTAGAAGTGAATGAAGTCTAACATCTCTGAAAAACTTAATACAATTCTTCTTCATTATCAGACATTATGACCACAATCCATGTACCAATATATGTCTGTCATGGCAGATATCTGGCATCTTGACAAAAACTGTAGCACCGAATATGAATGAGGAGATGGCAAGATATGCCACTTTCTTGAACTGAAGATTGAAAATAGTGATGATTGAAATAACTGAGAAGCATCATATTTTTATTTTCAGAAGGATTAAAAATAAGTGCTTTGACTGAAATCCAAAGATGTATGCCTACTTGGTAGAAAGAACCATCCCATTCAGTCAGTAACGAGTAGTCATTATTAATGCACAGTAAATCATTATTAATGCACAGTAGTATGAAGAAGGAAATGGAAACCCACTCCAGTATTGTGGCTTGGAGAATCCCGTGGACAAAGGAATCTGGAGGGCCATAGCACATAGAGTTGCAACGAGTCGGACACAACTAACACACATACACACAAAGTACTATTGCTAAGACAGACCCATACATATAGGAAAATTAATCAAAATGAAAGAAATTATTACCAACAAATAAGCAAAACAGATTAGATGATAAGCAAAAATCATTGAAAAAGGAGTATTTTGGAAACAACACAATTTCAGCTACTTCCCTTCCTCATAGTAATCCCTTCCTGGACTTCTATACATCTGTAGCTACCTGAATCACCTGAGTCCTTCTTAACCTGTCATGGAATTTTAGTCTATCTTTAGTATCTGTTTAAGACTAACATACTATTTCTGTCCCAGTAACTACACATTCACACATACCTCCTAGCCTCAGTCATCACTCCTTTAGCAACACAAATGTTATGCCCATTCTAAATGATCCATACACATTCATACTCAACAGAGAACAAATTAGCAGGGAAAGAAACAGGGAAAAAGACATTTGAGATAGGGGAGATATGAAGCACAAAATACCACACTCTGTGTATATAATTACAATCATTGCCAGTAGAAGAAGTACAAGTTGAGGTTTATCAAAGGAAGGGGCATCCCCATGGCTTTCAATTACGTGCCACGTGATCAAAAGTGCAAATTAAGCAAATATTTTCAGGCAATAGTGAGTCTAAGGTTCATGATTGGCATATGAGTATTAAAGATACTAATATATAAGGCAAGTGAATATGGTATCTTTATCCATACTTGATTGTTCTTTTGTCAATAAACTTTCATAATGCCCCAGTCTCAACATATACGATATCAATGTTATTAAACTTTTGGTTTCAAAATTTTGTAATTATGTTCATCTTTTCTTATTTATTAATTGACCCAAACTTTCTAATATGATATCTCTCAAAGTATCAACTCTAGACACCTACATCAGAAACCTCACTTGATGCTTGTTAACATGTAGAACTCGGGTCAGATTTGCTGAATCAGAGTGCCACCTAGGAATCTGAATTTTGACATTCTCAGCTGATTCTGATGCACAATGAAATCTAACTACATCACAGCATGATATCTGTGATGACTTAGACTAAGGTCACTGCTGACAGAAAGTTAGTACAATCTGACTTTTGTCTGCTGAATGTGGTGTCAGTGTTTTGCCAAGGCATATTTCTCAGAGCCCTGCTCACTGGAGATGCTCTTGAACAAAATTTCTGTGGCCAAATCCATTTCAGATACCATCAAAATTACATATTGTTATTATTAATTATAATTAATAACATATTAAAGGTTCTGAGAAGTCCTGCATTAAAAGAAAAACAGCATTTCCCAAATTTATTTGACTATGAAACTCTTTATTATCATAAACCTATTTATATACTATAGGATGAAATGCTAATATGAGTATATTTCTAAAATAACACTCTCATGCTCCACTGTTATGGTGTTGGTGTTTATCATATTATTGAATTATTTTCCATTTTCAGTTTATTAAGATTTTTAAAAACCAGGGTTATATTGGGATATATTTAAAAATCAGGGATATAACTGATGGTGGTAAAGGGTCAATGCACTGATGAAAACAAAATACATTGAAATTTCGTGTGATTTTCCAATAAATCACTCAATTTATTAATGTGTTAGCTATGATCTGAATATCTTTATAATAAGAAGTCCACCAACAAAACTTAGTTGACAAATTGTGAGGCAGAATACAGAGACTCAGTTCTCCTGTTAGAATGTTAAATTTTTTTTTTTGTTAGATCACGAAGTAAGAAATCATTTGGAGGCATTAGCAGATCAATTGTAATTTGTAAAACAACCTTTAGCAGTTATAGTTAAGATGGTTTTCAATGATTGCCTCATTAGAACATGGCATCCCCCTTTCCTGTAATACACATGATGCATTCTCCGTTATCTGGCTGTGGATTCACTGCAGTGTGGATTTATTTGTGAGATTCTGAGCACATCTTCATCACCTCATACCAGACTACTGAACAGCCCCTCAATCCCAGGACACTGGAAACACACCAAAAACATCTGACTCTGTCTGCTCAAGTATTACCCAAGCAGCCTTCCTTCTGCCTATTTACACATTAGAGCCTAGAGAGCAAACTTGCCTATTTACACATTAGAGCCTAGAGAGCAAACTTTCACCTTTATAGAAATAATATTTCCAGAAGGTACAATTTGTTATATTTATGCATCAACTCTCTTGACCCTACTGATATCACTTTTATCAGTTTTGCCATCATCACTTCCTTGTTCCCTAAGGAGCCCTCTAACTTCTCTATAGAGTTTTAAATAAAATCAAGCCCATTTCGGAAAGTACAGATATGGAAACTTTTTAAAGCTGGGAACAAGTATGATACTAGCAGTAATTAAAGAAAAAAGGTAGAAATCATTTGTTTTAAAGACTGTATGAAATATTATAGAATGTCCCATTGTGAAAAGCAGTTTAGCACAGAATTAGCAATCAAGGCTTTCTGCCAGCCTCCTTAGCAGCTGTTAAAACTTGTTTGGAACCTTTGCATGAGAAAGGCTGCAGCAACTGTAAACTACAGTGGTTCATCTGAAATACATTTATGGTTATGAAAAGCACAGCAAAACATCTGCAAAAGAAAGCAAGCACTAGGGGGTTAGAAGGCCAAGTTAGTGAAGCTTCCCAGAATTATCTCAGGGCCTGTCAGGGAAGGTTAAAAAAGAGGCTTCCCCAGAAGCTGCCAGAGACAGAACTGAAGCTGCCAAGAGTTAAAGGAAGCGAACAAAGGGTAGAGGGACCCAAAGGATTTCTATCTTGTAAGCTCAGTGTGAGGAAATGTAGAAAGGCGCTAAGCTCCAAAGTAGAGACGTATACGCTAGGAAATTGAATGAATTGAGCCTTGTATGATCAACGCAGTTTGCACACAAACAAAAAGATAAATACTGTAATGGGAAAAGTACTAATTACAGCGACATCCAAAGAGTAGCTTCTCCAATGCTCCTTCAGATGCAATAAAAACTGAATTTCCACATGGACTAATAAATTAGGAACTTGATCAGAAAGTTTGAAAAATGTGTTTGCACAAGAAAAGAGAACATTCGAGAGGAAAGTCACAGAAGGCAGCGTGGAGAATTCCAAGCAATTAATAGTCCTAAAGGTTGACAAGCATTTGAGTCAAGTTCACAATAAATGCATAAAAACATATTTAGGAATTTAAGAAGACATCAAGTATTATCAGTGGGTTATTTTGGCCTACATTTACACTGGCCAAGTGGTTTACCCTCTATCATTCCTCTTTCTGATAATCTTCTATGTCATTCCTAAGTTAAATATATCTTAAATGGAAATTTACAGATTTTTATGTTAAAAACTTTCACAATAAAATGCAAGTCTCTGTTGATTAACTTTCCATAATTAAGTGTTTATCAGTAACCTTAGACATGCTATAGAACTAATGTAATGCACAGAATGTTCAATGCATTTATTTTCTGAAGAGTTATAAAACTAAGATTGCACTGGATAGCTGCCATGGTCTTCTAATGTATTACAAGACAGCATTGGTGATTGCTATGCATTTAAAAGATTGTTGTTCTATTAAAAAAGCTGGATAAGTGATTATTAGAGCGCTTACTTAAAGCCACACTCCCCAAAGTCAGTAAAACATAGAAATATTTTTTAAGTTACAAGTTAAGTTTTAAGTTCATACTACTTTCTACATCTTACTGTTAGATTAAGTGGACTCCTAAATTGAGTGATAATAAACAGGGTGATGATAATATGTTAACATTAGAATGATTATACAAGAAGTCAGAACAGAGTAAACACTTTTGTGTTATACATTTCTAACTCTGTGTTTATAGACAACATTTCTTAAGGAGGTTCATCCTGTAGTGATGCAATAGTTTTCCTTAATATTAGAATCTCCACATTCCAAATTCTTACATACCAGGTCAATCTACTACAATCAATTAACTTCTCAGAGTCGATGCCATTTCTGCACCATCTTCCATGATGTCCCCCTACTCTAAATATTCTCACGTATGTGCATGCTCAGTTGCTTCCATTGTGTCCAACTCTTTGTGACCCTATGGACTGTAGCCCACCAGGTTCCTCTTTCCATGGGATTCTCCAGGCAAAAATACTGGAATGGGTTGCAACACCCTTCTCTAGGGGATCTTCCAGACCCAGGGATCAAACCCACGTCTCAAGTCTCCTGCATTGGCAGGTGGATTCTTTACCACTAGTGCCACCGCGGAAGCCCTTGGGGGCTAATGTCTCTGACCTATTTTTTCATCTACTAATGATAAGTTATATGCTAATTCATTTCATGGTTGCTGCTAAGTTGCTGCTAAGTCACTTCAGTCGTGTCCGACTCTGTGCAACCCCATAGACGGCAGCCCACCAGGCTCCCCGTCCCTGGGATTCTCCAGGCAAGAAAACTGGAGTGGGTTGCCATTTCCTTCTCCAGTGCATGAAAGTGAAAAGTGAAAGTGAAGTTGCCTAGTCGTATCCGACTCTTAGCGACCCCATGGACTGCAGCCTACCAGGCCCCTCCATCCATGGGATTTTCCAGGCAAGAGTACTGCAGTGGGGTGCCATTGCCTTCTCCGATTACATGGTATTCTCAGTTAAATGAGATGAAAAACTTTGGAGGCTAAAGGGGTGTGTGTGTGTGTGTGTGTGTGTGAGTGTGTGTGTTCCTTCTATAATCAATATTTGTATATATAATCACTGAGATCCTGGATTTTGATATTTAAAGTGTTCAGTAAGTTTTCAGAATTTTAAAAAAAATTACTTGTCCCGGCCAGCTGTTTTTATAGCTCCTGTCTACTAGCTGGCTTTAAATAATAACAACAGAAAGAGAAAGTACACCATTATTTACAGATACTGTCAAACCATGTGCACTGAATTTCTTGCCCCTCTTCCACTACTTGTCTCTTGCTTTCAGAGAGTTTAAATAATCTCATACCCACTCCTGGGCTTCTGACTGTCCAAACTCACTTGGCTTTCACTTTTCTTTAAGTATAAATCGCATCAGCTTATACCTTTCTAAGACTCAGTTACCACATTTACTTAGCCACATTCTAAGTAAAACCAAAAAATGCAGAAATGTTTATATTGCAACAACATCTTCTAATATGATTCTGCCATTGCTATTTGAAAATATAGGTTTTATTATCCAGTTAAAAATAATGCAGATTAGAAAATATCTGTATCTGGAAACACTGTGTGTCAGATTTGCAAACTTCCAAATACATAGATTTTCATTTATTTCTGCAACATCCTAATAAATTATCGACTTTAATTCCTAGTTGTTTTTATTGAATAAATTGATTCCTTACAAAACTGAATGTAAATGTGCTACTCAAATAATTTCTATAACTAATTATGATTTTCTGTGAAAATCTCCAGCAAATTCTCATCCTCCAACTTTCTGAACCTAATAAGCTCTTATCATTTCTAAATGATTGAACTGTCCACCTGTGTGGATCTTGGGACTTCTTGGTGTGATGAGCAGTGATAGCCAGAGAAGTAGAGTAATGGAAATGGCAAAAAAAAAAAAAGCCCATATGTTCTATACCAAAACACAGTTGCTGCTTCAGGGCAAAAGGCACTGAAAGTCAGGATATGGCAAGGAGTTAATATTTTTGTAGGATGAGGTTTTACATGTCTGTCTCTTTGTGTCTGCCAATAAAATGAAATTATAGCATTAACTATCATGTTCCCTACTATTATCTTAAGCGGTCTTAACATTTATAATATAAGAACCTCAACTGTTTACCTCTAATGTTACTATAAACACTCTCATAATAGACCCTTCTAATTGATTGGTGAATAATTGATCACTGATATCAGCCTGCTAATAAATCTATCATGGATGAAAACAATAATGCTTATTTACTAAGATTTTAGCAGAATCTGTGCTAGAATCTATAATAACTAATAGTTAGGAATCTTGCTGGGGGGAAGATATAACCTAGATTGCCACAAATGGATTTGAAACCTGTTCAAAAGCAAACCACACAGCATTACCCCCACATTTTGAATCAGTTAATAAAGAACATAAGTAGAATGATTGAAAAGTCTGACTCTCCTCTTTTGACACTTGAAATGTTTCTGGGATATACATAAACAAGAAATTGAAAACATAAAGAAAAGAACAGTGGCTCCAAAAACCCAGTTATTCAACCAAAAGACATTATTAGGTGCCATGAGTTATTCAAGTACAGTTTTCCTGTACTTTTATGTGATAGGTTAGGTCTCTGTGGTATCCTCACACCCAGAAGTCAAACCCCAAAACTCACCAGTAGTCAAAGGTCTTAAAACTGCTTGGCATACTCTAAAATCTAATTGACCTTCTTTAAATATAATCCTGACAAGAGATACAAAAACGTATATTCATTTCCAAGGGTTGCTATGAAAAAAAAAAACACCACTAACTGTGTGACTTAAAACCACAGAATCTTACTCCCTCACAGTTCTGGAGGCCAGAAGGTTGAAATCAAGGTGTTGGCAGTGTCATTCTTTCTCTGCAGCCTCTATGAATGGATCCTTCTTTGCTTTTTCCAACTTCCGGTGGCCCCAGACTTCCACTGGCTCGTGGTAAAATAATTCCAATTCTCTGCCTCTGTCTTCACATGGCTGTCTTCCTTGTGTCTTCATGTGTCCAAGTTTCCCTCTTGTAAGGACCCCATTATTACCTGCTCTTAACTTGATTACATTTGCAAAGACCTTATTTCCAAATCAGGTCACTGTAACAGAAACCAAGGATTAGGCTTGTCATATCTTTTTTCTTTTTCCCCCTGGGAGGGGATGGCCACAATTCTGCCCATAACACTGGGCAAAATGATGTCCAGATGCCCCTCTTCAGGTTCTATCTTTCCTTAACTCTTTCACTCAAAAGTTGAATAAGAAATCCAATTACATTCTAGAGATTTATTTTGATATATATATATATATATATTATAAAATACGGACTTAACGTGACACTCAGTTAAATGCAAGCACAGAGATTCAATTTACTTATTTTTTTTAAAAAAATCATTTTTCAACTTTCTTCCAGATCCTACTGGATAAATATATATATCAGAACTAGAATCAAGTACACAGTCATTAAGGACCAAAACCCACAGATGTCACAGGCTCCATGTGGCTGATGTCTTTAAGCAGACAGTCTGCTATAATCTGTACCAACTGACACTTCCAGGTGGTGGACAAACGAAGCCCCAGGGAAGCCACATTGTTTCAGTCTAGCTTCAGGGTAACATATATCACGGAAATCAACTTTTATTATTTTAAAAATATTTCCCTTTGGGTGATCTAGGTGATTCTTAATCGCCTTCCTTCTTCTTAAATTTGTCCTGGGAAAAAGTGAGTAGTACATAAGTTCTGTTATTTGGTGAGACTTGTATCTTTAGGTGAATGCTGATGATGAATGAAATTGCATCCCTATTATGAGATGACAGCCAGTCACAGGGGCAGGCTTGTATAGAGGGACGTCTTAAGGAAAGTATAATAGCTAGGACAAGCTTTATCATAGGCTAATGATATATTCTTGTAAAAGAAAGTGATGAATCAACTCATCACTGTCAGAACAATACTTTTCTTAAAGCATTTTTGAGATGTTTTGTTGTTACACCTGATTAACTTAAATGCAAAACAAAATAAGCAGATGGCAATGACATTTGTCATCCTATAGGGAGGAATGGTGTACCACATGCCTTGCAGCTGAACTTTTCGGAGCTTTTTTAACTCTCAAATCTAGGTATAAGGCTCCCTTACACTCTGAGCTGGATGAGGCTCCCTGGCAGGAAGATGAAAGGGAACCCTAGGCCAACCAATATCCTGTCATTGTTCCATTGCTCAGTCACATCCAACTCTTTGTGACCCCATGGACTGCAGCATGCCAGGCTTCCCTGTCCTTTACTATCTCTCGGAGCTTGCTCAAAGTCATGTCCGTTGAGTCAGTGATGCCATCCAGCCATCTCATCCTCTGTCGTCCCCTTCTCCTCCTGCCCTCAATCCCTCCCAGCATCACAGTCTGTTCCAATCAGTCAACTCTTCACATGAGGTGGCCAAAGTACTGGAGTTTCAGCTTCAGCATCAATCCCTCCAAAGAAATCTTAGGGCTGATCTCCTTCAGAATGGACTGAGGATCTCCTTGCAGTCCAAGGGACTCTCAAGAGTCTTCTCCAACACCACAGTTCAAAAGCATCAATTCTTCGGCGCTCAGCCTTCTTCACAGTCCAACTCTCACATCTATACATGACCACAGGAAAAACCATAGCCTCAATTAGATGGAACTTTGTTGGCAAAGTGATGTCTCTGCTTTTGAATATGCTATCTAGGTTGGTCATAACTTTCCTTCCAAGGAGTAAGTGTCTTTTAATTTCATGGCTGCAGTCACCATCTGCAGTGATTTTGGAGCCCCAAAAAATAAAGTCTGACACTGTTTCCACTGTTTCTCCATCTATTTCCCATGAAGTGATGGGACCGGATGCCATGATCTTCGTTTTCTGAATGTTGAGCTTTAAGCCAACTTTTTCACTCTCCACTTTCACTTTCATCAAGAGGCTTTTGAGTTCCTCTTCACTTTCAGCCATAAGGGTGGTCACATCTGCATATCTGAGGTTATTGATGTTTCTCCCGGCAATCTTGATTCCAGCTTGTGTTTCTTCCAGTCCAGCATTTCTCATGATGTACTCTGCATATAAGTTAAATAAACAGGATGACAATATACAGCCTTGACATACTCCTTTTCCTATTTAGAACCAGTCTGTTGTTCCATGTCCAGTTCTATCTATTGCTTCCTGACCTGCATACAGGTTTCTCAAGAGGCAGGTCAGGTGGTCTGATATTCCCATCTCTTTCAGAATTTTCCACAGTTTATTGTGATCCACACAGTCAAAGGCTTTGGCATAGTCAATAAAGCAGAAATAGATGTTTTCCTGGAACTCTCTTGCTTTTTCCATGATCCAGCAGATGTTGACAATTTGATCTCTGGTTCCTCTGCCTTTTCTCAAACCAGCTTAAACATCAGGAAGTTCACGGTTCATGTATTGATGAAGCCTGGCTTGGAGAATTTTGAGCATAACTAGAGTGTGAGATGAGTGCAATTGTGCAGAAGTTTGAGCATTCTTTGGCATTGCCTTTCTTTGGGATTGGGATGAAAACTGACTTTTCCAGTCCTGTGGCCACTGCTGAATTTTCCAAATTTGCTGGCATATTGAGTGCAGCACTTTCACAGTGTCGTCTTTCAGGATTTGAAATAGCTCAACTGGAATGCCCTCACCTCCACTAGCTTTGTTTGTAGTGATGCTTTCTAAGGCCCACTTGACTTCACATTCCAGGATGTCTGGCTCTAGATGAGTGATCACACCATCGTGATTATCTTGGTTGTGAAGATTTTTGTTCAGTTCTTTTGTGTATTCTTGCCATCTCTTCCTAATATCTTCTGCTTCTGTTAGGTCCATACCATTTCTGTCCTTTATCAAGCCCATCTTTGCATGAAATGTCCCCTTGGTATCTCTGATTTTCTTGAAGAGATCTCTAGTCTTTCCCATTCTGTTGTTTTCCTCTATTTCTTTGCATTGATCGCTGAGGAAGGCTTTCTTATCTCTTCTTGCTATTGTTTGGAACTCTGCATTCAGATGCATATATCTTTCCTTTTCTCCTTTGCTTTTTGCTTCTCTTCTTTTCACAGCTATTTATAAGGCCTCGCCAGACAGCTATTTTGCTTTTTTGCATTTCTTTTTCATGGGGATGGTCTTAATCCCTGTCTCCTGTACAATGTCTCGAACCTCATTCCATAGTTCATCAGGCTGCAAAGAATATAATCAATCTGATTTCGATGTTGACCATCTAGTGATGTCCATGTGTAGAGTCTTCTCTTGTGTTGTTGGAAGAGGGTGTTTGTTATGACCAGTGCATTTTCTTGGCAAAATTTTATTAGTCTTTGCCCTGTTTCATTCTGTATTCCAAGGCCAAATTTGCCTGTTACTCCAGGCGTTTCTTGACTTCCTACTTTTGCATTCCCGTCCCCTTAATGAAAAAGGCATCTTTTTTGGGGTGTTACTTCTAAAAGGTCTTGTAGATCTTCATAGAACCGTTCAAATTCAGCTTCTTCAGCATTACTGGTTGGGGCATAGACTTGGATTACTGTGATATTGAATGGTTTGCCTTGGAAACGAACATAGATCATTCTGTCGTTTTTGAGATTGCATCCATGTACTGCATTTTGGACTCTTTTGTTTTCCATGATGGCTACTCCATTTCTTCTAAGGGATTCCTGCCGAAAGTAGTAGATATAATGGTCATCTGAGTTAAATTCACCGATTCCAGTCCATTTTAGTTCGCTGATTCCTAGAATGTCGACATTCACTCTTGCCATCTCTTGTTTGACCACTTCCAATTTGCCTTGATTCATGGACCTGACATTCCAGGTTCCTATGCAATATTGCTCTTTACAGCATCAGACCTTGCTTCTATCACCAGCCACATTCACAGCTGGGTATTGTCTTTGCTTTGGCTCCATCCCTTCATTCTTTCTGGAGTTATTTCTCCACTGATCTCCAGTAGCATACTTGACCCCTACTGACCTGGGGAGTTCCTCTTTCAGTATCCTATCACTTTGCCTTTTCATAGTCACATATTAACTTGTTTCAGAAATTAAGTGGCATACTTCTGACATTGTCCACTATTACTTTTGTTATCTGTGTTGAAGGTTTGGGACTTCTATTTTCCCCTAAGTAATCTAGTAGTGTCTTAATTCTTTTCTTTCTTTTTTTTTTTAATCAATAGGTATAGGATCCAGCCTGTGTCAGTTTATTAGTATTCTTCATCTCAAAAATGTTTCAAGCTTAAATCTTCATTGGTTTTCTCTTTTTTATTAATATACAGAGTTTCAAACTGATGTTGAGAACTTTTTAAATTTAAATCTTGCTTTCCCATCAGATGGAGACTTTGCTTAATAAGAATCCCACTGTTGTAGACTGAATTATGCTCATCCAAATTTCATATGTTGAAGTTTTAACCTCCAATATCACAGAATGTGACTAATTTTGGAAATAGGGCCTCTAAAGAGGTAGGTAAGGTTAATGAGGTCATAAGGTTGGGGCCCTAATCCAAATAAAATTGGTGTCCTTATAAGAAGAGGAAGAGACACCAGGGCTATGCACTCAGAGTAAAGGCCATTTAAGTACACAGTAAGAAGACTGACATTTGCAAGCAAAGGAGAGAAGCCTCAGGAGAATGAACCCTGCTTATTCCTTGATCTTAAACGTCTACCCTCCAGTGCTATGAGAAAGTAAAATGCCGTTGTTTAAGTCACTCAGTTGGTGGGTTTACATTATGGCAGCCCCAGCACACTAACATACACCCTTTTAAGTCACAACCCTTGAGTTAAGAACAAAAAGAGGATGATCTTTGACACTTTGTAATATCTTATTATTGATATTTGTTGCTTTCCTAGAAAATTAACCATGCTCTTCTACTATTTGTGTTAAGAATAATATATTTTAGAGATCATGCTTTAGAAATTTCTTTTTTTGCTTAATTTTATTTTTATTTTATTTAACTTTACAATATTGTATTGGTTTTGCCATGTATCAAAATGAATCTGCCACAGGTATGCATGTGTTCCCCATCCTGAACCCTCCTCCCACCTGCCTCCCCATACCATTCCTCTAGGTCGTCCCAGTGCACCAGCCCCAGGCATCCAGTATCAGGCATCGAACCTGGACTGGCAACTCGCCTCATATATGATATTATATTTATTTCAATGCCATTCTCCCAAATCATCCCACCCTCTCCCTCTCCCAAAGTCCAAAAGACTGTTCTATACATCAATGTCTCTTTTGCTGTCTTGTATACAGGGTTATTGTTACCATCTTTCTAAATTCCATATATATGCGTTAGTATACTGTATTAGTGTTTTTCTTTCTGGCTTACTTCACTCTGTATAATAGGCTCCAGGTTCATCCACCTCATTAGAACTGATTCAAATGTATTCTTTTTAATGGCTGAGTAATACTCCATTCTGTATATGTACCACAGCTTTCTTATCCATTCATCTGCTGATGGACATCTAGGTTGCTTCCATGTCCTGGCTATTATAAACAGTGCTGCGATGAACACTGGGGTACATGTGTCTCTTTCAGTTATCGTTATAAATTTATTTCTAATCAGAGGATAATTGTTTTACAGTGTTATGTTAGTTTCTGCCATGCATCAGCATGAATCAGGCCTCCCTCCTCTTTAACCTCCCTCCCATCTTCCACCCCATCCCACCCCTCTAGGTTGTCACAGAGCACTGGGTTGGCACTCCCTGCATAATACAGCAAATTCCCACTGGCTATCTATTTTACATATAGTAATGTATATGATTCAATGCAGAGGGTGGGACAAATTGAGTAAAAATCATTTTTAACCACTAGTTATACCTAGAATTTTTAGAAAGTTGATTCAAATCACGAAACCTGATTGTAATCCATCTAGCCAATTAACCAGTCATGCAACCTTGTTCAGGTCTTTTAGTCTTCTTGAACTTTGGTTTATTTATCTAGATGAAGGGTATAACAAGTCTTGTCTTGATCACCACAAAAAGCACTCTGAAAAACCAAAATGAAAGAGTATGAAAGTATTTTGAAGTTGTGAAGCTCTATAAAAATGTAAAGTTTTTCTTGCCTCCTTTGTCAAAGATAAGGTGACCATATGTGCGTGGATTTATCTCTGGGCTTTCTATTTTGTTCCATTGATCTCTATACAAGAATATACAATGGATTAAAGACAATCTCTTTAACAAGTGGTGCTGGGAAAACTGGTCAACCACTTGTAAAAGAATGAAACTAGAACACTTTCTAACACCATACACAAAAATAAACTCAAAATGGATTAAAGAGCTAAATGTAAGACCAGAAACCATAAAACTCCTAGAGGAAAACATAGGCAAAACACTCTCTGACTTACATCACAGCAGGATCCTCTATGACCCACCTCCCAGAATATTGGAAATAAAATCAAAAATGAACAAATGGGACCTAATCAAACTTAAAAGCTTCTGCACAACAAAGGAAACTATAAGCAAGGTGAAAAGACAGCCTTCAGAATGGGAAAAAATAATAGAAAATGGCGAAACTGACAAAAACTAATCTCAAAAATATACAAGCAACTCCTACAGCTCAATTCCAGAAAAATAAATGACCCAATCAAAAAATGGGCCAAAGAACTCAATAGACATTTCCCCAAAGAAGACATACAGATGGCTAACAAACACATGAAAAGATGCTCAACATCACTCATTATCAGAGAAATGCAAATCAAAACCACTATGAGATACCATTTCACGCCAATCAGAATGGCTGCTATCCAAAAGTCTACAAGCAATAAATGCTGGAGAGGGTGCGGAGAGAAGGGAACCCTCTTGCATTGTTGGTGGGAATGCAAACTAGTATAGCCACTATGGAGAACAGTATGGAGATTCCTCAAAAAACTGCGAATAGAACTGCCTTATGATCCAGCAATCCCACTGCTAGGCATATACACTGAGAAAACCAGAATTGAAAGAGACACCTGTACCCCAATGTTCATAGCAGCACTGTTTGCAATAGCCAGAACGTGGAAGCAACCTAGATGTCCATCCACAGATGAATGGATAAACAAGCTGTGGTACATATACACAATGGAGTATTACTCAGCCATTAAAAAGAATACATTTGAATCAGTTCTAAGGAGGTGGATGGAACTGGAGCCTATTATACAGAGTGAAGTAAGCCAGAAACAAAAACACAAATACAGTATACTAACGCATATATATGGAATTTAGAAAGATGGTAAAAAATAACCCTATTTACGAGACAACAAAAAGAGACACTGATGTATAGACCAGACTTTTGGACTCTGGGACCGGGAGAGGGGGAGAGGATGGGGGAGAAAAGCATTGAAAAATTTATAATATTATATTTGAAATAATTTATTTGTTCATAAACAACACCATCTTATTATATTTTTTTTTTATATGATTTTTTTGTTTTTTTTGTTATAAAAAATAAAAGAATCTTTATAAAAAAAAAATAAAAAGTTTTGTTTTAGTAAAAGGCAAGGATTGCTTAACATTTATAAAGAAACATTTTTGCCCAACCCCCCCCCCTCAATTCACCAAGTGTTGAAGAATAACTATAAAGTAATGCACTGTATACCCAACAAAAACTGCAGGGAAGAAAAGACCTAAGAAACCCATAGTCCTGATATACTTTGGTAATTAAAAGTATCAGCTTTGGAGGAAGGGGCAGATACATTAAGAGTTTGGGATTAGCAGATGCAAGCTATTATATATAAAATAGATAAACAACAAGGTCTTACTATATATCTTGTAATAAACTATAATGGAAAAAATCTGAAAAAGTATATACAACTTCCCTAGTGGCTCAGATTTTAAAGAATTTGCTTACAATGCAGGAGACCCAGGTTCTATCCCCGGGTCAGGAAGATCCCCTGGAGAAGGGAATGGCTACCCACTCCAGTATTCTTGCCTGGAGAACTCCATGGATAGAGGAGCCTAGCAGGCTATAGTCCATGGGGTCCCACAGAGTCAGATATGACTGAGCAACTAACACTAACAAATACTAATATACATTATCTGATTGGAAATCAGTCCTGAGTGTTCAATGGAAGCACTGATGCTGAAGCTGAAGCTCCAATACTTTGGCCACCTGATGAGAAGAACTGACTAATTGGAAAAAACTCTGATGCTCGAAAAGATTGAAGGCAGGAGCAGAAGATGGCTGGATGCCATCACCGACTTGATGGACATGACTTTGAGCAAGCTCAGGAGTTGGTGATGGATAAGGAGGCCTGATGTTCTGCAGTCCATGGGGTTGTAAAGAGTTGGACATGACTGAGCGGTTGAACTGAATTGAATATACATTATGGAAATCACTTTGTTGTACACCAGAAATTAACACAACATTATAAATCAACTATACTTCAATTAAAAAATAAAAATAAAAGTATCAGTTTAGGCCCAGAAAATGAATTTATGCTCTGCCAGTTCTCTCTGACTAACGCAATTCTCTCAACCTTAGTTTCCTCATCTATAAAAGGGGGAAAATAATATTTACTTCATAGATTATTTACCACAGTAACTGAGATAATAATGAATGTAAAGGAAGTAACATCATATTAGTAAAGCATACAGTAAGCACTCAATAAATGTTGGCTATCATTATCTTTGATAAAATTTTTATTGCTACTAAAAGCCTAGACATTTTTTGGGATCCTATGACTGTTCTCACACTTTCTCAAACCACAACTACACTATACCTTAACACCTTCAACCCTTACAGATAAACCTTGCAGAAAAACTGGGTGGTGGTATTAGCTGTGCAGTCATATCTGACTCTTTGTGATCCCATGCACTGCAGCCCACCAGGCTTCTCTGTCCATGGGATTCTCAAGGCAAGAATACTGGAGTGGGTTGCCATTCCCTTCTCTAGGGGATCTTCCCAACCCAGGAACTGAACTCAGGTCACCTGCATTGCAGGCAGATCCTTTACTGTCTGAGCCACCAGGGAATCCTGCAGAATAACTAGAGAAATGCAAAACCTAGAAAGTGATCATGGAAAGGAAACTGGTTCAAAAGGGTAAAAAAAAAAAAAAAAAAAACACATGTGGTTTCCATTTTCCTGAAAGAGAAACCAAAGTCTGATGACAGTGTCAGGCCAAACTGAATGGCACAACCCGCATTTCTATTCTACATGAGTGGGGCCAGGTGGCCAGGCATAGACTGCAGGGAATCTGACCAGATGGTCACAGGTCAGCATTTAAGCACTTAGATTCAAAATGGTTTTAAATAAGGAAACAGCAGAACTGAGGCCGAGATGGGGAATAGGAGAACAGATGGGGTGGTTCACACAAAAGCATAACTGGGGTAGGACACAAAAAGTGCCTGTCTGATGGCCTGCTCTGAATGCTGATTCAAACATCCTTGTGAGTTCAAGTAATTAAGGACTAGTAGGTGTGCACAGTAATGGTGAATGAGGCTGTGACCTCCAGGTCTGATGACTACAGAAGAGGCTCTTGATCAACAAGGAGTCTGAAGTGTTCTGAAAGTGTTTCAGTATTTTCTCAGCATGAGAAAGTACTCATGCTATTTTTGCATGTGTACATGAGTCTAAAAATTATCTTGTGTATATCCAGGCAGTGTGTTGATCACACAATGAGTGACAGGGACTGGCCTGAGGTTCTAGACTTTCCACATTTTGATCTTGGTATATGACATCTATGCTAATTGTACCCATCACCTATGTTATAGGTATTCTTTTCTGTTTATGTTAGGATTGCCTGCTGCTGCTACTGCTAAGTTGCTTCAGACCCACCCTGTGCGACCCCATAAACAGCAGCCCACCAGTCTCCTCTGTCCCTGGGAGTCTCCAGGCAAGAATGCTGGAGTGGGTTGCCATTTGCTTCTTCAATGCATGAGAGTGAAAAGTGAAAGTGAAGTCAGTCACTAAGTCATGTCCAACTCTTCGAGACCCCATGGACTATAGCCCACCAGGCTCCTCTGTCCATGGGATCTTCAAGGCAAGAGTACTGGAGTGGGTTGCCATTTACTTCTCCATAGAGTTCCCTAGGGGAGGGGATATGCTGGAAAGGAAAAGAGAGTAACATATACAGTGTTTGTCATATGTTATCCTAAATGCTTTACACATGATTATCTCATTTAATGCTCCCAACATCCTTGTGAGGTAGATATTGTCTATTGTCCTTATTTTCTAGATGGTAACCCAAGGCACACGGATGTGAGAGTTGGACCAAAAAGAAGGCTGAGTGCCAAAGAATTGATGCTTTCAAATTGTGGTGCTAGAGAAGACTCTGAGTCTCCTGGACATCAAGAAAATGAAACTAATCAATCTTAAAGGAAATCAACTCTGACTATTCATTGGAAGGACTGATGCTGAAGATGAAGCTCCAGTACTTTGGCCACCTGATGCGAAGAACTGACTCACTTAAAAAGACCCTGATGCTGGGAAAGATTGAAGACAAAAGAAGAAGGCAGCAGAGGATGAGATGATTAGATAGCATCACTGATTTAATGCACATGAGTTTGAGCAAACTCCTGGAGATAGTGGAGGACAGAGGAGCCTGGCGTGCTACAGCCCATGGGTTCACAAAGAGTTGGACATGACTTAGTGACTGAACAAGAACAGCAATAGCCCAAGGCACAATGGGGATGAGTAGTAACTAGTGAATCCAGGATTCAACTCAGCCAGTCGATCCACAATTTCCTGAGCACCAATACTGAGCATCCAGTAATGCTTCAATAAGTATTTCTCCTATCAATGAGTAAATAAATACTGAGAGTTAGAAAAAGTTGTAATTGTGTGTGGACACGCCAATCCTCTTAGTTGGCGAGTACAGTGGCTATAAAGAAAATGTTGTCTATTGCTCTTGTATGTACCACTTCCTCCCCCATACTCAGTATGTGCAGATCATTGGTACTGATGAGGGAAATAAGAATTGGATTTGATGCCTCACAGACAATTACACTTATCATGTCCACAGGGCACTCTTTTTCATTCCTCAAACCTACTCTACCTTCAGTCTTTCTGAGATCAATGAACCTTGTTGACTTTATCTTCAAAATATTTCCACATCTGACCACTTCTCACTACCTCCCGTGCTATCATCAATGATGTGCTGGCTGTCGAGCTTCTGCCCTGCTCTCTTTTGAGCAGCCATTATAATTCCATTAATAACCTAAGTCAGATCATGTTATTGCGCTGTTCACCTCAATGGCCCCATCTCAATATGAGTAAAAGATAAGGACCTTACAAATGGCCTCCACAGCTTTACAGGACTATCTATCCGACCACATCCTCTAAATGCCTAGCCCAACGATGCTCACTCAACTCCAGCCATATTGAACTTTGCACTGCTTCTGTAACTCATGAGGAATTTTCCCCACAAAAAAGCCTGTGTCTCTGCCTAAAACTTTCCTTCAACCATACCTGTATGGCTCCCTTCTCACCTCTTCTATGTCTTTTCTTGTATGTCAGTTCAGTTCAGTATATCTTGACCATCTTATTTGCAATCTCACCCTCAATATTAAAAAAAGAAAAAATACTACCACCCTAATTCAAAAAGATACAAACACCCCAATGATCAAAGCAGCACTATTTATAATAGCTAAGACATGGAAGCAACCTAAGTGTCCATTAACAAATGGATAAAGAAGATGTGGTACGTATATACAATGGAATGTTACTCACCCATAAGAAAGAATGAAATCTTGCTCTTTGCAGCAATATGTATGGACTTGGAGGGCATTTTGCTCAGTGAAATAAGTCAGAGAAAGAGAAATAGTATATGATATCATTTATATGTCAAATCTAAAAAATATAACACAGTAGTGAAAATGACATAAAAGAAGCAGACTCACAGATATAGAGAACAAACTAGTGGTCACAAGTGGTGGGGGCCAATATAAGGGTGGGGGAGTGGGAGATACTAAATATTTGGTATAAGATGGGCTATGAGAATATATTGTACAACACAGGGAATATAGCCAATATGTTGTAATAACTGCAAATCAAAAGTAACTTTTAAAATTTTATAAAAATTTAAAAATTAAATTAAAAATGAAATAAATAAAATCTAACCCTCACTACTGCACTTCAGATCTCCTTAGCTTATTTTATTTATTTTTTCTAAAACCATTCGCTTTAGAACATATAATAAATTTAACTGATACAATCGGTTTACTATCTCCCCCTACTACAATGTTAACTAACTCCACAAGGGCAAGTATTTTTATCTGGTTTCTACACTGATATATCTAAAGCACCTATAATGGAGCCAGGCATCAGTCAATTAATATATGTTTATTGAATTAGACAGGAGATTCTCATGTGGAATATTGACGAACAGCCCTCAAGTTAAAGAAAATCTATGTGGTTACACTTAAAGCAATATTTCAAGATAACTCAAGTCAATGGCAAGCTGTTTAAGAAAGCAAAACTCATCCCTGAACCCCTACCTTGTTTCTCTATCCATCAGATCTAGGCCCTTAAATCTATTTCTCACTTTCACTGTATAATCATAAAGGATTTGATTTAGGTCATACCTGAATGGTCTAGTGGTTTTCCCCACTTTCTTCAATTTAAGTCTGAATCTGGCAATAAAGAGTTCATGATCTGAGCCACAGTCAGCTCCCAGTCTTGTTTTTTCTGACTGTATAGAGCTTCTTCACCTTTGGCTGCAAAGAATATAATCAATCTGATTTCGGTATTGACCATCTAGTGATGTCCATGTGTAGAGTCTTCTCTTGTGTTGTTGGAAGAGGGTGTTTGCTATGACCAGTGCTTTTTCTTGGCAAAACTCTATTAGCCTTTGCTCTGCTTCATTCTGTACTCCAAGGCCAAATTTGCCTGTTACTCCAGGTGTTTCTTGACTTCCTACTTTTCCATTCCAGTCCCCTATAATGAAAAGCTAGTATAGGTATATTCTAACTGTTCTGGTATATTCCTTTTATATTCAATAATCACAAAGCAGATCCACCATCAAGTACAAAATGCAAACCAGTACACAATAAATCAACATAAAATAGTACTTATAAAAGTCTACCCTACAAATGAACAAATGAAAATGGACTGTTCCAAATGTTAGCAGAAAACTTGATATATTCATGAAAAGCAACACATTTGCTAAAATCATAAAAACATTTTTTTTTTTTTTTTTGCCCATACTATGCAGGCAAGCAGGATCTTAGTTCTCCAGCCAAGTATTGAACCAGTGCCACTTGCATTGAAAGTGTGGAGTCTTAACCACTGGACAGCCAGGTAAGTCTTCTGATAGCTCATTTCTTTTTAATTTTAAAAATATCCCAATATCTGAGATATCTGAGGTACCACAGTTTGTTTATCCTTTTACCTATTGAAGGATATGATATAGTTGTTTTGTTTTGTTTTGTTTTAACCAACAATGAAAAAATAAACAAAAACATCTCAAAGAATGTTTTTATGCAAGTTCCCTGGCTGTGCAGTGGTTAAGATTCTGTGCTTCCACTGCAGGAGGCACGGGTTCAGTACCTGGTAGGGGAACTAAGATCTTCCATGCTGCAAGACATGGCCAAAAAAAAGAAAAGAAATGAGATAGAAAATCATGAAAAGACAAGGAAGAAACTAATGGATTTTGCTAAACAAAAAAAAATCAGTCTGAAAAGGCTACAATCTGTATGACTGCAACTCTATGACATTCTGGAAAAGACAAAACTACAGAGACAGTACAAAGACGGGTGGTCGCCGGGATTAAGGGAAAGTGATGAATAGAAGGAGCACAGAGGATTTTTCAGGAGGTGAAAGCACTCCCTGTGTACTACAACAGTGCATATATATCATTGTACATTTATCCAAACCCATAGAATGTACAACACCAAGAGTGAACCCTAAAGTAAACTTTGGACTTTGGGTGATAATGACATGTCAATATAGGTTCATCAGTTATAACAAATGTGGGGCATGTTGATAACAGGGGAAGTTGTGCATGTGTAGGGCAGGAAGTATATGGGAAATATCTGTACTTCCCCTCAATTTTGCTATGAACCTAAAACTGCACTAAAAAAATTAAAGTCTGATTTTTTTAATAAAAAAAAAAAGACAGCTAAGAGGAATAACATGTTGCAAAATTTCCACTCCCAATCAGTTAAAGAATACCATTATTACAGAAGTAGTATATATGCATTGTAGAAAATTAGAAAATGCAAGGTAGCAAAAACTTCAAAACTAAGTCTTCACATTGCCACCTTCAGAGATTCCGATCTGTGTTAATTCTATCACATATGCATCTTAACTTCCTTTAAGCATGCATATAGACAATATATGAGCTTATGTATTTTTGACCAAACAATATCACACGTGCTTTTCATAAGTCAGTGATCTTCATTCTTCTATTTCAGTAAGATTTCATCTCATCTACTATCCAAACTACACTGAAATTTCCCTCAAGGGAAAGAAAAATGACTTTTATTGTTAGTTTGTCAAGAACAGTATGCAATTCAGGAGAATATACTGAAAAATCACTTTTAAAGTAATAGTAACTCAAACTTCTTTAATCATATTATTTTATTAGAGAAATGCAAATCAAACCTTCAATCAAATATCACCTCATACCAGTCAGAATGGCCATCATTAAGAAGTCTACAATTAAATGTTGGAGACAGTGCGGAGAAAAGGGTATCCTACACTGTCAGTGGGAATGTATGGAGAACAATATAAAGGTTCCTTAAAAAACTAAAATTAGAGCCACCATATGACCTAGCAAGCCCATTCCTGGGCATGTATTTAGAGAAAACTGAAATTCAAAAAGATATAGGCACCCCAATGCTCATTGCAGCACTATTTACAATAGCCAAGACATGGAAGCAACCTAACTGTCCATTTAGTGATGAATGGATAAACAAGATGTGGCAGATACAGATGTAGATATCAGATCAGATCAGATCAGATCAGATCAGTCGCTCAGTTGTGTCCGACTATTTGTGACCCCATGAACTGCAGCACGCCAGGCCTCCCTGTCCATCACCAACTCCCAGAGGTCACTCAGACTCACATCCATCGAGTCAGTGATGCCATCCAGCCATCTCATCCTCTGGCTTCCCCTTCTCCTCTTGCCCCCAATCCCTCACAGCATCAGAGTCTTCTCCAATGAGTCAACTCTTCACATGAGGTGGCCAAAGTACTGGAGTTTCAGCTTTAGCATCATTCCCTCCAAAGAAATCCCAAGGCTGATCTCCTTCAGAATGGACCGGTTGGATCTCCTTGCAGTCCAAGGGACTCTCAAGAGTCTTCTCCAACACCACACTTCAAAAGCATCAATTCTTCGGCGCTCAGCCTTCTTCACAGTCCAGCTCTCACATCCATACATGACCACAGGAAAGACCATAGCCTTGACTAGGCGAATCTTTGTTGGCAAAGTAATGTCTCTGCTTTTGAATATGCTATCTAGGTTGATCATAACTTTCCTTCCAAGGAGTAAGCGTCTTTTAATTTCATGGCTGCAGTCACCATCTGCAGTGATTTTGGAGCCCAGAAAAATAAAGTCTGACACTGTTTCCACTGTTTCCCCATCTATTTCCCATGTAGTGATGGGACCAGATGCCATGATCTTCGTTTTCTGAATGTTGAGCTTTAAGCCAACCTTTTCACTCTCCACTTTCACTTTCATCAAGAGGCTTTTTAATTCCTCTTCACTTTCTGCCATAAGGGTGGTGTCATCTGCATATCTGAGGTTATTGATATTTCTCCCGGCAATCTTGATTCCAACTTCTGTTTCTTCCAGTCCAGCATTTCTCATGATGTACTCTGCATATAAGTTAAATAAACATGGTGACAATATGCAGCCTTGTTGTACTCCTTTTCCTATTTGGAAACAGTCTGTTGTTCCATGACCAGTTCTAACTGTTGCTTCCTGACCTGCATACAGATTTCTCAAGAGGCAGATCAGGTGTTCTGGTATTCCCATCTCTTGAAGAATTTTCCAAAGTTTCTTGTGATCTACACAGTCAAAGGCTTTGGCATAGTCAATAAAGCAGAAATAGATGTTTTTATTCAACTCTCTTGCTTTTTCCATGATCCAGCAGATGTTGGCAATTTGATCTCTGGTTCCTCTGCCTTTTCTCAAACCAGCTTGAACATCAGGAAGTTCACGGTTCACATATTGCTGAAGCCTGGCTTGGAGAATTTTGAGCATTATTTTACTAGCGAGTGAGATGAGTGCAATTGTGCAGAAGTTTGAGCATTCTATGGCATTGCCTTTCTTTGGGATTAGAATGAAAACTGACCTTTTCCAATCTTGTGGCCACTGCTGAGTTTTCCAAATTTGCTGGCATATTGAGTGCAGCACTTTCACAGCATCATCTTTCAGGATTTGGAATAGCTCCACTGGAATTCCATCACCTCCACTAGCTTTGTTCCTAGTGATGCTTTCAAGGCCCACTTGACTTCACATTCCAGGATGTCTGGCTCTAGGTCAGTGATCACACCATCATGATTATCTGGGTCGTGAAGCTCTTTTTTGTACAGTTCTTCTGTGTATTCTTGCCACCTCTTCTTAATATCTTCTGCTTCTGTTGGATCCATACCATTTCTGTCCTTTATGGAGCCCATCTTTGCATGAAATGTTCCTTTGGTATCTCTGATTTTCTTGAAGAGATCCCTAGTCTTTCCCATTCTGTTGTTTTCCTCTATTTCTTTGCATTGATCGCTGAAGAAGGCTGTCTTATCTCTTCTTGCTATTCTTTGGAACTCTGCATTCAGATGTTTATATCTTTCCTTTTCTCCTTTGCTTTTCACTTCTCTTCTTTTCACAGCTATTTGTAAGGACTCCCCAGACAGCCATTTTGCTTTTTTGCATTTCTTTTCCATGGGGATGGTCTTGATCCCTGTCTCCTGTACAATGTCATGAACCTCATTCCATAGTTCTTCAGGCACTCTATCTATCAGATCCAGGATATAAATATATACATACAAATAAGTTGAAGTGAAACTGGGGAAATTTGAATAATATCAGTGGATGTTATCATGCCAAAATCCTGATTGTGATATTTTACTATAATTTTACAAGATGTTACTATTTGGGGAAACTGAGTAAAGTATACATGAGCTCTCTCTGTATTACTTCTTAAAACCCCATGTGAATATACAATTATCTCAAAATATTCACAACTGGATATTTACAACAAACTTTTACCCCAAAACTAAAAAATATTTCATTTATTGTCTCATGTTTTTGATCAGTTGCCCAGTAGTGTCTGACTCTTTGTGACCCCATGGACTACAGCACAGCAGGCCTCTCTGTCCCTCACCATCCTCTGAAGTTGGCCCAAGTTCATTTCCATTGCATTGGTGATACATCTAGGTATCTCATCCTCTGATGCCCTCTTCTCCTTCTGCCCTCAATCTTTCCCAGCATCAGGGACTTTTCCAGTGAGTCAACTGTTCACATCAGATGACCAAAATACTGGAGTTTCAGCTTCAGCATCAGTCCTTCCAACGAGTATTCAAGGTTACTTCCCTTAATATTGAATGGTTTGATCTCCTTACTGTCCAAGGAATTCTCAGGAGTCTTCTCTAGCACCATCAACTCTTTCGCACTCTGCCTTCTTCACGATCCAGCTCTCACAACTGTACATAACCACTGGGAAGACCATAGCCATGACTATACAGACCTTCATCAGCAGAGTGATGTCTCTGCTTTTCAACCTGCTATCTAGGTTTGTCATAGTGTTCCTGCCAACAAGCAAACCTCTTCTGATTTCATGGCAGTAGTCACCATCTGCAGTGATTTTAGAGCTCAAGAAGAGAAAATCTGTTACTACTTCCACCTTTTCCCCTTCTATTTGCCATAAAGTCATGGGGCTGGATGCCATGATCTTTGTTTTTTCAATATTTAGTTTTAAGCCAGCTCTTTCACTCTCCTTCTTCACCCTCATCAAGAGGCTCTTTAGCTCCTCTTCACTTTCTACCATTAGAAGGGTATCATCCACATATCTGAGGTTGTTGATAAACTTTCTCCCGCCTATCTTGATTTCAGCCCGGCATTTCTCATGAAGTTTTCAGCATATAGATTAAATAAATAGGATGACAGCAGACAGCACTATCATACATATTTCTCAATCTTGACCCAGTAAGTTGTTCCATACAAGGTTCTAACTTGTTCTAACTCATGAGTTTGCTTTAAACAAGCTTTCTGGGGAGAGTCTAGAGGCTCTGTTACATTCTGTATGAATAACTATATTCATTCCCTGACTCGCAAATAATATCAGTTCAGTTCAATGGCTCAGTCATGTCTGACTCTTTATGATCCAGTGGACTGCAGCATGTCAGGCTTTCCCGTCCATCACCAAATCCCAGAACTTGTTCAGACTCATGTCCATTGAGTCGGTGATGCCATCCAACCATCTCATCCTCTGTCATCCCCTTCTCTTCCTGCCTTCAATCTTTCCCAGCATCAGGGTCTTTTCCAGTGAGTCAGTTCTTCTCATCAGGTGGCCAAAGTGTTGGAGCTTCACCAACAGTCCTTCCAATGAATATTCAGGATTGAGTTCCTTTAAGATTGACTCCTTTGATCTCCTTGCTGTCCAGAGGACTCTCAATAGTCTTCTCCAACACCACAGTTCAAAAGCATCAATTCTTTGGTGCTCAGCTTTCTTCACAGTCCAACTCTCACATCCATACATGACCACTGGAAAAACCATAGCCTTGACTAGACAGACCTTTGTCAGCAAAGTAATGTCTCTGCTTTGTAATATTCTGTCTATGTTTGTCATAGATTTTCTTCCAAGGAGCAAATGTCTTTTAATTTCATGGCTGCAGTCAACAACTGCAGTGATTTTGGAGCCCCAAAAAATAAAGTTTGCCACTGTTTCCATTCTTTCCCCAACTATTTGCCATGAATTGACGGGACCAGATGTCATGATCTTAGTTTACTGAATGTTGAGCTTTAAGCCAACTTTTTTATTCTCCTCTTTCACTTTCATCAAGAGGCTCTTTAGTTCTTCTTCACTTTCTGCCATAATGGTAGTGTCATCTGCATATCTGAGGTTATTGATATTTCTCCCAGCAATCTTGATTCCTGATTGTGCTTCATCCAGCCCAGAATTTGCATGATGTACTCTGCATATAAATTAAATAAGCAGGATGACAATATACAGCCTTGACATACTCCTTTCCCGATTTGGTACGAGTCTGTTTTTCCATGTCTGCTTCTGACTGTTGTTTCTTGACCTGCATACAGATTTCTCAGGAGACAGACCAAGTGGTCTGGTATTACCATCTCTGGAAGAATTTTCCACAGTTTATTGCGATCCACACAGTCAAAGGCTTTGGCATAATCAATAAAGCAGGAATAGATGTTTTTCTGGAACTCTTTTGCTTTTTCTATGATCTAACGAATGTTGGCAATTTGATCTCTGGTTCCTCTGCCTCAAAGTATATATAAAACTGTGAATTTTTTTTGTTTTACTTTTTATTTTTTTAATTTAAATAAAATTTTAATTGGAGGATAGTTGCTGTACAGTATTGTGTTCGTTTCTGCCATACATCAATATCAATCAGCCATAAGCATACATTTGTCCCCTCCCTCTTGAACCTCCCTCTCACCTCCTACCCCATCTGACCCATCAGGCCACAAGGCTCCCCCAACACTGGAGTGGGTTGCCATTTTCTTCTCCAATGCATGAAAGTGAAAAGTGAAAGTGAAGTTGTTCAGTTGTGTCCGACCCTCAGCGACCCCATGGACTGCAGCCTTCCAGGCTCCTCTGTCCATGGGATTTTCCAGGCAAGAGTATTGGAGTAGTGTGCCACTTTGCCTAGAGTTTCTATTGTCATTCCCATTGCCTCAAGCCTCATAGAAACCTCAAGTGGAGACAGATTATCTCTTCTAGAAAGTTGTATGCTCATACTTCACCAGAAATATCCAGAAAAATAAGCTTAGCTCAGATTTCTTTCAACCAACAATGTTGCAAACTGTTCCCACACATTTACTTTTCTCAAAATATTCTGTCCTCTTCCCAGTTCCAATACAAAAACCTCTTGTGAAGTCAGCTATTTAATTCTTCATTATCTAATCACTTTCTGAGCTGACCCAATAATCTTTACTTCTTCCAAATAGCTTTGTCTTTATCCCTTCATCCTCACAGAAATAGCACTGGGTGGAACTTAGTTGACTCAACCAATCACATTCTGTCTCCATTTCCTGATCTTTACATTTTCTGGAAACATCTGTCCTCATATCCTTACTGTATCAGAAACACCCAGAGTAGCAACTTTAGTTTAGTTCTTATGCAAATAATCATATTTGGATCTGTTCCCAGGCATTCAATTCTCCCAAAAAGATCTGTTTTTACCACCCTTCACAAACTCACCCTTAAAACAACCCCAGAGGAGGGATTTTAGTTCATTTCTCCTTCAACCAACCCCTTGACTATGCTTCCTGACCTCAATTTGTTCCAAAAGGTTCAGTTCTCATAACTTCATGATATCAGCAACCCCCAGAGGAAGGAGTTTTAATTCAGTTCTCCTTCCACTAATCATGTTCTGACCCCCTTTTGTACTTTCATTTTCCTTAAAATGTTCCATACTCATTCTCTCCACCCTGGAAGTTTCTGTGAGAATGGCTGGATGAAGATACAACAGTCTAGGAAAATTACTCAAAGGAGAATTGAAATTATTTTCCACTTCTTGGGATTTCTTTGAATATCTCTGGGGTAGGCAGGGACTGAAATGGAACTTTCTGGAAGGAATAAGTTCAGGAGAAAGTCTCAGAATATAACTAGATTAGGGAGGACTGAAAAAGTCCCCATTCATGGGGTTTCTTTTAGATGGTTACATGAGGACTGAACATTGTCAGAGAAGTACGGATGAGGGAGAAGAACATGATTGATTGAGGGAGAACTGAACTAAGCTTTCTTTTAAGCAAGATATTTCTGATATAGTGATGGTATGAGGATGAGACTTCATGATGTCAGAATGTGACTGATAGAAGAAGTACTGAACTATGTTTCCTTCCATGAGATTTCTGAGAGGGACTATATTGGAGTGAAAAGTAAGCAGAGAACTTTCTGGAAAAAAGACTGGTTCAGAATATGGCTTGAGAAAAAATATAAGAAGCCCATACCCCTGAGTATTTTTATGAGTATAGGTTTGAGTTCACGGTTCACATATTGCTGAAGCCTGGCTTGGAGAATTTTGAGCATTACTTTACTAGCGTGTGAGATGAGTGCAATTGTGCGGTAGTTTGAGCATTCTTTGGCATTGCCTTTCTCTGGGATTGGGATGAAAACTGACCTTTTCCAATCTTGTGGCCACTGCTGAGTTTTCCAAATTTGCTGGCATATTGAGTGCAGCACTTTCACAGCATCATCTTTCAGGACTTGGAATAGCTCCACTGGAATTCCATCACCTCCACTAGCTTTGTTCGTAGTGGTGCTTTCTAAGGCCCATTTGACTTCACATTCCAAGATGTCTGGCTCTAGGTCAGTGATCACATCATCATGATTATCTGGGTCTTGAAACTCTTTTTTGTACAGTTCTTCTGTGTATTCCTGCCACCTCTTCTTAATATCTTCTGCTTCTGTTAGGTCCACACCATCTCTGTCCTTTATCGTGCCCATCTTTGCATGAAATGTTCCTTTGTATCTCTGATTTTCTTGAAGAGATCCTTAGTCTTTCCCATTCTGTTGTTTTGAGTCTGGGTGACCTCCGGGAGCTGGTGATGGACAGGGAGGCCTGGCGTGCTGCGGTTCATGGGGTCGCAAAGAGTCGGACATGACTGAGCGACTGATCTGATCTGATCTGATAGGTTTGAGAACTTGAGAACAGAACATTCTGGGGGAACTGATTGTCTTGGAGCAGATCTGAACATTTTGGGTTGAAGGAAAGTGAAACTAAGCACCTTCCTCTAGATGTTCACAATACTGCCATTGTGAGCACAGAACTTCCTAGAAAAAGGAAATACCAGGAGGTTGGTCAGAATGGGATTAGTTGAAAGAGAACTGAATTAAGTACCCTCCCCTAGGAGTTCTGTTAGGGTTTTTGTATCTATGTGTATAGAGCAGGGAGGAAGGTATGTAATGACACAACTCTCCTGAGGAAATAAAATCAGGGATGGGCTTAATACATGACTGGATGAAGAAGAACTGAGTAAATCCATTCTTTTGGGAGTGTTCTATGAGGGTTAGGGGATAAGAACACAACTTTCTTGAAGAGTTATGTAATAGAAGACAGAGCCAATCAGAGACTGTCATTACAAGAGGACAAACTTATTATTCTATATGATAATGAGCTTCAAAATTATAAAGAGATTGGAGGACCAATTTCTTTTACTATGTGAATTTTCTTGATCTATTATTTCAAAGCTGGCTCTCTTCATTGATTTCTGATTTTAAACAGCTTTATGGGACCAGTTTCAGTGTACTTTCTTGCTCTCTTTAAAATATGCACTATGTATATTAAGCCTCCAGAATAAAGTATGTGGGATTCAGACACTTCTTAAACTTGACAGTCAAGTGATTTACAGGGACCATGTCCAAGAAGGTGTTCTTGTGGAGATGGAAACAGAAATAGGGCAGTAGAAAAAAAAAAATAAGAGAAGGTAGCTAGGTTTATGAGAAGGATTCAGTTTGGGTTTAGACAAGAAACTGTCAAAACACAAAACTCAGAATCAAAACTACTACAAGGTATCACCTAACACTTGTCAGAATGGCCATCATTAAAAAGTCTACAAATAATAAGTGTTGAAGAGTGTGTAGAGGAAAGGGAACTCTCCTACACTGTTGATGGGAATGTAAATTGGTGCAGCCACTATGGACAGCAGTATAGAAGTTCCTTAAAAATCTCAAAATAGAGCTACCATATGATCCGTCATTCCCACTCCTGAGCATATATTGAAGAAAACTCTAGTTCAAAAAGATACATGCACCCCAATGTTCATAGAAGTATTATTTACACTAGCCAAGACATGGAAACAACATAAATGTCCATTGAGAGATGACTGGATACAGAAGATGTGGTACATACATAAAATGGCATACTTCTCAACCATGAAAACAGAATGAAATAATGTCATTTGCAGCAACATGAATGGACCTAGAGAAACACTAAGTGAAGTAAAGTCAGACAGATAAAGACAAACACCATATGATATCACTTACATGTAGAATCTACAATGTGATACAAATGAACTTACTTACAAAACAGAAATATACTCACAGGCTAGGAAACAAACTTATGGTTACCAAAGGGGAAAGGAGGGGAAGGATAAGTTAGGAGTTTGGAATTAGCAGACACACACAACCATATATGTAAAATAAAAAAGTGGGTAGCCATTCCCTTCTCCAGGGCATCTTCCAAACCCAGGGATTGAACCCAGGTCTCCTGCATTGTAAGCGGATTCTTCACCACCTAAGCCACCAGGGAAGCCTCTACTGTATAGCACAAGTAACTATATTCAATACCTTGTAATAACCTATAATTTAAAAGAATATGAATATATATATATATATTATTTTTTTGAAGAAATACAAACACTTACACTGAAAAAAAAGTTCAGGGGAAAATTGAGGCTCCAGATGAACATCAAGATTAGTATCACTGATATTTGATTCTGGGTGTGATCTGATTCATAAAAATGAATATATATCTGAAGTATGACAAGGAAAAGTGTTGCCATTAAAATTAATTCCTATAATATTGGATCCTGGAAGAATGAAGCATGATCTGAACCATAAAGGAAAGTCTTACCTGAAATCAAACAGTGAAAATCAAAATCACCAAAATTATTCCAGTATTAGTGGCTTCCAGATGAGTTAATCTTGGGGTTATAAATAAACAAACACCTCTCTGGAGAAGGAGAAGAAAAATATTCACTTCCAAAATTATATCCAAATATTTTGGCTTCATGACTAGTTGTTTGTGTTGCATAATCTACATAAGTAACTTTTCCTGAAACAAGAGGGGGGACATACATATATCACAATTACAATTAATTTCAGTGGAGTGTGAGAGTCTCCTCACAGAGGAGTACAGATGACAATCTAGATGTTTATTGAAAAGATGATGTGACCACAACCAATACTGGTTTTTGTCCTAAAGTGAAATTGTGGTGAAGAAAAATGCATAGGAGTGTGAGAGTCTCCTACTGTGAAGAAAATACCAGGGCATGAGAGAAGCAAATTATAATAGACAGATGTGGTACAAGTATGATCTCAAAGTGGGCAGGAAACTCGAGCATAGTTACCAACAAACCAGTTATTCTGGGTTGTGGTGAAACATAGAGTGAGCTTTTAAAGTGTATAGGAAATTCCAAACTTAGTGGCTAGCAACCAATAAATCTGTCAGGAGATAGGAGGCTTGAAGTGTAAGAGAAAGCAAATTCACTGTCTTAGTGGAAAGGTAAGTGAACAACTGTATAGCCAGGGAATCTATATCATGGACAAGCAACCAGAAAATTCACAGTGGAAAGGAACTAGGACAGCTAGGAGAGGGAAGGGAATTAATTACAAGTAGTCAGAAATTATTGAACAAGTTTGAAGTGAATAGATACACATGCAGAAAGTGGCTAACTAATCATGATCAGGGTCTGCATATAGAGGCAGAGATCTTGAAGACCAGACTATTTACCTTTCCAGAGAAGTTTGTAGAACCCTACCCCTTGCTCCCCATCCCAGGTAAAAGCAGCAACAGACGGATTGGAAATGGAAGACTTTCCGCAAATGGACAAGACATCAAAATGTAAGATGAATTTATTATGACTTTAGTGAGTAAATTTGGAGGGAATTAGAAGTTGCATCTCATTGTTCACAGCAGTTTGCTCCCATGAGCTGGTTGTTGGAATGATCTAAAGGAAAGAAATCAGAGTATGCTCAGTCATGCCATTCTCTAGATTTTCTCATGGTGGTATGCAGATGGAGTTTGAATATTAATAATGCAAACTAATAAGAAGAATTTTCAATCCAGAGAAAATTTTTCCTTCTAGAAGCATTTTTGTATTCAGTAATTTTCTAGACATGACACTGCTAAGCATATAGAGTGTAAATATTATTTCCTAAGGTGTATTGTTAAGAACAGGGTAAAATCTGACCCTGAAATTTAACTGAAAGTGAATTCTAGTTTAACACACTCTTAGTTGAGCATTTCATTATATAGCAAGTCAATGATTTGCCAGCTCTTTAGACAGCAATTTCTGGTTGTGTCTACATAAGTGTGCTAGAAGAACATCTCACAAAGAGTAGACTCTTGGAATAGCAGTGATAGTATATGTAGTTGAAATTTATATTTTAAAGAATTTGTTAAAGTCCTACTTTATCTTAACCTTAATCTTTAGAGCACTTTTAAACTACAATTAACTCTTTGTGAAGAACACTTAAGCTTTACCTTCTAACTCCACCAGGAGAGAGTGCTACTCAAAGTCAATTTATTAAAGACTCAGAGATATGAAGCCTGAACTTCATGGAACTATGGCTCTCATCCTCAGAGGGAACAGGCTCAAAGTTTTAGGTGATGCACTTAAGGACACTCTAAAGAAAATAAGGAAAACTGAGACTAACCCAAATCTCATTTTCAGTTTAATTCTTTTTCTGTTATCCATATGGTCTGAACTCTACAGGACAGCTATAAATTTACAAACTTAAACTTTAGAAGATATTAAGAGCATTCTGGAAAGCACTGCTGCTTTTATTAGCTTTGGTATACCATAGTCATGGATGCTAATTGGTTTAAGGACAAAATTGGAAACTTAAACTTTAGCAAGATATTTGGCATTTTCTCGATAAAGGTGAAAGATTTTGTTGACTTTGCTCTCCTGTAAGCACTGGGGTACTGGCAGTATTTGGCTGAGCCTTTGTGTTTGCTGTTTTCTTAATGGATACTCTGCTGTTGATGGCTGAAAGCATTTTTGGAATGAAAATAAATATATAGACTATTCTCCAAAGTGATCTAGTGAGAAGGGGGATGAGATAGATGGATAAATAAAACAAGATTGGCCACGTGTTGATAATTGTTGAAGCTGCATGATCAGTACATGCAGGTCCATTATACTATTATTTATACTTCTGTATATACCTGACATTTTCCATTATCAAAAATTTTTTAAATTATTATTTATGCTATAAAAGACATGCATTATGGGTAATAGGAGCTACCTAGTAATAATGAAGCTAAAAGGCAAGTGAGAGCTCTAGGAGATTTTAGTTTCTTCTATATCATCTTTCTTCCATTTTAATATGAATATATAGATAGCATATTCAAAAGCAGAGACATTACTTTGCCATCAAAGGTCCATCTAGTCAAGGCTATGGTTTTTCCTGTGGTCATGTATGGATGTGAGAGTTGGACTGTGAAGAAGGCTGAGCACCAAAGAATTGATGCTTTTGAAGTGTGGTGTTGGAGAAGACTCTTGAGAGTCCCTTGGACTGCAAGGAGATCCAACCAGTCCATTCTGAAGGAGATCAGCCCTGGGATTTCTTTGGAAGGAATGATGCTAAAGCTGAAACTCCAGTACTTTGGCCGCCTCATGCAAAGAGTTGACTCATTGGAAAAGACTCTGATGCTGGGAGGGATTGGGGGCAGGAGGAGAATGGGACGCCAGAGGATGAGATGGCTGGATGGCATCACTGACTCGATGGATGTGAGTCTGAGTGACCTCCGGGAGTTGGTGATGGACAGAGAGGCCTGGCGTGCTGCGATTCATGGGGTCCCAAAGAGTCGGACACGACTGAGCAACTGAACTGAACTGAACTGATACGAATATTGAACATTTAAAAAATATTTATTTGAGTATAGTTGATTTACAGCATTGTGTAAGTTTCGGGTGCACAGCAAAGTGAATCAGTTATACATATACATATGCTGCTGCTGCTAAGTCGCTTCAGTCGTGTCCTACTCTGTGTGACCCCATAGAGGGCAGCCCACCAGCTGTCCTGGGATTCTCCAGGCAAGAACACAAGAGAGTTTTTTAAGAAAATTAAAGATACCAAGGGAACGTTTCATACAAAGATGGGCTCGATAAACGACAGAAATGGTATGGACCTAACAGAAGCAGAAGATTTTAAGAAGAGGTGGCAAGAATACACAGAAGAACTGTACAAAAGTGATCCTAATTACCCAGAAAACCACGATGGGTGTGATCGCTCACTTAGAGCCAGACATCCTGGAGTACGAAGTCAAGTGGGCCTTATGAAACATTACTATGAACAAAGCTAGTGGAGGTGATAGAATTCCAGCTGAGCTATTTCAAATCCTAAAATATGATGCTGTTAAAGTGCTGTACTCAATATGCCAGCAAATTTGGAAAACTCAGCAGTGGCCACAGGACTGGAAAAGGTCAGTTTTCATTTCAATCCCAATGAAAGGCAATGCCAAAGAATGTTCAAACCACCACACAATTGGACTCATCTCACAAGCTAGCAAAGTAATGCTCAAAATTCTCCAAGCTAGGCTTCAACAGTATAGGAACCAAGAACTTTCAGATGTATAAGCTGGATTTAGAAAAAGCAGAGGAACCAGAGATCAAATTGCCAACATCCGTTGGATCACAGAAAAAAGCAAGAGAGTTCCAGAAAAACATCTATTTCTGCTTCATTGACTATGCTAAAGCCTTTGACTGTGTGGATCACAACAAAGTATGGAAAATTCTTAAAGAGATGGGAATACCAGACCACCTTACCTGCCTCTTGCAAAACCTGTATGCAGATCAAGAAGCAACAGTTAGAACCGGGCATGGAACAAGGGACTGGTTCAAAATTGGGAAAGGAATATGGCAAGGCTGTATATTGTCACCCTGCTTATTTAATATCTATGCAGAGTACATCATGCAAAATGCTGGGCTGGATGAAGCACAATCTGGAATCAAGATTGTCAGGAGAAATATCAATAACTTCAGATACACAGATGACAACACCCTTATGGCAGAAAGCGAAGACGACCTAAACAGCTTCTTGATGAAGGTGAAAGAAGAGAGTGAAAAACTTGGCTTAGAACTCAACATTCAGAAATCTAAGATCATGGCATCTGGTCTCATCAATCATGGCAATAGATGGGGAAGTAGTGGAAACCATGACAAACTTTATCTACCTGGGCTCCAAAATCGGTGCAGATGGTGACTGCAGCCATGAAATTAAAAGGCGTTTGCTCCTTGGAAGAAAAGCTATGATCAACCTAGACAACAAATTACAAAGCAGAGACATTACTTTGTCAACAGAGGTCTGTATAGTCAGAGCTATGGTTTTTCCAGTAGTCATGTATGGATATGAGAGTTGGATCATAAAGAAAACTGAGCACCAAAGAATTGATGCTTTTGAATTGTGATGTTGGAGGAAATTCTTGAGAATCCCTTGGATAGCAAGGAAACCAAACTAGTCTGTCCTAGAGGAACTCAATCCTGAATATTCATTGAAAGAACTGATGCTGAAGCTCCAATACTTTGTCCAATACTTTGGCCACCTGATGGGAAGAACCAACTCATTAGAAAAGGCCCTGTTGCTGGGAAAGATTGAAGGCAGGAGGAAAAGGGACGACAGAGGATGAGATGATTGGATGGCATCACCAAATCAGTGCACATGAGTTGAGCATGCTCCAGGAGATGGTGAAGGACAGGGAAGCCTGGTGTGCTGCAGTCCATGGGATTGCAAGGAATGGACATGACTGCATGACTGAACAACAAAAGCTAGAGACCCCTCCTAATCACAAGTGTCTCCATTGTCCTCAAAAGTTTAGCCTCTATTCTGACTTTCAGAAATCAATTTTTTATTTTCTCTTTTAGTTTATCACCAAAATGTTCATTCATAAACACTAGTTTAGTTATGCTTCAACTTGATAATTTCTACGTCTGTTTTAATGCAGAGTTTCTACTTCATCCTCTTTTTTCCTCATAGTTTATTTGTTGAAGAAACTATATCATTTGTCTCCAGGGTTTTCTCCAGTCTTGATTTTGCATTTCCTGTAAATTGGGGGTTGGTTCTATAGGCTTGATCAGATTTCAGTTGTTTTTTTTTTTTTTTGGCTTCCTAGGTGGTGGTAGAGATCTGGAGATAAAAAACATTTGGTTGCCTTTTTTGTGTATGATGTTGACTGCTTTCAGTGGTCAGTAACATCAGGTTTTATGTTGAAGGTGCCTCTCCAGACACTTTAATTGTCAGAAGCTGATTATCTAAAATGTTAAAAGTCTCATAGGTACAATAGTCCTTGCATGCTGATAAATTTGTCTGTGTGGTTTTGTTTTTTTATTTTATTTGCAAGTCAGGCTGAATATAAAATCTTTAGCTTACATATCTTTCTTTGTTATATTGACTATGCTACTGCTTTTTTCTGCTGGCATAAATTTTCTTTCAAATTCTGACTATAATCTTATTTCCTTTCCTTTATGAATCATTTTGATTCTTTTAGCTGAAAAGGTTTTGTTTTTCCCCTTAAGTCCAGAAAGTTTACTAGAATATGTCTCTGCTATTTGATCTGTGTCAATTTCCTCAGGTACATGGTTGTGCTCTTTTAATATGCACTTTTATATGTTATTTTGGGGAAGTTTTCTTACATTATACTCTTGAGAAATTGTTTTGCTTTGTTACCACAATTTTCTTCTTTGGGAATTGAGAACCCATGGAGAGTAAAAAAGATTTTGAATAGCTGCTGAGGGCATCATCACAGGGATGAATGAAGAATTACCAAGTAGTATTGAAGGCCCAATTGAGATTAAATGGCATAAATTTGTAGTGGAGCCAATTGGCACTGTTCTCCAGCTTTCTGTAGTAGAACTTAAAACAAGCAAACAAAACAGATGTTTGGGTTTTCAGTGCTGTCTATTGGCATGGCTAATAGAGTGCAAGGTCAAAGGGATGAATGAGTTGAAATGTAGTTGAAATAATTATCAAATTGTCAATTGTACAAATAAGACAGAAATACATCCTAGAATTTCTAGGATAGCTCCAATTATAGACTACTCTTTTTCAATAAAGAGAATTTAAATGTATAACTAAAAACAATTTAATTCTTACTCTTCTGTAAAAATGTTTACAACACATTAACAAATCAGGAAAAAAGTAATGCTGATAAACCATTTGTCCCCAATTTTCATTTGGATAGAAATATTCCATATCAATTTTCTTTGGCCATAAAAAAATATACATGGATGGAACTGTGCAACAATAATGTTGATTAAAATTGTGCTTGAGGAAAAAAGAACATTTAATTTGAAATCTTATTTTATCTGTCATGCAAAGCAGTGTCAATAAGTTTGACACTCTTTCTAATATCATTTCTACTAAATTCTAGGTTTGTGGAGCTGAAGGTACCACCAATGTAGAAAATAAGCAAAGTTGATATTTATCTGTAAATTCCCTTTCTGGGATGGAACTCCGTCAATGTTTTTGAGTATTTTCTGCTCACATCCGACTTAAGGTAATTCTAGACAATTCCCTAGAATTGTCTAGGGAATTGGCTCAATTTTACAATTGGCTCAATTGTAAAGAATCAATTTGGCTCAATTTTACAATTGGCTGAATTGTAAAGAATCTGCCTACCAGAGACCGAGGTTCAATCCCTGGGTTGGAAAGATTCCCTGGAGAAGGAAATGGCAACCCACTCCAGTATTCTTGCCTGGGAAATCCCATGGACGGAGGAGTGTAGTGGGCTAGAGTCCATGGGGTGGCAATAAAAGCAGACACGACTTAGCACCTAAACAACAATACATCACTGTAATGATGAAAAAGATATCTTTTTTTTTGTGGGGGGGGTCTCTCCTTGTAGGAGTGGTAAAAATGCCCATTGATCAAACCCCTTCTTGTTCTCCTTTATTTTTTAAAATTATTTTAAATCTTGTTTATTTATTTATTGGCTGTGTTGGGGTCTTTGTTGCTGCATGGACTTTTCTCGAGTTGCGGTGCATGAGCTTCTTGTTGCAGTGGTTTCCCTTGTTGCTGAGCAGGAGCTCTAGGGCATGTGGACTTCAGTAGTTGCAGTGTGAGGGCTTCATTAGTTGTGGTTCCTGGGCTAGAGAGCACAGGCTCAATATTTGTGTCACATGGACTTAGTTGCTCCATGGCATGTGGGATCTTCCTGACCCAGGAATCTAACCCAAGTCTCCTGTGTCTCCTGTACTGGCAGACAGATTCTTTACCACTGAGTCACCAGGGAAGCCCTCTTACTTCTTTAAGTTTCTTGATGTTTCCTGCTCTTTACCTTTGATCCTATCATATTTGACCTATTTATGCTTATTGATAAGTAGGCTTTCTTGATCACTTTCCTCTGCTAATTGTTAAGGGGCAATGAATGGAGCTAATGTTTATCTCCACACAGTGGTGGCCTCAATTCCTTTAAAGCTAGATACACAAGTGCCATCCATAAATCTCAAGAAATTGTGTGGTCAACTTTAAAATCTCATATGAGGTTTTGTTACCTCTAGGTAACCTCTCTTTGCTCTTTTTGTCTCTAAAAGCCCATCCTTCTTTCTTGGTGCCCTTCCTTGAAATTGTCCAGTCAAGACCCATTTTATCATCTTTGTCTCATTTGTTTGCCCTAACCAATATGATGAAATGTAGTGGGGGTGCACTGTGATCAGCTAAAAAAAGCTGAAAAGTGAAAGAGAAAGAGAATGAAAAGAGAAAGAGAAAGTTGCTCAGTCATGTACAACTGTTTCTGACCCCATGGACTGTACAGATTATGGAATTCTCCAGGTCAGAATACTGGAGTGGGTAGCCGTTCCCTTCTCCAGGGGATCTTCCCAACCCAGGGATTGAACCCAGGTCTCCCACATTGCAGACAGATTCTTTACCAGCTGAGCCACAAGGGAAGCCTGTGGGATCAGCTAGTCAGGATCTTAATGTGAGCTTCTTGACCATTTACCCAGCTTGCAGCCCTTATAACAATCTCCTTCTATAAGATCTCACCCATTTCTGTCCCGGACTACTGTTAAGACGTCTGCTGCTGCTCTCCACAGATGGCTTCAGGCTGCTAACACTTTCACCAAGAACACAATGCATAAAGTCTTTGCTGTACCAAAGCAATATAATAGATGCTGGGTCCCTCCTTGTGACAAACAGTGCCACAGATGCTTACTGATATTACTGACTGTAATGGGTTGAATAATATTCTTCCCAAGTTTGTATTCACCCGGAACCTCAGAATGTGATCTTATTCTGAAATAGGATACTTGAGGATGTAATTAAATTATGCATTGACATGAGATCATAGTGGGATTGAAGTGAGCTCTAAATTCAATGAACATATCTTTATAAGAGATAGAAAAGAAAACACAAAGGAGAAGCCATGTGAAGATGGAAGCAGAGATTGGAGTTGTGCTATCACAAGTGAGTAAGCATTAGGGGACAGTGGAAGCTGAAAGAGCCACCAGGTTTGTGGTAATTTGTTATGGTAGCCCTAGAAAGCCACACCAGAGATAACACATCATATTACTGCCAAAACTGTTGGCATCAATACCGTTGATTCTTTGACTTTGAATGTCTCAAGAAAATTATTTTTTAACTGTAGCCTCCTTTCTAAAAGATTCAGAGTTAAGACTTCTGGGCCTGGCCTCAAATACTATCTCATATCCACCATGTTATACTTCGAATCTATTTCCACTCTGTCTTCAAACACTGGTGCATTTCCAGAGTTGAACTCATTCATCTTGATTCTTCCCACCATATAATTATTTCCCAGAAGAATTGTTAGAATTTGACATGATATAAGTGGATCCCTTGCCTCACTGTTGGATCCCAACAACTGAAAATGTTCAAGACATTCTTGCTATATTCTTCCTATCTCTGTTACTCCTGAATACAACTTGCCTTAACTATTTCAAGAGCCTTGGCGATGGCACCCCACTCCAATACTCTTGCCTGGAAAATCCCATGGACGGAGGGGCCTGGTGGGCTGCAGTCCATGGGGTCAGTAGGAGTCGGACATGACTGAGCGACTTCACTGTTACTTTTCACTTTCATGCATTGGAGAAGGAAATGGCAACCCACTCCAGTGTTCTTGGCTGGAGAATCCCAGGGACAGGGGAGCCTGGTGGGCTGCCATCTGTGGGCTCGCACAGGGTCAGACACGACTGAAGTGATTTAGCAGCAGCAGCAGCAGCAACTTTACCCAACAATGAGCCCTTCTTATAAAGATGGAGAAATTGACATTCTTTCAGGTTGTTGTTGTTCAGTCCCTCAATCATGTCCAACTCTTTTCAATTCCATGGACTGCAGTATGCCAAGCCTCCCTGTCCTTCACCATCTTCTGGAACTTGCTCAAACTCATGTCCATTGAGTTGGTGATGCCATCCAACCATCTCATACTCTGTCACCCCCTTCTCCTCCTGCCTTCAATCTTTCCCAGTATCAGGGTGTTTTCTAACTCAATAGCAAGGCATGGGGAAAAGAAAGGGGTAGAGCCATCTGATCTTGCCCATCAGTTCACATAGGTTGCCAATGTTAGCTGGTACTACTGTCCCTGTCTGGTGGCCCATTGTAGCCCATGGGGGTCCAGAAGAAAGCTGCTGTTCAGTGACTATTTAGGTCACGGTGATCTTTCTAATGCATTTATGCCACATTTGGAGCATGAGTATAATTTATGAGGTAGCTTATGGTCTCATAGTAGACAGCACAACCACAGCTGCTTCCTCTCTGGAGTCATTACATATCACTCATCGACACCACAAAGCATCAGGGTGGAGAACTCCTATCTTCTTTGTTCTTATTATCTAATATTTCTTCCTTTTCATTTTTCCCCTCTGAAAACTGAGGGGAATATCAAGACTATGGGGAATGTCTCTTTCTCCTCACCACTCACTTACTCTTATGAATTCATTTAATTTCACAGACTTCTCCACAGAGCCTCGCTGGGAGCATGTGAGGGTGTGGTTAACAGAATCAGCTTAAATATTGGTTAGAAAGCCTTAAAGTAATGCATAATTGCACCATTAAATGCAGTCTTCCTCCTAAGCATAGCAAAAGGACAGACACTTCCCTGTCTCTTGTCTGTTGCTTAAAGAATGTTCTGATTCCAAGGCTGGGGTGGATCCTTTCTAGCACTGTGAAACACAGACCCACTGTGATCTTGGATGGATAGCACTGTAAGACAGCCTCAAGGGAAGTACTGGGAAGAATACTGGGTAATGACAAAAATAAAAAAGGAAGGGTGCTGTTTTACTGTATAATATAACAAATTAAGGCTATGTCCTTAAGTTGCTCCCAGTTTTGCAATCATCAGTCATTGTTAGCACAGAATTCCAGAACAGGTATCAAGAGCTCCTGTGGCCCAGGGATAAAAATACCTTGGGATCTTACTAAGGATACATAAAGAAGGACATGAGAAATTGGCACCATATAAGTTAATAGACTGCTTCGAGAGTGGTCTGTTTCTACTGTGGGCAATTCTCCTCTTTTGTGGGAGTAATCTATACAAGGAATTGACTCCCAATAAGATTTTTTTTTTTTTTTAAGATGCATTCTGATTTCAGGATAAACGTGGAGTATTGGGTTAAGCAATCATTTCCCTTAATACATTGGAATCACAAAGGCAAGTATATGAATTCTGCCTTCAGGTGGGATGGGCAGTGCTGCCATGAATGTCTCCTGTTATACAGTGATGAAGCTGACAAGACTGTCCCTTGTGATAATAAGCAGCAACCACAAAATTCACATCTGGATTTAACACTTTTACATATCATAAGCTAAAAGGGAGGCCCATACTAATTTCCCAATTTTGTAAAAGATTCACTTTTTTAACTGTTTCTTCAACTTCATGGTTGGTTTTTTTTTTATTTATAACTTTAATTTAATTATTATTTTATATTGGGGGATAGTTGATTTGCAATGTTGTGTTTCATTCAGGTGAACAGCAAAGTGGTTCTTTTATATATATATATATATATATATATATATATATAAAACAGAATATTGAGTAGAGTTCCCTGTGCCATACAGTAGGTTCGTACAGTCAGTCCACACTTCTTCCACACCCATCAAATCACGATAATTCCAGTAGCCAATTCACTTCTTTAATTTCTACAATGTCTTATAGAAATTCCAAACTGACAGTTAAGATACCAATGGCCACCTAAAAGCCATTCTCTCCCTTCTCCTTCCCGAATAGTAGAACTTGATTTTTTCAGGAAGTAAGCAGAGATCTCTTAATTTCAGGGTAGAGAGACACTTACCCTCTCCAGGGGATAAACCAATTCTTCCAGTCACTTGAATTCAATTTTCTGTCACAAGTGATTTGTCTAGAATTTGGGCCCAGAGCAGAGCAAGTTCTGACCACTAGGCTATAAATGGAAGTTGAGTGGGCCGTTTCTGGGAAGTATTTTGCTTGCTGGTAAAGAGGACAGGGCATAGAGGAGGGCTTGCTGGCACTGTCTGTTCACTCTTCTTCCAGTCTTAAACTAAAAAGACAAGACTGTAGCTTTGTCAGCCATCTTATAGCCATGAGATGACAATCAGGAAGATAAAAAGCCAATAGAACAGGAATGAAAAGACTGTTTGGCAGAAAAAGACAAATACTACATATTCTCTCTTACATGTGGAATTTTTAAAAAAAAGCTGAACTCATAAAAACAGAGAGTGAAATGGGGAACAGAAGCTGGGGGATAGGGGACTGGAAGGGATGTTGTTCAAGGATACTCACAGGTTATAAATAAAAAAGTCTTAAAGATCTAATACACAGTACAGGGATGACAGACAACAAAACTATACTATAAACATTAAACTTGCTAAAAGACTGGATCCTAGTTGTTCCCAACACTAAAAGAAATAATATATGACACAAAAGAATGGCAATCGTATAGCAGTGTAAATGGATCAAATCAACATATTGAAGGCCTAAAACTTACACAATGTTATGTCAATTATATCCCAACAACAGTAACAACAACAAAACAGAATCTGGGTCTTTGTTGTGCAGCCGAACCAATGGTGGCAACTGCTTACCTGTGGATCAGCAGATCTCAAACTACTGGTCTCAGAATACTTTCCAATTATACTCACTATTGAGGAATCTTAATTTCTTAGTTTTGATAAATGTGCTGTGGTTATATAAGATGTTAGCATTAGGGGAAGCCAGATGGAGGGTATACAGAACTCTTGTCTCTGCAACTCTTCTCTAAATCTAAAACTATTTCAAAGTAAAAGGTTAAAAAATTATTGAGGTCTCCCAAAAGCTTTCATTTATATAAAATTTATCTATTAATATTTACAATGCTATAAATGAAAAAGAACTTAAAAAAACAAATTTTAATTATTAATTTTTTAATACTAAAAATAATATCCGAAGAAGGACAACCCTAAAAAATGTTCAAACTATTGCACAATTGTGCTCATTTTACATGCTAGCAAGGTAACGCTCAAAAACCTTCAAGCTAGGCTTCAACACTACATGAATCAAGAACTTCCAGATGTAAAACCTGGATTGAGAAAATGCAGATGAACCAGAGATTAAATTGCCAACAACTGTTGGATTATAGAAAAACCAAGAGAATTTGGGAAAAACATCGAATCTGTTTCATCAACTACTTGAAAGACTTTGACTGTATGGATCACAACAAACTGTGGAAATTTCTTCAAAAGATAGAAATATCAGACCACCTTACCTGTCTTCTGAGAAATCTGTATGCAGGTCAAGAAGCAACAATTATAACCAGACATGGAGCAACGGACTGATTCCAAATTGGGAAAGGAGTAAATCAAGGCTGTGTACTGTCACCCTGCTTATTTAACTTATATGCATAGTACATCATGCAAAATGCCAGGCTGGATGAATCACAAGCTGGAATCAAGATTGCTGGGAGAAATGTCAATAACCTGAAATATGCAGATGATATCACTCCACTCTAATGGCAGAAAGTGAAGAGGAACTAAAGGGCCTCTTGATGAAAGTAAAAGAGAGAGAAAAATCTGACTTAAAACTCAACATTCAAAAAACTAAGATCATTGCATCTGGTCCCATCACTTCATGGCAAATAGATGGGAGAAAAATGGAAACAATGATAGACTTTATTTTCTTGGGCTCCAAAATCATTGCAAATGGTGACTGCAGCTGTGAAATTAAAAGGTGCTTGCTCCTTGGTAGAAAAGCTCTAACAAATCTAGTGTATTAAAAAGCAAAGACATCACACTGCCCACAAAGGTCCATGTAGTCTTTATGTATGGTTTTTCCAGTAGTTATGTATGGATGTGAGAGTTGGACCATAGAGAAGACTGAGTACTGAAGAATTGATGCTTTCAAGCTGTGGTGTTGAAGAAGACTCTTGAGAATCCCTTGGACAGCAAGGAGATCAAACCAGTCAAACCTAAGGGAAATCAGTTCTGAATACTCATTGGAAGGACTAATACTGAAGCTGAAGCTCCAATACTTTGGTCACCAACGCAAAGAGCTGACTCACTGGAAAAGAGTGATGCTGAGAAAGATTGAGGACAGGAGAAGAGGGCGACAGAGGATGAGATGGTTGAATGTCATCAATGACTCAATGGACATGAATTTCAGCAAACCCCTGGAGATAGTGAAGGACAGGGAAGCCTGGCCTGGTGCAGTCCATGGAGTCATAAAGAGTTGGACATGACTGAGCGACTGAACAACAACAAAAAATACCTATTGCACGTTGATATAAATAACGTTTTCACGAATGTTATATTCTCCAAAATGAAAGGAAATTTAGTGAGAAGAGTAGCAATGTTTTACATGTCTACAAATTCCTTTAATGTCCAGCATGACAGAAGACAGCTATAATCTCTTCTGCATCCAATCTGCTATGATATATTGTTCTGGTTTGATTATATGAAGACTATCTAGGCTCAAACAAGTATTTTCTTTGAAAAAAGAAAGTATTTCAATGGCCTTTCTATATAATTGTAAACATTTCTCTTTGATATTTCACTGAAATTCAAGAAATGGTAGTTCAAAAAAAAAACTAGTTGCAACGTGGAATCAGAAACCATATCAATGAACTTTTCATGCACCAGCACATTAAAATCTATTTGTGTATCTTGCATTTTAAAAGCTCTTTTGCCCACACATCATTTTGTAACATGATGTATTCATTTGTCATTTGGAAAATACTGGTTCACTGAGTTTTATACAGAATTTCCAACTGGTGATACAGTTTATTATAGAATATGGAAAAATACTTTTTTTTGTTAATACTACTATTGAGCTCATCAAATACGTCTTTAAGTTGGGAAGCTGACAAGCTCATGATGGCAGATATAACTTTTCCAAAACTGTAATTTTCACTTGAAAGCACAAATGTTATTATTGGTAACAAATACTTTGAGTTGTTTTCCTTAAAATGACACCCTCACTTTGTTCATTTTCAGGAAAATATCTGCCAAATACCCAAGTTTGTATAACTGTAGTTTCCTTGTCAGTCATTCTTTCAAGTATAAATGATGATTCTTTAAAAAAGCAGCCAACTCAATTGTACAAACTCTTTTTCTAGAGATAATCATTCAACTCCAGTGTGTAGCAGAAGTACCTCATGCAAACTCTCCAATTCACTCCACAGAATATTACGAAAATGAATACTCAAGAGTTGAGAGTCAATAAATTCATATTTTTTATTGCTTCTTCAAGAGCATTCTAAAGTGAAACTGGCTTTTTTTTTTTTTCCTTTAAGTGCATGGCATTGAAGGATACAATGGCTACTACTAGTAGAGTTTGGTACCACTCTGTTGATTTGTGCTAAGAAGTCAGCAGTTTTAGCTCTTGTTGCTTTAGCACCAACAGTGCAAATGTCAGCAGAGTGAAAAGGTCAAATAATATCTTAGAATTATTATTAAAATTGTTTTGATCTTGCAGAAACCTGAAAGGTCTCAGGAACCCACAGGGATTTCTGGGCCACACTTTGTGAGCTATAGTTAGACTTTTGTGGGGAAAATGAACACTTGTTTGCTTTGTCTTCTCTTAATTAGGTTTTCTGTTATCTGTTTCCTGACACATTCAATATAATATATTCTTGACTATTCTTTCAAAGTAAAAGCATCCATGCTTTCATTTCTTGTTTTTTAAACTTTATGTTTTACATCACTTTTTAAAACCCTTTTTATATCGAAGTACAGTTGATTAACAATGTTGTGTTAGTTTCAGGTGTATAGCAAAGTGACTGAGTTATACATGTATATGGATCCATTCTTTTTCAAACTCTTTTTCCATTTAGATTGTTACATAATATTGAGCAGAGTTCCTTATGCTATACAGTAAGTCCCTCTTGGTTACCTATTTTATTTTTTTGGCTGCACCATGTGGCATGTAGGATCTTAGTTCCCCAACCAGAGTTCAAACCCACACCTTCTGCAGTAGAAGCACAAAGTTTAAAGCACTGGACCACAAGGGAAGCCTCTAGTTATCCATTTTAAATGCCACAGTGTGTACTTGTCAATCCCAAATTTCCTAACTATACCTTCCCTTCCACCCTCACCAACAGTAACTGTGAATTTGTTCTCTAAGTCTGGCATTCACTTCTTAAGGCAAAAAGATTACTTTTTTCAGTTGAGTCTCTTTTTGTGTGGAGCCAGACATAATTCACTCCTCAACATCCTGTGACTTTTTCCTGACGGGTCCATGAGGGCTATACTTCTCTAGGTACTGCAATAATGCTAAACAAGTCTCACACTACATGTGGTCAGACAGCTTTGAAATATTTCCCATGACCTAATTTCTGGAATAGGAATCTTAAATGAGTAAAATTACTCATTTAAGCAATTTTACTCTTTTCCATAGTTGTATTTAGAAAATCTTCCTTCGCATTATTGCTGCGTCAGTCTAGAGAAACTGTTTGTCCCAAGAGAGTTGAGTCAGAAACAGTGACACGACTGAAGTGACTTAGGACATGCACATGTGTGGATACTTAGTGGGGAAGGATCCTGCCATTTGACTATGGTCACCACTAACAGCAGCTCAACTATTTCCTGTAACCGTTGGAATTATTAAAATATTAGAATTAAAAGGAACCTCAGATGCCACCTACTCCTATACTCCCTCCCTCTCAAGTGCAAGGGATAATTGCAAAGCTATTAGCAAATTCCATGGTTCCATGAACACCTGGTCTGTAAATATAACATCTACTTTGTCATGTAAATTTGGAGAACCTAAAAATTCCTGTAAGATTTAGAAGGCTGAAGAGATGCTAAAAATCCAGTCAGCAGATCACAAATGTTTCTTTTGTTAAACCAGTGGTCTAGTGGAGAAGGCAATGGCAACCCACTCCAATACTCTTGCCTGGAAAATCCCATGAGTGGAGGAGCCTGGTAGGCTGCAGTCCAGGGGGTCGCGAAGAGTTGGACATGACTGAGTGACTTCACTTTCACTTTTCAGTTTCATGCATTGGAGAAGGAAATGGCAACCCACTCCGGTGTTATTGCCTGGAGGATCCCAGGGACGGAGGAGCCTGGTGGGCTGCCGTCTATTGGGTAGCACAGAGTCGGACACGACTGAAGCGACTTAGCAGCAGCAACAGCACTGATTTGACACACAATGGAGGGCAGAAAATTACCTCTAATTCTTTGAGGTTTGGATAGCATTTATACTAAAGAGACCAAAGAAAATGGCAGAGTGTTACTGCTTAATTGTTCATGGATCACAATGTTTAACTCTAGCATCTAAATGTCATGATAGTGCCAACAAACTGAACATTGTGATTCTAATTGAAATCATTTTTGTGTCACTTTACAACATTTATTTCTTTCACATTGTTTCAAATAAGTGGTTGCATTTATTCATCAGGAAATATGCAAAACAGAATCCACTCTATTTTTCTTTTTTTAAAGTAAGATGACCTTGTAGTGTGGTGAAGTAACCTACGGCAAGCCTTGAATACAGTACCAAATGTGATTTCCTTGAAAACCCAGGTTAAAAAAAAAACCTCTAAAATTCAGTAAACAAATTACAAGTGTTACATTTCCATGGTCTTTGTTTTCCAATACAATTCAACTGTGGCAGTTTTTCAGAGACTATAAATCAAAACATTGATAACATACAAAACTTTAATATAGTCAACTTTTAAACAGTGTTGGGGTTGGATCACTGACCCTCCATGCAATTTGAAAATCCATGTATAACTTTATAGTTGGCCCTCTGTAATCAAGGCTCTATTTCTGGGGATCCAATCAAAAGTGAACAGTATGGTGCTGTAGTACATATTCAGTGAAAAGTCTGCATATCAGTGTGTTAGTGGAAGCACACTGACTGAAATCGCCCACCCTGGCCAGGCTCTCTAGTAATCATTTGCATGATTTGTTTTATGACAGGAGATCCTGGTAAGGAACAAGGAACTAATAAGCCACCACCAATCAGAAAAGTTTGGAAAAGTTAAAAGAAGACATTGTGCATCTGTCCACCTCCAAGAATCCCTCTCGCTAGCATCCATCTTGGCTGAGCAATGTGTCCACCACCAGAAAGGACTTTCAGTCAGAATAATTGGCCAAAGACAACCCAGAAACTAATCCTATCAACATAAAACCCAAGATTGCCAGCCACGTGGCTGAGCAGTTCTGCTGGGTTCCCTTACTCTGTTGCTCTCTGCCTGGGTGCCCTCTTCCAATAAAGTCTCTTGCTTTGTCAACACATGTCTCCTTGGACAATTCTTTTGCAAGTGTTAGACAAGAGCCCACTCTTGGGGCCATGGAGGGGGCCCTCCTTCCTACAACAAGTGGACCCACACAGTTCAAACCCGTGTCATTGAAGGATCAATTGTATTTATATATGAAGGTATGTGCCTTATATTTAACCTTTCCATTGTGAGATGATCAAAACCACATTGTTATCAAAATTAAACACTAGGAGAGGCTTGGAGGAAGAAAAAAATGTAAATGCCAAAAAATGTTCTGTGACAAAGCTAAAATTGTCAGTAATATTTCATTTTTAGTAACTTTAAATAATTCTTGGGTTCATCGAGTCATATTATCCAGATATTCTTTCATTATTGTCAGGCATTATTAGCAGTAAGATTACATAAAATAAAATATGTGATATGCACATTGCAGTAAAATTCTTAATTAGTACCACCTACACAAAAAATTCAATAAACTGGAAAATTCTGAAAGAGATGGGAATACCAGACCACCTGACTTGCCTCTTGAGAAACCTATATGCAGGTCAGGAAGCAAGAGTTAGAACTGGACATAGAACAACAGACTGGTTCCAAATAGGAAAAGGAGTACGTCAAGGCTGTATATTGTCACCCTGCTTATTTTACTTATATGCAGAGTACATCATGAGAAACACTGGGCTGAAAGAAGCACAAGCTGGAATCAAGATTGCTGGGAGAAATATCAATAACCTCAGATACGCAGATGACACCAACCTTATGGCACAAAGTGAAGGGGAACTAAAAAGCCTCTTGATGAAAGTAAAAGTGGAGAGTGAAAAAGTTGGCTTAAAGCGCAACATTCAGAAAATGAAGATCATGGCATCCGGTCCCATCACTTCATGGGAAATAGATGGAAAAACAGTGGAAACAGTGTCAGACTTTATTTTTTGGGCTCCAAAATCACTGCAGATGATGATTGCAGACAAGAAATTAAAAGACGCTTACTCCCTGGAAGAAAAGTTATGGCCAACCTAGATAGCATATTCAAAAGCAGAGACATTACTTTGCCAACAAAGGTCCGTCTAGTCAAGTCTATGGTTTTTCCAGCGGTCATGTATGGATGTGAGAGTTGGACTGTGAAGAAGGCTGAGTGCCGAAGAATTGATGCTTTTGAACTGTGGTATTGGAGAAGACTCCTGAGAGTCCCTTGGACTGCAAGGAAATCCAACCAGTCAATTCTAAAGGAGATCAATCCAGAGTGTTCATTGGAAGGACTGATGTTGAAGCTGAAACTCCAATACTTTGGCCACCTGATATGAAGAGCTGACTCATTTGAAAAGACCATGATGCTGGGAAAGATTGAAGGCAGGAGGAGAAAGAGATGACAGAGGATGTGATAGTTGGATGGCATCACCAACTCAATGGACATGAATTTGGGTATACTCTGGAAGTTGGTGATGGACAAGGAGGCCTGGAGTGTTGTTGTCCATGAGGTCACAAAGAGTCAGACACAACTGTGCGACTGAACTGAACTGAACTGAACTGAACCATTTCCATATCCTTGTAATAGACAGCCCACTTTGCCTGAGATCTCATGCTTGAGCATGTTAGAACTTCAAGCAAAGAAAAAAAAAAGGGATCAAAGAGATATTTTAAATCTCAAACAGAAAACTATAAGATCTCTGTCTGTCTGTCTGTCTGTCTGGATTTATGCATATCTCAGTGTATGTCTTTTATTTTTTTCTGATAATATTGTTAAAGTTGTAAATGAGTTATAATTTAATTGGCCTAAGAAAACAAATCAAACAATTCCAAATACAAGAAAAATTAACCTAAATAAATTTCAGATTCATGTAAACAAGGAAATATTCAATATTAAATATCTAGTATTAATGTTTATTTGCTAATCTAATAAGGAAGTAGGATGTATGTTTTTAATAAAGAAGATATAAAAATAAAATTACATTTTATAAAGGGAAAAGAAAGTATGTCTGACTTAAAGGTGGCTGTTACAGAAAGTGATTAAAAAGCTTATGGAAGGTGGACCCTGAAAAAAAGTTTTGTGTATAGTTAGGACTAAATTTAAAATATATTTTTAATTAAGTTTACCTAAATGAGTTTAACGGAGAAGGCAATGGCACCCCACTCCAGTACTTCTGCCTGGGAAATCCCACAGATGGAGGAGCCTGATAGGCTGCAGTCCATGGGGTTGCAGAGAGTCGGACGCGACTGAGCGACTTCACTTTCACTTTTCACTTTCATGCATTGGAGAAGGCAATGGCAACCCACTCCAGTGTTCTTGCCTGGAGAATCCCAGGGATGGGGGAGCCTGGTGGGCTGCCGTCTATGGGGTCGCACAGAGTCGGACACGACTGAAGCGACTTAGCAGCAGCAGCAGCAAATGAGTTTAAAGCAAGCTGGTGCAAAACTTGAATTCAGCCTTTCTCTCTGTTAAGAGGACATACTTTCTTCAGATGTTGTACTACTTTTAATAATAGATTTAAGTTTCTTTATCTCTTAATTGATCTGTTCTGTATTTACCTTTGAAATCTTTTGTTACCTTTGGCTAAGTAAATAACTATTATTTCACAGTGACTTATATGATCCTACCTGATTGAGTGTTATAAACTCTTTTGATATTTATTGACAAAACTTTCTAAATAACTTGACTTCCAGCTAACTTTGGGATGCTTCTGAGGGCCCCTGAGACATCCCAATGAGCTATTAAGCTACCTGGGTTCACTGGACATGTTAAATTACATAAGAAATACTGTTGAAGGAGTGACAAATCTTTTCAGGCTATACTGTATAGTTGATGTTACTAATATAGATATAAATTATGTGAAATTCATATAGATCTGATATGATCTGATAAAATATGGTCAATTATAATTCTAGTTATCATATTAGAGTGTTATGAACAAGTTTCTTTGTCAGTTGCAATAGAATCAGATTTTAAACATGCCTTTTATGGTTTTACTCTCATGCCTTTAGAAGAATACTGCTAGTTCTTCAAAATTTATGAAAAGACTTTCTAAGATAAAGCAGATAAACAAACTTTGTTATTAACAGTAAGCTGGTATCAGACTGAAATTTGGTCTTCTCTCTATTTAGAAAGCAAAGTTTTCTTAGAATGCAGCTTTCAACAACAGATTATGAATTTCTTTGTCTTTAAGTGATTTACATTTGTTTGTAAAATCTTTTTGCTACTTTGGTAAAGTAAATAAACCTTATTCAAGGTTATAGTACATGTAGACAAATCTCATTCTGCTTCTATATAAAATAACCCCTCACAGTTAGACTTTTGCTCTCCTGATGTCCTTAAAACATGGCAATCGTCTGTTCCTCAATCAGGAAATTAAAAATGGATAAATAACAGCTGAAAATCAAAGAGCCAGGGCTATGGGAAATCCAAGATGGCCCCCTGGCTTTTCCTGGCTCTCTGACAGACCTCATTTTATTTGATGGGTTAAAGCCTTCCCTGGTTACAGTGTTAATGCCCTCACAATGAGTTATCAAAAGAAGAAAAAATTGTTTCACTGAATATTAAGTTCCAGTCTTGCTAATTAAGGTCTGTGCTTACTAAGAGTCATTTCTGAGATAGTTCCTTGTTATGTCATATTGCTAAAAGGTTTAATTAAGTTATTAAAAAGGACACTCTAAGACTGTTTCTAAAACTTATCTCAGTAACCAGTCTTTGGATAAAGGCCAGATGCCCCATGATGTACAACCAGGAGATTAACACTTGGCCATAATCATTTAACTGAGTCAGATGACCTGGGGTATACCGGGCTATACCCAATGAAAGTTCTTGACTTAAATTCTTGCTTGTGACCTTAATAATAACTGCTAGCTATATTATTTTCTATGTAGCTTGTTTCAGAAGATTATTTCTTACATTACCAAATGTGTGACAAAGCCTGTGATAAATTGCTGATATGCAGTTCCATATGAGATCAATAATTATAATAATGTAACTCTAGATATGGGAATGGAGAAGGAAATGGCAACCCACTCCAGTACTCTTGCCTGGAAAATCCCACGGATGGAAGAGCCTGGTAGGCTGCAGTTCATGGGGTCGCAGAGAGTCGGACACGACTGAGCGACTTCACTTTCACTTTTCACTTTCATGCATTGGAGAAAGAAATGGCAACCCACTCCAGTGTTCTTGCCTGGAGGATCCCAGGGACGGGGGAGCCTGGTGGGCTGCTGTCTATGGGGTCGCACAGAGTCAGACACGACTGAAGCGACTTAGCAGCAGTTATGGGAAGAAGCAACAAAAAGAAATATTTACCTGGACCAAGAGGCTAGTAAGACAGGTATGATCCTGAGATTTTTGCTACTTATAAGGCCTGGTCTAGTGACAACACATGGAGTGGCCTGTCAATGGAATCTTTGTTAGACCTGGGAATGAGCCTTCCCAGCACTGCAGGACACAGTAACCATGAAATGCCCCCAAAACGTGGTCAAATATGTGGCTATGAAGGGGCCCTGCTGACTGAAAGTTGGTACTTGCCAGCTGCCTCTACAAAGATTAAATCATGACCACTACAAGATGCTGACCTTCAACAGTCCTTTGAAAGGAGTTCAGGGTGGAGACAAAAAATAAGGCACTCTGTGCTCTGGGAAAACCAAAAAAAAAAAGCCTTCAGATAGTCAGATGTTTTCAGGTAAAGATTTTTTATGAGTCCAAATTCTTGCATCTTCTCATATCTAGAGAAACACTAATGTCACGAATCAATGTCTGGACCTGGTTCTCCTGGCTAGCCCCTGAGCAGCTGTCCTATGTCTATTAAACTTTGGGCCATATATCTTTAACTTTCTTGTTAAGTTTGTTTCTCCAAGTAATTGTATGATAAGAATATCTCCCGGGCAATACACAGACAATGCTAGAACAAGCTGTCTTATCATTTTGTGGACTCTCATCTCCCTTCGTAAATGCACCCTGAGGTCCTCAGGCTATTCTCCCTTTGAGATCTTATACAGGAGACCACAACCAGTGATAAAAAAAATAAATAAATAAAAAAGCTCAAGGGAGACCACCAACAATTAGCTGACCTGGAGATGTCCCAACACCTCCAGGCCCTGGAAAAGTCTTCTGCCATGTCACCTGAGAAACCTTAGAAAGGACACCCATTCCTTCGGGCAATTGGGTTCATCCCTATCAGCCAGGAGATGATGTATGGGTTAAAGATTAGGAAAAAAAAATTTCAGCCAGTTTAGACAGGCCCTCATATGGTCATCCTGGCAACCCCTACTGCTGTTAAAGTTATAGGTGTCATTCCTTGGATCATCCACCCTAGAGTCAAGAAGGCAACTACTTCCTGTGATGAGGACACCTGGAAAGCAGTTTGGGACCCCAAAAACCTCCTCAAGGTCCAGTTCCAAAGTCAACGGCCCTCAACCACAAAGGACACTGAGCCCTGCTCTAATCACTCTGGAAACTGACTAGTCAATGCACAGCAGAAGCTTAAGGATTCTTCAGCCTTGCTCCAGCCACACTTTGGCAGCTGGCTGGTAAATGCATGGTGGAAGCTTGAAGATCAGGCTATCAAAATATCAATGGATTTTCATTGTCCACCCTGGCCTCTATCCCTAATCGGTATTATTGCTGTGCTCTTCATTACAGGACAAACTAGACTCCCTGGCTGAGGTGGTTTTACAAAATAGAAGAGGGCTAGACCTATGGCACCCCACTCCAGTACTCTTGCCTGGAAAATTCCATGGATGGGGGAGCCTGGTAGGCTGCAGTCCATGGGTTCGCTAAGAGTCAGACACGACTGAGTGACTTCACTTTCACTTTTCACTTTCATGCATTGGAGAAGGAAATGGCAACCCACTCCAGTGTTCTTGCCTGGAGAATCCCAGGGACAGGGGAGCCTTGTGGCCTGCCGTCTATGGGGTTGCATAGAGTCAGACATGACTGAAGTGACTTAGCAGCAACAGCAGCAGACCTACTGACAGCTGAAAAGGGAGGACTCTGCTTCTTCTTGAATGAAGAAATCTGCTTTTATGTAAACCAATCAGAAATAGTCAGGGACATGGCCCAACAGTTAAGGGAACAAATTGTGAAAAGGAGAGATAAACTAGCTAATTCCTGGGATGACTGGAACAATATCTGGAGCTGGGCATCGTGGCTTCTCCCTTTAACAGGTCGTCTCTTCATGTTCTTTGTGGCACTCTTGTTTGGCCCTTGTATTCTCAATGAAATTGCCCAGTTCATAACCTCTCAAATGGAATCCATAAAGTTACAATGGTAATAGCTCACTATAGCCCCCTAAATGATGGGGAGCTCTGAATGTCCTATCAAGACATGAGATGATGCTTTCTACAACAAGTATCAGGAGCAGAGAATGAAAAGGAAAAGCATCAAGAGTGGGGAATGAAAAGGAAAAGTTAAATTTTACATAACCTCTTGCTCCTTCTGCCTCTGTAACTCAGCTTGCTCCTTGCAAAGCCTGGATCACGTAGGTCATGTAGTCTTAGAAACTGGGGACTTACAATACTAGGAACGGGAGCTTATCTCACTCACCCTTTTCCTGCTCTTTGCAATTGCTCAGCCCCTGAAAACCTGCTTAATCATGCCTGTCCATGTAAAGATCAGGCATCCGCCTCCCCATCTTGACTGCTGTTCCCGCATGTGTGAAACCCTTTAGTTTAAACCAGCCTGTTAACAGCTAGTGTTGCCCACTATAGTCTGTCTATAAAAACTCTGTAACCCCTTTGTTCATGGCTCAGAGCTTAGAGTGTTAATTCCTCTGGACCTGCCAGCATAATAAACGAGTTCTTCAACTCTCTGAGTGTGGTGCTTGGTTTCTTGATTACTGGTTTCTGCAACAAGCCAATAATAGCTATAAGAATGAAGAGGAGAGCCCGAGAGTCCTCTATACATACATATGGCTTCACAAGGTTAGAATTTCTAAAGTTCTTTTTTTTTTTTTTAATGCTGGGCCATTTAGCTGCAATTTGAGGTGAGATGCTATTTGTTAGAGTGCAGTGTATTGATGCAGAGAAGGCAATGGCAACCCACTCCAGTACTCTAGTCTAGATAATCCCATGGATGGGAGCCTGGTAGGCTGCAGTCCATGGGATCACTAAGAGGTGGACACAACTGAAGCGACTTAGCAGCAGCAGCAGCAGTGTATTGATGACTGTTCCTAACCCTGGGATGGTTAATTATATCAATTGCAATGGTTTCATACTACCATCTGTAACTATAGGTATATTTTTAATGACAGTATTTTACAAGCAAAATTTAAAGACATTGAAATACCCGAATATCATATAGTCTTAATTTCTTAAAAGCTGCACATCTTTTTTTCTCTATTCTTTGTGGCACAAAGACTACCTTGAGCTGGTTATTTTTAAGTAACTGCAGACACAGGAAATGCTCTGAAAACTGAGTACAAGTTACTCTTTTGTAAGGGAGGTTTACATTTATAATGGAAATGTTTTGCAAGGGTGTCTTCCTTTCTGTACCAGGAAAAGAAGGATGACTAAACGCCTAGAAATTCATCAACGGAGAAGGCAAGGCCTTAAATCTTCATAACAACTTTATCCTTGTTTACTGTGCTTTTCCTGGTCACCTCTCGTAACTGACTCACCACCCCCAACATCTTCTTTTCCTTTAGCTGAAGATGGCATTTAAGGTGATGGCTTTGATCATTTGGGGTAGTTACTCAGTTTTCCTGGGTCTCTCATATGTATACAGGAGGTATACCTGTTATTAGACTTCTGTTTGTTTTTCTCCTGTTAATCTGTCTTTTTGTCTTTTTTTTTTTCACAGGGGTGTCTCAACCAATAACCAAGAAGGGTGGAGGGGAAATTGTTTTCCCTTCCCCACAGCATTTTTTTTTAAAAAACTAGTTTTCTCTTAGTTTTGTTCAACAAGTCATTGTTTCACTAATCAGCCCCTCTCAGTCTCTTTGAAAACAAGCAGGACAATGTGAACCCTCCATGTACAAAAGTATTGTTATGTTCCCCAACCATTGTTTATGGGAAAAAGGCTTTCAGTATCCTAGACCTTCCCTGAGTTCCAAATGGCAGTTATAATTAGAGAAGTAAGGGAATGCAATAAGAAACAAAAATAGTGCAGCAATGGAGCAGGGTCCTGTATCCTCCTGGGGGATGTACATAATTATCTGATACATATCTTCTGAGTTCTTCTACAGGAACTAAGGCCCCCACCCAGGTGGAGGATGGTAACTGCAGGCTGAGCATAAGTCATGGGCCACAGGCTGGTTGGAACCAGAAGGCTGATAATTGGGATTCCTGGAACACCACCCTGTTACCTCCCCACCAACCAATTAGAAGAAAATCACAAACCCCTACAGCCCTCCTCCCCAGATTTTGCCTATAAAAACCATTGGGAAATTTGGGCCTTTTGAGCACAAATCATCCATTCTCCTTGCTTGGCCATGCAATAAACTGTTCTCTGCTCCAGACTCTGACATTTGGGTTTGTTTGACCTCATCATATATCAGTCACACAAACGAGTTTGACAACATCTTTGTTTATGGGGAAAATCTACCTATTATTTAAATAACTATGGCTTGACAGATACAGTAAGAAAAATAATAACCATATACAATCTTATCCTTGTTTTTCTGTAATGATTGTGCTCTTCCAGTATTCCAGGCATTAGTGAATTGCTTCACTAATTCAACAAGCGTTTATGGAGCACTTACATTGCACCTGGCACTATACATTTTTGTATCAAGGATACAAAAATGAAAAGGGAAAAAGTTTACATGATCATTTATGTAAATAATTGCAACAGAACATGGTAAACAAAAGCATTCAAACACCATCCTATGGCACAAGGAACTCTGCCCAATACACTATAATAACTTAAATGGGGAAAGAATTTGAAAAAGAATAGATACATGTATATGTATAACTGAATCATTTGAAATCTAAAACTAACACAATACCTGGGACTAACACAACATTATTAATCAACTCTGCGTGCATCCTAATTTGCTTCAGTTGTGTCCGACTCTTTCTGACTGTAAGGACCATAGCCCGCCAGGCTCCTCTGTCCATGGGATTCTCCAGGCAAGAATACTGGAGTGAGTTGCCATTCCCTACTCCAGGGGATCTTCCCAACCCAGGGACTGAACTCATGTCTCTTACATCTCCTGAATTGGCAGGCAGGTTCTTTACCTCTAGCATCACCTGGGAAGCCCAATCAACTATACTCCAATATAAAAATTTAAGAAAAATAAAGAAATGTTAGTATCAAACAAACAACCACCATACTATAGTTTTCATGACCTTTGCTTACCTTTCTAATCTCATCTTGGTCACTATGTTCCTGCCTCACTGGTTTTCTCTATTTCAAATACACTAAGTTCCTTTTCATCTCAGGCCCTTGCACTTGTTTCCTCTTCCTGCATTGTTTTTCCCCTACATTCACTTCCTGGTTAAATCCTATTCACCCTACAGTAATCAATATGAATATCATTTCCTCTCAAAAACCTTAAATATCTCCTCAGATGAGGTTTTCTTCCTATTATATGCTCTCAGTGTCCCCTTGTACTTTTAAATTTTAGCCCTTGCATGTTAAAGAATGTCACTCCCCATCTGGTTCTACAAGAATGAAATCATGAGCCACTGCAGTCACTGACTTTCAATACCACCTAAAAGGAGTTCAGGGTGGAAATCAGGGAAAAAGTAATCTGTGCTTTGTGAAAAACTGGCATAAAAGGACTTCACACATATTTTCAGGAGAAAATTTTATGAAACGTATTTCTTTCATCTTCTCATACCTAGAAAAGCTCTAAAATTATTAATGGAAACACATCTGCTCCCTGTGATTAGCACCAAACTTCTACCAAGATATGTGTGATTGATCACACATATGCCCTTCTCCAAAATCTCTTATATACTGAACTCTCCCTCTATCTCTTCAGAGCAGTTCCTCAGAGCTATCTGAGAGTCTGTCTCCTGGGCTAAAGCCCTTAGTAAACCCCAAATAAACTTGAACTCACAGCTCTCATGTTGTATATTTTATTTTTCAGTTGACACCCAAATCTCATTGTAATTAAATAATTATCCATGTAATTGCTTATTGTCTGTATCTCCCACTAGACTAGACTGTAAGTGTGATGAAGACAGGATTATGTCAGTATTATTCAGTAGCATATTCCCCATGGACAGCACAGGGCCTGGAATATAGAGTTGCTCAGTGAACATTTACAGAAGGAAGAAAGAAGAAAAGGAGAAAGGAAGATGAAGAAGAAGGGAAGGAGGGAGAAAGGAAAGAAGGAAGGAAGGCAAGCAGACAAGAAGATTGAATGTGCATTAAGAAGAGAGCGACTTGTCCTTGTTTATGGGAGTCAGAGGCACTAATTTTTGAGGTTTCTCTTTTCATCAAAGTTATTTATTCTCAGTTTCTTCATAACTCCTTTTCTGTTTTTGACTTTTATGGTGGTTCAAAGGGTAAAGAAACTGCCTGCTATGCAGGAGATGCAGGAGATGTGAGCTCAGTCTTTAGATCCAGAAGATCCCCTGGAGAGGGGCATGGAAACCCACTCCAATATTCTTGCCTGGACAATCTCATAGACAGAAGAGTTTGGTGGCTTACACTCCATAGGGTCCCAATGAGTCAGACATGACTGAAGCTACTGAGCACAATAGTTGATTTACAACGTTGTGCCAATCTTTGCTGTAGAGCAAAGTGACTCAGTTATACACATTTATATATACTTTTTAAAATATTCTTTTCGATTATTGTTTATCACAGGATATTCAGTATAGTTCCTTGTGCTATACAGTAGGACTTCGTTGTCTATCCATTCTATATATGATAGCTTTCATCTGCTAACCCCAAACTCCCAATCCTTCCCTTTGCCACCACCCCACTTGGCAAACACAAGTCTGTTCTCTATATCTGTGAGTCTGTTTCTGTTTTGTAGATAGGTTCATTTGTGGCATATTTTAGATTCCATATAAGTCTTTCGTTTCTGACTGACTTAGTATGAAAATCTCTATTTACATCCATGTTGCTGCAAATGGCATTATTTCATTATTTTTTATGGCTGAGGATTATTCCTGAGTGTGTATGTGTGTTGTACCCCACACCCAAAAAAGATGTCATTTTCATTATAGGTGACTGGAATGCAAAAGTAGGAAGTCAAAAAACACCTGGAGTAACAGGCAAATTTGGCCTTGCAATATGGAATGAAGCAGGGCAAAGACTAATAGAGTTTTGCCAAGAAAATGCACTGGTCATAACAAACACCTTCTTCCAACAACACAAGAGAAGACTCTACACATGGACATCACCAGATGGTCAACACCGAAATCATATTGATTATATTCTTTGCAGCCAAAGATGGAGAAGCTCTACACAGTCAGCAAAAACAAGACAAGGAGCTGACCATGGCTTAGACCATGAACTCCTTATTACCAAATTCATACTGAAATTGAAGAAAGTAGGGAAAACCACTAGACCATTCAGGTATGACCTAAATCAAATCCCTTAAGATTATACAGTGGAAGTGACAAATAGATTTAAGAGCCTAGATCTGATAGATAGAGTGCCTGATGAACTATGCAATGAGGTTCGTGACATTGTACAGGAGACAGGGATCAAGACCATCCTCATGGAAAAGAAATGCAAAAAAGCAAAATGGCTGTCTGGGGAGGCCTTACAAATAGCTGTGAAAAGAAGAGAAATGAAAGGCAAAGGAGAAAAGGAAAGATATAAACATCTGAATGCAGAGTTTCAAAGAATAGCAAGAAGAGATAAGAAAACCTTCTTCAGCGATCAATGCAAAGAAATAGAGGAAAACAACAGAATGGGAAAGACTAGGGATCTCTATAAGAAAATCAGAGATACCAAAGGAACATTTCATGCAAAGATGGGCTTGATTAAGGGCAGAAATGGTATGGACCTAATAGAGGCAGAAGCTATTAAGAAGAGATGGCAAGAATACACAGAAGAACTGTACAAAAAAGATCTTCACTACCCAGATAATCACGACAGTGTGATCACTGACCTAGAGCCAGACATCCTGGAATGTGAAGTCAGGTGGGCCTTAGAAAGCATGATTAGGAACAAAGCTAGTGGAGGTGAGGGCATTCCAGTTGAGCTATTTCAAATCCTGAAAGATGATGCTGTGAAAGTGCTGCACTCAATATGCCAGCAAATTTGGAAAACTCAGCAGTGGCCACAGGACTGGAAAAAGTCAGTTTTCACTCAAATCCCAAAGAAAGGCAATGCCAAAGAATGCTCAAAGTACCGCACAATTGCACTCATCTCACACGCTAGTAAAGTAATGCTCAAAATTCTCCAAGCCAGGCTTAAACAATATGTGAACCGTGAACTTCCAGATGTTCAAGCTGGTTTTAGAAAAGGCAGAGGAACCAGAGGTCAAATTGCCAACATCCGCTGGATCATGGAAAAAGCAAGAGAGTTCAAGAAAAACATCTATTTCTGCTTTATTGACTATGCCAAAGCCTTTGACTGTGTGGATCACAATAAACTGTGGAAAATTCTGAAAGAGATGGGAATACCAGACCACCTGACCTGCCTCTTAAGAAATTTGTATGTAGGTCAGGAAGCAACAGATAGAACTGGACATGGAACAACAGACTGGTTCCAAATAGGAAAAGGAGTACGTCAAGGCTGGATATTGTCATCCTGTTTATTTAACTTATATGCAGAGTACATCATGAGAAACGCTAGACTGGAAGAAGCACAAGCTGGAATCAAGATTGCCAGGACAAATATCAATAACCTCAGATATGCAGATGACACCATCCTTATGGCAGAAAGTGAAGAGGAACTAAAAAGCCTCTTGATGAAAGTGAAAGAGGAGATTGAAAAAGTTGGCTTAAAGTTCAACAATCAGAAAACTAAGATCATGGCATCCTACTTCATGGGAAATAGATGGGGAAACAGTGGAAACAGTGTCAGACTTTATTTTTCTGGGCTCCAAAATCACTGCAGATGGTGACTGCAGCCATGAAATTAAAAGATGCTTACTCCTTGGAAGGAAAGTTATGACCAACCTAGATAGCATATTCAAAAGCAGAGACATTACTTTGCCAGCAAAGGTTCGCCTAGTCAAGGCTATGGTTTTTCCTGTGGTCATGTATGGATGTGAGAGCTGGACTGTGAAGAAGGCTGAGTGTCAAAGAATTGATGCTTTTGAACTGTGATGTTGGAGAAGACTCTTGAGAGTCCCTTGGACTGCAAGGAGATCCAACCAGTCCATTCTGAAAGAGATCAGCCCTGGGATTTCTTTGGAAGGAATGATGCTAAAGCTGAAACTCCAGTACTTTGGCCACCTCATGCAAAGAGTTGACTCATTGGAGAAGACTCTGATGCTGGGAGTGATTGGGGGCAAGAGAAGAAGGGGACAACAGAGGATGAGATTGCTGGATGGCATCACTGACTCGATGGATGTGAGTCTGAGTGAACTCCTGGAGTTGGTGATGGACAGGGAGGCCTGGTGTCCTGCGATTTATGGGTCTCAAAGAGTCAGACACGACTGAGCGACTGATCTGATCTGGTCTGATCTGACTGTACTTTTCAAGGTACGGGACTGTAAGATTAATTTTTTTTTTTGTATTTGTTTTTTATGTATTTTTTGTGTGAAAAGTTTTATAAACTTATTACAATACAGTACTATATAGTTGACTGTGCTAGTTGGGTACCTAGGCTTACTCTGTTGGACTTATGAACAAAGAAAACTTACAAATATGCTCTCAGAATAGAATTTGTTCATGTATAGATAATTACTCTATCCCTAGTTTCCAAACCAGGAAGCTGTGCTAGCACTAACTTTAAAGTGACCTCAATACAATACAACCCCAGTTGGTTTCAATATGGGGCCTGCTGAATGCAGTTCCATACTCATCCCAACTCCTTCCTTCTTTAGTTAAATCTTTTGTGTTATACCTGCATCTGTGTCTGCATCTCTATCTTGATGAGGGGGAAAGTAGAAAACAAACATCAAAAATTTGATCCTTTAGGTCATGTGTAAAGCACTTTTTCACTCAATCTGACCTCCATTCCCATGAATAATTACGAATTACTCATAGAAAGTTATTGTCATCAGTCTTAGAGAGATCAATGTGAGCAAAACTAACAATTCCATTCTCTCCAAGTTAATGTCTTCAGTCAGAGTTCTTTTTACATTAATATTAAAAAGAAAGCAGATAAGACAAAGTCAGTCTTCTTAGAAGCTTCAACAGCAATCTAGTCTCTTTCAAATATCAAACAGCAACTCCCTCTCTCTATTTCAAAAGATTAATATAGCATTTGAAATTATCTTTTCATTCTACTTTTATTATAATGCTCCAATTTTAAGTTACTATAGTAACCACTTTGGATTTAAGTGAAAGCTTCATTATTGTCAATTTAATTGTTTGATTTTGTTTTCTATTCTATCTACATTGGAGTTAAAAAAAATGGAAAATAGATTTATCTTTTACTATTCTCTGAATATTATGGAGTGCAAAGACAATTCAGACAATTATTCCGTATGACTATTACTGGAACTATCTGTTTATATACTAATCAATGATGTCTGTTTAGAAACATCAGATATTGTACTAAAGCAGATCATTGTTCCATATAATTAAGCAAAGGAATTCTGGTAACTAATATTCAACACTCCACTAAAAAGTATACAACATGCAACTACTTCTGTGATATTTAATTATTAAAAACATTTATTTATTACTTATATTGAGGAATGTAAAGATAGTGGTCATGATATTTACATCATAACACAATTTGTGCATTCAGAGAGAGGCCCCATAACGAATTAGTCAAATTTAGTAATAATATTTATCAAAGTTACCAATTAATTTAATTTATGTTGTCCATGTCTCTTTTTTAAAAATTTCCTATGTGTCTGATTATCTTCAACTGTTTTACCAGTTATTGCCCTTAAAAACTATTTGTGTCATAAGGCAGTTCTATTTCCAGTTTTTAAAGGAATCTCCACACTGTTCTCCATAGTGGCTTACTAGTTTGCATTCTCACCAACAGTGTAAGAGGGTTCCCTTTTCTCTACACCCTTTCCAGCATTTACTGCTTGTAGACTTTTGGATAGCAGTCATTCTGACCAGCGTGAGATAGTACCTCATTGTGGTTTTGATTTGCATTTCTCTGATAATGAGTGATATTGAGCATCTTTTCATGTGTTTGTTAGCCATCTGTATGTCTTCTTTGGAGAAATGTCTATTTAGTTCTTTGGCCCGTTTTTTGATTGGGTCATTTATTTTTCTGGAATTGAGCTGCAGGAGTTGCTTATATATTTTTGAGATTAGTTGTTTGTCAGTTGCTTCATTTGCTATTATTTTCTCCCATTCTGAATGCTGTCTTTTCACCTTGCTTATAGTTTCCTTTGTTGTGCAGAAGCTTTTAATTTTAATTAGGTCCCATTTGTTTATGACACAGCAATCCCACTCCTGGGCATACACACCGAGGAAAGTAGAATTGAAAGAGACATGTGTATCCCAATATTCATTGCAGCACTGTTTATCATAGCCAGGACATGGAAGCAACCTAGATGTCCATCAGCAGATGAATGGATAAGAAAGCAGTGGTACATATACACAATGGAGTATTACTCAGCCACTAAAAAGAATACATTTGAATTAGTTCTAATGAGGTGGATGAAACTGGACCCTATTATACAGAGTGAAGTAAGCCAGAAAGAAAAACACCAATACAGTATACTAATGCATATATATGGAATTTAGAAAGATGGTAATGATAACCCTGTATGTGAGACAGCAAAAAAGACACAGGTATATAGAATAGTCTTTTGGACTCTGTGGGAGAGGGAGAGGGTGGGATGATTTGGGAGAATGGCATTGAAACATGTATAATATCATATAAGAAATGAATCACCAGTCCAGGTTTGATGCAGTATACAGGATGCTTGGGGCTGGTGCACTGGGGTGACCCAGAGGGATGGTATGGGGAGGGAGGTGGGAGGGGGTTCAGGTTTGGGAACACGTGTACACCCGTGGTGGATTCATGTTGATGTATGGCAAAACCAGTACAATATTGTAAATTAATTAGCTTCCAATTAAAATAAATAAATTTAAAAAAAAACTGTTTGTGGACTTTGGGTCCAATGTCTTAGCAAGGCAGCAGTGGCAGCAGCACTCTCTAAACTTAACTGTGTCACTCAAGGATAACAAGAAGAATAAAGATGCCAGAAAGCTAGCTAAGAAAAACAAAGACCCAGGGAACAAATTTGGCAAGGCCAAAAAAAAGAGGTGGTCCAAAGGCAAATTTTGGGTAAAACTCAATAACCTCAATTTGTTTGACAGAGCAAAGTATGACAAACTCTATAAGGAAGTTCCCAACTGCAAGTTTAAAACTGCAGCTGTGGTCTCTGAGAAACAAGATTTGTAGTTCCTTGGCCAGGGCAGCCCTTCCGGAGCTCCTTAGTAAAGGACTTTTAAAACTGGTTTCAAAGCACAGAGCTCAAACTAACTTATACCAGAAACACCAAGAGTGGAGATGCCTCGACTGCTGGTGATGATCTATAAACAGGTCCCACCAACTATATATTTTGAAAAATAAAACTTTATTAAATCAAGAACAATTGTGGAGATTCTCCAAAGTGTACTTTCCTTCTTTTGGCTGTGCTTTGGAGCTCTACAAGTTGGGGATCACATCAAGCCAAATTCTTTGACTATCTATGCTATATATTCCTAGGGTACAAATCTGCCATATATTCCTAGGGTACAGATCTTCTCAGGAGTATTTCCCCCCTTCTTTTCCCTTCTTCTGCTCTGTTTAGGTTGGAGGATCAGGAGGTGACCAATTAGTTCTGATTTATCTTAATCTTATCTGAGGTTATTGATATTTCTCCCGGCAATCTTGATTCCAACTTGTATTTCTTCCAGTCCAGCATTTCTCATGATGTACTCTGCATATAAGTTAAATAAACATGGTGACAATATGCAGCCTTGACGTACTCCTTTTCCTATTTGGAACCAGTCTGTTGTTCCATGACCAGTTCTAACTGTTGCTTCCTGACCTGCATACAGATTTCTTAAGAGGCAGATCAGGTGGTCTGGTATTCCCATCTCTTTCAGAATTTTCCATAGTTTATTGTGATCCACACAGTCAAAGGCTTTGGCATAGTCAATAAAGCAGAAATAGATGTTTTTCTGGAACTCTCTTGCTTTTTCCATGATCCAGCGGATGTTGGCAATTTGATCTCTGGTTCCTCTGCCTTTTCTAAAACCAGCTTGAACATCAGGAAGTTCACGGTTCACATATTGCTGAAGCCTGGCTTGGAGAATTTTGAGCATTACTTTACTAGCGTGTGAGATGAGTGCAATTGTTCGGTAGTTTGAGCACTCCTTGGCATTGCCTTTCTTTGGGATTGGGATGAAAACTAACCTTTTCCAATCTTGTGGCCACTGCTGAGTTTTCCAAATTTGCTGGCATATTGAGTGTAGCACTTTCACAGCATCATCATTCAGGACTTGGAATAGCTCCACTGGAATTCCATCACCTCCACTAGCTTTGTTCATAGTGATGCTTTCTAAGGCCCATTTGACTTCACATTCCAAGATGTCTGGCTCTAGGTCAGTGATCACATCATCATGATTATCTAGGTCTTGAAGCTCTTTTTTATACAGTTCTTCTGTGTATTCTTGCCACCTCTTCTTAATATCTTCTGCTTCTGTTAGGTCCACACCATCTCTGTCCTTTATCGTGCCCATCTTTGCATGAAATGTTCCTTTGGTATCTCTGATTTTCTTGAAGAGATCCCTAGTCTTTCCCATTCTGTTGTTTTCCTCTATTTCTTTGCATTGATCACTGAAGAAGGCTTTCTTATCTCTTCTTGCTCTTCTTTGGAACTCTGCATTTAGATGTTTATATCTTTCCTTTTCTCCTTTGCTTTTCGCTTCTCTTCTTTTCACAGCTATTTGTAAGGCCTCCCCAGACAGTGAAAGTGAAAGTGGAGAGTGAAAAGGTTGGCTTAAAGCTCAACATTCAGAAAACAAAGATCATGGCATCTGGTCCCATCACTGCATGGGAAATAGATGGGGAAACAGTGGAAACAGTGTCAGACTTTGTTTTTCTGGGCTCCAAAATCACTGCAGCTGGTGACTGCAGCCATGAAATTAAAAGACGCTTGCTCCTTGGAAGGAAAGTTATGACCAACCTAGATAGCATATTCAAAAGCAGAGACATTACTTTACCAACAAAGGTTCGCCTAGTCAAGGCTATGGTCTTTCCTGTGGTCATGTATGGATGTGAGAGCTGGACTGTGAAGAAGGCTGAGCGCCGAAGAATTGATGCTTTTGAACTGTGGTGTTGGAGAAGACTCTTGAGAGTCCCTTGGACTGCAAGAAGATCCAACCAGTCCATTCTGAAGGAGATCAATCCTGGACTTTCTTTGGAAGGTATGATGCTAAAGCTGAAACTCCAGTATTTTGGCCACCTCATGCGAAGAGTTGACTCATTGGAGAAGACTCTGATGCTGGGAGGGATTGAGGGCAGGAGGAGAAGAGGACGACAGAGGATGAGATGGCTGGATGGCATCACTGACTCGATGGATGTGAGTCTGAGTGACCTCCGGGAGCTGGTGATGGACAGGGAGGCCTGGCGTGCTGCGGTTCATGGGGTCGCAAAGAGTCGGACACGACTGAGCGACTGATCTGATCTGATCTATCTTAATCTTGATAGTGTGTACCCCTTGGGGATCCAGCTTAATGTAGGTAAATGTATCGTGTAGAAGTCTCTACATTGAATGTGCTCTGTGCCTTGAATTCTATCACTTTTACCCCTCCAATGTCTTCAAGGCAAAAGCAACTTTGGCTCTCAAATAATCTGCTAGCCTCTTTGGTCAAAGTGTTAGTCTCTCAGTCGTGTCCAACTCTTTTGTGATCCCATGGGCTATAACGCACCAGACTCCTCTGTCCATAGAATTCTCCAGGCAAGAACATTGGAGCGGGTTGCCATTTCCTTCTACAGGGGGTTTTCCAGACCCAGGGATCAAACCTACATTTCTTACATTTCATGTATTGTAGGTGAATTCTTTACCATCTGAGCCTCCAGGGAAGCCCATGCTTCCCCTCAGAATGGACCTGCTAGGATTGCATTATCTTTTCAACTCCTCGGTGTGTTTTTTTAGGGTAAGTTTCCTATGCAAATTTATTTATTTTTGGTCACACCAAGTGGTTTGCAGGATCTCAGTTTCCTGACAAGGGATTGAACCACAGTCATGACAGTGAAAACCTAGAACCCTAACCACTAGACAACCACAGAATCCCTGAAAATCCTTAGTGCTTGTAAGGTGATTTATTCAGTTGTTTTTCAGCCAAAAGATTTGATCCAAATAACCTGCTGCCTAGTTTTCCCTTACGGGAAATAGCTATTACATTTTTATTGTATGAAATTATGCATTTGTATTTAACAACTGTGATATTTCCTTTTAGGAACTTCACAGGGCAAAAAGATGAAGGCAATGTAGCCCCACAAGTTTTATTTTAGAAATTAGTAACCATATGGAAGACTGCTCTTCTGTAGACTTTTGGGGGAAAGAGTGTGAGACTTTTGATAGATTGTCCCATTAACATTATGAAACAGAAGAGCCCATCTTGCTGATGACACTTGTTTTTTTCCTCAAGGGGTAACTTCAATTGGTTAGCCGATAAATTGTATCCTTGCCTTGAAAAAATAACCACCAAAGGAAAATCACTCCTAGCTGGTTTCCCAACCACCTCCACCTAATCTTGAGCTGCCCATTTAGAATATACATCTTCCTAAGTTCACAGAGGTGGCCAAAGTCCAGCCTCATGCAGAAAAGCTGTTGAGGGCACCTGGCTGAATCAGACTGTAGAGACAGAATTTAGTCAGGAGCCTTGTCTCAGGTGCCCTGCTGCCTTTGAACTCCAACGTGTGTCTGTGACAATGAAGACAGAGTCCAAACTCTGGCACAAATAAGTGGATAAGCTTGGGCCAAGTTTGTGACTTCACAATTCTTTAACAACAGCTCCATTCATGCCTCCACGCTTAACTAGCCAGAACAATGGATTTGATTCCTGAAAGAACAAATCAATGACACTGGACACCACAGCTTTGAGGGCAAGATTATGATGAAAGTAGTATTTTATATCTTACAAAGGAACAGTAAATTTACATTTACTAAAGACACAGTTTAGGTATTAATATACTTTCTTACAGTGGAGAGGGAAATGGCAACCCACTCTAGCATACTTGCCTGGGAAATCCCATGGACAAAGGAGCCTGGTGGGCTACAGTCCATGGCGTCACAAGAGTTGGTCACAACTGAGCAACTGAGCACGCATGCACATACTTCCTTATATGTCTGCTAAGTCACTTCAGTCGTGTCCGACTCTGTGTGACCCCATAGACGGCAGCCCACCAGGCTTCCCCGTCCCTGGGATTCTCCAGGCAAGAACGCAATGCATTTCTATGCTTCCTTTTGGTTAATATTGGGTAATTCAGACAAGCTTATATATATACTTAAAGCTTGTCTAAATTACCCAATATTAACCAAAAGGAAGCATAGAAATGCATTGCAAATATGAAAAAACACTAAACTTAAAATCACAAGGATGTGTTATTCTTCTCTTAGCATATTAACATCGAGGTCATCTGAAATTCACTGAGTATTAAATTTTTGTTTTCACATGTGCATAAATAGCACATTTTACCTAAGACACTGGACTTTTTATGAAAATAACTAGTCCATTAAAATTAGTTCAGTGCCTTTACAAATGAATAAGCTGAAATACAAAGCAAGATCTATTTATCCAAAAATAAACTGAACCAGGATTTTAATTTATTAGTGAAACAAAATTGTTAATCTTCTACTAAAAATTATTTGTATAATATCCCACAGTTTATAAAGTACTTACATATCCAACATCTTATTTAATCCTTTCAACAGCCCTATGAGGTAAACATTACCACCATCTTATAGATTAAAAAACAAACTCAATATTGTTTTTATATTTAGTCACTAAGTCATGTCTAACCCTTTTGTAACCCCATGGACTATAGCCTACCAGGTTCCTCTGTCCATGACATTTCCCAGGCAAGAATACAAGAGTGGGTTGCCATTTCCTTCTCCAGGGGATCTTCCCAACCTGGAGATCAAATCTGCATCTCCTGTATTGGCAGGCAGATTCTTTACCACTGAGCCACCAGGGAAGCCCCATTTAGAATATACATCTTCCTAAGTTCACAGACAGAGAAGGCAATGGCACCCCACTCCAGTACTCTTGCCTGGAAAATCCCATGGACGGAGGGGCCTGGTGGGCTGCAGTCCATGGGGTCGCTAAGAGTCGGACATGACTGAGCGACTTCACTTTCACTTTTCACTTTCATGCATTGGAGAAGGAAATGGCAACCTACTCCAGTGTTCTTGCCTAGAGAATTCCAGGGACAGGGGAGCCTGGCGGGCTGCCATCTATTGGGTCGCACAGAGTCGGACACGACTGAAGCAACTTAGCAGCAGTAGCAGCAAGTTCACAGAATAAATCAAGGGCAAATAAGTCTTAAATTCAGTCATCTGACTTACAGTCCAGTGCTTTTTACACTAAGTTTATAATTTACATTGTTCTCATCATTGCAGAAATCACTACTAGCATCATCATAGGAAAAAAAGCAACCCTTACAACTCTACGCCATGTGTGCAGATAATCCATGAAAAAATACAAGTTTCATGAACTTTCAGTTCAAGTTTGTCAATCAAAAGATTCTATATTTACATGTGACTCAGTAGTGTCCAGCTCTTTGGGACTCCCTGGACTGTAGCCTGCCAACTTTTCTGACCATGGGATATCCCAGGCAAGAATACCAGAGTGGGTTGTCATTTCCTTCTCCAGAGGATCTTCCTGACCCAGAAGTCAAACACCCTGTCTCCTTTATCTCTGCTATTCGCAAGTGGATTCTTTACCACTGTACCACTTGGGAACCCTACAGACAGAGGAATTCCTCTATAATGAATTCATAGCAATGCCTAGAAAATACTCTCCAAGTCTAAATGAACAACACTTCAACTATCTAATAAGGGAATTTTACCTTCTAACAAAAACAGTTTTTCCCTCCATACAAGTGAAGTTAAATTTTGGCTTAAGGCCAGATAGTTAAATTATTTTTGTCATCCTTAAACCTAGAAGTTGCTCTTCTTAACTAAATTCACAGAAACACTCTACATATTTTAAGAATTTTCATTTAGTGTTACATCAACTTTCACCTTTACTTTATGGCTGAAACTTTGAATGAGTGCCAATAAATCATGACTGAGATGAACAAGATCCTTAGAAGTAAAATAATCAGGGGGAGGAGCTAAGACGGCGGACGAGTAAGACGGGGAGAATACTCTCTCCTCCACAAATCCATTAAAAGAACATTTGAATGCTGAATAAACTCGATAAAACAACTTCTGAATGCCGGCAGAGGACATCAGGCACTTAGAAAGACAGCTCATTGTCTTCAAAACGAGAAAAAGAGCCCTGCGGTAACTCCTTTTGCGGAGAAGTGGCCCGGACACCAGCATTTGCTATTGGCCAGCGGGGGCTGGGCTAGGAGGAGCGGCGAGGCCTGCATTGCTTTGAGAAAGGATTTGGCCTGGCTATCTCGGGCGCTATCTGAGCGAAATAACCAGACTGTCGGTTATCTACTACATCAAAAGCCAGCCCTAACTTAAGACATCACCAGGACTACCTACGGAACAAAGGGCTGCACAGAGTTGGCCGGCTGCAGGCCGTCCCACTCGGGTGACAGGCAGCCAGGGCCGGAAGCGGGCAATTATAGCCCTAGAGAGACACTGTCTAACGGAACTGTGAGTAGGTTTCTGTGCTGACTCACGCTTCTTGGGGCTCTGGATAGTCAACATCTGCCTGAGAAAGTGCGCTGTTTGTAAACCCAAAACTGAGCGGCAGAGAGGCGATAAGTCGCAGCAGCTGCGCTCGCTGAACATTTCATCACCTGCGCTACTCGGATCTAGGAAGGGCATAAAACGCAGACTCAACCAAGTCTGTGCTTCTGAGGATTATCTGAGTGCCTGAGCCTGGCCGGTTTAGATTTGGGTGTTCATCTCCGCCCCCTCTGTAACAAGGCAGAGATCAGATATTGAAAAGACCTGTAAACCGCCTCAATAAAGAGAATTCAACAAACTACCAGAATATAGTAAGGACACTCTAAATTTGGCAATTTTAACAAAATGAAGAGACAAAAGAATACCCAGCAGCTAAAGGAACAGGATAAATGCCCACCAAACCAAACCAAAGAGGAAGAGATAGGGAATCTACCTGATAAAGAATTCCGAATAATGATAGCGAAATTAATTCAAAATCTCGAAATCAAAATAGAATCACAGTTAAAGAGTCTGGAGACAAGGATTGAGAAGATGCAAGAAAGGTTTAACAAGGACCTAGAAGAAATAAAAAAGAGTCAACACATAATGAATAATGCAATAAATGAGATCCAAAACACCCTGGAAGCAACAAATAGTAGAATAACAGAGGCAGAAGATAGGATTAGTGAATTAGAAGATAGAATCCTAGAAATAAATGAATCAGACGAGAAAAAAGAAAAACGTATCAAAAGAAATGAGGACAATTTCAGAAACCTCCAGGATAACATCAAACGCTACAACATTCGAATCATAGGAGTTCCAGAAGAAGAAGATAAAAAGAAAGATCATGAGGAAATACTTGAGGAGATAATAGTTGAAAACTTCCCTAAAATGGAGAAGGAAATTACCACTCAAGTTCAAGAAATCCAGAGAGTCCCTAACAGGATAAACCCAAGGCGAAACACCCCAAGACACATATTAATCAAATTAACAAAGATTAAATATAAAGAACAAATATTAAAAGCAGCAAGGGAAAAACATCAAATAACTCACAAAGGAATTCCCATAAGGATAACAGCTGATCTTTCAATAGAAACTCTCCAAGCCAGGAGGGAATGGCAAGACGTAATTAAAGTGATGAAAGAAAATAACTTACAGCCTAGATTATTGTATCCAGCACGGATCTCATTCAAATATGAAGGAGAAATCAAAAGCTTCACAGATAAGCAAAAGTTGAGAGAATTTTGCACCACTAAACCATTTCTCCAACAAAAACTAAAGGACATTCTCTAGATAGGAATCACTAAAAGGGTGTAGATCTTGAAAACGAGAAAATGAAGGTTACACATAAAGACTTAAAGGAATAATCCAAAAAGAAGTTATAACAATTATAAATATATATGCACCCACATTGGAGCATTGATATATCTAAGACAAACATTAATTAATATGATAGAAGAAATATGCAGCAATACAATAATAGTGGGAGACTTTAATACCCCACTCATATAATCTGGCTGTAATAGACAAAGTAAAGAGGAAAACATATTTACTTATGAGCCTCAAAAAATTCAGTTCACTCAGGAGAGTTTAAAAAAAAAAAAAAAAAAACGACTTATTTGTTTACTCTGTAAAGGTTTATTGACTATTTTATGGGTTTGGTACCACTTTGGGTAGTAAGGAGGAAGAGGTGACAAATGTGATCCTGTCCTAAATAATATATTGTGGTAAAGATAGACTTACCAATATAAAATACCAAGAGGTGCCTAAAGATGAGGACACCCAAACCGGACTTTTTGTTTCCTGAACTTTTCATTTCGAGAACAAACTTGCTAATATAAGATGAATTCAACATGATTTTTTTTAAGTGTTCTTTGTGATTAAAAACAGAAAGCCATTGGTTAAGAAATTACATATACTCCTCCCCACCATCACTCCCCTCCTTTCTTCCCATTTCCCTCCCACCCTTATTGATCCTTTCCTTTGTCCATTTTCCCCTGAAAAAAAATAAATAAATAAAATAAAATAAAATAATCAAGACATATGCATTTGAGAGATCTGGAAGTATAAATGAATGTTACCTGTTCCTTCAATTTTGCTTGCATTAAATTTACATTTATTCTGCTTAAAATTATTAAGACTTGGATTTGATATACTTCCTAAGTCATTAGTGCTTAAGATATCATACAATTTTTGAGGAAATATTTAAACATTATATAAATATTAATCTATAAACTACATGTTTGTAAGAACTTCTCAATACAGTTAATAATTCTGTTAAATCCCAGTGTTTTTATTTCTTTCTTCAGACTATAACATTCCAATGACATTTATCTCTACCTCAATACATTCATTAACAATTTATTTCATATTTGTAAATTAAAAGTTAACTTTACAGTACACATTCCAAGTTTATAGGCCAAAAGGATTATTTTTCTCTAATTGACATTGAAACAAATGATTAGCATGCTACAGTACTTGTCCAACTCTTTTATATTCATTATATATTCAGGATTAATTCTGTGAAAATCCAGAGCATGCTCATGATGATGAGATTTTAAGATATACAACTGTTCCAGGAGATAAGAAATGTTCATGAATTTATCATGTGTTGAAATACACTATAAAGCTCTTGACTGCTAGAAATGTCTTCTACATTTTTAAAAATATAATTACTAAATGTTGGTGGAGAATGCACATTAACATTTGCCCATTAACACTCGATTACAATTTTCTGAACTATTAAGATTTATTAACCTTGTGCAAAGTTATATACAAGCTATTCAAATGCTTTTTATTTGTGAAGCACTTTATATATACATTTGGGCTTCCCTGGTGCCTCAGATGGTATAGAATCTGCCTGCAATGTGGGAGAGCCAGGTTCAATCCCTGGGTGGGGAAGATCCCCTAAAGAAGAGAATGACAACCCATTCGATTATTTTTGCCTGGAGAATTTCATGGACAGAGGAGCCTGGCAGGCTATGGTCCATGGGATTGCAAGAGTTGGACACAACTGAGAGACTTTCCCTTATATTATTTCACATGCATTGTCTCATCTGATCCTCTTAACAATCCTGGCAATATGGGGAGCAGTTAGTAAGCCCATTGTAAAGGAAGAGAAGACATGCTAGAAGCCCAGCAGAGGAAGTGTCAACTCTATGTCAGGTACAGTAGTAGATACTTGTGATGTAATGAACAAGCTGCATAATCAGAATATTTTTGATCTAGCAGAGAAAACAATTAAACAAGCATTAAGAATACGTTGTGATGCTAATGGAGGAATCAAAGATGCTACAGATGCTCAGAAAATGCAATGTAACTTCATCTTAGAGCAGTCAGGAAAGTGTTCTTGAAAGAAGATAGATTTGGCAGACACAAAATCAGAAACTTCCTTGCATGATATGTTCAGTGGTTTGTATCTTACTGTGAAGGCTGTAGGAGCAGTGGGAGAAAATTAGAGGAGATACTGGAAACACGGGTCTGAGATATAAAAAACATTTTTGAAAATTATACTAGCATTCATTAGCCCCTTAAAGGTGGGGCAGGAATTGTGGTGAATCTATTTCTGCAATCTGTATTTTATTACATCCTTACATCAACCCTGGGAGTTAGTTACTAATGGTATTGATATTATTACTAGTAGCAGTAGTAATGGTAGTGTTTGACCAAAATGTCTAAATAGTTGATGATTACTTAAATACTGTGTAACAGGTATACAGCAAACATAGTAATATCCCATCTCATAAAAAATAAAAGAGAAAATGTCATGCAAATGGTCCATCCTCAAAAAAGTAATGAGAGTGATTGTTATGGATTGCTTTGTGTCTCCCCCAAATTCAAGTATTAAAGCACTAACTCCCACTGTGATTGCATTTGGAGATAAGGCCTTTAAGAAGCTCCTAAATGTGAGGCCCTAATCCAATCTGACTGGCATCCTTAGAAGAAAAGGAAGAGACACCTGGGTAATGGATGCACACACACACAAAAAAAGGCCACGTGAGGACACAGCAAGAAGATGGCCAGCCACAAACCAAGGAGAGAGGTCTCAAGAAAAATCAAACATGCTGACATCTTAATCTTGGACTTCTAACCTCTAGAATTATGAAAAGTAACTTTCTGTTGTTTAAGACACCCAGTCTATGAGATTTTGTTATGGCAGCCTGTTGTGCTGTACCCCACAGTCCTGCACCTACCCAGCTGTGCAAAGAAAGAACTCAGAGCCAGTGATAGAGACATTGATGATTTGTTGAACTGGGTATCATACAAGTCAGAGGCAAAAGTCCTGGAGCAACACCCCACACCCCGCCACATATGGGTGTACAGCCAAGGGCAGGCAGGACACAGCAGCAATCTTTGCTATACAGCGACCAGGAGGAGGAGGTTATAAGTTAGAGAGAGCATGATGTCAGAAGAGCTCCTTCATTGCGAGGGCAGTCAAAGCAAGGACTGCTCTTTTCCTATTGATGGCTGAATATACTGGGCCTTTCTGGTCCCAGAGCTAGAATAATCATTAGCTGAGGGTCAGGCCAATCACACAGACGATTACTGATTAAACTTCCAGCATAGAAGAAGGAGGACATCATGCACAGAAAGTTGAGGCAGGGCCAGGTAGGGAAAGGGTTGCACAGAGAGCAAGAGAGCAGCCATTGTATGGGCCTTGACCATACCTTGCAAGAGCAGAGTAACACAGTTACATTATTTATTTTCAACCAAGTCATCGTATTGACCAGCCCACTTTCAGCCAAATGAAAAAATAATTGTTTTGGATAACATTTTGCTTATTTGTTTGCTTTAGCTTTTGTATTTTCTAGTGAGAGGAGGATGGATACTCTGCCCTAAGCTTCAGCAGAGTGTGAGACTACTAGTACAGGTGTGGAAGCAAAGGAAACTAAGCCTATGTCCAAGACACTCACACCTAATACATATATGTAAATTCCTTAGAAGATTTCTTACACATTGTAAGTGTAGTACATATATTATTTGTTTAGTTGCCAAGTTGTGTCCGACTTTTTGTGACCGCATGGACTGTAGCCTGCCAGGCTGCTCTATCCATGGGATTTCCCAGGGAAGAATACTGGAGGGGTTGCCATTCCTTTCTCCAAGGGATCTTCCTGACTCAGGAATCGAACCCATGTCTTCTGCATTGGCAGGCAGATTCTTTACCACTGAGCCACCAAGGAAGCCCAAAGGGGAGGTGGTGTATATATATATATTTTTTTAATTTGTTTTTATTTTTTCTTTTTACTTTACAATATGGTATATATATTTTAAATGCCATTATATATGAGAGTATGGGGGTCATCATTTGTTTTACAAAAATGGTATCATAACATAGAGATCCTTTTGGAAGGAGGATCATGTTTTCCTGATAGGTGAGACATAACAATGTATTTCATTAAGTCTTTAAATGCACTTGATTGAGAGATGCATTATTACTTTGTGCACCACTAAGAAAGAAAAGCTGGGTTTCCCAGGTGGATCAGATGGTAAAGGATTTGCCAACAGTGTGGGAGACATGGGTTCAATCCCTGTGTCAAGAAGATCTCCTGGAGATGGGAATGACAACCCACTCCAGTATTCTTGCCTGGAGAATCCCATGGACAGAGGAGCCTGGCAGGCTATGGTCCATAGGGTTGCAAAGAGTCAGACACAACTGAGCAACTTTCACTTTTTGCAAAGAAAGAAGAAGTGTTACCAGTTAAATATGACACAATGTTTTCTTCTCATATAGTCTTCATTCTTATTGAAAGATTTATTTGAGACATATTTACACATAGAATTTTACGATATATCATTCTTATGCATATGTTTATTTAAAAAACTATAAAAGAACTAAATTAGTTACAGTATTCTTTTAAAAAAAACTTTCTCAGGAGTTCAACTCATCTGCACACTGTCAAGTCAGAGTTATCATAACCCATCGATTTATACCTATTTTTTCCTGTGTCATCAAGAGCATTGGTGGTGAGTCATTTCTTTAAGAAGGGCTTCACTATCATCACTGGGATTTTATTTGAAGCCACGTACACCCATTCTGCAATTCTTGATGCTGCAGTCATCTTGATCATATCAGAAAGTGTTAATACAAAGTTTTCAAAAAACAGTCAGGGGAATTCCCTGGTGGTCCAGTGGTTAGAACTCTGTGCTTTCACTGCCAAGGGCCTGGATGCAATCCCTGGTTGGGGAACTAAGATCCTACAAGCTGCACGGTGCAGCCAAAACCAAAAAACTGTCAGGACTCATATTCTTTTCTCCAATGATTTGCTTGAGTGAAATATTGAAGAATTTTCATTTCCTAGCCGTGCTTCTGGGAACAACAGCGTTTTCGTGCATATGCAGTGGGGGTAACTATGTGCTGTGCTATGCTTAGCCGTTCAGTTGTGCCTGACTCTTTGCAATCCCATGAACTGCAGCCCTCCAGGCTCCTCTGTCTGTGAGGATTCTCCAGGCAAGAATACTGGAGTAGGTTGCCATGCCCTCCTCCAGGGTGGGTAACTATAGCTTGACTGTTACATAGCCCACAGTGACTGTAGAATGTCATCAATTCTAAGGTACATTCCAACTTTAGAAGTGAAAAACTGACAGAAAAAAAAATGTGTTTGAACTAATGCAATATTGTAACCTGTTATTCTGATTAAAAAAACTTTTCCCTGACTGCCACTGAGCTTATTAGGAGGAGGATTCAAATAGTTTCATTTTTATATGGTCAATATGTATACTTTTTAAAACAACTTTTGCTTCTCCTGCCTTGCAAATGTAAATATAGTCACTTTATTTTGCTTCTGTGATTTTTATTTTGTTTGCTTACACATAGTATTTAACTCACCTATCTGTTTCTCTGGTGTTTTTTTAAATATGTTTTGAAATTGGAGTCTAACATTATTTTCTTCCATATAGATAGCCAGTTGTCCCAGAACCATATATCAAGTATTTCATCCTTTTCCCACTGAATTTGAAATACCATCTTTGTTATAGATTATCTTCTCATATACATTGGGGTAGATTCCATTCTATGTGGTAGATTCCATTCTTCAAATTCATCTTGAATTTATTCTTAGGCAAATGGTTATCCAGTTGTTTACAGTTATACATTGAATAATTATGCCTTTTCCACTGATTTGAAATGACATGTGTGTCTGTTCCATTCATCCTTCAACTTTGGCACTAACATTACTCCATTTCAATTTTTGCCCTTCTATACTATATTTTTATATCTAGTAGACAAGTAAGTCATCTCTTCCCATTCTTTTATTCTTCTTTATCAGAATTTAACTGAATATCTTCTCATGTTTATTCTTTCATATGAACTCGAAGATGCTCTGGTCATGTAACATCTCTCTTCCCACACACATAGATACTAAATAAATAAATACTGTGAAGTGGTTTTGATAAAGAGTGTGTTGCATGAATAGATGGATCTCTCCATTAAAATACACTCTCCATAATATGTTCCTCCATTTACTAAAGTGTTCTTTCATGTCTTTAGTTGAACTTTGTAGCTGTCTTAATTTGGTGGTACACATGTTTTTGCAAACTTATTATTTTTGTTAATATAGTGATTTTTTTCATTTTATTATCAAATGAATTAGTATTAAAACATTTTGGTTTTAGTATATTAATGTCATAGTTTTGTACTTCGTTTTCTGGGAGTTACAGATAGAGAACTGCACCACTTATGAATAATAAATTTTTGTATTTTTTATTTATATTTGATTTGTATACTCATATTTTAGAAACTCATGGACAAACATATACATATTATGTTAAATAATAGAGATGGTGAACAATCCCATTTGTTTTGAATTTTAACAGGAATGCTTTTGGTATTTCCTCATTAACTATGATGCTAGTTTTAACCTGCATTAGTTTTTTTATCATGTGAAGAAATTCTGTATTTATATTTTACCAGGGGTTTTCTTTAGGAATGTCTGTTGGGTTCTTCCCCTCAAAAGATATTTAAGCATCTGTTGAAATATTTTTCTTCATTGATTTATTTTGAACTAATATTAGTTTCTTAATATTGAGCCATTTGTGTTAATGGTATAACATCTACTTAATCAGCTAATAGTAATCTTTGAATATATCACTAGATTCAATTTGTTTTGTTATTTAAGATTTGCACACCAATATTTACAATTGGTGTTGAACAGCTGTCAAAATCTGTGCTGTCAAATTTTGGCAACAGGTTTATACTAGCTTTGTAAAATAATTTGTAAAGCTTTCTTTCTTTCTCTACGATCTCTCACTTGGAAGTTTTTAAATAACGTAGAATGAAATTGTCTTGACAGGTGGCTTTTACAAGGTGTTTTCTTTGATAAGTCTTAATTATAATCGTTTTCTACCTCTGCTTCGGTTGATTTTAATAATTAATATTGCCCCAAATATTCATGCATTATGCTAAGATTTTCAGATTTTTTATACTTTTTTAAAAGTGAGTTTCTATCTCTAGTTATACCACTTATTTATTTCCTCAGTCAGTTCATCAGTTCAGTAGATCATTCGTGTTTGACTTTTTGTGACCCCATGGACTGGAGCAAACCAGGCTTCTGTGTCCACATCAACTCCTGTACTTGCTCAGACACATGTGCATAAAGTCGGTGATGCCATCCAACCATCGCATTCTCTGTCGTCCCCTTTTCCTCCTGCCTTCAATCTTTCCCAGCATCAGGGTCTTTTCAATTGAGTTGGTTCTTCACATCAGGTGGTCAAAGTATTGGAGTTTCAGCTTCAATATCAGTTCTTCCAAAGAACACCCAGGACTGACCTCCTTTAGGATGGACTGGTTGGATCTCCTTGCAGTCCAAGGGACTCTCAAGAGTCTTCTCCACCACCACAGTTCAACAGCATCCATTTTTTGGCACTCAGCTTTCTTTATGGTCCAACTCTCTCATCCATACATGACTACTGGAAAAACCGTAGCTTTGACTAGATGGACATTTGTTGGCAAAGTAATGTCTCTGCTTTTTAATATGCTGTCTAGATTGGTCATAGCTTTTCTTCCAAGGAGCAAGCGTATTTTCAGCATCTGCAGTGATTTTGAATCCCAAGAAAATAGTCTGTCCCTGTTTCCATTGTTTCCCCATCTATTTGCCATGAAGTGACAGGACCAGATGCCATGATCTTAGTTTTTTGAATGTGGAATTTTAAGCTAGCTTTTTCACTTTCCTCTTCCCCTTTCATCAAGAGGTTCTTTAGTTTCTCTTCATTTTGGTCATAAGGGTGGGATCATCTGCATATCTGAGGCTTCTGATATTTCTCCCAGCAATCTTGATTCTAGCTTGTGCTACATACAGCCCGGCATTTCCCATGATGTACTTTGCATATAAGTTAAATAAGCAAGGTGACGATATACAGCCTTGTACTCCTTTCCCAATTTGGAACCAGTCTGTTGTTCCAAGTCCATTTCTAACTGTTGCTTCTTGAAGTGCATACAGACTTCTCAGGAGGTAGGTCAGGTGGTCTGGTATTCCCATCTCCTTCAGAATTTTCCACAGTTTGTGGTGATCCACACAGTCAAAGGCTTTGGCACAGTCAATAAAGTAAAAGTAGATATTTTTCTGTAACTCTCTGGCTTTTTCGATGTTCCAACTGATGTTGGCAATTTGATCTCTGGTTCCTCTGCCTTTTCTAAATCCAGCTTGAACATCTGGAAGTTCACGGTTCATGTACTGTTGAAGCCTAGCTTGGAGAATTTTGACCATTACTTTGCTAGAGTGTGAGATGAGTGCAATTGTGTGGAAGTTTGAACATTCTTTGGCATTGACTTTCTTTGGGATTGAAATGAAAAGTAACCTTTTCCCGTCCTGTGGCCACTGCTGAGTTTTCCAAATTTGTTTGCATATTGAGTGCAGCACTTTTACACCATCATCTATCAGGATTTTAAATAGCTCAACCGGAGTTCCATCACCTCCACTAGCTTTGTTTATAGTGATGTTTTCTAAGATCCACTTGACTTTGCATCCAGTAAGTCTGGCTCTAGGTCAGTGATCACACCATCATGATTATCTGGGTCGTGAAGATCATTTTTGTATAGTTCTTCTGTGTATTCTTGCCACCTCTTCTTAATATCTTCTGCTTCTGTTAGGTCCATATTATTTTAGTCCTTTATTGTGCCCATCTTTGCATGAAATGTTCCCTTGGTGTTTTTAATTTTCTTAAAGAGATTTGTACTCTATCCCCTTCTATTGTTTTCCCCTATTTCTTTGCATTGATCTCTGAGGAAGGCTTTCTTATCTCTCCTTGCTATTCTTTGGAACTCTGCATTCAGATGGGTATATCTTTCCTTTTCTCCTTTGCCTTTAGCTTCTCTTCTTTTCTCAGCTTTTTGTATTTACTTCCTACTGTTGCATATTTATGCTATCTTTTTTTTTTTTCTAGTTTGGCCTTGGTAAAAGTTTTTCCATTTAATTCCTATCTTTGAAGAAAATAGTTCTGTAATTGTTCATCAATAAAACTGTATAATAGAGGAAAAAAATAGAATGGGAAATACTAGAGATCTCTTCAAGAAAATTAGAGATACCAAGGGAATATTTCATTCAAAGATAGTTTCAGTAAAGGACAGAAATGGTATGGACCTAACAGAAGCAGAAGATATTAAGAAGAGGTGGCAAGAATACACAGAAAAACTGTACAGAAAAGATCTTCACGACCCAGATAATCATGATGGTGTGATCACTGACGTAGAGCCAGACATCCTGGAATGTGAAGTCAAGTGGGCCTTAGGAAGCATCACTACAAGCAAGCTAGTGGAGATGATGGAATTCCAGTTGAGCTATTTCAAATCCTAAAAGATGATGCTGTGAAAGTGCTGCACTCAATATGTCAGCAAATTTGGAAAACTCAGCAGTGGCCACAGGACTGGAAAAGGTCAGTTTTCATTCTTTGGGCATTGCCCAAAGAAAGGCAATGCCAAAGAATGCTGACACTACTGCATAATTGCACTCACACACTAGTAAAATAATGCTCAAAATTCTCCAAGCCTGGTTCCAACAATACATGAATTGCGAACTTCCAGATGTTCAAGCTGGTTTGAGAAAAGGCAGAGGAACCAGAGATCAAGTTGCCAACATCTGCTGGATCATTGAAAAAGCAAGAGAGTTCCATAAAAAAGATCTATTTCTGTGTTATGACTATGCCAAAGCCTTTGACTGTGTGGATCACCACAAAGTGTGGAAAATTCTGAAAGAGATGAGAATACCAGACCACCTGACCTGCCTCTTGAGAAACCTATATGCAGATCAGGAAGCAACAGTGAGAACTGGACATGGAACAACAGACTGGTTCCAAACAGGAAAAGGAGTACGTGAAGGCTGTATATTGTCACCCTGCTTATTTAACTCATAAGCAGAGTACATCATGAAAAATGCTGGGCTGGATGAAGCACAAGCTGGAATCAAGATTGCTGGGAGAAATATCAATAACCTCAGATATGCAGATGACACCACCTTTATGGCAGAAAGCAAAGAAGAACTAAAGAGCCACTTGATGAAAGTGAAAGAGGAGATTGAAAAAGTTGGCTTAAAGTTCAAAATTCAAAAACTAAGATCATGGCATCTGGTCCCATCACTTCATGGCAAATAGATGGGGAAACAGTGGAAACAGTGGCTGGCTTTATTTTGGGGGGCTCCAAAATCACTGCAGATGGTGATTCCAGCCATGAAATTAAAAGACACTCCTTGGAAGGAAAGTTATGACCAACCTAGATAGCATATTGAAAAGCAGACTTTACTTTGCCAACAAAGGTCCGTCTAGTCAAGGCTATGGTTTTATCAGTAGTGATGTATGGATGTGAGAGCTGGACTGTGAAGAAAGCTGCGAAGATTGAAGGCTGGAGGAGAAGGAGATGACAGAGGATGAGATGGTTGGATGGCACCACCAACTTGATGGACTTGAGTCTGAGCAAGCTCCGGGAGTTGACAAAGGACAGGGAAGCCTGGCGTGCTGCAGTCCATGGGGTAACAAAGAGTAGGACACGACTGAGCGAGTGAACTAAACTGAACTGAAAAAAGACAGATTATCTTAAATAAGAACAAAAATTAGACTGAATAGCTTTTTTTAAAAAGCAATATTATGTACCAGGAAACAGAAGATAATATTTTCAATGTCTTAAGAGTAAAGTGTTAGTCCCCCTTAAGCTACCATTCAAGGATGTTACCAAAGGAGGGAAGAAAAAGAGGAAGGAAAGAAATAAGAGAGGGAGGGAAGGAGGGAGAAACAAAGAAAGAAAAGATAATCCAGAAGGAAAGCACTGCATAGAAAAACACAAAGCTGAACAAAGAAGTTGTCAGTAAAACAAATTAATTTTTTATTATAAAAATGAAATATCAGCTCTCTTTAAGGTTCAGAAAAAAAGTTTAATACAACAGTAGCAAAAATGCACATTAAAGTAAGTCCTTACTGTCATCAAATGGAAGAGAAAACCTAAACAATCTATGAGATAAATATATATAAAAATTTAAGGTCCAACTTACATTTCTACAAATGTGAAAGACTAGATAACCTGAAAATTCCCCAACCACAAAACAGCTAGAAATGCTGGAATAATAAGATATAACTGACATCCTTTTAAAAGCATAGCTGCACTTTTTTGAAAGGAAAGGAAATCACCGTGGCAAAGAATGAAGAGGAAGCTGAAAGCTAGAGAAATAAGTTTCTGAGCTGATATTGCAGGAGTGTTGAGGAAAGTTTCTGGTCACAAAAATTTAGGATTTTAAAGGCCAAGTAAGGACAAGACATCAGGCTTAGAGAATACACAAAGTGTAGAGTTGAAACTGAAAAATTCCTCACAAAAAAAAATGGGTCCCCAATGGCTACAATTTAATTAAAAGGAAGAAGCAGAAAATGTAAACAACTGGTACAAGGAGAAAACAAAGACAATTGTCTGTATTGTCTTGCTTGATTTGTGGGGAGAGGGGTAGGCAGGGAATCACCTCTGAGAATTCCTAACCACAGCCCTGCTTTTAAACAATGAGTTTGTGGTATGAATTTACATTACCTGCTTCATCTAATCTAAAGAAACTAGCTCATATGATTGTAATGGTTGCCAGGTCAAAAGTCTCCAGAGTGGGCAGGTAGGCTGGATATTCAATGAAGAGCTAATGCTGCAGTTTAAGTCCAAATCTAAATAGCTAAAGACTCAGAAAAGAGCCAGTATTAGAGTTGAAGTTTAATTATCATCTGCTGCAGAAAGGTCCATATAGTCAAAGATATGGTCTTTCCAGTAGTCATGTACGTATATGAGAGTTGTTGAACCATAAAGAAAGCTGAGAGCTGAAGAATTGATGCTTTTGAAATGTGGTGCTGGAGAAGAGTCTTGAAAGTCAATTGGACAGCAAGGAGATCAAACCTAAAGGAAATCAACTCTGAATATTCATTGGAAGAACTGAGGCTGAAACTGAAGCTCCGATACTTTGGCGACCTGATGCAAAGAGCCAACTCATTAGAAAAGGACCTGATGGAGGGAAAGATTGAAGGCAGGAGGAGAATGGGATGACAGAGAATGAGATGATTGGATGGCATCACTGACTCAATGGACATAAGTTTGAGCAAACTCCAGGAGATGGTGAAGGACAGAGAAGCCTGGTGTGCTGCAGTCCATGGGGTCACAAGAGTCCAACATGACTGATGGACTAAATAACAGCAGGGGAGATGAGTGTGTCTTCTATTCAGGCTTTCAACTGATTGGATAAGGCCCACCTGTATTATAGAGGGTAATCTGTTTTACCTTTAAATCTGTTGATTCAAATGTTAATCTTACCCCCAAAACACTCTCACAGAAACATGCAAAATGTTTGACCACATATTTGTGCACTGTGACCCAGCCAAAATGACACATAAAATTAACCATTACAGTTAGCTGACTCAACAGTCATCTACAGCTTTATTTTCCCTTGCCTCTTACCCACAAATACTAGAGATGGTGGAGAAAGTACATGCTTGCTTTTCCAATCTCTGGGAATGGCTATATGACCCATATCTGGTCACTGAGACTTAACTAGAAGTTGACTATTGCAAAGGGAGTGGTTTCTTTTGTGGGTAACAAAAATGCCCTAAAATTGATTTGTGATGGTTCCAGAATTCTGTAACACTTCATATAGGTGAGTTGTATAATAATCTGAATTATATCTCAATAAAGCTGTCACCAAAAAATACTTGTTTCTTCACATCATTTTCTACTTAATTCTTTACACATGATTAAAGTATAGAAATATATCCTACCTGAAAGAAAGTAAGAAAAAAGAAAAGAGGAAAAGTCACCTCTGCCAACTCTTTTCCAGCCCTTAAGAGACCAGAAATCTGAACCAGACTATTTTCAGCTTTCTATGTGATAGTGACTAACCCAACCATACAATAGGTCAAAATTGATTGCTTTGTATTTGTTTATACTTTACTGCCTTGTTCCTAACTGAAATAATCTCTGACACCTTTACTAATATTTTTGGCAACTAACTTGCTCTTGGACAAAGAAAATCCTCTTTATTAAAAAAAAAAAAATGGTGGGGGAGGGGGTTCAGTGGGCAAGAGGAAAGAAAGCTATTTGACTTAGCCTTTCTTTGTGACAAATTAAGCACAATGAGGTTCCTTCAGTCCTTATGCAGTTTCCTTCAATCCTTATACAGGTTCCAAAGACAAACATGTGCAAAGCAATTTTAAAAACATAACAAAAGACTTCAGAGAAATTCCTCAGACTGGCTACTTTGGACTATGCTTCAAGAGTTACTAAAAGTGCACGTGTTACTGGCAGCTTCTACAATGGCCCTGAGTGATCTCCAGCTCTTGATAGTCAGACGTACTAAAATTCCATCCCCTTGGGTATGAAGTGGAATTTCTTTCAACAAATAAAACATGTCTGAAAAGATGGGATGCCACTTTTAAGTTACAAAAACATGGTGGCTTCCATCTTGGGCTCCCTCTTTCAGTTTCACTTCAAGGGAAACCAGATGCCAGCTTGTGCACTGTGCCATGGAGAGGCCCACAGAATGAGCACCTGAGGCCTGCCAACAGCCATATGAGTGAGCTTGGAAATGGGCTCTTTTCGAGTTGAGCCTTGGGATGATGGCATCCCAAGTAGACACTGATGGCAGTCTTATGAGAGACATTGAGAAAAAGACACTCAACAGTCCACAGACTCCTGACCAACAGAAATTGAGATAATATGTATCTGTTGTTGTACGTCTGCTATTTGAGGTAATTTGTTAAGCATTAACAAATAACTATGGGCTTCCCATGTGGTTCAGTGTTAAATTAAAAAAAAAAAATCTACCTGCCAATGCAGGAGACACAAGAGATGCGAGTTTGATCCCTGAGTCAGGAAGATTCCCCCGGAGAAGGGAATGGCTACGCACTCCAGTATTCTTGCCTGGGAAATCCCATGAACAGAGGAGCCTGGCAGACTACAGGTCATGGGGTTACAGTCAGACACAACTGAAGCAACTTAGCACGCATGCACATGTGTGTGCATGTGTGTGTGTATGTGTGTGTGTATCACTGTTGCACATCTGTAACACAAAATTGTAAATCAATTAGAGTTCAATACAAAATTAAAATTTAAATGAAAAAAAGAAGACTGGTTATTGTATGTCCAGGAAGCCTTGTCATCCAGCTAGAGTTCTAAAACAGATGGCAATGCATTACAATTTATTGACATATCCAGAAACATAAACTATGTCATTTACTATGTGCATCACTCCCCTTTACACAATCCTTTACAAATCTATCCATTATGGGAACTGAATGGTGACCTTTACCCTTTAGTTTTACACAAGTTTGGGGCTCATACTCAGCATTGTTGTTTGATCCTCTCCCTCAGTTTGACATGCATACAACTAAGGCAGTGATTTTTTGATTATTAATAATTGCATATAAACTGATTTTTTTTTTTTTGGTACTATAGATACTCCTATAGATACTCCTAGTGAATTATGCATGGCTTTGCCAAGAAAGTTATAATTCTGTCATTCCAAATACATTGTTCAACCAGGATATCTGGACTTATTTAAAAGTATGCTGTGATTGTAAACTACTTTGGGATCCTTTGGGATGAAGCACAATGTATAATAATGTTACATCATACGAGATCTGGTAGAAACAAGAATGACAGAATATATGAGAAGTTAGTCACTTAATATTATTCCTAAATTATGCAAAGTGATTCCCAAGACAAATGTTATCTTCATTTTGACATCAAATCCATGTCAACTTGACAAGTAGAAAGCAGACTGCTGCTTTATATTTTCTCTACCTTTTTCTATAGATTCATAAGTCAATAATAAGTTGGCTTGTTTCTTCACAAAAGACAGAATTACATCAATAGATGTCATCCATAAAATAAAACTCAGATCATACCCCAGGGAAACAGATTTTCCCCAGATACTCTTAAAATCCCCCACAGTGGTCACCCAACTGTTCTAACCTCTCTGTCCTTCACATGGACATAAATTGCTTTCTTTCTTGAATTCAACAGAGATTTGGCTTTTCTAAGGCAGCCCTAAGGGACATTCTGAAAGCTTTCTCAAGATTGTATCATTTATTTATCTGCCACAGAGAAATGCAACCAAAAAGGCATGTTGTAAGTAACAGCTAGAATTACATTTGAAGTCCTTCTATCCTTATGCTCAGGTCAAGGCCTGGCTGTTTAGTTCTCAACCACAGAGTAAGTCATTGTTACTATTTTGTAAAGGGAAGCAAACTGAGGAAAAGTAAGGCAACTCTTTTAGAGAAGAGGGGAAAAAAAAAAAGATCAGTGAAACTCAATAATCTACTTTCTCCAGTTGGAGAGCAGGCTTTTATCTTTCCTTTCAAGAATATATATGGAAGAGCTAATCTTTTCCTTCAATCACGTCAATGAAAATTTTCCTCATGTTGCTAATGAGAATTCTGAAGACACTTCCAAAGGAGTTTTGACATCATCATTATGATTAAAGGAAATACATTTAAATGAAAGTTGGGAAGACTGCAGCAAAAAAAATCATCAAAACAAAATTTAGCATTTTAGCTTAGGAGGCATCTCATATTAGTGGATTAGAGATTATATTTTTGAAGTCCTGCCTATTATAAAAATCCCCAGGGTTTTTTGAAAAGGTTTATTTGAAAGACTTGGTGGTGCTTCAAAGAACATGTATACTCAGCCCAACATAAGCAGTCAATTTACTCGAGGACTCAACGAATTAAGGGCACCATATTTTTTTATTTTTAAAAAAATTTATTTATTTTAATTGGAGGCTAATTACTTTACAATATTGTAGTGGTTTTTGCCACACATTCACATGAATCAGCCATGGGTGTACATGTGTTCCCCATCCTGAACCCCCCTCCCACCTCCCTCCCCATCCCATCCCTCAGGGTCATCCCAGTGCACCAGCCCTGAGCACCCTGTCTCATGCACTGAACCTAGACTGGTGATCTATTTCATATATAATAATACACATGTTTCAATGCTATTCTGTCAAATCATCCCACCCTCACTTTCTCCCACAGAGTCCAAAAGTCTGTTCTTTACATCTTTATCTCTTTTGCTGTCTCACATATAGGGTCATTGTTACCATCTTTCTAAATTTCATATATATGCATTAATATACTCTATTGGTGTTTTCTTTCTGACTTATTTCACTTTGTATAATAGGCCTCCAATTTCATTCACCTCATTAGAACTGACTCAATGCATTCTTTTTAATATCTGAGTAACATTCCATTCTGTATATGTACCACTGCTTTCTTATTCATTTGTCTGCTGATGGACATTTAGGTTGCTTCCATGTCCTGGCTATTGTAAACAGTGCTGTGATGAACATTGGGGTACATGTGTCTCTTTCAATTCTGGGTTCCTCAGTGTGTATGCCCAGCAGTGGGATTGCTGGGTCATATGGCAGTTCTATTTCCAGTTTTTTAAGGAATCTCCACACTGTTCTCCATAGTGGCTGTACGAGTTTGCATTCTCACCAACAATGTAAGAGGGTTCCCTCTTCTCCACATCCTTTCCAGCATTTATTGTTTGTAGACATTTTGATTGCAGCCATTCTGACTGGCATGAAATGGTACCTCATTTTGGTTTTGATTTGCATTTCTCTGATAATGAGTGATGTTGAGCATCTTTTCATGTGTTTGTTAGCCATCTGAACATCTTCTTTGGAGAAATGTCTGTTTAGTTCTTTGGCCCATTTTTTGATTGAGTCGTTTATTTTTCTGGAATTGAGCTGCAGGAGCTGCTTGTATATTTTTGAGATTATTTCTTTGTGAGTTGCTTCGTTTGCTATTATTTTCTCCCATTCTGAAGGCTGTCTTTTCACCTTGCTTATAGTTTCCTTCATTGTGCAAAAGCTTTTAAGTTTAATTAAGTCCCATTTCTTTATTTTTGCTTTTATTTCCATTACTCTGGGAGGCGGGCCATAGAGGATTCTGCTGTGATTTATGTCAGAGAGTGTTTTGCCTATGTTTTCCTCTAGGAGTTTTATAGTTTCTAGTCTTACGTTTAGATCTTTAATCCATTTTGAGTTTATTTTTGTGTATGGAAGGGCACCATATTTTGTGTCTTGAGAGTCATGTATATAAATCTGTATCCCTATGCAATTGAATATAAAAACTGATGGCACATGTCTGTACAATTGAATTATGTATAAACTATAAAGAATTAATAAGCAAGAACCTCAATTAAATAGATTTGGAAACCAGAAGGGAGAGCTCTCATGCCTTGTGATGATAACAGAGCCCAACAGGAAGAGGAAACACTCCTATTCTTTCCTAGCAAGGACTTAGCCAATGAAAAGCCATGGATTCTTTGTTTACTACAGGCTACCCAACTTCCTTTTCTATTTAAAATATGTTCTCATTCCTTGCCCTGTGGGGACTTGCATGTGGCTTGCCATGGTTGCAGACCCTGAATGGCAATTCTCTGCTGATCTAGTCTTTGCTAGAGAGATATCTGATGGTTTATTTGATTCTAATCAACATTTGGTGCCCTTACAGGGACCAGAAAAGATTCCTATTGGCTCCAGGACTGGTAAGCAAATAGGGGTGGTGCCCAAAATTGAGCCCTTGTTGCACACTGCTTTTCTTGCCAACCCTGGAGTTCAAAGGTACATCTTTCTCCTGGATCTGAACTCATGCCCTTGTGAAATGGACTATTTCCTGCCATATCAATAAACAAGGATGTCACAGCTATCTGAGATTCTGGTCCTCCAATGTGAATTTCTGAGTCATGTGGAGAAGCAGCAGACATGAATTCCAGAACCATGCTGACAAGCAGTGCCACTCTCTACAGGAGGAACTTCAGGGTGTCACAGTCATCAGTAATTACAGCCCTTGTGTGTGAGCAGAAGGCCTTAAGGGAATTCAAGAAAAAGAGCAAGATCCCTGTAAATATGCAGGATGCTGGCCCCAGATAGCCGAGATGCAAAGTCCTTTCATGCAAAGATGAAAGGACTGACTTCAATAAGCCCAGACTCTTGCATCTCTCCATGCATAGAAGAATGTTAAATTCCTTAAATTTATATATGATTTTCTTTACTTCAAAATAATCTTTAATATTCAGATTGTCTGCCCCCTTTGTTGCAAACTTGTATATAGCCTGACTGTATCTCCTGCCTCCTTTGAGCAGTTTCTCAGGGCTACCTAACATTCCCACCAAATAAAATAACTCTCTGCATTCAGGTTGTAACTGTATTTTTTAGTCAACACCCTCTTTGCATTTGAAACTCCCCAGCATGGCACTAGTGGTAAAGAACCTGCCTGCCAATGCAGAAGACACAGATTTGATCCCTGGGTCAAAAAGTTCTCCTGGAGGAGAGCATGGCAACTGTCAGGGGAGTGTGTAATTTCCTCGGTTCTGTCTCGACACAACAAAAATTTGAAGTGACAGACGTTAAAGCCCTTGGTGCGTCACAGCTCTTGGACAGTGTTACAGCTCCATGTTACAGCTCAGTTTTATTTAGAAAATAAAGGAAAATACATCCTTGAGGCGTGAGGGCTGCTGCTCCTAAGTCGCTTCAGTCATGTCCAACTCTGTGCAACTCCACAGATGGCAGCCCACCAGGCTCCCCCATCCCTGGGATTCTCCAGGCAAGAACACTAGAGTGGGTTGCCATTTCCTTATCCAATGCATGAAAGTGAAAAGTGAAAGTGAGGTTGCTCAGTCGTGTTTGACTCTTAGCAACCCCATGGACTGCAGCCTCCTGCAGACACCTCCGGAGGCGTGAGGGCATGCTGATCCAAAAGACTTGAAGAGGAGAGAGAGAAAAAAAAAGAGAGAGAGAGAGAGAGCATGCATGCGTGCATGCATAGGAGACAGACCCCTGGCCCTTTAACTTAAATCTGAATTGGATTTAATTTCCCTAAAACTTGGAGAAGAAAATGGCAGCCCACTCCAGTATTTTTGCCTGGAAAATCCCATGGATGATGGAGCCTAGTAGGCTACTGTCCATGGGGTCGCAGAGTCGGACATGACTGAGCGACTTCACTTCACTTCACTTCCCTAAAACTAAAGTGAGCTACTTCTTAGAACTGAGTGGAATTCTTCGTTCGATTGGTATTTTGAGGCTGAAATTGCCTCCCTTCAAAATAACATTTTAAGATTAGCTGAGGCAAACAGGCAAAATGATAAAAAATAAAATAACTCCCAAAGCCTCGGGCTCTTCTTCTCCAGCTTCTTTGTCTCAAATTTCACCTCCTTTCCTTCTCTGTCACCAAAAGTCTTGTCTTCAACTTGAGCAAATGAAGGCTACTAAAAGAAACCAAAACCCCTCTAGATTCTGCTACTGTTGCAAAGAGCCAGGACACTGGAAAATAGATTGTTAACCAATTTAAGAACTTTAGGCATCTTCAAGTTTCTAACCAGCCTTTGTAACATCCTCTTAATTCTCCAAGGAACTACAAGGGCCTTTCCCAATCTTCCTTCTTAATCTGCTTGGGAAAACATTTTCCTATATTGGGGATGAATCTCTTCCAGTCGTAACTGACACCAGAGTCACATACTCAGTGCTCAAACCCTCTACTGTAAAGCAGCCATTGCCTCAGAGTACTCATGCTTGTGCTCAGTCACTTCAGTCGTGTCAGACTCTTTGCAAACCTACGGACTGTAGCCCACCAGGTCTCTTTAGCCATGGGATTCTCCAGGCAAGGATACTGGAGTAGGTTACCATGCCCTCCTCCAGGGGATCTTCCTGACCCAGGGATTGAACCCATATCTACTATATCTCCTGCATTGGCAGACAGATTCTTTACCCACTGAGCTGCCTGGGAAGCCCCCTCAGAGTATTAAAACAATTCATAAAATGGGTTCTCTAATAAATCTCCAGAGATTTCTGTCTGTGAACCCCATTCCCTTTTGTTTAGGCTCTTTGAAAGAAACACACCCTTGTCCCCTTAGTTTTTCCATGTCTCTCCATTTATTAGACCAAGACTTCTTACAGAAATATCATGCCAGAATTTATTTCTCCCAAAAAGGGGAAATCATTTTAGAAATTAATTGTTGTCATCAAAGCAACAAGGCAAGTGAATTAAATGACCCTTTGGCATCTTTTACTTGTTCCTCTCTGATGACACTAGAGCTGATTCTGGAAACACTGATCATTTGTCCCTATTAAATCAGCTACCACTTTCTTTTCCTGTACAAGTTCTTCCCTGTAGCTCAAACAGTAAAGAAACAGCTGTAATGCAGAAGACCTGGGTTCGATCCCTGGGTTGGGAAGATCCTCTGGATAAGTGAATGGCAATCCAGTCCAGTATTCTTGCCTAGAGAATCCCATGGACACAGGAGTCTGGTGGGCTACAATCCATGGGGTCACAGAGCAAGTAACACTACCACTACCACTCTCCTTATGGGCAAAATCTCTAACTGATGTTGGCAAGATTCACAGCAAACCTCCCAACAAAATTCAGATAGACCCTCAAATAGAACCATTTCCCCAAATTAATCAATACTCTATAAGTAAAAAACTTCAAGGCATAAGTCCATAATAGAAGATTACAAGGCTCAAGGCCTCAGTATCCGTTGTACTAGTCACTGCTGCTAAGTTGCTTCAGTCATGTCCGACTCTGTGTGACCCCATAGATGGCAGCTTACCAGACTCCCCGTCCCTGGGATTCTCCAGGCAAGAACACTGGAGTGGGTTGCCATTTCCTTCTCCAGTGCATGAAAGTGAAAAGTGAAAGTGAAGTCGCTCAGTCATGTCCGACTTTAGCAACCCCATGGACTGCAACTACCCCTATTTACTGGTGAGAAAACCTACCTCCAAGCAATAGGCAACATTGTTATCCTTCCAAATCCTGCTGTCCCTGACTCTCATAGGCTACTAACATCCACTCCCACTGGAAACAAATTATTTACTGTAACTGATTTATGCATTGCATTCTTTAATATTCCAGTTGATGAACCTAGCCAATATACCTTTCTTGCATTCACTTGGGAAGAAAAACAATTCGCCTAAACAGTCATGCCTCAGGGTTGTACTGAAACTCCTTATTTCTCACAAATCCTGAAGGCTGATCTAGATGATGTAAAGTTCCCTAGGGGTTCTGCTTTGTTGTAATATGTAGATGATTTGCTTCTTTGCTCTATTTCTTATGCTGCCTCACAGGAAAACAGCAACCACATGCTAAAGCTTTCAGCCTTAAGGGACATAAGGTCACCAAAGAAAAACTGCAGTGTTCCCAGACACAGATTTTTTTTTTTTCTTCTAAATGAAGGATAATTGTTTTACAATATTTTATTGCTTTCTGCCATACATCAACATGAATCAGCAATAGGTATACATATGTGCCCCACCCCTCGAACCTCCCTCTCACCTCTCACCCCATCCTACCCCTCTAGGTTGTCACAGAGCATCACCAAACCTAGGTTTGATATTTAGAATATCAGAATAAGGGCTACAGCTAGATCCAGACAGTGTCCTGTGTTTCCCAAAACTAAGCACCAACTGAGAGGTTTTCTCGAGCCAGTTGCTTATTGATGAAATTAGATTCAAAATTTCTCTCTTATGGCCAAACCCCTATATGTTTTAATAAATAGTTACAACTGTAATCCAGTTTTATGGGAAAAATCAGATGACTCAGCCTTCAAGGCCTTAAAGGAAAATTTGAAGAATCCACCTGCCCTTGGCCATCCCAGTGATCAGATTCCCTTTTTCCTTTTTACATATGAAAGAAAAGGGAATGCCCTTGGGGTACTCACCCCAAAACATGAGAACCACCATTGAAACATAGAGTGTTACAACCAGCAACTGGACCTTGTGGTACAGGGGTGCCCCCCGTTTACCTTAAAGCCATTACAACCACTGCCCTTTCAGTGAAAGCCATTGAGAAAATCACTGTGGGATCTCCTTTAACCATTTTTATACCTCACGTATTAGGACTGTGTTGTGTTAGTCAATTAGTCGTGTCCGACTCTTTGCGACCCCACAGACTGTAGCCCGCCAGGCTTCTCTGTCCATGGAATTCTCCAGGCAAGAATACTAGAGTAGATTGCCATTCCCTTCTCCAGAGGAACTTTCCAACCCAGGGACTGAACCCTGGTCTCCTGCCTCCCAGGCAGATTCTTTACCATTTGAGCTACACGGGGAAGTCTCCTGAATTCTCATCACACTCAACATTTCTCAGTCAGCACCTCACCTCTGAAGCCCTTTTGTTAATTTCTTCTCATATAACTCTTTTATGTTGTAGTAATTAAAAGACACTTACTCCTTGGAAGGAAGGTTATGACCAACCTAGATAGCATATTCAAAAGCAGAGACATCACTTTGCCAACAAAGGTTCGCCTAGTCAAGGCTATGGTCTTTCCTGTGGTCATGTATGGATGTGAGAGCTGGACTGTGAAGAAGGCTGAGCACCGAAGAATAGATGCTTTTGAACTGTGGTGCTGGAGAAGACTCTTGAGAGTCCCTTGGACTGCAAGGAGATCCAACCAGTCCATTCTGAAGGAGATCAGACCTGGGATTTCTTTGGAGGGAATGATGCTCAAGCTGAAACTCCAGTATTTTGGCCACCTCATGCGAAGAGCTGACTCATTGGAGAAGACTCTGATGCTGGGAGGGATTGAGGGCAGGTTCAGAAGGGGACGACAGAGGATGAGATGGCTGGATGGCATCACTGACTCGATGGATGTGAGTCTGAGTGAACTCCTGGAGTTGGTGATGGACAGGGAGGCCTGGCGTGCTGCGGTTCATGGGGTCGCAAAGAGTCGGACACGACTGAGCGACTGATCTGATCTGATCTGAACCTTAACTCGGCTGATCTTTTCCTCTTTGTCCCCAATGAAGTCTCTCAGAACTGCTTGAGGCTGACAGACCATCTCCTGACTCCTCGTAATGATCCACAGGAAATTCCGCTGGGTAATGTTGACCTCTCATGGTTCACTGATGATTCGGATCTAAATGGTGACCATAACAAATTCTGTGCTGGATGTGGTATTACAAAATTTTTTGAAGTTGTTGAAGCAACACCTTTACCTATGACTACTTTGGCACAACAGGCTGAATTATAAGCTCTTACATAGGCTTGCGTTTTAGCCAAGGACAAAACTGCCAATATTTACACTGATAGCAGATAAGATTTTAGAGTAGCTCATGATTTTGAAATGTTGCGGAAACAACATGTCTTCTTTACTTCCAGTGGAAATAAAATTTAAAATGGCCTCTATGTTCAGAAATTATTGAATGCAATATTTTTATCTGCCACTTATGTTCTTTTTTTAAAGCTTTTTGGGCATTCTATACATGACTTTTTGGAAGCTGCTATGGGAAATCACCTTGCTGATATTTCAGCAAAGATTGTTAAAGGGACCAATAGCAGCCAAACCTCTGTCATGGTCCAAAGGGATATTTCATAAAATTGACATTGATATCTAGAAGAGTGATATTAGAAAATAACAGATCCCAAACACGGAACTGATTGATTGCAACTGAAATGTGGGACAGTTGATTCTCCTGCCTCCAGCCATGAAATTGACAGTAGATTTTGCAGTAGTTTATTAAACTACCCCTGCTGCATCTTAGGACTTGAGCTTACCAAACTTTAGGGGCTTGATATAAATACTTCAGGATACTGGATTTCATTGTCTACTGCCTTTGTCCTTGAATAGGTCCCTATGCAAGGAGGATAAAAGGTATGGTCCATGTTTTTATGTGTGACAGTGGATAGGGAAGAAAATATACTTTCTGCTTGTGGCTAGAAATACAAAATGGCTGACAGATAGATAATCATGAATCTTACCAGGTTGGAAGTACTGTATGTATACTCTGCTCCAAGCTAAACTTATGTGAGCAAGTTTTGGGGAACAGCAGATATATCAGGAGATAAGACCAGTATAGATCTCCTAGTTGCCTACCAAAGACCTTATCCGGTGCATTTCCTGTGTGACAGAGGACACAATTACCTGCATTTTAAGGAACTATTAGGATTCTGCCTTGGGCAAGGGGCAGATTAGCTGTACCTCCATCATACCCTAACCTACTTTAACTTCTCCCAAGAAAGAGCAAGATGCTATTTAACTAAGGCCTGTGTCAATGGGTAGAGCATCTTGGTTGGTTGCATAAAGACAAAAATTCTAGGACTTCTTTGGTGGTTCAGTGGTTAAGACTCCACACTTGAAATACAGGGGGCCCAGGTTTAATCCCTGGTCAGAGAACTAGATCCCACATGCTGCAACCAAGATCAAAGATCCTGTGTGCTACAACTAAGACCTGGCACAGCCAAATGAATAAAGTGTTAGTCACTCAGTCACATCCAACTCTTTGCAACCCCATGGACCATAGCCCACCAGGTTCCTCTGTCCATGGGATTCTCCAGGCAAGAATACTGGAGTAGGTTGTCATGCCTTCCTCCAGGGGATCTTCCCAACCCAGGGATTGAGCCTGGGTCTCTTGAACTGCAGGTAGATAAATATTTTTTAAATATATTTTTTTAAGGCAGAAATTATGAGGCCCAGACTCACGGTCTATGACTCTAAGAGAAATGTGCCTTTGGTTACCAGACCATGAAACTGACCAGATACAAACTGGAAAAAAGAAAATTAAAATTTTATCAATAAAAGGATTAGATTGGAGTCTGCCTGAAAATAAGCCAAAACAGTGAAGAGCACTACCAAGAGAAAGACATTCTAATAGCATTGGTGAAACACCTTGAATTTCCCAGTTAAATGAATGAACATATTCTTTTTTTTTTAAGATTCTGTTTTATGAGGGTTTCTACCACGTGTAACGAAGAGTCCTGACTAACACAAGACTAAAGTGAATGGGAAGAAAATTAATCTGTATTGAGAAGTTATGATGTACCAGAAACTGTGCTAGGTGCTGTCCAATATTTTGATTTAACGTTCACAATAAGCCTGGAAAGTATTAAGTATCTTCCCTCATTTTGTATAAAGGAAATTGAGGCTTAGAGACATAAGCATATATTAAATACCCATGGCTACCTTGTTAGTTGTTCTCTTGTAGCTCAGACAGTAAAGAGTCTGTTTGCAATGCAAAAGACCTGGGTTCGATCCCTGGGACAGGAAGATGCCCTGAAGTAGGGCATAGCAACCCACTGCAGTATTCTCACCTGGAGAATTCCATGGACAGAGGAGCCTGATGGGTTACAGTCCATGGGGTTGCATAGAGTTAGAAACAACTGAGTGACTAGCACACACACACACACACACACACACACACACACACACATTGTTATTAAGTGGTAGATTCAGAATTTAATTCAAGTCTGTTTCTTGCTAAAATTCATACTATTTTTACTGAACTACATTCCTCTTCAATGAAATGAGGATTGCAATAGTGCTTGCCTCATAGGGTCACTGTAAACACTTAGAGTATTATCAGGCACATAGTAAGTGCTAGATAGTTAAACAAAATGCATAAGGATAAAATAAATAGACAAACATAGACCAATATGTTTCTTCTTGACATCAGAATTTAACATAATCTACAAAAAACATGCTGTTTGATCGTGACAAATCCTATGATGTCTAATGGCTTGCATTATTTGAAATCTGTAATCAGAAGATGGTTATATTCATTCACCAGCTTGAAGAAGATTAATTATAAATGCCACAAACTTTTAAAAAATAAAAGCTACAAAGTTGACTTGGTTATCTTTTTTTCAGGAGAACTAAAATAATTAAAATATGTTTACTATAAAAACACTGTTTGGACATTATAATTCTTTCAGCATCCCAAGCTGGGAATTTTTAGCATGAATATTATAAAATAAGAAACATTAAATGCTGGACTTTTGTAATGAGATTTCTCACTTAATATGCAATACTACACATAGGACTTGAACTTACTGCTATCTTGACTGGTATCTGCTTGAAAATTTACGTAACATTAACTATGCTCTGCCCAGAGTTTCCAGGTATAAAATAAATTATTCATAATGAGTTAATTATCATCTCAGTGTACCATAATTTCTATTTTTAAGATGATATTCAAAAGATTAAATCCTCTGGAATTTAATCATAATTTGCATACATAGTTTTGAAAATAAGTAACAGTCTCTAGATCAATGCAAAATTACAAAATCCTCCAAATGAAAGATAACCTTGACACCAAAATACAGATAGAAAAATATTTTCCTGTCAAAAAAGCTAACTACCATCCTCAATTCCTTGCAGGCATTTTATAGTTTATTTTAATAAATGGTCTCATATTCCCCTTTTTTTATGAAAAGAGGAAAAAATTGTATTTCTAATTCTATATGGGTCTTTGATTTTCAGGACATCCCTGTAGCTCAAATGGTAAAGAACCTGCCTGCGATGCAGGAGACCAGGATTCAATCCCTGGGTTGGGAAGTTCCTCTGGAGAAGGGAATGTCAATTCACTCCAGTATTCTTGCCTGGAGAATCCCATAGACAGAGAAGCCTAGCCAGCCACAGTCTGTGGGGTAACAAAGAGTCGGACATGACTGAGTGACTAAAACACAGTGCACACACACTTTGATTTTTGGCATATAGAGCTTCAATAATTGAGTTTCTGTTTGAATCACTAAATCTCCTAAACACAAAATGGTGACTGACACATAGTGTCCCCCTCCAAACTACTTAGACTTGCGTAGACAATAAACTACCAGATTGTCACAGAAATTATTATTTTCTCCCTGAAGCCACTGTGAAACACAATGGCTGAACAGTATAAATGCAGTCATCTCTTTTTCCTCTGGACCCCAAAGCAAGCCTTTGTGATAACAAGGACCGAACATTACCTAAGAGCAGACGCAACATCTCTTCCACTTTGAAAATAAAGAATCAATAGATATAAAAACTTTACGATTTCTTGTATTTAGTTTACTACCAAGTTATGTTTTGGACTAGTATTTCTTCCTGCACAGAAATTCACATAACTGTAACATATTGAGAAATTATACAGAATTAAACCATTTCATTTTACAATCATATTTATTGTTTCATTGAACATGTTACAGATCACAGTTAAGTCTAGATTTTATCATTTACTGCTTAACTCAATAAATGTGTTTTCCCCAAATTTATTACAAACTCCAAGTGTTATTGTCTGAAGACTCTATGTAACACTTTCATATTCTCATTGTATAATACTTTATACAATGTCAATACTTTATCCCAGCATTGACACTAGTCTGCACTACTTCTTCAAAAACAAAACATGTTTGTTATGATTCTAACCAAATAGAGTCTAGACATCAAAAGAAAAGTTTTCTATAATCTTTCAACCTTTTCAAATACTCAGAGAATTTACCGGAGAGGAAAAAAAGAAAATGGTATCAAAGTTATAGCATCTTTAAAAACTGTATGTTCCCATTTCCTGATAGATAAAGAGACAATGAATAAGATCTGCATCCTGTGATCAATAGAAATGTAGAGGTTTGAGTTTTATTATTTTTCTCTTGCTTGCCTTTAAAAAATGAATAGCACTTGCCAATGACTTCATTACACCCAGCACTTCAAGGTAAACATAATAGAATTCTACTTTCCTGGCACACTGCATTGGTATGCATTTCTTGGTAAATAAAAGACGATACTGAATTAAAGAGCTTATTTCTTTATAGGAACTCAATTATAGCCTTCTCTGGTATTTTCCTGAATCAAAGCCAGGGCTACATCTTGTGTTAAAATTCTCATACACTCCCTTGGCACAGAGGTAAAGAAAGGCTTCTCTGTCTCCCTCTTTGATTTTCCTGTTCAACCAGGTTAAACTCCAACCCAGGATTTTTAACAAATACAACTGTATATAAAAAACAATTGCTAGAAAACAAAGGAATTCTTAACAGACTTAAATAACAATGTAAAAAAAAAAAAAAAAAAAACCTGTTCAAATGCTGCCAAGTTCTCCAGTCTTCTGAAGCTACTCTTTCATATAATACTCAAATATAAAATTATATGTCACTATTACTTCTATAATGAAAAGTCTAGCACTCTCCCTAATATCCAAGGATTCCTGGGATGGGGACGTTGACTGCAGAGGTGCAATCTCGTCCCCAAGTACATCCCTCACTGACTCTGAATCCCTTTGTCATCATATGTCTGAAAAGCTGCTAACTTCTTATTTCCCCCACTTTGTAGGCCCCCCCATCCTCCCACCCCCTCAACTAGCACTATTCCTCCTTGAATCCCCAAAGTGCCACAAACACATATACTGCAGAGTTCAAGGAGGTCATTTGGAATTAAATGAAGCCAAAATGAGATGTGGAATTAAACTGGAGAAACAAATGAAGAGCAAAACAGAAACAGACTCACAGATACAGAAAGCTGACTAGTGGTTACCAATGGGGAGAGGTAAAGGGGGAGGGGCAAGGGTAAGGGATTAAGAGAGACAAAACTACTATGTATGAAATAAATAAGTTTCAAGGATATATTGTACAGCACAAAGAATACAGCCAATATTTTATAATAATTTTAAATTGAATATAATTTATAAAAATTTTGAAATACCATATTGTATGCCTGAAACTAATATAATACTGTAAATCAACTATTGCTATTGTTGCTGTTGTTTAGTCACTAAGTTGTGTCTGACTCTTTTGCAATGGACCCCATGGACTGTAGCCCACCAGGCTCCTCTGTCCATGGGATTTCCCAGGCAAGAATACTGGAGTGGGTTGCCTCCAGTATTCTTGCCTGGAGAATCCCATGGACGGAGAAGCCTGGTAGGTTGCAGTCCATGGGGTCGCACAGAGTCAGACACGACTGAAGTGACTCAGCAGCAGCAGCCATTTCCTCCTCCAGGGATCTTCCCAACCAAGAATTGAACCTGCATCTCCTGCGTTGGCAGGCAGATTCTTACTACTGAGCCACCTGGGAAGCCCTAAATCAAATATGCTTCCATTTTTTAAAAAATTTTTATTAAAAAAAAATGTTGCCCCAGGGGAAAAAGTCAAACAGAAGAAATGTCAAACCAATAAGCCCAAAGGTGACAATGAAGACAGAGATGTAGCTCCAAAAACACGAGTCTTGAAGGTCTCTGCCTTCAAGGAATGTATATACAGTCTATTGGGACACTTTGAAATATACTTGAGCACAACTTAGGCTCAAGTTGGGGCCTCTGTTATACATTTAATGTCTTTCCATGATGGTGTTTTTTCCTTTTAATGAACCCAATGATCAGAGGACTGTCAAAGTAAATAGGAAGCCAGAGAGTAAACAGCTATCTAGTGGTGTGCTTTATAATTGACCAAGTGATTGAAGACCTGTCTTGAGTGAATAACTGGACGGGAAGTGGCCAGGGAGGGACAATATTTTCAGAAGATTTGACTGAGTAGGAGTTGTATTTTCCATTGTCTGATACTTGCCAATCATTACACATATGTCAGTAAAACAGTTTGTTCAGCCCATTCAGTGCACCTGAGTGATCATGTTCTAATTCTCTCTCTCTCTCTCTTTTTTTTTTTTTTGACTTAAAGAGCTAACATTTATTTTCTCAGTTCTGGAGTTGGGAAGTCCAAGGTCAGCATCTAATTCTTGATCAGAGTTCACTTGCTTTAGGAGAAGCCATTTCCAAATGAAACATTACTATGTCATTCTCTTGATTTTTTCTTTGCTTTTTGGAGCCAGAGAAGTGCTTCTTTCAAAGGGTAAAATTTTCTGAAATATCCAGTGAGCTGAAAACTTAAATAAATGCCAGATTCCAACTGTAAATAGGAAGAGTGGAAAAGAAAGTATATCTGAACATTGGATTGTAGAAATACGTAATCAAAATTGGGAATAGTGATGTAGAAATAGACAAGACTGTCAAAAAAGATTTTTCCAGGCACCCTTGTAATCTACTTAGATATTTCAGTATTTGACCTTGAAGCAACTTCTGGAAAGTTGGATGGCATAATTTCCTAGAATATCATAGTGGATAAATCCATTAGCCCAATAGGCCTCACTTGGCATTTTCAAAGAAATTTACTGCCAGTAATAAGGTTGCGAACACTAAAAGCTGCCTGGCTGATGAAAATCTTGCTTTAAAAAAATCTAGGCAGATTTCTCACAGGAGTTTCACCAAATACACTCACACACCCATACTATCAAAATGTATGAAAAGTGAAAGTGAAAATCAAGTCTGACTCTTTGAGAACCCATTGACTATATGGTCCATGGAATTCTCCAGGCCAGAATACTGGAGTGGGTAACCTTTTCCATCTCCAGGGGGATCTTCCCAACCCAGGGATGGAAACCAGGTCTCCCACATTACAGGCATGGATTCTTTACCAACTGAGCTATCAGGGAAGCCTGTTAAAATGTATACCATTCAAAAATATGCATTAAGGCCTGAGGCTATTATGGATATTACAATGTCTCTTTCATCTATGAAGTTATTTTTAATCCAGCAAAAATATTGTGAGACATATTAGGTGCAAGTCATATGCTTGATGCTTAGGAGAGCACAGAGAATAATAAGAGAGTCCCTTCTTTCTTCTAGTAACAGATAAGACAACTAAAACAGAATAAGTAAGTACTAAATAAAGAGGCAAATACCCTCCTAGGAGAGCTCAGGGAAAGAAGCAATTGATTATGACCAACAGGATTAGGGGAGACTTAATTGGGGTCAAAACTGACTCATAGAAACAAAAGTAAGCCACACTCTTTGTGGAATCAAACATGAATACACATTCTTTAGCTAGATTTATACATGACTGGAAACCTGTTTAAAGATTATCCATCCTACAAGGGAGAAATGTTATTAATGGAAAAAAAAAACAATTATCCACAATGTCATCACAAATTACACAACCTGTGGAAAATTCTTCCAGAGATGGTAATACCAGACCAACTGGTCTGCCTCTTGAGAAACCTGTATGCAGGTCAGGAAGCAACAGTTAGAACTGGACATGGAACAACAGACTGGTTCCGAATAGGAAAAGGAGTACGTCAATGCTGTATATTGTCACCCTGCTTATTTAACTTATATGCAGAGTACATCATGAGAAACTCTGGGCTGGAGGAAGCACAAGCTGGAATCAAGATTGCCAGAAGAAATACAAATAACCTCGGATATGCAGATGACACCATCCTTATGGCAGAAAGTGAAGAAGAACTAAAGAGCCTCTTGATGAAAGTGAAAGAGGAGAGTGAAAAAGTTGGTTTAAAGCTCAACATTCAGAAAACTACAACCATGGCATCCAGTCCGATCACTTCATGGGAAATAGATGGGGAAACAGTGGAAACAGTGGCTGACTTTATTTTGGGGGGCTCCAAAATCACTGCAGATGGTGATTGCAGCCATGAAATTAAAAGACGCTTACTCCTTGGAAGGAAAGTTATGACCAACCTAGACGGCATATTAAAAAGCAGTGACATTACTTTGTCAACAAAGATCCATCTAGTCAAGGCTATGGTTTTTCCAATAGTCATGTATGGATGTGAGAGTTGGACTATAAAGAAAGCTGCTGCTGCTGCTGCTAAGTCGCATCCTTCGTGTCCAACTCTGTGCGACCCCATAGACAGCAACCCACCAGGCTCCCCTGTCCCTGGGATTCTCCAGGCAAGAACACTGGAGTGGGTTGCCATTTCCTTCTCCAATGCATGAAAGTGAAAAGTGAAAGTGAAGTTGCTCAGTCGTGTCCTACTCTTCGAGACCCCATGGACTGCAGTCCACCAGGCTCCTCCATCCATTGGATTTTCCAGGCAAGAGTACTGGAGGGGGGTGCCATTGCACCAACGAATTGATGCTTTTGAACTGTGGTGTTGGAGAAGACTCTTGAGAGTCCCTTGGACTGCAAGGAGATCCAGGCAATCCATCCTAAAGGAGATCAGTCCTGAGTGTTCATTGGAGGGACTGATGTTGAAGCTGAAACACCAGTATTTTGGCCACCTGATGCAAAGAACTGACTCATTTGAAAAGACCCTGATGATGGGAAGGATTGAAGGCAGGAGGAGAAGGGGACAACAGAGGATGAGATGGTTGGATGGCATCACCAACTCAATGCACATGAGTCTGGGTAAACTCAGGGAGTTGGTTATAGACAGGGAGGCCTGGTGTGCTGCGGTTCACGGGGTCACCAAGAGTCAGATATGACTGAGCGACTGAACTGAATTGAACTGAAAATGCTATCAGTAAATAATATCTGTTCTCCTGGGAATTGCATCATTTTACAAAAGTGTATTTAATTCAAAAAGGACAACATCATGACTCTTAGTTTCAGAAAAATAACATTTTGAACAGTGGCTAACAGAACAGGAGGACATAAATATTCTGTCCCTAGAAAAGATGTGCTATAGAGTACAACAGGAGTAGTTTGCTTGTCCTAAACATGTCCATGATTCACTCTTCTCCCAAGACTATCAATTAGTTTGCTCTTATTTCACAAATACCTAGTAGGCCTTTGATTACTAATGTACAGTTGTCCCTCAGTATGCACAGGGCACTGGGACCCCGTCACCTCCCTCTGGAGGTTACCAATATCCAAGGATGCTCAAGTCCCTTATATAAAATAGCATAATATTTGCATATAACCTATGCATATCCGTCCATACACTTTAAATCATCTCTAGATTACTTATATTTCTTACCTTGTGAAAGCCATATAAATAGTTGCCAATGTGCAGCAAATTCAAGTTTTGCTATTTGGAACTTTCTGTAGTTTTTTTTTTTTTTCCTCTTATTATTTTTGATCCACGGTTGGTAGAATCCACAAATTTGGAACCTGTGGATAAGGAGGGCTGATTATAAGCATGCATTTTAATCTCAGAAAGGAAATTGAAGAATAGCATTAATTTTGAACTCCTTGAGGGCAAGGACTATACATTGGTTATTGTTTTTTTTGTTTAGTCACTAAGTCACGTCTAACTCTTCTGTGACTTTATGGACTGTAACCCTCCAGTCCCCTCTGTCCCTGGGATTTTCCAGGCAAGAATACTAGAGTGGGTTGCCATTTTTTTGCCCAGGGGATCTTCCCAACCCAGGGACCAAACTCATGTCTCCTGCAGTGGCAGGCGAATTCTTTACCACTGAGCCACATGGGAATTTATACACTGGTTACCATAGATCAACATGACAGTGCTTGGTGACAGCATAGGTAAACTGACAAAATTGAAAATTCACAAAACTGTCAAAAATCACAATTTGAAGTACCAGCAAAGCAAGATAGACTCCTAGTTGTCACTTAACTCTCATACATCCTACCAGACTCACAAATTTACCTGTTATATCCTTATTTTACAAAAGAAAAGAAAGCCAGTGGAAAAATGATGGAAGAATCCACATAAAGTAATCTGATATATACTATGGGCCTATTATTTTCAGTTTAACAACAAGTATTTGATATCAGAATAAGGTGGAAAGCTAGATGATCAAGGATCTATTTAAAATTTTTAAAAATTGTATCAGAAATATTTTAATAGTATATATGATGAAAGAATGCAGAACATTTTTCAAGCAGGTCAAAACTAGAGCACAATGAAGTTAGGAACAAAATCAAATGAAATGAGTATATCTTGCTTAGTTAAATTTATTTCAAAGTCTTGTGATTCAAGTATTTAGAAATACTGCCTATTTAGTAAAAAATTTAATCCATTTATTTATTTGAGAACTATTTATTAAACAGCTACTCAATGTTGGCATTGAGTGTACAGTAGTGATGAAGACAGGTACTGTTCATCTTTTTGAAGCCAAGGCCAACTTATCCATTAGGCATGGTGAGCACAGTGCCTAGGAACCGCAGTACTTTTCAGGGATCCACAAAAATATTTTAATTTTCTTTAAGATGAGAAAAAATAAATGAAATGAATGTAATCCTGGCTGGATTGCATTAGTCTTTATTCTAATGCAGTGATAAAATATAATTCTAATGTTAGTTATGGACAAAGAGGCCCACAAAAGCACAAGTTGCTAGGATGGGGCTGTGGGGATTTTATGTTCTATTAGAGGAGACTGGCTAGTGCTGCTCCTGATAAAGAAAGAAAAGGAGGAAGGAAGGAAAGAAGGAAAGATGGCTGGAAGAATGAAGGGAAGGAAGAAAGAAACAGTCATTAACCTTCGACCTCCCATCCCCCCATAAGGAGATTGATTCCTAGAAAAGCAATATAGGTTTAAGACTCCAAGAGCTGTATTCAGCATGAGGAAGATCTTAGGAAGACTCTGAAATAAAGAGCATCTTTAATAATCCTCATGGTAACACATTTGAAATCTATTCAAAGGAAAGAACTCAGAAGATAAGAAAATATTTCGACTCACTGGATCCTCTGAAGTTCACTAATTTTAACAGGCCATCACACCCATTTCTCTTTCCTCCCTCACACTGGCAATGACCCACATGTTTTTGATTGCTGAATAAGGTAAGATCATGTGACCTGCTAAGAGACTTTTAATCAATAGAAAAGAGCAGCAGGCACAAATGTCTGGAGTTTATCAAACACTGGCATAGCAACATAAAATTTGATTAGAGTGGATTTCCACTTTAAATGACAACATCAAGTTACTATATTATTGGGAGGCCATTACAAGTGAGGATGAAGCAGAGCATAGACTACTTAAGGAGATGTATACTTTAGAATCCTTTAGCAATAAATGGAAAAAGTTATTTTATATTATCTTCCCCAAACTTTGTTTTTCTGAAAATACTCAGAGTTGTAGTCATCTTTAACATGAGCTAAAATATGTTTCCAGAAAGTTCTGACACTAATTTTTTTTTTAATCAAACTTACTGGAATAGTTTTGCAAACCCAGAGTATCAGTTCTATGATCACACTGCCATTTAGATTTCCTGCTGTTAGGCACTGCACCAAAAGTTATGACTAGAAAAGTTATAGGAAGTATTCTGCCACCTTAAGGCCCTGGGTTCAGGGAACTGAATCAAGTACCTTATTTATATTAGTTGGCACACTACAAAGATTATGTAAAAGATATTGGTAAACACTAGATGATGCATAATTAATCAGTTCTCATATTTTTGAAGTAGTTGAAAGATTGTCACCAAACACACCATGCACACACACACACAAATCTCTCTGAGGAATAAGTACTTGCCAATACACATATACAATCACAGCAACATTCTTTTCTCTGTTTAGAAGTCAGAGCAGACTAGCTCAAGACCTGCTTTTTTTTTTTTTTTTTAGTGGCATTGATTTACAATTTTATGTTAGCTTCGGGTATACAGCAAAGTGATTCAGCTATATATTGTTTTTCAGATTCTTTTCCATAATAGATTATTACAAGATATTGAATATAGGTTCCCTATGCTATACAGTTGGAGAAGGAAATGGCAACCCACTCCAGTACTCTTGCTGGGAAAATCCCATGGATGCAGGAGCCTGGTAGGCTGCAGTCCATGGGGTCGCTAAGGGTTGGACACGACTGAAGCGACTTCACTTTCACTTTTCACTTTCACGCATTGGAGAAGGAAATGGCAGCCCACTCCAGTGTTCTTGCCTGGAGAATCCCAGGGACGGCGGACCCTGGTGGGCTGCCGTCTATGGGGTCGCACAGAGTCGGACATAACTGAAGCGACTTAGTAGCAGCAGCATGCTATACAGTAGGACCTTGCTGATCTATTTTATATAGTTCAGTTTAGTAGCGCAGTCGTGTTCGACTCTTTGCAACCCGATGAATCGCAGGACACCAGGCCTCCCTGTCCATCACCAACTCCCAGAGTTCACTCAGACTCACATCCATCGAGTCAGTGATGCCATCCAGCCATCTCATCCTCTGTCGTCCCCTTCTCCTCCTGCCCCCAATCTCTCCCAGCATCAGAGCCTTTCCCAATGAGTCAACTCTTCGCCTGAGGTGGTCAAAGTTCTGGAGTTTCAGCTTTAGCATCATTCCTTCCAAAGAAATCCCAGGGCTGATCTCCTTCAGAATGGACTGGTTGGATCTCCTTGCAGTCCAAGGGACTCTCAAGAGTCTTCTCCAACACTGCAGTTCAAAAGCATCAATTCTTCAGTGCTCACCTTTCTTCATAGTCCAACTTTCACATCCATACATGACCATTGGAAAAACCATAGACTTGATTAGATGGATCTTTGTTAGCAAAGTAATGTCTTTGATTTTGAATACACTATTTAGGTTGGTCATAACTATTCTTCCAAGGAGTAAGCATCTTTTAATTTCATGGCTGCAGTCACCATCTGCAGTGATTTTTGAGCCCCCCAAAATAAAGTCTGACACTGTTTCCACTCTTTCCCCATCTATTTCCCATGAAGTGATGGGACCATATGCCATGATCTTCATTTTCTGAATGTTGAGCTTTAAGCCAACTTTTTCACTCTCCTCTTTCACTTTCATCAAGAGGCTTTTTAATTCCTCTTCACTTTCTGCCATAAGGATGGTGTCATCTGCATATCTGAGGTTATTGATATTTCTCCCAGCAATCTTGATTCCAGCTTGTGCTTCTTCCAGCCCAGTGTTTCTCATGATGACCCTACATAGAAGTTAAATAAGCAGGGTGACAATATCCAGCCTTGACGTACTCCTTTTCCTATTTGGAACCAGTCTGTTGTTCCATGACCAGCTCTAACTGTTGCTTCTTGACCTGCATACAGATTTCTCAAGAGGCAGATCAGGTGGTCTGGTATTCCCATCTCTTTCAGAATTTTCCACAGTTTATTGTGATCCATACAGTCAAAGGCTTTACAATAGTCAATAAAGCAGAAATAGATGTTTTTCTGGAACTCTCTTGCTTTTTCCATGATCCAGCGGATGTTGGCAATTTGATCTCTGGTTCCTCTGCCTTTTCTAAAACCAGCTTGAACATCTGAAAGTTCACGGTTCACATATTGCTGAAGCTTGGCTTGGAGAATTTGAGCATTACTTTACTAGCGTGTGAGATGAGTGCAATTGTGCGGTACTTTGAGCATTCTTTGGCATTGCCTTTCTTTGGGATTGGAATGAAAACTGACCTTTTCCAGTCCTGTGGCCACTGCTGAGTTTTCCAAATTTGCTGGCATATTGAGTGCAGCACTTTCACAGCATCCTCTTTCAGGATTTGGAATAGCTCAACTGGAATTCCATCACCTCCACTAGCTTTTTTCATAGTGATGTTCTCTAAGGCCCACTTGACTTCACATTCCAGGATGTCTAGCTCTAGGTGAGTGATCACATCATCATGATTATCTTGGTTGTGAAGATCTTTTTTGTACAGTTCTTCTGTGTATTCTTGCCACCTCTTCTTAATATCTTCTGCTTTTGTTAGGTCCATACCATTTCTGTTCTTTATCAAGCCCATCTTTGCATGAAATGTTCCCTTGGTGTCTCTAATTTTCTTGAAGAGATCTCTAGTCTTTCCCATTCTGTTGTTTTTCTCTATTTCTTTGCATTGATTTCTGAGGAAGGCACTCTTATCTCTCCTCGGTAGGTGCCCAATATGCTACTGGAGATCAGTGGAGAAATAACTCCAGAAAGAATGAAGGGATGGAGCCAAAGCAAAAACAATACCCAGTTGTGGATGTGACTGGTGATAGAAGCAAGTTCCGATGCTGTAAAGAGCAATATTGCATAGGAACCTGGAATGTCAGGTCCATGAATCAAGGAAAATTGGAAGTGATCAAACAGGAGATGGCAGGAGTGAATGTCAACATTCTAGGAATCAATGAACTAAAATGGACTGGAATGGGTGAATTTAACTCAGATGACCATTATATCTACTACTGTGGGCAGGAATCCCTTAGAAGAAATGGAGTATCCATCATGGAAAACAAAAGAGTCCAAAATGCAGTACATGGATGCAATCTCAAAAATGACAGAATGATCTCTGTTCATTTCCAAAGCAAACCATTCAATATTACAGTAATCCAAGTCTATGCCCCAACCAGTAATTCTGAAGAAACTGAAGTTGAACGGTTCTATGAAGACCTACAAGATCTTTTAGAACTAACACCTAAAAAAAGATGTCCCTTTCATTATAGGGTTTTCCAAATTTGCTGGCATATTGAGTGCAGCACTTTCACAGCATCATCTTTCAGGACTTGGAATAGCTCCACTGGAATTCCATCACCTCCACTAGCTTTGTTCGTAGTGATGCTTTCTACTGCATGGGAAATAGATGGGGAAACAGTGGAAACAGTGTCAGACTTTGTTTTTCTGGGCTCCAAAATCACTGCAGATGGTGACTGCAGCCATGAAATTAAAAGACGCTTACTCCTTGGAAGGAAAGTTATGACCAACCTAGATAGCATATTCAAAAGCAGAGACATTACTTTGCCAACAAAGTTTCGCCTAGTCAAGGCTATGGTCTTTCCTGTGGTCATGTATGGATGTGAGAGCTGGACTGTGAAGAAGGCTGAGTGCCGAAGGATTGATGCTTTTGAACTGTGGTGTTGGAGAAGACTCTTGAGAGTCCCTTGGACTGCAAGAAGATCCAACCGGTCCATTCTGAAGGAGATCAATCCTGGAATTTCTTTAGAAGGAATGATGCTAAAGCTGAAACTCCAGTATTTTGGCCACCTCATGCGAAGAGCTGACTCATTGGAGAAGACTCTGATGCTGGGAGGGATTGAGGGCAGGAGGAGAAGGGGACGACAGAGGATGAGATGGCTGGATGGCATCACTGACTCAATGGATGCGAGTCTGGGTGACCTCCGGGAGCTGGTAATGGACAGGGAGACCTGGCGTGCTGCAGTTCATGGGGTCGCAAAGAGTCGGACACGACTGAGCGACTGATCTGATCTGATCTTCATTATAGGGGACTGGAATGCAAAAGAAAGAAGTCAAGAAATACCTGGGGTAACAGATAAATTTGGCCTTGGGTTACAGAATGAAGCATGGCAAAGGCTAATAGTGTTTTGCCAAGAGAATGCACTGGTCATAGCAAACACCCTCTTCCAACAACACAAGAGAAGACTCTACACATGGACATCACCAGACGGTCAACACCGAAATCAGATCAATTATATTCTTTGCAGCCAAAGATGGAGAAGCTCTATGCAGTCAGCAACAACAAGACCGGGAGCTGACTGTGGCTCGGATCATGAGCTCCTTATTGCCAAATTCAGACTTAAATTGAAAAAAGTAGGGAAAACCACTAGACCATTGAGGTATGACCTAAATCAAATCCCTTATGATTATACAGTGGAAGTGAGAAATAGATTTTAGGGACTAGATTTGATAGATAGAGTGCCTGATGAACTATGGGTGGAGGTTCGTGACATTGTACAGGAGACAGGGATCAAGTCCATCCCCATGGAAAAGAAATGCAAAAAGGCAAAATGGCTGTCTGGGGAGGCCTTACAAATAGCTGTGAAAAGAAGAAAATTGAAAAGCAAAGGAGAAAAGGAAAGATACAAGCATCTGAATGCTGCTTACATGTGCAGCCCAGAAATTCACATTTGGGGAGGCTGGAATCACAGATAGATGTGACATTTTTGTTTGTTGACATGACAGGAGATGTTCCATTTCACACTACCCGTGAAATGACTGTACAGAAGTGAAACTAACACATCCCTCTGCCAGAGGCTTGTCATTCCAGGAGATATTTGCAGCAATTAAATGGTGTTTTTACTTTGTTTCCTCATCTCCCCCCATCTCTGATACATAAAGAATCTGGCATCCAGGCCCCAACAAGATGGTTACTTTGAGGCGTTAGCCTGCCATCTTCTAGGTCTGCTGGTTCCCCGATTAAAGTCTCTTTATTGCCTCAACACCTCATCTCTCAGGTTCATTGGCCTGTTGTGAGGTGAGCAGAGGGAGTTTGAACTCAGAAACATGTTAACCCCAAACTTCTAATTTATCCTTCCCGCCCTTCCTCTTTCCCCTTTGGCCATAAGTTTGTTTTCTATGTCTGTGTGCTCAAGACCTATTCTTAAGGGCAATTACTGACAGACATATGAGCTCCATTACCCTGTTTTCACTAAATAGTTATAAGTTTGAGTTAATTTTACTAAGTTAATTCATCACTCTGGATCTTTGTCTCCCTATCTAGAAAATGGAAATAATAATAAACTGCCCTACCTACTAGTCCATGAAGCTTATGAAAGGCTGAAGTAAGATGATGTTTATAAGAGTTATTCACAAAATATAATGGTTTGTTTTCACATATTTCACATTCTTTTAGCCGAGTAGCACCTAGTGGTGCTCAAGACGTAAAAGTGAAGTCAACAGAGTCACTGTTCTCATGGACTTTATAACACAAGGTGTTCAATTGGCAGACCTATTTCAACCCCTAATATTATGGTAGTCACTGTGCTAACTGAGGGGGTTAATGAGGATGAAAAACAAGATCCTTAAATTTAACGTTATAAATCAATTATACTTCAACTTTTTTAAAAGGGAAAAAGAAAAGCAGGATCCTTACCTTCACAAAGCACACAGTCTATGCAAGAGGCTTGCCCATTAACCAACATCTACAAAATAGCACAGGTAGTACCTTGAGAGAAAAGAGCACAAGAGGAAAAGCTCCCATGCATTTCTAATCATTTCTAATGTTCTCTGCTTGTGCTTCAGAGATGCTGCCAACATGTCATCAGTACTGACCTGGCTCTTTCAATTTGCACAGTTGGGTTCCCCGTATGTATGGGTAAACTGAATAACAAATTAGCATGCTTTGTAGTCCATTATCTATTTAATGGATTGGCCAAAAGTTCATTTGGGTTTCAAACTTTTTGGCCAATCCGATCAAATTAAAAAGCCTGAAATCTTTATTAAAATAGGTTAAGCACCAACATTAAATAATGAAGCAATAGTAACCCAAGACAACTTTTTAAAAAGACATTAACTCCTCAGTTCAATTTCTTTTCTTTTTTTTTTCTCACTAATGCTAAACAAACATTGTTTAGGGAAGATCCATATTTTTGGCATTGTAGTCCTCAAAATCAAAGTATCTATTTATTGTTGGAAAAACATCTCAGAATTGCTTTCATTAATTACCTAATTTAATCTGACTTAAAATATTTAAGCAAAATAAATGTAAAATTCCAACTAGAAGCATAAAAGATTTACCAAAGGAAACTTCTACTCTAAGAACTTAACTGACATGAGATATTGTTGTGTATGAGGTCTTCCTGTTTTTTTAATAAAGTATCAAATTTTCCCAAAATAACATCCCATGGGACCTGGAAAATTTATTTTTAAAGGGTGTAATTTTTTCCTTTAATATGCTGCTATAATTCTAGGACAGCAGTCTCTCTCTGGGGGGAAAAAAAGACATTCCAGTGGGTTGCCATCTGTATAGCCGCATTCCAAATGATCGGAACAAACTGGTTCAGAAGCTTAATGACAAATATTATGAATTTCAAACATATCTAAACCTGCCATTCTTCGCAGCTCGGATGCTCAGGAAATCATTTAAAACATTTGATAACCATGTCATTGCACACATTGAGAGGTGTTTTGATTTCAGGGATTACAATTACCTGAGAAACACAGAACCATTTGCCTTGCAGAAGCTATTTAGATTTGAAGACCTCTTCATCACAGCCCTGAAACTTCATCTTACATCATCTCCCGACACGAGCTGCCTATATTATACCTGGAGCTGCTTTGAAAGCTGCAGCCTTGTTTTACTGCCAAGTCTCACAGACAGCATTAGTATGATAGGCTGTGACACATACAGGTATTTTTGAGAAGAGAGGTTAAATCCTAGAGGGAAAAGGGTTTGGGGAACAAATGACTTAACAACAGGAAGAAATCAGTTAGCCAGCAAAGCAGCAGGACTGAACAGGTATTTAGCTCTTTAAGGAAGCATCCAACTATGTATAAAGGTCAAAGAAAAGCATGAAATCAATTGGAGTAGATATTTACAGGTACTTAATATTTGATGATGCTGATATTTAAAGACAAATGACAAGGAATTCATCATTTCTGTGTGCCATTAATTTATAAATATTCTTCATTTAAAAATAAACTTTCTTACAGAAATGATGTCCATTTATCATATTTCTTTTTTGAAATGTATTTCTTATTTGATTTGCTTTCAATAATTGAACTATACTACTTAAAATGCTTCTTCATTTAACACCAAAATAATTAAATCAGTAATAGGCATGTATTATGAATAACTTTATCAATCGATGTCAGCATTTCAAATGTTGGAAATTGTTCAGTAATATCCAAGATAATGATTTCAGAAATACAGGGGAGGCATCATGACTCAATGTGTATTATGACATTTATGAAATGTTAAGGAGAAAAAAATGAGAAAGAAAAAAACAAAAAAAGAGCTATTAAAGGCAAGCATGTCAATTTCATGAAGTGGTTCAAGATTAGTATTTTATTCAGAATGAACTAATTTAGTATTATTTTATAATCCTCTGACCAATAGACCAGTCTCCACTTCAAAAATGCTCAGATAACATTTTTCTAATTTAAAATTTCTCTCTGCTTAAGATTTAACTGTCCAAAGAATAATATTTATAACAATTACAAGTTTCATCTATTTTTACCTCGCTACCAGTAATAGCCTCAAAAGATTTCATGCCTTCAAAGACTTGTTGTTTCTTCCAAGATTTTAGCTATCAAAGTTTTAAATTGTTCCTTGGGATATGTTGGGGCAATTATATCACTTCCCTCAAAATCTGCATTCAATAGCAGTGATTTTATCTCAAGTTTTGAAAGAAATAAAGCAGGACTTATCTCATTAGAAGTTCATTGGCTAGAACTTTATCAAAAAATACTTGTTTTGGGTGTCGTTTTATCTTTTATTACAAGCCTAATAGATTCATTCTAAAATCAAAAAGCATAAATCCCTTTCCAAATGCTCAAATATGTTTCTAAGAAAAAAGGTTTTTATTTTGAATTGGTTTCCACTATTAAATTATTATTTTAGAAAATTCCTTCCTCTTTTATATACAATTACATTTTATAAAAATGATACATATAGTAACCTTTGTATATATCTGTGTATCATCTTTGTATACATTGTGTTATTATTATAAAATTGAGATGTCAAGGATATTGTCAATCTTTAAGGTGTTTTGCTGATCTCTTGCATAATAAAGTGAAAGAGGTTAATATTATTTCATTATCACCCCCCTTTTCTGTTTCTGTACTCAGCATGAATAATTCATTCAATAAGCTTTTTTGCTAAACACTGTGGGTAACACACACAAAAAAGACACACACACACTCTAGGAAGTCAAGACACATGCACCATCAAGGAGAAAATATGATTAAATGCCAATACAGCAGGAGTTATGATAGAGCTTTTTAAATAGATGAGATTCATCTTCACTGAAATTTATGAAGATGGTGATAGGACTTGAGCTGGGTCTTAAAGTATACTGGATTAAGTTGAAATGAAGGGAGAGAGTATGTACAAGGAAGAGTTAAGAAACAAAGAATGAGCATGACCAGGAGACAATGAATGGAGACTGCTTAACATAAGTGGGAAGATGAAGATGTTGATCTGCTTCTGCTGCTAAGTCGCTTCAGTCATGTCCGACTTTGTGCGACCCCATAGACGGCAGCCCACCAGGCTCCCTCTCCCTGGGATTCTCCAGGCAAGAACACTGGAGTGGCTTGCCATTTCCTTCTCCAGTGCATGAAAGTGAAAAGTGAAAATGAAGTCGCTCAGTCATGTCCAACTCCTAGCAACCACATGGACTGCAGCCTACCAGGCTCCTCTGTCCATGGGATTTTCCAGGCAAGAGTACTGGAGTGGGGTGCCATTGCCTTCTCCAAAAGGCATTGATAGGGAAAGATAAATTTGGAAATAAATTTTGGAGGAATGTAAGTACTAAAGGGGAGATTTGGCGCTAGTTTTACCCTGGGAATGGGGTAGAAATGGTGAATACAGATGTCCTAGGGGAGAAAACATCAACAAGGTTTTCATCTATTCATTCTAGCAAGCATTTGTCAAGTACCGTGTGTGTGTGTGTGTGTGTGTGTGTGTGTGTGTGTGTGTGTGTGTGTGTGTGTAGTCGCTCAGTGTCCTACTCCTTGCAACCCTTTGAACTATAACCCACCAGGCTCTTTTGTCCATGGGATTCTCCAGGCAAGACTACTGGAGTGGTTTGCCACTCCCTTCTCCAGCGGATCTTCCCAACCATTTTAATTGGTAAAATATTTAGTGGGCTGGAGATTCCAATATGGCTTCAAGGCTTTGAGATTTCAAAAACAAATTTTATATTGACTGAAATTTTATTATGTTCTCTGGTCCTTTTAAAAATAAAATTCTAAAAGGTGTTTGAACCATGTAAGGAGAGGGAAACAGATGAACCAAATTTGTGTAATTAGTTCCTGAACTGACCTTCAATTCCACTGTGCTCCTTGCCTTTGAATCCTTCAGTTTCCAAACCTGTCCTCAGCTCCTTTCCTGCCTCACCTCTCCAACTTCCCAGACCCTAACTACTTTCTTTCTAGATGTTGTTCCAACTTGGAGGTTTAGATCACCCTGGGCAAAGCCTAAGATAGCTTTCCTTTTCTGGTTTGCACTGGAAAAAATGGACTTGGAGAAAAATTAGGAAGTTTCAGAAGAAAAATAATTGTGGTAGGATAAAACTGATCACTTTGTCTATGATTCTATTGACTTTCACTTTTGTGGCTTCCCTTATAGCTCAGTTGGTAAAAAAAAAAAAAGAAAATCCACCTGCAATGCAGGAGACACCAGTTGGATTCCTGGATCAGGAAGATCTGCTGGAGAAGGAATAGGCTACCCACTCCAGTACTCTTGGGCTTCCCTTGTGGCTCAGCTAGTAAAGAATGTGCCTGCAATGTGGGAGACTTGGGTTTGATCCCTAGGTTGGGAAGATCCCCTGGAGAAGGGAAAGGCTACCCACTCCAGTACTGTGGCCTGGAAAATTCCATGGACTGTATAGTCCATGGGATCACAAAATGTCAGACATGACTGAGCAACTTTCACTTTCACTATTGACTTGGTAGTGATGGTGGGATTCATTTTCATATAGATGAGTCCTGTAGACAGTTGGAAAATATAAAATTGGAAATTAAGGTAGGAAACAAGATTAGAATGCAGATTTGGGAGTCTTCACCAATGGCAATTAAAGTCTCACAAATGCCCTGAAGAGTATGCCCCTTTCCATGAGTGGGCATTAGTGGTAAGGAAACAGGTCTGTTGTGTTCTTCATTGTCAACTAATATTAATGTACTGAGTCTTATTAAGTATTTGCAACAACTCTATGAGATAGGAAGGTAAGACAGATTGTCTATCATTTCTTATTAGGATTTTTTTCTAATTAGAAGAATTTTACTCATATTAAGACTGATATACATATCATTCTGAGACTGATTTCTTCTAAGGCCCTACACACATAGATCAATACTTTATTTTCATGCCTGGTCTAATTATTCCAAAAATTAGCTGACTCTGTTGTCTTTCCCATCAGCACACACAGTCTTGCTCTCACAAATAAATGTGATTAGAAAAATTGCACATGTTAAAAAGAAGAACAGCTTAAGGAAATTTGGTCTATAACACACAGATACACTTGTCAGCTAAAAATAAAGCTAATGTGTAAGGGAAAGCATAAAAGAGAAAAGGGCTTGTTATTCTTTGAGAGATATGTTTTGAAACCATTGGTAACTGTACCTGGAAAAACAATAGACTATGAAAAAAAAATCAGTATTTTTATTCATTTACTAATTTTCTACTGAACATACTATATTGTATTCAAGTTCTTTTCTCTTTTTTAAATCATTTTGTTATATACCATCAAGAGGAGCCATAAATATAAATCCCAGAGGATGGGACAACATTCAGTAACTATAAGACACGAGTGGGAAATTAAAAATACAGAGAACTCTTATTCACTCCTTTGGATCACCAGATCATAGAATTGAAAGGAATTTTAAAAAATTAATTTAGGCATCTTTGGTTTAAAGAAGAGAGATTGTGAAATCTCTCTTTACCTATAGCTGGTAAATGGTAGAGCTTTCATTCCGTGGCACCACACTAATACTAGTCGCCACACCTTGACTAAATGAATGAATGAATCCAAAAGTAACATTTGAGTTCCTACTATGTGGTATGCTTTGAAGGGGAAGCTAAAATTTAAAAGAAAGTGAAAGTGAAGTTGCTCAGTTGTGTCCAACTCTTTGCGACCCTATGGACTGTAGCCCACCAGGCTCCTTCATGATGGGATTTTCCAGGCAAGAATACTGGAGCGGGTTGCCATTTCCTTATCTAAAAATTTAAAACAGAAGGGTTTTAAAAATCTATATGTCCATCAACAGTCTTCCCAGGTGGCTCAGTGGGTAGAGAATCTTCCTGCAAAGCAGGAGACACAGGCAGACATGGATTCAATTCCTGGATCAGGAAAATTCCCTGGAAGAAGGCATGGCAACCCACTCCAGTATTCTTGCCTGGAGAATCCCATGGACGGAGGACCCTGGTGGGCTACAGTCCATAGGGTCACAAATAGTCAGACACGGCTGAAGCGACTGAGCATACACACACACACATGTCCATCAACAGATGAATGTATATATATCAAATCCATGTCTGCCTGTGTCTCCTGCTTTGCAGGTAGATTCTCTACCCACTGAACTATATATATATATATATATATATATATATATATATATAAATCACTTCGTTGTACAGCAGAAACTAACACAACATGGTAAAACAACTATATTCAATAAAATAATTTTTATTTTTTTAAAAGAGCTTTAAATTTGAAGACACCTACCCTGTTGCTAGGAGTTTTGAAATTGATGTTAAGTCAGCATACAAGAATCAGTTAACAAATACAATCAGAATGAGTCTATAATCAAATGTTCAATGGAAGCAGGGCATTGACTAGGAATAGAAGTTGGAATTGAATAGAAGAGAGTAGGGAAGCATCTATTATGCTCCGAAGTTATGAGAGGACTCTTAGAAGTTATTCATTAACAAGGAGGTGTGCCAACACCAACATACCAAGAATAAAAAGGCACTCTGTAATCACCTTTGTCACAGGGTACAAATAGAAAAGTTGATGAGAATTTAAATTTTCTAAGAAATTATATTTTATATTAATTTTTACTGGACTATATTTGCTTTACAATGTTGTGTTAGTTTCTGCTGTACAGCAAAGTGAATCAGCTATGCATAGTTTGGATTTCCTCCCTCTTTTTGGATTTCCTTCCCACTTAGGTCACTGCAGAGCACTGAGTAGAGTTCTCTGTGTTATATAGTTAGGCTTTCATTAGTTATCTATTTTATACATACAAGTGTATATATGTCAATCCCAATCTCCTAATTCATCCCACCCTCTTTTCCCCCCTTGGTTTACATACATTTGTGTCTCTATCCCTGCCTTGTAAATAAGTTCATCTATACCAATTTTTCTAGATTCCACATATAAGTGATACTATGCAATATATGTTTTTCTCTTTCTGACTTACTTCACTTTGAATGACAATCTCTAGATACATCCACACCTCTGTAAATGGCATAATTTCATTCTTTTTTATGGCTGAATAATATTCCTTTATATATATATATACACATACATAACACACACACACACACACACACACACACACACATATATATATATGTATATATCACATCTTCTTTATTTATTCCTCTGTTGATGGACATCTAAGTTGCTTCCATGTCCTGACTATTGTAAATAGTGCTGCAATGAACATTGGGGAGCATGTATCTTTTTGAATTATGGTTTTCTGTGGGTAAATGCCCAATAATGGGATTGCTGGGTCATATGGTAGTTCTATTTTTAGCTTTTTGAGGAACCTACATACTTGTTTTCCACAGTGGCTGCACCAATTTATATTCCCACCAACAGTGAGGGAGAGCTCTCTTTTCTCCACACTCTCTCTAGAATGTATTATTTGTAGATTTTCTGATCGTGGCCACACCAGCTATACCAGTGTGAGGTGATATCTCATTGTAGTTTTGATTTGCATTTCTCTAATAATGAGCAATGTCAAGCCATCTTTTCATGTTTGTTGGCCATATATATGTCTTCTTTGGAGAAATGTCTATTTAACATGAGTCTTTTGCCCATGTTTTGATTGGGTTGTTTGTTCTTTTGATATTGAGCTGCATGAGCTGTCTGTATATTTTAAAGATTAATCCTTGTTGGTTGCTTTGCTTGCAAATATTTCCTTCCATTCTGATGGTTGTCTTTTCATCTTATTTATGATTCCCTTTGCTATAAAATTTGCTCAGGAATTTTAAATCCCTACCCCCCAAATAATCTGTATTTACTCTTACTGTGAAATTATCAAAATTCCTGCCAAAGCAGTTTCCTCCATTTTAAGATCTTACATCTCACTAACATATGATAAATATTATAATCTCCTTTTTATGGTAAACAGCACATAACTCCAGAAAAATGTAGAGGAAGCTTTGAGCATAAGTCCTCATTGAAGTGGAAGCATTCAGTGCCCCAAACTGCTTGCTTTAAATTAATGGTTACTATCAAAAGGCTAAGATACAAATGTATACTTATCCAATGGTTTGAGACAACCAAAAAAGAAAAAAAAATGGGCAAGTAATATTACTCTTTAGTTTTACTCATTTACAATAAAGTTATTATACTGCAAATATTAAACCCACATATGTATTTAACCTGTTTCAAGGAAAAATTGCATCATCTATAGAGGAATTTTAAAATACATGTTTCATTGCCATTGAATCAGTATTCTTTTTCATTGCTGAGTTTCTCCTGGGCCTGTAATTATGCTGACACATAGTAGGCATGCAATAAATATTGTTGCAGTTTTCTAGATCAGGTCCTTTTCTCTCTCTAAATATATTAACATTTAACCTCAATGGTTGCTTAGGCCCCAAGGGCTACACAGAGACTAACAACAATTTGAAAACATACTTTCAAAGCCATTTCATAAACAATGCTAAAATTAGATATAGTTCTGTGTGTGCAGGGAGGAGGCATTTCTCTTCTTTCTGTGGAAAAATTAAGGATTAAAACTGGTGAGATCTTTCAGAGCTGCATTGTGAGTTCAAATAACAAAGAAAGAAGGAAAGAAAAAGGAAAAAAAGCAAGTAAAGCAAGTCAGCCTGATGCAGAATAAGAGAAGTGGAACTACTTTTATCACTAACCCCCCAGGGGAAAAAAACTTGATAAATGGAGCAAAAATAAGGTAAATACTATACTCCCAAAACAGAAAACTGAAATTTTATGAGGCTATTGCCAACTGATATTCCTTACCTACTTGGCTTGAAACAAATGAGAGGCAGAAGAGTTAAATGCTGTGGTGTTATGAGACCAAACCTGGGTCCACATGTAGTAATGTCAATCTACGGACAGCAGGCTGCGGTGAAGAAAAGTGCAACGTTAATAGCAGGGCACCAAGCAAGGAGTCCAGGGCAGCTAGTGCTCAGAACAACCTAACTCCCCAGTGGATTTCAGGAAAGCATTTTAAAGACCCACCACCATATAAGAGGGGGTGGGTCTTGGGGTGAGTGTTCAGCTCATGTTCAGCTCAATTGTGATTCTCTGATTGGTTGTTGGTGAGGTAACAGGGTGGTGTCACAGGGGTTAAGATTACGGATCCTTAGGCTCCGGTAGGTCTGGGGGTACCTGCCTTCTGGTCATCAGGTAGTTAAGTCTTCCATTTGGTGGAGGTTTTAGCATCTGTAAAACAACTCAGGAAATGTCCATCAACTACTATTAGCTACATACTTCAGAGAGGAGCTAAAGCCAAGGATATGGGAGGAGGACTATCCCAGGAAGGACCTGTAGGGTCCTACTTGGTTACACTGGTTTTGGAGGCAGATCAGGATATTCACTCCAATTCTGCTCTTAAACAAATGTGAGACTTTTAAGGTTACTGTGATGTTAGAGAAAATATTAATAAATAGCAGCTTTCAATAAGTACAGCTTTTTCAGCTCCTTAAGTTATAATTAGTATTTCAACTGTGGACAATCATGCTGAATTTAGTCCTAATAAGGCAATTTTTCTGCCTAAAACAAATACTCACACCATAGGCACTATGAACATGCCAGTAAAATCTTGTTGGAATATTTTTAAGCCAAATTTTTTATCACACTAATAATATCCCTAGAGTCAATACAGACAAAATTAAAAAATGCTGCTATAGTACAATCAAGTGTTTAAAAAATAAGCATGAAATAAGTTCCTACTATGTGACATGTTTTGCCAGGCAGAGGCTACCACAATAAGTAAGGCTTAATTGTTGCCCTTAGGGGAGAGAATGGGAGAAGAGCCTTGTAAATATTTATAAAAAGGGTAATGAGGAGGTCCATTGTTTTCAACTCAGCAAGTCTTGTGGCAGAAAACAACTTGGGATCAGAAACATCCTTGGTCCTAGTTCCCATAATCCTGTAAACCACAACTGGAGATTTCTAGTAGGTCACCACTAAAATGTGAGCCATCTAAACTCAATGAAAACAATCACAATTAAAAAGAAAAGAGTCCATATATCCAAAGCATGATATGAATCACTCTTAAAAAAGTAAGCTAACAGAAAATCAACATTTTTATACAGTATGCAATTTACCAAGCACTTTCCTTTCTATAATCTCATTTTACCATCATTGTTACAGAGTCCTTTTCTCTGCGCCTTGCCTTCCCGTGACAGGCACACTAGGAGCGCCCCGCTGGCAGCGCGGCACACTAGGAGCTCGGCCGAGAAGAGCTACCCCACGACCGAGGTGAGGAAGGGCAGCGGTAAGGAGATACCCCTCCTCCAAGGTCAGGAAGGGCGGCGGTGAGAGACCCCCTCGTCCAAGGTAAGGTGCTATGGGTGTGCTTTGCTGGAGCAGCCAGGAAGAGATACCCCACGCCCAAGGTAAGAGAAACCCAAGTAAGACGGTAGGTCTTGCAAGAGGGCATCAGAGGGCAAATACACTGAAACCATACTCACAGAAAACTAGTCAATCTAATCACACCAGGACCACACCCTTGTCTAACTCAGTGAAATTAAGCCATGCCCGTGGGGCAACCCAGGATGGGCGGGTCATGGTGGAGAAATCTGACAGGGTGTGGTCCACTGGAGAAGGGAATGGCAAACCACTTCAGTATTCTTGCCTTGAGAATCCCATGAACAGCATGAAAAGGCAAAATGATACGATACTGAAAGAGAAACTCCCCAGGTCAGTAGGGGCCCAATATGCTACTGGAGATGAGTGGAGAAATAACTCCAGAAAGAATGAAGGGATGGAGCCAAAGCAAAAAGAATACCCAGCTGTGGATGTGTCTGGTGATAGAAGCAAAGTCCGATGCTGTAAAGAGCAATATTGCATAGGAACCTGGAATGTCAGGTCCATGAATCAAGGCAAATTGGAAGTGGTCAAACAAGAGATGGCAAGAGTGAAGGTCGACATTCTAGGAATTAGCGAACTAAAATGGACTGGAATGGGTGAATTTAACTCAGAGGACCATTATATCTACTACTGCGGGCAGGAATCCCTTAGAAGAAATGGAGTGGCCATCATGGTCAACAAAAGAGTCCGAAATGCAGTATTTGGATGCAATCTCAAAAATGACAGAATGATCTCTGTTCGTTTCCAAGGCAAACCACTCAATGTCACAGTAATCCAACTCTATGCCCCTACCAGTAACGCTGAAGAAGATGAAGTTGAACGGTTCTATGAAGACCTACAAGACCTTTTAGAACTAACACCAAAAAAGATGTCCTTTTCATTATAGGGGACTGGAATGCAAAAGTAGGAAGTCAAGAAACACCTGGAGTAACAGGCAAATTTGGCCTTGGAATACGGAATGAAGCAGGGCAAAGACTAATAGAGTTTTGCCAAGAAAATGCACTGGTCATAGCAAACACCCTCTTCCAACAACACAAGAGAAGACTCTATACATGAACATCACCAGATGGTCAACACCAAAATCAGATCGATTATATTCTTTGCAGACAAAGATGGAGAAGCTCTATACAATCAACAAAAACAAGACCAAGAGCTGACTGTGGCTCAGACCATGAACTCCTTACTGCCAAATTCAGACTGAAATTGAAGAAAGTAGGGAAAACCACTAGACCATTCAGGTATGACCTAAACCAAATTCCTTATGATTATACAGTGGAAGTGAGAAATAGATTTAAGGGCCTAAATCTGATAGATAGAGTGCCTGATGAACTATGGAATGAGGTTCGTGACATTGTACAGGATTGTACAGGGATCAAGACCATCCCCATGGAAAAGAAATGCAAAAAAGCAAAATGGCTGTCTGGGGAGGCCTTACAAATAGCTATGAAAAGAAGAGAAGCAAAAAGCAAAGGAGAAAAAGAAAGATATAAACATCTGAATGCAGAGTTCCAAAGAATAGCAAGAAGAGATAAAAAGCCTTCTTCAGCGATCAATGGAAAGAAATAGAGGAAAACAACAGAATGGGAAAGACTAGGGATCTCTTCAAGAAAATCAGAGATACCAAAGGAACATTTCATGCAAAGATGGGCTCGAGAAAGGACAGAAATGGTACGGACCTAACAGAAGCAGAAGATATTAAGAAGAGATCGCAAGAATACACAGAAGAACTGTATAAAAAAGAGCTTCACGACCCATATAATCATGATGGTGTGATCACTGACCTAGAGCCAGACATCCTGGAATGTGAAGTCAAGTGGGCCTTAGAAAGCATCACTACGAACAAAGCTAGTGGAGGTGATGGAATTCCAGTGGAGCTATTCCAAATCCTGAAAGATGATGCTGTGAAACTGCTGCACTCAATATGCCAGCAAATTTGGAAAACTCAGCAGTGGCCACAAGATTGGAAAAGGTCAGTTTTCATCCCAATCCCAAAGAAAGGCAATGCCAAGGAATGCTCAAACTACCACACAATTGCACTCATCCCACACGCTAGTAAAGTAATGCTCAAAATTCTCCAAGCCAGGCTTCAGCAATATGTGAACCGTGAACTTCCTGATGTTCAAGCTGGTTTTAGAAAAGGCAGAGGAACCAGAGATCAAATTGCCAACATCCGCTGGATCATGGAGAAAGCAAGAGAGTTCCAGAAAAACATCTATTTCTGCTTTATTGACTATGCCAAAGCCTTTGACTGTGTAGATCACAAGAAACTGTGGAAAATTCTGAAAGAGATAGGAATACCAGACCACCTGATCTGCCTCTTGAGAAATCTGTATGCAGGTCAGGAAGCAACAGTTAGAACTGGTCATGGAACAACAGACTGGTTCCAAATAGGAAAAGGAGTACGTCAAGGCTGTATATTGTCACCATGTTTATTTAACTTATATGCAGAATCAGATCAGATCAGATCAGATCAGTCGCTCAGTCATGTCCGACTCTTTGCGACCCCATGAACTGCAGCACGCCAGGCCTCCCTGTCCATCACCAACTCCCGGAGGTCACTCAGACTCACATCCATCGAGTCAGTGATGCCATCCAGCCATCTCATCCTCTGTCGTCCCCTTCTCCTCCTGCCCCCAATCCGTCCCAGCATCAGAGTCTTCTCCAATGAGTCAACTCTTCGCATGAAGGGGCCAAAATATTGGAGTTTCAGCTTTAGCATCATTCCCTCCAAAGAAATCCCAGGGCTGATCTCCTTCAGAATGGACTGGTTGGATCTCCTTGCAGTCCAAGGGACTCTCAAGAGTCTTCTCCAACACCACAGTTCAAAAGCATCAACTCTTCAGTGCTCAGCCTTCTTCACAGTCCAACTCTCACATCCATACATGACCACAGGAAAGACCATAGCCTTGACTAGGCGAACTTTATGCAGAATACATCATGAGAAATGCTGGACTGGAAGAAACACAAGTTGGAATCAAGATTGCTGGGAGAAATATCAATAACCTCAGATATGCAGATGACACCACCCTTATGGCAGAAAGTGAAGAGGAACTCAAAAGCCTCTTGATGAAAGTGAAAGTGGAGAGTGAAAAGGTTGGCTTAAAGCTCAACATTCAGAAAACGAAGATCATGGCATCCAGTCCCATCACTACATGGGAAATAGATGGAGAAACAGTAGAAACAGTGTTAGACTTTATTTTTCTGGGCTCCAAAATCACTGCAGATGGTGACTGCAGCCATGAAATTCAAAGACGCTTACTCCTTGGAAGGAAAGTTATGACCAACCTAGATAGCATATTCAAAAGCAGAGACATTACTTTGCCAACAAAGATTCGCCTAGTCAAGGCTATGGTCTTTCCTGTGGTCATGTATGGATGTGAGAGCTGGACTGTGAAGAAGGCTGAGCGCCGAAGAATTGATACTTTTGAACTGTGGTGTTGGAGAAGACTCTTGAGAGTCCCTTGGACTGCAAGGAGATCCAACCAGTCCATTCTGAAGGAGATCAGCCCTGGAATTTCTTTGGAAGGAATGATGCTATAGCTGAAACTCCAGTATTTTGGCCACCTCATGCGAAGAGTTGACTCATTGGAGAAAACTCTGATGCTGGGAGGGATTGGGGGCAGGAGGAGAAGGGGACGACAGAGGATGAGATGGCTGGATGGCATCACTGACTTGATGGATGTGAGTCTGAATGACCTCCGGGAGTTGGTGATGGACAGGGAGGCCTGGCGTGGTGCAGTTCATGGGGTCGCAGAGTCGGACACGACTGAGCGACTGATCTGATCTGATCTGTTACAGAGTCCAAGCTCACTCTGCTTGCCACATGACAGGTCAATGAATCTGAGAAATGAGATGCTGAGGCAAGGAAGAGACATTAATTGGGGCAGATCAAGAAGATGGCAGGCTAGCGCCTCAAAATAACCACCTTATTGGGATCTAGATTCCAGGTTCTTTCATAAATCAGAGAGAAAGAAGCAATGAGGAACTAAAGTCAAAAGGCAGAAGAGGGAGGGAGAGGCAGTGGGGAAGTAAAGTGAAAGGGTCTCCAATCTTGCAAAACATCTCCAAGGTTATGTCCAGCCTTCGGAAGGGGTGTGTTAATCTCTTCTATTCACAGGTGGACAGGGACAAACTATCTCACCTTGAGCTGAACAAAGGCATTTTTGTTTACAGTCAAGCAGGGGGCAGGGTCCTCTAGGCAAGCCATTGTGTATGATTATAATAATGAAAGCAAGTCAAAGAAATAGTTTCCAACATGGAATCAGAATTGGCTTTCTCCCTGCAACATCATAAATCCATGAACTAAGCAGTCATTCTTTGGCACATTTTATAGGTAAGGAAACAGGCTTCAAAAAGTGGAGCAAATAATTTGAATTGGTATGATATGCTGGGAAATAAAATCAGGTGTTCTTGAGGACTGCAAAAAGAAATGCCTCAAAGGTAGAAATCAGGTGGGATCAAATTAAAGGAAAAAAACGAAGGGAGGAAGGGAGGGAGAGAAAAAAGCAAGCAAGGAACAAAAGGAAGGACGGAAAGAAAGAAAGATAAGCCACAGTCCAAAGGCACAGAGGAGGAAGAGCTCCTGAAAAGTGAGGAGACTTTTTGAAGTGCTTCTAACACAGAGATGGCTGAGACCACGGAACAACCAAAATGATGATAGGTGAGCCCTACAGAAGAAGCAGTGAGAAATTTTGACCCCACCATAATGACTCTATCATGATCTTGGACCAGCCAACAAAAAAGTTGCCTATGTGTCCTATCTCCATTTCCTTTCCTTGATGCCCTTACTGCTAAGTCGCTTCAGTCGTGTTCGACTCTGTGCGACCCCATAGACGGAAGCTCACCAGGCTCCCCTGCCCCTGGGATTCTCCAGGCAAGAACACTGGAGTGGGTTGCCATTTCCTTCTCCAATGCAGGAAAGTGAAAAGTGAAAGTGAAGTCGCTCAGTCGTGTCCGACTCTTAGCGACCCCATTGACTGGAGCCTACCAGGCTCCTCCGTCCATGGGATTTTCCAGGCAAAAGTACTGGGGTGATGCCCTTAGACCACTCCTAATCAGATTCTAGCCCTTCTGTTAATGCCACCAACAGTGCTCTCATGGAGGTGACTAACAAACTCCAAAGTTGTTGTGGGAGCATGTAATTTCCTCGGTTCTGTCTCATCACAATGAAATTTGAAGTGACAGATGTTAAAGCCCTCAGACAGACCATGTCTCAGCTCTCGAACAGATCAGCATTACAGCTCTTGGACAGATCAGTGTTATAGCTCCGTGTTACACCCAGTTTTATTTAAGAAAATACATCCTTGAGGCATGAGGGTATGCTGACCCAAAAGAAGCGAAGAGAAGAGAGAGACCCCTGGCCCTTTGACTCCTCTTTTTATGTTTTTTTCTCCTCACCCCTGGGCCTGCCCTGTGTAAATTGGGCTGGCTAGGAGTGCTGTTTGTTCTACCTGAGGTCCTCACTCCGGTCCTAGGACCTTCCTTTGTTCTATTTTGGTGGGCTTTTCCCTTCCTTGTCTTTTAGCCACCACCATTCTGGACTCCTTTTCCCTATTCTAACTACCTAACAAAAGTGTTCGGAAAAGGCAATGGCAACCCACTCCAGTACTTTTGCCTGGAAAATCCCATAGATGGAGGAGCCTGGTAGCCTGTAGTCCATGGGGTCGCTAAGAGTAGGACATGACTGAGCGACTTCACTTTCACTTTTCACTTTCATGCATTGGAGAAGGAAATGGCAACCCACTCCAGTGCTCTTGCCTGGAGAATCCCAGGGGATAGGGCAGCCTGGTGAGCTGCTGTCTATGGGGTCACACAGAGTCAGACACGACTGAAGCGACTTAGCAGTAGCAGCAACAAAAGTGTTAATCCAGTAGTTAATTCTCAGTCCTCATCTTACTTGACTTGAATGTTCATGTGCCATAAATTCATATGTTCAAATCCTAATCCTAACAGGTGAGGCTTCTGGGATGTGCTTAGGTCATGAGGGTGAAACTTTCATGAATGGAATTATTATCCTTATAAAAGAGGTTCCACAGCCCCTTCCACTGCATGAGGACACAGCAAGAAGTTGGCAGTCTGAGACTCAGAAGAGGGCCCTCACTCAACCATGCTGGCACCCTGATCTTGGACTTCCAGCCTCCAAAGCTGTGAGAAATTTCTGTTGTTTATAAGGCCCCTAATCTGTGGTATTTTGTTATGGCGGACCAAATACACAAAGAGGATTTATCAGGAAAATTAAACACAATAATGGGCATCTCTTCCTCTATATCTGCGAGACAATTCAAATTCAGCATGTTCAAACCTGAACTCCTGGGCTTGTCCCTAAAGCTACTCTACCAGTCTTCCTCATCTCAATGGATGTCAGTTTCACATTTCCAGTTGTTCAGGCTAATAAAAACCTTGAAGTTATTATTTTAAAAAATCTTTCTTTAAATAAGTATATATATTAGACATCTAATGTTTAAGAATTTATACAAATTGAACAAATGCAGAATCAGAACTGGGAGTCCTCTGGTAACCTAGAGATTAGGATTCCAGGATTTCACTGCTATGACCTGGATTTAATCTCTGGGAACTGAAATGACACAGCCATGTGGCACAGCCAAAAAAGAAAAAAAAGAAACAGAATTTTAATAATATTCCAGAAGCCTTCTTTAGACTTCCTCCTTCTAGTCACTTCAGTTCAGTTCACTTCAGTCACTCAGTCATGTCCAACTCTTTGTGACACCATGGACTGCAGCATGCCAGGCCTCCCTGTCCATCACCAACTCCTGGAGCTTACTCAAACTCCTGTCCATCGAGTCGGTGATGGATCCAACTATTGCATCCTCTGTTGTCCCTTCCTCTTCCCACTTTCAATCTTTCTGAGCACTAGGGTCTTTTTAAATGTCAGTTCTTTGCATCAGGTGGCCAAAGTATTGGAGTTTCAGCTTCAACATCAGTCCTTCAAATGAACACCCAGAACTGATCTCCCTTAGGACAGACTGGTTGGATCTCCTGCAGTCCAAGGGACTCTCAAGAGTCTTCTCCAACACCACAGTTCAAAAGCATCAATTCTTCAGCGCTCAGCTTTCTTTATGGTCTGACTCTCACATCCATACACGACTACTGGAAAAAACCATAGCTTTGACTAGATGGACCTTTGTTGACAAAGTAATATCACTGTTTTTAATATGCTGTCTAGGTTGGTCACAACTTTTCTTCCAAGAAGCAAGCGTCTTTTAATTTCATGACTGCAATCACCATCTGCAGTGATTTTGGAGCCCCCAAAAATAAAATCTGTCACTGTTTCCATAGTTTCCCCATCTATTTGCCATGAAGTAATGGGACCAGATGACATAATCTTAGTTTGCTGAATGTTGAGTTTTAAACCAACTTTTTCACTCTCCTCTTTCACTTTGATCAAGTGGCTCTTTAGTCTTTCATGTTTTGCCATAAGGGTGATGTCATCTGCATATCTGAGGTTATTGATATTTCTCCCGGCAATCTTGATTCCAGTTTGTACTTCACCCAGCTCAGCATTTCTCATCATGTACTCTGCATATAAGTTAAATAAGCAGGGTGACAATATACAGCCTTAACATACTCCTTTTCCTATTTGGAACCAGTCTGTTGTTCCATGTCCAGTTCTAACTGTTGCTTCCTGACCTGCATACAGATTTCTCAGGAGGCAGATAAGGTGGTCTGGTATTCTCATCTCTTTAAGAACTTTCCACAGTTTGTGGTGATCCACAAGGTCAAAGGCTTTGGTGTAGTCAATAAAGAGAATAGATGTTTTCTGGAACTCTCTTTTTTCAGTGATCCAACGGATGTTGGCAATTTGATCTCTGGTTCCTCCGCCTTTTCTAAATCCAACTTGAACATCTGGAATTTCATGGTTCACATACTGTTGAAGCCTAGCTTGGAGAATTTTGAGCATTACTTTGCTAGCGTGTGAGATGAGTGCAATTCTGTGGTAGTTTGAACATTTTTTGGCATTGCCTTTCTTTGGGATTGGAATGAAAATTGACCTTTTCCAGTCCTGTGGACACTGCTGAGTTTTCCAAATTTGCTGACAGCTCTTTCACAGCATCATCTTTTAGGATTTGAAATAGCTCAACTGGAATTTCATCACCTCCACTAGCTTTGTTTGTAGTGATGCTTCCTAAGGCCCACTTGACTTCACATTCCAGGATGTCAGGCTCTAGGTGAGTGATCATACCATTGTGGTTATCTGGGTATCTAGTTACTAGCACCTCTCCCATAACAAACATGGGTTTCTTAATATAAAATAAAATCTGGATATTTTAGCATTTGTCTATCATCAGTGCCAGAGAAAAATAAAAGTTTTTAAAAAGCAAATAGGAAGGAGAATAGACAAATCTATCATAGAAGAAAATTTCCCAGAACTAAAGAAAGCATGAGTTCTCAGATTTAAGAAGCCCATCAGTTGTCAAGCTCAATATATGGATAAAGACCCACACCAAGACACACTGTTGTGAAATGTCAGAATAAGCGGGGGGAAGCCTCTTATCTTCCAGAAAGTAAAACATTGCCCTAAAGGAGCAATAATCAATGACATCTGAATTGCCATAGGCAACTTTGTGAAGGAAGAAGATAGGACAATATTAAAAATTAAGAAAATAAGATTTTTGTTAATGTTTTAGATCATATTTATATTTCTGCACATTACTGAAAAAACAGATTAAAAAGCTTGCATTCCAAAACAAAAATAGTCCATAATCCCATCACCTAACCAGGTCAATGATATTTTTTTTGCCAGGTTTTCTTCTAGTCCTTTTTATATGCATTTTCAAAGTTAATATATTTGCAATAGTATTAAAGGTAGATATTATATGTATATGTATATATAGATATACATATAGATATAGTTGGGCTTCCCTTATGGCTCAGCTGGTACTGAATCTGCCTGCAATGCAGGAGACCTGGGTTCTATCCCTGTGTTCGGGATATCCCTTGGAAAAGGGAAAGGCTAACTACTCTAGTATTCAGGCCTGGATAATTTGAAAAGAGTTGGACATGTGACTGAGCAAATTTCACTTTCATATTCTACAAGCTTATTTTACAATACATCACAAGAATTGTTCTAGTCGGTAGTTGGTAGCCTTTCTTTATTTCTCATCTTCCCCCGTTTCTTCTCCTTCTCTCTCACTCCCTCCATTCCCAATCCATGGTAATATTATCACTTCTTCTCCCATTCAAGTACTAACAAGGCCTGACCCTGCCAAGCTTCCGAGATCAGACAAGATCAGGTGCGTTGAGTGTGGTATGGCCTTAGACTACCACTCTTTCTATCTTTTTTAGTTTTTCAAAATTTCTCAACTCTTCTAGCTTATTATCTCTACCTCTTAAAAGTTAGAATCAGCCTATCAAACTTCAAAGAAAATTTCGATTGTCGCTGCTATGTTTAAAGTGGATAACCAACCTACTGTATAGCACAGGAAACTCTGTTCAATGTTATGTGGTAGCCTGAATGGGAGGGAAGACTGGGGGAGAATGGATACATGTATATGTATGGCTGAGTCTCTTCATTGTTCACCTGAAACTATCACAATATTGTTTGTTAATGGCTGTAATCCCACTACAAAATTAAATGTTTTTTAAAAATTTCTGTTGGGTTTTAATTGCAACTCCATAGGATTTACAGAATAGTTTGATGAGGACTGCCTTCTTTAGAAAATTGAGCCTTTCCATCTAGGGGCATGGCATGTCTTTCCATTTATTGCAGTTATCTTTTGTGTGGAGGAAGTGCTAGCATCACTGTCACAGACAAGTGGCCACGTCTATTATTCACATCCTCAGTTCAGTTCAGTCACTCAGTCATGTTCGACTTTTTGCAACCCTATGAACTGCAGCACACCAGGCCTCCTTGTCCATCACCAACTCCCGGAGTCCACCCAAACCCATGTCCATCGAGTCGGTGATGCCATCCAACCATCTCATCCTCTGTCGTCCCCTTCTCCTTCTGCCCTCAATCTTTCCCAGCATCACAGTCTTTTCGAATGAGTCAGCTCTTCGCATGAGGTGGCCAAAGTATTGGAGTTTCAGCTTCAGCATCAGTCCTTCCAATGAACACCCAGGACTGATCTCCTTTAGGATGGACTGGTTGGATCTCCTTGCAGTCCAAGGGACTCTCAAGAGTTTTCTCCAACACCACAGTTCAAAAGCATCAATTTTTCGGTGATCAGCTTTCTTTATAGTCCAACTCTCACATCCAGGCATCACCACTAGAAAAACCATAGCTTTAACTAGATGGACCTTTGTTGGCAAAGTAATGTCTCTGCTTTTTAATATGCTGTCTAGGTTGGCCATAACTTTCCTTCCAGGGAGTAAGTGTGTAAGTCTTTCAATTTCATGTAAGTAAGTAAGTCTTTTAATTTCATGGCTGCAATCACCATCTGCAGTGATTTTAGAGCCCAGAAAAATAAAGTCAGCCACTGTTTACACTGTTTCCCCGTCTATTTGCCATGAAATGATGCACATCCTATGACCCAACAATCCCTTTTCTTCAAATTTGGAGTAATATCCATACTTAAATGTGCCCTACAGTATTCTCTATAGTAGGGAAAAAGGGAAATAACCTAAATGTCCATCAATAAGGGGATGGATAAAGAACATATTTCCATCCATTGTTAAACAAATCACATCACAAAACACATTTATATTCATGTAAAGCACACATGTATGTACACAAAACACAGGTTTTTACCACCCATCAACTTTAAAATCTTGAACTTACGTAATACTTACTTCACTTCATTGTTATTTTTCTGATTTCTGAGAGGATTAAACGGATTAATACTTCTAAAGTCCTTAAAGCAGTGGCTGGTACAAAGTAATTGCACTCAATGCTAGCTGAAGTAATTGCATTCAGTGCTGTGTGTGTGTGTCTGTGTGTGTGTGTGTGTGTGTGTGTGTGTGTTAGTTGTGTCCAACTCTTTGTGACCCCAAGGACTGTAGCCTACCAGGGTCCCCTGTCCATGGAATTCTCCAGGCAAGAATCCTGAAGTGGGTGGCCATTTCCTTCTCCAGAGGATCTTGCTTACCAAGGGATCGAAACCTGGTAACCTGCATTGCAGGCAGGTTCTTTACCATCTAAGCCACCAGGAAAACCCTGCTAGCTGCTATTATTGTTGTTATTATTATTATTTATATTTAACAGATAATTCATTAACTGACCACCTTGTGTGAGGCACCCCACTATCGATTGGTGACGTAGAAACGAAAAAGAATCTGTCCCCATCATTGAAAAAGAAAGCTTACACAATGTGGAACAAATACACATATGTCTGCAATGGCCATATAATGTGGTAGGCACTTTGAAAGAATAATTGGTGAGTGCTGTGAGCATACAGAGGAGGCTCACTCAACACTGGATTGGAGCAGGATGGGTGGAAGAGTGGGGCATTTTTTATATGGAAAATTCTAATGACAACTTTCTTTCCATCCCCTGTCCTTGTTAAAGGAGAGAAAGTCCTTTGTACATTATTTATTCCTCTCCAAACCTAAAAGTACCCACCACAATTTATGTTACCACAAGATTTTCTGATTACCGCTCAAGCTTGGCAACCAAAAGTAACCATTATGAGACATGACAGGGTTGTTCAGCAGGACAAGTTGGGAAACTATAAATCTTGCTGTCAAGCTCACAAGGAATTGACTTTATTCTGCAGGGTGCCAGCCTTTCATAACATAGTTTCCACATTCAGAGAGCATTTTATGGTAAGCTTCCAAACATTGTGTTGCACAACAAATATCTAAATCCCTTGCCAAGGGTTTAAGATTGTATAAACTCCAGATAAACATGAGTCAGCATTGCATCACTATGTTTTTTTAAAGGGGGTGGGCCATGACAGTGGCATGTATTAATTAGAGTATATTAACTAGGAACCATTAGGTAAGTTTCCAACTTGGATCACACTTTTACAAGATTCAGTCTGAAAATTCAAGAGAGAGATGGAAAACCTGATACTGATTAAAAGACCAACCTATAAGACAGTGATGGATTAAAGGAATGTGGAATGTTTTCGAACTAATTCAATAAGAACTGTTCACTCTAGGACAAACAAAAGTAAGAGATTTTCTGCCCATAAAAGCTCATGGTCTAGTCAGAAAAACAAAGTGCTAGCACAGAAAATGTGATGCTATAAAGTCTTTTACAATATGAACTTTAAGTATAGGCTAGAGCAAGTGGTATTTTAGCTAGATTTTTAACAAGGATTACACACCTCTTGTGAAAAACTTGTCATGGCTTCTTATTGCTGACAGGATAAATCTGCTTTTCTCACCTTGTCCCACAGACTGTACTCAATGGTAATCTTCTAGTCCAACTAGAATGGCTTAAGCAGTATGCCCCAACTTTCCCATCTGGAATACTCTTCTGTACAAAACCTAACCATGGGGAGTCATGTTGATCCCATCTCTTCCATGGAACCTTTGTGGATCAGAACAGAAAACATGCAAAGTTCCCTATAATGGTCAGAATAGGCCTTCAACACTTAGACTGCATCCTAATTGAATTAGTTTATGTCTCTAAGGAAAGCAAGGGTCAACCACTAAAAGGATAACAAATCTAAAAAGCTGAAACAGCTAGCTTTGTCAAACAGCACTTTCCTGGGGAGAGGATGGAAGGGCTTTCAGCCAATCAGTTCAGTTCACTCATTCAGTCATGTCCAACTCTTTGCAACCCCATGGACTGGAGGAAGCCAGGCTTCCCTGTCCATCACCAACTCCCAGAACTTGCTCAAACTCATGTCTATCGACTCAGTGATGCCATCCAACAATCTCATCCTCTGTCGTCCTTTTCTCCTCCTGCCTTCAATCTTTTCTAGCATCAGCGTCTTTTCCAAGAAGTCAGTTCTTTACATCAGGTGGCCAAAGTATTGGAGTTTCAGCTTCAACATCAGTCCTTCCAATGAATATTCAGGACTGATTTCCTTTAGGATAGACTGGTTGGATCTCCTTGTAGTCCAAGGGACTCTCAAGAGTCTTCTCCAACACCACAGTTCAAAACCATCAATTTTTCAGTTCTCAGCTTTCTTTATAGTCCAACTGTCACATCCACACATGACTACTGGAAAAACCATAGCTTTAACTAGATAGACCTTTGTTGACAAAGTAATATCACTGTTTTTAATATGCTCTCTAGGTTGGTCACTTTTCTTCCAAGAACCAAGCATCTTTTAATTTCATGGCTTCAGTCACCATCTGCAGTGATTTTGGAGTCCAAAAAAATATAGTCAGCCACTGTTTTCATTGTTTCCCCATCTGTTTGCCATGAAGTGATAGAACCAGATGCCATGATCTTAGTTTTCTGAAAGATGAACTTTAAGCCAACTTTTTCACTCTCCTCTCTCACTTTAATCAAGAGGCTCTTCAGTTCTTCTTTGCTTTCTGCCATAATGGTGGTGTCATTGGTATATCTCAGGTTATTGATATTTCTCCCAGCAATCTTGATTCCAGCTTGTGCTTCAACTAGCCTAGCATTTCACATGATGTACTCTGCATGTAAGTTAAATAAACAGGGTGACAATATAGACCCTTGATGTACTCCTTTCACAGTTTGAAACCCGTCTGTTGTTCCATGTCCAATTCTAACTGTTTCTGCTTGACCTGCATACCGATGTCTCAGGAGTCAGGTCAGGTGATCTAGTATTCCCATCTCTTTAAGAATATTTCACAGTTTTTTGTGATCTACACAGTCAAAGGCTTTGGCATAGTCAATAAAGCAGAAATCGTTATTTTTCTGGAACTTCCTTGCTTTTTCTATGATCCAACAGATGTTGGCAATTTGATCTCTGGTTCCTTAGCCTTTCTAAATCCAGCTTGAACATCTGGAAGTTCACACTTCACATACTTTTGAAGCCTGGCTTGGAGAATTTTGAGCATTATTTAGCTAGCATGTGAGATGAGTGCAATTCTGCGGTCTTTTGAACATTCTTTGGCATTGCCTTTATTTTTAAAATGAAAACTGATCTTTTCCAGTCCTGTGGACACTGCTGAATTTTCTGGCATATGAGTGCAGCACTTTCACACCATCATCTTTCAGGATTTGAAATAGCTCAACTGGAATTCCATCACCTCCACTAGCTTTGTTCATAGTGATGTTTCCTAAGGCCCAATTGACTTCACATCCTATCATGTCTGGTTCTGGGGAGTAATCACACCATTGTGGTTATCTGGGTCATGAAAATATTTTTTGTATAGTTCTTCTGTGCATTCTTGACACCTCTTCTTAATATCTTCTGCTTCTGTTAGGTCCATACTATTTTGTCCTTTATTGTGCCCATCTTTGCATTAATGTTCCCTTGGTATCTCTAATTTTCCTGAAGAGATCTCTAGTCTTTGCTATTCTATTGTTTCCTCTATTTCTTTTCATTGATCACTGAGGGAAGCTTTATTATCTCTCCTTACTATTCTTTGGAACTCTGCATTCAATTGGTATCTTTCCTTTTCTCCTTTGCCTTTAGCTTCTCTTTTTTTCTCAGCTATTAGTAAGGTCTCCTCAGATGACCATTTTGCCTTTTTGCATTTCTTTTTCTTGGGGATGGTTTTGTACAATGTACAAGAACTCCTGTATAATGTCATGAACCATTGTCCATAGTTCTTCAGGCACTCTGTCTATCAGATCTAGTCCCTTAAATCTATTTCTCATTTCCACTTGATAATCATAAGGGATTTGATTTAAGTCATACCTGAATGATCTAGTGGTTTTCCCTACATTCTTCAGTTTAAGTCTGAATTTGGCATTAATGAGTTCATGATGTGAGCCACAGTCAGCTTCTGGTCTTGTTTTTGCTGCCTCTATAGAGCTTCTCCATCTTTGGCTGCAAAAAAATATTGACCATCTAGTTATGTCCATGTATATAGAGTGTTCTCTTGTGTTGTTGGAAGAAGGTGTTTGGTATAACCAGTGTATTTTCTTGGCAAAACTCTGTTAGCCTTTACTCTGCTTCATTTTGTACTCTGAGACCAAATTTGCCTTTTACTCCAGGTATCTCTCTTTTTTTTAATTAAATTTTATTTTGCTTAACTTTACAATATTGTATTGCTTTTGCCATACATCAAAATGGATCCGCCACAAGTATACATGTGTTCCCCATCCTGAACCTTCCTCCCTCCTCCCTCCTCATACCATCCCTCTGGGTCATCTCAGTGCACCAGCCCCAGGCATCCATTATCAGGCATCGTACCTGGACTGGCGACTCGTTTCAGATATGATATTATACATATTTCAATGCTATTCTCCCAAATCACCCCCCCCTCTCCTCTTCCCGGACCCCAAAAGTCTGTTCTACACATCAGTGTCTCTTTTGCTATCTCGTAAACAGGGTTATTGTTACCATCTTTCTAAATTCCATATATATGTGTTACTATACTGTATTTGTGTTTTTCTTTCTGGCTTACTTCACTCTGTATAATAGGCTCCAGTTCCATCCACCTCATTAGAACTGATTCAAATGCATTCTTTTTAACAGTTGAGTAATACTCCATTGTGTATATGTACCACTGCTTTTTTATCCATTAATCTGTGGATGGACATCTAGGTTGCTTCCATTTCCTGGCTATTGTAAACAGTGCTGCTATGAACATTGGGGTACACGTGTCTCTTTCAATTCTGGTTTTCTCAGTGTGTATGCCCAGCAGTGGGATTGCTGGGTCATAAGGCAGTTCTGTTCCCAGTTTTTTGAGGAATCTCCATACTGTTCTCCAAAGTGGCTGTACTAGTTTGCATTCCCACCAACAGTGTAAGAGGGTCCCCTTTTCCCCCCCCCTCCCCCACATTTATTGCTTGTGGACTTTCGGACTGCAGCCATTCTGACTGGCTCCAGGTATCTCTTGACTTCCTACTTTTGCATTCCAGTCCCCTGTGATGGAAAGCACATCTTTTTTGGGTATTACTTCTAAAATGTCTTGTAGGTCTTCATAGAACCATTCAACTTCAGCTTCTTTGGCATTACTGGTTGGAGCATAGACTTGGATTACTGTGATATTGAATGGTTGGCCTTGGAAACAGAGATCTTTCTGTAGTTTTTGAGATTGCATCCAAGTACTGCATTTCAGACTCTTGTTGATTATGAGTGCTACTTCATTTTGCCTAAGGAATTCTTGCCCATAGTAGTAAATATAATGGTCATCTGAATTAAATTCGCCCATTCCATTCCATTTTAGTTCACTGATTCCTAAAATGTCGATGTTCACTCTTGCCATCTCCTGTTTGACCACTTCCAATTTACCTTGATTCATGGACTTAACATTCTAGGTTCCCATGCAATATTGTTCTTTACAGCTTTGAATTTTACTTCCACCACCAGTCACATCCACAACTGGGCATTGTTTTTGCTTTGGCTCAGCCTCTTCCTTCTTTCTGGAGTTATCCACTCTTCTCCAGCAGCCTACTGGGCACCTACAGACCTGTGGAGTTCATCTTTCAGTGTCATATCCTTTTGCCTTTTCATACCGTTCATGGGGTTCTCAAGGCAAGAATACTGAAGTGGTTTGCCATTCCCTTCTCCAGTGGACCACATTTTGTCAGACCTCCCCACCATGACCCGTCCATCTTGGGTGGCCCTACATGGCATAGCTCATAATTTCATTGAGTTAGGCAAGATTGTGGCCCATGCCATAAGTTTATTTAGTTTTCTGTGACTGTAGTTTTTCATTCTGCCTGCCCTCTGATGAATGAGGATAAGAGGCTTGTGCAACCTTCCTGATGGGAGAGACTGGCTGTGGGGATACTGTGTCTTATGTTCAGTTAATCTTTAATCCAATTTCCTGGGGATGGGTGGGGCTGTGTTCCCTCTCTGCAGTTTGGCCTGAGGCCAAACTATGATAGGCATAATGGTCAGAGATCAGTCGCTCAGTCGTGTCCGACTCTTTGCGACCCCATGAACCGCAGCACGCCAGGCCTCCCTGTCCATCACCAGCTCCCGGAGGTCACTCAGACTCGCATCCATCGAGTCAGTGATGCCATCCAGCCATCTCATCCTCTGTCGTCCCCTTCTCCTCCTGCCCTCAATCCCTCCCAGCATCAGAGTCTTCTCCAATGAGTCAACTCTTCGCATGAGGTGGCCAAAATACTGGAGTTTCAGCTTTAGCATCATTCCTTCTAAAGAAATTCCAGATTGATCTCCTTCAGAATGGACTGGTTGGATCTTCTTGCAGTCCAAGGGACTCTCAAGAGTCTTCTCCAACACCACAGTTCAAAAGCATCAATTCTTCGGCGCTCAGCCTTCTTCACAGTCCAGCTCTCACATCCATACATGACCACAGGAAAGACCATAGCCTTGACTAGGCGAACCTTTGTTGGTAAAGTAATGTCTCTGCTTTTGAATATGCTATCTAGGTTGGTCATAACTTTCCTTCCAAGGAGCAAGCGTCTTTTAATTTCATGGCTGCAGTCACCATCTGCAGTGATTTTGGAGCCCAGAAAAACAAAGTCTGACACTGTTTCCACTGTTTCCCCATCTATTTCCCATGCAGTGATGGGACCAGATGCCTCCTTCAAAAGTACTTATGCTAGCATACCTGGCTTCCCAAACCTGTTGTAGTCAGTGTCCCTGACCCCATGGTAGGCCACTGTCAAGCCACACCTCTGCCAGAAACTCCCAAGCATATACAGGGATGTTTGTTTCCATCTCTGATGGGGTCACTGCTCCTTTCTCCTGCAACCTGGTGTCCACAAGGTTTTGTTTGTGCCCTACAAGAGTATCTGTTTCCCTAGTCTTGTGAAAGGTTTGTAATCAAGTCCTGCTGATCTTCATACTCAAATTCCCTGAGAATACTCAGTCCCTTTGCCAGATCCCAGAGTTAGAATGTCTGTTGTGGGGCCTAGAACTTTCGCAGTAGCATAAGAACCTCTTTGGTATAATTGTTCTCCAGTTTGTGAGTTGCCTGCGTGGCTATTCTATAGTGGCTCTAATGATGACCTCCTCCAAGAGGACTTATGCCACATGCTGCATCTCCTAGGACTGATGTTGCTAGAGCTTCTGTCCTCATGGTAGGCCACTGCTGACTCATACCTCCATAGGAGACCCTCAAACACTCAAAGGCAGGTCTGTCTCTATCTTTTGTGAGTGCCTGCTCCTTTGCCTTGGTCCTGATGTGCACAAGGTTTTGTTTGTGCCCTCCAAGCATCTCTGGTGGGTGTGAAGTTTGATTTTAAACACAATTGCACCCTTCCTACAATCTTGTTGTGGCTTCTCCATTGCCCTTGGCCGTGGGTATCTTTTTTTGGTGGGTTCCAACATTAACCTGTCAATGATTGTTCAATAGCTAGTTGCAATTTTGGTGTTCTCATAGGAGGAAAATGAGTAGTAATGTGTATCTATTAATCTCCCCAAAAATATTTTTTTAAAAAGTTCCTGGCCAAGCCATTTGCTATCTTCACTGAATACATTAAAAAGGAAACAAATTAGCATTTTACCAGAAAGGTTTTAGATGACACATAAAGAAGGAAGAACTGTGGTAAAGCTTAGACAGTGTTACCAAAGGAACTGGCAGAACAGGGAATCTCTAAAAATAATATTAATACAAATTAGTCATAACTATTTAAAGAGATTGTGATGGGTGTCCAAGAAATGTACTGGATAATTCCTTAAAGTTGCTTTCATTTTCAAACCCATGAATTCATCAGACAACTTGTTTTTCTCCAGGTATAAGCTCCATACCTCTAATAAAGAAGCTCTAAAAAGGAATGATAATATTTTGTTTAAAAATAATTGTTACTTCAAATTATATCATATATACTAATTTATATATTTTCATGCTTGGTCAAAACAGACTGTATAAAATAACGATTTTTAAAAAATTATTCTGCAATGGTTAACTGTAATGGATAAATAAAATTTAATCCAAATTTGATGGCTTTAGCCTTAGGTCCTATAAATTTCCATTTGGCCATTTATGATGAAAGATTTAGAGGAAATACAATATGTTATAAATATTGCAGAGGTGGAATATGAAGAATGTCAAATAAGTGAATTGCCTGTCTTCATTACAGCAACAAAATTGTGGTGTAAAACCTGGTCCACTGGAGAAGGGAATGGCAAACCACTTCAGTATTTTTGCCTTGAGAACCACATGAACAGTATGAAAAGGCAAAATGATAGGATAATGAAAGAGGAACTTCCAAGGTCAGTAGGTGCCTAATATGCTACTAGAGATCAGTGGAGAAATAACTCCAGAAAGAATGAAGGGATGGAGCCAAAGCAAAAACAATACCCAGTTGTGGATGTGACTGGTGATAGAAGCAAGGTCCAATGCTGTAAAGAGCAATATTGCATAGGAACCTGGAATGTCAGGTCCATGAATCAAGGCAAATTGGAAGTGATCAAACAGAAATGGCAAGAGTGAACATCAACATTCTAGGAATCAACCAACTAAAATAGACTGGAACGGGTGAATTTAACTCAGATGACCATTATATCTACTACTGCGGGCAGGAATCCCTTAGAAGAAATGGAGTAACCATCAAAGTCAACAAAAGAGCCCGAAATGCAGTACTTGGATGCAATCTCAAAAATGACAGAATGATCTCTGTTCATTTCCAAGGCAAAGCATTCAATATCACAATAAACCAAGTCTATGCCCCAACCAGTAACACTGAAGAAGCTGAAGTTGAACGGTTCTATGAAGACCTACAAGATCTTTTAGAACTAACACCCTAAAAAGATGTCCTTTTCATTATAGGAACTGAAATGCAAAAGTAGGAAGTCAAGAAGCACCTGAAGTAACAGGCAAATTTGGCCGTGGAATACGGAATGAAGCAGGGCAAAGACTAATAGAGTTTTGCCAAGAAAACACACTGGTCATAGCAAACACTCTCTTCCAACAACACAAGAGAAGACTCTACAAATGGACATCCCAGGTGGTCAACAACAAAACCAGATTGATTATATTCTTTGCAGCCAAAGATGGAGAAGTTCTATACAATCAGCAAAAACAAGACCAGGAGCTGACTGTGGCTCGGATACTGAACTCCCTATTGCCAAATTCAGACTGAAATTGAAGAAAGTAGGGAAAACCACTAGACCATTCAGCCATGACCTAAATCAAATCCCTTATGATTATTCAGTGGAAGTGAGAAATGGATTTAAGGGCCTAGATCTGATAGATAGAGTTCCTGATGAACTACGGACAGAGGTTCGTGACATTGTACAGGAGACAGGGATCAAGACTATCCACATTGAAAAGAAATGCAAAAAAGCAAAATGGCTGTCTGGGGAGGCCTTACAAATAGCTGTGAAAAGAAGAGAAGTGAAAAGCAAAGTAGAAAAGGAAAGATATAAACATCTGAATGCAGTGTTCCAAAGAATAGCAGGAAGAGATAACAAAGCCTTTCTCAGTGATCAATGCAAAGAAATAGAGAAAAACAACAGAATGGGAAAGACTAGAGATCTCTTCAAGAAAATTAGAGATACCAAAGGAACATTTCATGCAAATATGAGCTAGACAAAGGACAGAAACTGTATGGACCTAATAGAAGCAGCTTTGTCAACAAAGGTCCGTCTAGTCAAGGCTATGGTTTTTCCAGTGGTGATGTATGGATGTGAGAGTTGGACTGTGAAGAAAGCTGAGTGCTGAAGAATTGATGCTTTTGAACTGTGGTGTTGGAGAAGACTCCTGAGAGTCCCTTGGACTGCAAGGAGATCCAACCAGTCCATTCTGAAGGAGATCAGCCCTGGGATTTCTTTGGAAGGAATGATGCTGAAACTGAAACTCCAGTACTTTGGCCACCTCATGCGAAGAGTTGGCTCATTGGAAAAGACTCTGATGCTAAGAGGGATTGGGGGCAGGAGGAGGAGGGGACGACAGGGGATGAGATGGCTGGATGGCATCACCGACACGATAGATGTGAGTGTGAGTGAACTCTGGGAGATGGTGATGCACATGGAGGGAGGCCTGGCGAGCTGCGATTCATGGGTTCACAAAAAGTCGGACATGACTGAGCGACTGAACTGAACTGAATTTACTAATACAGTACAGAGGCTTCTCTGGTAGCTCAGCTGGTAAAGAATTTACCTGCAATTCAGGAGACCCTCAATTCCTGGGTTGGGACGATCCCCTGGAGAGTGGATAGGCTACCCACTCCAGTATTCTTGGGCTTCCCTGGTGTCTCAATTGGTAAAGAATCCGCCTGCAATGTGGTAAACCTGGGTTAGATCCCTGGGTTGGGAACATCCCCTAGAGAAGGGAGTGGCTACCCACTCCAGTATTCTGGCCTGGAGAATTCCATGGATTTATACTCCATGAAATTGCAAAGAGCTGGACATGACTGTGCGACTTTCACTTTAATATTCCCTTAGTTATTTTCATCTATATTTTGAAGTTAATATACATCGTTCACATTTTAGGACAAGACTTATGCTGAGTATAAAATGCATTGAGTAGGTATATGTTTAAGGGTCTTAATTTAAAACAGCAAAAAAGACACTGGTTAATATAAGCAAGCATGGAGTTAATTGGAAGAATGCTAGATATTTCACAGAATTCATAGTAAGATCAAAAACCTAGGATCAGTATGCGATCAGGAACCACAGGAAGATAGAGGTTAGCACTACAGTTTACATCATGCTGTTGGAACAGTCTGGTGACCACAGTGCGTGGACTACTGCCATTAGATACTGGATATTGCAGCCAGCATCCACTGTTAGAACTCTTCCCTGTTTCTATTTCTTTGTTTTAGATTCCTAGTCCCTGATAGGAGAATCTGATATGTTTAGTGTCAGTTACGTATCTAAAGGGCTTCCCTGGTGGCTTAGTGGTAAAGAATTCGCCTGCCAAGCAGGAGACAGGAGTTTGATCCCTGGGTCAGGAAGATCCCCTGGTAAAGGAAATGGCAACCTACTCCAGTATTCTTCAAGAGTCAGACAGGACTTAGCGTATAAACAGCAACAAAGATATACAAGACCTAATTCTCCAGAACCTCTGGACATGCTGTCTTAACATGATGAAAGCAAATTTGCACCTGTGGTTCAGGTAAGGCTCTTGTTGGGTCTTCCTCAGTGGTAAAGAATCTGCCTGCCAAAGCAGAAGATGCAGGTTTGATCTGTGGTTCAGGAAGTTCCCTGGAGAAGGGAATGGCTACCCAATCCAGTACTCTTGTTGTTGTTCAGTCACTAAGTCATGTCCAACTCTTTGCAACCCCATGGACTGCAGCATATCAGGCTTCCCCATCCTTCACTATCTCCCAGAGTTTGCTCAAACTCATGTCCATTGAGTCAGTGATGTCATTCAACCATCTCATCCTTGTCACCACCTTCTCCTCATGTCCTGAATCATTTCCAGCATCAGGATCTTTTCCAATGAGTCAGCTGTTCACAACAAGTGGCCAAATATTGGAGCTTCAGCTTCAGCATCAGTATTCTTGCCTGGAGAATCCCATGAACAGAAGAGCTTGGGAGACTACATGGGGTTGAAAGAGTCAGACATGACTTAGCAACTACACAATAACAACAGTGCATCTAAAAATTAGGGTTTAGGGACTTCCTTGGCAGTCCAGTGACTAAGACTTGGCACTCCATTGTCAGGGAACTAGATTCCCACATGCCAAAACTAGGAGTTCACATTTCATGATTAAAGATCCCGCATGACAAAATGAAGATTAAAGATGCCCTGTGCTACAACTAAGACCCAGTGCAGACAAATAAATAAATAAATAATAAAACCAAATAAAAACTAGGGTTTAGAATTAGAGATAGTATCTTGCCTTTTTAGTTTCTTTCAGTTCAGTCACACAGTCGTGTCTGACTCTTTGTGAACCCATGAATGGCAGCACACCAGGCCTCCCTGTCCATCACCATCTCCCCGAGTTCACTCAAACTCACGTCCATCGAGTCAGTGATGCCATCCAGCCATCTCATCCTCTGTCGTCCCCTTCTCCTCCTGCCCCCAATCCCTTCCAGCATCAGAGTCTTTTCCAATGAGTCAACGCTTTGCATGAGGTGGCCAAAGTACTGGAGTTTCAGCTTCAGCATCATTCCTTTGAAAGAAATCCCAGGGCTGATCTCCTTTAGAATGGACTGGTTGGATCTGCTTGCAGTCCAAGGGACTCTCAAGAGTCTTCTCCAACACCACAGTTCAAAAGTATCAATTCTTCAGCGCTCAGCTTCCGTCACAGTCAAACTCTCGCATCCATACATGACCACTGGAAAAACCATAGCCTTGACTAGATAAACCTTTGTTGGCAAAGTAATGTCTCTGCTTTTCAATATGCTATCTAGGTTGTGAAGAAGGCTGAGCGCCAAAGAATTGATGCTTTTGAACTGTGGTGTTGGAGAAGACTCTTGAGAGTCCCTTGGACTGCAAGGAGATCCAACCAGTCCATTCTGAAGGAGATCAGCCCTGGGATTTCTTTGGAAGGAATGATGCTAAAGCTGAAACTCCAGTATTTTGGCCACCTCATGCAAAGAGTTAACTCATTGGAGAAGACTCTGATGCTGGGAGGGATTGAGGGCAGGAGGAGAAGGGGACGACAGAGGATGAGATGGCTGGATGGCATCACTGGCTCGATGAATGTGAGTATGAATGACCTCCGAGAGCTGGTGATGGATAGGGAGGCCTGGTGTGCTGCAGTTCATGGGGTAGCAAAGGGTCGGACACTACTGAGCGACTGATCTGATCTGATCTGATCTGATCTAGGTTGGTCATAACTTTTCTTCCAAGGAGTAAGCATCTTTTAATTTTATGGCTGCAGTCACCATCTGCAGTGATTTTGGAGCCCAGAAAAATAAAGTCTGACACTGTTCCCACTGTTTCCCCGTCTATTTCCCATGAAGTGATGGGACCAGATGCGATGATCTTCCTTTTCTGAATGTTGAGCATTAAGACAACTTTTTCACTCTCCTCTTTCACTTTCATCAAGAGGATTTTTAGTTCCTCTTCACTTTCTGCCATAAGGGTGGTATCATCTGCATGTCTGAGGTTATTGATATTTCTCTGGCAATCTTGATTCCAGCTTGTGCTTCTTCCAGCCTAGCATTTCTCATGATGTACTCTGCATATAAATTAAATAAGCAGGGTGGGAAGGCAAAGAAAGGCTTTATTTTCCTCAATCATAAAGCAAAAACTTGGGCTGGACAGTCACAAAACATATGCAAGAAAAACTCCCCGTAAAAATAAAGCAAAAACTAAAGTTGACAACAGATGACTTTAATCATGTTTTATGATTTTCAATAGACTACATTGTATGGGAAATTGCCTGTGAACCAGCCAAGGCACAGAGAATTTCCTGGGAGAAATTACTGGACAGAGACATACCACAGAGATATTGGTTCCAGATCACCACAATAAAGCAAATATGACAATAAAATAGGGCACATGACATTTTGGTTTCCCCATGCATGTAAAAGTTGTATTTACACTGTTTTATATTATGTATGTAATAGTATTATGTCTAAAAACCGTATATATCTTAATTTTAAAATGCTTTATTGCTAAAAGTGCTAAACATCATCTGAGCCTTCAGTGAGTTTTAATCTTTTTGCTGGTAGAGGGTCTTGCTTTGATGTTGATGGCTGCTGACTGATCAGGGGTGGTGGTTGCTGAAGTTTGTAGTGGCTCTGGCAATTTCTTAAGACAACAGTGAAAATTTCCACACAGATTGTCTCTTCCTTTCATGATTTATTTTTTTAAAATTAATTAATTTATTTTAATTAGAGGCTAATTACTTTACAATATTGTAGTGGTTTTGCCATACATCAACATGAATCAGACACGGGTGTACAGGTATCCCCCCATTCTGAACCTCCCTCTTACCTCCCTCCCCACCCCATTCCTATGGATTGTCCCAGAGCACCAGCTTTAAGTGCTCTGTAGCATGCAGTGATATTTTATAGCATATTACCCCTAGAACTACTTTCAAAATTAGCATCAGTCCTCTCAAACCCTCCCATTGCTTTATCAACTAAATTTTTGCTGTATTCTAAACCTTTTGTTGTCATTTCAACCATCTTCACCAGAAGTATTCAAGTCAATAAACCACATTTTTTGCTCATCCATGGAAGCAATTCCTCATCTGTTAGTTTTATCATGTGTTAGTCACACAGTCATGTCCGACTCTTTGTGATGCCATGGACTGAAGCCCGCCAGGCTCCTCTGTCCATAGGATTCTCCAGGTGAGAATATTGGAGTGAGCTGCCATTCCCTTCTCCAGGGGATCTTCCCAACCCAGTGACTGAACCCACATCTCCCATGTTGCAGGCAGATTCTCTACTGTCTGAGCCACCAGGGAAGCCCTGGTATAAGACTGAAATTCAACCTGCACATAAAGGTGGGCTGGTTTGCCTTTATCATGAGATTGCCGCAAATCAGTCACATCTTCAGGCTCCACTTCCAGTTCTCTTCCTATTTCCACTATATCTGCAGTGACTTCCTCCACTGAAGCCTTGAACTCCTCCAAGTCATTCATGAGTGTTGCATCAGCTTCTTCCAAACTCCTGTGAACTTTGATATTTTGACCTCTTCCCATGAATCCTGAATGTTTTTCATGGCGTCTAGAAGGATGAGTACTTTCCAGAATGTTTCAAAATTACATTGCCCAGATCCGTTAGAGGAATCACTGTCTATGGCAGCTATATCCTTATGAAATGTATTTCTTAAATAAGATTTGAAAGTTGAAATTACCTCTTGATCCGTGGCCTGCAGAATGGACACTGTGTTTGAAGCATGGAAAAAAAAATTTATCTCATTGTACATCTTCACCAGAGCTCTTGAGTTACTAGGTGCACTGTCAACGAGGAGTAGTATTTTGAGAGGAATCTTTTTTCTGAGCAGAATTTCTTAACAATGCAATTAAAATATTCAGTAAACAATGTGGTTAAATGATATTCTCTCATCCAGATCCTGCTGTTCCACTTATAGAACACAGACACAGTAGATTAAGCATTTTTCTTCTTCTTTTTCTGGCTTCACAGTACAGCACGTGGGATCTTAAACCCCGAACCAGGGTTCAAATCCATACCCGCTGCAATGGAAAAATGGAGTCTAAACCACCAGACCACCAGGGAAGTCCCCAGATTTTGTGTTATTCGTAAGGGCCTTAAGGTTTTCAGAGTAGTAAATGGACACTGACTTCAGTTAAAATCACTAGCTGCATTAGCCCCTGACAAGAGAGCCAGCCTGTCCTTTAAAGCTTTGAAGCCAAGCATAGACTTCTCCTCTCCAGCTATGAAAGTCTTAGATGGAATCTTCTTCCAATGTAAGGATGATATGTCTACACTAAAAATCTGTTTTTTAGTGTAGCCTCTCTCATAAATGATATTATACATCTTCTGGAGAACTTGCTGCAGCTTCTACACCAGCACTTACTGGTTCACCTTGCACTTTGATGTTATAGAGATGGCTTCTTTCCTTCAATCTTATGAACCAACATCGGTTAGCTTCAAAATTTGCTTCTTCAGCTTCCTCACTTCTCTCAACCTTTATGGAATTGAAGGGAGTTAGTGACTTGTTCCGGGTTTTGTTATGGCTTATGGGGAGTATTGTAGCTAGTGTGATCTTCTATCCAGACCACTAAATTGTTCTCTGTTTCAGCAATAAGGGTATTCCAATTTCTTATCATCCATGTTATAAGCACAAAGAGCATTAATTTCCTTCAAGAACTTTTCCTTTACATTCACAACCTGGCTAACTTTTGAAGAGATTTAGCCTTCAGTCTATCTCAACTTTCCACTTGCCTTCCTCACTAAGCTTAATCATTTGTCCTTTCATTTTTTTTTTTTTTGTTATGGAATTTTTTTTTTTTTCACCAAACCATGAAGCCCTTTACTCAGGAATTCTATTTCCTCCCCAGCCTCTTCCACCCTTCTTCCACCCCAATCAGTTCAGTTCACTTCAGTCACTCAGTCGTGTCTGACTCTTTGCACCCCATGGACTGCAGCATGCCAGGCTCCTTGTACTTTTAAAGTGAGAGATTTTTTATTCTTCCTTTCACATGACCCTTAGAGGCCATTGTAGGCTTAATTTCAATTCATAGGTCTAATTTAAATATCGCTGTGTCTTAGGGAATAGGGAGACCCAAGGAGATGGAGAGAGACAGGAGAACAACCATTCAGAAGACACAAAACATTTTTTGGTTAAGATTCACCCTTTTATATGGGTGTAGTTCAGTTCAGTTCAGTAGCTCAGTTGTGTCTGATTCTTTGCGACCCCATGAACCTCAGCACACCAGACCTCCCTGTCCATCATTAACTCCTGGAGTTTACCCAAACTCATGTCCATTGAGTCAGTGAGGCCATCCAGATATCTCATCCTCTGCATCCCCTTCTCCTCCTGCCCTCAACCTTGCCCAGCATCAGGGTCTTTTGAAATGAGTCAGCTCTTCACATTAGGTGGCCAAAGTATTGGAGTTTCAGCTTCAACATCAGTCCCTCCAATGAACTCTCAGGACTGATCTCTTTTAGGATGGACTGGTTGGATCTCCTTGCAGTCCAAGGACTCTCAAGAGTCTTTTCCAACACCACAGTTCAAAAGCATCAATTCTTTGGCACTCAGCTTTCTTCACAGTCCAACTCTCACATCCATACATGACCACTGGAAAAACCATAGCCTTGACTAGATAGAACTTTGTTGGCAAAGTAATGTCTCTGCTTTTTAATATTCTATCTGGGTTGGTCATAACTTTCCTTCCAAGGAGCAAGCATCTTTTAATTTCATGGCTGCCGTCATCATCTGTCATGATTTTGGAGCCCCCAAAATAAAGTCTGACACTATTTCCACTGTTTCCCCATCTATCTGCCATGAAGTGATGGGACCAGATGCCATGATCTTAGTTTTCTGAATATTGAGCTTTAAGCCAACGTTTTCACTCTCCTCTTTGACTTTCATCAAGAGGCTTTTTATTTTTTTTTTTTTTAATCAAGAATCTCTTTTATTGATTATCAGAAACATTACAAACATCTAGTATGAACAAATTGTAACATGATAGTGTTTAGTTTGAACAATTAATACATTTCAGATATAATATTATACATATTTCAATGCTATTCTCCCCAATCATCTCAGTTCCTCTTCACTTTCTGCCATAAGAGTGGTGTCATCTGCATATCTGAGGTTATTGATATTTCTCCCAGCAATCTTGATTCCAACTTATGTTTCTTTCAGTCCAGCATTTCTCATGATGTACTCTGCATATAAGTTAAATAAACAGGGTGACAATATACAGCCTTGATGTACTCCTTTTCCTATTTGGAACCAGTCAGTTGTTCCATGTCCAGTTCTAACTGCTGCTTCCTGACCTGCATACAAATTTCTCAAGAGGCAGATCAGGTGGTCTGGTATTCCCATCTCTTTCAGAATTTTCCACAGTTTATTGTGATCCACACAGCCAAAGGTTTTGGCATAGTCAATAAAGCAGAAATAGATGTTTTTCTGGAACTCTCTTGCTTTTTCGATGATCCAGTGGATGTTGGCAATTTGATCTCTAGTTCCTCTGCCTTTTCTAAAACCAGCTTGAACATCTGGAAGTTCATGGTTCACATATTGCTGAAGCCTGTCTTGGAGATAGTGGTGCCCAAAACAATTACAATAGTAACAGCAAAGATCACTGACTGATCATAGATCACCATAACAAATATAATAATGATTTTAAAAGTCTGAAATATTGTGAGAATTACCAAAATTCTCATATAGAGACATGAAATGACCAAATGTTGTTGGAACAATGGTGCCAATAGACTGGCTCAATTCAGGGTTTGCCACAAACATTCAACTTGTAAAAAAAAGGGCTGTATCTGCAAAGAGTAATAAAGCAAAGCCCAATGAAAGGAGGTATGCCTGCAGTTATATTTTACTTTTATCTATGGTTATTGCTCTTCTCAAGTTGTCTATAATTTTGATAAAAATTATTTTCTAAATCTATAAAAATAAAACACAAGCATACCCATGTAAAATGAAAACTAGATAATACAGAGAGTAAAAAAGTGAGCTCTCTTTCATTTCCCTGAGATAATAAATTTGGCAGTAATTTCTGAATGCATTTACATAGAGAATGTGTATATACATAGATTATTTGTAGCTTTGTCTTTACACAAAGTGTAATGCTAAACATATTACTCGATTTCTTTTTATTTAATAACATAGCAAGGTCATTTTTCCATATCATTTCTTCCATACCACTATATAGAGAGACACATTTTTTAAGCATTTTATAATGGTCCATTGTATGGATTAACATAATATTCTTAGCCAATAGTCTCTTATTGGATATTTGGGTTTTCAATTTCTTTCTATTACATATGACAGTGAAGTGAATATTCTTCTACCCCATATTTCCATATTGTAATCTTCCTCATAGAGGCTGATGATGGTATGTTAAGCTTTTATAATCCTATTTCTGTGCATTTCTATTTTTAGCCTCATCAAGTGGTTAATGAATTTTAAAAAGAAAGTGAAACTCAGTCGTGTCTGACTCTTTACAACCCCATGGACTATACAGTACTTCTCCAGGCAGTTTCATAACCTTAAGCAAGTCTAGCAAATTAAAATTAGTAAAGGTGTAACACGTCTGATAATGACAATAGTGTGAGAGCTTGTATAGTAAACAAGCACTTCTTCTATTGGCACCAGTGTTTTCCCTATCATCTTTTAAATGGGAAATTCATGATGTCTTTCAAAATTTGGCTCAGCAATCCCAGTTGAAATTTATCCTACTCTTGTGAAAGTCACTCAATCATGTCTGACTCTTTGTGACCCCATGGACTATACAGTCCATGGAATTCTCCAGGCCAGAATACTGGAGTGGGTGGCCCTTCCTTCTCCAGGGGATCTTCCCAACCCAGAGACCAAACCCAGGCCTCCCTCATTGCAGACAGATTCTTTAACAGCTGAGCTACAAGGGAAAGCCAGTGAATTTTGATATTACCTTTTTTTTTTTCCTACATCATGTTTTCTTTATTTTCATCCTATAAATGGATGCAGAGAGATGTTAGACTTTAGGCTTTACAAATGCAAATAAATTCCAAGACTGTTTTCTGAATTTCCAGTTACTATAAAATTAACACTTAGAGGTAAATATTTTACATGACTTTTGTTTTGTTGTTATTTTTTTAACATTTTTTCCATGAGAGCATTTATTATTCATCTATTGTGTTTATATTATTGCAGTTTCTTTTTTTAATTTATTTTTTAATTGTAGGATAAATGCTTTACAGGATTTTGTTGTTTTCTCTCACCTTAAAATGAATCAGCCATAGGTACGGATATGTCCCCTCCCACTTCAACCTCCCTCCCATCTCCCTCACCATCCCCACCCTAGATTGGTATAGAGCCCCTATTTGAATTCCCTGAGACATACAGAAAGTTCCCATTGACTACCTATTTTACATATGGAAATGTAAGTTTCCATGTTACTCTCTCCATACATCTCACTCTTTCCTCCCCTCTCCCCATGTCCATAAGTCTGTTCACTATGTCTTTCTCCACTGCTGCCCTGCAAATAAATTTTTCAGTACCATCTTTAGATTCCATATGCATGCATTAGAATAAAGTATTTATCTTTCTCTTTATGACTTCCTTCACACTGTATAATAGGCTCTAGGTGTATCCACCTCATTAGAACTGACTCAAATGTGTTCCTTTTTATGGATGAGTAATACTCCATTGTGTATATGTACCACAATTCTTTATCCATTCATCTGTTGATGGACATCTAGCTTGCTTTCATGTTCTAGCTATTGTAAATAGTGCTTCAGTGAACATTGGGAAATTTGTGTTTTTTTTTTATTTTGGTTTCCTCAGGTATATGCCTAGGAGTGGGATTTCTGGGTCATATGGTGGTTTTATTCCTAGATTTTAAGGAATCTCCATACCATCTTCCACAGTGACTGTATCAATTTACATTCCCACCAACAGTGCAAGAGGGTTCCCTTTTCTCCACACCATCTCCATCATTTATTGTTTGTAGACTTTTTGATGAAGGCCATTCTGACAAATGTGAGGTGATATCTCATCATAGTTTTGATTTGCATTTCTCTAACAACGAGCAATGCTTTTGAATTGTGGTGTTGGAGAAGACTCTTGAGAGTCCCTTGGACTACAAGGAGATCCAACCAGTCTATCCTAAAGGAAATCAGTCCTGAATAGTCATTGGAAGGACTGATGTTGAAGCTGAAACTTCAATACTTTGGCCACCTGATACAAAGAACTGACTCCTTGGAAAAGACCTTGATGCTGGGAGAGATTGAAGGCAGGAAGAGAAGGGGATGACAGAGGATGAGATGGCTGGATGGTATCACTGACTCAATTGACATGAGTTTGAGTAAGCTCTGGGAGTTGGTGATGGACAGGGAAGCCTGGCGTGCCGTAGTCTATGGGGTCGCAAAGAGTCAGACACGACTGAGCGACTGAACTGAACTGAGAAATGAGCAATATTGAGGATCTTTTCATGTGTTTGTTAGCCTTCTGTATGTCTTCTTTGGAGAAAGGTCTGTTAAGGTCTTTTTCCCACTATTTGATTGGGTTGTTTGTTTTTCTGGTATTGAGTTGTGTGAGCTGCTTGTATATTTTGGAAAGTAATCCTTTGTCAGTTGTTTCATTTGCTGTTATTTTTTCCCCATTCTGAGGGTTGTCTTTTCACCTTGTTTTCAGTTTTCTTAGCTGTGCAAAAGCTTTTAAGTTTAATTAGGTCCCATTTGTTTTTATTTCCCTTACTCTAGGAGGTGAGTCATAGAGGATCTTGCTTTCATTTATGTCATCAAGTGTTCTGCCTCTGTTTTCTTTTAAGTATTTTATAGTTTCCAGTCTTATATTTAGGCATTTAATCCATTTTGATTTATCTTTATGTATGGTTGCAGGAAGTGCTCTAATTTCATTCTTTTATATGTAACTATCCAGTTTCCCCAGCACCATTTACTAAAGAGGCTGTCTTTGCCTCATGGTATATCCTTTCCTCCTTTGTCAAGAATAAGGTACCCATAGGCTCATGGGTTTATTTCTGGGCTTTCTATCTTATTCCATTGGTCTATATTTCTGCTTTTGTGCCAGTACCATACTGTCTTGATGACCATACCTTTGTAGTATAATCTGAAGTCAGGAAGGTTGATTCCTCCAGCTTCATTATTCTTTCTCAAGACTGCTTTGGCTATTCAAGGTCTTTTGTGTTGCCATATAAATTGTGAAATTTTTTGTTCTAATTCTGTAAAAAATGCCGTTGGTAATTTGATAGGGATCACGTTGTACCTGTAGGTTGCAACTGGTAGTACAGTCATTTTCACAATATTGATTCTTCCTACCCAGGGACATGGAAAATCTCTCCATCTGTTTACGTTACTTTTTATTTCTATCATTAGTGTCTTATAATTTTCTTTATACAGTTCTTTTGTCTCCTTAGGTGGGTTTGTTCCTAGATATTTTATTCTTTTTCTTGTAATAGTGAATGGGATTGATTCCTTAATTTCTTTTTCCAATTTCATTATTATTATATAGGAATGCAAGGGTTTCTCTGTATTTATTTTGTATCCTGTTACTTTGCTAAACTAACTGATAAGCTGTAGTAATTTTCTGATAGTATCTTTAGGGTTTTCTATTTATAGTATCATGTCATCTGCAAACAGTGAGAGCTTTATTCTTGTTTTCCAAACTGGATTGCTTTTATTTCGTTTCTGTCTCTGATTGCTGTATCTAGGACTTCAAAACTATGTTGAATAACAGCGGTGAGAGAGGACACCCTTGTCTTCTTCCTGATCTTAGGGAGAATGATTGCAGTTTTCTACCACCGAAAATAATGTTTCCTGTGGGCTTATCATATGTGGTCTTATCATATGTTGAGGTAGGTTCCTTTTATGTCCATTTTCTGAATAATTTTAACCATAAATGCATGCTGAATTTCATTAACGGCTTTTTCTGCAACTATTGCAATGATCTTCAAGAAAGTTAGAGATAACAAGGGAACATTTCATGCAAAGATGGGCTCAATAAATAACAGAAAGTGTATGGACCTAAGAGAAGCAGAAGATATTAAGAAGAGGTGGCAAGAATACACAGAAGAACTGTACAAAAAAGATCTTTACAACTCAGATACTCATGATGGTGTGATCACTCACCTAGGGCCAGATATCCTGCAATGTGAAGTCAAGTGGGACTCAGGAAGCATCACTACAAACAAAGCCAGTGGATGTGATGGAATTCCAGTTGAGCTATTTCAAATCCTAAAAGATGATGCTGTGAAAGTGCTGTATTCAATATGCCAGTGAATTGGGAAAACTCATAAGTGGCCACGGGACTGGAAAAGGTCAGTTTTCATTCCAATCCCAAAGAAAGGCAATGCCAAAGAATGCTCAAACTACTGCACAATTGCACTCACCTCACATGCTAGTAAAGTAATGCTCAAAATTCTCCAAGCCAGGCTTCAGCAATACATGAACTGTGACCTTCCAGGTGTTCAAGCTGGATCTAGAAAAGGCAGAGGAACCAGAGATCAAATTACCAACATCTGCTGGATCATCAAAAAACCAAGAGAGTTCCAAAAAAACATATATTTCTGCTTTATTGACTATGCCAAAGCCTTTGACTGTGTGGATCACAACAAACTGTGGAAAATTCTGAAAGAGATGGGAATACCAGACCACCTGATCTGCCTCTTGAGAAATTGGTATGCAGGTCAGGAAGCAACAGTTAGAACTGGACATGGAACAACAGACTGGTTCCAAATAGGAAAAGGAGTACATCAAGGCTGTATATTATTACCCTGCTTATTTAACATATATGCAGAGTACATCATGAGAAACGCTAGGCTGGAGGAATCACAAACTGGAATCAAGATTGCTGGGAGAAATATCAATAACCTCACATATGCAGATGACACCACCGTTGTGGCAGAAAGTGAAGAAGAATTAAAGAGCCTCTTGATGAAAGTGAAAGAAGCAAGTGAAAAAGTTGGCTTAAAGCTCAACATTCAAAAAACTAAGATCATGGCATCTGGTCCCATCACTTCATGGGAAATAGATGGGGATACAGAGCAAACAGTGGCTGATTTTATTTTTGTGAGCTCCAAAAATCACTGCAGATGGTAAATGCAGCCATGAAATTAAAAGAAGCTTACTCCTTGGAAGGAAAGTTATGACCAACCTGGACAGCATATTAAAAAGCAGAGACACTACTTTGCCAACAAAAGTCTGTCTAGTCAAGGCTATTGTTTTCCCAGTAGTCATGTATGGATGTGAGAGTTGGACTATAAAGAAAGCTGAGCACAGAAGTATTGATGCTTTTGAACTGTGGTGTTGGAGAAGACTCTTGAGAGTCCCTTGGACTGCAAGGAGATCCAACCAGTCCATCCTAAAGGAGATCAGTCCTGAGCGTTCATTGGAGGGACTGATGTTGAAGCTGAAACTCCAATATTTTGGCCACCTGATGCGAAAAGCTGACTCATTTTAAAAGACCCTGTATCCGAGAAAGATGGAAGGCGGGTGAAGGGGATGACAGAGGATGAGATAGTTGGATGGCATCACCAACTCAATGGACATGAGTTTGAGTAAACTCCAGGATTTGGTGATGGACAGGGCATCTGGTCCCATCACTACATGGGAAATAGATGGAGAAACAGTGGAAACAGTGTCAGACTTTATTTTTCTGGGCTCCAAAATCACTGCAGATGGTGACTGCAGCCATGAAATTAAAAGACGCTTACTCCTTGGAAGGAAGGTTATGACCAACCTAGATAGCCTATTCAAAAGCAGAGACATCACTTTGCCAACAAAGGTTCGCCTAGTCAAGGCTATGGTCTTTCCTGTGGTCATGTATGGATGTGAGAGCTGGATTGTGAAGAAGGCTGAGCACCGAAGAATAGATGCTTTTGAACTGTGGTGTTGGAGAAGACTCTTGAGAGTCCCTTGGACTGCAAGGAGATCCAACCGGTCCATTCTGAAAGAGATCAGCCCTGGGATTTCTTTGGAGGGAATGATGCTCAGGCTGAAACTCCAGTATTTTGGCCACCTCATGCGAAGAGTTGACTCATTGGAGAAGACTCTGATGCTGGGAGGGATTGAGGGCAGGAGGAGAAGGGGACGACAGAGGATGAGATGGCTGGATGGCATCACTGACTCAATGAATGTGAGTCTGAGTGACCTCCGGGAGCTGGTGATGGACAGGGAGGCCTGGCGTGCTGCAGTTCATGGGGTCGCAAAGAGTCGGACATGACTGAGTGACTGATCTGATCTGATCTGAGGGAGGCCTGGTGTGCTGCAGTCCATGGGGTTGCAAAGAGTCGGACATGACTAAGCAACTGAACTGAACTGAACTTATTGTGAAGATCATATAATTTTTGTCTTTCAATTTGTTAATATAGTTTGTCACACTAGTTGATTTCTGTATATTGAAGAATCCTTGCATTCCTGGAATAAATCCAACTTGATCATGGTGTATGAGCTTTTCACTGTTTTGTTGAATTCTGTTTGCTAGAATTTTGCTGAGGATTCTTGCATCCATATTCACCAGTGATATTGGCCTGTAGTTTTCTTTTTCTGTGTTGTTTTTGTTTGGTTTTGATATTAGGGTGATGGCAGCCTCATAGAATGAGTTTGAATGTCTTCCTTCCTCTGCAATTTTTTAAAAGAGTTTTATAGGGATAGGCCTTAGCTCTTCTCTAAATGTTTGATAGACTTGCCCTGTGAAGTCATCTGGCCCTGGGCTTTTGCTTTGGGGGAGATTTTTTTATCACAGTTTCAATTTCAGTGCTTGTAATTGGGTTATTCATACTTTCTATTTCTTCCTGGTTCAGTCTTAAAAGATTGAACATTTCTAAGAATCTGCCAATTCTTCCAGGTTTTCCATTTTATTGCCATGTAGTTATTCATAATGGTCTCTTAAAATCCTTTGTATTTCTGCATTGTCTGTTGTAACTGCTCCTTTTTCATTTCTAATTTTATTGATTTGATTCTTCTCTCTTTTTTTCTTGATAAATCTGGCTAAAGGTTTGGCAATTTTGTTTATCATCTCAAATAAGCAGCTTTTAGTTTTATTAATCTTTAGTATTGTTTCTTTCATTTCTTTTTCAATTATTTATGCTCTGATCTTTATGATTTCTTTCCTTCTGCTAATTTTGGGGTTTTTTGGTTCTTCTTTTTACAGTTGTTTTAGCTCTAAAGTTTGGTTATCTACTCAATGTTTTTCTTGTTTCTTGAAGTAGTATTGTATAGCTACAGGCTTACCTCTTAGAATTGTTTTGTTGTATCCCATAGATTTTTAGTTGTTGTGTTTTTATTGTCATTTGTTTCTAGGAATTTTTTTATTTCCTTTTTATTTCTTCAGTATCCTGTTTGTTATTTAGAAATGTATTGTGTAATCTCCATGTGTTTGTGTTTTTTACAATATTATTCTTGTAGTTGATATCTAGTTTCATAGTATTGTGGTCAGAAAAGATGCTTAATATGATTTAAATTCTCTTAAATTTGTGACCCAGGACATGATCTATCCTAGAGAATATTCCATGTGCACTTGAGAAAATGGTGTATTCTTCTGCATTTGAATGGAATGTCCTGAGGATATCAATGAGACTCATCTTATCTAATGTATCATTTAAGACTTCTGTTTCCTTATTAATTTTCTGTTTTGATGATCAGTCCACTGGTGTAAGTGGGGTATTAAAGTCTTCTAATATTACTGTGTTACTGTCAGTTTCTCCTTTTATGTCTGTGAGTGTTTGTCTTATGCATTGGGGTGATCCTATGCTGGGTGCATCAATCAGTTCTGTCACTCAGTCTTCACCAACTCTTTGCCGCCCTACCATGGCAAAGTCTGCACCATGCCAGTCTTCACTGTTGATCACCAACAACTGGAGCTTGCTCAAACTCATGTACATTGAGTTGGTGATACCATCCAGCCATCTCAACCTCTGTCATCCCCTTCTTCTCTTGACTTCAATCTTTCCAAGCATCAGGGCTTTTTCCAATGAGTCAGTTGTTCTTATCAAGTGCCAAAGTATTGGAGCTTCAGTTTCAGCATCAGTCCTTCCAATTAATATTCAGGACTGATTTCCCTTAGGGTTGACTCATTTGATCTCTTTGCAGCCCGAGAGACTCTCAAGAGTCTTCTCCAACACCACAGTTTAAAAGCATCAATTTTTTGGTGCTTGGCTTTCTTTATAGTCCAACTCTCACATCCATATATGACTACTGGAAAAACCATAGCTTTGACTAGATGGACCTTTGTCAACAAAGTAATGTCTCTGCTTTGTACCGTGCTGTCTGGGTTAGTCATAGCTTTTCTTCCAAGGAACAAGCATCTTTTGATTTCATGGCTGCAGTCACCATCTGAGTGATTTTGGAGCCCAAGAAAATAAAGTCTGGCACTTTTCCCACTGTTTCCCCATCTATTTGCTATGAAGTGATGGGACTGGATGCCATGATCTTTGTTTTTTGAATGTTGAGTTTTAAACCACCTTTTGACTCTCCTCTTTCACTTTCATCATGAGGCTCTTTAGTTCTTCTTCACTTTCTGCCATAAGGGTGGTATCATCTGCATATCTGAGGTTATTGATGTTTGTCCCAGCAATCTTGGTTCCAGCTTGTGCTTCATCCATCATGGCATTTTGCATCATGTACTTATACATGATATGAGTTAAATGAACATGGTGACAATATACAGCCTTGACATACTCCTTACCCAATTTGGAAAGACTGTTTTTCCATGTCTGGTTATAACTATGGTATCTTGATCAGCATACAGATTTCTCAGGAGGCAGGTAATGTGACCTAGTATTCCCATGTCTTTAAAATTTTCCCACAGTTTGCTGTGATCCACACAGTCAAAGGCTTTGGCAAAGGCAATAAAGCAAAAACACATGTTTTTCTGGAACTCTTGATTTTTTGATGATCCAATGGATGTTGGCAATTTGATCTCTGGTTCCTCTGCTGTTTCTAAATCCAGCCTGAACATATGAAATTTCTCAGATCATGTACTGTTGAAGTCTCTCTTGGAGAATTTTGAGCATTATTATGCTAGCGTGTGAGGTGAGTGCAATTCTGCAATAGTTTAAACATTCTTAGGCATTGCCTTTCTTTGGGACTGGAATGAAAACTGACCTTTTCCAGTCCTGTGACCACTGCTGAGTTTTCCAGATTTGCTGGCATATTGAGTGCAGCACTTTCACAGCATCATCTTTTAGGATGTGAAGTAACTCAACTGGAATTCTATCACCTCCACTACCTTCTGGAGAAGGCAATGGCACCCCACTCCAGCACTCTTGCCTGGAAAATCCCATGGACGCAGGAGCCTGGTGGGCCACAGTCCATGGGGTCACTAAGAGTCAGACAAGACTCACCGACTTCACTTTCACTTTTCACTTTCATGCATTGGAGAAAGAAATGGCAACCCACTCCAGTGTTCTTGCCTGGAGAATTCCAGGGACGGGGGAGCCCAGTGGGCTGCCGTCTATGGGGTCGCACAGAGTCGGACACTACTGAAGCGACTTAGCAGCAGCAGCAGCCACTACCTTCATTCATAGTGATGCTTCCTAATGCCCCCCTGACTTCACTCCCCAGGATGTCTGGTTCTAGGTGAGTAATCACACCATCATGGTTATATGGGTCATTAAGATCTTTTTGTGTAGTTCTGTGTATTCTTACCACCTCTTCTTAATATTTTCTGCTTCTGTTAGGTCCATACCATTTCTGTCCGTTATTGTGCCCATTTTTGCAAGAAATCTTCCCATGCTATCTCTTGTTTTCTTGAAGAGATCTCAAGTTTTTTCCGTTCTATTGTTTTGCTCTATTTCTTTACATTGATCACTGAAGGATGTTTTCTTATCTCTCCTTGATATTCTTTGGAACTCTGCATTCAGATGGGTATATCTTTTCTTGATATTTGCAGTTGTTATCTCTTCCTCTTGAATTGATCCCTTGATTATTATGTAGTGTCCCTCCTTATCTCTTGCAATACTGTTTATTTTAAGGTCTATTTTGTCTGATATGAGGATTTCACTACTCCAGCTTTATTTTGCTTTCCATTTGCATGGAATATATTTTACCATCCTCTCTCTTTCAGTCTATATGTGTCTATAGGTCTGAAGTACGTTTCTTGTACACAGCAAATGTATGGGTCTTATTTTTACATCCATTCTGTGAGTCTGTGTCTTTTGTTTGGAGTATTAATCCGTATACATTAGAAGTAGTTATTGATATATATGTTCCTATTGCCATTTTTTTTAATTATTTGGGGTTTGTTTTCATAGATCTTTCTCTTCTCTTGTATTTCCTGACTATATAAATTCCTTTAGCATTTGTTGTAAAGCTGGTTTGGTGGTACTTAATTCTCTTCACTTTTGCTTGTCTGTAAAGCTTTCAATTTTTCCATCAATTTTGAATGAGATCCTTGCTGGGTAGAGTAACCTTGGTTGTATATTTTCCCCTTTCATTACGTTAAATATATCCTGCCATTCCCTTCTGGCCTGCAGAGTTTCTGCTGAAAGATCAGTTGTTAAACGTATGGGATTTCCTTTTTATGTTACTTGTTGTTTTTCCCTTGCTGCTTTTAATATTCTTTCTTTGTGTTTAATCTTTGCTAATTTGATTAGTATGTGTCTTGGTGTGTTTCTCCTTGGGTCTATCCTGTATTGGACTCCTTGTGCCTCCTGGACTTGCTTGACTATTTTCCCTTTCCTTGTTGGGTAAATTTTCAACTATAATCTCTTCAAAACTTCTCATACCCTTTCTTTTTCTCTCCTTCTTCTGGGACCCCTATAATTCAGAAGTTGATGGATTTAATATTGTCCCAGAAGTCTCAGAGACTATCCTCAGTTATTGTCATTCTTTTTCCTTTATTCTGCTCTTCAACATTTATTTCCACCATTTTATCTTCCAGCTCACTGATCTGTTCTTCTGCTTCAGATACTCTGCTATTGGCCCCTTCCAGAGTATTTTTAATTTCAGTAATTGTGCTGTTTATCTCTGTATGTTCATTCTTTAGTTTTTTCTAGGTCTTTGTTAATTGATTCTTGCATTTTCTCCATTCTATTTTCAAGGTTTTTGATTGTTTTTACTATCATTATTCTGAATTCTTTTTCAGGTAGTTTGCCTATTTCTTCTTCATTTATTTGGACTTGTGTATTTCTAGTTAGTTCCTTCATTTGTGCAGTATTTCTCTGACTTTTCATTATTTTTTTAAACTTATTGTGCTTGAGGTCTCCTTTTCCCAGGCTTCAAGGTTGAATCCTTCTTCCTTTTGGTTTCTGCCCTCATAAGGTTGGTCCAGTGGTTTGTGTAAGCTTCCAGTAGGGTGAGGTTTGTGCTGAGTTTTATTTTTCCTCTGATGGGCAGGACTGAGTGAGGTGATAATCCTCTCTGCTGATGATTTGCTTTGTATCTTTGTCTTTTTTGTTGTTTGGATGAGGCGTCCTGCTCAGGTGTTATGGGCAGTTGGGTGATGCCAGGTCTTATATACAAGTGGTTGCCTTTGTGGGAGTTCTCACTATTTGATGCTCCCTAGGGTTAGGAGTTTTCTGGTAGTCTAGGGTCTTGGAGTCAGTGGTTCCACCTCAAAGACCCAAGGCTTGGTCTCTGGCCAGGAACAAAGATTCCACAGGTGGTTTATTATGGCATTAAATGGAATTAAAACAAATACCCAAAAACAAGACACCAATGATGAACCCCAGACAAATGGCAGTTGCAAAATCAGTCAAATAATCATTCAGATAATGGAATATACACACATACATATATACTCATAAGCAAATAAAAACAGTCCAAAACAAAAATAAAGCACAAAGGCAACAAAGGGAACCAAAAATGATATTCACCAGTTAAGAACAAAACTAACTAAAGCACAAACTAGAAAACAAAACTAAAGCAAGGTGCTAACTGGGGAACAAAGCAATGAAAACAATACTAACAAATATGGTAAGAAAAAGAAAGGAAAGAAAGAATAGAAATTCAGGATTAAACAGAGGTAAATAAAGAAGACATATATATTAAAGATGAACTGCAAAGGGAAGAAAATAGTAGGAAATGCAAACAATGGAATAAATGTAAAAAAAAAATAATAATAGGTTTAAAAATGTAAATGTTAAAATTCAAAAAAAAAATAAATAAAACAAGAAAAGAAGAAGAAGGAAAAAGGGGAAACTCCACAGAACTGCAAGAGGGCAATGAATAGGCAGAGGTTTATAACAGCAATAAAAAGTGTGATTGAAAAAAAATCTCAGAAGCTTAATTAGATTTAATAATGCTAATAAAATGGACAGCTACCACAGAGCAGGGATAAAAGGGGGGCAGGGGGGAAATCCAAAAGAAACTACAGAACAAGTCACAATATAAGAATAAGAAATGCTTTTATTGAGTCTCTGTGTTGTAGTCACACATCCGGGAAACAAATTCACTCAGAAGGACAGTGCAGATATTGGAGTGCAGTTTATTACACCAGGGGGCCCAAGGCAGAGTCTCTTCTTGCAAGGACCCCAGCCAATTTTTATGAAAACCTTATATACCCTAAGTATATGTGTCCAAACCCAGCTCCCCAAATTCTCTGAAACTAGTCTGAACAAAGGAAAAGAAAGATACAATCAAAATTAACTCATGATTAATATGCCTTAAGCTTAGGTAGTTAACAGTGGACAATTATACCCCAATGCCATTTCCTTCTCCAATGCATGAAAGTGGAATGTGAAAGTGAAGTTGCTCAGTCGTGTACGACTCTCAGCGACCATGAGCGACTTCACTTTCACTTTCCACATTCATGCATTGGAGAAGGAAATGGCAACTCACTCCAGTGTTCTTGCCTGGAGAATCCCAAGGATAGGGGAGCCTGGTGGGCTGCCATCTATGTGGTCACACAGAGTCGGACATGACTGACGCGACTTAGCAGCAGCAGCAGCAGCAGCATACCCCAATAAGCATAATAAAATTTATGATTCTATTCAGTTACACAGATAATTAGGGTATTCTTTTAGGCCATGGATAGTCAGGGCATGAGCCCTGGGGCTCTTCCATCCGGGGGGTCTGGTTTTCCAGTTAGTATGTCGTTTCCATAGATAATGGGCATATAGCTCAAAATCAACAGTCAGGCCCAAGATGGAGCCCTGCTTTCAAGATGGAGCCTGTTCTCTCTGTTTCCTCCTTCATCTGCTGTCAGCATCCTCTCCCTCCCTGGGAATCACAGTCCACCTTGCCTCCCTAGGATGCCCTCCAACACTGATCTAGTCTCTGGACCTGCTGTGGGGTCAGCTCAGACTCGAATCTGGTCCTACACCTGTGTGTTCTTGCCTCCAATGTCCACAGCTATCAGAACTAGTGTGTTTTCTTTTGTGAGAGGTCTCAGTGTCCATTTATATATTACATAGACCCAGAATCTGCCTAGTTGATTGTGTGGATTTAATCTGCAACTTGTACAGCTGGTGGGAAGATTTTGGACCTTCTTCCTTAGCCACACTGTCCCTGGGTTCCGATTGTGGTTTTATTTCTACTTCTGCCTGTGGATCGCCATTGGAGTTTTCCCCTGAGGCTGCCCTGAGGACTTGGCTCTGCCCCAGTGAGGGCCAGGTGTGAAGGTGGTGCAGCTGCTTGGGTCACAGGGTCTCTGGCAGCACCCGGTACTCAGGCGAGTTGACAGCTAGGGGAACACAAAACATAGTGCTCTAGAAGGGTATGGCAACCCATGCCAGTATTCTTTCCTGGAGAACCCCACTGACTGAGAAGCCTGGCAGGCCAGAGTCCACAGGGTCACAGAACTGGACACTACCAAATTGACCCCGCAAGCATATATGCAAGAATATTTTGACCTGTGGCAGCTCTGCCCCCCAGTGAGAGTTGAGTGTGAAGGTGGCACAGCTGCTTGGCTTGCAGGGACCCTGACAGCGCCAAGCATGCAGGGACATCCACTGCCTCAGCTGCAGGAGTTATGGCCCTATCAGTCTTTTTTTGAGCCTCTGGTAGCTGGTAATCAAAAGGCCTCTTTGGTTAGGCTTTCTCCATAGCATGGCCTGATCAGGTATTTAGAGGGCTCCCTTGCCTGGAATCCTTCTTTTTGATCAGTACATCAGGCACATAGAGGGTGAAAGGTTGTTGCTGAACCACAAAAGATGCCGAGATTCTTGGCCTCCAGAGGAGAATTCAATCCAGGGCCAGTGACGAGGCTTGATTGCTTAGATCTTTTATGTAATAAAGATTTATTAAAGTATAGAACAGTCTTTTGGACTCTGGGAGAGGGAGAGGGTGGGATGATTTGGGAGAATGGCATTGAAACATGTATAATACCATATATGAAATGAGTCACCAGTCCAGGTTCAATGCACGATACTGGATGCTTGGGGCTGGTGCACTGGGACGACCCAGAGGGATGGTATGGGGAGGGATGAGGGAGGAGGGTTCAGGATGGGGAACACATGTATACCTGTGGCAGATTCATTTTGATATATGGCAAAACCAATACAATATTGTAAAGTTAAATAAAATAAAATTTTTAAAAAAAGAGAGATAGAGAAAGCTTCTGATATAGACATCAGAAGGGGGCAGAAAGATTACCCACCTGCTAGTCTTTAGCTGGGTGTTATACAGCTATTAGCCGTCTGCTAATTAGAGAAAGGAAAAGTCTCAAAACACAGAGAATGGCACCAGGCCCCTCACCCACAACACGCATTGAGATAACATTAGCATCAGGGGAGTCATCCCAGGCCATAAAACGATTGACATGAATCCTGAAGAAAGGCAGATTTCCAAACAAATGTATAGTTTCATTGACATAGATTAGGAGAGCAAAATATGAGTATAACATACTGGTTTGCAAGTCGATTTTGAGTCTTTAGGCAGAACCCACCTGAAGACAGAGTCTATACATGGTACATTAACATAGCTTAAGACAAACATTTCCATAAGAAAAATGCATTGGTTAGCTCAAGGTTTGAGAAAAGTTAAGTTGAGGTGGAACCAGGTGTCATTATGGCAACACAGAATTTTAAGAGAAACCTCTTTTTAAAATTGTATAGAGAAGGGGGAAAAAAATATAACACTGGTTTGTTTCCTCCTGCTGCTTAAGAGAGAGATAAAAAATGTCTGACACTTGCAGCCTATATCCTCAATTAGGAGACCCCTGGCCTTCCTCCCAGTTACCCTCTCAAGGGGCCACCTGGCTTGGGTCATACACTGTAGAATTTTGCATCAGGCACATAAAGGGGAACATAGGTTGGGGTCTTAACCTGTAGATTGGTGCATCAGGTACTAAAGGGGCAAACTGGTGGCATCCTACCCTTTTGTTGCACATGTCAGGTGCTTGATGGGTCAGCCTCGCTACTGTTCAGCTGCCAGATGCTGGCTTGTAGGGAGAGAGAGGCTATGGTGATGACTGCAACCCCTATGCATGACTCAGCAGTATCACCTTGCTTCCATGGCTGCCTGGCTTTCCTCCATAGGCTTTTCCCACCACAGGCTCCTCCCTCACGTTCCCTTGGTCTGTCCCTCTGCAGTCAACAGCAGCATTTGCTCTGCGATTGCTCCACAATCCCTATGGTCCAGCTCCCAACTGCTGCACCTTCTAGGGAACCTGCGTCCCTGTCCGGGGTACATATGGCTGCGGCAAGGGCTGTCTGTTTCTCATTCCATTTACACTGCCACAGATCAGCTGCTTCACTCTGAGCCTTAAATGTTTCTCCTCTGACACAGACAGTTGCCCCGATGTGGAGATTGGACCCCTGCTTCAGTTCCCCCACCTGCTGAGGGCAGGTCCAGTCGTACTAACACTCCTGTTTTTCCCCCAGGGTCCTTCACCCTACCAAATTTTGCATGGCTCAACATATTGTTTTTCAGTGGTCAGGTTCTCCTGTCCACTCTCAGCTGGTGTCTGCAAGCACTTCTGGGTCTGAAGGTGTATTCCTGATGTATTTGTGGACAGAGATATACTCCACATTCACCTAACCCTCCCACATCTTGTTCATCCTTGGTATTACATTTTAGTGCACAAAATTCAGGACTAAAATACCTTCATTTGGATTTTTAAAATGAATATAAACTTATTTTGCCCCACTAAATGTTTTTCCAATATTGACAGCAGTTTTCTTTTTGGATGTGACTGTCATAAATATGTTATTCACTCACACATTTCTTTTTGGCATTTCTAGATGGCTGAGTTTTGGGAGTCTCTCTCATAAACAACACATGGCTGAGTGGGCTGCCCCTTTATTCAGTATCAGAATTCTCATCCTTTGTGAGTCTGTCTCCATGAACTTGGAAGGGAGGGTTAGGTCAGTAAAATAGCCCCATTCTCAAAAGAAGTCTGTAAGGAGTAGACATACCACCTCTTGCTATTTAAATAAACCAAAACAAAAGAGTTTTAAAGTCAGTTGAGCCTAGCAATCCCACTCCTGGACGTATATTCCAAGTGATCATAATTCAAAAAGATACATGTACCCCTATGTTCACAGCAGCACTCTTCACAATAGCCAGTGTGTGGAAACAACCTAAATACTCATGGACAGATAAATGGATAAAGAACATGGAATACTACTCATCCATAAAAAGAATGAAATAATGTCATTTGTAGCAACGTGGATGGACCTAGAGATTATCATGAGAAGTGAAGTACATCAGGAAAAGCAAGACATATCATATGATATTGCATATATGAAATCAAAACTATGACATGAATGAATTTATTTAGAAAGCAGAGTTGTGGTTACCGAGAAGGAGGGGGATTGGAGGAGGGTTGAAGTGAGAGTTTGGGATTAGCAGATGCAAATACATACTATTATATGTAGACCGGATAAACAACGAGGTCCTACTGTATAGCACAGGGAGCAACACAAAATCCTATGATAAATCATAATGGAAAAGAATATGGAATGTATATATACATATAACTGAATCATTTTTGCTGTACAACAGTAATTAACACAATGTTGTAAATCAACTATATAACAATAAAATGAATTAAAAAAAAATCAATTGGCTAGAACTTGCCTGGTGGTACAGTGGATAAGATTCTACCTTCCAACACAGGGGACACAAGTTTCATCCCTGATCTGGGAAGATACCACATGCCATGGAGCAATTAATCTTGTACACCACAAATACTGAGCCCACGTGCCTAGAGCCTGTGCTCTGCAAGCAGAGAAACCACCACAATGAGAAGCCTGCATACCACAACTAGAGAGTAGCCCCCACTCACCTCAACTAGAAAAAACCTTCATGCAGCAGTGAAGACCCAGCCAACCAAAAATAAAGAGAAAGCATCTTAAAACATCAGTTGGCTAAATTTCAGGAAATGACAGTAACATAGATTGAATCTGATCAGGCTTTGTGCTTTAGTAACTCCTTTCCCATCTACAGGTAAGACCATATATGCTAACACATAGAGGTAATATTTTCCCTAGAACCTTCCCCTTAACTTGGGCTTCCCTTATGGCTCAGCTGGTAAAGAATCCACCTGCAATGAGGGAGACCTGAGTTCCATCCCTGGGTTGGGAAGATCCCCTGAAGAAGGGATAAAGCTACCCACTCCAGTATTCTGGCCTAGAGAATTCCATGACTGTGTATTCCATGGAGTCTCAAAGAGTCTGACACAACTGAGTGACTTTCACTTTTCCTTAACTTGCCTCTCATCGTGCTTGCTCTACCTTGGCAGCTTTTTGATTGCAGTCATATCAGTTAACTCCTGCTTCCTCACCTCTCTTCTCTGCTCCTTTACTTGGCTCTCTAAATGAATTATTTGTTTCTCCAAACCAGCTTTGCTTCCATGGCTTCATGCTCTGCAAGCCATGGGCTAGATCTAACCTTCCTCCATGCCCATCTACAGCTTCAAGGAGGCCCCTTGGGTCTATGATCTTCAGCATAAAGATGATCTGATATAGGAAAACATTCTAAAGTTTATAAATAATGCAAGAGATTTCAAACAGGAAATGATCATTTGTCTCTCCTGCTCTCTGATCCAGGCAGGACTATTAGTGACTATATCACCAAACTACAATGTAAAAATGGCCCATCCCCCAACTTGGGACCTAGAACATGAGAAGTTTCAGGTTTAGCTATTCCTCGGTACTATTCCTGAACTTCTCCATCTTTTGGAAGCTAGTTTATATCTTGTGGGTATGTCTGGCCCCTTCACTAGACTGAAAACACCTGTGTCGTATCTACCTGTGTAATCTCCACCTGGCCTAATAGAGTACTTTACGTGTCTAGACACTCAATAAAGTAAAATAGAGAAAAAAATAATAAAACAATCAGAAAAAAGAGAATCAAAAGGGGGAAAAAGATGACTCTTTCAGAACTGTGTTTATATAAAATTGGGATGTGATCAATTGAATGAGCATTTGTCTGATTTGGTTCTGGTAGTGATAGAAAAATAATTGTAAATATCTCTAATATGTGTGTAACCCTAATCATTTCTTTAGACTCTACTAACAAAGCTATGGAGAGGAGGGCCCAACAGTAGTGTAATCCTGCCAGTCTCTCACCCTCCAATAGTTGCATCCCTGGCATGCTTTCCCCCTTTCAGTTGAAGGGGGTGGAGCAGAATCAACGAATGTGGCTCACATGGTTTATGTATGGCTAGTGATGGTTTTTTTCCCCTTTACAGCATTTATCATCTCTGCCTCTGTCACTCCAGACCTGTGCTCTAGCAGAAACTACAGCTCCTGTCATACCTCTGGATGTCCGCCATGATGTTGTAGCCTTAGCTGGTTTTCCATTCCATCCCGCAAGTCATTTCTGCCCTTACTTGTACATCAGTGTATTACTAAGCCACAAATAGCACTGCCTCATGCTTTCAAGTTCTTAGGATGACTCTAATGCTAGAGCTCTTATCTATCAGAGCCAGCACCATCCCCCGATGCTGAGCCTCCAGCACAGCACAGACCCACAAGATTTTTACTCAACTACTCCTTCCTCTCTAACAAAAACCATTTATTTTTCTGATCAAAGCAGTTTACTTCAATAATAACGCCCCTCAAAGTTGGTTCTTTCCCATTTACCAAACTGAATTTTTATTCATAGGAGGGTTCTTATTCTCCCAAACCTCAGGGAGGGGTATTCTTGCTTAGGGGCAGATGTTCATTTCAACTTACCTAGTTATTACAGCTTATATCAGAGTCCTTAAACACTCACTTAAGTAAAGCTTTGATGGGTCTCCCTCCTGGGCATCTAGATATGCCTGGATATGCTTCCATCCACAGTGGGTACTTCTACAACTTAGCCTCTCACTGCAGGACTCCTCCTATACTTTTTATAATTAAAAACAACAAATGAACTTGTGAGAACCAAATGAGAGCAAGCGTGTGAAAGAGCTTTGCAAATACAATGTATTATAGTTAATTCCTTATTATTTGTTTGTTTCCTTGCTTAATAGAAACCCATGTCCATGGGGGAACTGAAGGCTTCAAATACTGACGATTTTAAAAATGAAGGACAGGGATGTTTAACTGTAGAAGAAATCAAATTGAAAAAAATGTGAATATAAATTCAAAATCTATGTACTAGATAGATTTCTGTGGCCCTTTTGAATGCACCATTAGTTGCTCTGTCATGTCTGACTCTCTGCGCCCCCATGAACTGCCAGGCTTCTCTGTCCACGGAATTCTCCAGGCAAGAATACTGGAGTGGGTTGCCTTTCCCTTCTAGAGGGGATCTTCCATGACCTGGGTATGAAACCTGGCTCTCCTGCATTGCAGGCAGGTTCCTTACCATCTGAGCCACCAGGGAATCCCCAAGAATTCTGGAATGGTTAGCCTTTCCCTTCTTCAGGGGATCTTCCGAACCCTGGGATCAAACCTGGGTCTTCAACATTGTGGGCAGATTTTTTTTTTTACCATCTGAGTGAGACACTTGCCAAGTGAACAGAGAGAAAGTTGGAAGATGGTCCTGAAGTACCTAAAAGTTGTCATACTCAGGCTGCATATGTTAGGCCATAGAAATCTAAATGAAACTATACAGCATGGAGAATTACAAAGCTTGACTCCAGAGGTCAACTACTTGGATTTGAATCTGAGCCCTGCCACTTAAGAGCTCTAGGTGAATTTTGACAAATTACTTAATCTTAGTGTCTCATCTATAATAAATAAGAGATGTCATAGTACCATCTCCCCAAAGTATTACACAAGTCAATACATATAAATCACTTACTGTCAGATCAGGCACAGAGCAAGTATTTAATATGAATAAATTTTACAATTCATCTACTCATACCATTGTTTTTCATGGGAGTAAATTGGGCTAGAGTTTACCCAATTTTTGCTAAAGTGGAAATTTGGGGAATGGTTTTTTCAGTTACATAGAATTTGATAAGTATTTATTTGAAATTGAATTGAAAATTATTTACTCCCATCATCCCATCAACAGAAAATAGGATTAAAGATTTAATGAGCATGGCCCCACAAGTTTCCTCCACAGTAAGTCTTTCCCATTGGGAAACTTCCATAAGCCTCTTATCCTTATCCATCATAGGGGAGACATCATGAAAACCACAGTCACAGAAACCTGACCAAACTGCTCACATGGACCACAGCTTGTCTAACTCAATGTAACTGTGAGTTATGCCGTGTAGGGTCACCCAAGACGGATAGGTCATAGTGGAAAGTTCTGACAAAAGGTGGTCCACTGGAGAAGACAGGGGCAAACCACTTCAGTATTCTGGCATTGAAAGCCCCTGAACAGTATGAAAAGGCAAAAAGATATGATAATGAAAGATGAACTCCCCAGGTTGGTAGGTGCCCAATATGCTACTGGAGAAGACTGGAGAAATAACTCCAGAAAGGAGGAAGAGACTGAGCCAAAGTGAAAACAACACCTAGTTGTGGCTGTGACTGGGGATGGAAGTAAAGTCCGATGCTGTACAGAAAAATATTGCATAGGAACCTGGAATGTTAGGTCCATGAACCAAGGTAAATTGGAAGTGATCAAAGAGGAGATGGCAAGTTTGAACATCAACATTTTAGGAATTGGTAAACTAAAATGGACTGTAACGGGTGAAGTTAATTCAGATGACCATTATATCTACTACTCTGAGCAAGAATGCCTTAGAAAAAGTGGTATAGCCCTCATAGTCAACAAAAGAGTCCGAAATGCAGTACTTGGGTGCAATCTCAAAAATGACAGAATGATTTCTGTTTGTTTACAAGGCAAACCTTTCAATATCACAGTAATCCAAGTCTATACTCCAACCACTAATGCCAAAGAAGCTGAAGTTGAACGATTCTATGAAGACCTACTCAAAAATGATGTCCTTTTCATCATAGGGGACTAGAACGCAAAAGTAGGAAGTCAAGAAACACCTGAACTAACAGGCAGCTTTGGAATTGGAGTACAAAATGAAGCAGGGCAAAGGCGAACAGAGTTTTGCCAAGTGAATGCACTGGTCATAGCAATCACCCTCTTCCAACAACACAAGAGATGACTCTACACATGGACATCACCAGATGGTCAATACCAAAATCAGATTGATTATGTTCTTTGTGGCCAAAGATGGAGAAGCTCTATACAAAACAAGAAGCAAAAATAAGGCCAGGATCTGGCTGTGGCTCAGATCATGAACTCCTTATTGTCAAATTCAGACTTAAATTGAAGAACGTAGGGAAAACCATGAGACCATTTAGGTATGACCTAAATCAAATCCCTTATGATTATACGGTGGTAGTGACAAATAGATTCAAGGGATTAGATCTGATAGAGTGCCTCAAGAACTATGCATGGAGATTCGTGACATTGTATGGGAGGCCGTGATCAAGACCATCCCCAAGAAAAGGAAATGCAAAAAGGCAAAATGGTTGTCTGAGGAGGCCTTACAAATAGCTGAGAAAAGAAGAGAAGCTAAAGACAAAGGAGGAAAGGAAAGATATACTCATCTGAATACAGAGTTTCAAAGAATAGCAAGGATAGATGAGAAAGCCTCCCTCAGCGAACAATGCAAAGAAATAAAGGAAAGCAATAGAATGGAAAAGACTAGCGATGTCTTCAAGAAAATTCGAGATATCAGGGGAACATTTCATGCAAAGATGGGCACAGTAAAGGACAGAAATGCTATGCACCTAACAGAAGTAGAAGATAGTAAGAAGAGGAGGAAAGAATACACAGAAGAACTATACAAATAAGACCTTAATGACCAGGAAAACCATGTTGGTGTGATAACTCACTTAGAGTCAGACATCATTGAGTGCGAAGTCAAGTGGGCTTTAGGATCATCACTATGAACAAAACTAGTGGAGATGTTCCACTAGTATTCCAGCTGAGGTATTCCAAATTCTAAAAGATACTGCTGCTAAAGTGCTGCACCAAATAAGCCAGCACATTTGGAAAACTCAGCAGTGGCCACAGGACTGGAAAAGGTCAGTTTTCATTCCAATCCCAAAGAAAGGCAATGCCAAAGAGTGTTAAAACTAACTCACAATTGTACTCATCTCACACTCTAGTAAATTAATGCTCAAAATTCTCCAAGAGAGGCTTCAACAGTATGTGAACTGAAACCTTCCAGATGTTCAAGCTGGATTTAGAAACGGCAGAGGAAACAGAGATCAAATTGCCAACATCCGTTGGATCATAGAAAAAGCAAGCGAGTTCCAGGAAAATATCTACTTCTGCCTTATTGATTATGCCAAAGCCTTTGACTGTGTGGCTCACAACAAAGTGTGGCAAATTTTTCAAGAGATGGGAATACCAGACCACCTTACCTGCCTCCTCAGAAATCAGTATGCATGTCAAGAAACACCAGTTAGAACCGGACATGGAACCACAGACTGGTTCCAAATCGGGAAAGGAGTACGTCAAGGCTGTATATTGTCACCCTTCTTATTTAGCTTATATGCAGATTACATCATGCGAAATGCTGGGCTGGATGAAGCAAAAGCTGGAATCAAGATTGCTGGGAGAAACAGCAATAACCTCAGATATGCAGGTGACACCATCCTTATGGCAGAAAGCAAAAGAGGAACTAAAGAGCCTCTTCATGGAAGTTAAATAGGAGAGTGAAAAAGCTGGCTTAAAACTCAACATTCACAAAACGAATATCATGACATCAGGTCCCATCACTTCATGACAAACCGATGGGGAAACAATCGAAAGAGTGACAGACTTCATTTTCTTGGGCTCCAAAATCACTGCAGATGGTGACTTCAGCCATGAAATCAAACAACAAAGATGCTTGCTCCTTGGAGGAAAAGCTCTGACTAACGTATTGAAAGTGAAGTCACTCAGTCATGTCCAACTCTTTGTGACCCCATGGACTGTAGCCTACCAGGCTCCTCCCTCCATGGGATTCTCCAGGCAAGAGTACTGGAGTGGGTTGCCATTTCCTTCTCCAGGGGATCTTCCCGACCCAGGGATTGAACCCTGGCCTCCCGCATTCCAGGCAGACGCTTTAACCTCTGAGCCACCAGGGGAGCCCTGGTATAACATTAGTCAGCCCTGTCTGACTAACGTAGACAGCATATTAAAAAGGAGAGACATTGCTTTGCTGACAAAGGTCCGTCTAGTCAAAGTTATGGTTTTTCCAGTAGTCATGTATGGATGTGAGAGTGGGACCATAAATAAAGCTGAGTGCCGAGGAACTGATGCTTTTGAACTGTGGTGTTGGAGAAGACTCTTGAGAGTCTCTTGGAAAGCAAAGAGATCCAACCAGTCTATCCTAAAGGAAATCAGTCCTGAATATTCATTGGAAGGACTGATGCTGAAGCTGAAGCTCCAATATTTTAGCCACCTGACGCGAAGAACTGACTCATTGGAAAAGACCCTGATGCTGGAAAGGATTCAAGGCAGGATGAGCAGAGGACGACAGAGGATGAGATGCTTGAATGGCATCACTGACTTGATGGACATGAGTTTGAGGAAGCTCTGGGGGTTGGTGATGGACAGGAAGGCCTGGCGTGTTGTAGTCCATGGGGTCACAAAGAGTCAGATGTGACTCAGTGACTGAAATCAACCGAACTGAAAGCAAAAGTTAATGAGTTATTGAGAATATTCAAGTGACTTAAACAATTCACATTATATAAAACTAGTTCATTTGCCCTTTTGCTCACAATATGGGCAAACGGACACACTATCATAGAACCGCATCAAGAAATAACAGTTGATACTAAAATGACTAAAAATCTCATTTACTCAAAACAAGTGTTATAAATGGAGATTACTCTCACAATTGCTATAGAAAACATAATAAATATTCATGTGCAGTTACAGTTTTATTTATAATCAGATAGTTTATAGTGTACTTTTTTCCAACTACTGCCAAAAATGGAAATCGGTTTTGCTATCATTCATAATCATATGTAGTATAGTTGAGAAGCTCTGAATATTAGTGAATGTATCAAGTAATTTGTCCTAAAGTACAGCCTTCTGTAAGAAAATTACTTTCATAACTATTTGAGAGCTTAATTGCTAATCAAACATAGATAGAGTTTAGTTACAAATATTAGAGTTTATTGTGTAATACTTGAAAATAACTGCACTCTAAAAACATTTATTTTCAACAATTCTTGAAAACCAAATGCTTACCATAAACCACAAAATGTTCACCATAACAATACTTTCAAAAGGCTGTTTACTAAAACATGAATTTGGAGGAATAATAAAAACAATAGAATTTGGATACCAGCAATGCTTATATCTTCTCCCAGAAAGGCATGGGAGAGAGTCAATCACATTCCCATTGGTCCAAAAGAAGGGCTGTCTGCCAGAGTCCTGACTCATAAGCAGTCTGTTGGCCATATTTAGCAGAGGAGCCTGTAGTTGATTAGCTGTGCTCTGACAGTAAATATCCTATCATTGCTGTCCAGGAACATCACTGCAGTATAGAGAATTTCTAAGACTATACCATAAATCATGTTAACCAGGATAGACTCTGCACACATGAAAACCCTTAATATGAAGATCTGTTGTCACGACATATATCTTTGTGGAATTTACTTAAACAGATAATTAATAGCTCATCCTCACTGTAGTCAACTCACCCATTTTGAGGCTGATTATCCAGTTTCTGGTGTTATCCATGTCTTGCTTTTGCTCCTACCGCTCCCTTTGGCTGACAGCCTTTTGACCACTTCACTGTTCATTAGCACCTGCAAAGGATAACTGAAAGCAGAGGAACTCAAACCACTCAATTATGCTTCTCATTAGCAGTTCTACTGAAGGGTTCTGTCCAGGAGGTGGTTGCAACTATTGGGTAAAATTAGGTTTCTGGATTATCAGTCGATTTGTTATCCACGTTGCTTCTGCCCACCGATGACCCAGCATAATCTACTGTTTGCCATTTCTGCATTATTTGCCTGGCCAGATGGAGAAAAAAGTCTATCTTCAGTGAGAAAATTAAAGATACTGGCTATCTGCTCTCTCATTTCTATTGGGAGTCTCCTCCCAAATCTACTCCCCCCCACACACACCCTGCTTTTTTTTTTTTTTTTTTTTTTGTATAGCTAATGAAAAAGCACCCAAGGTTCTCTGAGAATTCATGCTAATTGTTATGTGCTTAAATAATTACTGTAATTGCTAAAACACTGAAAGTCATCTTATGAACTTTAGCCACATTTCTCACATTGGAAGGGCTTTTTGTGAGAGCCCTGAATTTGGCGACTCATTATTTATAGTAATCTCAATCCGAAATCGGAGAAGGCAATAGCAACCCACTCCAGTACTCTTGTCTTGAAAATCCCACGGACGGAGGAGCCTGGTGGGTTGCAGTCCAGGGAGTCCTGAAGAGTCGGACACAACTGAGTGACTTCACTTTCACTTTTCACTTTCATGCATTGGAGAAGGAAGAAATAGCAGCCCACTCCAGTGTTCTTGCCTGGAGAATCCCAGGGATGGAGAAGCCTGGTGGGCTTCCATCTACAGGGTCGCAAAGAGTCGGACACGACTGAAGTGACACAGCAGCAGCAGCAGCAATCAGAAATATTGTAGCCAGGGAGTGCCAGTAATAATATGCTGTTAAAGGTTTATCCTGTGATGCATGAACAAGGGTGTGTCTCCAGGGAAAACAAGACTTGTGTATCTTTCTAAAGCATGAAATATCTCTGTCTAATGTAATCACTGTTGTTCCATGCATTTGTACATTTTTATTATAAATGTAGTACAGATTTATTTTAGTAAATAGAAATAATCATAGAAACTGTCCATAATCCCCCCAGTGATACCCAGTTACCATTTTGTGGTATGTGCTTGCAGAATTTTTCCCTTCAAAATATATTAACTGCACAAGTCTTCAAATGGGGTCATATGTAATTTTGTTTTCTAACTTTTTTTTTCACTCAATATGTCAGGCAGGATTTTGTGTACTAATATGTGCACTTTGACAATATTCTTTGAATTGGCTGTATAGTATTCCACTGAATGAATGTGCATCATTTGTTCCAATGCTCTAGATTTAGCTGTTTAAATGGTCTCCAATTTTTATTATAACAAAAGCCCTGAGAAACACACTGGGATGTAAATCTTTGTGCACGTTCTTAATATAATCTCAGGAGAAATTAGTAGAAGTGGAATTCTGGATCAAAGGAGATAAGTGTGTCTCTAAATTTTTTTTTCTTAACAAATGCCATAATATTAACCATATCGAGTTTGTACAGATTTTCCACAAAAGTGAAATCAGTAACACACTTCTTAATATTTCACTTGCAGAAAGTAGTGTAACTTCAGAGTTATGTCCACGTAGTGTTTTCAGTTTAATATAGTGTGGCTTCTTGTCACTCTGATCTTGTTTTTTGCTACTGGTTTCCACCTTGTATGCTTACATATATGTAATTTACAGTTTACTGGTATCAATTAATTTAAGATGACCAATAGACACCAAAACTACTTCATTTCTTTTGCTGAATTTCATAGTAAAACACTAAATGAACTCATCTTAATGTGCTCATTAATCTGCTATAATAAAATCTATTCCTTGCTTGATAGATATTCTGAATATTCTTTGTACTGGATCATATTTAATCTCAGCAGTAAAAACAAAAATCAACCCCTCAAAACCATACTCACAGCTTTGTGGACTTATACAATCAAGAGTGAAATGATTAGTATCCACCACCACTACCATCCTGCCTCACTGAAGGAAGAAACATGATCTGAAAATGCATTAAAATCTCCAAAGTGTTTTTTTAAACATCCTCAATCATTCAACAACCAAGTTTTTCCTGTCTCAATAAAATGATGTTTCCATTCTTCCATTTGCTCAGGGCAAAAACACTGTCATCTTCCTTGATTCATTCTTCTTCTATCAAACACCACATCCAATCTGTCAAGGAACCCCATTGGCTATACCTTCCAAAGATACCCTCAATCTGACCAATTCAAAAAACCTCTGGTGTTACCACTCAATTCCAAGCCATCGTCATCTGTGTTTTGGATTATTGCAGTAGTCTCTTCACTGGTCTTCCAGTTTGGGCCTTTTTACCCCTCTAGTTTATTTTTCACACAGCATCTCAAGAGATTCTGTTCAAATAAATGTCAGATCAAGTCACTCTACTCCTCAAAACTTTCCAATGGCATCCCACCTCGCTTGGACTCAAAGCCAAAATCCTTACAATGGAGAACAGGGCCCTACGGAATATATCATCCCCTCACCCTTCAGTATCCTCTGAACCCCTTTCCTTTTGCTCTCCCCTTTCCTCAGCTCACTTTGATGGGTCTCCGTTCTATTTGTCTAAAAAGGAGCAGACAGAGAGAACTTGTACTTTTTTTCCCTCTCTTTTGGCCAGGCAGCATGCAGAAAGTTTCCCCACCAGGGAGCGAACCCTGTGCCCCCTGCAGGGGAAGTGAGGAGTCTTAACCACTGGACTGCCAGGGAAGTCCCAAAAACCTATACTAAAAAGTAGAGTCTGCATGACTATAGAAATAGCAATTGATAAATAATGCATCATATTGAGCTCAGGGTGTTTTGACCCGTCACTAAGGCACTCTGGAATGAGTTCCCATATTCATTTCTTAAAATCACCTAGTCAGCAAATAGTTACTGAGAGCCTATCATATGCCAGACACTGTTGTATATGTATACATCAATAAACAAAACATGCAAGCCTGTCTACCTCAGTACCTTCCATTTTGTAGGGAGCGAGAGAGAGAACATGGTTAAGTTAATTGTGAAGCATGTTAGAAGGTGATACTGAAATGGAAAAATATGGAACAGGCATGTGGGGCTAGAAGTGTGTGCATGTGTGTGTAAGTGCTGTGTGTGGGGGGGTAGTTGCACTGTTGCTCCATGCCACAATGTCCCACATGAGTTTGACATGTTTCTTGGGTTGAGTTTTGGGTAGATCATATTAATAGATTAAATCTACTTGCAGACCCCCACCCGCTGCACTTGCGCCCTGCGACCCCCCCCCCCGCCCCCCCGCGGGGAGGCCCCGCCTCGGGGCATGCGCGTGCGCGCACACGCGCGCGAGCCGCCCGCTGTCCGCTAGCTGAGCCTACGGCCCTGGCGGGGCCTCTTCGCGCCGCCCCGGACACAGCCCGGCTGCCACAGCCGGTCCCGTCACGCGCGGCAGCCTCGCGCCAGCCCGGCCGTCTGTCACGCGCGCACAGGCGGCTGCCCAGCCCACCAGCCCGCACAGGCCCGGCCACCGCGGCTCCTTCAGAAGCCTGCTTGTGGGGCGCCGCTCGTGGGGCGCCGCCTGTGCCGCCACAGGGAAAAGAAGTGTAGGCCCGGGGCGCCTCCCGAGGCCCGCCAGCCAAACCCGGTACCTGGGAGGGCTGCCTGGCTGAGGGAACCAGGCCAGGCCGGGCCACCTCACACCGGCGGCGTGAAAAGAAATTAAAAAAAAAAAAAAAAAAAAAACAATAAATAAATCTACTTGCATTATCCTGGCTTCTGCCTCGCATTCCACATGAATATGCTATTCCAATTCATCCTGTACTTCCAGCACGACCTGTTCCTTGTATTTATTCTTACTCATCCCATTGTTTTAACAGATTTTTCTCCCTGTTCTCTGGGCCATTGGTTGAAATTATGGCTGACATCTTATGAATTTGTTGGTGATCTTCTACCACAACCACTTCTTCCCTTCAGTTTGGTCTTCGCTCCTGTTAATGCCTCAGGCCTGCCAATAGCAGTCAGTGACACTCACATGCATTCCTTTACCCCAAAAGTTTGATGAAACTGCCATAGTCAGAAATGAATTATTGACCTGCACGGAATCAGACATGGTGATGTAACTGGTTATTTTCTTAGCAATATGTCCAATTCTAGTTAAAACCAGTGTATTGGGTTTTATAATAGTCCATCACTGACCCTGAATATGTCCAAATATCCAGGATAGTTCTGGGCTTCCTTGATTTCTCAATTCTGAGATTTTGTTTCACTGTGGGATAAGAACTTAGGTTATTCCTAAGGGTTTCAGGCAAAACTGAAGTTTTTAAATCTACTGAACAGCCTGACTGTTCAGGTAAGCAGAATTTAATTGACACTTATTTAGGAGATTCTGCCTGGAGATGAGTTATGGAAAACTACAGCTCCGCTAGAAACTTTGCACTTTTCTCTCTTCAAAACTCTGATTTTCTCCTAGTCCAGCCATGCTCACTGAGGTTTTAAGCGGATTAATTAGTGCTTGAAAAGCACCTTTATACATGCAAAGTAGCTAAGTACTAATTTAATCTTTTAAACTCTGGATTATTCCTATTGCAGTTCTAATTTCATACTTTTTCCATAATGTCACCAGATTGTAGGTGAGCTCCCAAAATAGACAGTTACTAGGACTAAAACTGTTATATGGCCCAGCATGCAAAGTAGCTCTGGGCAAGGAATGCTGAGATTGTAAGAATGACCTATTCCTTTAAAAAGATTCTTGTCGCCCCCCTGCGGGCCGAAGGCACAAGGTGCCCGCGCCACCCCGCGGTGGCCGCCATAGTGTGAAGTATTTAACGAGAGCACCCGCGGGTTCGAGAACGCAAGGGTTCGAGAACGCGTGGAACGCCGGCAGCGGACAGTGGGGACCCGCGGCGACCTTTTCTGGGCGCACCCTCTAATGGCGGCGGCGAGCCAGAGTGTCCTGTCGGTAGTGGCATGAGGCAGAGGTAGTGGCAGTGGTGGTGTCCGCGGTGGCGGGCATTGGCGGTGGCGGGCATTGGCGGCGGCGACAACGAAGCCTGTTTGAGCCAGGACCGAGGTCCGAGGCGCGCTCTCCCCTCACAGAAATGAGTCGTCAAAGCGAAAGAGCATTACCTCCTGGAACCTCAAGTGGTGCGCCCTCCTCAACACCTGTCTTGACTGGCACCACTGTGTCCAACCGTGACTTGGTGAGTCTTTTTGAGTGTCCGGTCTGCTTTGACTATGTGTTACCTCCAATTATACAGTGTCAGAGAGGCCATCTTGTTTGTGGCGACTGTCGCCCAAAGCTCACACGTTGTCCAACTTGCCGGGGCCCGCTGACATCCATTCGAAACTTGGCGATGGACAAACTGGCCGATTTGGTACTTTTCCCCTGTAAATACGCCTCTTCAGGATGTGAACTAACTATGCCACCCACAGAAAAAGCAGACCATGAAGAACACTGTGAGTTTAGGCCCTGTCGTTGTCCCTGCCCTGGTACTACCTGTGGGTGGCAAGGCTCCATGGATGCTGTAGTGCCGCATCTGAAGCAGCACTATGACTCCATTATAACCCTGCAGGGAGAAGCTGTAGTTTTCCTTGCAGTCGACATTAATCTGTCTGGTACCCTTGAGTGGATGATGGTGCAGTCCTGTTTTGGGTTTCACTTCTTACTAATTTTGGAGAAACTGGAATTCTACGATGGTCACCAGAAATTCTTTGCAGTTGTCCAGCTGGTAGGAACACGCGAGGAAGCTGAAAATTTTACTTATCAACTTGAGCTCAATGGTAACAGGCGGCGATTGATTTGGGAAGCCACGCCTCTATCTATTCATGACAGAATTGTAACAGCCATTATAAACAGTGACTGCCTAATCTTCGACCCTGGAGTTGCGGAACTTTTCGCAGAAAATGGCAATTTAAGCATCGATGTAACTATTTCCATGTGTTGAAATGCTGATCTAACATTTTCTGACGAGTGTTTAAAACCAATACATTCAATTTCACAGAGAATAAGGTACCTGTCTTCCTACCAACCAGAAATTTTTGGTAGGTTCAAGCTAGAGACATTAAAGTAAATAAAACGAAAGGGTGTTAAATACCTTAAAGGAAATAGTTGCATGTAATAACACTAATGTATTTAAAATAAGCCAACAGGAAAGCACTGAAAATATATATGTATGTTTATACCCGAGATGGGCATCTTTTGAAATAAAAAAGGAACCTTTGAAAACTAATTCTGAATTTTTGTTTATGGTAGATTGAGTGTACAGTTGAGAAATACTGGGTTCTTTTTTGTGTGCCTGTGCTCTGTGTGTGTGTGCACATGTGTGTGCACGTGTCTGTGCACGTGTGTGCATGCTTGGATTTCTCCTATAACTGACAAGCCATATTGAGTGGTCTTGGACCACTGCATTTCTCCTCTGTGAGTCAATATATAGTGTGTTTGTAGTAGTAGTAGTGTGTATTTTTGAGTGTGTGTTTGTATTTGCTAATTTTTAATTCTTGTTTTTAATTAAATAAATTTGACTTTCTTTTCTGTAAAAGAAACTAAAACGAGTCTTATTTATTTGATGTCACCACAAAGAGTTTTTAGGGCTTTGGAAATGGAGCATTTTGTATTTGGTGTAGAGCAAAAAAAGCTATTCATGTAAGGGGCTTCACTGATAGCTCCACTGGTGAAGAATCTGGCTGCAATGCAGGAGAGCATGGTTCGATTGCTGGGTGGGGGAAAAATCCGCTGGAGAAGGGATAGGCTACACATTCCAATACTCTTGGGCTTCCCTTGTGGCTCAGGAGCTAAAGAATTGCCTGCAGTGTGGGAGATTTGGGTTTGATCCTGGGTTTGGGAAGAATCTCTGGAGAAGGGAAAGGCTACCCACTCCAGCATTCTGGCCTATGTGGTCACACAGATTGGGAGAAGGAACAGACTACCCACTCCAGTATTCTTGGGCTTCCCTTGTGGCTCAGCTGGTAAAGAATTGGCTTGCAAAGTGCGAGATCTGGGTTGGATATCTGGGTTGGGAAGATACCTGGAGAAGGAACGGCTACCCCTCCAGTATTCTGGCCTGGACAAGTCCTTGGAATGTATAGTCAATGTGATCGTAAAGAGTGGGATAAAGGATAGGCTACCCACTCCAGTATTCTTGGGCTTACCTTGGGGCTCAGCTAGTAAAGAATCCACCTGCAATGTGGGAGATCTGGGTTCAAACAGGTATCCATTGCAGTATTCTGGCCTGGAGAATTCCATGCACTGTATGGTCCTTGTGGTCACAGAGAGTGGGAGGAGCAATAAGATACCCACTCCAGTATTCTTGGGCTTCCCTTGTGGCTCAGCTGGTAAAGAGTCTGCCTGCAATGTGGGAAGATTGGGTTTGAGCCTGGGTTGGGAAGATGCCCTGCAGAAGGGAAAGGCTTACCCACTCCAGTATTCTGACCTGGAGAATTACAAGGACTGTAGATCGCCTGGAGAAGGGAATGGGTACCCACTGCAGTATTCTAGCCTGGAGAGCTCCATGGACTTAGAGTCCATGTGGTCGAAAGAATAGGAGAAGTGATAGGCTACCCATTCCAGTATAACTGGGCTTCCCTTGTGGCTCAGCTGGTAAAGAATCCGCCTGCACTGTGGGAGATCATGGTTGGATTCCTGGATTGGGAAGATCCCATGGAGAAGGCAAAGTGTATGCACTCCAGTATTCTGGCCAGGAGAATTCCATGGACTGTAGATATCCTGGAGAAGGAATTGGCTACTCACTCCAGTATTCTGTCCATGGGAATTTCATGGACTGTATAGCTCATGGGGTTGCAAGGAGTGAGAGAAGGGATAGGCTATCCACTCCAGCACTCGTAGACTTCCCTTGTGGCTCAGCTGATAAAGAATCTGCCTGCAATGTGGGAGATCTGGGTTCGATCCCTGGGTTGGGAAGATCCCCTGGAGAACGGAAAGGCTACCCACTCCACTCTTCTGGCCTGGTGAATTCCATGGACTGTACCGTCCATGGGGTTCGCAAAGTGTGGGAGAAGGGTTGGATACCCACTTCTCTATTCTTGGGCTTCCTTTGTGGCTCAGCTGGTAAATAATCAGGCTGCAAAGTGGGAGATCTCAGTTCGATCCCTGGTCGGGAAGATCCCCTGGAGAATGGAAAGGCTATGCACTCTAGGAGTCTGGCCTGCAGAATTCCACGGACTGTAGATCCCCTGGAGAAGGGAAAGATTACCCACTCCAGTATTCTGGCCTGGAGAATCCCATGGACTATAGAGTCCATGGGTTCACAAGAGTCAGACAGTCCCGAGGGGCTTTCACTTTCACTTTCTTTCACTGTAGATTAGCTAAAGTGCCATGGAAATTTTGTTTCAAAACTCAGACTTGGAATTTGAGTTCATCAATAGACTAGAAATATTTTCATGAGAATCTTGGTATTGTACGGCTCTTCATTCTTCCTTAAACATTTCATTACATTGTTCACAAATATCTCTTAACAGGTTGTGATGAGCTATTTCTCTTCCAGGACTGATTAAAAGATATTCATTTGGATTTATAACCAAATGTCTACGAGAAAAACAAGTCAGACTATGACTCCTACAGGCAATGCAGGAATATTAATACCACGGAATTGTATAACTTTGTATCAATTTCAGCTTTCCAATTACCTTGCTAAAAGTAAAAATGAAAGGTAAAAGCTAATAATCTGATCTGAAGCTACCAAGGATTGAAACAGGCAGGTTATTGAAAGGTGCTGAGAAAACATGTGGGTATGTTATTGTTTTTAACTCTGAACAAGTTCAAAGTTGTTAGCGAGTTGTTAGCTGCTCTAAAATTAGTACCTAAACTCTATAATAAAGATTTGATAAACAACAAGGTCTTACTGTATAGCACAATGAACTATATTTAATACCCTGTGATAAACCATAAAGGAAAAGAATATGACAAAGTACATATATATATATATATATATAAATATATATATATATATGAATCAATTTGCTGTGCAGCAGAAATTAACACAACATTGAGAATCAACTATACTCCAGTAATTTTTTTAAGAGTAAGATTTCTTAGTTTATTGCATCTACCTAAGGGAATGAGGATCTATTCTTCTCCATAATATAGATCATATTTACTTAATGGTCTTCCAGGCTAGCTCTATGCCTTACATTGTTAATGATGTCCAACATTTAACAACCTTGTCATGTTAATTATTGACTTTGCAAGCCTTACGTTTGGAAATACTGCTTTATTTGTTTTTGCCCTTTTAGGAGTTCTGTAGTATAGTCTCTAAAAAATTAAATGAAGAAAATTGATAATTATATCACAAATAAAGATGTGTATATTAAAGTTTGATGTTTTTGAAACTATTGCTATATTAAAAAATGAGTTGAGCATTTAAACCATAAATTGTCTTAGGAATATACGTGTCGATGATATCAACTGCATTTAGCCAGTTAAAGCAATAATAATGAATACATGAACAAAGCTAGAATACTGGACAAGCTATCTTTAATGCAAAAATAGTCAGAGAAGAATCATCTATGATATTCAATAGGAAATCTAAATTGTTAACCTCTAGGGGGAACGGAGAAGGCAATGGCACCCCACTCCAGTACTCTTGCCTGGAAAATCCCATGGAAGGAGGAGCCTGGTGGGCTGTAGTCCATGGGGTCGCTAAGAGTCAGACATGACTGAGCGACATCCCTTTCACTTTTCACTTTCATGCCTTGGAGAAGGAAATGGCAACCCACTCCAGTGTTCTTGCCTGGAGAATCCCAGGGACGGGGGAGCCTGGTGGGCTGCCGTCTATGGGGTCACACAGAGTCGGACACGACTGAAGTGACTTAGCAGCAGCAGCAGCAGCAGCGGGGGGAGGAAAGTGCTTCTATGAAAACAGTACTACTGCCACATCTTTCCATGCTTACATATTAAGCTTGTAACTAGAGGGTGAGTATGTGCTACTTTAGCTATGGATTATAAAGTGTTTAAGAGGTGGAAAGCTAAGAGTAAAAATGAATGACCGAATTTCAGTGTGTATGAATGGTTAATAGGGAGGTGCTACAGTCCTATAAATGACTGGTGGGGTTGCAGTTTCACCAATTTATTAAGAACCAGAGAAGGGTGAATATTAGAGTTAGTCAAGATGGCGGGGGTGGGAATTAAAACACACTCCTGGGGAACTACAAACGTTATCACTGGACAACAGATGAACAGTGACAGGTACAATTTACTATCTCCATACAAGTCAATGCACATTGGAAAAAATTAAAGTGCTTGCAGACCCTGAAAGATTTTGAATTAGTATTGGGTTGACAAAGAAATTCATTTGAGGCTTCTCCATTACATCTTAACAGAAAACCTGAAAGAACTTTTTGGCCAACCCAATATATCCTCAGAGGGGGTGAAAAACCCTTAAATGTCCAACACAGAAAATTCAGTGAGATTGTCTGCTCAGTGTTGACTGTTGTCAAATGCTAAGCAAAATATGAAAAGCATTTTGAAACAAGTGAAAAATTATTCGAAAGATATAATGACATACCACGTACATATTCCTAAGGCTTACGAGCACAACACACAAAAAATAATACCTACATACGCATGATACTAATTTGGCCTTGTTTAAAGCAAACAAATGTCTTTCAACTTTATTTTGGTGTCAAGAAACATAATTGAGGATACACTTAGCATTTCGCTATCCCTCTGTGTCATAAAATAAAATGGGAAAAGAAAATACACAGAATCACAAATGTTTAGCATAAATAGGTCTGGGAGAGAGTATATAATCATAATAGAACGCAGTATGGGATAGTGGCTGTGAGCATAGGCTTTGAAATCACACACACCAAAGTCCCAATCCCACCTTATCTATAAAAACGCTATCCTTAGCTCATGAGATTAACCCATTGTGTAGTCTACTAATTCCCAATAAGTGAAGGTTGGAAAAAAGTGTAGGCTTCCTGTCATAGATAACCATATAGCTTTTCTAGATCTCAGTAGGTCCAACTGAGGATCTATATTCTTTAATAAATGTTTATACTGAAATATAACAATATGCATACTAAAAAGTATACAAATCACAAGCATACAGCTCAATGAATTTTTACAGCATGAAGAGATCTGTGTAGGGGTTTCCTGGTGGCCTAGTGGCTAGGATTCTGGGCTTTCAACGCCACGGCGAGAGTTCAGGCCCTGGTCAGGGAACTGAGATCCCACGAGCTGCATGATGTGTCAAACAAACAGCCCCCACCCGCTGCCCCCACCCCAAAAAAAACCCTTTGTAACCATTCCCCAAGTCAAATAGAACATTCCCCTTCCCATTCTTTATCCTCCTCCTACTAAAAATTAATCACTATTTATTATCATAGATTAGGTTTGTGTTTTTGAACATTATATAACTGTAATCAAAGACAGAGACATTACTTTGCCAACAAAGGTTCGCCTAGTCAAGGCTATGGTCTTTTCTGTGGTCATGTATGGATGTGAGAGCTGGACTGTGAAGAAGGCTGAGCGCCGAAAAATTGATGCTTTTGAAGTGTGGTGTTGGAGAAGACTCTTGAGAGTCCCTTGGACTGCAAGGAGATCCAACCAGTCCATTCTGAAGGAGATCAGCCCTAGGATTGCTTTGGAAGGAATGATGCTAAAGCTGAAACTCCAGTATTTTGGCCACCTCATGCGAAGAGTTAACTCATTGGAGAAGACTCTGATGCTGGGAGGGATTGGGGGCAGGAGGAAAAGGGGACGACAGAGGATGAGATGGCTGGATGGCATCACTGACTCGATGGATGTGAGTCTGAGTGACCTCCGGGAGTTGGTGATGGACAGGGAGGCCTGGCATGCTGCGATTCATGGGGTCGCAAAGAGCCGGACACGACTGAGCAACTGATCTGATCTGAATCAAAGACTATGTAGGCTTTTGTGGCTGAGAGCTTTCACTCAACATGGTGTTTGTGAGCTTCCTCCACATTGCCGCCTGTGGTAGTTTGTTCGTTTTCATAGCTGTGAAGCATTGAATTAACAGAATATACTTTATGTATCCATTTTTCTGTTGATAAACATTTACTTACTGGTTGTCATATGATGCTGCTGTGAAATTTCTTGTACATGCTACAGGTGAATCTACATATGTATTTATGTGGGTATGGAATTTCTGGGTCATAAGCATATATTCAGCTTTAAGCAAGATAGAGAAGCAGTTTTCCAAAGTGGCTGTACCAATTTACACTTCCATCAGCAGTATATAAGAATTCCTGCTGTTCCATTTCCTAACCAACACTTTCAGATCAAATCAGTCCAACAGTCGTGTCCGACTCTTTGCAACCACATGAATCGCAGTACGCCAGGCCTCCCTGTCCATCACCAACTCCCGGAGGTCACTGAGACTCAAGTCCATCGAGTCAGTGATGCCATCCAGCCATCTCATCCTCTGTTGTCCCCTTCTCCTCCTGCCCCCAATCCCTCCCAGCATCAGAGTCTTTTCCAATGAATCAACTCTTCGCATGTGGTGACCAAAGTACTGGAGTTTGAGCTTTAGCATCATTCCTTCCAAAGAAATCCCAGGGCTGATCTCCTTCAGAAGTCAAAAAAACACCTGAACTAACAGGCAGCTTTGGCCTTGTAGGCCTTTGTTTGGCCTACAAAATGAAGCAGGGCAAAGGCGAACAGAGTTTTGCCAAGTGAATGCACTGGTCATAGCAATCACCCTCTTCCAACAACACAAGAGATGACTCTACACATGGACATCACCAGATGGTCAATACCAAAATCAGATTGATTATGTTCTTTGTGGCCAAAGATGGAGAAGCTCTATACAAAACAAGAAGCAAAAATAAGGCCAGGAGCTGACTGTGGCTCAGATCATGAACTCCTTATTGTCAAATTCAGACTTAAATTGAAGAACGTAGGGAAAAACGTGACCATTCAGGTATGACCTAAATCAAATCCCTTATGATTATACAGTGGTAGTGACAAATAGATTCAAGGGATTAGATCTGATAGAGAGCCTGTAGAATGTCATGGAGATTCATGACATTGTATGGGAGGTCGTGATCAAGACCATCCCCAAGAAAAGGAAACACAAAAAGGCAAAATGGTTGTCTGAGAAGGCCTTACAAATAGCTGAGAAAAGAAGAGAAGCTAAAGACAAAGGAGGAAAGCAAGATATACTCATCTGAATACAGAGTTCCAAAGAATAGCAAGGATAGATGAGAAAGCCTCCCTCAGTGGTCAATGCAAAGAAATAGAGGAAAGCAATAGAATGGAAAAGACTAGAGATCTCTTCAAGAAAATTAGAGATATCAGGGGAACATTTCATGTAAAGATGGGCACAGTAAAGGACAGAAATGCTATGCACCTAACAGAAGTAGAAGATAGTAAGAAGAGGAGGAAAGAATACACAGAAGAACTACACAAATAAGACCTTAATGACCAGGAAAACCATGTTGGTGTGATAAATCACTTAGAGCCAGACATCATGGAGTGTGAAGTCAAGTGGGCTTTAGGATCATCACTATGAACAAAGCTAGTGGAGATGATGGAATTCCAGCTGAGGTATTCCAAATTCTAAAAGATACTGCTGCTAAAGTGCTACACCAAATAAGCCAGCACATTTGGAAAACTCAGCAGTGGCCACAGGACTGGAAAAGGTCAGTTTTCATTCCAATCCCAAAGAAAGGCAATGCCAAAGAGTGTTAAAACTAACTCACAATTGTACTCATCTCACACTCTAGTAAATTAATGCTCAAAATTCTCCAAGAGAGGCTTCAACAGTATGTGAACTGAAACCTTCCAGATGTTCAAGCTGGATTTAGAAACGGCAGAGGAAACAGAGATCAAATTGCCAACATCCGTTGGATCATAGAAAAAGCAAGCGAGTTCCAGGAAAATATCTACTTCTGCCTTATTGATTATGCCAAAGCCTTTGACTGTGTGGCTCACAACAAAGTGTGGCAAATTTTTCAAGAGATGGGAATACCAGACCACCTTACCTGCCTCCTCAGAAATCAGTATGCATGTCAAGAAACACCAGTTAGAACCGGACATGGAACCACAGTCTGGTTCCAAATCGGGAAAGGAGTACGTCAAGGCTGTATATTGTCACCCTTCTTATTTAGCTTATATGCAGATTACATCATGCGAAATGCCAAGCTGGATGAAGCAAAAGCTGGAATCAAGACTGCTAGGAGAAACAGCGATAACCTCAGATATGCAGGTTTCACCATCCTTATGGCAGAAAGCAAAAGAGGAACTAAAGAGCCTCTTCATGGAAGTTAAATAGGAGAGTGAAAAAGCTGGCTTAAAACTCAACATTCACAAAACGAATATCATGACATCAGGTCCCATCACTTCATGACAAACCGATGGGGAAACAATCGAAAGAGTGACAGACTTCATTTTCTTGGGCTCCAAAATCACTGCAGATGGTGACTTCAGCCATGAAATCAAACGACAAAGATGCTTGCTCCTTGGAAGAAAAGCTCTGAGTAACGTAGTGAAAGTGAAGTCCTTCAGTCGTGTCCGACTCTTTGAGACCCCATGGACTGTATGTAGCCTACCAGGCTCCTCCCTCCATGGGATTCTCCAGGCAAGAGTACTGGAGTGGGTTGCCATTTCCTTCTCCAGGGGATCATTCCGACCCAGGGATTGAACCCTGGTCTCCCGCATTCCAGGCAGATGCTTTAACCTCTGAGCCACCAGGGGAGCCCTGGTATAATATTAGTCAGCCCTGTCTGATTAACATGCTGCTGCTAAGTCGCTTCAGTCGTGTCCGACTCTGTGCGACCCCATAAATGGAAGCTCACCAGGCTCCCCTGTCCCTGGGATTCTCCAGGCAAGAACACTGAAGTGGGTTGCCATTGCCTTCTCCAATGCATGAAAGTGAAAAGTCAAAGTGAAGTCGCTCAGTCGTGTCCGACTCTTAGCGACCCCATGGACTGGAGCCTACCAGGCTCCTCCGTCCATGGGATTTTCCAGGCAAAAGTACTGGGGTGGGGTGCCATTGCAGCATATTAAAAAGGAGAGATATTGCTTTGCTGACAAAGGTCCGTCTAGTCAAAGTTATGGTTTTTCCAGTAGTTATGTATGGATGTGAGAGTTGGACCATAAATAAAGCTGAGTGCCGAGGAACTGATGCTTTTGAACTGTGGTGTTGGAGAAGACTCTTGAGAGTCCCTTGGAAAGCAAAGAGATCCAACCAGTCTATCCTAAAGGAAATCAGTCCTGAATATTCATTGGAAGGACTGATGCTGAAGCTGAAGCTGAAGCTCTAATATTTTGGCCACCTGACACGAAGAACTGACTCATTGGAAAAGACCCTGATGCTGGGAAGGATTCAAGGCAGGATGAGCAGAGGACGACAGAGGATGAGATGCTTGAATGGCATCACTGACTTGATGGACATGAGTTTGAGGAAGCTCCAGGGGTTGGTGATGGACAGGAAGGCCTGGTGTGTTGTAGTCCATGTGGTCACAAAGAGTCGGATGTGACTCAGTGACTGAAATCAACCGAACTGAAAGCAAAAGTTAATGAGTTATTGAGAATATTCAAGTGACTTAAACAATTCACATTATATAAAACTAGTTCATTTGCCCTTTTGCTCACAATATGGGCAAAGGGACACAATATCATAGAACCGCATCAAGAAATAACAGTTGATACTAAAATGCTTAAAAATCTCATTTACTCAAAACAAGTGTTATAAATGGAGATTACTCTCACAATTGCTATAGAAAACATAATAAATATTCATGTGCAGTTACAGTTTTATTTACAATCAGATAGTTTATAGTGTACTTTTTTCCAACTACTGCCAAAAATGGAAATCGGTTTTGCTATCATTCATAATCATATGTAGTATAGTTGAGAAGCTCTGAATATTAGTGAATGTATCAAGTAATTTGTCCTAAAGTACAGCCTTATGAAAGAAAATTACTTTCATAACTATTTGAGAGCTTAATTGCTAATCAAACATAGATAGAGTTTAGTTACAAATATTAGAGTTTATTGTGTAATACTTGAAAATAACTGCACTCTAAAAACATTTATTTTCAACAATTCTTGAAAACCAAATGCTTACCATAAACCACAAAATGTTCACCATAACAATACTTTCAAAAGGCTGTTTACTAAAACATGAATTTGGAGGAATAATAAAAACAATAGGATTTGGATACCAGCAATGCTTATATCTTCTCCCAGAAAGGCATGGGAGAGAGTCAATCACATTCCCATTGGTCCAAAAGAAGGGCTGTCTGCCAGAGTCCTGACTCATAAGCAGTCTGTTGGCCATATTTAGCAGAGGAGCCTGTAGTTGATTAGCTGTGCTCTGACAGTAAATATCCTATCATTGCTGTCCAGGAACATCACTGCAGTATAGAGAATTTCTAAGACTATACCATAAATCATGTTAACCAGGATAGACTCTGCACACATGAAAACCCTTAATATGAAGATCTGTTGTCACGACATATATCTTTGTGGAATTTACTTAAACAGATAATTAATAGCTCATCCTCACTGTAGTCAACTCACCCATTTTGAGGCTGATTATCCAGTTTCTGGTGTTATCCATGTCTTGCTTTTGCTCCTACCGCTCCCTTTGGCTGACAGCCTTTTGACCACTTCACTGTTCATTAGCACCTGCAAAGGATAACTGAAAGCAGAGGAACTCAAACCACTCAATTATGCTTCTCATTAGCAGTTCTACTGAAGGGTTCTGTTCAGGAGGTGGTTGCAACTATTGGGTAAAATTAGGTTTCTGAATTATCAGTCGATTTCAGTTATCCACGTTGCTTCTGCCCACCGATGACCCAGCATAATCTACTGTTTGCCATTTCTGCATTATTTGCCTGGCCAGATGGAGAAAAAAAGTCTATCTTCAGTGAGAAAATTAAAGATACTGGCTATCTGCTCTCTCATTTCTATTGGGAGTCTCCTCCCAAATCCACTCCCCCCCACACACACCCTTTTTTTTTTTTTTTTTTGTATAGCTAATGAAAAAGCACCCAAGGTTCTCTGAGAATTCATGCTAATTGTTATGTGCTTAAATAATTACTGTAATTGCTAAAACACTGAAAGTCATCTTATGAACTTTAGCCACATTTCTCACATTGGAAGGGCTTTTTGTGAGAGCCCTGAATTTGGCGACTCATTATTTATAGTAATCTCAATCCGAAATCGGAGAAGGCAATAGCAACCCACTCCAGTACTCTTGTCTTGAAAATCCCACGGACGGAGGAGCCTGGTGGGTTGCAGTCCAGGGAGTCCTGAAGAGTCGGACACAACTGAGTGACTTCACTTTCACTTTTCACTTTCATGCATTGGAGAAGGAAGAAATAGCAGCCCACTCCAGTGTTCTTGCCTGGAGAATCCCAGGGATGGAGAAGCCTGGTGGGCTTCCATCTACAGGGTCGCAAAGAGTCGGACACGACTGAAGTGACACAGCAGCAGCAGCAGCAATCAGAAATATTGTAGCCAGGGAGTGCCAGTAATAATATGCTGTTAAAGGTTTATCCTGTGATGCATGAACAAGGGTGTGTCTCCAGGGAAAACAAGACTTGTGTATCTTTCTAAAGCATGAAATATCTCTGTCTAATGTAATCACTGTTGTTCCATGCATTTGTACATTTTTATTATAAATGTAGTACAGATTTATTTTAGTAAATAGAAATAATCATAGAAACTGTCCATAATCCCCCCAGTGATACCCAGTTACCATTTTGTGGTATGTGCTTGCAGAATTTTTCCCTTCAAAATATATTAACTGCACAAGTCTTCAAATGGGGTCATATGTAATTTTGTTTTCTAACTTTTTTTTTCACTCAATATGTCAGGCAGGATTTTGTGTACTAATATGTGCACTTTGACAATATTCTTTGAATTGGCTGTATAGTATTCCACTGAATGAATGTGCATCATTTGTTCCAATGCTCTAGATTTAGCTGTTTAAATGGTCTCCAATTTTTATTATAACAAAAGCCCTGAGAAACACACTGGGATGTAAATCTTTGTGCACGTTCTTAATATAATCTCAGGAGAAATTAGTAGAAGTGGAATTCTGGATCAAAGGAGATAAGTGTGTCTCTAAATTTTTTTTTCTTAACAAATGCCATAATATTAACCATATCGAGTTTGTACAGATTTTCCACAAAAGTGAAATCAGTAACACACTTCTTAATATTTCACTTGCAGAAAGTAGTGTAACTTCAGAGTTATGTCCACGTAGTGTTTTCAGTTTAATATAGTGTGGCTTCTTGTCACTCTGATCTTGTTTTTTGCTACTGGTTTCCACCTTGTATGCTTACATATATGTAATTTACAGTTTACTGGTATCAATTAATTTAAGATGACCAATAGACACCAAAACTACTTCATTTCTTTTGCTGAATTTCATAGTAAAACACTAAATGAACTCATCTTAATGTGCTCATTAATCTGCTATAATAAAATCTATTCCTTGCTTGATAGATATTCTGAATATTCTTTGTACTGGATCATATTTAATCTCAGCAGTAAAAACAAAAATCAACCCCTCAAAACCATACTCACAGCTTTGTGGACTTATACAATCAAGAGTGAAATGATTAGTATCCACCACCACTACCATCCTGCCTCACTGAAGGAAGAAACATGATCTGAAAATGCATTAAAATCTCCAAAGTGTTTTTTTAAACATCCTCAATCATTCAACAACCAAGTTTTTCCTGTCTCAATAAAATGATGTTTCCATTCTTCCATTTGCTCAGGGCAAAAACACTGTCATCTTCCTTGATTCATTCTTCTTCTATCAAACACCACATCCAATCTGTCAAGGAACCCCATTGGCTATACCTTCCAAAGATACCCTCAATCTGACCAATTCAAAAAACCTCTGGTGTTACCACTCAATTCCAAGCCATCGTCATCTGTGTTTTGGATTATTGCAGTAGTCTCTTCACTGGTCTTCCAGTTTGGGCCTTTTACCCCTCTAGTTTATTTTTCACACAGCATCTCAAGAGATTCTGTTCAAATAAATGTCAGATCAAGTCACTCTACTCCTCAAAACTTTCCAATGGCATCCCACCTCGCTTGGACTCAAAGCCAAAATCCTTACAATGGAGAACAGGGCCCTACGGAATATATCATCCCCTAACCCTTCAGTATCCTCTGAACCCCTTTCCTTTTGCTCTCCCCTTTCCTCAGCTCACTTTGATGGGTCTCCGTTCTATTTGTCTAAAAAGGAGCAGACAGAGAGAACTTGTACTTTTTTTCCCTCTCTTTTGGCCAGGCAGCATGCAGAAAGTTTCCCCACCAGGGAGCGAACCCTGTGCCCCCTGCAGGGGAAGTGAGGAGTCTTAACCACTGGACTGCCAGGGAAGTCCCAAAAACCTATACTAAAAAGTAGAGTCTGCATGACTATAGAAATAGCAATTGATAAATAATGCATCATATTGAGCTCAGGGTGTTTTGACCCGTCACTAAGGCACTCTGGAATGAGTTCCCATATTCATTTCTTAAAATCACCTAGTCAGCAAATAGTTACTGAGAGCCTATCATATGCCAGACACTGTTGTATATGTATACATCAATAAACAAAACATGCAAGCCTGTCTACCTCAGTACCTTCCATTTTGTAGGGAGCGAGAGAGAGAACATGGTTAAGTTAATTGTGAAGCATGTTAGAAGGTGATACTGAAATGGAAAAATATGGAACAGGCATGTGGGGCTAGAAGTGTGTGCATGTGTGTGTAAGTGCTGTGTGTGTGGGGGGTAGTTGCACTGTTGCTCCATGCCACAATGTCCCACATGAGTTTGACATGTTTCTTGGGTTGAGTTTTGGGTAGATCATATTAATAGATTAAATCTACTTGCAGACCCCCACCCGCTGCACTTGCGCCCTGCGACCCCCCCCCCCGCCCCCCCGCGGGGAGGCCCCGCCTCGGGGCATGCGCGTGCGCGCACACGCGCGCGAGCCGCCCGCTGTCCGCTAGCTGAGCCTACGGCCCTGCGGGGCCTCTTCGCGCCGCCCCGGACACAGCCCGGCTGCCACAGCCGGTCCCGTCACGCGCGGCAGCCTCGCGCCAGCCCGGCCGTCTGTCACGCGCGCACAGGCGGCTGCCCAGCCCACCAGCCCGCACAGGCCCGGCCACCGCGGCTCCTTCAGAAGCCTGCTTGTGGGGCGCCGCTCGTGGGGCGCCGCCTGTGCCGCCACAGGGAAAAGAAGTGTAGGCCCGGGGCGCCTCCCGAGGCCCGCCAGCCAAACCCGGTACCTGGGAGGGCTGCCTGGCTGAGGGAACCAGGCCAGGCCGGGCCACCTCACACCGGCGGCGTGAAAAGAAATTAAAAAAAAAAAAAAAAAAAAACAATAAATAAATCTACTTGCATTATCCTGGCTTCTGCCTCGCATTCCACATGAATATGCTATTCCAATTCATCCTGTACTTCCAGCACGACCTGTTCCTTGTATTTATTCTTACTCATCCCATTGTTTTAACAGATTTTTCTCCCTGTTCTCTGGGCCATTGGTTGAAATTATGGCTGACATCTTATGAATTTGTTGGTGATCTTCTACCACAACCACTTCTTCCCTTCAGTTTGGTCTTCGCTCCTGTTAATGCCTCAGGCCTGCCAATAGCAGTCAGTGACACTCACATGCATTCCTTTACCCCAAAAGTTTGATGAAACTGCCATAGTCAGAAATGAATTATTGACCTGCACGGAATCAGACATGGTGATGTAACTGGTTATTTTCTTAGCAATATGTCCAATTCTAGTTAAAACCAGTGTATTGGGTTTTATAATAGTCCATCACTGACCCTGAATATGTCCAAATATCCAGGATAGTTCTGGGCTTCCTTGATTTCTCAATTCTGAGATTTTGTTTCACTGTGGGATAAGAACTTAGGTTATTCCTAAGGGTTTCAGGCAAAACTGAAGTTTTTAAATCTACTGAACAGCCTGACTGTTCAGGTAAGCAGAATTTAATTGACACTTATTTAGGAGATTCTGCCTGGAGATGAGTTATGGAAAACTACAGCTCCGCTAGAAACTTTGCACTTTTCTCTCTTCAAAACTCTGATTTTCTCCTAGTCCAGCCATGCTCACTGAGGTTTTAAGCGGATTAATTAGTGCTTGAAAAGCACCTTTATACATGCAAAGTAGCTAAGTACTAATTTAATCTTTTAAACTCTGGATTATTCCTATTGCAGTTCTAATTTCATACTTTTTCCATAATGTCACCAGATTGTAGGTGAGCTCCCAAAATAGACAGTTACTAGGACTAAAACTGTTATATGGCCCAGCATGCAAAGTAGCTCTGGGCAAGGAATGCTGAGATTGTAAGAATGACCTATTCCTTTAAAAAGATTCTTGTCGCCCCCCTGCGGGCCGAAGGCACAAGGTGCCGCGCCACCCCGCGGTGGCCGCCATAGTGTGAAGTATTTAACGAGAGCACCCGCGGGTTCGAGAACGCAAGGGTTCGAGAACGCGTGGAACGCCGGCAGCGGACAGTGGGGACCCGCGGCGACCTTTTCTGGGCGCACCCTCTAATGGCGGCGGCGAGCCAGAGTGTCCTGTCGGTAGTGGCATGAGGCAGAGGTAGTGGCAGTGGTGGTGTCCGCGGTGGCGGGCATTGGCGGTGGCGGGCATTGGCGGCGGCGACAACGAAGCCTGTTTGAGCCAGGACCGAGGTCCGAGGCGCGCTCTCCCCTCACAGAAATGAGTCGTCAAAGCGAAAGAGCATTACCTCCTGGAACCTCAAGTGGTGCGCCCTCCTCAACACCTGTCTTGACTGGCACCACTGTGTCCAACCGTGACTTGGTGAGTCTTTTTGAGTGTCCGGTCTGCTTTGACTATGTGTTACCTCCAATTATACAGTGTCAGAGAGGCCATCTTGTTTGTGGCGACTGTCGCCCAAAGCTCACACGTTGTCCAACTTGCCGGGGCCCGCTGACATCCATTCGAAACTTGGCGATGGACAAACTGGCCGATTTGGTACTTTTCCCCTGTAAATACGCCTCTTCAGGATGTGAACTAACTATGCCACCCACAGAAAAAGCAGACCATGAAGAACACTGTGAGTTTAGGCCCTGTCGTTGTCCCTGCCCTGGTACTACCTGTGGGTGGCAAGGCTCCATGGATGCTGTAGTGCCGCATCTGAAGCAGCACTATGACTCCATTATAACCCTGCAGGGAGAAGCTGTAGTTTTCCTTGCAGTCGACATTAATCTGTCTGGTACCCTTGAGTGGATGATGGTGCAGTCCTGTTTTGGGTTTCACTTCTTACTAATTTTGGAGAAACTGGAATTCTACGATGGTCACCAGAAATTCTTTGCAGTTGTCCAGCTGGTAGGAACACGCGAGGAAGCTGAAAATTTTACTTATCAACTTGAGCTCAATGGTAACAGGCGGCGATTGATTTGGGAAGCCACGCCTCTATCTATTCATGACAGAATTGTAACAGCCATTATAAACAGTGACTGCCTAATCTTCGACCCTGGAGTTGCGGAACTTTTCGCAGAAAATGGCAATTTAAGCATCGATGTAACTATTTCCATGTGTTGAAATGCTGATCTAACATTTTCTGACGAGTGTTTAAAACCAATACATTCAATTTCACAGAGAATAAGGTACCTGTCTTCCTACCAACCAGAAATTTTTGGTAGGTTCAAGCTAGAGACATTAAAGTAAATAAAATGAAAGGGTGTTAAATACCTTAAAGGAAATAGTTGCATGTAGTAACACTAATGTATTTAAAATGAGGTGGATGGAACTGGAGCCTATTATACAGAGTGAAGTAAGCCAGAAAGAAAAACACAAATACAGTATACTAACGCATATATATGGAATTTAGAAAGATGGTAACAATCACCCTGCTTATGAGACAGCAAAAGAGACACTGATGTATAGAACAGACTTTTGGACTCTGGGACTGGGAGAGGGTGGGACGATTGTGGAGAATAGCATTGAAATATGTATAATATCATATCTGAAACGAGTCAGTCCAGGTACGATGCCCGATAACAGATGCCTGGGACTGGAGCACTGGGATGACCTGGAGGGATGGTGTGGGAGGGGGGAGGGAGGAGGGTTCAGGATGGGGAGCACGTGTATTCTGGTGGCGGATCCATCTCGATGTATAGTAAAAGTAATACAATATTGTAAAGTTAAGAAAAATTTTAAAAATAATAATAATAATAATTAAAAAAAAAATAAAATAAGCCAATAGGAAACCACTGAAAATATATATGTATGTTTATACCCGAGATGGGCATCTTTTGAATTAAAAAAGGAACCTTTGAAAACTAATTCTGAATTTTTGTTTATGGTAGATTGAGTGTACCGTTGAGAAATACTGGGTTCTTTTTTGTGTGCCTGTGCTCTGTGTGTCTGTGCACGTGTCTGTGCACGTGTGTGCATGCTTGGATTTCTCCTATAACTGACAAGCCATATTGAGTGGTCTTGGACCACTGCATTTCTCCTCTGTGAGTCAATACATAGTGTGTTTGTAGTAGTAGTAGTGTGTATTTTTGAGTGTGTGTTTGTATTTGCTAATTTTTAATTCTTGTTTTTAATTAAATAAATTTGACTTTCTTTTCTGTAAAAGAAACTAAAACGAGTCTTATTTATTTGATGTCACCACAAAGAGTTTTTTAGGGCTTTGGAAATGGAGCATTTTGTATTTGGTGTAGAGCAAAAAAAGCTATTCATGTAAGGGGCTTCACTGATAGCTCCACTGGTGAAGAATCTGGCTGCAATGCAGGAGAGCATGGTTCGATTGCTGGGTGGGGGAAAAATCCGCTGGAGAAGGGATAGGCTACACATTCCAATACTCTTGGGCTTCCCTTGTGGCTCAGGAGCTAAAGAATTGCCTGCAGTGTGGGAGATTTGGGTTTGATCCTGGGTTTGGGAAGAATCTCTGGAGAAGGGAAAGGCTACCCACTCCAGTATTCTGGCCTATGTGGTCGCACAGATTGGGAGAAGGAACAGACTACCCACTCCAGTATTCTTGGGCTTCCCTTGTGGCTCAGCTGGTAAAGAATTGGCTTGCAAAGTGCGAGATCTGGGTTGGATATCTGGGTTGGGAAGATACCTGGAGAAGGAACGGCTACCCCTCCAGTATTCTGGCCTGGACAAGTCCATGGAATGTATAGTCAATGTGATCGTAAAGAGTGGGATAAAGGATAGGCTACCCACTCCAGTATTCTTGGGCTTACCTTGGGGCTCAGCTAGTAAAGAATCCACCTGCAATGTGGGAGATCTGGGTTCAAACAGGTATCCATTGCAGTATTCTGGCCTGGAGAATTCCATGCACTGTATGGTCCTTGTGGTCACAGAGAGTGGGAGGAGCAATAAGATACCCACTCCAGTATTCTTGGGCTTCCCTTGTGGCTCAGCTGGTAAAGAGTCTGCCTGCAATGTGGGAAGATTGGGTTTGAGCCTGGGTTGGGAAGATGCCCTGCAGAAGGGAAAGGCTTACCCACTCCAGTATTCTGGCCTGGAGAATTACAAGGACTGTAGATCGCCTGGAGAAGGGAATGGGTACCCACTGCAGTATTCTAGCCTGGAGAGCTCCATGGACTTAGAGTCCATGTGGTCGAAAGAATAGGAGAAGTGATAGGCTACCCATTCCAGTATAACTGGGCTTCCCTTGTGGCTCAGCTGGTAAAGAATCCGCCTGCACTGTGGGAGATCATGGTTGGATTCCTGGATTGGGAAGATCCCATGGAGAAGGCAAAGTGTATGCACTCCAGTATTCTGGCCAGGAGAATTCCATGGACTGTAGATATCCTGGAGAAGGAATTGGCTACTCACTCCAGTATTCTGTCCATGGGAATTTCATGGACTGTATAGCTCATGGGGTTGCAAGGAGTGAGAGAAGGGATAGGCTATCCACTCCAGCACTCGTAGACTTCCCTTGTGGCTCAGCTGATAAAGAATCTGCCTGCAATGTGGGAGATCTGGGTTCGATCCCTGGGTTGGGAAGATCCCCTGGAGAACGGAAAGGCTACCCACTCCACTCTTCTGGCCTGGTGAATTCCATGGACTGTACCGTCCATGGGGTTCGCAAAGTGTGGGAGAAGGGTTGGATACCCACTTCTCTATTCTTGGGCTTCCTTTGTGGCTCAGCTGGTAAATAATCAGGCTGCAAAGTGGGAGATCTCAGTTCGATCCCTGGTCGGGAAGATCCCCTGGAGAATGGAAAGGCTATGCACTCTAGGAGTCTGGCCTGCAGAATTCCACGGACTGTAGATCCCCTGGAGAAGGGAAAGATTACCCACTCCAGTATTCTGGCCTGGAGAATCCCATGGACTATAGAGTCCATGGGTTCACAAGAGTCAGACAGTCCCGAGGGGCTTTCACTTTCACTTTCTTTCACTGTAGATTAGCTAAAGTGCCATGGAAATTTTGTTTCAAAACTCAGACTTGGAATTTGAGTTCATCAATAGACTAGAAATATTTTCATGAGAATCTTGGTATTGTACGGCTCTTCATTCTTCCTTAAACATTTCATTACATTGTTCACAAATATCTCTTAACAGGTTGTGATGAGCTTTTCTCTTTAGTTTTTTTTTTTTTTTTTTTATCCAAATTCTTGAGAAGTCTCTCCAGGACTGATTACAAGATATTCATTTGGATTTATAACCAAATGTCCACTTGAGGAGATAAACAAGTGAGACTATGACTCCTACAGGCAATGCAGGAATATTAATACCACGGAATTGTATAACTTTGTATCAATTTCAGCTTTCCAATTACCTTGCTAAAAGTAAAAATGAAAGGTAAAAGCTAATAATCTGATCTGAAGCTACCAAGGGTTGAAACAGGCAGGTTATTGAAAGGTGCTGAGAAAACATGTGGGTATGTTATTGTTTTTAACTCTGAACAAGTTCAAAGTTGTTAGCGAGTTGTTAGCTGCTCTAAAATTAGTACCTAAACTCTATAATAAAGATTTGATAAACAACAAGGTCTTACTGTATAGCACAATGAACTATATTTAATACCCTGTGATAAACCATAAAGGAAAAGAATATGACAAAGTACATATATATATATATATATATATATATATATATATATGAATCAATTTGCTGTGCAGCAGAAATTAACACAACATTGAGAATCAACTATACTCCAGTAATTTTTTTAAGAGTAAGATTTCTTAGTTTATTGCATCTACCTAAGGGAATGAGGATCTATTCTTCTCCATAATATAGATCATATTTACTTAATGGTCTTCCAGGCTAGCTCTATGCCTTACATTGTTAATGATGTCCAACATTTAACAACCTTGTCATGTTAATTATTGACTTTGCAAGCCTTACGTTTGGAAATACTGCTTTATTTGTTTTTGCCCTTTTAGGAGTTCTGTAGTATAGTCTCTAAAAAATTAAATGAAGAAAATTGATAATTATATCACAAATAAAGATGTGTATATTAAAGTTTGATGTTTTTGAAACTATTGCTATATTAAAAAATGAGTTGAGCATTTAAACCATAAATTGTCTTAGGAATATACGTGTCGATGATATCAACTGCATTTAGCCAGTTAAAGCAATAATAATGAATACATGAACAAAGCTAGAATACTGGACAAGCTATCTTTAATGCAAAAATAGTCAGAGAAGAATCATCTATGATATTCAATAGGAAATCTAAATTGTTAACCTCTAGGGGGAACGGAGAAGGCAATGGCACCCCACTCCAGTACTCTTGCCTGGAAAATCCCATGGAAGGAGGAGCCTGGTGGGCTGTAGTCCATGGGGTCGCTAAGAGTCAGACATGACTGAGCGACATCCCTTTCACTTTTCACTTTCATGCCTTGGAGAAGGAAATGGCAACCCACTCCAGTGTTCTTGCCTGGAGAATCCCAGGGACGGGGGAGCCTGGTGGGCTGCCGTCTATGGGGTCACACAGAGTCGGACACGACTGAAGTGACTTAGCAGCAGCAGCAGCAGCAGCGGGGGAGGAAAGTGCTTCTATGAAAACAGTACTACTGCCACATCTTTCCATGCTTACATATTAAGCTTGTAACTAGAGGGTGAGTATGTGCTACTTTAGCTATGGATTATAAAGTGTTTAAGAGGTGGAAAGCTAAGAGTAAAAATGAATGACCGAATTTCAGTGTGTATGAATGGTTAATAGGGAGGTGCTACAGTCCTATAAATGACTGGTGGGGTTGCAGTTTCACCAATTTATTAAGAACCAGAGAAGGGTGAATATTAGAGTTAGTCAAGATGGCGGGGGTGGGAATTAAAACACACTCCTGGGGAACTACAAACGTTATCACTGGACAACAGATGAACAGTGACAGGTACAATTTACTATCTCCATACAAGTCAATGCACATTGGAAAAAATTAAAGTGCTTGCAGACCCTGAAAGATTTTGAATTAGTATTGGGTTGACAAAGAAATTCATTTGAGGCTTCTCCATTACATCTTAACAGAAAACCTGAAAGAACTTTTTGGCCAACCCAATATATCCTCAGAGGGGGGAAAAACCCTTAAATGTCCAACACAGAAAATTCAGTGAGATTGTCTGCTCAGTGTTGACTGTTGTCAAATGCTAAGCAAAATATGAAAAGCATTTTGAAACAAGTGAAAAATTATTCGAAAGATATAATGACATACCACGTACATATTCCTAAGGCTTACGAGCACAACACACAAAAAATAATACCTACATACGCATGATACTAATTTGGCCTTGTTTAAAGCAAACAAATGTCTTTCAACTTTATTTTGGTGTCAAGAAACATAATTGAGGATACACTTAGCATTTCGCTATCCCTCTGTGTCATAAAATAAAATGGGAAAAGAAAATACACAGAACCACAAATGTTTAGCATAAATAGGTCTGGGAGAGAGTATATAATCATAATAGAACGCAGTATGGGATAGTGGCTGTGAGCATAGGCTTTGAAATCACACACACCAAAGTCCCAATCCCACCTTATCTATAAAAACGCTATCCTTAGCTCATGAGATTAACCCATTGTGTAGTCTACTAATTCCCAATAAGTGAAGGTTGGAAAAAAGTGTAGGCTTCCTGTCATAGATAACCATATAGCTTTTCTAGATCTCAGTAGGTCCAACTGAGGATCTATATTCTTTAATAAATGTTTATACTGAAATATAACAATATGCATACTAAAAAGTATACAAATCACAAGCATACAGCTCAATGAATTTTTACAGCATGAAGAGATCTGTGTAGGGGTTTCCTGGTGGCCTAGTGGCTAGGATTCTGGGCTTTCAACGCCACGGCGAGAGTTCAGGCCCTGGTCAGGGAACTGAGATCCCACGAGCTGCATGATGTGTCAAACAAACAACCCCCACCCCCTGCCCCCTCCCCAAAAAAAACCCTTTGTAACCATTCCACAAGTCAAATAGAACATTCCCCTTCCCATTCTTTATCCTCCTCCTACTAAAAATTAATCACTATTTATTATCATAGATTAGGTTTGTGTTTTTGAACATTATATAACTGTAATCAAAGACAGAGACATTACTTTGCCAACAAAGGTTCGCCTAGTCAAGGCTATGGTCTTTTCTGTGGTCATGTATGGATGTGAGAGCTGGACTGTGAAGAAGGCTGAGCACCAAAGAATTGATGCTTTTGAAGTGTGGTGTTGGAGAAGACTCTTGAGAGTCCCTTGGACTGCAAGGAGATCCAACCAGTCCATTCTGAAGGAGATCAGCCCTAGGATTGCTTTGGAAGGAATGATGCTAAAGCTGAAACTCCAGTATTTTGGCCACCTCATGCGAAGAGTTAACTCATTGGAGAAGACTCTGATGCTGGGAGGGATTGGGGGCAGGAGGAAAAGGGGACGACAGAGGATGAGATGGCTGGATGGCATCACTGACTCGATGGATGTGAGTCTGAGTGACCTCCGGGAGTTGGTGATGGACAGGGAGGCCTGGCATGCTGCGATTCATGGGGTCGCAAAGAGCCGGACACGACTGAGCAACTGATCTGATCTGAATCAAAGACTATGTAGGCTTTTGTGGCTGAGAGCTTTCACTCAACATGGTGTTTGTGAGCTTCCTCCACATTGCCGCCTGTGATAGTTGTTTGTTCGTTTTCATAGCTGTGAAGCATTGAATTAACAGAATATACTTTATGTATCCATTTTTCTGTTGATAAACATTTACTTACTGGTTGTCATATGATGCTGCTGTGAAATTTCTTGTACATGCTACAGGTGAATCTACATATGTATTTATGTGGGTATGGAATTTCTGGGTCATAAGCATATATTCAGCTTTAAGCAAGATAGAGAAGCAATTTTCCAAAGTGGCTGTACCAATTTACACTTCCATCAGCAGTATATAAGAATTCCTGCTGTTCCATTTCCTAACCAACACTTTCAGATCAAATCAGTCCAACAGTCGTGTCCGACTCTTTGCAACCACATGAATCGCAGCACGCCAGGCCTCCCTGTCCATCACCAACTCCCGGAGGTCACTGAGACTCAAGTCCATCGAGTCAGTGATGCCATCCAGCCATCTCATCCTCTGTTGTCCCCTTCTCCTCCTGCCCCCAATCCCTCCCAGCATCAGAGTCTTTTCCAATGAATCAACTCTTCGCATGTGGTGACCAAAGTACTGGAGTTTGAGCTTTAGCATCATTCCTTCCAAAGAAATCCCAGGGCTGATCTCCTTCAGAAGTCAAAAAAACACCTGAACTAACAGGCAGCTTTGGCCTTGTAGGCCTTTGTTTGGCCTACAAAATGAAGCAGGGCAAAGGCGAACAGAGTTTTGCCAAGTGAATGCACTGGTCATAGCAATCACCCTCTTCCAACAACACAAGAGATGACTCTACACATGGACATCACCAGATGGTCAATACCAAAATCAGATTGATTATGTTCTTTGTGGCCAAAGATGGAGAAGCTCTATACAAAACAAGAAGCAAAAATAAGGCCAGGAGCTGACTGTGGCTCAGATCATGAACTCCTTATTGTCAAATTCAGACTTAAATTGAAGAACGTAGGGAAAAACGTGACCATTCAGGTATGACCTAAATCAAATCCCTTATGATTATACAGTGGTAGTGACAAATAGATTCAAGGGATTAGATCTGATAGAGAGCCTGTAGAATGTCATGGAGATTCATGACATTGTATGGGAGGTCGTGATCAAGACCATCCCCAAGAAAAGGAAACACAAAAAGGCAAAATGGTTGTCTGAGAAGGCCTTACAAATAGCTGAGAAAAGAAGAGAAGCTAAAGACAAAGGAGGAAAGCAAGATATACTCATCTGAATACAGAGTTCCAAAGAATAGCAAGGATAGATGAGAAAGCCTCCCTCAGTGGTCAATGCAAAGAAATAGAGGAAAGCAATAGAATGGAAAAGACTAGAGATCTCTTCAAGAAAATTAGAGATATCAGGGGAACATTTCATGTAAAGATGGGCACAGTAAAGGACAGAAATGCTATGCACCTAACAGAAGTAGAAGATAGTAAGAAGAGGAGGAAAGAATACACAGAAGAACTACACAAATAAGACCTTAATGACCAGGAAAACCATGTTGGTGTGATAAATCACTTAGAGCCAGACATCATGGAGTGTGAAGTCAAGTGGGCTTTAGGATCATCACTATGAACAAAGCTAGTGGAGATGATGGAATTCCAGCTGAGGTATTCCAAATTCTAAAAGATACTGCTGCTAAAGTGCTACACCAAATAAGCCAGCACATTTGGAAAACTCAGCAGTGGCCACAGGACTGGAAAAGGTCAGTTTTCATTCCAATCCCAAAGAAAGGCAATGCCAAAGAGTGTTAAAACTAACTCACAATTGTACTCATCTCACACTCTAGTAAATTAATGCTCAAAATTCTCCAAGAGAGGCTTCAACAGTATGTGAACTGAAACCTTCCAGATGTTCAAGCTGGATTTAGAAACGGCAGAGGAAACAGAGATCAAATTGCCAACATCCGTTGGATCATAGAAAAAGCAAGCGAGTTCCAGGAAAATATCTACTTCTGCCTTATTGATTATGCCAAAGCCTTTGACTGTGTGGCTCACAACAAAGTGTGGCAAATTTTTCAAGAGATGGGAATACCAGACCACCTTACCTGCCTCCTCAGAAATCAGTATGCATGTCAAGAAACACCAGTTAGAACCGGACATGGAACCACAGTCTGGTTCCAAATCGGGAAAGGAGTACGTCAAGGCTGTATATTGTCACCCTTCTTATTTAGCTTATATGCAGATTACATCATGCGAAATGCCAAGCTGGATGAAGCAAAAGCTGGAATCAAGACTGCTAGGAGAAACAGCGATAACCTCAGATATGCAGGTTTCACCATCCTTATGGCAGAAAGCAAAAGAGGAACTAAAGAGCCTCTTCATGGAAGTTAAATAGGAGAGTGAAAAAGCTGGCTTAAAACTCAACATTCACAAAACGAATATCATGACATCAGGTCCCATCACTTCATGACAAACCGATGGGGAAACAATCGAAAGAGTGACAGACTTCATTTTCTTGGGCTCCAAAATCACTGCAGATGGTGACTTCAGCCATGAAATCAAACGACAAAGATGCTTGCTCCTTGGAAGAAAAGCTCTGAGTAACGTAGTGAAAGTGAAGTCCTTCAGTCGTGTCCGACTCTTTGAGACCCCATGGACTGTATGTAGCCTACCAGGCTCCTCCCTCCATGGGATTCTCCAGGCAAGAGTACTGGAGTGGGTTGCCATTTCCTTCTCCAGGGGATCATTCCGACCCAGGGATTGAACCCTGGTCTCCCGCATTCCAGGCAGATGCTTTAACCTCTGAGCCACCAGGGGAGCCCTGGTATAATATTAGTCAGCCCTGTCTGATTAACATGCTGCTGCTAAGTCGCTTCAGTCGTGTCCGACTCTGTGCGACCCCATAAATGGAAGCTCACCAGGCTCCCCTGTCCCTGGGATTCTCCAGGCAAGAACACTGAAGTGGGTTGCCATTGCCTTCTCCAATGCATGAAAGTGAAAAGTCAAAGTGAAGTCGCTCAGTCGTGTCCGACTCTTAGCGACCCCATGGACTGGAGCCTACCAGGCTCCTCCGTCCATGGGATTTTCCAGGCAAAAGTACTGGGGTGGGGTGCCATTGCAGCATATTAAAAAGGAGAGATATTGCTTTGCTGACAAAGGTCCGTCTAGTCAAAGTTATGGTTTTTCCAGTAGTTATGTATGGATGTGAGAGTTGGACCATAAATAAAGCTGAGTGCCGAGGAACTGATGCTTTTGAACTGTGGTGTTGGAGAAGACTCTTGAGAGTCCCTTGGAAAGCAAAGAGATCCAACCAGTCTATCCTAAAGGAAATCAGTCCTGAATATTCATTGGAAGGACTGATGCTGAAGCTGAAGCTGAAGCTCTAATATTTTGGCCACCTGACACGAAGAACTGACTCATTGGAAAAGACCCTGATGCTGGGAAGGATTCAAGGCAGGATGAGCAGAGGACGACAGAGGATGAGATGCTTGAATGGCATCACTGACTTGATGGACATGAGTTTGAGGAAGCTCCAGGGGTTGGTGATGGACAGGAAGGCCTGGTGTGTTGTAGTCCATGTGGTCACAAAGAGTCGGATGTGACTCAGTGACTGAAATCAACCGAACTGAAAGCAAAAGTTAATGAGTTATTGAGAATATTCAAGTGACTTAAACAATTCACATTATATAAAACTAGTTCATTTGCCCTTTTGCTCACAATATGGGCAAAGGGACACAATATCATAGAACCGCATCAAGAAATAACAGTTGATACTAAAATGCTTAAAAATCTCATTTACTCAAAACAAGTGTTATAAATGGAGATTACTCTCACAATTGCTATAGAAAACATAATAAATATTCATGTGCAGTTACAGTTTTATTTACAATCAGATAGTTTATAGTGTACTTTTTTCCAACTACTGCCAAAAATGGAAATCGGTTTTGCTATCATTCATAATCATATGTAGTATAGTTGAGAAGCTCTGAATATTAGTGAATGTATCAAGTAATTTGTCCTAAAGTACAGCCTTATGAAAGAAAATTACTTTCATAACTATTTGAGAGCTTAATTGCTAATCAAACATAGATAGAGTTTAGTTACAAATATTAGAGTTTATTGTGTAATACTTGAAAATAACTGCACTCTAAAAACATTTATTTTCAACAATTCTTGAAAACCAAATGCTTACCATAAACCACAAAATGTTCACCATAACAATACTTTCAAAAGGCTGTTTACTAAAACATGAATTTGGAGGAATAATAAAAACAATAGGATTTGGATACCAGCAATGCTTATATCTTCTCCCAGAAAGGCATGGGAGAGAGTCAATCACATTCCCATTGGTCCAAAAGAAGGGCTGTCTGCCAGAGTCCTGACTCATAAGCAGTCTGTTGGCCATATTTAGCAGAGGAGCCTGTAGTTGATTAGCTGTGCTCTGACAGTAAATATCCTATCATTGCTGTCCAGGAACATCACTGCAGTATAGAGAATTTCTAAGACTATACCATAAATCATGTTAACCAGGATAGACTCTGCACACATGAAAACCCTTAATATGAAGATCTGTTGTCACGACATATATCTTTGTGGAATTTACTTAAACAGATAATTAATAGCTCATCCTCACTGTAGTCAACTCACCCATTTTGAGGCTGATTATCCAGTTTCTGGTGTTATCCATGTCTTGCTTTTGCTCCTACCGCTCCCTTTGGCTGACAGCCTTTTGACCACTTCACTGTTCATTAGCACCTGCAAAGGATAACTGAAAGCAGAGGAACTCAAACCACTCAATTATGCTTCTCATTAGCAGTTCTACTGAAGGGTTCTGTTCAGGAGGTGGTTGCAACTATTGGGTAAAATTAGGTTTCTGAATTATCAGTCGATTTCAGTTATCCACGTTGCTTCTGCCCACCGATGACCCAGCATAATCTACTGTTTGCCATTTCTGCATTATTTGCCTGGCCAGATGGAGAAAAAAAGTCTATCTTCAGTGAGAAAATTAAAGATACTGGCTATCTGCTCTCTCATTTCTATTGGGAGTCTCCTCCCAAATCCACTCCCCCCCACACACACCCTGCTTTTTTTTTTTTTTTTTTTGTATAGCTAATGAAAAAGCACCCAAGGTTCTCTGAGAATTCATGCTAATTGTTATGTGCTTAAATAATTACTGTAATTGCTAAAACACTGAAAGTCATCTTATGAACTTTAGCCACATTTCTCACATTGGAAGGGCTTTTTGTGAGAGCCCTGAATTTGGCGACTCATTATTTATAGTAATCTCAATCCGAAATCGGAGAAGGCAATAGCAACCCACTCCAGTACTCTTGTCTTGAAAATCCCACGGACGGAGGAGCCTGGTGGGTTGCAGTCCAGGGAGTCCTGAAGAGTCGGACACAACTGAGTGACTTCACTTTCACTTTTCACTTTCATGCATTGGAGAAGGAAGAAATAGCAGCCCACTCCAGTGTTCTTGCCTGGAGAATCCCAGGGATGGAGAAGCCTGGTGGGCTTCCATCTACAGGGTCGCAAAGAGTCGGACACGACTGAAGTGACACAGCAGCAGCAGCAGCAATCAGAAATATTGTAGCCAGGGAGTGCCAGTAATAATATGCTGTTAAAGGTTTATCCTGTGATGCATGAACAAGGGTGTGTCTCCAGGGAAAACAAGACTTGTGTATCTTTCTAAAGCATGAAATATCTCTGTCTAATGTAATCACTGTTGTTCCATGCATTTGTACATTTTTATTATAAATGTAGTACAGATTTATTTTAGTAAATAGAAATAATCATAGAAACTGTCCATAATCCCCCCAGTGATACCCAGTTACCATTTTGTGGTATGTGCTTGCAGAATTTTTCCCTTCAAAATATATTAACTGCACAAGTCTTCAAATGGGGTCATATGTAATTTTGTTTTCTAACTTTTTTTTTCACTCAATATGTCAGGCAGGATTTTGTGTACTAATATGTGCACTTTGACAATATTCTTTGAATTGGCTGTATAGTATTCCACTGAATGAATGTGCATCATTTGTTCCAATGCTCTAGATTTAGCTGTTTAAATGGTCTCCAATTTTTATTATAACAAAAGCCCTGAGAAACACACTGGGATGTAAATCTTTGTGCACGTTCTTAATATAATCTCAGGAGAAATTAGTAGAAGTGGAATTCTGGATCAAAGGAGATAAGTGTGTCTCTAAATTTTTTTTTCTTAACAAATGCCATAATATTAACCATATCGAGTTTGTACAGATTTTCCACAAAAGTGAAATCAGTAACACACTTCTTAATATTTCACTTGCAGAAAGTAGTGTAACTTCAGAGTTATGTCCACGTAGTGTTTTCAGTTTAATATAGTGTGGCTTCTTGTCACTCTGATCTTGTTTTTTGCTACTGGTTTCCACCTTGTATGCTTACATATATGTAATTTACAGTTTACTGGTATCAATTAATTTAAGATGACCAATAGACACCAAAACTACTTCATTTCTTTTGCTGAATTTCATAGTAAAACACTAAATGAACTCATCTTAATGTGCTCATTAATCTGCTATAATAAAATCTATTCCTTGCTTGATAGATATTCTGAATATTCTTTGTACTGGATCATATTTAATCTCAGCAGTAAAAACAAAAATCAACCCCTCAAAACCATACTCACAGCTTTGTGGACTTATACAATCAAGAGTGAAATGATTAGTATCCACCACCACTACCATCCTGCCTCACTGAAGGAAGAAACATGATCTGAAAATGCATTAAAATCTCCAAAGTGTTTTTTTAAACATCCTCAATCATTCAACAACCAAGTTTTTCCTGTCTCAATAAAATGATGTTTCCATTCTTCCATTTGCTCAGGGCAAAAACACTGTCATCTTCCTTGATTCATTCTTCTTCTATCAAACACCACATCCAATCTGTCAAGGAACCCCATTGGCTATACCTTCCAAAGATACCCTCAATCTGACCAATTCAAAAAACCTCTGGTGTTACCACTCAATTCCAAGCCATCGTCATCTGTGTTTTGGATTATTGCAGTAGTCTCTTCACTGGTCTTCCAGTTTGGGCCCTTTTACCCCTCTAGTTTATTTTTCACACAGCATCTCAAGAGATTCTGTTCAAATAAATGTCAGATCAAGTCACTCTACTCCTCAAAACTTTCCAATGGCATCCCACCTCGCTTGGACTCAAAGCCAAAATCCTTACAATGGAGAACAGGGCCCTACGGAATATATCATCCCCTAACCCTTCAGTATCCTCTGAACCCCTTTCCTTTTGCTCTCCCCTTTCCTCAGCTCACTTTGATGGGTCTCCGTTCTATTTGTCTAAAAAGGAGCAGACAGAGAGAACTTGTACTTTTTTTCCCTCTCTTTTGGCCAGGCAGCATGCAGAAAGTTTCCCCACCAGGGAGCGAACCCTGTGCCCCCTGCAGGGGAAGTGAGGAGTCTTAACCACTGGACTGCCAGGGAAGTCCCAAAACCTATACTAAAAAGTAGAGTCTGCATGACTATAGAAATAGCAATTGATAAATAATGCATCATATTGAGCTCAGGGTGTTTTGACCCGTCACTAAGGCACTCTGGAATGAGTTCCCATATTCATTTCTTAAAATCACCTAGTCAGCAAATAGTTACTGAGAGCCTATCATATGCCAGACACTGTTGTATATGTATACATCAATAAACAAAACATGCAAGCCTGTCTACCTCAGTACCTTCCATTTTGTAGGGAGCGGAGAGAGAGAACATGGTTAAGTTAATTGTGAAGCATGTTAGAAGGTGATACTGAAATGGAAAAATATGGAACAGGCATGTGGGGCTAGAAGTGTGTGCATGTGTGTGTAAGTGCTGTGTGTGGGGGGGTAGTTGCACTGTTGCTCCATGCCACAATGTCCCACATGAGTTTGACATGTTTCTTGGGTTGAGTTTTGGGTAGATCATATTAATAGATTAAATCTACTTGCAGACCCCCACCCGCTGCACTTGCGCCCTGCGACCCCCCCCCCGCCCCCCGGCGGGGAGGCCCCGCCTCGGGGCATGCGCGTGCGCGCACACGCGCGCGAGCCGCCCGCTGTCCGCTAGCTGAGCCTACGGCCCTGCGGGGCCTCTTCGCGCCGCCCCGGACACAGCCCGGCTGCCACAGCCGGTCCCGTCACGCGCGGCAGCCTCGCGCCAGCCCGGCCGTCTGTCACGCGCGCACAGGCGGCTGCCCAGCCCACCAGCCCGCACAGGCCCGGCCACCGCGGCTCCTTCAGAAGCCTGCTTGTGGGGCGCCGCTCGTGGGGCGCCGCCTGTGCCGCCACAGGGAAAAGAAGTGTAGGCCCGGGCGCCTCCCGAGGCCCGCCAGCCAAACCCGGTACCTGGGAGGGCTGCCTGGCTGAGGGAACCAGGCCAGGCCGGGCCACCTCACACCGGCGGCGTGAAAAGAAATTAAAAAAAAAAAAAAAAAAAAAACAATAAATAAATCTACTTGCATTATCCTGGCTTCTGCCTCGCATTCCACATGAATATGCTATTCCAATTCATCCTGTACTTCCAGCACGACCTGTTCCTTGTATTTATTCTTACTCATCCCATTGTTTTAACAGATTTTTCTCCCTGTTCTCTGGGCCATTGGTTGAAATTATGGCTGACATCTTATGAATTTGTTGGTGATCTTCTACCACAACCACTTCTTCCCTTCAGTTTGGTCTTCGCTCCTGTTAATGCCTCAGGCCTGCCAATAGCAGTCAGTGACACTCACATGCATTCCTTTACCCCAAAAGTTTGATGAAACTGCCATAGTCAGAAATGAATTATTGACCTGCACGGAATCAGACATGGTGATGTAACTGGTTATTTTCTTAGCAATATGTCCAATTCTAGTTAAAACCAGTGTATTGGGTTTTATAATAGTCCATCACTGACCCTGAATATGTCCAAATATCCAGGATAGTTCTGGGCTTCCTTGATTTCTCAATTCTGAGATTTTGTTTCACTGTGGGATAAGAACTTAGGTTATTCCTAAGGGTTTCAGGCAAAACTGAAGTTTTTAAATCTACTGAACAGCCTGACTGTTCAGGTAAGCAGAATTTAATTGACACTTATTTAGGAGATTCTGCCTGGAGATGAGTTATGGAAAACTACAGCTCCGCTAGAAACTTTGCACTTTTCTCTCTTCAAAACTCTGATTTTCTCCTAGTCCAGCCATGCTCACTGAGGTTTTAAGCGGATTAATTAGTGCTTGAAAAGCACCTTTATACATGCAAAGTAGCTAAGTACTAATTTAATCTTTTAAACTCTGGATTATTCCTATTGCAGTTCTAATTTCATACTTTTTCCATAATGTCACCAGATTGTAGGTGAGCTCCCAAAATAGACAGTTACTAGGACTAAAACTGTTATATGGCCCAGCATGCAAAGTAGCTCTGGGCAAGGAATGCTGAGATTGTAAGAATGACCTATTCCTTTAAAAAGATTCTTGTCGCCCCCCTGCGGGCCGAAGGCACAAGGTGCCGCACCCCCCCGCGGTGGCCGCCATAGTGTGAAGTATTTAACGAGAGCACCCGCGGGTTCGAGAACGCAAGGGTTCGAGAACGCGTGGAACGCCGGCAGCGGACAGTGGGGACCCGCGGCGACCTTTTCTGGGCGCATCTTCTAATGGCTGCGGCGAGCCAGAGTGTTCTGTCGGTAGTGGCATGAGGTGGAGGTAGTGGCAGTGGTGGTGTCCGCGGTGGCGGGCATTGGCGGTGGCGGGCATTGGCGGCGGCGACAACGAAGCCTGTTTGAGCTGTGACCGAGGTCCGAGGCGCGCTCTCCCCACACAGAAATGAGTGGCCAAAGCGAAAGAGCATTACCTCCTGGAACCTCAAGCAGTGCGCCCTCCTCAACACCTGTCTTGACTGGCACCACTGTGTCCAACCGTGACTTGGTGAGTCTTTTTGTGTGTCCGGTCTGCTTTGACTATGTGTTACCTCCAATTATACAGTGTCAGAGAGGCCATTTTGTTTGTGGCGACTGTCGCCCAAAGCTCTCACGTTGTCCAACTTGCCGGGGCCCGCTGACATCCATTCGAAACTTGGCGATGGACAAACTGGCCGATTTGGTACTTTTCCCCTGTAAATACGCCTCTTCAGGATGTGAACTAACTATGCCACCCACAGAAAAAGCAGACCATGAAGAACACTGTGAGTTTAGGCCCTGTCGTTGTCCCTGCCCTGGGTACTACCTTTGGGTGGCAAGGCTCTATGGATGCTGTAGTGCCGCATCTGAAGCAGCACTATGACTCCATTATAACCCTGCAGGGAGAAGCTGTAGTTTTCCTTGCAGTCGACATTAATCTGTCTGGTACCCTTGAGTGGATGATGGTGCAGTCCTGTTTTGGGTTTCACTTCTTACTAATTTTGGAGAAACTGGAATTCTACGATGGTCACCAGAAATTCTTTGCAGTTGTCCAGCTGGTAGGAACACGCGAGCAAGCTGAAAAATTTACTTACCAACTTGAGCTCAATGGCAACAGGCGGCGATTACAGCAAAGAGACACTGATGTATAGAACAGACTTTGGACTCTGGGATGGGAGAGGGTGGGACGATTGGGGAGAATAGCATTGAAATATGTATAATATCATATCTGAACGAGTCAGTCCGAAGGGATAGGCTACACATTCCAATACTCTTGGGCTTCCCTTGTGGCTCAGGAGCTAAAGAATTGCCTGCAGTGTGGGAGATTTGGGTTTGATCCTGGGTTTGGGAAGAATCTCTGGAGAAGGGAAAGGCTACCCACTCCAGTATTCTGGCCTATGTGGTCGCACAGATTGGGAGAAGGAACAGACTACCCACTCCAGTATTCTTGGGCTTCCCTTGTGGCTCAGCTGGTAAAGAATTGGCTTGCAAAGTGCGAGATCTGGGTTGATATCTGGGTTGGGAAGATACTCTGGAGAAGGAACGGCTACCCCTCCAGTATTCTGGCCTGGACAAGTCCATGGAATGTATAGTCAATGTGATCGTAAAGAGTGGGATAAAGGATAGGCTACCCACTCCAGTATTCTTGGGCTTACCTTGGGGCTCAGCTAGTAAAGAATCCACCTGCAATGTGGGAGATCTGGGTTCAAACAGGTATCCATTGCAGTATTCTGGCCTGGAGAATTCCATGCACTGTATGGTCCTTGTGGTCACAGAGAGTGGGAGGAGCAATAAGATACCCACTCCAGTATTCTTGGGCCCTTGTGGCTCAGCTGGTAAAGAGTCTGCCTGCAATGTGGGAAGATTGGGTTTGAGCCTGGGTTGGGAAGATGCCCTGCAGAAGGGAAAGGCTTACCCACTCCAGTATTCTGGCCTGGAGAATTACAAGGACTGTAGATCGCCTGGAGAAGGAATGGGTACCCACTGCAGTATTCTAGCCTGGAGAGCTCCATGGACTTAGAGTCCATGTGGTCGAAAGAATAGGAGAAGTGATAGGCTACCCATTCCAGTATAACTGGGCTTCCCTTGTGGCTCAGCTGGTAAAGAATCCGCCTGCACTGTGGGAGATCATGGTTGGATTCCTGGATTGGGAAGATCCCATGGAGAAGGCAAAGTGTATGCACTCCAGTATTCTGGCCAGGAGAATTCCATGGACTGTAGATATCCTGGAGAAGGAATTGGCTACTCACTCCAGTATTCTGTCCATGGGAATTTCATGGACTGTATAGCTCATGGGGTTGCAAGGAGTGAGAGAAGGGATAGGCTATCCACTCCAGCACTCGTAGACTTCCCTTGTGGCTCAGCTGATAAAGAATCTGCCTGCAATGTGGGAGATCTGGGTTCGATCCCTGGGTTGGGAAGATCCCCTGGAGAACGGAAAGGCCACCCACCCACTCTTCTGGCCTGGTGAATTCCATGGACTGTACCGTCCATGGGGTTCGCAAAGTGTGGGAGAAGGGTTGGATACCCACTTCTCTATTTTGGGCTTCCTTTGTGGCTCAGCTGGTAAATAATCAGGCTGCAAAGTGGGAGATCTCAGTTCGATCCCTGGTCGGGAAGATCCCCTGGAGAATGGAAAGGCTATGCACTCTAGGAGTCTGGCCTGCAGAATTCCACGGACTGTAGATCCCCTGGAGAAGGGAAAGATTACCCACTCCAGTATTCTGGCCCGGAGAATCCCATGGACTATAGAGTCCATGGGTTCACAAGAGTCAGACAGTCCCGAGGGGCTTTCACTTTCACTTTCTTTCACTGTAGATTAGCTAAAGTGCCATGGAAATTTTGTTTCAAAACACAGACTTGGAATTTGAGTTCATCAATAGACTAGAAATATTTTCATGAGAATCTTGGTATTGTACGGCTCTTCCTTCTTCCTTAAACATTTCATTACATTGTTCACAAATATCTCTTAACAGGTTGTGATGAGCTATTTCTCTTCCAGGACTGATTAAAAGATACTCATTTGTATTTATAACCAAATGTCTATGAGAAAAACAAGTCTCAGATCTACAGTCCTTGTACAGGCCAGCAATGCAGGGCATCTTCCCAAATCAGGAATATCTTAATTCTTTACCAGCTGAGCCACAAGGGAAGCCCAAGAATACAGGCAATTGTATTAAACCACGGAATTGTATAACTTTCAATCAATTTCAGCTTTCCAATTGCCTTGCTAAAAGTAAAAATGAAAGGTAAAAGCTAATAATCTGATCTGAAGCTACCAAGGTTGAAACAGGCAGGTTATTGAAAGGTGCTGAGAGAGCATGTGGGTGTGTCATTGTTTTTAACTCTGAACAAGTTCAAAGTTGTTAGCGAGCTGTTAGCTGCTCTAAAATTAGTACCTAAACTCTATAATAAAGATTTGATAAACAACAAGGTCTTACTGTATAGCACAATGAACTATATTTAATACCCTGTGATAAACCATAAAGGAAAAGAATATGACAAAGTACATATATATATATATATATATATATATATATATATATATGAATCAATTTGCTGTGCAGCAGAAATTAACACAACATTGAGAATCAACTATACTCCAGTAATTTTTTTAAGAGTAAGATTTCTTAGTTTATTGCATCTACCTAAGGGAATGAGGATCTACTCTTCTCCATAATATAGATCATATTTACTTAATGGTCTTCCAGGCTAGCTTCCATGCCTTACATTGTTAATGATGTCCAACATTTAACAACCTTGTCATGTTAATTATTGACTTTGCAAGCCTTACGTTTGGAAATACTGCTTTATTTGTTTTTGCCCTTTTAGGAGTTCTGTAGTATAGTCTCTAAAAAATTAAATGAAGAAAATTGATAATTATATCACAAATAAAGATGTGTATATTAAAGTTTGATGTTTTTGAAACTATTGCTATATTAAAAAATGAGTTGAGCATTTAAACCATAAATTGTCTTAGGAATATACGTGTCAATGATATCAACTGCATTTAGCCAGTTAAAGCAATAATAATGAATACATGAACAAAGCTAGAATACTGGACAAGCTATCTTTAATGCAAAAATAGTCAGAGAAGAATCATCTATGATATTCAATAGGAAATCTAAATTGTTAACCTCTAGGGGAACGGAGAAGGCAATGGCACCCCACTCCAGTACTCTTGCCTGGAAAATCCCATGGAAGGAGGAGCCTGGTGGGCTGTAGTCCATGGGGTAGCTAAGAGTCAGACATGACTGAGCGACATCCCTTTCACTTTTCACTTTCATGCCTTTGAGAAGGAAATGGCAACCCACTCCCAGTGTTCTTGCCTGGAGAATCCCAGGGACGGGGGAGCCTGGTGGGCTGCCGTCTATGGGGTCACACAGAGTCGGACACGATCAAGTGACTTAGCAGCAGCAGCAGCAGCGGGGAGGAAAGTGCTTCTATGAAAACAGTACTACTGCCACATCTTTCCATGCTTAGCATATTAAGCTTGTAACTAGAGGGTGAGTATGTGCTACTTTAGCTATGGATTATAAAGTGTTTAAGAGGTGGAAAGCTAAGAGTAAAAATGAATGACCGAATTTCAGTGTGTATGAATGGTTAATAGGGAGGTGCTACAGTCCTATAAATGACTGGTGGGGTTGCAGTTTCACCAATTTATTAAGAACCAGAGAAGGGTGAATATTAGAGTTAGTCAAGATGGCGGGGGTGGGAATTAAAACACACTCCTGGGAACTACAAACGTTATCACTGGACAACAGATGAACAGTGACAGGTACAATTTACTATCTCCATACAAGTCAATGCACATTGGAAAAAATTAAAGTGCTTGCAGACCCTGAAAGATTTTGAATTAGTATTGGGTTGACAAAGAAATTCATTTGAGGCTTCTCCATTACATCTTAACAGAAAACCTGAAAGAACTTTTTGGCCAACCCAATATATCCTCAGAGGGGGTGAAAACCCTTAAATGTCCAACACAGAAAATTCAGTGAGATTGTCTGCTCAGTGTTGACTGTTGTCAAATGCTACAAAATATGAAAAGCATTTTGAAACAAGTGAAAAATTATTCGAAAGATATAATGACATACCACGCACATATTCCAAGGCTTACTAGCACAACACACAAAAAATAATACCTACATACGCATGATACTAATTTGGCCTTGTTTAAAGCAAACAAATGTCTTTTCAACTTTATTTGGTGTCAAGAAACATAATTGAGGATACACTAGGCATTTCGTTATCCCTCTGTGTCATAAAATAAAATGGGAAAAGAAAATACACAGAATCACAAATGTTTAGCATAAATAGGTCTGGGAGAGAGTATATAATCATAATAGAACGCAGCATGGGATAGTGGCTGTGAGCATAGGCTTTGAAATCACACACACCAAAGTCCCAATCCCACCTTATCTATAAAAACGCTATCCCCAGCTCATGAGATTAACCCATTGTGTAGTCTACTAATTCCCAATAAGTGAAGGTTGGAAAAAAGGTAGGCTTCCTGTCATAGATAACCATATAGCTTTTTAGATCTCAGTAGGTCCAACTGAGGATCTATATTCTTTAATAAATGTTTATACTGAAATATAACAATATGTACATTAAAAGTATACAAATCACAAGCATACAGCTCAATGAATTTTTACAGCATGAAGAGATCTGTGTAGGGGTTTCCCCTGGTGGCCTAGTGAAGCTGAAACCCAGTATTTTGGCCACCTCATGCGAAGAGTTGACTCATTGGAGAAGACTCTGATGCTGGGAGGATTTCCTTCCAAAGAAATCCCAGGGCTGATCTCCTTCAGAAGTCAAAAAACACCTGAACTAACAGGCAGCTTTGGCCTTGTAGGCCTTTGTTTGGCCTACAAAATGAAGCAGGGCAAAGGCGAACAGAGTTTTGCCAAGTGAATGCACTGGTCATAGCAATCACCCTCTTCCAACAACACAAGAGATGACTCTACACATGGACATCACCAGATGGTCAATACCAAAATCAGATTGATTATGTTCTTTGTGGCCAAAGATGGAGAAGCTCTATACAAAACAAGAAGCAAAAATAAGGCCAGGAGCTGACTGTGGCTCAGATCATGAACTCCTTATTGTCAAATTCAGACTTAAATTGAAGAACGTAGGGAAAAACGTGACCATTCAGGTATGACCTAAATCAAATCCCTTATGATTATACAGTGGTAGTGACAAATAGATTCAAGGGATTAGATCTGATAGAGAGCCTGTAGAATGTCATGGAGATTCATGACATTGTATGGGAGGTCGTGATCAAGACCATCCCCAAGAAAAGGAAACACAAAAAGGCAAAATGGTTGTCTGAGAAGGCTCTTTACAAATAGCTGAAAAGAAGAGAAGCTAAAGACAAAGGAGGAAAGCAAGATATACTCATCTGAACACAGAGTTCCAAAGAATAGCAAGGATAGATGAGAAAGCCTCCCAGTGGTCAATGCAAAGAAATAGAGGAAAGCAATAGAATGGAAAAGACTAGAGATCTCTTCAAGAAAATTCGAGATATCAGGGGAACATTTCATGCAAAGATGGGCACAGTAAAGACAGAAATGCTATGCACCTAACAGAAGTAGAAGATAGTAAGAAGAGGAGGAAAGAATACACAGAAGAACTACACAAATAAGACCTTAATGACCAGGAAAACCATGTTGGTGTGATAAATCACTTAGAGCCAGACATCATTGAGTGTGAAGTCAAGTGGGCTTTAGGATCATCACTATGAACAAAGTTAGTGGAGATGATGGTATTCCAGCTGAGGTATTCAAATTCTAAAAGATACTGCTGCTAAAGTGCTACACCAAATAAGCCAGCACATTTGGAAAACTCAGCAGTGGCCACAGGACTGGAAAAGGTCAGTTTTCATTCCAATCCCAAAGAAAGGCAATGCCAAAGAGTGTTAAAACTAACTCACAATTGCACTCATCTCACACTCTAGTAAATTAATGCTCAAAATTCTCCAAGAGAGGCTTCAACAGTATGTGAACTGAAACCTTCCAGATGTTCAAGCTGGATTTAGAAACGGCAGAGGAAACAGAGATCAAATTGCCAACATCCGTTGGATCATAGCGGCCAAGCGAGTTCCAGGAAAATATCTACTTCTGCCTTATTGATTATGCCAAAGCCTTTGACTGTGTGGCTCACAACAAAGTGTGGCAAATTTTTCAAGAGATGGGAATACCAGACCACCTTACCTGCCTCCTCAGAAATCAGTATGCATGTCAAGAAACACCAGTTAGAATCGACATGGAACCACAGTCTGGTTCCAAATCGGGGAAAGGAGTACGTCAAGGCTGTATATTGTCACCCTTCTTATTTAGCTTATATGCAGATTACATCATGCGAAATGCCAAGCTGGATGAAGCAAAAGCTGGAATCAAGACTGCTGGGAGAAACAGCGATAACCTCAGATATGCAGGTTTCACCATCCTTATGGCAGAAAGCAAAAGAGGAACTAAAGAGCCTCTTCATGGAAGTTAAATAGGAGAGTGAAAAAGCTGGCTTAAAACTCAACATTCACAAAACGAATATCATGACATCAGGTCCCATCACTTCATGACAAACCGATAAAAACAATCGAAAGAGTGACAGACTTCATTTTCTTGGGCTCCAAAATCACTGCAGATGGTGACTTCAGCCTATGAAATCAAACGACAAAGATGCTTGCTCCTTGGAAGAAAAAAGCTCTGAGTAACGTAGTGAAAGTGAAGTCACTCAGTCGTGTCCGACTCTTTGAGACCCCATGGACTGTAGCCCTACCAGGCCCTCCTCCCTCCCATACTCGGGAGTGGGTTGCCATTTCCTTCTCCAGGGGATCAAAGGGATTGAACCCTGGGTCCAGGCAGATGTCTGAGCCACCAGGGGAGCCCTGGTATAATATTAGTCAGCCCTGTCTGATTCATGTTGGGATCGCTTCAGTCGTGTCCGACTGTGCGACCCCATAAATGGAAACCTGGCCTCCCTGGGATTCTCCAGGCAAGAACACTGAAGTGGGTTGCCATTGCCTTCTCCAATGCATGAAAGTGAAAAGTCAAAGTGAAGGCCAGCCGTGTCCGACTTAGCGACCCCATGGACTGGAGCCTACCAGGCTCCTCCGTCTGGGATTTTCCAGGCAAAAAGTACTGGGGTGGGGTGCCATTGCAGCATATTAAAAAGGAGAGATATTGCTTTGCTGACAAAGGTCCGTCTAGTCAAAGTTATGGTTTTTCCAGTAGTTATGTATGGATGTGAGAGTTGGACCATAAATAAAGCTGAGTGCCGAGGAACTGATGCTTTTGAACTGTGGTGTTGGAGAAGACTCTTGAGAGTCTCTTGGAAAGCAAAGAGATCCAACCAGTTCATTCTAAAGGAAATCAGTCCTGAATATTCATTGGAAGGACTGATGCTGAAGCTGAAGCTGAAGCTCTAATATTTTGGCCACCTGGACACGAAGAACTGACTCATTGGAAAAGACCCTGATGCTGGGAAGGATTCAAGGCAGGATGAGCAGAGGACGACAGAGGATGAGATGCTTGAAATGGTATCACTGACTTGATGGACATGAGTTTGAGGAGCTCTGGGGGTTGGTGATGGACAGGAAGGCCTGGTGTGTTTGTAGTCCATGTGGTCACAAAGAGTCGGATGTGACTCAGTGACTGAAATCAACCGAACTGAAAGCAAAAGTTAATGAGTTATTGAGAATATTCAAGTGACTTAAACAATTCACATTATATAAAACTAGTTCATTTGCCCTTTTTGCTCACAATATGGGCAAAGGGACACAATATCATAGAACCGCATCAAGAAATAACAGTTGATACTAAAAATGCTTAAAAATCTCATTTACTCAAAACAAGTGTTATAAATGGAGATTACTCTCACAATTGCTATAGAAAACATAATAAATATTCATGTGCAGTTACAGTTTTATTTACAATCAGATAGTTTATAGTGTACTTTTTTCCAACTACTGCCAAAATGGAAATCGGTTTTGCTATCATTCATAATCATATGTAGTATAGTTGAGAAGCTCTGAATATTAGTGAATGTATCAAGTAATTTGTCCTAAAGTACAGCCTTATGAAAGAAAATTACTTTCATAACTATTTGAGAGCTTAATTGCTAATCAAACATAGATAGAGTTTAGTTACAAATATTAGAGTTTATTGTGTAATACTTGAAAATAACTGCACTCTAAAAACATTTATTTTCAACAATTCTTGAAAACCAAATGCTTACCATAAACCACAAAATGTTCACCATAACAATACTTTCAAAAGGCTGTTTACTAAAACATGAATTTGGAGGAATAATAAAAACAATAGGATTTGGATACCAGCAATGCTTATATCTTCTCCCAGAAAGGCATGGGAGAGAGTCAATCACATTCCCATTGGTCCAAAAGAAGGGCTGTCTGCCAGAGTCCTGACTCATAAGCAGTCTGTTGGCCATATTTAGCAGAGGAGCCTGTAGTTGATTAGCTGTGCTCTGACAGTAAATATCCTATCATTGCTGTCCAGGAACATCACTGCAGTATAGAGAATTTCTAAGACTATACCATAAATCATGTTAACCAGGATAGACTCTGCACACATGAAAACCCTTAATATGAAGATCTGTTGTCACGACATATATCTTTGTGGAATTTACTTAAACAGATAATTAATAGCTCATCCTCACTGTAGTCAACTCACCCATTTTGAGGCTGATTATCCAGTTTCTGGTGTTATCCATGTCTTGCTTTTGCTCCTACCGCTCCCTTTGGCTGACAGCCTTTGACCACTTCACTGTTCATTAGCACCTGCAAAGGATAACTGAAAGCAGAGGAACTCAAACCACTCAATTATGCTTCTCATTAGCAGTTCTACTGAAGGGTTCTGTTCAGAGGTGGTTGCAACTATTGGGTAAAATTAGGTTTCTGAATTATCAGTCGATTTCAGTTATCCACGTTGCTTCTGCCCACCGATGACCCAGCATAATCTACTGTTTGCCATTTCTGCATTATTTGCCTGGCCAGATGGAGAAAAAAAGTCTATCTTCAGTGAGAAAATTAAAGATACTGGCTATCTGCTCTCTCATTTCTATTGGGAGTCTCCTCCCAAATCCACTCCCCCCACACACACCCTTTTTTTTTTTTTTTTTTGTATAGCTAATGAAAAAGCACCCAAGGTTCTCTGAGAATTCATGCTAATTGTTATGTGCTTAAATAATTACTGTAATTGCTAAACACTGAAAGTCATCTTATGAACTTTAGCCACATTTCTCACATTGGAAGGGCTTTTTGTGAGAGCCCTGAATTTGGCGACTCATTATTTATAGTAATCTCAATCCGAAATCGGAGAAGGCAATAGCAACCCACTCCAGTACTCTTGTCTTGAAAATCCCACGGACGGAGGAGCCTGGTGGGTTGCAGTCCAGGGAGTCCTGAAGAGTCGGACACAACTGAGTGACTTCACTTTCACTTTTCACTTTCATGCATTGGAGAAGGAAGAAATAGCAGCCCACTCCAGTGTTCTTGCCTGGAGAATCCCAGGGATGGAGAAGCCTGGTGGGCTTCCATCTACAGGGTCGCAAAGAGTCGGACACGACTGAAGTGACACAGCAGCAGCAGCAGCAATCAGAAATATTGTAGCCAGGGAGTGCCAGTAATAATATGCTGTTAAAGGTTTATCCTGTGATGCATGAACAAGGGTGTGTCTCCAGGGAAAACAAGACTTGTGTATCTTTCTAAAGCATGAAATATCTCTGTCTAATGTAATCACTGTTGTTCCATGCATTTGTACATTTTTATTATAAATGTAGTACAGATTTATTTTAGTAAATAGAAATAATCATAGAAACTGTCCATAATCCCCCCAGTGATACCCAGTTACCATTTTGTGGTATGTGCTTTTTTGCAGAATTTTTCCCTTCAAAATATATTAACTGCACAAGTCTTCAAATGGGGTCATATGTAATTTTGTTTTCTAACTTTTTTTTTTCACTCAATATGTCAGGCAGGATTTTGTGTACTAATATGCACTTTGACAATATTCTTTGAATTGGCTGTATAGTATTCCACTGAATGAATGTGCATCATTTGTTCCAATGCTCTAGATTTAGCTGTTTAAATGGTCTCCAATTTTTATTATAACAAAAGCCCTGAGAAACACACTGGGATGTAAATCTTTGTGCACGTTCTTAATATAATCTCAGGAGAAATTAGTAGAAGTGGAATTCTGGATCAAAGGAGATAAGTGTGTCTCTAAATTTTTTTTTCTTAACAAATGCCATAATATTAACCATATCGAGTTTGTACAGATTTTCCACAAAAGTGAAATCAGTAACACACTTCTTAATATTTCACTTGCAGAAAGTAGTGTAACTTCAGAGTTATGTCCACGTAGTGTTTTCAGTTTAATATAGTGTGGCTTCTTGTCACTCTGATCTTGTTTTTTGCTACTGGTTTCCACCTTGTATGCTTACATATATGTAATTTACAGTTTACTGGTATCAATTAATTTAAGATGACCAATAGACACCAAAACTACTTCATTTCTTTTGCTGAATTTCATAGTAAAACACTAAATGAACTCATCTTAATGTGCTCATTAATCTGCTATAATAAAATCTATTCCTTGCTTGATAGATATTCTGAATATTCTTTGTACTGGATCATATTTAATCTCAGCAGTAAAAAACAAAAATCAACCCCTCAAAACCATACTCACAGCTTTGTGGACTTATACAATCAAGAGTGAAATGATTAGTATCCACCACCACTACCATCCTGCCTCACTGAAGGAAGAAACATGATCTGAAAATGCATTAAAATCTCCAAAGTGTTTTTTTAAACATCCTCAATCATTCAACAACCAAGTTTTTCCTGTCTCAATAAAATGATGTTTCCATTCTTCCATTTGCTCAGGGCAAAAACACTGTCATCTTCCTTGATTCATTCTTCTTCTATCAAACACCACATCCAATCTGTCAAGGAACCCCATTGGCTATACCTTCCAAAGATACCCTCAATCTGACCAATTCAAAAACCTCTGGTGTTACCACTCAATTCCAAGCCATCGTCATCTGTGTTTTGGATTATTGCAGTAGTCTCTTCACTGGTCTTCCAGTTTGGGCCTTTTTACCCCTCTAGTTTATTTTTCACACAGCATCTCAAGAGATTCTGTTCAAATAAATGTCAGATCAAGTCACTCTACTCCTCAAAACTTTCCAATGGCATCCCACCTCGCTGGACTCAAAGCCAAAATCCTTACAATGGAGAACAGGGCCCTACGGAATATATCATCCCCTAACCCTTCAGTATCCTCTGAACCCCTTTCCTTTGCTCTCCCCTTTCCTCAGCTCACTTTGATGGGTCTCCGTTCTATTTGTCTAAAAAGGAGCAGACAGAGAGAACTTGTACTTTTTTTCCCTCTCTTTTGGCCAGGCAGCATGCAGAAAGTTTCCCCACCAGGGAGCGAATCCCTGTGCCCCCTGCAGGGGAAGTGAGGAGTCTTAACCACTGGACTGCCAGGGAAGTCCCAAAAACCTATACTAAAAAGTAGAGTCTGCATGACTATAGAAATAGCAATTGATAAATAATGCATCATATTGAGCTCAGGGTGTTTTGACCCGTCACTAAGGCACTCTGGAATGAGTTCCCATATTCATTTCTTAAAATCACCTAGTCAGCAAATAGTTACTGAGAGCCTATCATATGCCAGACACTGTTGTATATGTATACATCAATAAACAAAACATGCAAGCCTGTCTACCTCAGTACCTTCCATTTTGTAGGGAGCGAGAGAGAGAACATGGTTAAGTTAATTGTGAAGCATGTTAGAAGGTGATACTGAAATGGAAAAATATGGAACAGGCATGTGGGGCTAGAAGTGTGTGCATGTGTGTGTAAGTGCTGTGTGTGGGGGTAGTTGCACTGTTGCTCCATGCCACAATGTCCCACATGAGTTTGACATGTTTCTTGGGTTGAGTTTTGGGTAGATCATATTAATAGATTAAATCTACTTGCAGACCCCCACCCGCTGCACTTGCGCCCTGCGACCCCCCCCCCGCCCCCCGCGGGGAGGCCCCGCCCGGGGCATGCGCGTGCGCGCACACGCGCGCGAGCCGCCCGCTGTCCGCTAGCTGAGCCTACGGCCCTGCGGGGCCCTTCGCGCCGCCCCGGACACAGCCCGGCTGCCACAGCCGGTCCCGTCACGCGCGGCAGCCTCGCGCCAGCCCGGCCGTCTGTCACGCGCGCACAGGCGGCTGCCCAGCCCACCAGCCCGCACAGGCCCGGCCACCGCGGCTCCTTCAGAAGCCTGCTTGTGGGGCGCCGCTCGTGGGGCGCCGCCCAGCCGCCACAGGGAAAAGAAGTGTAGGCCCGGGCGCCCTCCCGAGGCCCGCCAGCCAAACCCGGTACCTGGGAGGGCTGCCTGGCTGAGGGAACCAGGCCAGGCCGGGCCACCTCACACCGGCGGCGTGAAAAGAAATTAAAAAAAAAAAAAAAAACAATAAATAAATCTACTTGCATTATCCTGGCTTCTGCCTCGCATTCCACATGAATATGCTATTCCAATTCATCCTGTACTTCCAGCACGACCTGTTCCTTGTATTTATTCTTACTCATCCCATTGTTTTAACAGATTTTTCTCCCTGTTCTCTGGGCCATTGGTTGAAATTATGGCTGACATCTTATGAATTTGTTGGTGATCTTCTACCACAACCACTTCTTCCCTTCAGTTTGGTCTTCGCTCCTGTTAATGCCTCAGGCCTGCCAATAGCAGTCAGTGACACTCACATGCATTCCTTTACCCCAAAAGTTTGATGAAACTGCCATAGTCAGAAATGAATTATTGACCTGCACGGAATCAGACATGGTGATGTAACTGGTTATTTTCTTAGCAATATGTCCAATTCTAGTTAAAACCAGTGTATTGGGTTTTATAATAGTCCATCACTGACCCTGAATATGTCCAAATATCCAGGATAGTTCTGGGCTTCCTTGATTTCTCAATTCTGAGATTTTGTTTCACTGTGGGATAAGAACTTAGGTTATTCCTAAGGGTTTCAGGCAAAACTGAAGTTTTTAAATCTACTGAACAGCCTGACTGTTCAGGTAAGCAGAATTTAATTGACACTTATTTAGGAGATTCTGCCTGGAGATGAGTTATGGAAAACTACAGCTCCGCTAGAAACTTTGCACTTTTCTCTCTTCAAAACTCTGATTTTCTCCTAGTCCAGCCATGCTCACTGAGGTTTTAAGCGGATTAATTAGTGCTTGAAAAGCACCTTTATACATGCAAAGTAGCTAAGTACTAATTTAATCTTTTAAACTCTGGATTATTCCTATTGCAGTTCTAATTTCATACTTTTTCCATAATGTCACCAGATTGTAGGTGAGCTCCCAAAATAGACAGTTACTAGGACTAAAACTGTTATATGGCCCAGCATGCAAAGTAGCTCTGGGCAAGGAATGCTGAGATTGTAAGAATGACCTATTCCTTTAAAAAGATTCTTGTCGCCCCCTGCGGGCCGAAGGCACAAGGTGCCGCGCCACCCCGCGGTGGCCGCCATAGTGTGAAGTATTTAACGAGAGCACCCGCGGGTTCGAGAACGCAAGGGTTCGAGAACGCGTGGAACGCCGGCAGCGGACAGTGGGGACCCGCGGCGACCTTTTCTGGGCGCACCCTCTAATGGCGGCGGCGAGCCAGAGTGTCCTGTCGGTAGTGGCATGAGGCAGAGGTAGTGGCAGTGGTGGTGTCCGCGGTGGCGGGCATTGGCGGTGGCGGGCATTGGCGGCGGCGACAACGAAGCCTGTTTGAGCCAGGACCGAGGTCCGAGGCGCGCTCTCCCCTCACAGAAATGAGTCGTCAAAGCGAAAGAGCATTACCTCCTGGAACCTCAAGTGGTGCGCCCTCCTCAACACCTGTCTTGACTGGCACCACTGTGTCCAACCGTGACTTGGTGAGTCTTTTTGAGTGTCCGGTCTGCTTTGACTATGTGTTACCTCCAATTATACAGTGTCAGAGAGGCCATCTTGTTTGTGGCGACTGTCGCCCAAAGCTCACACGTTGTCCAACTTGCCGGGGCCCGCTGACATCCATTCGAAACTTGGCGATGGACAAACTGGCCGATTTGGTACTTTTCCCCTGTAAATACGCCTCTTCAGGATGTGAACTAACTATGCCACCCACAGAAAAAGCAGACCATGAAGAACACTGTGAGTTTAGGCCCTGTCGTTGTCCCTGCCCTGGTACTACCTGTGGGTGGCAAGGCTCCATGGATGCTGTAGTGCCGCATCTGAAGCAGCACTATGACTCCATTATAACCCTGCAGGGAGAAGCTGTAGTTTTCCTTGCAGTCGACATTAATCTGTCTGGTACCCTTGAGTGGATGATGGTGCAGTCCTGTTTTGGGTTTCACTTCTTACTAATTTTGGAGAAACTGGAATTCTACGATGGTCACCAGAAATTCTTTGCAGTTGTCCAGCTGGTAGGAACACGCGAGGAAGCTGAAAATTTTACTTATCAACTTGAGCTCAATGGTAACAGGCGGCGATTGATTTGGGAAGCCACGCCTCTATCTATTCATGACAGAATTGTAACAGCCATTATAAACAGTGACTGCCTAATCTTCGACCCTGGAGTTGCGGAACTTTTCGCAGAAAATGGCAATTTAAGCATCGATGTAACTATTTCCATGTGTTGAAATGCTGATCTAACATTTTCTGACGAGTGTTTAAAACCAATACATTCAATTTCACAGAGAATAAGGTACCTGTCTTCCTACCAACCAGAAATTTTTGGTAGGTTCAAGCTAGAGACATTAAAGTAAATAAAATGAAAGGGTGTTAAATACCTTAAAGGAAATAGTTGCATGTAATAACACTAATGTATTTAAAATGAAAATAAGCCAACAGGAAAGAAAAACACAAATACTGCATATATATGGAATATATATGTATGAGACAGCAAAAGAGTTTATAGAACAGACTTTTGGACTCTGGGACTGGGAGATGGGCGATTGTGGAGAATAGCATTGAAATTGTATAATATCATATCTGAAAGTCAGTCCAGGTACGATGCCCGATAACAGATTGGGACTGAGCACTGGGATGACCTGGAGGGATGGTGTGGGAGGGGGAGGGAGGAGGGTTCAGGATGGGGAGCACGTGTATTCTGGTGGCGGATCCATCTCGATGTATAGTAAAAGTAATACAATATTGTAAAGTTAAGAAAAATTTTAAAAATAATAATAATAATAATTAAAAAAAATAAAATAAGCCAATAGGAAACCACTGAAAATATATATGTAGTTTATACCCGAGATGGGCATCTTTTGAATTAAAAAAGGAACCTTTGAAAACTAATTCTGAATTTTTGTTTATTGTGTGCCGTTGAGAAATACTGGGTTCTTTGTGTGTGTGTGCTCTGTGTGTCTGTGCACGTGTCTGTGCACGTGTGTGCATGCTTGGATTTCTCCTATAACTGACAAGCCATATTGAGTGGTCTTGGACCACTGCATTTCTCCTCTGTGAGTCAATACATAGTGTGTTTGTAGTAGTAGTAGTGTGTATTTTTGAGTGTGTGTTTGTATTTGCTAATTTTTAATTCTTGTTTTTAATTAAATAAATTTGACTTTCTTTTCTGTAAAAGAAACTAAAACGAGTCTTATTTATTTGATGTCACCACAAAGAGTTTTTTTAGGGCTTTGGAAATGGAGCATTTTGTATTTGGTGTAGAGCAAAAAAAGCTATTCATGTAAGGGGCTTCACTGATAGCTCCACTGGTGAAGAATCTGGCTGCAATGCAGGAGAGCATGGTTCGATTGCTGGGTGGGGGAAAAATCCGCTGGAGAAGGGATAGGCTACACATTCCAATACTCTTGGGCTTCCCTTGTGGCTCAGGAGCTAAAGAATTGCCTGCAGTGTGGGAGATTTGGGTTTGATCCTGGGTTTGGGAAGAATCTCTGGAGAAGGGAAAGGCTACCCACTCCAGTATTCTGGCCTATGTGGTCGCACAGATTGGGAGAAGGAACAGACTACCCACTCCAGTATTCTTGGGCTTCCCTTGTGGCTCAGCTGGTAAAGAATTGGCTTGCAAAGTGCGAGATCTGGGTTGGATATCTGGGTTGGGAAGATACCTGGAGAAGGAACGGCTACCCCTCCAGTATTCTGGCCTGGACAAGTCCATGGAATGTATAGTCAATGTGATCGTAAAGAGTGGGATAAAGGATAGGCTACCCACTCCAGTATTCTTGGGCTTACCTTGGGGCTCAGCTAGTAAAGAATCCACCTGCAATGTGGGAGATCTGGGTTCAAACAGGTATCCATTGCAGTATTCTGGCCTGGAGAATTCCATGCACTGTATGGTCCTTGTGGTCACAGAGAGTGGGAGGAGCAATAAGATACCCACTCCAGTATTCTTGGGCTTCCCTTGTGGCTCAGCTGGTAAAGAGTCTGCCTGCAATGTGGGAAGATTGGGTTTGAGCCTGGGTTGGGAAGATGCCCTGCAGAAGGGAAAGGCTTACCCACTCCAGTATTCTGGCCTGGAGAATTACAAGGACTGTAGATCGCCTGGAGAAGGGAATGGGTACCCACTGCAGTATTCTAGCCTGGAGAGCTCCATGGACTTAGAGTCCATGTGGTCGAAAGAATAGGAGAAGTGATAGGCTACCCATTCCAGTATAACTGGGCTTCCCTTGTGGCTCAGCTGGTAAAGAATCCGCCTGCACTGTGGGAGATCATGGTTGGATTCCTGGATTGGGAAGATCCCATGGAGAAGGCAAAGTGTATGCACTCCAGTATTCTGGCCAGGAGAATTCCATGGACTGTAGATATCCTGGAGAAGGAATTGGCTACTCACTCCAGTATTCTGTCCATGGGAATTTCATGGACTGTATAGCTCATGGGGTTGCAAGGAGTGAGAGAAGGGATAGGCTATCCACTCCAGCACTCGTAGACTTCCCTTGTGGCTCAGCTGATAAAGAATCTGCCTGCAATGTGGGAGATCTGGGTTCGATCCCTGGGTTGGGAAGATCCCCTGGAGAACGGAAAGGCTACCCACTCCACTCTTCTGGCCTGGTGAATTCCATGGACTGTACCGTCCATGGGGTTCGCAAAGTGTGGAGAAGGGTTGGATACCCACTTCTCTATTCTTGGGCTTCCTTTGTGGCTCAGCTGGTAAATAATCAGGCTGCAAAGTGGGAGATCTCAGTTCGATCCCTGGTCGGGAAGATCCCCTGGAGAATGGAAAGGCTATGCACTCTAGGAGTCTGGCCTGCAGAATTCCACGGACTGTAGATCCCCTGGAGAAGGGAAAGATTACCCACTCCAGTATTCTGGCCTGGAGAATCCCATGGACTATAGAGTCCATGGGTTCACAAGAGTCAGACAGTCCCGAGGGGCTTTCACTTTCACTTTCTTTCACTGTAGATTAGCTAAAGTGCCATGGAAATTTTGTTTCAAAACTCAGACTTGGAATTTGAGTTCATCAATAGACTAGAAATATTTTCATGAGAATCTTGGTATTGTACGGCTCTTCATTCTTCCTTAAACATTTCATTACATTGTTCACAAATATCTCTTAACAGGTTGTGATGAGCTATTTCTCTTCCAGGACTGATTAAAAGATATTTGTATTTATAACCATTTGGATTTATAACCAAATGTCTACGAGGGCAAAACAAGTCAGACTATGACTCCTACAGGCAATGCAGGAATATTAATACCACGGAATTGTATAACTTTGTATCAATTTCAGCTTTCCAATTGCCTTGCTAAAAGTAAAAATGAAAGGTAAAAGCTAATAATCTGATCTGAAGCTACCAAGGATTGAAACAGGCAGGTTATTGAAAGGTGCTGAGAAAGACATGTGGGTGTGTTATTGTTTTTAACTCTGAACAAGTTCAAAGTTGTTAGCGAGTTGTTAGCTGCTCTAAAATTAGTACCTAAACTCTATAATAAAGATTTGATAAACAACAAGGTCTTACTGTATAGCACAATGAACTATATTTAATACCCTGTGATAAACCATAAAGGAAAAGAATATGACAAAGTACATATATATATATATATATATATATATATATATATATATATGAATCAATTTGCTGTGCAGCAGAAATTAACACAACATTGAGAATCAACTATACTCCAGTAATTTTTTTAAGAGTAAGATTTCTTAGTTTATTGCATCTACCTAAGGGAATGAGGATCTATTCTTCTCCATAATATAGATCATATTTACTTAATGGTCTTCCAGGCTAGCTCTATGCCTTACATTGTTAATGATGTCCAACATTTAACAACCTTGTCATGTTAATTATTGACTTTGCAAGCCTTACGTTTGGAAATACTGCTTTATTTGTTTTTGCCTTTTAGGAGTTCTGTAGTATAGTCTCTAAAAAATTAAATGAAGAAAATTGATAATTATATCACAAATAAAGATGTGTATATTAAAGTTTGATGTTTTTGAAACTATTGCTATATTAAAAAATGAGTTGAGCATTTAAACCATAAATTGTCTTAGGAATATACGTGTCGATGATATCAACTGCATTTAGCCAGTTAAAGCAATAATAATGAATACATGAACAAAGCTAGAATACTGGACAAGCTATCTTTAATGCAAAAATAGTCAGAGAAGAATCATCTATGATATTCAATAGGAAATCTAAATTGTTAACCTCTAGGGGGAACGGAGAAGGCAATGGCACCCCACTCCAGTACTCTTGCCTGGAAAATCCCATGGAAGGAGGAGCCTGGTGGGCTGTAGTCCATGGGGTCGCTAAGAGTCAGACATGACTGAGCGACATCCCTTTCACTTTTCACTTTCATGCCTTGGAGAAGGAAATGGCAACCCACTCAGTGTTCTTGCCTGGAGAATCCCAGGGACGGGGAGCCTGGTGGGCTGCCGTCTATGGGGTCACACAGAGTCGGACACGACTGAAGTGACTTAGCAGCAGCAGCAGCAGCAGCGGGGGAGGAAAGTGTTTCTATGAAAACAGTACTATTGCCACATCTTTCCATGCTTACATATTAAGCTTGTAACTAGAGGTTGAGTATGTGCTACTTTAGCTATGGATTATAAAGTGTTTAAGAGGTGGAAAGCTAAGAGTAAAAATGAATGACTGAATTTCAGTGTGTATGAATGGTTAATAGGGAGGTGCTACAGTCCTATAAATGACTGGTGGGGTTGCAGTTTCACCAATTTATTAAGAACCAGAGAAGGGTGAATATTAGAGTTAGTCAAGATGGCGGGGGTGGAATTAAAACACACTCCTGGGGAACTGTAAACAAATGTTATCACTGGACAACAGATGAACAGTGACAGGTACAATTTACTATCTCCATACAAGTCAATGCACATTGGAAAAAATTAAAGTGCTTGCAGACCCTGAAAGATTTTGAATTAGTATTGGGTTGACAAA